>CM048744.1:565941718-568341718 GCA_026315105.1 Locusta migratoria
AATGCCATCATCCTCTTATGTTCCTGAAATAATTTCTGTACGGAAAAGAGTTAAAATGACTGTTTATTAATAAATTTTATTTTCATTTCATTGCAGGTAAGTTGGATAACAGTGCTTACTTTCAAATACTAGTTCTTCACTCAAGGTAAGTTAGTTGCTACTTACATCCTTTAATAAAATTAGCAATTTAAAGTTCATCCTCAAGCGTTCAGCCAACGTATTGCAATGTTTTGTGTTGCTAACGCCTTCTCCCTGTGAAAGACATCTAGGACAAATTTCCATCCTTTCCACATTTCAAATGCATTATTTTCTTAAAGACAAGGGTTGTACTTCTGTATTCCTTAGTATGTAGAGGAATTTCTTTACTTGTAGTAACATCCGATAATAGGACGCTGTTGCGGGCAACTTCATGTTGAGCTGCCTGTCTTTGCAAAGATTGACTCTGTAACATACTTGAAAGGTCTACTCTTATTTGTTGTTAATTTTGACCTTTGATAAGGGCAGCCAGTGATATTATTACAGTCTATACTAATTACGAATTTCAGTGTTCTCTAACCACGTTGTAATATTCCATATCCATGGAATCCCTATTTACTTCACCTGAATATTTACTATTTATGCCATTGGGTGTGTCACATCGCCAAGATGTTTGTAGAACCGTAAGCAATACTATCAAAAATGTGGATCACATCCAGAAGTCGGTAGACATCAGTCACTGTTGACTAACAAAGAAAACTCGAACCACAGAATATGTTATTTATAAATATGTAATTTCTGTTGTTGAATCCGTAAATTGTAAATTATGATTACCTTAAACAAGAAAAAAATGGCTTGAAGATAAATCGTCAAGATATAAGCAAAATGTTATCAAACATAAAAGAAGTTTTGATAGGCGATTTAAATATTAAATCGTACACTATGTTGTTAATATGCTTCTCTTGGTGCACCAATAAATGTAATATGCACCAAGGTGTACTGACAAGATAAGGAACGAAAATCATTTAATAATCATTGTGGAAAGAAATGAGTGGAGAACAATAATTTTGAGAAGGGACATAATTACGTCGTACACGCTACGTCATAACACACTTGGTAACCAGACGGGGTTGTAAGCGACGAAAATTGTTGGGGAACGCAGCGATTTGAATATGTGTGACAAATGATAGAGTATGTTGATATCAAGCAATAACAGCTGCAGGGAATATTGTGGTTGGCTTCATCAATCCTGTGGGAATAGTGACACTAAAATAGTGAGCATGTGTGGGGACGGTTTCCCAAAAGGAAATCAATTATAGCGCTACTCTCATTCATGCCTGTAGCCAAAGTATAGAATATTGCACAACTGTCTTTTGTAATAATACAGTCCTAGCCAATACTGATGAGAATAATTACAGAGGAAGTAAAAATGAAATTAGCAGTAATCCATAAGAAAGGATAATACGGTATCCTCGAGTCATTCCATGTCAACTCATAGGGCTGAATGATTAGGAGTAGTGACTACAGGCAACGGATATGCACTCAAATTCTTATCCACGTGTATGTTTTGTGTGTTCTTGTTTACTCCCGTAAGATTAAAATATTAAATTCTTCTACTAAAGAAATTGCCTACACTACTCTTGAGTATCCTATTTTGCAGTACTGCTACGCATTGTGGGATCTTCACCAGGTGGGATTGGCGGAGGATATAGAGAAAGTTCAGAGTAGGGCATCTCGCTTTGTTCAAATGTTTGTTAAGCTTAAAGGACTTATCAGCGGGGTCAACAGTCCCTGACTTTACAAACAACTTATGAACTACCTTATACTACAGAGTGTACGTATTTATGTAGAAGTAGACTGATGCTACGACGGTTATATGTGTGCAGCCAAGTCTCCTTGGACACTAAGGTACGGAAGTGTCTGGACAGGGTTTGTCTTGACTATACTATTCTAAAATTTTTTGCAGATTACACCTCATTAATGGTGGGTTACCAAATACTCTGTCATATATGTCGTAGTGACTTTGTTGTCGAAACATAAGTTTCAGATACATTTTATGACTTACTTTACAGATAAATAATTATAACATTTTAATTGCTTGCTTTATGATTAAGGTAGCTAATGATTTAAGGTATTCGGTCTGAATTTGGTAATATTTACCCCTTGATTGAATTTGCTTCACAAAACCATTAATCAACACCAAAACTGTTTTGATATCTGCATTTTGTAACAGCATAGTTACGTTACATTCTCTTTCACTTCTGTCCGGTATTCAGTAATTTGTCATTTCATGAACACGTGCTATTGTTTCGGCGCGTGTTAATGACAGTACTACGGAGTGAATATTAAAATGGCTGTAAAACAACAACGCCACGTAACGAGCTTTCAGAATCAATCTGCGGCAGATTTATTTGCCTCCATCCAGTAAAATAATGAACTGTATGCGATATTGCATTCCTAATTTTCCGCCTTTCTCAGTATGTTTACATTCAGCCATTATTACAGATTCGCTACGTATTACCATCTTGGTTACATTTTACGCGTCACTCTAACGTGTATGGCGATGCATCAGCCGTACGTTGTTTGACAGATGACACCTAATGGACTTCATGTACTTTCACAGCAGTATTTTAAGGAAAACACCTTCTGCTACTGCAAATGTGTTTTTTCCTATAATTCACCCGTACGCGTTTCGCCTTTTTCACGAAGCATCATCATTGGGTTTCCTGAATTATTTACATGATTTTCTTTACAAATATAGGTTAGGATTTTAGATATGTACAAAAACATTTCGTTTATGATTCAAAACATATTGTTTTATGTATAAAATGGCAGACTTAGAGCATTTTCTACTCCATATTTCCCTCTTTCCGGCAACCAGGTCGCAAAATAGTGCAAAATTTCGATATGTTTAGTAAAAAGGTGTGGAAATTACTACGTAGCAGTTTAATTCAAGAACAACTTGGAGCAGAAGACACAACCAGTGCCAGCTAGAGTTGCGTGATCAGCGTAAACAGTGGAAGCAGCTGCCTCTGTGTCACCAGTGCGCCGCGAGCCGAACGGGCCGTCTCCACAGACCGACTCGCTGCCAGTTATCATAACAGCCACCCGGTCATTGCCTCTGTTCCAAACCATTTGGCGTAACATACGAACACACTCACTATTGCCAAGTCAGCAGGGAGCAGTACCGTTTAAACCCTTCCGAACTAGTTTGTTATGGTTCTACCAGCTAAGCAGGTGATCTGTGTCCAGTCTCTGAAAAACATTTCCTTCATTGCAAACTCTCTGCTTCTGCTGACTGAGCGTAATGTGTTTGCTATTACTTAGGACCTGCACTTAAATGTGACCTGCACTTAAATGTGATTTGCAGAGTATCTATGTAGATAGATGTAAGCCATCGTTGAACGAGGTGCTGAATATAGAAACCATTGATAGTAAGGGACGTTCCCTTCCGACGTCTTATGGAACTGCGTACTCTTACAGCCCCAGAGGTTGCTCACCAGTGACCTGGAAAACATTGACGGTGCACTAAGGTTGTCGTTACACGCATCATTCATACTCTTATCATGGAGCAGTGACAGATGTTTGTCCGGTAATACCGTCAATTGGCCGCGGCGGAGTGGCCAAGCGGATTGAGCGCTAAGCTACGATCCGCGAGGCCGTTCCCTGTCGGGGGTTCGAATCCCCCTCGGGAATGGTTGTTTGTGTCGTTTTTAGTATAAGGTTGTTCATAAGTAATTTTTAAGTTTAGAGACTGATGACCCCGCAGGTAAGTCTCTTAAGCTTAACAAACCACAAACCGTCAATTACGACGGCAGGTTTCTCGGGATCATCGCGATTTGTGTAAGGCTTTCAAATATTGCATGTCCAATAAGACGACCGCTGAGAATTTGTCTACAGTTGTATTGAACATTTATGTTGCACCTCGGGTCGCTGGAAATGTATAGTGTGGATCGATAAATTGTGGCCGGCCGCGGCGGCCAAGCGGTCTGTGGCGTGCCAGTCACGGTCTGCACGGCCACTACGGTCGGGGGTTCGAATCCCCCCTCGGCCATGGATGTTTGTGCCGTCTTTAGTATAAGCTAGTTCATAAGTGGTTTGTACGTTTAGGGACTGATGACCCTATAGTTAAATCCCATAAGCTCTACAATCATTTGAACGTTTATAGAAAACCGCAAAAACCAGAGTTAGCCATTTTTCCTAATTTATTTAAATTAATAACCTAACAAATGGATTAAATTTCAGTTGTATGTTCTTTATTATTCTTTATACATTTATGTAAAAATACCATTGTCCCTTTTCGAACATCGGTATCCGTTGCCAAGATACATCCGAGAGCAATGAGTTTTGAATGTGGGCTATGGGATGGCCCCATCAGTAATTTTATTCAAGGAAAATTGTCAAAATTTTTACCGTATGTTGTTAATATAATTTTCTCGGGGAACCTTCAAAAGTTTATCGAAATTTTTAACGTTACCCTGATCCACAGCTCCGAAATTATTGTACTTCCACTCCCAAATACGCAATTAACATTAGATTTGAGAAGTAAAATGTAGTTTCAACTGACGTAGTGAACAAATGTTTGTGGTAGAGGAGTGATCGCTGTCGTTCTGAGATCACGGAAATGTCTCTTAATGCAGCATCTTTCACCAATAAAACATTACGATGCCAAGTCTTTGTTTACGGACGCTTTGTGCCCATACACGTTGTCATGAGCTGGAAGTTTTTCGAAGGTGCCACACAGCTGCAAAACCACCTTAAATGTACTGTACATAGGAAAATAATTTGTACTTGAAAATCAAACACCATCTTTTTGGTATACTCCAGGTGTAATCTGAAAATGTTGTGAAATTGTTTCTTAAGCAAGTTTTATGTGAACGTTTTTTGAGGACAAAATGTAAACGAAACGATTTTGTGTTAACCTTACATTATTCGGAAACATTTTTTGTTCATTATTACCAATGTATGGAAATGTGCCGGAATATAGAAAAAAGGTGTCAAAACTCCATCGACCTATAGTATTCTTTTCGTAATGAACTCTACACTCAGCCGTATAATGGAAGAGAAGGAAACAACAGAAAAAAGTGCCCTTGTAGGGACACAGAAAAGGCGAATTTGTGGCGTTTTAAAAGACACTTTTGACATGCAAACATAATGTGCACTGTTTTATGCTGAAAGACAATAGAAGTAAGAGGGTGACAGTGGAAGAAAGATTTGAAAGTGTCAGTGGGAGAGAAAGGAATATAGCACAGTGAATATGGCCAGCTCCACCAAAGAGACTGCCTACATCACACTTGTGCGTCGTCTCCTGGAGTACTGTTGCCCCTTGTGGGACCCTAACCAGGTGGGACTGACGGAAGATAATGTTTCAAATGTTTGTTAAGCTTATTGGACTTAACTACGGGGTCATCAGTCCCTAAACTTACAAACTACTTATGAACTACTTACGAACTAGGACGGCACAAATATCCATGCCCGAGGGGGGATTCGAACCCCCGACCGTAGTGGCCGGGCTGACCGTGACTGAAGCGGACGGAAGATATTGAGAAGGTTCAAAGAAGGGTAGCTCGTTTTGTTTTATCAGGTTACGGGGGGGAAAGCGTCACGGAAATGTTGCACGAATTTGGGTGGAAATCATTAAAAGAAAGACGTTATTCATTGCGGCGTGATCTGTTTGCGAAATTTCAATCACCGACTTTCAGTTCTGAATGTGAAAATATTTTGCTAGCACCCACCTACTTAGGGAGACATGACCATCCCAATAAAATAAGAGAAATCAGGTCGAAAACGGAACGATTTAGGTGTTCTTTCTTCCCGTGCACTATTAGAGAATGGAACGATAGAGAACGGTTATGAAAGTGGTTAATGAACCTTCTGCCAGGCACTTAAATGTGATTTGCAGAGTATCGATGTAGATGTAGATAATTATGGAAGAATAAATCAAGGGGAGTCCTGACTCAACTAGCACAGCGAATATTAATACTAAAGAAATTCCTTCTATTTCACATCCTTTATACAATCACATTATAGTCTTCTGAGCTGGGTGTCAGAACCATCAGCAAACCAAGAATACGTATAGAGAGGATCGTGAGTGATGGGAAAGCCAACAGGCTGTAAACAAGAAAGAGGTACTTTAGTGGGAGAGAATAAGTATGGAGCAAAGTAACTGGCAGTAGTCATAGCGACAGTGAAAGTAGCAAAGGTATAGAAGAACGAGAGAAAGTGTGGAGATAGTAAGAGTGGGAAACAGAAACCCATTAAAAAGTGCCAATATGAGAGAAAAGAGGTGGAATGAGAAATGATACAGCTGGCTCACCACGTTTCTTTCAGTCTCTTAGAGAGAACATTATTTTGTGCTCATACAAGATCATTTTTCTGCCGGTATTACGAACAGCATACTTACTGAAAGATAAGATACTTCTGTGCAATATCACATGATACAAGTTTGTTGAACTCCTAACTTATATACGAATTCTATTTGCGTACATTAGTAGTAAACCGTATGGGGATATTTTCCAAGTATTTTAGTGAATACAGTCAGGTAAGTTGAAAGCATCTATTAGCGATGAACGTGTCTCCAAACGAGCCGACAGACACGGGAAGAAAGTTTGACTTGTGGCCTCAGTGACCCGCCTTTCAATCCAGAGAGCGGCACTCCAACTATTCTGCAGAAAAGGTGCTGTCTCAAGAGGGTAACAAAGGGTTTTAGGACCTAAATTACGTCGGGCATCGCGTTAAGTGCCCGATAGTTGGTCATAAATCTTGCAAGGAATGGCGCGCGGCACTGCAAGGGCTACAAAACGTGCAGAACTTCCCTCCCATGTCGCACAGTTTCCTTTGCAACCGATTTCGCATTTTTCGTCACTTTCGAACCTGACTTTTATTTTTATGAGCTTTCGGAATGAGCCAACACAGCCCACTCAAAACACGAAAAGTTTTGCGATGACGTCGTTCATAGACTTCAAGGAGACAGATACAAACGCGAGACAATTTTTCACATACACAGTATACTGATGAGAATAGACAAGGCTAAAATTGTGAAGAAAGGTGCACAGTAATAATTCATAAATAATTGGGATAGTCCAAATAAACTCCATATTAATGGCTACGAATATAAAGTGACAGTGAAATATTGTATTTTAAAGTAACAAATATTTTTGAATGTCCTATAATAGTTATTTTAAAGGATGAATACTAGGCAGACGTCTTAGCCGTTAGACAACCACACCACTAATGATTAAGGCGCCTTGGAATAGTCGAAGTACGATTTCCCTCCACGTCACAAACTTTAATTCAGGTTCTGTGAGCCAAAGATAATTGAGGGGAAGACCAGCGCAAATTTCAACTACGTGTCGCTCAGCAAGACAAAGGACGTTCAACTTACAAATGTGTTTAACCCTGTACCATATTCATATATGCGTCAGATCATCAGAATATCTTTACAAACCACAGTAATACTTACACTGAAGACCCCAGGAATCTGTTATAGGCATGATCCATATGCCTCAGAGATATGAAAACACACAGGATTGTTCCAATATGTACATTACCGAGGTGCTATTCCGCTGCATGGAGAGCCTTGGCAGTAGTGGCAATTATCTTTGGAACACAGAAGCTGAATTAAAGTTTGTGAGATGGAGGTAAATTGTACTTAGACTATTCCAAGGCTCCTTAATCGTTAGTGGTGTGGTAGTCTAACGGTTAAGACGTCTGCCTTGTAAGCATGGAGGTCCGGGTTCGATTCCCGGCCGCACCACAAATTTTAATTCAATGCTTCAGATTTATCAATAAATACAAAGGAGGTTGGGGAAATGCCCGCCAACTGTACCGGGTGATCAAAAAGTCAGTATAAATTTTAAAACTTAGTAAATCACGGAATAATGTAGGTAGAGAGGTAAAAATTGACACACATGCTTGGAATGACATGGGATTTTATTAGAACAAAAAAAGAAGTTGAAAAAATATCCGACAAATGATGCTGGACAGCAAAACGTCAGTGAATGCGCATGAAAATCGTGTATGAAAGAAGCTGTAATGAGAGAGAGAATCAGATGCACCAGCAGTCGCAGCATGTTGACGTTACCTGAAAAGGCGCTTTTAGTGAAACTGTATTATCAGAATGGGGAATGTGCCGTTTCAGCGTTACGATTCTATCGCTATAGGAAGGGGATTCGAACTGGTAAATGTCCGTTGACAAATGCAGCTGTGGCGAGAATGATTTCAAAGTTCGAAGCCACGGGTTGTTTAGACGATAGACTCCGGTAGTGGCCTACCGAGCACAAGGCGTGGTGCTGCTGAGACAATTCAGGAAGAAATGGAGACTGTAGCGGGTTCGTCTATGCACGGGGAAATCGGCGCATGTCGCACCGGCATTCCATATACTACTGTTTGGTTGGTACTTAGGCGTACCCTCCGATCTATCCTTACAAAATGCATCGGCATCAAGAACTGTTACCTGGCGATTTACTGAAGCGGAGGGCATTTGCGGTGTGGGCGGAAGATGATGATTGGTTGAGTAACGTGTTGTGGATCGACTAAACTCATTTCATGCTCTGAGGGTCTGTCAACGCCCACAACTGCAGAATTTGGGCTATTGAAAATCCCAGAACTGTCGTGGAAACTCCATTGTACGACGAGAGAGTCACGGTATTTGTTAGATTTATTACATCTACCGTTATCGGGCATTTTCTCTTAAAGGAACTGCGTTATTCTGGTTTTGTAACTGCTACCGTGACGGGTGAGAGGTACGCCGATACGTTGCAGAATCGCATCATCCCCAGCCTGGCTGATAAACACCTGCTGGAACTTACGATTCTTATGCAGGCTTGCGCTCCACCCCATATTGCTAGACGCGTGAAAAGTCTCTTGTGCGCGTCGTTTGGTGGTGATCGTATGCTCAGCCGCCACTTTCGTCATGCTTGGCCTCCCAGGTCCCCAGACCTCAGTCCGTGCGATAATTGGCTTTGGGGTCACCTGAAGTCGCAAGTGAATCGTGATCGACCGACATCTCTAGGGATGCTGAAAGACAGCATCCGACGCCAATGCCTCACCATAACTCCGGACATGCTTTACAGTGCTGTTTACAACATTATTCATCGACTACAGCTATTGTTGAGGAATGATGGTGACCATAGTGTGCACCTGTAAAGAACGTAATCTTTGCTTTGTCTTAATTTGTTATGCTAATTATTGGTTTTCTGATCAGATGAAGCGCCATCTGTCGGACTTTTGTTCTAATAAAATACCCTGTCATTCCAATCATGTGTGTCAATTTCTACCTTAAGTTTTCAAATTTATACTGACTTTTTGATCACCCGGTATTATAACCCGATACTGATTCAACTAACCTTTCAGAATAACGATTGGAAGCAGGGAGAAGTGACAGGAAACAATTCGATACCGTACGGGGTACATTTGGTTCACTGACGGGTCGAAATCAGACCAAGCCGTTGGAGACGAGATATACGGGGTGCAGCCAAAACTAGAGGGTATCATCTCTCTAGGGAAACTGGCCTCAGTATTCCAGACTGAAATCACTGCCATCAGGGCATGTGTGGAGGAGAATTTGCATAGGTGCTACAAAGACCGTAGCATCTACGTTTATTCGAACAGCCAGGCAGCCCTGATAACACTGGAATCTCTCGCAACAAGATCTAAAATTGTTGCAGAAAGTCACAAGGTTCTGGGGGAGCTAGGGGAAAGCAATAAGTTAAATCTATTGTGGGGTCCCTAGTCGTTCTGGGATCAGTGGCAATGAACATGCCGACAGATTAGCCAGGATGGGGTCAGAGACTCAATTTATTGGACCGGAATCTGTCCTGACAATCACTAAGGCAACAATAAAATTGGAGCTACGATTTTGGTTCAGAAGACAACACGTAGAATATTGGATCAAGGTTTATAAGCAAAACTATGTTAACCTAACGATTCCAAAGCCATGTTTTAAAAGAAGCTCTTCAATCCTGGGCTTGAACAGGAAGGAGATTAAACTCATAGTTGGATTGATTACAGGGCAGGGGAACTTAAAAAAAAACCCTACGTACAATGGGAATATGTGCAAATGTTTGCCGGCTGCGGTGGCCGATTGGACTGCGGCGCGCCAGTCACGGTGTGCACGGCCACTACTGTCGGGGGTTCGAATGCCCTCTCGGGCGTGGATATTTGTGCGGTCCTTAGTATTAGCTAGTTCGTAAGTAGTTTGTAAGTTTAGGGACTGATGACCCCGTAGTTAAGTCCCATAAGCTCTACAAATATTTGAAACATTTTTGTTCAAATATTTGTTAAGCTTATGGGACTTAACTGCGGGTCGTCAGTCTCTAAACTTACAAAATAATTATGAACTTACTTATACTAAAGATACCTGAAGGAGGATTCGAACCCCCGACGGGGAACGGCCTCGCGCATCGTAGCGTGGCGCCTCAATGCCTCGGCGACTCCGCCGCGGCCAATGGGAATAACAGAAGAGGATCCTAAATGTAGGATCGTTGATAACGGCAATGAAACCGCATCACACCTAATCTTCTAATACATTGCATTGGAGAGCAAGATGCACAGAACATTCGGGACAGCCAGATCCGAAGAGATTGTGTCTAAAAAAGAACTGGTAAAGGGACTCCTTGCACTGTTTAAGGATATTGGTTGGAATATGTACGACTGTGTGTGTGTGTGTGTGTGTGTGTGTGTGTGTGTGTAAGTGATATCATTGTTGTTTTGAACAACGTAGTGTCTATTTCTACAGAAAGGAACGAAGCGGGAGTACGAATCACTGTGTTTTCCTGCAATCAGTTTGTACAAGTCATTTTCGTCTACTCAAGTCATTCAATTTTTAATTTTACAATTAATATGTTGTGTAAGGTCTTTTTCTGAAGTTAATGGCCTCTTTCATGATGATCAAATAGCAAACATACTGATGGACACATGTGACAGTGAAAAAGTAGTATCGGAGGATGAAGGTAATCTTTCAAAATGCAGCAAATCATTGTCCCTAAACGGCGCAGATGACACCATTAACAGCAAATGGTAAGCAGTGCAGTTATTATATTAAAGGGTAAAACAGCTGAATGCTAGACAGAAACCCACCTCACTTGGGACGACTTACAACATGTAAAATAGATCACATGCCTCGAGATACAACAAGGTCTGCAGCTTTTCGAATTGACTTTTGGCGAGCAGTTAATTGATGGGTTTATTAAAGGAAGAGGCCGTCTTCCAAGAGAAAATGCTGCAAGAGAAGCTTTAGAGAGAGGAACATCGCTTTATTCCAACGCGTTCACATCAGAAGAAAAAATATTCTAGGAATAAAATGACAGGAAGATGTTATCTGGCTGGAAAAGGTGTTAACAAGAGTTCACAGAAATGTGTGAAGAGTACTGGATTCACTTTCAAAATAACATTGTACACACATAAGTAGAACTGTTTTTATAAGTTGGCCATACTTTCAGAAAAGAAATACATAATTGTAATATTCAATTCCTGTATTGTTTTACTGTTGTGTTTGGCAGTTTAAATGATTAATATATTAAACTGCCTAAATTATATTTTTATTTATGATGTCAATTATGAAATGTGTAAAAGTATACCTACACAAGTAGAAAAACTGTGGGTATTTTTTGACGCGACCATTATATGCGTTATGTACAAAATCAATACCGAAGTAGGGTAAATAGTCAATATTCTGATAACTATTGCCTATCGCGTGACGTTTGCCACAGTAACATCCAGCAGTGCGTAAACAACCGCACTTGGCTACATTCTGTATGCAGTGCTACTACAGGCAGTCTCATTATCAACAATACACTGGAAGCAGTCTTTCAGTGCTTTTCACTTTAACAGGAGCATGCTTCTGAAATACATTTTTCCCCAGTTAAGCGAGGAGCCGCCGCCTAACGTATCGCTGGCTCTTCCTGTGCTATGGCAGTTTTAACACATTATTTTAATACTTTTCCCGGCCGTCACTTGATTTACTTAAAGCGCCGTTATTTGGCATTCAATCTTTTGTAGGTGTGTTACGATAACTTTTACTGATGGTTAAGCTGCTTTCCACCGCTATTAGACATGACCTTCAAAGCCCCGTCAAAATCCTACTAAGTCACTTTACATTTTTCAACTTCACTCCTTTTAGCGTTATTAGATCTGTTGTCCGCTAGTTTCAAGTACTTGAGCTGTAATATTTTCATACTTGTTCCAGTCTGAAGATGCATTAACCGTGCGGACTCGTAATTGGACAAATGAAACGACTATAAGTTGCAATACAGACTTCTCTTTATTCGGATTATTTCTCTACTTCAGAATGATGTTTTCACTCTGAAGCGGAGTGTGCGCTGATATGATAGTTCATGGTAGATTAAAACTGTGTGTCGTAACCAGGATTCGAACCTGGAACTTCTGCCTTTCGCGGGCAAGCGCTGTACTGACTGAGGTATCCCAGCACACTTTGCATGCGCCAGTGCCTCTCGTCCTAGTTTCCAAATATCACCAAAGTTTTCCTATTGAATTCGCGACTACAACTCCTTGAAGAAAGGATAAGGTGGAGACTTCGCTTAGCCACACATTAGGGCAGAGATAGAGGCCAGTGGTAACTGGTGGAACTGTTAATTGTAATCAAAAAATATTTTAGAGTGTCGCAGTTTTAGGTTCATAGCTAAAATTTACGTCAACCTTCTCCTACCTTCACCCTCCTGTGCATATATTTATAATTTACTTTCATGTTCTCAATTGTCCCTCCATTCAGGTTCATATACTAGTCATTTCCAGTTGTCTTTGTTGTGAATGTTTTGGTAGTCCGAATAGGTCTACTTGTATTCATTTAAGGCCATTGATGCTACTTTAAGTAACCAGGGTTTACAACTGCAATAGGTAACATCCATACAAAAAACCTAAATTTGGACCTAGCCATTTATTTATTTTCTTTCGGGCCCGCAGCAATAAATATGTCAGTGAATGACATTTTAAGTTAATAATTCGTCCAGTTTCCTGCTATAAAAAATTATTTATATTGTACTACAGCTGTTTCGGCTTTTATAGCCATTGTCAAGTACCTGGAATACATTTCGTAATTTTCGTATACAATTTGATCATAGATTAACAAATTTTTACTTGCGTCTAGATGGGCCTGACGTCCATATTGCACCAGTAGTATTCTGTCATATAACTGCCAAACTAATAAGGTGGTAATTTTATTTTTATTTTAATAAATTACGTACTTTTTGAGAGTTACGTATTTTGACAGTTAACTGCAAAGAAGCTCTAAGTTTACCTAGAAGCTGCAAAGAAGCTCTAAGTTTACCTAGAAGCTATATGCAAATAAGCAATGATGATGTTGTTATCATGGATCGTAATTTTGTTGAGGGTTATCTTTGATTATTATGGAGGCCAAATAAATAAATCTGTGGTAGTTTGTTTCTAATCAGCCGTTATCGTTTATTATGTCAATGAATTTTTTAGGTAGTATTTATGTTTAAAGTCTGTTTGTTCGTTTAATATACGTTCTGGATAGTTCTTCATGTGTATGAAGACTTCAAATTCTTCAAGAATGTTCATAGTGAGACCTATTGGTATAGACCCTTTTGGTATTTTGTGTAGAATCTGTAACGTGTTTTCAATTTTTTTCGGCTGTATGGCGATGAATTTTCAGTTGAAGAAAACAGCTATTTCTGATTTGTTCCTTAAATCTGACATTAAAATTTCGTCCTTTCTGACTGATGTAAAAGCTACAGCAGATGTTACATGTTATTTTATATACTCTTGGGTTATTATATTTAGACGTTATAGATGTGTCTGAGTGAAGTTTTATTCGAAGGTTTTTGTTAGTTCGAAATGCAAATCGGATGTTACTATTGTAGAATAATGCATTAATGTTGTTGGATATTTGACCCGGATAGATTGTCGGAAGATATTTTAATTTTTATCTTGGGGGTGTTTCTCTTATTTTATACATACTGAAATACAAGTATCAAGAGTTAGTAGTTAACTGTCAAAATACGTAACTGTCAAAAAGTGCGTAATTTATTAAAGTAAAAATAAAAATATAATTACCACCTTATAAGTTTAGCAGTTACATGACACAATACTACAGATGCAATATGGACGTCAGGCCCATCTAGACGTAAGTAAAAAATTTGTTGATAATCTATAATCAAATTGTATACGAAATTTACGAAATGTGTTCCAATGTTTTCACCAATGTTATTTCCAGGTACTTGACAATGTCTGTAAAAGCCGTAACAGCTGTAGTACATTATAAATAAATATTTATAGCAGGAAACTGGACGAATTATTAACTTAAAATTTATTTCTTTGTATAACCAATAGATCAAAGTCAGTCACAGTTTCAATATTAATTCTAAAAACAGATTGCTTGTTTACCTCCACAGTTCCACTCTTTTGTTGCTGTACCTGCCGCTATGGAATGGTCTACTTCAGGAGTAGTAGTTTCTTTCCTGAAATGTCGGCTACTGTTGGTGTGGCGGTCCTCTCGAGCCGCTCTCCAGGGCAGCCGCCACCGCCTCCGCCCCCCCCCCCCTCCCCCTCCCCCTCCCACCCCCTGTCCCAGCCATATATATACCGCTCGGCTTCCGGAATTACACCGCCGCGGCGCCGGACGCCGTTTCCCCGATGATAAACCTTCTGACTGTTTTGAACTCGATTTAACCTTCAGCGGACGACTTACGTCCACATCCAGAGCTTTTACTGCCAGAGGTACTTGAAAGCTCGCTCTTAATATCCCACACTCGTGAAATATTTGCCGTCGTCTTTTATTTTTCTTTTTACGTCCGAAGTTTTCTGTTGCAAACAGCTTCGCTTTCCGTATCTTTTCGTCTTCGGTATAAGCAATTGATTGTGTTTTAAGACTCATTTTATCGAATCCCCGTTTATGGTATTTCATGTTATCGCTTCATTTTTAACACGGCCCACACTATTTTTTTTTTTTTTTTTTTGGGGGGGGGGGGGGCGGTTCGTACTTACATAGAAACAATAATACCGTTTCCTCTCACTGTCTCAGATAATTTTCTTTCTTTCTTTTTCTTTTAACGAAGGTCGCAGATTGCTTTCCTTCCCCATACCTGCACTCTTAGCATTCCTCCAAATTTTAAAATCTTTGTGAGCATATTGGGACTCACTATAGTCATCACACAAACAAACTTGAACTAAACTAAGGACAAGCTACACAACCATACCCGAGGTAGGACTCCAACCTCTGACGGCAACGAAGCATTTCTCCCTTAATGGCTACTCTTGAAGACTTTTCTGTCTACTGTGTCGCTGCTGTGGAGTGGCCGAGAGTAACTGAGGCGCGTTGCTGCGGATCGCGCGGCTACTCGCGAGGTTCGAGTCCTCCCTCGGGCATGGGTGTGTCTGGTCAAAATGTTCAAATGTTTGTATAGCTTACGGGACTTAACTACGGGGTCATCAGTCCCTAAGCTTACAAATTAATTATGAACTAGCTTATACTAAAGTCGGCACAAACATCCATGCCCGAGGGGGTATTCGAATGCCCGACCGCAGCGGCCGTGCAGACCGTGACTGGCACACCGCAGACCGCTCGGCCACTGCGGCCGGCGCGTGTCTGTTGTCCTTACGTTAGTTTAACTTAGTTTAAGTAGTTCATAAACCTAGTCCCATAGATTTTAGAAAATTTGAACATTTGATCTACCGTGTCCTGGTTCCTATTGTATGAGGGGTGTTCAAGTGAAAAGGAGCGAAACGGCACTATTGGTATAATTGAAGTCTTTATTCAAAAGAAATCACCAGAGGTCGGACCACAACTATTCCACTGTTTAACGAGCCGAATAATTACTGTGGCTGTAACAAGAGCCAGTCCTATATCGTGTTCGTCAGTTCGTCGCCCGAGTTGAAGCGCATTCCTTTTAGATGTTTTTTAGCGGATCAAACGGATGGAAATCGCAGGGCAATATGTCCAGGATATAGGGCGAATGATCACGTTACCCCCACTTGAACTTGGTCAGTACAGTTTGTGTCACTTTGGAGACGTGTGGACGCGTGTTATCATGGCGCAGAATCACTCCCTCTGTGAACAGCCCAGGCGGTTTCGTCTAGATGTACTTGGGTAGGCTATGGAGTGTCTCACAGTATACGTCACTGTTAATGGTTTCTCCATGTTTGAGGAATTCTTTGAGTATCGGACCACGGACGTCGAAAAAGATGGTGAGCATCACCTCGTCCGCTGTAGGTACAGCCTTGAAATTTTAGGCGGCGGGTGGGGGGGGGGGGGGGGGAAGGTTGACGATGCGCGGTTGGCGTCCATAGATCTTACACTATTTTATCCCGAAGCGGAATATTCACATGTCAATCGGTTTGGTTGTTAAGACGCTCTGTACCTTTTAATTTGAACACCCCTCCCACACTGTTATCCATACAAATGAGTCCGCGCGATCCGCAACGTGGGGCTCCAGACCGCTCGGCTACTCCCGCGCGGCTATTCATACAACGTCACATTCCGCATGCTACAATTCCTGGTTACCAATTAACTTTATCGCGCAGGTAAGAATACAAATTCTTGTACCGGTCGCTATGTAAGTGCAGTTGAGGAACGTCTCGACATTACTACATTTTTATACAACTTCCTTAACAAATGAAACCAGGGGAAGAGTGGTTTCACCGAAGTATGGTCCTTTTTTTCAGTACGGACTATCCACACTGTAGATCATATCCTTCGCTGTAATTTATTTAAAAATTAGCTAGTGAAAATTCGTCAACGTGCGTACCAGTATTCATTAAACCATTAATATAAAACTGAGTGTCGCTTTCTTTTGTAGCAGCTGCGGCTACTACCAGCGTTGTTTGTGGTTGTACCGTACGAGGTGGTCCGGTGGTTAACACACTCTACTGGCTTTCGGGAGGACGACGGTTCAAATCCGCATCCGGTCATCCAGATTTTCAATCAATCAAATAATGTCAGAGCGCTTAAGGTGCTTTTGTCGGTATTGAATAAAATTCAGTGAGACCAGAAATCGAACTCAGGATATGTGCTTACCAAGCAAATGCTCTAGATAGTAAGCACCAGCGACAATATGGATATCGCAGCTACAGGCACAAATTCTCAACATCCCCACAGGTTTTCTCTGGCTTCCTCAAATGATTCAAGAAAGATGCGAAAACGGTTCCTTTGAAAGCTCGCAGCCAGTTTCCTTAACGATCGATAAAAGAATCAATCAGAGCGTGTGCTCCGTTTGTAATGGCCACAGTGCGACAGGACGTTAAGCCCTAAATGTTCTTCCTGCCTTCTTCTTTGTTTCTGCCCGTGTACACTGCCTCTGCGCCCTAAATATACCAAAACATGATCTCCCTACAACTGAGTCTAATCCTGCTTTTGTAATCTTATCGTGAATGAAAGTGCTATCAAAATGTGCCGTTACGAGATTTAGTAATGGAGATAGAATTTTAATCTCCTTGATTTTTTCTGTCAGTTTACTGCCATTTTGTCGTCATACAATTTGGCGCTGCTTGCTAGGAGCTTATAGCGACAGGCAGTATCAGCTGGAAGTGCGCCGCTCCCCTCTGTTGGACGCAAGCCAGCTTTTGCCCGCCGTACTGCATCGTCCCTCTCGTAATACGGTGTTGCCGGTGGATGCCATTTCCGCAATCCGTTTACTTCCGGACCGCAAGACGACTGGGCAATTCGTTAAGCGGCTCTTGGGAACGGTTGTGACGAGATACCAACCATGTCTCAGACAGTGGGAACTGTAAGAGCCGTCTTACCGGAGGCGGAGTCGCCCATCCGGCAACTCCCACGTCTTCCTTAAGGCTAGGTACTGGAGCACACTGCTCCGAAGTAAGGGATTCAAGGCAGTCATTGGGGGGACATGCCGAGTACTTGACCGGAAGAACAACAGAGCAGAATATTCTCCGAAATATTTCTTAAATAAGCTCACTGGTGAATGATGTGCTTTGCGTACTGCTCGAAACGCCACACTCGATTATCGAGAAAAAATTCTCTCTGTTACCGTAAAAGTGTCATTAAAACCATTTTGTATAAGCACAGTATTACTCCATTGCTAACACTTACATACATAGAGAGGTACTGCTATTTTACTGTTAATAGGATAGCCGTCTTTCGCTTTCTTTGCTTGTTTTTCAAGAAGTGTTTTATGGTTCCGTACAGAAAGAACTGAAAACTGCTCGGAGACTAAAATTTTCACTGATAATTCAGTTACCCCTGCCTTTCACCTTGTTGATAACGCAATGGTGAATTGGGTACGCTTTATGAATTATTCTTTAATACACACAAATGTTTGGTTCTTGCGAAAACCTCATCACACAAGGTGTACCCAGTGTGTAAATGGGACGATGCTCACCATCCCTCAATGTTCAAAACATTTGTCATTGTAGATGTCTGTCACTGCAGCTGTTCTGTTTGCTGACACACAGTTCTCATTACATTCACCAGCCAAGGACTGTACATTCCTGTAGTTTGTAAGAGTTCTGCATAGTGTTTTAACCAAACCGTGTCGCATGTCAATGCTCTAGGACAGATAAGTCTTTCATTGGCCAATTTTCTTTGATTCCCCTCAGAGGCTCAGCATTAAATTTCTGAGTACGAGTCCCGAGCTGTGGACTGTGTCGCCCCAACAGTCCACGAAACCGTAAGCTATGTGCGTGCTTCAACTACCATCTTTCGGCGCGACGGTGGAACGTTTCAGAGCCCGGGGATCTTAGCTTAATCGCCCGGGTCGCGAGGACGGTACAAACCCGTATAAAAAAAAAACCTTAATCTCAAGGTGTGCTACGTGGCGAAGAGATGCATGGCTGTTCCGGTTGTAAAGTCGGTAGCTAACAACCTCTGGGGAACCTGCCGCACCTCAGTTGTATTAGGCTTACCTAGGCAAGCGGGCTTCTGCCTGAGTGGACGTATAGTTCCCCAGCTGCTAGTGGACCATGATAAAACGAGCAAATCATAGCATTGCCGGACGTAGAACCGGTGTTTCTAAGTGAGGAAGAGCAGATTACAATGACCCCCAATCATTTCCTTCTCTGGCTACACCATGGAAGGAACATAGGACCTGAAGTCAGGGAGAGCAATAGGCACCACGGTATTTAGCCTGTACTATATCCGATAGTGAATCATTCATGTCCGCCAAGCTCCTATTTTTTGTGGAACACCTGGAAGATAAGTTTGGAGAGGTTGACGGGATGTCGAAGATGCGTTCCGGATCATTTCTGATAATGACGTCATCCCCAGCGTAGTCCTCGGCATTGCTGGCCTGTGATAAGCTGGATGATGTTTCCGTTACGATCGCCCCCACAAGAGCCTAAACATGGCATTGGGAATTATCTTCCTTAAAGATCTCCTTTTGCAGTAAGACAACGAGCTATGCAAGGACTTTCAGCGACATGGAGTCCATTTCGTCCGCAGTGTCCATAGTGTTCCAAAGGACAACAGGGTTGCCACTGGTTTCTTCATCTTGGCCTCTGAGGGCGATTCTTTACCCGAGAAGGTCAATGTGATTATCTACAGTTACGATGTGAAACCCTATATTGCTAACCCTATGCGCTGCTTCAAGTGCTGGAGGTTTGGACACATGTCCTCCCAATTTGATGCCAACCCCACCTTTCTGGAGTGCGGATGTGCGCTACATCCTGACGTCCCTTGTGTCCCTCCTCCAGTGTGTGTAAACTGTGGACTGCACCATTCCCCTTGCTCGCTGATTGCGCAGTTCTGCATAAGGAAAGGAAGATAATAGAGTATAAGGCCCTGGACCGGCTGTCGTATTCAGAGGCAAAACTGAAATACATGAATCTTCACCCTGTGTACATGAAGACCTTATATGCCGCAGCAAGGTCTCCATTACCATCCCTGACGTCTGATCCATATACTGTTAAATCTGCCATAGTGGGCTCTCAAGCCCAATCATCTACTCCTGTCCCCTTGAGAGATAGGGGGCACTTCCTCGTCTGTTACTCCCACATTCTTCACCTTGGGAGCAACAACCATCCATACGCTGGGGACGTCGGTCCCCACTCCTCCACCCAGCCAGAGAAGCAATGGCCTTCCCTGGCTCCTCTCGCTCAGAAGGGGCGCCTTGAGACGCTCCCTTCCGAGGCTTCTCCACGTGACAAAGAGAATCCAAATGTTCATATTTTCAAATTTTTGTTAAGCTTAAGGGACATAACTACGGGGTCATCATTCCCTAAACTTACAAACTACTTATGAACTACCTACAACTAAGGACGGCATAAATATCCATGCCCGAGGGGGTATTCGAACCCCCGACCGTAGTGGCCGTGCAGACCGTGACTGAAGCGCCTCAATCTCCTCGGCCACCGTGGCCGGCAGAGAGAATCCCCGAAAACTGCTGCAGGATCCCCAGTATATTGGTCGAAGAGCTACCTCCTCTTTTTCAGCCCAAGAATCCATGTCTGAGAATCCATCAAAGCCCTTAACTGCAAAGGGCCAGCGAGAGTCAATGAAGAAGACAAAGAAGGAATCTTTAGTGGCTTCAGAGCCACAGCCACATACATAATCTGCTACAGAAGATGAAGTAGAGATCTTCTCCTCCGCTGAGGAGCTCGCACTAACAGGATCTCCAGAACGTATGGTGCTCCATCCTGCAGGTTCTGCGCAGTCGGCAGCAGGCATTACTATAGAATAACCTCTATGTTCTACATGGCTATTCAGCTTGGAGACAACACAATTCTCCAGTGGAACTGTGGCGCGTTTTTTCAACATTAAGCTGAGCTGCGGCAACTACTGTGCCGTTTCCCCGCAATTAATGTAGCCCTCCAGGAAACTTAGTTTCCTGGTCAGTGGACCACTGCCCTTCGTGGGTATCAGGGCTACTTTAAAAACAGATCTATCTTCAATAGAGTTTCTGGTGGTGTCTTTCTCTAAGCCCTTGCATCAGTCCACAGTGTCCCAGTGCACTTCTGCACGGCTCTTGAAGCAGCAGCAGTTACAATCTGGGCCATACAGGAATTCACTGTCTGTACCATTTACTTTCCCCCAGATGAGGTCGTATCTCTAGCTGACCTCACTGCTCTGGTCGATCAACTCCCTCCTACTTTTCTTCTTTTGGATGATTTCAATGCCCACCACCCAGTGTGGGCTGGAACACAGACCACAGGCCGCAGTAGGGAACGAGAGACCCTTTTGGTGCAGCAAGATCTCTGCCTTCTGACTTGGGTGCCTTATCTTCGTCAGATGAGACAGAAATGCTCGTGGCATCTTGACATTCTTCGGTTCCGCAAACCCACTATCCTGGGAGCCTCTCGTCAAACACTCCTACAGCTCTACAGGGCCCTTCTACATTCGCTACTCGACTACGGGAGCATAGTGTTTGACTCGGCTGCGCCTTCAGCACTCCGGGTACTGGACCCCGGTTTACATAGTGGTGCGCACTTGGAAACGGGAGCCTTTCTCACGAGTCGGGTGAAGAGTCTCCTAGTCGAAGCAGGGGTACCTCCCTTACTGTTTCACCGGTAACAGTTTCTCGCTTCCTACGTTGCCCGTACCTCACTTCATCATCCTAATCACAGGCTTCGCTTTCCAGCTACTACCCTCTCTCCGCCGCCGCGACGGCCTAGGTCGGGTCTCCCAATTGCGGTCCGTATCCGTTCCCTTCTCTCAATACTTGAATTCCTTCCCTTCCCTCGCACTTTCCACTGCTCTTCCCATACCCCTCCTTGGTGTATCCCGCGGTTGCAGATTAGGTTAGACTTGTCCCGGGACTCGAAAGACTGTCACGCCGCAAAATCTTCGTCGCCAGTTCCGAGCGGTGCTTGATTCATACCACGATGCAGCGATTGTTGACACGGACGGCTCTCTAACCGATGCCCGTGCTGGGTATGGCTTTATTTGTGGTGACTATACTGAACAGCGATCGTTGCTTTGTAGAAGTAGCATCTTCACTGCAGAGCTGGTCGCTATTTTAAGAGCTCTTGAACACCTCAGAGTTCGCCCGAAGGGGTCGTTTGTCGTCTGCAGCGAGTCCCTGAGTGGCTTACCGGCCCTCGGCCAGTTTCTTTCCAAGCACATTTTGGTGTGATCAATCGAAGATGCTGTCTTTGCCTTGGCGAGTCAGGCCGTTCTGTCACTTCCGTCTGGATGCCAGGCCGGCAATGAACGCGCCTATCAGCTGGCCAAGCAGGCCACCACTTCACGGTCTCTGGATATTGGTCTTCCAGAAACAGACCTCCGATCCCAGTTACATGGCAGGGTCTTTGGGGTTTGGAGTTCTGAGTGGGCGGACTTGATCGAACCGAACAAGCTCCGTGTTTTCAAGCCCTCTACCGCTGCATGGGTGACCTCACTGAGGGCTTCTCACAGGGAGTCGGTTGTCCTTTGCCGGCTCCGTATTGGTCATACCTGGCTGACGCATGGTACCTTCTACATCGTAAGACCCCCGTCAGTGTCACTGTGGTGCACATCTAACAGTTGCCTACATCTTATTAGATTGCCCCAAGTAAGCTGCACAGAGGCGGAATTTTAATATCCCTGACGACTTGAACCTTGTTTTAGCGGGCAATACCTCCATGGTTGATACTGTTTAAAATTTTATTCGTGATTGTGGATTCTACTTTTCCATTTAAAGTTTCTTGAATGTCTCTTATCTCTCTGTTCTCCACTTGCCTACAACTTTTAGGTACGTGTAATGTGTAACAGAGTGGCTGGATATCCTACTTAAAATTTTCGTGTTAACCCGGCAAAAATGCTCTTGTAAAGTTTCAATCTTTTTATCCATTCTTTGTTTTTACTTGTATCCTTTCTTCATTTTACTTGTTATTTTTAAATTTTGACGTTTTAACGCCTATACTTGAGGACGCTTAACACACTGCCTTACCTCTATGACGGGAACAAGGGACTGATAACCGTTGTAGTTTAGTACCTTCCAAAACCCGACAACACCAACAACAACAATTTTTCAGAAATTCGTTGCAAATTTAATTCCATATACCATCGGTAATTCGTATGAAGTCTATTCAAATAATGTAGACACGGTCAGTGCACATGTAACTGAACATGATTTATTTGTTTACCTGACTGCATGTTGTCCATTTGTTGTTGCTGAAGAGTGGTTGTTTTTAGTTTACAAGAAGTCAACGAAGTAAACATACAAATTTCTTAGCTGAAGAGATCCAACAAGCACTCTATCGTAATATGTCGATTGATTTTCCTTAATTGTGTTTCTCTCGTTACTGTTTTCTCCCAGAGCGCGTAATGGAGGACTATTATAGCTCTGGTTACATTTTTACGGAGATGCGTCTTGAAAATCTAATATAAATCTTTTTCTCTTCTCCAGTGAACACCTGCTGGTAATAAGAGACGAATGCGGTATAGATTACGTTCCATATCTGGAAAATCAAAAATACTTTCTAATGTTTATATTTGTTTCTACTTACTATTTCAATTTCACACATCTCACCGTCTCTTTCCCTCTTATATATGATTCGTAAGAGTCACTCCTAATTCAGATTCACTGCCACAAATCGTTTTTCACTGTCGTACGATTATAATGTTGGGACTGCTTATTGATCATCGTGAATATCGCCAACCACTTCATCAGTATGCCCTTTCGTTGTTGAAGATAACCCAGTGTGCTTACATGTTCCTGCTACACATAATAACGTGAAACTGTATTTATCTCTTTCAAACTTTACAGCACTTTTACATCAATAGAAAATTCTAACATACTTCAACTTCAGAACAGGACAGTGTTTCGAACTTCAGAAAAACAAAAGAAAAAGCAGTTCTTATCTCCGATAGCTAAAATACATGCATTGTTCGCCAGATGGAACTAAACAGTACATACATACTCATGTAAAGCAGGTTTCACTTCACAGAAAGATGAAAGTGAGGTGTATACCGACACTTCAATATTCACAATAAAAACATTAAAAAGTCACTAACAGAAAATGTGAAGAGAATTTTAATTATTGAAAATAATACGAAACGTTCTGCAAAGTGATCTCGAGTCTGCATGTTTGAGGTTAGCACTGGATTTCAAAATAATATCCGTGAGAAAAATCTGTATCATCTGAAGATGGTAATGTATATCTCATTGCAAAAGGGTATCATGAACAATGAGTGATGCAAAGGTAAGGCAACCGTTTCGTGCATTTAGAGCAGACTGTACAATTGTGAATAATGAGAAGTGGCAGACCAGTCATTCAAACCGAAAACACCGTTGGCTTTAGCTGTAAGTACGTTTTGTCAAACACTATTCAAAATGCGAGGAAAGCTGTGAGTTACCTTTCAGCTTACTGTCGCTATCTACAACTTATCATTTTGAAGATAATGCTGTTCTAAAAACATTTGTTCCCATTCAGAAATATGAGAAGTTCAGTTTAGTGCTCCTTGATACCGGGGTGTGGCAAATATAAGTGGCCTTGCCATTTTGAAACCATTTGTGGCAGCCTTATCGAGGAAGAAAAGGCCAGCAAGTACTTCCATCAGCATAGACGAACTGCCCATGCTCCCGGGCAAATCTTGGAGCACATTTAGACGATCTTCACGCCTGAGAGAGTTGTTGCCAGAGTTCTGTTTTTTCGCGGCCCCAGCTGGCTTCCAAGATCACACTACCTGTCAGTATGCCATCACGTTCTGTGAGGAGTGCAAAATTGTAAGGTATATCGCGAGGATCCTGACCGTAACAGAGTAGTTTGCATGAGACGGCAGCGGCTCTAGCAGTCCTGCTTTGTTCCGCCTTCATCAGCTTGATTGACCAGGGCCCAAAAGTACCAAGAGAGAAATGCGGTCACTTTAAACATCTGTCATAATAATGGTACTACTGTATTCCTTTCCTCTGTTGTGTTTATTTGCACCATACAACTCTACCCTTCGGACCACTTTTATTTGCCCCACTCTGCAGATCTGGAAGTGTAGTTTCGGTAATATAAATGCAATCGGCCCTTATATTCGTGATAGGTCTTGTGCTTTATATGCTGTACTGTAAAGTAAACGGTCAAGAGCTGTTTCTGTAAGCAAGACTCAGATAAAACTAATAAATATAATGCAATTTCAAACCAAGATGCCTATCATATGAAACAAACAAGTCGATTATGAAAACGCATCAATAGTCAGCATACTGGAACTCATTTAGAGGAAAATGTAATAAATTGTAAGATTTCGACAAGTAATACATGCGTAAAACTTTACTTGTCCTTTTATTTATTGATTTCTAAAAATGTTATATTGAAACAACATGAAATAGTGCGTACTGAATTCACAGTTTGGATGCCATCTCTCGACCGAAAAGTTTGAATATACTACTCTCGTCGCAGTCAGTTCTTAGTTGCTATCTTTGTAGGACACCTCAGTATGGCCAGAAACATTCCTAGAGCTACGTCGTCGACATACAAAATTCCTTCTTTAAAAAGGTACACATATATAATTTTACCGGCCGCGGTGGCCGAGGTGACTGAGGCGCTCCAGTCACGGTCAGCACGGCCATTACGGTCGGGGGTTCGAATCCCCCCTCGGGCATGGATATTTGTGCCGTCGTAGTTTGTAAGTAGTTCATAAGTAGTTTGTACGTTTAGAGACTGATGACCCCGTAGTTAAGTCCCATAGACTATACAAACATTTTTTGATATAATTTTAGGAGTGGTGACTGTGCCATGTACTGCAACACGGATACACAGTTTTCTCGCCGCGGCCATGATGTTGGTGCGCGTATTCTGTTAATGTATTTTCCGCCATTAGGTATGCGAGACTGCATAAAGCTAACGACAGGATCTGGTCGTAACGCTGCAAGTTTAACATTTTACGACACCCTAAATACACTAGTTACGACGCCTATGCAAATAACACACCGCCCGCTTGACGGAGACGAGGAAATTAAATGCGTCCCGACGCCTGGCGGATCACATTGTAACGAAGGCGGCGTCTGCCCTATAACTCAGCCGCCATCTGTGTACGCTGTCCCGCACTGGCCATTCGCTTCGGGCATCAGATGAAGGTCGCCCGTTTCGAGAGCTGGCGTCTGGCGATCTGCGATTCTCATTGGTGGCGCTAGTTAAGTGGAACGAACCCATTTGAGAGGTCATCATCATCGTTAGAGACTGATTATGCCTTACAGCGCTCAGTCTGGAGCATAGTTCCACTAATAAAATTCCTCCAGGATCCCCTATTCAGTGCTAACATTGATACCTCATCTAATGTTACACATTTTCTTCAAAAACGTTCTTCACCGAATCTAAGTACTTTCTTCTTGGTCTACCACGACTCCTCTTACCCTCCGCCGTCGAGCTCATGAGTCACTTAGGTAATCTTGCGTCTCCCATGCGTGTAACACGACCCCACCATCTCAACGCGTCCTCTGCAACTGCTTCATCTGTGGTGTTCATTCAAAGTTTTTCTTTGATTTCCTCATTAAGGACACCCTACTGCCATTGTTCCCATCTTTAGTACCTGCAATCAGGTAACCTGTATCCACCGAAATTTCACTTCCATACAAGAAAGTTCGAGGTGAACATCCTTGATTTTATTCAGCTTTACATTTATTCATTGCAAACCTATTCTTTGCTGTGCTCATACTATTTTAATTACAACTTGACCTATTATGGTTAATGTCGAGGGAAATCTAAACCACTCTAGAAATGAAAACCGTTTGCACTTCTATTTAGCTCCTGAAAGTAAAATCAAAAGATATCGAAGACGGTGCGATAGTCTACCATGTTTTCAACTAAGTATTTCATGTAGTCGTCGTAAAATGTCGCCATAAATTGGCGGGAGATGAGGTTTTTAATCTCGCTAGTTCGTCGCTTTTCAAAAGGTGGGGAGCGCCGCCAGCTCTGCCCTTGGCCTACAGGTCGCAGACTTGTCCTGGCACGGCAGGGGCCCCGGACCTGACATGTCCCGTACTTACTCCTAATACCGGCTGTTACGGTTTTCTCGCCAGTTGGTGCTACACAACCTGACAACTTCACATACTACGCTCTCCCCAGAACACTCGCTTGGGTGCTGAAAACGGGAATTTCGCATGGGTCGCAGTGGGCATGCATGATAAGCACACCAACGCGGTCACAACTTCCTGTGAACTATGTGAGATCGTCGTCACTCTGTTGGTGCCCCTATGAAGCCGTCTGAGGGCTACACCTGTGACAAGACTGGTCGTTTGGTTGGACACAACCACATGCCGCTGGAGGTTTGTCGATGTGAGCGCCTTGGAGGGAGCTCCTGCCTTGTTTTCCTGTTGTGCGGGCCCTCCAACCAGTAAGGACCCGCTACTACAGCTGCCATCGGATGTGTGAAAAGGCGTCTTGCTTAACAATGCTTCGGAATCGCCTTGGTACTCGCATCGTCTTCGAGCTGGGAACATGTGGTGATAAGATTATGGTGCAGTCCGAACCAGCGTTTGTTTATATAGCAATTAGAACATTTGGCTTATTGTAGCTATGTTACATTAGATAAGGAAATTTTTGATGAGCTGCTGCTCAGCAATCTTGTAGGAATCTATTCCATTTGCAAAATATGTCAACTGAGCTAAAATTATTACCCACCAAAATGGCACCGTTCGCATTTGCACCATGTAGGTTTCACGTACACAAAAAAATCGTATATTGTTTTTTTTTATTCAGTTTTTTTAGAAGAAATTCTGAGAACTTAATACAAAAACCCTGTCGACTACGACATTTAGTCAGTTATTGCACAATTAAAAACGAAAGATGCTGGTATCACTATACAACAAAAGGAGTATGTCTACACGTAGTCAAATATGAAAAAGGAGTCGAACTATCTACTCGACTTACTTGAAAGCTTGAAACATACTGAAATGAAAAATAAAACTTGCTCGGAATGGCCGCTCTGTTCAGTCTAAGGCGTCATGCTACGGACTGGGCGGTCGTTACCGTGGGAGGTTCGAGTCCTCCTTCGGGCATTTGTGTGGTTGTTGTCCGTTATGTAAGAAATCTAGGGACTGATAACCATAATACTTTGGTCCAACAGGTTTACAAACATTTGAGATGTTGAATTTTGAAAAAGAGACATCACGCTTCTTTATTTGTTAATATTTCCGCAAGTATTCCGACGGAACGTGTAGTGTAGTGGTCAGCGTTGAAGATTGCTGTGTTCGCGGTCTCCAGTTCATATACTGCTACTGTCAAAAAATATTTCTTTGTGTTTATTATTTCTCGAATGTTCTACGTGTTTATTAAGGCTGATGTACTTGTAAGTCTCAGAAAAAATTTCCTACGTATAAATAGCGGAGTACTCAAATCAGGAGGCAATCTGTTCTGATTGTGCGATTTTGTTAGCAATAAACCTGTTGTAAGTGTAGTGTTGTGCTCTATTAACGACCCAGCCTTCCAGTTCAGAACTATCTGCAGTTTTCTACACGACAGTATTGTTACGCATGTCGCATTTTAATTTATGCGGTTTCCTCTACGTTGCGCCGCACATACCGTTTCACGTAATAAGGTGCTAGTATGACACAAGACATATGAAGGTCCATGAAAATCTTTCCACACCATGTACTGTCTTCTTAAATATCACGTCATACGGTAGTGTACGAAGTGATAAAATGTTCAAATGTATGTATAACTTATGGGACTTAACTACGGGGTCATCAGTCCCTAAACTTACAAACTACTTATGAACTAGCCAACACTAAGGACGGCACAAATATCCATGCCCGAGGGGGGATTCGAACCCCCGACAGTAGTGGCCGTGCAGACCGTAACTGGCCCGCCTCAGTCCCCTCGACCTCCGCGGCCGGCTACGAAGTGACAAATGCCATATGGTTTCATGAAACTTCTGTTGTGGTCCGACACATGTCACACTTATCAAATACACTTGAGGCGCTTCAGTCACGGTCTGCACGGCCACTACGGTCGGGGGTTCGAATCCGCCCTCGGGCATGGATATTTGTGCCGTCCTTAGTATTAGCTAGTTGATAAGTAGTTTGTAAGTGTAGGGAGTGATGATTCCGTAGTTAAGTCCCATAAGCTCTACAAACATTTTTTGTTGTCTGCGCAGCGCAGCCTCCCTGTGCCGGCCGCAGCTCTGCAGCTGCCCTCAGACCTGGTTGTGGAAGTGATTAGTGTAACACGCAACATATTCGTGACCTGGCGCCGCTCCACAGTGCCCTCCCATCGGACTGGTGTAATGGATATTGTGATTCGCTTGACCGTAACACATTTCGCTAATCTTCCAGTGTCCATTCTTGGCGAATGGCGACAAACGTAAGCTGTTGTGCTCTATGACGTTGTGTTAACAGTGGCACAGGTATTTTCATGTAATTGGCCCCTATGTTTTCTGGGAGAGAGTTGGAATGCTCCGCGATATGTCGAGCTGGTCGGAGGCCATCTCCCCCAAATTTTTATTTTCCAAAACCAAGCCGTTTCTGCGGTGTGTCAAGGTGATAACGCACCGCCAAATCGGTCAAATGCTGCGCTTGAGAATCGATCCAGGAACATGCAGAGGAGGCCAAAAGCGTACCAGTGGCACCACGGAGCAGTGCTTATTTCACCGTCCAGCATATCTGGGATGTTACGGAATGAAGGCTCCGTGCCGTGGATCTTGCAGCCACGAACAAATCCGATTCGGCTGCCGCTCTACAAACCGCTGTGTGCCAGCTGCGTCCAGGGAGTACCATGGAGTTGTAGACTCACTTCCGCGTTTTAATTTCAGTTTGCTATTGTCAATCATTTAATAAACACTCAGCAAAAAAAGGCACAAAAATTGCTCTCAGAAAAATTTGTCACCAATATTTTGTTGCCCACTTCAGGTTACGGTATTAACATAAAAACCAGGCCTTTCCGATCGCCTTTAGACAGCTCGAAATTGAAGTGAATATACAGGCTTAACCTTTCATCTGTGACGATAATTCAAGAAACGAATCTGTGGAGCACAAAACTGTCTACAACCTCGTTCTCTTATTTTTTCAGTATCTCGCATCGTTTCAGAGATATTTACAACAAAAATGGCGATTTGACACTGTCACTTGATATTACCTAAACCACTACAGGTATACATAATAAACTTGAAAAGAGGACAAACTACCATAGCAAGTCGGTTGATGCTATTTTAACGGAAAAATATAATTAAAATACGAAAAAGGTAAAAGTTTAAAAAAAAGAGCTCGTCAAAGTTAAACTCTGAAATAATTTTCGTTCTGTGTTAAAATACGGTCAGAGAGAATATTACATGTTGAGAGCTTACATATTATCACAATAGTTCGGTCGTAGCCATATTGTCCATAAATAAATCATAAAACTACAGGAAAAACTAACGTGGACCATAAAACACGTCAGTGTGATTTCTTCAAACAATTTTATGTTATTATAATGCATAGAATATATCGATTTTCTCGGGATACTTTTTAAAATTGAATAGTTTTATTTTTAGGTTGAAATTTCTCATAGCATATTATCTGTTGTATCATCCAATGCGCCGCGGTGGAGTAGCCGAGCGGTCTAAGGTGCCTCGCTGCAGAACGCGCGTTTTCTCGGAGGTTCGAGTCCTCCCTGGTGCACGGGTGTGTGTGTGTGTGTGTGTGTGTGTGTGTGTGTGTGTGTGTGTGTGTGTGTGTGTGTGTTGTCCGTAGGTTAGTTTACCTTGGTTTAAGTAGTTTGTATTCTATGGACTGATGACCAAGCAGTTTGGTCCGATAGATTTACAAACATTCGAACATTTTGAAATATAGTTTAATAATTTTGTAACATTCATAGGGCCATACTCTGCAACTAATATTCAGCTACATCATTTCTGTTATATCTTCATAAAAATCCAACCATAAGGGTCATCGATATCATTCAGAGAAATAACATGTAACGGGTCTTTACCTAGGAAAATTGAGTATTTGCTGTTACTTCATTTACCCTCGAGGCTAAGTATATAAAAAGTTTATAAAAAAGAGGTGGGCCAGAGGCTGCAAAATAAAACTCGCTGAAGTAATGGTAATGGAATTGCATACAAAAAAGATACAGCGAAAGTGCGCTAAGGCTCGAAACTCAGTGCTAAAGAGGCGCGGCAGCACACGCTCGTGGCAGCAGGGCGATCACTTGCTCGCAGCAGCCGTCTTAGGCGACCAAAGTAGATGGGAGTTACCAGAAGGTGGCTGATGCCAACAGTGCGAAACGCACTCGCCACTTTAATTACTAAAGACGAGCCAGCTACAGTGGCACGCACTCCTCAAAGTTTGGATCGAGCGTCAGCATTCTTGTGCCTCCGAAGACTGAATTGAAAAATGGCTTCGCACGTCGCACGTCACCGGAATGCGCGCAGTCGAGGGAAAAACAGTCACTTGTGAGCGAGCGGTCTGACGTAACGGTGTCACAATGTTTTCGAAACAGGAACAACGGAATTGGATCAAGATTGAATGTGCCAGAGGTCGTACAGCACGACAGTGTCATCAAGGTCTTCAAGAGGCGTGCGAGGAATCGGCATTGCCGCCCAGAACAGTGGCATGTTGGGTAAAAGCCTTCAACGGAGGTCGACAAACTGTGGCAGACATGCATCAGGCAGATCGTCCTAGCGTCTCTGAAGAAGTGCATGTTGTTGCCGCGGTGGTGGAAGTTATCGACGCCACACGAGTCGTGAGCTCGCTTACGAAACGGGATTGGCGCATACAAGTGTGCTTCGTATTCTGAAGGGACGCGTGGGCATGCGAAAAATTGCATCAAGATGGGTTCCGCATGAATTGATGGAAATACATAAATAGAAGCTGCTCAGACGCACTTGGAGCGCTACGCTATGAGCTCGACGGAGAGGTTTTCTTACGCCGTATCGTAACAGGCAGTAGACCGCTCCATTCGCACCATCAACAGAACAGGCTCTGCCTTCCGGGTTCTACACAAAGCTGATGACTACTTTGATGGACAGTTCAAATGTTCAAATGTTTGTAAATATATCGGAACAAACTTCGTGGTCATCAGTCCGTAGCTTACAAACTACTTTGATGGACAGTTCAAATGTTCAAATGTTTGTAAATATATCGGAACAAACTTCGTGGTCATCAGTCCGTAGCTTACAAACTGCTTAAACTGAGGTAAACTAACCTAAGGACAACACACACACTTATGCCCCATGGAGGACTCGAACCTCCGACAGCGAGCAACCGCGCGCTCCGCAGCGAGGCGCATTAAACACACTTCATGGACGGTAACAGTTGGAAACGTGTAACACCTTTGTATCGGTTGTGAATCAATATTTGCCACTATTTAATTTCCAATGCTTATATAACTATTGATTGCAGCGGACGCAAGACTGCATCCACGTTCCTCTGGAGGATATTTTGAAACCTGATTAATCTTACCGGAACCTGACTGTCTTCCGTAGGATATGACATTACGATCCCTTACGCGGTTTTCATTTTACAGCCTCCGGTTTGAGTCTTTCAATTTTTATTAGAATACGTGTATTTACCCATTTCTTATTAGAAGTGTCAAGTGTAATCACTGTAGTAAGCTTTTTGAAACATGAATAGGATTTCTGGAGTTATACATGAATACATTGTTTGTTTTTTCTTTCTTTTTAGGTGAGTAGCTACGACAGAATACTTCCGACCACTGGACATTGGTTCGCCCGGAGACGTGACAGGTAGGAACGCTTGTCAGCGGGTCTCCTCCGAGAGTGATCTTGCAGTAGTTCTTACCAATAATAAGTTATTGGCAAAGTGCAAGAATTGGCAATTGACACTTAATGATGATAAGTGTGAAGTCATCCATATGACCACTAAAATTAATGGATTAAACTTCAAGTTAAATTAACAGGTCGTAAATTCAGCTAAATACCCAGGAGTCACAACTACGAACAACTTAAATTGGGAAGAATAAACAAAAAATATTGTAGGGAAGGCGAACCAAAGACTACGTTTCATTGGTATAACACTTAGAAAGTACAACAGTTCTTCTAAGGGAACTGCGTACGCTACTCCTGTGCGTCCTACTTTGGAGTATTGCTGCGTATGGTGGGATCCACACCAGTTGGGACTGACGGATGAGTTAGAGAAATTCGGAGAAGGGCAGCTCTTTTTGTATTATCACGATTAAGGGAGAGATAATTACGTATAAGATGCACGAGTTGGGTTGGAAATCATTGAACGAAATGCGTTACTCGTTGCGGCGATGTCTATTTGCGAATTTTTTTTTCACTACCTTTCTCTTGCGAATGCGAACGTATCTTGTTAACACCCCCCCCCCCCCCGCCTCTCACACAGGGAGACATGATCATAATAAAACCGCTCCCCGTCGGAGGTTCGAATCCCGCCTCGGTCATGGATATCTGTGTCGTCTTTAGTATAAGGTAGTTCATAAGTAGTTTGTAAGTTTAGGGACTGATGACCCTGTAGTTATGTCCCATAAGCTTTACAAACATTTGAACACAATAAAATAAAAGAAATCAGATCGAAAACAGAAAGATTTAGGTGTTCCCCTTACCCCGAGATCTATTACAGAATGAAATTGTAGAGAAGTATCATAAAAGCGGTTTAATGAACGCTTTTCCATGCATTTCAGTGTGACTTGCAGAGTATTTCTGTAGATGTACATGATAAAAGAAATACTTTCTTGAAGCTTGCGGTCAGTTCATTTCAAATATACATCAATTTTCTTTTTATTTATGGGACGACAGTGCTTTTTTCTTGTCACTGAAAATACTATGTTATATTATTAATTTCTACTCGGAAAATGCTGCTTTTTAATTTTACCACTTATTTTCCACGTAAGATGAAAATCGGTTCTGTTTACGCACGGCGATTTTTTCACAGTGTACTAACTGTAAGGGTTGATCGAGGATACGGAACAAAAAAGGTCTAAGGAACTTAGTTCCGGAAATACATAGTTTATATACTGGAGACTATTTTTTGAGTCATGCAGTACGTATCTGAATCGTGTCCAGTTGCATGGCGTGCTCATTCACCGGTTCTCAGCCTGTGCGATTTCTGGTTATGGGGTCATATCAAAAGTATGATGTGTGCAGAGCGTTCTCCAGATGGGGTTACAGTGGAGCAGCCTATTCATGCATCATTCTCACCACTGCGGTTTTAGCGCTCGAGTGTAAAAGATGTCCCTAAGTGTGTGATTACATTACCACAGCAATGGATAAACTTGGCATCGAAATACGAGTTCTTTAGAACTATTGTAACTTACTCAAAAAACTCTTCGTATGATACGTTGTTACTAAAGAAAGGTGCTCTTTAGTGGAAAAAAATCGAAGAAACACCACCAGTAACTACGTTGTCGTGAAAGACTTACGTGCACGTTTGGCAGTTCGTGCTTTCATACGGTATACATCGCAGCTTAAACACTGAATACTGAAGTAGATTTGTTGAGATTTTAACGCACCATGCAGATTTTATTATCGTCTATACAAATGGATCCAAGCAGGGTAATCGTCTAGGCTGCTCCGTTGTGTTCCCTGGCTCTGCCCTCCGAATAGGGCTTCCAAAATTGTTTTCCATTTATTATGCGGAACTGTTCGCTATTCTCAGGCCACTATAACAGATCAAAAGGTATCAAGGTGTGATGTTCCTGACCTGCTCAGACTTTCACAGCGCTGTCGACCAAATATATCCGGCAGATCGGATGGTGCAGGATATAGAGAACTCTCTCTTTGCACTAAAACAACACCGCAATCTTCTGTTGGGTTCCTGGGTACATAGGGATCCAGGGATACGAACTGGCCGAGCAGCAGCTAAAGAGGCCTGTTCTCTGCCCCCTGCCGTACGCTGTTCTGCCCCACTGAAGGTTGTCACCTCATTTGTGACGCAGAAAACCATAGTTTTGTGGGAGAATCAATGGCTGGATGTGGCTCATAATAAATAACGCGCACTAAAATCCTCAGTGCGTCCATGGCGTACTTCCTTCCGCCCTCGACGAGCTGATGAAGTCGCCCTCACTCGTCTTCGACTAGGACACTACCCACTGACACATGGATTTCTTTTACGTCGCGAGGAACTGCCAGTGTGTGAGAACTGCGGAATACAACTGTCGATCCGACACATTTTAACGGAATGTATTTTATATGCTGGTCTGAGGACCAATTTAGGTCTCTCACGGGACCTGAAATATATTTTAGGTGGTGATGACACGTATTTGGATCGTGTCTTAAGAGTTTTTACGATGTCTGGATTTCTTCCCAAATATTTGGGTGAGCGATTTATTTTTAAGAAGTCACCGCGCACATACATCTGTCATTATTTCATCCTCTGTTTTATTCATTTTACAATTTGTGCCACGACATCCTTACGACTTTCGGTGTACTTCTGATTTCGAAAGTACATCCACCAAGCAACATTTCGCTTCCATCTGTTTAAGTCTGAGCACGGGCGCTGATGACCTCGATGTTGAGCGCCTAAAACACCAATCATCATCATCTGAATACGTGGCATGAAAATTGCTGATAGTGACGTTTCAGGGATCACTTTAAATGTTTATTCATCTGCATTGAAATTTAATTGCCACGAAAGGATCCGTAAATGCGCCGATGAGGTTAAATTTTAATTTCCCAAATCTCTCAACAAGCCTTTCTCTTGTTTGTACGACGCCACTGCAACTTTTGCCATTATGTGAAAGTTATTCGCGCTAGCGTCATAATTTAACGTAAATACCATTAATAATAAACCTGTTGATGATTGGAATATGGTTCGTAAACATTTCGTGTTGTTTTCTTTCCGAAACTTAGGTGCAGTGTCGTCGTTTAATGACACTTGGAATGGACGAATAACGAAGATGGCATGTCCAGTACCGAGCTGCTTACACCGTCTTTGCAAATTTCGCTTATGGGAAAATAGCAAAATGAATAAGAAAGTTAATACGCCTTGAAAGCGAACTGCGCCCGGCATCTTGACATAGCTCCCCGAATTAAATTACACGGCAAGCTAATAAAATAGGAGGATAGCCTGTTATCGAGTGTCGTTAGGCTAAGTCGTTTTTACAGCAGGGGTTATTTTATGTGACACCCAAAGTTACGACCTCGATATGGGTACTGAAAGACTGCGATTAACGTCCCCTCATTTTCTTGGGTAGCTTGGTGCAGATCGGCGACTCGTAAAAAAAGATCTGTTACGGAGAATGAAACGCATTTCGCGTAAGTTCGGCGAGACGAAAGTGGTGTTATGTTGTACTTTTTACTAGATTTCGAAAATGAAAAAATGTTAGTGGTAGGAGTAAAATCAAATGTTTGTTAAGCTTAAGGGACTTAACTACGGGGTCATCAGTCCCTAAACTTACAAACTACTTATGAACTACCTACAACTAAGGACGGCACAAATATCCATGTCCGAGGGGGGATTCGAACCCCCGACCGTAGTGGCCGTGCAGACCGTGACTGAAGCGCCTCATTCCCCTTGGCCACCGCGGCTGGCTGGTAGGAGTATATGTCCATTATGCGTGCAGCTGCAGAACATGGATCCTTTAAGAAAAAGCGGCCAATTTCTCAGAACATATTTCCTCGTATGGAAACCTTCAATATATGTTGAGAATTAAGCCGTGTGGCATCGTTCAATAGGAGCGGATTCCGCAAGCTGAAGTCGACATTCCAGGAACGTCACCCGGTTGAATATCTGAGAAATATTCAAAACATCTGCCCACATTACTCTTCATGTGCTTTTTTCTACATAGTTCCTGTTACGCTCCATAGCTTTACACCTTCGTGGTACAATAGCATATTTTCGCAGATGGTGCAGGAATTTGCGCTGTGTTCGTTTCAATGTTTCCATTGCTGGAATAATGCTCTCATCGTAATCAAAGTATGTCGCTCACAGAGAATCCTAAATCGACAAACCGGCTGATGTAGGAGAGTGTGGATGAAGCCATGATGCTCAACCCAATTTGGCGATATTTATATGTAGTGTAGGTGTGTGTGTGGGGATGGGGCACATTGTCATGATCTCAAATGAATACCTGACCCTTTAAAAACGTATTTACGATAATGGCACCATCACTGTCCCGAAAGATAGTCATCATGGCTTCTCCAGCTGAAGGAGCTGTCATGAATTTTTCAGGTGTTACTGTTTATTGTGAGAGGCGTCAATTCTGTGGCCATATTCTTGTTTCCAGCCAAAGTGATATACACAAGTTTAGTCAGTGGAAGATCTGTGACAACAAGGCTTCAGATTAATCTGATCGATAGCAGCGGACCCAGTTTTAAATGTTCAGTTTGTCGGTTTTCACCAAGAACGATATCCTGACAATTACCCCTATGGGGAATCAATAGGACATTCTGAACGTGGCCGATCATGGAGCTCAGTTCATACACTTCCTTACGCCTTATGCATTCATCCATCGCCCAGGAGTGCTCCTATCAACAGTATCACTAGTATACACAGCATACATTCGCTTAGGGTTGTTTACCTCAATTTCTTGTTGTGCAGCTGATAATTCAAAAGTTTAACTTTTTTTTAGAAATCGTCTTAAATAGTTAATTATGTCATATTATGCGCTCACAACACACTTTTTTTATCCTTCTCAATTTTAATACTTTTTAAAAAATCGACAACGTAAATAAAATTATTTTAAAGCCTACTTATCTTGACATTTGAGTTACGGAATGCCTACAATGTCGTCGTACGTGATGCTGTTACTGCTGTCGTAAAATTCACTAACAGTAATACATTGTTTTGGCATTTACGTTTTGTAAAAAAGGTCAAATATTGAATAGTAGCGCACTATAGAAATACATCTATAAAAACTCCAGAAGAACTGTCTTTTCATGTTACAAGCAATGAGAAAACGCATGAAATGTGACTTATAACCGATCGTAGAGATACAAAAGAGATAGCAGCCACTGCGAGCGTTTATTTCTTTGAGAATTTTTCGATGTAGGTACACACTGTATAGGATAATTATTATGGTGTTATTTTCATGCTCTGCAACTGCAAAAGTGTGAAGTATTATTATGTACAGATCAGTGAACTGACCCCTCAGGGAATCAGCATTAATTTGCTGAGTACGGGCTTGGCGAACCCGGGGTCCTGAGCTGTGGGCTGTGTCGCGCCAACAGTCCGCTACACCGTAAGCTCTGTGCGTGCCTCAACGACCATCGTTCGGCGCGACGGTGGAACGTTGTACGTTTCAGAGCCCGGGGATCTTGGCTTAATCGCCTGGGTCGCGAGGATGGTACAAACTTCTATAAAAAAACCTCAATCTCAAGGTGTGCTACGTGCCGAGGAGATGCATGGCTGTTGAGGTTGAACAGTCGTTAGCGAGCAACCTCTGGGGAACCTGCCGCACCTCAGTTGTATAAGGCTTACCCAGGCAAGCGGGGCTCTGCCTGGGTGGACCTTTAGATCCCTAGCTGCTCGTGGGAACAACATGAAACGAGCAAAACCACGTATAACCACCGTCTCAAAGCGTGGTAAGTTTTATGCCTCTTCATATGACCCCAAGTCGTTCCCTTCCTTGGCCACGGCCTGGGAGGAGCGCAGGGCTACCATCAATGAGCCATATTCGCCTCGATATTTAGTCTGTACAAGGGTTGATGGGGAATCATTTACGACCGTAAAGCCTCAGTTCTTTGTAGACCATCTGGAGGAGAAGTTTGGAGATGTGGAGACCCTCTCCAAGATGCGCAATGGCTCTGTGTTGATTCACACCGCATCCCCTGCCCAGTCGCGGGCATTGCTTGCCTGCGATAAGCTGGGAGATATCGCGGTCAACATTGTGCCACATAGGTCCCTCAATCTGGTCCAGGGTATTATTTTTCACCGGGATCTCCTCTTACAATCTGATGAGGAGCTGCGCGCCAACCTCGAGCGGCGAGGTGTTCACTTCGCCCGGCGCATCCATCGTGGGTCGAAAGATAATAGGGTTGCCACCGGTGCCTTCATCGTAGCCTTTGAAGGCGATACACTGCCAGAGAAGGTGAAGGTGATGTGCTACCGGGTTGATGTAAAACCCTACATCCCTGCTCCTATGAGATGCTTCCAGTGCTGGAAGTTTGGGCATATGTCGTCCCGTTGCCCTTCCAGCGCCACTTGCCGGGATTGTGGACGTCCAGCCCACCCGGACGCCCCATGTACTCCGCCGCCCATCTGCGTGAACTGTGGCCAGGAGCATCCTCCCTGCTCATCACAATGCCCTATGCTCCGGAAAGAAAGGAAAATCATCGAATATAAGACCTTGAACCGGTTGACCTATACTGAGGCGAAAACGAAATTTGAGCGCTTACACCCAGTGGCCATGACAACGTCTTTTGCGGCAATTGCATCATCATCTGTGGCGACACCCATCTTGTCTGCTCATTCTTTTTCTGTGGGCCCCCAGGGCCGCAAACCTACATCTGCCCCAAGGTGGTTGGGGGCTCCCTTCCTTCTTCTGCTCCCCAGGTAACTGCCTCAGGAGCAACCTCCACCCTTCTGCCGGAGAAACAACAACCTTCTCCGGCACCCCTCGTTCGGAAGGGGTCCCTTGGGCACTCCCTTCCGAGGGTTCCGCCCGTGTCGCTTCCGACACACGCCAGCAGCAGGCAAAACCGAAGGCTGCTGGACGCGGGGCCTCATGCTCCTCCTCAGTCCCTGAGGCTGAGACTGAGAAGCCAGCCCTGCTGGCGAAGCCCCTGAGGGGCAAGAAGGATCGGAGGAAAAATGTTAACGACGACGTGAAGGATACTACGGTGGCTCCCGAGCCACCTCACCGCTCCACCTCGACCTCTGGGGACGAGGTGGAGATTCTAGCGTCCCCAGACGACCTCGCCGTCGGGGACATACCAGAAATAATGGATGCTGAGCCTGAACAACGGCAGTCAGCGGATTTGAGTGACGCTGATTTGTAATCTTAATGACTTCCCAGTTATCAGATAGTATTATCCTCCAGTGGAACTGCGGCGGTTTCTTCCCCCATCTGGCTGAGCTACGTCACCTTTTAAGCATAACACCTGCTTTCTGCATTGCCTTACAGGAAACTTGGTTTCCAGCAATACAGATCCCGGCCCTTCGTGGCTACAGGGGATATTACTGTAACCGTAGCTCATATAACAGGGTCTCAGGTGGTGTGTGTGTGTGTATCTCCTTAATTCTGTTCATAGTGAACCTGTGCCCCTTCGTACACCACTAGAAGCTGTGGCTGTCAGGGTAAGGACAACACAAGAGTTTACCATCTGCAGCCTTTATCTCCCTCCAGATGGTGATATTTCTTTGACTGTTTTGGCTGCACTAATATCGGAACTACTCCCGCCTTTCTTCTTATTGGGCGACTTCAACGCCCATAACCCATTGTGGGATGGTACGACACTTTCTGGGCGGGGCAGACTAGTCGAGTCTTTACTTTCTCAACTCGACCTCTGCCTCTTAAATACTGGTGCCCCCACACACTTTAGTGTGGCGCATGGCACGTTCTCGGCCATTGATTTATCGATCTGCAGCCACAGCCTTCCACCATCTGTCCACTGGAGAGCCCACGACGACCTGTGTGGCAGTAACCATTTTACCCCTTCTTCTGTCACTCCCACAACGTCAGTCCCCAGAACGCCCCCCCCCCCCCAGGTGGGCTTTAGGCAGGGCTAACTGGGAAGATTACACGTCCACTGTTATTGTTCGACCTCCCCCACTCGATACCATCGATGTGGTGGTCGAGGGCGTCACTCACACCATTGTTTCTGCTGCAAAAGCTGCAATTCCATGCTCCACAGGGTGCCCACGGCGTAAGGCAGTGCCGTGGTGGCCGCCGGAAATAGCTGAGGCTATTAGAGATCGTAGGCGGGCCTTAAAGCGCTATAAGCGTCACCCCTCTCAGGAGCATCTCATTGATTTTAAACGGCTTCGCGCTCGTGCTCGCCACTTAATAAGAAGACGGAAACAGGAGTGCTGGGAGAGATACGTTTCCACTATTGGGACAGGCACCTCAGCCTCGCAGGTCTGGAGTAAGATCAGGCGGCTACAGGGATTACAGACACCAGTGGGAATCCCTGGGATCTCCTCCAATGGAGTCGTTTGTACGGACCCGGCCACTCTTGCAGAGATGTTTGCCGAGCATTATGCTCGCGCCTTTGCCTCTGCAAACTATCCACCGGCCTTCCGTACATTGAACATTGAAAGAGCGGGTAGAACGCCAGCACCTCTCCTTTCGTACCCGCCGCTCTGAATCATACAATAGTCCTTTCACTGAGTGGGAGCTCCTCAGTGCTCTTCGACAATCTACATCTACATCTACATGGGATACTCTGCAAATCACATTTAAGTGCCTGGCAGAGGGTTCATCGAACCACAATTATACTATTTATCTCCCATTCCATTCTCGAATAGCGCGGGGGAAGAAAGAACACCTGAATCTCTCTGTTTGAGCCCTGATTTCTCGTATTTTATTTTGATGATCATTTCTACCTATGTAAGTGGGAGTCAACAATATATTTTCGCATTCGGAGGAGAATGTTGGCGATTGGAGTTTCGCAAGTAACCCACGCCTCAGCGATAAGCGCCGTTGTTGTAATGATTCCCATCCCAGATCCTGTATCATTTCCGTAACGCTGTCTCCCCTGTATCGTGACAATACGAAACGAGCTGCCCTTCTTTGGACTCTTTCGATGTCCTCCGTCAAACCCACCTGATAAGGATCCCACACTGGGCTGCAATACTCCAAAAATGGACGGACAAGCGCAGTGTATGCAGTTTCTTTGGTAGTTCTGTTGCATCTTTTAAGGGTTCTGCCAATAAAACGCAGTCTCTGGTTCGCCTTTCCCACGATATTATCTACGTGTTCTTTCCAATTTAAGTCTGAAGTAATATGGATCCTAGGTATTTTGTGGAGTTTACGGCCTTCACATTTGATTGATTTATGTTGTAAACAAAGTTTAACGGATTTCTTTTCGTACTCATGTGGACGACTTCACACTTCTCATTATTTAGAGTCAATTGCCAATTTTTACACCATACTGATATCTTATTCAGATCGTCCTGCAGTTGGTTTTGATCTTCAGATGATTTTACTAGACGGTAAATGACGGCGTCATCTGCAAACAACCTAAGAGAGCTACTTAGATTTTCCCCTAAATCGTTTATGTAAATAAGGAATAGCAGAGGACCAATAACACTACCTTGTGGAACGCCCGATATCACCTCTGTTTTAGTCGATGCCTTACCATCGATTACTACGAACTGTGTCCTCTCTGACAAGAAATCCCCTATCCAATTGCAAATTTGGGGCGATATACCATGACCACGCAATTTGATTAAAAGCCGTTTGTGAGGTACGGTGTCAAAAGCTTTCTGGAAATCAAGAAATACGGAGTCGATTTGCGAACCTTTGTCGATAGCACCCATCACTTCGTGTGAATATAGAGCTAGTTGTGTTTCGCATGAGCGATATTTTCTAAATCCGTGTTGACCTTGGGTCAATAGATCGTTCTGTTCGAGATAATTCATAATATTTGAATACAGGATATGTTCCAAAACCCTGCTGCAAATTGACGTCAATGAAATAGGCCTGTAGTTTAGTGGGTTACTCCTACTGCCTTTCTTGAATATAGGTGTGACCTGTGCAACTTTCCAATCTTTTGGTACAGACACGGCGCCAGGGCCTGATAGCATCCATAGCCAGATGCTGAAACATCTCTCAGCAGATAGTCGGCGTGCCCTACTTGCGGTCTATAACCGCATTTGGTGTGATGGTGTTTTCCCGTCACAGTGGCGGGAGAGTATCATCATCCCCGTACTTAAACCCGATAAACATCCTCTGAACTTGGATAGCTATCGGCCCATTAACCTGACTAACGTTCCCTGCAAACTGTTGGAGCGGATGGCTAGTCGGCGGTTGTGTTGGATTCTTGAGACTCGTGGTTTATTGGCTCCATGCCAGGGCGGTTTTCGCCAGGGTCGATCTACCACCGATAATCTGGTGTACCTCGAGTCTGCAATCCGCACAGCCTTTTCCCGGCGCTAACACCTTGTTGCCGTCTTCTTCGATATGCACAAAGCATACGATACAACCTGGCGACGCCACATCCTCAACACTTTATATGACTGGGGCCTTCGGGGCTCCCTACCGATTTTTATTCAGAATTTTTTAGCCGTCCGTACCTTTCGTGTTCAAATTGGTGCTTCTCTGAGCTCCTCTCATATCCAGGAAAATGGGGTTCCTCAGGGTTCTTTTTTAAGCGTCCCATTATTTTTAATCGCCATCAACGGTTTAGCCGCAGCGGTTGGATCGTCGGTGTCCCCCTCTCTTTATGCTGACGACTTTTGTCTCTCTTTTAGTTCCTGCAGCACCCAAGTTGCCGAGCGCAGGTTGCAAGGTGCTATTCGGAAGGCGCAGAACTGGGCGCTTACCCACGGCTTTCAGTTTTCTGCCTCCAAGACCAGAGTGATGCACTTCTGCCGGCGTCGGACCGTCCACCCGCACCCTGAAATTTATCTGAATGACGAACCACTTATGGTAGTGGAAACTCACCGTTTTTTTAGGACTGGTCTTTGATCCCTGGCTGACGTGGCTCCCCCACATTCGTCAGATGAAACGGAAGTGCTGGCGCCATCTCAACCTTCTCCGCCAGCTAGGTCATACGACCTGGGATGCTGATCGCTCGACACTGTTGCGGCTTTACACGGCGCTGGTGCAGTCCCGTCTCCATTTTGGGTGCATTGCCTATGGGTCTGCGGCACCTTCGGCACTGCATCTCCTGGACCCCATTCACAACTGTGGGGTCCGCATCGCGACGGTCGCTTTCCGCACCAGCCCGGTGAACAGTTTACTAGTGGAGGCTGGGATCCCACCTTTGGGGATCCGCCGCTAACACCTACTCACAGCTTATGCAGCCAATGTATATTGCTCCCCAGGCCACCCAAGCCGTCGTCTTCTCTTTTCTAATGTGGTCGTCCCTCACCATCAGGGACGCCCCAGGTCAGGTCATACGATAGCCTATAGAGTTTGGTCCCTCCTCCTGGAACTTGCGTCTTTGCCCCTTCCGTCTCCATATCGGGTCCAGGTGCATACACCTCCTTGGTGTATGACAAGGACGTCTATTCGGCTGGACTTGGCCCATGGGCCCAAAGACTCGGCACCACTGGAGGCGCTCCGCCGTCAGTTCTCAGCTGTCATAGTGGAGTTCCGTGGTTATGCCCTGATCTACACCGATGGTTCAATGGTGGATGACCGTATCGGATTTGCCTATACACACGGTGACCATGTGGAACAGCACTCTCTGCCGAATGGCTGCAGTGTCTACACTGCAGAGCTGGTGGCCATTCACAGAGCTCTCGTGCATATCCGGTCTTGCTCAGGCGAGTCTTTTGTTGTTTGCAGCGACTCCCTGAGCAGCCTCCGAGCTCTGGAGCAGTGTTACCCGCGGTCTACCCTGGTGTTGGCCATTCAGGAGACACTTTATGCCGTTACACGGTCCGGGCGAGCGGTGGTGTTCATCTGGTCTCCGGGTCATGTTGGTATCCCGGGCAATGAACGTGTTGACAGGCTTGCCAAGCAGGCTGTTGGTATGTCCTGTCTAGAGATCGGCCTCCCGTCTTCTGATCTCCGTTCATTGTTGCGCCAGCGAGTACTTCAACTTTGGGATACTGAGTGGCGTAGCCTGCGCACGCCCAACAAGCTCCGGGTGGTAAAGGAGACTACGGCTACATGGCGTTCCTCCATGCGTGGTCCACGACGGGACTGAGTGGTCTTGTGTCGCCTCCGCATTGGGCATACGTGGCTCACGCATGGACATCTCCTTCGGGGTGAGGACCGAGCCCACTGTCGGTGTGGCTCCAATTTGACAGTCGTCCACATATTGTTGGACTGCCCCCGTTTAGCCGCCTTGCGGAGACATTTTAACCTCCCTGCTGTTTTATCGGAAGTTTTAGGTGACGATGCCACAATGGCAGATACCGTTTTACGTTTTATTCGAGCAGGGGGTTTTTATCATTCGCTCTAACTGGAGATTTCTGTGTGTTACCGAGTGGTTGACTTTTCCTTTTTTATTCTTATGGTCGGTCAACCACGGCCATCGGTTTCTTTGTTGTAAGTTGTCTTTGTGTTACCGTCTTTTCGTTTTGTCTTGTTTTTCTTGATGATGTTTTATGGACTAGAGGGACTCCTCTCCCACTTCGCTATTTTAAACTCTAGGTGTATTATCTTTTACGTGTTTGGATTTACTTTTGACGCCTAGAGATGGAATGGGGGACTGATGACCATTGCAGTTTTGTCCCCCTTAAACAACCAACAACAACAATCAGTTAACTGATCTTTACATTTGCGAAACTGGTGTTCACGATGTGACAGGCCAACTATTTATATTTAAAGTCTTAGTTTAATTTAGTTGGTGAAAGTGCAAATTTCATCTTGGCTAGTAGTTTTAATAACTACATCAGTGATGCAGTACTTCAGTATATGATAGATTCCTGAACGATAAGGGACTGATAACCATAGTCGTTCAGTCCTTTAAAAATTAAACAATCCATCCATCATGAACGATAAGACAGATTTTGAGACTGTCTGCGGGATGCAACAATTTCTAATAAAATTTGAAATGCTTATGTGTTTCGTCAATAGTTCCTTTCTTTTTCGCACCATCACATTCTTCCGCGACAAGAAAGCGACAAATAAAACAGCACTAGGAACGGAAAATTTGTTAGCTGACACGATAACAAGTTGTGCGACAACTTTGCTTTAAGCTGTTGGTCAGATACAATTACTTCAAAATTTCAACCTATATTTTTCCTGGGGAAAATGTATTTTTGGAACGTAAGCCATTGATCTGTCCACGTATTTTCACCCTTCTTTAGCTTCCCAAGTTCCAAATTAACGTGCCAGTTTTCTTTGTAACCAATCAGCACGAAAAACGTATAATGACATGTGAAAAGTATCCAGTACCCAACGTTCATTTAGGCCTACGTGTAAACACGTTTTAATGCGAATCCGAACTTTAGCCCCGTGGCGGAGAGGCTGAGCGCATCGAGGCGCTATGCTACGAGGCCGTTACCCGTCGAGGGTTCGAATCCCCCCTAGGACATAGATGTTTGTGCTGTCTTTAGTATAAGCTAGTTCATAAGCACTTTGTAAGTTTAGGGACTGATGACCACTATGTTAAGTCCCATAAGATTTACAAACATTTGCACATTTCCAAAATTTAGCTACATGGCTGTACACTTCCCATGTAATTTTTACGGTGGCCACTGGTAATAGTGTTCATTTATATCGTACAAAAAACGAAGACCTGACCCAGGATGCAGTTATTATTTATAAACATGTATGGGGTAAAAACCAGGTTTTTAAATAAGATGTCACGTATACACCAACTTTCGGAATGTTCACACTATCACCCTTCACAAAATGATTTTCCGTCTTACATAAAAGTCTTAAATGCGGTTTGCATGAGAAGAAATTAAACTATAAATTGGAAATAGCAAGATAAAATGTAGTAGGTCTTGCTAATACTGTTATTATACAGATATAGCTCGTCTACCTCTTGTAGTGTGACTTCATCAGAGCTGCACCCAATAGCAGAGCGTTTACGAACATGTGACCTAATCTCGAAATTTAATGAGATTTAAGCTCTAATTATATAAAAATGCCAGAGGTTTTGTAAGAATAACGAGCGAAAATGTTATAATCCTTTACAGTATAAGTAATTCAAACCAAATTTTTAACATATGAAAATATGTCGTTATACCGCATTATTTGTAATGATTGTCTTATGTTGTTACGATTTACATTGTTCGTTGTGGGTCTGACATCAGTTGGATGCTAGACCGAATTGAGGTATTGTGATCGAACACCACTTCCTACCTTCGAAAGTTCACATACGCTCTCCTCCGACCCTTGAAAGACCAGCACTCGTGGAACATCGGATACTGCGAATAGATGGGATAAGAATGAAATTTTCACTCCACTACAGAGTGTGACCATACCGATTTAGGTCCTCCGTGTTTTCACTCAATCTCTCATTGGCAAATGTAGGGTTGGTTCATTCATAAACAAAATAGGTGACTTTCCATCTGTCCCCGTCTGTGGGGTCTGTCTCAAATATCCCGCTGTCAGCGATATCTTAAGTCGCGATCTTCCTCCTTTTGTTTCGAAGTCTTTGAACCTCGACTCTAAAGCAACGTGGTTTTTCATTTGTTAACATCAAATTACGATGACACTTGATTGGCTCGCCTATTAGCGATACCAAGGGAATAACCTTTATTTGTCCTCACACATGCGTTTAATGTTGTCCGTTTCTTCTTCATAAATTCTGTTGATAATTCGTCAAGGGCCATCGTTATTGCACTTTACGAGAGAGAGTGAGTGCTCTGTTGACGTTTACTCCGTGTTGGGATATTACCTGAATATGTCGTACAGTTCCACATAATCTGTCAGCCGTTCTTCGTTCAGTATCGTAAGCTGACGCAAACAGTCACAAGATAAAAATTTTGTTATCACGAGTCAGTCCCAACAGTATATAAAAAAGTTACTACTAAAGACGTTAATTAGAATATATTACTTAGTAAGGGAACTTTGTCTATAAAAACAACCGAAAAATAAAGCAGTTCTTTTGCTGCCGAAATATGTAATGTTATTCATAACGAAGTTAGCTCGTATTTAATTCTCTTAGTTGATTCTGACACTGCATTGGTTTCTGTTACAACAGATGAAAGTTGGCGTATTGCTGTTGCTATCTAGAGTGATTTGGCAATAATAAATAACTAAATTCCAGACATTATATTAGTTTCTGAAAACGACCTTTTTTATAATCTACAAAAATCAGACGTCGCCAAGACTGCTTAAAAATCTTTTATCCCCATGTGTCGCTGTTGTGGTATTAAGTGAAGTAGTATGCGGATTCAATGCAAAAATGATTTGTAATTTATACTTAAACTTGAAATGCTGATGTTCGTGTCACACTGTAACAACACGCAATATCAGTGTGTGATCTGTGAATCATATTTTGGTAATATGTGCAACATGTAATAGCACTTTTAAAAGGATCTGGTAGCGATTTTAAATGCAACGACCATATAAAATCATGGGTAAGATGCCAGACTGAGATTCATTGATGGAATTCTTAAGGAGGGTAGTCCGTCAACAAAGTAAGTAGGTTACAAATCACTCATTCGGCCAGTGGTTGAGTGCCACTCATCAGTGTGGGACCCGCACAAGGTGGGGTTGATAGAACACACAGAGAAGATTCAACAGAGAGAGCACGCTTCGTTGCAGGCTCATTCAGTAAGCCTGAAAGCGTCACGCAGATAATTAGAAAACTCCAGACACTGCAAGAAAGATGTTCTGTATCGCTGTATGGGTTTCTCTCAAGGATCCATAAGCATACTTTTTTCGAGAAGTCAATCAATATTGCCTCATCCTACGTATATATCGCGAAAACTCTAAAGGATAAAATTAGAGAGATTACAGTCCACATGGAGTCATCACGGCAATCGTTTTTTCCGCAAATTACACGCGATTGGAATAGGAGGAGGAACTGACAGTTGTACAATAAGTACCCTCCGCCATACCGTGAGATGGCTTCCGGAGTATGGATATGTAGATAACGGCAGCATACATCTGCCGAAACCAATCAAAAATATTTTGAAGCGATCTCGGGCAAGATTAAGTTTTGCATATTATGAAAGACATAACTATTTATTGATTACTGTGCTAACGTCTACTTTAAGAAAAATGTTCAAATCTTTGTTAAGCTGTGGGGCCAAACAGCAGTAGTCATCGGTCCCTAGATTTATTAACTACTTAAACTAACTTATGCTAAGGCCAACACACACGCTCATGCCTGAGGGAGAACTCGAATCTCTGAAGAAAAGCTCCGCACTCTTAACATGTATCCCCGTGGTTGTATTTACAAGAAGGGTATTCGCATACGTAATGAGTAGGTAATGACTACTGTTCTTTACAGTTACTAAAAATTAATAAGAACGATAAAAAGTTTCATTTAAGATGAGAATAGTGAAAACACTAATTCTACTGACATTTATCCCCCTACGTACTTAATTATTTCTGCAAAAAAGATATATTTCTAATTAGGTGCGTCGGTTTTTTTCTTTTGCTTAGTGTGAAATAGGAAATTTAGTGCAGTACGTATAACCGCGTCTGATGAATATGGAGTGGATTTAGATGTGTGCTAAAGCTGTAGAAGATTTAATTAAATTGGAAGAATTAGAAATACATTTATATTACAAATATTTTAGTCAGTGATAATGTAGCCGTTTCAATGCTCAAAATGTGTTGTGGAGTTGTACTTTAACCTTCTATCCTCGGATAAAACGGTGGTATCACAGTTTCCCAGATTGTGCAGCGTTGCCAACAGATACATTACCGACAGTTACCGCCTCATCCGTAATGAGATTAGTCTAGTGCTAAAAGTGCATTGACGTGTGTTGTTCTGACAGTGTAGGTTGTATACCTGAATAATTGGGTATGCTAAAAGAGTAGCTTTTATTTTAATAGACACAGTCTCTGTTTTTTCCGACATTTAAGTTTTTAGCACGTTACGACGTTGTCTTCTGTAAATTTAAAGTGCTGTTATAAACAGCTTACGAGGACGGGGCATGTGCAGCGGTCGTTGCCGTGGCAACGATTCCCGGCGACCGACATATGTCGCTTCGGTACTGAACTTTTATGCGACGCTCTCCGTAATTCACTAACCTTCTAACAATATTTTATTGCAAATATTTAAAATGCAAATAAATTATTTATTTTAAATTGTGTTACAACGGAGCTGTTTTTACTTTATCTGCTACCCTAACCAGGAAGTGATGTACTAGTGTTTTAAGCCGCGGCGGAGCGGCCTAGCGCATTGAGGCGCTATGATACTATGCGCGAGGCCGTTCCCCGTCGGGGGCTCGAATCCCCTCTCGGGCATGGATGTTTGTGACGTCCTTAGTGTTGGCTAGTTCATAAGTAGTTTGTAAGTTTAGGGACTGATGACCCCGTAGTTAAGTCCCATAAGCTCTACAAACATTTGAACATTTTCTACTAGTGTTGTAATAGAGGTAGAAGTTAGGCTAACTCGGCGAAGGATCATGGAATATAATTGTGGCAGAAGGGATGGTTGAAAAATTGTCATTTGTAGATAAGAAATTGGTTATAATTATTAGCGTTAGTTTTAGAAAGTAACAGTGTAGTACTTAGTTCAAAAGACCAATTAATACAATGACGTAAAGAATGACGCGTCCTATCTTGACGAAGGTCTGTACTCGTAGATTGTTATCAAGTAAAATTTTAAAAAGACGGACTTCCTCTGTGACTAACAAGAAGTAAGTGAAGTCTATACGTCCGATTTATGTAAGAACTGAGTGAGCTACTATTACGTCAAATATAAAGCCAATCTAAAGTAAAGAGCATGATCAACTTGAAACGTACACAGCTGTGGACTAGTTCTGAGCGTCGTCAGCCTGTTTTATTTACATACGTGTGTGTTACAACCTCTTTACATACTGTCAGCATGGTAGAAAAAAATAGAGGCTGTATTTAGACGAATGTGCTTACATGTAATATTAAGAAAAAGGGAAATATAACCTATCGCGAGAGACCTCTGTTTCTCGTTTTGTTTTACCATGATTTGCTACAGTTCGCGTCTTAATTTTATCCTGGGACGATTTCTACATGTCAGTCTTGTTACACCTTGGTTATTGATTTGATTTGATTTTTTCAGGGAAGCCAAAACAGTGTTGGTCCAACCCGCCACTGCTCGCATCGAAACTGAGTTTATTGTGCGGTATTGCTCCCTGAACGTCTAGTAAAGCCAACCAATGCCCTTGAAAAGTGCAAGGAGTCCCCTTACCAGTTCTTTATTAGACACAGTTTCTTCGGGTCTGGTTGTCCCAAATGTTCTGTGCCTTTTACTCTCCAATGCAATGCATTCGAAGATTAGATGTGATGCAGTTTCATCACCGTCATCACAGATCGTACATTTAGGTCCTCTTCTGTTATTCCCATTGTTTGTAGGTGACACCTTGGTTATTAGTAAGCCGTGATTCGTATCATTCCCGTTGTACAGTTTCCCTTTCACTTTTCCTTGGCAAAGTAACATCTCCTGGGATTTCTTATATACGCTTATAATACTTATAATCCTTATAATATGTCCACAGCGATTCACTGTTTGTTTAGTAGCTTCATATTTCATCTGTCATCTACATTCCTATCACCTTGACTCTAGCGTATTGCCATAGAATAATAATTTCAGTTGCCTATTCATCAGAAAAAAAGACCCTGATAAATACGAAGTCACTTGATAACCAGTAAGCGTTAATGTTGTTAGATCTTCAATATTTACATATTTTACTGGAAACCACGGGTTTCCATTAACTTATTCCCTTCCCTTATTGTAGAGGGTGCCTGAAAACCAATCAACTGTCCTTAAATGCTATTACGTTCATTTTTGTTTCTTACGTTAATCATGACGAAAAGTAAGTACATAGGATACCTGGTGTGTATGGAATATAAAGACTTCTCTATAATTTAAAATTTCTGTAATTACTTCATATAAGTGTGCTATTACGTAGAAGAAAGAATTGTTTCAGTGAGAACATTGTTCAATCTCGTAAGTGCCTTTTTACGGTGTCAACCCTCAGCATACAAAGAAAAAAGAAAATCCCGAAAGCCGGTCAGGGTCTTCTAAATGTTCCGGATTAACTGCACCCTACCATAACACAATTCACGTTAAACCCCTCGCCATTAGAGCAAACTCGCTTGTACCTGGAATACTGAGTGTATTACCGGCGCGCAGGCTCCGCACTGTATGGAGATATCGTCCTGGAGACTACCGTCGTATCTCAGGTTTAACTGCCGCAAAAATTTTAGCCGCCGTTCAGATATACATAGTTCACTGGCTACATTATCGTAAGTAATGTTGTATACGTTATCTCTTTCCAGCTTTTTTTTCTGCCTGAAGCTATCTATGATTGGATTCTGAGGTGTAATTAGTCTAAATTAATTTTGTAGTCAGCTACTGGTTATAATTAACATTGAAACAGAAACCTTTTTAATGGTGCGGCCATTCTTGGCAACGCTGTCCCCATTCAGTGAATACTCTTATCTCGTACCAAGGCCGAAGTAATAATTTCTGTATACTATCTTCAGATACTTTTTTTACATGTGTTCTTAAATATTGCCGTTTTTTCGTCCGACATCTCGCCTTAGGATTTCTCATGATCGTCTTTTAGAGAGCACGCCACCTTTCCTACTCGAAAGTCTTAAGCTGACGATGTCATAAGCTCCTCATTTTTCTGCCCTGTGCGTAATTACGTTTTTCATCTTACACTTATAGTAGCCGTATCGACAGCCATGAATTGCTCATATGACTGAAGTTGTAAGGTCTTGAGTAAACCGAATACATGTTTAGATATTAGGAAATCTTTTTGAAATTATTTGCCGTGAGTGTAGCTGTGTATGCAGGTGAAATTTGATGATAAACAGTACAGATAAGAAAACAATATTGGTACTTCAGAAACCTCTAACGATTATATAGGTATCTCAGATAACTAACAAAGAGGGACTGTATGAAACTTGAGTCGAAGATATTTGTGTAATAACGGGACTAGAAGAATCGATAGGTTGATGAAACACTACCTGCAGCCTCCAGAAGTAGCTACTCCGGTAATGATGGGAAGTTTGAAGGACATAAATTGCAGAACGATTACCGCTAGCAGTTTCAAATCCATATAGAGTATGGTAGTTACTCATATAGGAAAGAACTTCTGAAATATAAACTGACTTGAAGAGCTGCATGCAACAAGTCTTCGAACTAATGCGAACAACTCCAATAATAATTAATGTGATGTAGTGAATGCCAGTGATCTAACGACAAAAAAATTACTGTTGACAATTAGTCGTAGTAGTTAATTTCACTAATCAGAAGGAAATTTGTACTTACTATATAAAATGCTTGTACGACCCCATCTTGAGTGTTGCTGAAGTGTTTGGGATCTTCAGCAGATCGATTTAAAGGAGGACAGAGGGGCAGTTGAGAGGCGGGCGGCTAGGTTTTTGTAACTGGTAGATTCGATCAGTGCGCGAGTGTTACTGAAATGCTTCGGGAACTTTAATGGGAGTCGCTGAGGGAGGCGAAATTCTTTTTGAGAAACGCTGTTGAAGAAATTTAGAGGGCCGGAATTGGAATCGGGCTGCAGTTCGTTTCTACTGCCGCCAACTTTTAATTCTCGTGGAGACCACAAGCTAAGATCAGAGAGATTGGGGCCTGTACGGATGCAAACAAGTATTCGTTTACCCCTCGTTCTATATGGAAGTGGAACAGAAGTACCCTCCTCCATGCAGCTTTGGGTGGATTGCGGATTATGTATGTAGAATTAGATACTGTGGGACATACCCTTTACTAGAATGGACAGCATTATGTAGAATTTGTTTTCTTCAGTTTGGTCTTTCGGTAGCTACCAAGACAGTAAAATCGGCAATGATTGTTGCATTGTGTCTCCATACAGGTTGTTTACATCTGAGTAAAAGCAATGACTTAAATCGTTAGAGGGTTTGTACTACTTTACTACTGCTACCTTATTTGCGATTTATTTCCGTGGGCGGACCTGTAAACACACTGGCAAAGTCAATCGTGAATAAGACATTCGAAGAAGAGCAGCATGTCGTCATTGCTAAAAAATTCTATTTATTTTCCTGGTCATCTCGACCCATGTCAGTTCTGGTGTGGAGGAATAAGAGGCAGGATCCAGAACGTATGTTCCCAGGCATATAGTCCATAAATTCTTAAAGATGTCCGTAAGCAAGCTTAGATCAGTACATATTCTTGGGACAAAATGCCACCGTACACTAATCCTCGCAATGAGTTGCATCAGTACCTGTCAGCTCGCTGATAAATGCAGATATGTCAGATTCTATGATTTTGTGGAGTCTCTCCTTCCTTTCCAGCTATTATAGGGCAAGAAATTCGTCATTTTTGGTGTTGGGCCGAGTCATTCTAAAACACTATGCAGACAGACTGCTGACGTTTAGACCACTATGTAATGATCTTCTTCAGGGCAGTTCTCTATATCTGGAAAGCTGACCTCCGAACTGCATCAATTTGGATAATGTTCTGAAACCTTATACGCAGAAAAATAAATTTGGCTTGATGCTGGAAGCATGGGGTAGCCAAATCGACATGACTCGCTGTGACAGAACTTCTGTCTAATATGATGCTCAGTCGACCTGCAATGTTAAACCTTGTGACGTTTACTTGTTTCGACCGGTCCAAGAATTTTATCGCAATACTTCAAAATCATACCGCATTGCACGAGAGGAAAGAAATTCATGATAGAGCAGATGCTGTTCAAATTCATGCCTTGGTCCATATTCAGTTGTTCGCGCCCGTCTTTCAAGATATGCTTTTATGCCCTTGGTACGCATCGAAATTAATATCTGACTGATGTGTCTTCAGCACCATAAATCAGGTATGTTTTTCACGAACGATATAAAAGACAACATGAGCATGTGGCAATATGTCGTTCGTGTGTCGTGCATGGTGTGAGCAATATTTGTGTTTTGGTTGTTCTTCTGATAAGTTTCACCCTACTGGCTGTGAGAACGCTGACAAATGTACGGCCAGTAATCGGATTTACGCAACAATATAGAAGTTTTGTATTTTACTTATTTCTTATTTTTATTGTATCACATGACAGCTGTAAACAGATAATACCCTTAATTGAATATTAATCACACTTCCCGATACTCTAATTCATAAAAAGGTATTTCAAATATGAGTATTATCAAATACTTTGAAAAAAAAATCTAACAAAGAATTGCCATGATGGAGGTTTGAACCTGGATCCACAGTTTCACAGCCAAGTCCTGGACCGCTCGACCGACGACGGCGCTCACGAAGTCGCTCATGTTTATGATTAGGCCTACCCAAGCTGAAAAATAAAAATACAAAAAAATACTCGAACGTCATTTACTTTTGATCCCATATATATTAGTAAGAAATGCTCATTTCTAGACGATTTTCCGAGGTATAGCATTGAAAACGCTACGTTGTATCATCAACTTTGACCTTGATTTTTTTTTCTAAAACTACTGTCTAGCAAAACGCCTAAACACGTGTCTCTTTATATTCAACTAGCTTAAACCAGCGGCTCCGCTCGCGTGTTGGTTGATTATGATAGATAAGCTATCTTTCAGTAGTGTGCCATTCGTATGCTTATCCTTACAGATAATGAGCTGAAGACATTGTAGCACGCATAGACCAAAGATATGGTCTGTGGCATCAAGTTTCGCTGTATGTAACCTCCTTGCTGTAGAGTCGCTAACGTCATCGCTGGGCCTACAGTCCGATTTTTTAAATAGTTTGACGACTTTGAACTAACATATCTTCCACCCCCTCATAGCCATCGGCATGGACCTGCTAGGGTGTCCAACGGGAGACTTCGGACAATTACACACAGACCATTCGTTTGCGTTCTGTAGTTTTCTCTGAAGAGCGAAATATTAACACACACACACACGTAGAATTTTATATACACCGATAACTTTCCATCCCAATATATCCCATCCTTTTTATCATTATCAATCCTCAAGCAACAATGCAACCAATAAAACCATTTTCAAAGAGTAAATATAAAGTTCAAAGAGTAACAATTGTTCCGCATTTCGCGTTATATTCTTCAAATTACTAAATATCTTTCAGATTGCTATAAAACCGTGCCTAAAACCTATCTCAGGTATAAATTAGTAACTTTACGAATATTTAAAGTTTCTGCGTCTTGTCGTTTGGACGTTATAAGCGTACACCGAAGAGACATTCACATTAATATATATTGATAAATAGCTATCCGATCACCATAAAACGGTGCCTAAAGCCTTCCCCGGGTAGTCATTAGTAACTGTACAAAGTTTCAGCTCTTCATGTCTTGTGGTTCAGACATTATAAATGTACACCGAACAGACATTCACATTTATAGATGTAGATTAGTATGTCCATGGCCGGCCGCGTTGGCCGAGGGGACTGAGGCGCTCCAGTCAGGTTCTGCACGGCCACTACGGTCGGCGGTTCGAATCCCCCCTCGGGCTTGGATATTTGTGCCGTCCTTAGTTGTAAGTAGTTCATAAGTAGTTTGTAAGTTTAGGGACTGATGACCCCGTAGTTAAGTCCCGTAGACTATACAAAATTTGAACATTTTTTCGTATGTCCATGCAAAATTTGACAGAAAGCGGTGACACACACGTCAGCCCATCTCCTTGTTAAGCGTGGATCTTACGCTGCCCGTAATCTTGCAATAGCTGCGCGCTTCAAGCATCATCTTCGCTTCTGAGTTTCTCGGGATGTAAATGATACATTGCGATGTAACTAACGCCATTCTTTTTGCGACTTTGCATGCCAGTGTAAGTCGTATTTTATTATTTGTTTTTGTTCCGGGCATATCTGGGGTGAAACATTTAAATGGTAACACTGTATTCTTCGTGGTATAGATAGTGCGCACACTATGCATTTGTGTGTGGGGCGACACTTCTCCTAAATGGTACCATCCCTTAGGTCGAGACGTCTACAGCGTCCAAGTCTCAAAGATTATCTTGAGAGGCTGCGATATAGAAACGAGGCTGGCGTCTGTTGCGTTTTTGAAAGAAGTGCCTTCATTGTAAGCTTTTGTAGCGACGGCGGAGGAGGGCTGTGTCGGTGGGACGCGAATGGCTGGTGTAGGAGGCTCGCGATAACGAGTTTCTATTTTAGGCGCCCGCGGGAAGCCGGCGAGTGAGTGGCCGCCCTCGAGCAGCAGCCTGCAGCAGCGTTCGCCTGGCACCGCGCTTCAACGCGACGCAGCTCGCTCCCGCCGGACACTGTGCTCGTCACAGGTGTACCAACACCACCTGGACAAAGATCACCGCTAGCCACTGCTACTATCCACTCCATCGTTGTACACTACAACAGAGTTTCTCAAATTTATTAAGACATGGAGCTCCTTTAAATAGTGTAATTAAGGCGGAGCACTAAAATTTACGTTGCAGATGTATACCGCATTTGGTAAACAAAACGAAGCAAGGTAGCTAACAATTTGAGCATACAGGACATTACGTTTAATAACTGTAAATATGTGTCTTATCTACCAACTTCATGCAGGAAATTTATACGCCAATGGAATTTTGCTCAGTACTTTGCCGTATAAGTGTATTCGTCCGGTCACTTGTGACTACCAGTAGGAGATGTAATATTCCTATAGTTCGTATGCCAAGACGTATTTGAGCAACGAGTGCATCTCAAACATTTCCATCACATGGACTAGTCTTCATTATTCTACCACAAAATTCAGCTACTTTCTCATATAAGGCTCGCCATTTTTGTTCCAGATTGCAGCATACATTTCTCGTGGCATAGTTTACTCTACAAGGTTAAGGGACAATTGGTCCAGATTGTCCCATTCCTCAACGAAGATACGGCGTGGATCCCTGAGATAGGTTGGTAGACGTCTTGTCCAAAACAGCCCTTTTTATTGTATTTCTAGAGAAATGCTGGCCATACTAATCGCTTTGGTTCACTTAGAGACGTTTGCAAACTTCCCTTTACCAGAGTCCCTCCTGCTACAGAGTAACAATGGGGATACGTTCAAACTTGGAATTGCGCTTCTACGCATGGCAGAAATACAGTCAACACAACCAGTGATTTCCTTCCTTGTATTATGATTGCAACTCATGGGCCGCCTTACCTGCTCTGTCCTATTGACACTGCTCTTACTTCGTCGTTTACATTTTTGTGTGGATTGAGTGACATCTATGGACAGTATAAGGAACTGTATTCTTGATGCAATATTTACATTCAACGTCAGTATTAATAGCCTTTGAACCAAGATGATGCAACACTTTTTATGTATTTAGATTTTAAGTGAGAGAATTAATCATAAATATCTTTGTTCGTTCAATAATTTCTTTCATCACATTATGTCGTTGTTGTGTTCTTCATCCCGCAGAGTGGTTTGATACAGTTCGCCACCCTACTGTAATCGCAGCAACCCTTTTCATCTCCTCATAAAAACGACAACCCACATCTGTTTGAACCTGCTTATTGTGCACGTCTCTCGGTCTCCCTCTGATGCGGTACAGCCATTCCATACCGACGTATTCGTACTCCTATGGAGAATCCCGTCCATTTTTATGGGATCAGTTTATGGCCCTACGCGTAACTCGACGGGCGTATAGCAAATTGGCGGTCTGTGGAATATCCCCCCACCATAGAATACTGTCTGCGTACAGCTGTGTATCGTCACCCAGGGAAGATATTCGGGCAAATTTAGCTGCTGCGTCACCATTCACCATTTGGAACCGTCTACTGGCAGGAGGAATTAGATCACTAGGTTGTCTTCAGTGATAAGTGTAGATATTATCTCTAAGCGAACTCGTAGGTTGCCACAGTCACGTGTTGTGTTTCTGCGGGGTAATGAAACCACTTCCCAGGTGGTCATTCCACGACAACTGCTATTGCTTCAAGAGTGTTGGTTTACGTACATTTGCCGTGACGCAACGATCTTCGTACAGCAGCTGATTTGGCTAGCAAGATCACCAGATTTCTTGCCAACTGAACGTCTGTGGTGCATAATACAGCAGGAACTCCTGCCATCCCTCTACCTCTCTGTCCATGTACTCGGGCCTCTTCTTCCTGTCCATGTGCCCTCTCCCCCCTGCCCTCACTTTTCGTCCGTGTGCCCTTCCTTTCTCTCCGTCTATCTGTCCGTGTACTTTTCTCCTTCATCTTTCTGCCTATCTCCTCATCTTCCTTCCACCTCCATTTTCTGTACATCATCTCTTCTTTCCTTTCTCTCTGTCTATATTTTTGTGTCCCTCCCTCTGTTCCGACAAATACAGTAAGCAGATTCAAAAGGATGTAGGTTGCCGTTCGTATTCTCAGATAAAGAGGCTTGCACAGAACTGGGCAGCGTGGAGAGCTGCATCAAACCAGTCTGCGGACTGAAGACCATAACAACAACAACACAACCCTCTCTCTATTCCATCTCCCTCTTCCCATGTCTATTACTCTTCCGTCTCCCTTCTCTTAGCTCCATGTCCTTTTCCTTCCCCGTCTATCTATGTCCTGCAGCCTCCTTTCCCTTTCCAGTCTCTCCTCTAGACCCCTCTGTTTCCAGCTAATCTTCTACTATCTCTGTTCACGTCATCTCCCTCTCTCACTGTCACTCTCTCTGTGTCATCCTACGGACTGGGCAGCCGTTCCCGCCGGAGGTTCGAGTCCTTCCTTGGAATCGTGGATTTTTTTCCTCTGTGCAAGTTAAAGTAGAATGTAAGTGTAAGGACTGATAACTGCAGCAGTTTGATCCAATAGTTTTAAAAACATCCAACATTGTAACTCTGTCCCTGCTCGACTGTGCCCACCAACACATGTAGTCCCAGCAAAACAAGCCGTTAGGCTGTGTTCACAGTGGCTCCGATACCGATGGGTTTTATAGACGACCGACATCGGCGTAAGAAGGCTGATCGTTTGAAATCATTACTCCACTACTGGCACCGTCATAGTGTAGACGATCTCATCACCCGAACGTACAGACTTCGGACGACAGTCTGTGAAAATCAAATCACTTCGTTTTCTTCGGTCAAATCGACCGACGTTCTCACACATTAGAAATGAACTGTGTGAAACTGTTAAGTTTCGTGAAAGAAAGAGATTGTGGCACCCGTAAGACGATAAATATCACAATCGAGATGTAGTTCTGAATCGATGGACTGATATTGCAGTTTATTGGAAACAGCAATTTGGTTAAATACTTTAACAGAAATTTTCGGCGTAACTTATAACCTCAAAAAATGTGTTCAATTGGGAATTGTGGAGTATCTTAATGTTACTGTTGTGGCTCTCTTAAGTTGTTTTGCTTTGTAATAATCGGTTATTAGCTATTCACAAATTATTCTTCCTGTTTCTGGCGTTCTCTAAAAATGTGGCTATTCCTGATCTGTGAAGTGACTTTTCATTGGTTTTCGTCTTCATAATTACTTTATTCTAAACTTCACACTTGTTTTTCACAAATATACTGAATGACACCGAAGACTAATGTAACTTTATTTTGTTCATCATATTTGGATGTTTTTGAATAGCTTAAATTATCGTATTATTCATGAATGATACTAAAAACTATACCCTTTGTATATTTTTATGCTTAACACAAATCATTTCGAGAATTTTTCTCGCTTTTATTTGTTTACATAAATACATCGTGAAATTCCCATGTGTGATTTTATGCAGCTCTTGCACAGCTGTAGGCTTTTTGAATTGACTGCAATGAGGGAAATGTACATAATATATCTTGGCATGTTTTTTGTATACTAAATAATATTTCTGTCTGCTCCTTTAGCTTGGGTATAACAACACAAAAATCGTCACTTTCACTGGTTCTTTTTGTATAAAGGTAGGCCTAAGTCATCATTATTTTGCCTGATATTCAGAGGAATGGAAGAGGCATAATACCATTAAGCAGACAAAAAAAAAGTTACTATCTCTAACATTAGGATAAAATATACACCTCAAGACTTATTCTGTCTGATTTTCCGAATTCAGTAACCTAAAAGAGACAACTGTGGTGCAAGACTGGCAGAAAATCACACACTGAAACATCGATAAAGTATCGTACTCATGTAAACAAATGCACTAGGAGATGCGATAAATTTTCTAAACACGTTGTGATAAGCAATAAACTCACCTCACTGGTGTAGGTTTTTCATTAATTAAAGCATGCAGGCTAACTAGTGTATTAATGCGAATTTCAAATAAATTCAGCAAAACTGTAATACTGCTTGTCAGTGACACCACAAAATATCGCGAGTATGTCTCTGAAATATTTCCTTTTACCGGTTCCTCATGTATTCATAAGCTTGTCTGGTAGTAGCAATAATTGATGACAGTGTGCACAATCCTCGACACTTTTTTTGAGACAGATGCAGCTCATTCGTATGCAATCAATGTCTTTATTTTAGCACTCATTACCAAGAATAAATGCGTCGATGGAATGCATTGCACCACAGGAAATTGAAATATAATATACGGTACTTCACACACAGAATAGCTTCTGACATAAGAACCTAACCTAATCTCCTCCTTAACCCAACCAAAGTGACAAACTCTCTCGGGTAAAGTGTAACCACGCCGTCGTCGATATTTTCAACATCGGGCGACGACGTGAGACAAAGGTATGCCGGTGCTACTGTGAACACAGCCTTAGAGCGAGCCAATAGTACTCCAACCAGCATGCACGTACGGCTGGCCTGCCTACTCCTCAGGGGCGAAAATAGCGTATTGAAACTTCTCATTGAGGCAGCTGAAGGAACTTAACCCTTTAATGCAATTGTAGCTAATCAGCTACATACCTTATTTTTTTCTATTATCTCTCAAATTGATCAACATTTTACCACAAATTCATTTGTAGCTGTTTGTATACATAGTGTTACATACGCTAGTAGCTCGTCCTAGAAATTATAAATTGCAGAGTGCTACTGAATCATTTCAACAGCATCGAGTGACTCCAAACATGTGCGTTTGTTTACATTAGTATTACTCCTTTGCCATGTAAAAGTAGTCAGTCACAAACTACTGTTGCATTTTGAGTTGCTTTCTGGAAATATGAGAGGCATAACAGTGACATTTACATCAGGTACATTATGGAAGCACTATGTAGCTGACCAACTATGAATTTTTGTTGCTTGTAGTGCATAATAATTTGAAAGAACTTTTTTTTCAATATTTTTCTCAGTATATACGTACTATACATTCATCTTGGTGGTTTTTGTAGCTTCAATTAAAAAGTCATGCATTAAAGGATTAAGTATGCTCTATTGAATGACACAAATTGACTCCTATGACCTTGTCTTTTGGTGCCATAAAACCACACACACACACACACACACACACACACACACACACACACACACAATCATCATCATTATCTATGGTCACTAGCTAAACAGCTTTCGTTATGGGAAATAGTTCCGATCATGTACATGCTTTAGGAGGAATTAACTTGACCACTAGTGATCCGAATAGCGAATAAGAGGAATAAAATGCTAATTTATATACATAGTATTTATTTCCTGCTAGTTAATCTCGACAAAAGTATATGATATGAAATGTATAATACGTAGTTTCTTGTTTTCAGTTGAAGCTAACTGCATCATGCATATATTGTTTCTGGTCGAGATATGTTGGGTATACGTGGTACCCTTTCGTCATCGAATGTTTCACAGGAAGTCCGACATGAGGTCGAATGCTGTTTCGTCTGGAAAAGTTTCTGCTAATGCATTCCAGCATTCTGTCTGGGCACACCGCAGATAGATTGGAAACCACAGACGGACACTTACAGAACCAGCGATACGAAGCAAGTTGTCATAGGAACGCTTCCTGTTCACCTTGTTGACGACATCATTTCCAAATGTTCAAATGTTTGTATAGCTTATGGGACTTAATTACGGGGTCATCAGTCCCTAAACTTACAAACTACTTATGAACTACTTACGAACTAGGATGTCACAAATATCCATGCACGAGGGGGGATTCGAACCCCCGACCGTAGTGGCTGTGCAGACCGTGACTGAAGCGCCTCAGTCACCGCGGCCGGCGACATCATTTCCATTACGTTTTTCGGTCGCTCATTTTTCTTCTGACCTCCAGAACATGCCACGTAAGATGAGGCTAACAATGCTTTAGCCAATTATGCAACCATCTGCTTTTTCGTTGTTAGATTCCAAGTATTTTCTGTTCTTCTGCGGTGGGCGTGATTGATGAAAAACTAATTAAGTTGGTATAAACACAATTAATCATTAATGAGTCGTGTAGTGGACAGGCACTGCGGTTCGACAAATCTCGTTTTTGACTCTCTGAATATGACTGATAGCCCCGATAACGTAGTCAGTCACTTACTTCGAAGCGTTTTGAGGGTGTCGTTCAAGCCGGGGTCCCGTGTTGTTTTGGAGGTGGTTTTTCGAACCATGATTTGGAACCACACATTCTAGTTCCTGTGTACACGATCTAAAATAGTTTTTTCATCTTTCTCGGTGGGTTTTCTTCAACATCTTGATCATTAGTGTATGGCGGATGCTCACATCTTCACAACATTTTAGCCGTCATATACGCAGAGCTACATGCATACGTACGTTCTTTGAGAAACATCCAGGCACCCTGTTGGATCTTCGCTAATACCTCCATGTTAGTCTCATGGAAAAAAGACTCTGGAATAGTGGATGAAGCGTAACAATCCAAATCACTGGCATTTGCGGGATCTTGAGGTTGTTAAGGAATACATGAAGAAAACAGTGGATTCGCCGTCTTATGGAAGTTTCGTCTTAATGCCTCGCAACTGACCAACGTATGTCCGATGTTCCTGCCTGAATTGGTTTATATTCACGAATTACAAATGATCAAACATCTTTAATGTTACAGGACACTGGAATAAATTCAATGACGAAGTTAAAAAATTGTGCTAGACCGGAATTCGAAACAGGTTTGCCGCGGAGGAGTAGCCGAGCGATCTAAATCGTCTAGCTGCGGAGCGCGCAGTTGCTCACCGTGGAGGTTCGAGTCCTCCTTGGGGCATGGGTGTGTGTGTTAGTCCTTAGGTTAGTTTACCTAGGTTTAAGTAGTTTGTAAGCTACGGACTCATGACTACGCAGTTTGGTCCGTTACATTTACAAACATTTGAACATTTCGAACCAGGTTTTCCCGCTTCGGTTTAGCGGTTACTTTAACCAATTAGGCTATCCAGGCACTCTTCTCGTCCTATCCAAATGTTCCACATATGGCAAACTACTATGGTAGTGGTCGCAGCCTAACTGTACTCCCGCTAGAGATCGAGCGTATTTGTGTATTGTCAATGCCTGTTAAGGGCATTTAGGCTATAATGTGTTAATTCGTACATATCGTGGTGCGTAACAGCGACTGTGTCCAGCAGTGGCGATAACACGCGATACTAATTTCACCGTCTTTCTCACTTAATATCGGGTGTTATTTTTAGTGGTTTGATTGTCTTACAGTGTGCTATTTCCCAAATAAATTTGGCTGTGATATCATCGGTCATCATAGTGTTGTATTCTGAATGGCCAGCTGTGTAGCGTGACTTTCACTGTAGATAATGATGATGATGTTGATGATGATGATAATGATACCGCAGTCTTCCATCAATATAATCAATGCCCAGCGACATTGATCACGCCTTGGAGCGAGAAAGTAGTGCAGTGTCGTTCCGCGTATCGGTCTGTCAGAGCTGGTAAGTCTGCTTGGACGGCGCGTGATAAACAAATGGTGGCCTCGTTCCAGTGAAATACTGCGGCGGGATGGCGGGCGGGCGCTTAATCTTCCTTCTCGGCAGTCTGGAGCCTGGAGTCTGGAGTCTGGAGCCGGGCTGGGACCTGCAGGGGCGCCGCGACTCTGGAGTCTGGAGCCGCCCAAGCGGCGCCGACAGATAGCTCCGGCGAAACGCGCTGCTTTCTGCTGAAGCTCGCTGCTGGATCGCTTAGCTCCCGCAAGTAAAACTACGCCACCTCCGTCTTTCTGCAAAACGAGTCTATCAGAGGCATATATGACCTTTCCGCAGGAGTACTTCTCCATACATCGAAAAAGGAAAATTTCCACAGTGGTCAAACGAAAGAACTAACAAATGAGCATCGTAATTTGTAACCAACTTTTAATATCAAAACGAAAGAAGTTGTACATGCTGCTCCAGTATTACGAATTTGAATACGTAGATTCGTTTTCTGTGTGCCACAGTATTATTAACCTTTCTTAAGACGATATATAGAATGTTGTGGCTTGGAAATAAAAATTTAAACATTTTTGCAGCTGGTGCGAAAGTAAGTACGAATTTAAATGTTCACATGTTTGTAGAGCTTATGGCACTTAATAAGGGGTCATCAGTCCCTAAACTTACAAACTACTTACGAACTAGCTAATACTAAGGATGGCACAAATATCCATGCCCGAGGAGGGATTCGAACCCCCGACCGTAGTGGCCGTGCATTACGTGACTGGCGCGCCGCAGTCCGCTCAGCCACCGCGGCCAGCAAGTACGAATGTAAAACAGTGAATTTGTTCTGAAGACGAACCTCTTAATTGTTCATATAATACAAGAGATTGTTGTAACATTTTACACACACACACACACACACACACACACACACACACGAAGTGCGGCACTCGGAGGTGATGTTTGTATGACTGTGTTGTGTGCCTGTGTGATTGCGTGAGTGTTCTATTTTCTGAACAAGGCCATGGCCGGTAGCTGAAACTGTTGCATGTGTGTGTCTTTTGTATGTGCCTGTCGCAGCTCGTCGCTACGTTTTGCGGTGAGTTGTAAACTGTCCTTATATAAAATTCGTACTTCGTACGGCAATAAAATATTGTTTCGATAGCGATTTGTTGAAGTATTTATTTTTTCATCAGTTGCAACAATTCATAAATTTTTAACTTCATGCCACATCACAGATATATAATTAAACGTATTTATGCCAAGGTGACGAAACAAATGTCTCTCGCCAATGTTCCCGTTTGAACGGCGAGGCGTACTTGCAACTGAATTTGCTTTCTTTACAGATTCCCGCAAAAAAGTAATTCTTTGGCTTACTATTCTTTGTCAGGCATCCATAGTTAAGACAAACAGGAACACAGCCGGCAACCACATCGTCACACTGTCGTCCGATACCTGATGCCCTACTGACTGGCAGACAGGTTTTTTGTGCAACCAGATGTATAGGAAATTAAAAAAAAAAAAAAAAAAAAAAAAAAAAAATACGAATACGCTAGGCACTTCGGTATTTACTATTTTATGGGAACACGATATGGCAGCATGCATTCAGCATACCGGCGTCTGTAAATTGCGTCTTCTGATTACAGGTATGCTTTTATTTACATGCGTAACCTAGTTTCAGATACTTCAAAGTTCCAACCAAAAGAGAAAGTTGAAATTAAACAAATATCGATTATTTTCATCCAAACTCGTTGGTTATTCTTGCTATTAAGTCTTGCTGTGTGGTTTAAAAAATGATTTCCTGAAGACAATGCCGTAGTGGATTAAACACAAGCGGAGAGGTTTAACGTTTAGGTGAAATAATGTGATTAATTCACAAGATAACATAAAAGCCCCTGCTAACGAACAATACAGCTCACGATAAATTTTTCTGTCAAGTCATTCCAGATAATATGAAGCAACAAGACAGAGAACGGTATTTAGTTCATACTCATAAGATGGCAATCTTCCATTATCTGTTACTTTAGTGTGAATCAGCTCGTGCACTCCGTGCAACGAATGTAACAGTTCATGTAGCTGGGTATTTTTTGAGAAACTGATGTGTCAAATACTTCACCTTAATTATTTTATTTGTTACGAGTTAACACTACGTTTTATACAGACGATGTACTTGTGTTGACAATAAATCAAAGCACATATTTTTGGAAACATTTTTGTTTCTCTATTTTTGGGTTAACAGCACTCTATTTAAATTTATTAATAAAGAAGTCTAGAATGCACTAATTTATTTCATTCAACTAGTTTCAGTCTTCAGTCTTCAGTCTTTCAGTCTTATGTGCGACGCACTGGAAGGCTCCCAGGTACCTGCCAGCTCCACAACATCGATGGAGACAAATTCATGAAGATGGTCTACATAAGACTGAAACTAGTTGAATGAAATAAATTAGTGCATTCTAGACTGTTCTTTATTAATAAATAAATCAAATGATGGCACCGTAGTTTTTCCGAAACCGGTTATCAGTCAAATAGTGAACAGCTATCTTCGCTTTTTGAAGTTTACTTCTGTATTCACACTTTTACAGTCACTTACAGAACTGTGTATCAGGAAGTTCTAAAGGCAGTAATAAAGGAAGTTCTACTTTCAGTAGGACCATTACGTAGTACAACTTTGCCGATTACTAACCAATCACCGAGCGAGGTAACGCAGTGTTAACATATTGGACTCGCATTCGGGAGGAAACTGAGTCAAATCCATCTCCGGTCATTCAGATTCAGGTTTCCTGATATTTTACCAAATCACTCCAGGCAAATACCGGGATGGATCCTTGCAAAGACACGGTAAATTTCCATACCCATCCTTAACAAAAAATCGGATCGTGAGTTCCGTCTCTAATGACGGGACGTTAAAAATATTCAAATGTTTGTTAAGCTTATGGGACTTAACTACGGGGTCATCAGTCCCTAAACTTACAAACTACTTACTAACTAGCTAAGACTAAGGACGGCACAAATATCCATGCCCGAGGGGGGATTCGAACCCCCGACCGTAGTGGCCGTGCAGACCGTGACTGGAGCGCCTCAGTTCCCTCGGCCACCTCGACGTTAAAATCGAAACTTCCTCATACTAATCAAGTTAACTTCATACATCAACACTAATTTGATAAACAGAAATTGGTTTATTATGTACAGATTTTGAAAGATAGGTTTCTTCCTTCCCTCCTCCTCCTCTTCCGAAAAATACACTCTAGCTCGTTACAAAATCAAACATTAAAAACTACAAATTTCCAGGTTGGTGGTGTAATATGAAATATTTTTTTTTTTAATGACGTCGATTTCGTTCACATTACTGAACATGATCAATACTGTAAAAACAAGTTCCACGTGTGAGACATTAAAAGAAAAGAAGCGCACCAAGAATATTACAGCTGTATATTGAATTTACATGGCAGTTTTCGAGTCATGAGGATTGATGCAGTGCGTATAAAACATTTAAGTCAGATCCAGAAAATACATAAATAAAATGATCTTTCTAGTCCATGTTACAATTTTAAAATCGGGTAGCTGCTTTCATTTACCTACGCACCTTAGCTTCCTGCAGTTTATTACACTGCTACATTTTTAAAAGGAAAAAAATATATAAAGTAATACACGTCAGTACAAGGTAAATATAGAATTTGAAAATAAATAATATCTGGATTAAGCAATATAAATAAAAAGTATCACTGAAATTAACATTTATCAGCATCCTCAGGCGAGTATCAATGAAACCTTGTGTTAAAACTTCAAAAATTATGTTAACTGTTAAAATGTAAAGCTTACAGTATACCAGGTGCAAAATGTTTTTTAAAAAATCACATCATTTTATCGAGAGGAACTTACTTGGGTCAACAATTTTTGAAGTTAACTATTGAGAGAGAGAAAACACAGTACACGCCATCTGGCGTGGTTTCATTACAATATTCTTCTGGCAGACTTTGTTTATCTCTTAAAGCGAGTTCATGCATAAAATTGCAATTTATGTACTTTGGTGTTAATTTATTTCATCGAATAATTAATTTGAATCAGTAACGAGATTTTTTTTAAGAGCGCTAGAAATACATATTTGTTTTCTTGGTGTGACTGTTGTTTTATGCAGAGTAAAATATGTCCAAATGTTTGTAAATCTATCGGACCAAACTGCGTGGTCATCAGTCCGAAGCTTACAAACTACTTAAAGTAATGTAAACTAACCTAAGGACAACACACACACTCATGCCCCAGGGAGGACTCGAACTCCCGACGGCGAGCAACCGCGCGCTCTGCAGCGACACGCCTTAGACCGCTCGGCTAATCCACCGCGGCTATGCGGAGTAGATGAGTCTACATCTCCATCTACATACTCTGCAAATCACATTTAATTGCCTGGCAGAGGGTTCATCGAACCACAATTATACTACTTATCTCCCATTCCATTCTCGAATAGCGCGCGGGAAGAAAGAACATCTGAATCTCTCTGTTCGAGCTCTGATTTCTTGTATTTTATTCTGATAATCATTTCTACTTATGTAAGTGGGAGTCAACAATATATTTTCGCATTCGGAGGAGAATGTTGGCCATTGGAGTTTCGCAAGTAGCCCACGTGACTAGTAGTCCTCGTGACTATAAATGTGGTACGTAATTTCTTTATACAGTTGTAATATTTTGGCGTGCTTTTTTTATGTTGACTCATGGAACATATTTTTACAGTGCTGATGATGTTCAGTGATATGAATAAAATCGATATCTGGATTTTTTAAATAAATATTTCATATCACACTTCCAATATGTAAATTTGTTATTTTTGTTATAATATTGTGGTGGTTTGGCGCAACCGTTATGGAGTCGACATAGAATATCACACATTTGCAACATGCAGAGACGATAACGTTTTACGTTAAGGAACTGATTACAATGATTTCCCCTTGGGTTAAAGGCGATGGGAAACCGTGCGGTCGACAAGTGGGGATTTCTTAAGCAGGAGGCGGCAGAGTCGGAGGCAGCTGGCAGCTGGCGTGGCAGGGCAAATCAGAGCGGAGTGCGCGGCCCAGCTGCTCCCGCCATGAATAAACAATGCCGGCCGCCTCCACGCCGCCGCTCTCGGCCCCACTTCCTCGCCACCGCCCCGTGCCGTTCTCCACAACATGGCCCACATTCCACCAAGTGGCTGTCTTGTTGTCGTCGTGGTCTTCAGTCCGGAGACTGGTCTGTTGCAGCTCTCCACGCAACCCTGCTCCGTGCAAGCCTCTTCATCCCTGAAAAACAACGCCAACCCGCATTCCATTGAACCTGCTTACTGTGTTCATCTCACGGTCGGATTTCAACCCCCCCCCCCCCACACACACACAGACACATACAGAGCCCTCCAATGCTTAATTCATTCACGATTCCTTTATGTCTAACAGTGTGCCCTACCAATCGATCCGTTCGTTTGGTCGAGGTATGCTAGAAACTACTTCTCTTCCAAATTCTGTTGAGCACGTCCTCATTAGCAACGTGATATATCCATCATATCTTCCTCATTCGCCTGTAGCACCACATTTCAAAACTTCATAGCATCTTTATGTCTGAACTTCTCATCGTCCTCGTTTCACTCTCGTACAATCCTATACTCGAGAGAAATACTCCAGACAAATGCTTCAAAAATGTTCAAATGTTTGTAGAACTTATGGGACTTAACTACGGGGTCATCAGTCCCTAAGCTTACAAACTACTTATCAACTAGCTAAGACTAAGGACGGCACAAATATCCATGCCCGAGGGGGGGATTCGAACTCCCGACCGTTGTGGCGACAAATGCTTCCTAACTTTTAAATTAATATTGAATGTCAACAGTTTTCGCTGCTTCAGCAATGCTTTTCTTCCCATTGCCATTCTGCATTTTATATGTTCTTTACTTCGGCCATCAGACGTTATCTTACTACCCAAATAACAAAACTCATATATCACTTTCATTGTCTCATTGCCTAATCCAATTCATTCAGCATCGCCTACTTTGTGACACTACATTCCATTACCCTCGTTTTACTCTCGTTAATGTTCATTTTATATGCACCTTTCAACACACTGTCCATTCCGTTCAACTGCTCTTCCTGCTCCTTTGCTGTCTCTGACAGATATGAAAGTAGCAAGGGTGATTACAAGTACTAATACATGGGAACAATCGCAGGAGAGTGTCCATTATGAGGAAATCGAAGGAAAACTAGGAACGGGTACAATAAATCAAGCAGTTAGAGCGAACAGGCTGAGGTGATGGGGTCAAGTTAATCGCATGGGAGAAGTAAGGTTACCTAAGAGAGAGTTAAGAGAAGTCGAGGTAGACAAAGGATTCGCTCAAGAATGATTTTGAAGCAACAGACTTAATATCAAACGAGGTATCGATGTCAACGCTTAATAAGGGGTCATGTAGGAATTTTACTTAGGGAACTATGCTCCAAACTGAACGCTGAAAGACATATCTTTGGTAATGATTACGAAAGAGTGGATTGAAAGAAGCTCCTAAGACAGTTTGCCAGTATTTTTGTACGTGTTGAAGATTAGAAATTTGGTCTGCCACAAGGCATTCCGCTACAGATTGTGCTACAGGGCACTAGCCGAATGCTCATGGCGTAAGCGAGCAAGTGGATCGTAATCTGGAGTTTGTCGAACACAATTATTGACAATGACTACTCTTCCTTTTTGGTTATTTAATATCCAGGGACACCTAGAAACAAGGGAAGAAATTAGTATCTTATATTTCGTCCACAGCAGAGACATGGGTAGATACACGACGTGTTACTAGAGTAATTAGTTACTGAGCCTCTAATCTTGTTTACAAAATAAGGGTGTGCTTATTATAAAGAGGTTGCGGTGCGCTTCACTAGATCATCTGTATGTAGGCTCGTATTCGGATACTATTTTACAACTGTCGATTTCGTCCTGCTAAGAACGACGTATAACTGTAAACTCTTGAATCCAGTCAATGTTCGGAGGAGTGGGAGTTAGTCTACTAATCATTATTATACTTATTATACTATCCTGCTAAATAGGCATCTTCTTGTTAAGCTTACATTTTTCTACTTCTATTAAAGCACCCGTGCAAATTTTGTTACGTCAATAATTATGTTTTCTCAACACACAAACATCGGCTTTAAAAGTTCTGATAATTTTTCTGCGTCGAGTTCGTTTTGCTTTTGCTGTCTTGTCTCTGAAGTTAAATAACGTTGAGAGGATAAAACGGGATATTATACGGCGTTTCGGCAAATAAAAAAATCCTTTTGCTCGAGATGAAAACCATTTTGACTTTTAATGCTTGTATAATCGTTTTGTATGTTTAACGAGTAATAAAAATCTGTTTCGAGCATATACATTTAAGTTTTGCTGTTTTATTCGAACTTTTACGTTCAATATGAACACTCCACTTACTCATCACTTTTAATAAGCAGGATTTTGAAAAAGTGCGTACACTAAGCAGAATTCAAAATGACTATTTATCTCTTTCTCATACAGAATAGTGTCAATCAGTAATTAGCTGTAAATATCAGTGTTATATGGACAGACTACACTACGATGAAATACTATGTAATTATATGGGGAGAAGTGATGCATTGCCCTACGTGGCACAGAGGTGGTCAGAATAATTTGATTGTTACGGCAAATAAAGATGATCGCCTCCAATCATTAGGCGATTTGTGTGATTTATTTTGCCCTACTGCCTGTACAGTCTCATCTCTGAATCACGATACATACTGCTCTGTAATTCCGAAATTGTGCTTCGCAGACCCCAGCATAATTTTTGTTATTGCTAATAATACTTCTCTGCTTCTATGTTCTGCCTTTGGATTTTTACCTTAAATAGGCCTGTAGCGATTTAGGTAAATCACAGAAAACTTAAATTTGGAGAGCTGGAGATGGATTTGAATCGTCATTATCCTGAATGTGAATCCAGTGTGTATCCACTGCGCCAGGTCACTCGGTTTGAATTTAAGAAACGTTTTTACGAAATGCAAATCAACCAAGGAAGTAAACAGCACGAAATAAATTCTGTTTGTGACAGGTAAATGATTCGTATGAACCTAGACTTTTATTCCTCTTAATTTCTATTTTCATTGTCGTCCTGATATTATTACTGTATGTGTCATGGCGATCATTCAAGGTAGCGGGGTAAAATATGCAAAGAAAAGTTGTATTAAACTTTTAGCAAAACCAAACAACATTTACAAGAGTCGAAGGGCATGAAAGGGAAAAATTGCTTAGGAAGGAAGTAAGAGAGAGTTGTAGCCTTTTTCCGGTGATGTTCAATCTTTATATTGAGCAAGTGTCGAGGAGAAATTTGGAATTGGAATTTATGTGCTAGTATAACCACCGCCTAACATATACAGCCGCGACACTCACTGGTGTGCAAGATGTTATCAACTGACAGCTGAAACTGCACCAGCGTTTCTAGTGATGGACAGGTGCCGTAACAATCGTGTTCGTTTATGATTATTTTTCTACGTTATTAACGAAATAGCTATCATGATGTTTCGTTTACAAGCATTATCTACCTATTAGGACACTTGAATAATCGTGAAATAAATGTAAAACCGCCGAATTTAACTGCTTCAGTGATATAAGCTACAACTTTTCACGAAGAAATACTTTCGAATGTGTGTACATTTGCAGCTTACTCCGCTGAAAATTAGAGGATATGAACATTTGGAAATATGTTATGGTCTGTTTTTACAATGACAACCATCTCCTTTGACGCTTAAAACTTCGTTGTAGAGTCCAATGATGGGCACACACTTCCAATTCACTCGTCTTTTTATGCATGCATATACATTTGAATGTAATTTCTTTTGATTAGGAAGCGAGTTTTTGAAAATTTTTGCAGGTTCTAGGTCAGATACAGCAGCAATCGTGGAATCGGTTTATTTTTTGTTGGGAAATCTATAGCTTTTGACGTTTTATCTCCAAGTTTGTAAAGTTTTCCATCTAGCTACAGCTGTAGTGGCTGATTTGGTACATTAAATGATGTAGTTATTGCATTGCATCAAGTTTCTTACGTTCGATAATCACCGTTTTGAGTGGAATTGTAGTGAAGAAATCTTAACGTTTCGGAATACAGACATATTTGTTGGCTACCAGGGACCGGAACCTCGTTTTTTCAAATATTTAGGACAAGAAATACGTTGTAATACCAAACAAAGCCGTTTGTAATTTTAATTGCAAATAAACCGTTCATCTGACGCGAAAATTAAATAAACGAATTTTTTTTCATATCTCCTATCGTTTGAGAGATGTTTGCAAAAATAACGGAGTTTTGACACCCTCAAGTGAATAAACGACAACCAACCGTCACGTGACATTCCTCGCCCAGATCTCTATCTGGCATACGCCATCTTGCTTGACGATTTTCTTATTGTAATCTACACGTTGTCATTTCAAAGCAATGGCGTACTGAAGAATTAACAAAAACACATCGTTCTTCGTACCATAAATGATAATCTAGTGTCTACTAATGCCATATTAGCATCAGTTAACAACGGCCATCAATAGTATGACATTAAAGAACGCAACTGCGAACTGTTAGTCCTAGCGTAGTGGGCAATGCGTTGGGCTGTGACGCTGAAGGTCAGCCCCACGTTGGGCGTAATATTACCGGGCGCCGTGGCTCAGCGCACCCGGTCAGAGGGCTGAACGTCCTCTGTAATAAAAAAAGCTGAGCCAAAGAACACGTAGAACCAAAACGAACAAACACTATCAGCGTCCACAAGGACAAGATGTACCCACAGACACGGGAAAAAAAAAATGTGGTTCGGAACCCGCCAGTACCTATTTTTCTTTTTCCCTAAAAAAGGTTTCAAACACTCTTATTAATTAATTTTTTATTATTTAGATTCTTATTAAAAATTATTATTTATTATTTAGATTATTATTGAAGGAATTAAAGTCCAGGCTGAAGAATTAAAAACATTGCGTTTTGCTGACGACATAGTAATTCTGTCAGATACATCAAAGGGCCTGGAAGAGCAATTGAACGGAATGGACAGTGTGCTGAAAGGTACGTATAAGATGAACATTAACAATAGCAAATCTAGGATAATGGAGTGCAGTTTACGAAAATCAGGTGATGCTGAAGGAAATAGATTGGGAAACGAAACAGTAAAGGAGGTAGATGGGTTTTGTTACTTGGGCAGTAAAATAACAAATGATGGTCGCAGTACAGAGGATATAAAATGCGGAATGGCAATGGGTAGAAAAGCGTTTTTGAAAAAGAGAAATTTGTTAACATCGAATATTGATTTAACCTTAAGGAAGTCCTTTCTGAGGGCATTTGTATGGAGTGTTGCCTTGTATGGGAGTGAGACATGGACGATAAACAGTGCGGACAGGAAGAGGATTGAGGATTTTGAAATATGGTGCTACAGAAGAATGCTGAAGATTAGGTGGGTGGATCGCGTAACTAATGAGGAGGTACTAAACAGAATTGGGGAGAAAATGAATTTTTGGCATACTTTGACTAAAAGAAGGGATCGATTGGTAGGACACATTCTCAGACATCAAGGAATTGTGAATTTAGCGTTGGAGGGAAGTGTGTGGGGTAAAAATCGCAGAGGAAGACCAAGAGATAGATACAGTAAGCAGATTCAGACAGATGTAGGTTGCCGTTCTTATGTGGAGATGAAGAGGCTTGCTCAGGATAGGGTATTGTGGAGAGCTGCATCAAACCACTCTCCGGACTGAAGACCACAACAACAACAGATTATTATTTTGGTCCAAAATGTTTGGAAAAACTTATAAAACTACAAATCTAAATTGGGCCGTAAAACACGTCAGTGCGATTTTTTTATTTGTATATCTATTTGTTTGTTAGTTTTCATCATCTTCTCCTAGCCGATCATATGTTAGCTAACGCCGCGGAGTGTGCGGCTGTGCGCATCAGATAAGGGGTAACGTGGCTTGGCACAATATACAAAAAACAGTCTTGATCGCAGAAATTTACAGTTTCAATTAACCGGTTTCCACCTGATGCAGGTCATCTTCAGCATCTTCAGTACTGGCCACATGGGCTGTTTATAATTCCGAAGATGACCTGCATCAGGTTGAAATCTGTTAATTGAAACTGTAAATTTCTGCGATAAAGACCTTTTTTTTTATATTGATCATACCAAATAGATCGCTGTTTTTCTCCTATGACAATGTTGTCAAAATTAATGTGACTTGGCACGACTGACGGCGGTAACCGCGACTCCGTGAAAGTCCGGTTTTCCGTAGCGACGTTAGGTGGACGGAGGCAGAGAGGTGTTTGCCGATGTACACAGATGGAGCGAGGTAATTCTCCGGCGACGGCGGGGCTACATTCAGCCGGGCCTTCGCGTCAAAGCGTCGGCGCTGATTAATTCTGGCGGCCCCCGCGGAAACCAGTGATGAAACGCCGGCCCGGAAGCAAAACAAGGCGGTATTAGGGGCGGCAGCGTGTTTGGCCGGTGGCCGGCGCGCCGCCCCGCGTAAGCGGCGCGCAGTTATCGACAGGCGGGGGCGGCGGCGGCGGCGGCCCAGTAACCGTGGCTGCGGCTGCGCGTGCGCGCTGGCGGCCGCTCCGTGCCGCGCCGGGCCGTGGCGTAGGGTAGGGCGGGCGCCAGTGGCGGCCCAGCGCAGGCCCGCGCCCCACCGCTCCGCCAGCGCCGTCCGCGCCGCGACGCCGCCGACGCCGCCGCAGCCTTCCTGGCCCGCTGTAGGTACCGCCGCGGCACGGCCCCTCTGCTGTCTGCTGCCTGCTGACTGCTGTGTGACAGTGCTCCACCGGTGCAACACGCGCTCCCTACCGCTTTCAACACAGTGAACTACCCTGTGAAAACAAACGCGCCTCTTGCCGATTAATATACGTTTTACTAATAATTTACAATCCCTAAAACTTCCACTAGTAGACATTGACTATATCTCCATGTCATATTAGATCGTAGACGCTCCGTAAATCGTTATTGTTGTGCTTTTCAGACAGTGTCACTAGTCTCCACCTCATGGTAACTGTAAATCAGGTCAGGCATCAGGTGTTGTACTCGAACTCTTGAGATAACCTGCGTTGCCTTTGGTCCGTCACTAGCTACCTGTGGCAGAGGATGTTTCGTTCAAGGCTGAAAACTGGTTCATTGTCATGTAGTGGTGTGTGTGTGATCCAGAAAAGAGACTTCTCTCTTTGACTCGATGTACGTATAGTGCCAACAATTGTAATGTAATGCTACCAGTCGCTCTCAGTTTGGTGATACTCAGCTCTCTAAACAGTTTCTCCTTCCTCGTACAAAATTATATGTGCAGCTACTCCCTCTGTATCGTCGATTTACAGTGTTCTTCCAGCACGACCAAACAATTATCTCACCCGTACCCCCCAATTTTGCAGTCCGCTTACTGTCAGCTCATGTGGTCTTCACATCCACCTTGCAAATTCCGTCTGTTTTGTGTTTTTGACACCAGGGATCGGTACTTGGTGAGAATATAGCGGCGGGGCTGTTTCGCCAGCCTCTTTGTTGCACTTTGCGGTGGCAGCGACGATTGTGGTGGGCGCGGCCGAAGTGGGTCACCGGAAGTGGGTCAGGGACGCCTCACTGCGGGCCACGTGGCCCACAGCCCAGACGCTGCCGCCTCCCTCCAGCACCAGCGCCCACTGCTTCTCTCACTGCCGTTCCACAAACACAGCCGTCGAATTTTTTTGGGACGCACAAAAATTTGTCTATTTTAACGGTAGTAGTAAAAGCTGTACTTTTACCCTGGCACTAGTATCGCCGTACATTCCTGGTCTTTATTGCCAACTGACACAGAGGAAATTCAATTTATTTTACGACTCATATCAAGCGTTAATGTCTCGTCTCCAACATCCTGTCAGCCGTACCACATGACTCATTAATAGCACTACTGTCACTCCCCGTTGTCTTCCTTTTCTTCTTCACTTACAGAAAAACATATGACTATTTTTGTTTCGCACACAACCTTCACTGGTTTTCTCCCCGTTCCCAACTCTGTTCATCCTTAACGCTTTCGGCTTTCACACTACACTACTGCTTGAAGAAGATTTCTGTTTACTGTTCTCTCATAGTCGTACTGACACACATACGGATTCACCCTACTTTACAACCCTTACCCTCACGAATTGTGAAGTTGTTAACGACTTAAAGAGCCACAGTGACAATTACTACAATTTAAATACCACCAAATGTGAATTTCACTGTATTTTCTGATATTTGTTTTTCACTTGTTTATAAAATACAGTTGCGTACAGGACGTGTTGGCTAGAAGTTCATCGTTACAGAAGTTGTATGAAGCTGTGGTAATTTCTACTTAAAATATTCATACTTGCGAGGAACCGATTAACATACTTCGCGCCGGCCGCGGTGGCCGAGGAGACTGAGGCGCTCCAGTCACGGTCTGCACGGCCACTACGGTCGGGGGTTCGAATCCCCCCTCGGGCATGGATATTTGTGCCCGTAGTTAAGTCCCATAAGCTTAACAAACATTTGAACATACTTCGCACATTTTATTTACTTAATATTCGTGTCAGTTCCTTTCCCTGTCCCACCATCCCCAACCCCATATACGACACTCCTCATTCAGCAATCCTCTTCCCAAAACATTGCGATACTGTGAAAGTAATTATCTTTCAAAACATGTTTCAAAATTATTTAAGCCTAGGCCTACACGGAAGTAAAGATATGCTACCGCATGAAACGTTACGAAGATTATTTCCGAGTTTCGTTTTGGCAGGTGTTTGTTACAATTGTGTTAAAACATTTCAAATAATCTTATATCAACATCTCTGCGTTTGATACACCATTGCGTCTTCATTGAACTTCAGTCATTGGTGGAATGAGATACATAATTAATTGAGGACTCTTTGTACAAAAGTGGGTGTTATATTTTCGTGCAACAACGCTCATGCCGTATCACATTTTACTCTGTTGTCTTTTGTACTCAAGAAAGAGCTATTAAGAGGAAAAAGGTTCTTTGTCGTATCTCAGTAATTCCTGTGACACAATTGAGTCATATTTTTAAAATTCCCATTCTACCCTGCAATCGTTACAAAAATGGCAAGTAACAGCTGTGATAAGTAACTCCAAAATTTCTTTCTTTCAGTTCGCTATATGTGCGTATGTTTCAGCTATAGCGTATATGACAGCTATAGTGCTGACGAAGTCTTCAATCATGTTTACATCCAAGTAGTATTCAGTGAGCAAACATGACACCCAAATTATTTACTACATCTGTAGCGGTGGACAAGCATACTGAATGAACAATTTTATACGTAGTACTAGTGAACCCAAGAAGTGAACAATAACAATGCATTTAACGTATAAAAAATCCAAGAAAACGTGTCGAATAACATGACAACCAATTATTCCTTCTTGAAAGGTCATTGTCCAAGTGACATCCATCATGCTTCAGAGATAGGTACAAGAATGAAATATCTGGCCATATAATGCAGGACCGAGGGGAAGGTAGGATCATGGGATGCTGCAAAGTAGTGACCACTTGTCACGTACCTGTTTCCAGTGGTCCGGCGGCACACAGCTAGGCACACAGAGGTACAATCAGCCGACCATCCGAAGGCTTCAGCAAATTTTATGTCCGTTATTAACGAGTGGACCAGAACTCACATAAAACTGAAAACGATATTTTACGTTTTTATGATTCGCAAACTCTCTGAGAGTACATGCTTTCTTGCAAAGCCATGCTGAATCTTAGTATCGTTATAAATTAACCAACATGAACTATAGCAACGCAAACAGTTCTCTCCCAGCTTGACCGCTTAATAGGAGATACAGCTTTTCAATATTTGTTTTAAAAATTTAAACGAGATATTTCATTTCTGGAAAGGTTATTGTATTTATAACATTGAATTGTTTCACTATCTTTCGCGACCAGCTTCATAAGCGTTCGAACTGGATGCGATGTAATTCAATCTGTACAATGTATTACCCAACCTGTACAGTTCCAAATAATTGGTGTAATAATAATAATAATAATAATAATAATAATAATAATAATAATAATAATAGGTGATAAAATTCCGAACACAGATTTCAGCACAATCTATGCCAATATATATAAGGTACACATTCGTAATTCACCAACAGTGATTTCCGTCTGCTGCACCATAATTAATGATTAATAATTCAGTTGTCTTGTTTTGTAAGACATCATTTTGAAGGGAAATACAATAGTATCATATATATTTCATGATTTTTTTTTATTTTAGCCCGGTGCACTCTTCAGCATTCACAGCCCATTCTCACATTTTATGTTTGTTTTGACTATGATAATCTAGTATGACATTTTGTAATTTTATTCAAAGTGACTCCCGCTGTTTTCAGCCATATCTATTTTATTTAATGCTGTTGACTAACCTGTTTTAATACCTTTTTATCTATGATGATGGTCCTGGACCGAAACTAGTCGATTTTAAGGATTTTAATAAATCAGCTGATGGTTAAAGATGCATGTTATTAAAAGTTGAAAATGTGAACCCATACGAGAATGGAACCTTTAGTGTCTCGTTGCCGCCGGTTGTCCTAGGTGTCGGTGGCCGAGTAGAGAGAGACCGGCACAGGAAAGTAGGATGCACGCGTGTGCGGGTACAGAGTCTGAGGTGACCAGCCAGTGGGACAGCAGAAACTAGAAACACTAAGCTAGATTAGAACAAGATATATATTTCGTAGAAACATGGTAATACTTTTACAAAGTTCATGAGTGCAGACTAAGTGTAATGCTGATACATATATCCACTAGGGAGAGGCCCGTCTACTGATGAAAGACTGTTCTAGTGCCTGTCCTTTTGCCAAGTGACCGATACAGTTCAGTGGTAACCACGAGCGGGGTTGCAGCAGAGGGCGCTCGTGGCCGACGCTTGCATGGCGGCGCGCGGCGAAAGTACGTGGCGCGCACTTCATACTTGAGCGACACCACAGAACCACTGACCACTGATCATTACCCTCATCGGTATAATATATATACTCTTGCTCGTGATTTTCTAAAATAATGAAAGAACAAAACTCTATTACAACGAAGTAGAGAGAGTAATATTCAAAAGTGTTGCTCTTTTAAACTCACAGGAACATCCGCTTAGTTGATGACAGTTACCGACAAGTGAGATCTTTTGTGATTTCTAACACTCATAAGTTTGAAAATTCATCCTGTTCTCACCGAAAATTTTGTTCAAAATGGTCTTTTCCAAATTGAAGGTTGTTGAATAAAATTTGAAGAAGGCGGTAAAAATGTAGTTAGCTGGCGGTTAGCCAGTAAATTAAATAGAAAAAAAAGAGAATAGTTTAATTCGTCGCAGCGTACGACATTACTTCGAAAAAAGCGCTGTTTAAGATGTTTAGCGTCGTCAACCGTTATGAGGAGACGGGAGAGTTGAGCAATTTCACCAGAAAGATAACAAGTTATTTGTTTTAAGCAAGCCAACGATTTTTTTTTCCTTTTTTGCCGTCTTCTCCCTCCATTGTGCTTAGGAGAAGATAACGGCAAAGAAACAAGAGATATAATTAGGTTTTTCACAGTTGCTAAAGCGGTCCCGCAACCCGGGAAAGCATTAAGGTCTCAGCGCAGTCGTTTCTAAAAAGCTCTCGGTCGTCGGGAAGTGGGCGTGTTTTTCCGCTTGGCCGGCGACTGCCAAGTCCCTTATCTGCGGCAGAATCCATCCGCTGCCTATTGCAAAAACAGCGCCGGCTGCAGCGGCCCGGCAAACACTGCGCTCGCAAACTGCATTAGGGGGGGGGGGGGGGGCGGGGGGCTCCACCTGCCGCTGCGGTCGCCTCTGCTCGCGTCTCCACACTGTCACCGTCTGCTAGTGTAGAGAGAGAGAGAGAGAGAGAGAGAGAGAGAGAGAGAGAGAGAGAGAGAGAGTAGCCGCCGTGTGCAGGTCAACCAGCTGTGCCGGAGAGCAAAATAACGCCCATTGTGTCCGTCAAGGGGTCAAACCCTGCCAAGGCGGGAAAAAAATGTTCAAATGTTTGTATAGCTTATGGGACTTAACTACAGGTTCATCAGTTCCTAAACTTACAAACTACTTATGAACTGACTAATCCTAAGGACGGCACAAATATCCATGCCCGAGGGGGGATTCGAACCCCCGACCGTAGCGGCCGCGCAGACCGTCACTGGAGCGCCTCAGTGCCCTCGGCCACCGCGGCCGACAAGGCGGGAAAACTGTGTTCAATATTTCTACATCACTATTAAGGAAACGGTAACAGACGTATAGATTTAAATGACGTATTGTACGGTCCGCTTGTTGTTACTACTCTACTACTGTGATATCCATACACTCAACACGTAATATTCACTATGGCCGTATTTTAACACGCAGCCAAACTTATTTGATAATTCAGATTTCAACTTTGACAACCATACTCTATTCTTTTTTAACTTTTACTTCTTTAAACTATAATTTTAACATCTTTTCTATATTTTAATTATCTTTTTCCGTTAAAAGATTATCACCTGTCTTGCTATGGTAGTTTGTCCTCGTTTTCAAGTTTATTATCTTCGACAGTAATGGTACACGTAAATTTAAGTGACAGTGTTAAATCGCCATTATTTTTGCAAATATCTCTGAAACAGTGCGAGACGTGGAAAAAAAAGTAAGAGACCAGAGTTGTAGACATATTTTTCGCCTATAAATTCGTTTATTCAATTTTCGTCTCAGATGAACGATTAAGTTGTTATTTTCATTTACACAAAAGCCGATCGCAAAGTCCTACTTTTAATGTTACTACAAGTGGACCAAAATACATAAAAGAGTGTATTTTAGAACGGTGTTCCTAGATTCAAGATTTGGCTAATAACAAAACTTTCTGCGTCGTTAATAGTAAATTAGATCGTACAGGGTGTCAAGAAATTTCCGTTACAATTTTCCAGCCGGCCGCGGTGGCCGAGGAGACTGAGGCGCTTTAGTCACGGTCTGCACGGCCACTACGGTCGGGGGTTCTAATCCCCCCTCGGGCATGAATATTTGTGCCGTCCCTAGGATAAGCTAGTTGATAAGTAGTTTGTAAGTTTAAGGACTGACAACCCCGTAGTTAAGTCCCATAAGCTTAACAAACATTCGAACAATCTTCCAGGACATGTAAAAGTCATTGAGTACATAATATTTTATAGGGAAACAGTGTCTGGAAATTATATCCATTGAAGGCATGGGCACTTCTTTACATTTGACCGCTAAAACGAGTTCTTTGCTATCATATTTTGGGTGGAATTAGTATGGACTAAATACAAAAGGTCAGTAAACATAGCTCTTACTGTATGCATCATAATAGACCATAGGAGCTTGCCCAGTAAGACACACGTCTTCATGCAATCTAAGAGGAAGAAATGCTTATAGCTCTTAAGACCAGACTTCTTATAATCCTTAGAAACTTCTGAGTGGTCAAAAATTTCCAAGGAGTGCTTAGAACTCATTACAAACAAATTACTCCCTAGAAACTCGTGATATTACTAGCTGTACCCGCCCACGCGTTGCTGTGGCTTGTTACAGATCAAATGAAAAAAAAGTAATAAAAGCATGTACAAATGTATAATATTGTAATTTCGTAATGCTGTGTGTATGGGTGTTGGATAAACATCTGAGGCTCTCTGTTCCCCTTACCTCTTGTTACATCTCTCTAGCCCTCTCCTCTTACCCCTCTGTGCAGCTCCTCTTCCCCAGCTCTCTCTAGCCATCTCCTCCTCTCCCCTCTTCAATTCCTACCCATCTGATCCTCCTCCCCCCTTTTTTGTTTACATCTCAACCTCCTTTCTCTCCCTGTCCATCTGCTCATCACCCTACGCCTCTTCATCTCCTCCTTCGCCCTCCTACACCCATTTCCTCCATCCCGTGTCTATCATCTCTTACGACTGTCTGACTAAGAGCTTTGGTTAGCTTTATTTTCAAAACCTTATATCTACGAAAGATTTAGATCGAACGCTTTGGGATTTTTACACACCGTTGCCGTGGAATACGCACTTTTTTATTCACATAATTTTGTAACATGTGTCATTTATGAATTTATATAAATTTTCTAACTGGAAAAATGTTACTAAAAGTAGCAGAAAGAGTTACTTATGTAACGGCAACGTTCTAAACGTGACATTCTGACTGAGACACTACGCACAATGGTGATTGGCTCACATAACACTACCGAAATAAGCACGTACAACTGATGTGCAGGTGACTTTTCGGGGGATAAACAGCAGCCATTCTATTCTGCATGGATCTGCACCTTTTCAGTGGAGACGGTTGATACGCGCAAGCGCAGAATGTAGCATAGTGAGCATTCGGCTTCTTATTGTATTCAGCAGTAGTAACAAATACACGCGAGCTCTTGAGGACATACAACATTCGACTTCCAAAAAAAGTAAATAAAAATAAATATCTTTTATCGTTTCAACCGTATTCATTTAGAAACATTAATTTTCCCCCCTAATTCAGAAGGATGTGTTACCGTCTTAAAGGGCGTATGGTCACGTATAAAGTAAAAAAGATGTCCGTTGTTTCGCTCTGCACCACAAAGTACAGAAATCCGATGAAAATTGCAGTATCCATTGGGGACGTTATCTTGTCAAACAGCTGCCGACCTCTTATCGTGGGATATTGTTCTTTTCTTTCTACAGCACTTACAACTCTTGAGGTGTACGTGGCGGAAATTTAATCGACTAACTGTTTGGTCGAAGTGGTGTAACAGATGTCCATTTTAAATGCGACTCGGGGAATTTATAGGCTACAAAGAACACTAAGCGCTCTCCCGTTCTCTTCCAGCCATTGCCGATAACTGTAGCAGCGTCAGCGACTGTTGTAATTAATTGGTGCACGTGAATGGAAATATCAACTGGCAATCCAAGAGTGCAACTCCGTAAACTTGGTGAAACCACTTACCTGATTCGAGTCTCCATGCGCAACAGGGTTCAGTGAAATAATGATTACGCGTGCCCGCTATGACCCGAGTAGGCCTATCTTCATTAGCCTCTCCGAAATATCATTGTCCACACACTTTCTTAGCTTATGAAATTTCCACATTTTTTACTGACGGTGTTGTCGCTGACGCTCTTGATCACAAACGAGACGTAATTAATTTTTCAATTCTCCTTTGTAGTGAGTTGTGACCGATCCGCTTGCAGACATACAATGTCTTCTTACTTAATTCACAAACGCGTAATACATTACGTACTGTGCGATTTTCGCTTTGTAGGTGACTCAGCATCCTAAATGTAAAGGGAAAGAAAACATTTGGTTGATTTTTCCGTCGTTTCTTGGTGGAACATTATCATATTGAATTAAAATCACATTTTTGTGTATGTTCCACAAGTTTAATTTTATTTGGAATGTAAAGGCTATAAAAGAGCATTTTACTGCAGCCTGCAAGTAATCTGTTTATCGAAATGGTTGATTGTTTAAAATGTTATATAAACAGATTTTATAGCTTAAAGTTCAATTTATTCCTGTTCCCCTGTATATTTATGTATAGTTGCTTTTAATTTTTTTAATTGCACTACCACAGCAGAGTCAAAGATGACATTTTGCCTATGTGCTTGCTTCTAAGTATTGACGAATAACATATTTTCCAAGTCTGAAGATGGCCTTGAAAACCGGAAACCAGTTAACATATATAGGGGAGAAAATAGTCTCTCATACGTAGGTGACAGTTTTCCTCCAGCTACACATAAATATGTCCATAGTAGCTCGATTGGTGAGACCCATTTCCATTACTGTTCGTAGTCAAATGTTTACATGTTTATAAAGCTTATGGGACTTTACTGCAGAGTCATCAGTCCCTAAACTTACAAACTACTTATGACTGTTTGTTATTACTGTAACAGAGCTAATATATTAATAACTGTAAAACCTGTAAATACTGACCAATAAAAGTAATAAACGATGTAATAAAAACTTATACTAAAGACAACGCAAACATTCATGCCCATGGGGGGGATTAAAACCCGCGACGGGGAACGACCTCGCGCATCGTAGCATAGCGTCTCAATGCACTTGGCCGCTCCGCCGCGGCTGTTCGTAGTCGATACTGAGTTAGTGTAGATGAATCCCTAATAGTTTTACTACCGTTTTGTGTTGCTGTGTCGTGCGTTAGTGTGTTTGTTACATTGTATGAGATTTTTGAATGAATAGTGGCAGCAATATTACATTCAGTGCCAGTACAGATTCTACGTCTCTAGTGCAGTATGGAAAGAACGACCGTGATTAACGTCTTCATCTCTGTTCTCCGTAAACTACCAAATAAGAATAACAATGAATGTTTAAAAGGAAGTTGTGTCATTTCATTTATACGATCATGATATCTGCCTTGAGATTATCATGACTCATAATGATAAACGTACGCTCGAACTTCTATATGTATGAAGTCAACAGTGTTGGCGGAGAATGCTCCCGGCAGGCCATTCAGTCGTGTTCGGATGCTGGACCAGTAAAATTACCTCCACTTGAGCTGGCTTCAGCCATGAGTGGCCGTTTAAAACTTTTTACCCAGATTTATTGTCGTCACTGATGCGGTCTGCGTGCGAATGTGGAGTTAGCATCCTTTGTTTCATTTTTGTCGTTGCAGAAAATGCAAAGTATGCCTATCGGCGGATAATAATCTGTCACTTTCAAGCACAAACTGCTCTTGCCTTTGTGCGGAAAGGGGACTAGCTACAACGAATATATTGCGTATACAGAGTTAGTGTTATTTTTCCAAAGATCAAATTCACGATGAATGCTACGGTATGAAACACCTTTGATACATTCAGAGAGTATGTTAACGTGCGCCAATGCCGGGATTCGAACATAGGTTTCCTGCTCCCTAGGACGTTTGCTGACCACTAGCATTATTCCTGTACAGTGACTTCGTACAAACGCACGGATTCGAATTCCTATCTTGGAACAAATTTTCAAACGAGCCTTCGGTTTTCATATTTACGCCATAGATGTTGAAGACTGAAAAGAGAGTGTGACATCTATAGTTAGGATTTAATAAAAATAATAGAACAACGAAATACTACAAACCTAGCTATCTATCTAGACTCATATATTCCTGTATATTACAGAACAACTTGTTACAGAGAAACACCTTTAACCTACACATGAAAGCAATAACGCATTAACCGTAATCTCCAAATTTTTAATAGTTGAATATGTGCCGAGAAACGTAACCGAACAGTTACGGTGCTAACAGCTCCTGATCATTCCGTTTTACAAATTTTTTTACAATGAAAAAACGTAAAAAAGAAGTAAATGCAGTCGCAAACATGTTTCTATCGTTGTTGAAAGAGGGAGAAGCAACGATAGCAAAAATTCTTTTGTCGCAGAAGCACAGAACGCATCAGCTAAATGCATAAACTGTGGGATTTAGCGAACAGTGGAGAATACCCCTGTTTAAGGCTGTTTGTCTGGATTTCTCGACCGCTTGAAACACGACTACAGCCGCGAGATGAAATGGGATGAATAATTTTCCCATAAATCAGAGCTGTGTTTGTGTTCAGCCACGAACGGAGAGGGTATGCTTAATGTGTCATCCTGTCAAGTCGATACCTGTAGTCTTAGGAACAGTAGGCAATAATTTCAGCCCGTGCTGCTACTTCGAAATGAAAGCTGTCTTTTGGTAAAATAAGTACCAACCACAGCGCAGAAGCTTTTAATGCGAGTAATTGATATTAGACATACATTTTGGGCAAACCGTGAATGTGTATAGTGCTGTCTGAAGGAGAAAAACGGATTTTGTTTCCCAAGCTACTGTATGATTACCTTAATAATAAAATAACAGAAAACCATACAATGCACAGTTACCTGTTCGACCCATCATAGCAAAACGATGACATTCGTGGCTGCGTTGTCCCACATAAAGTGCATGAAGTTCTACACCGTTGCCATTATTTATGTTACTAGGTGAAAACCCGGCGTTGCCCGGGTATTTATTTATTTATTTATTCCTGCCATTTTTCAGTCATACATTCATTTGTATAAGGGCTGTATATCTGTAAAATCTCTTGGGAATACAATTAGTAGTAAAGAAATAATAGATTAAAACTTGGTGCGTGATGGGGCGGTTTTCCATGAACGTTACTGTTTATGTGCTCATATCTCATAAACTACGTGTCGTACTATGATACAATTTAGAAGATACACTCAACTATATGCGCGTATACTGTCTGTAAAATTTCCTGCGGCTACAATTTGTAGTGTACAAATTATAAATTGTAACGTCATACCGAATCCCGTAGTTTTACTCATAAACAGCGGAAAAGTAGTAAGCTTGAAACTTTTTTTTCCTTTCATCATTTTACTATGGTAGCCAGCGAGAAAAAATTTAATAAAGGTTATAAATTATGTTTAAAATTTGTTACAAGTCGCTAAGTACTCTGATTCTCGTATAGCGTATTTATAAAGTCTCGCCGCATTATGTGGCAATTTCTTGCAAATCCAATTGTTTATGACGTCATATCTCTGAATCATGTGTCGTATATGATTCTTAACCCTGCAGCAATTGTACCTTACGGTAAGGATTGTGTGTACCAAATTTGATTGAAATCGGTACAGTGGTTTAGGAGAAAATGAGCAAAATGCAGCAGTTTTCTGCGCATCTCATTGTTTATGACGTCATATCTCGTGAACTATGTATCGTACGTGATTCTTACACTTACGGCGACCGTTCTCATGGATTGAAGCTTACGTATACAAAATTTCATAAAGATTGGAACAAAACTGTAGATTTGTATGCAACACGTACAAATATACGGACACTCTGCTTTATATATTAGAAGATTGACTCTAGGTTCTTGTTATGCCGCCTTCTTTTCGAATACTGGTAAGATGCCACTCTTCAAGCTAGTCTATCCTGTATAAGTCTTTTAATCTGTGTGTAACTGCTTCGAACTTCGTACATTCGAAACTGCTTACTGTTTTCAATCCTTTGTCTTCGTCTACAATTATTTCTTCTCCCCTTCCCCATTACACACACACACACACACACACACACACACACAAATATATATATATATATATATATATATATATATATACTTAGTTACTTACTTCCAGCACCTACTTACCTATTCCTTTATGTCCTAGATATTACGAATTCTTTATCATTCACACCTACATAAAAATGATGTTTAAATCTAATATTATGTAACTGAAAGAAGTAAGGACCACGATAGTAAAATTTACATATTTATACATCTTTGTTCTCACCTATTTGCGTAATTACTCCAGTGATACTGGAGTGCATCCTGTGACTTACAGAGCAAGCCCGAAATTATTAAAATATTGGTTTAGAGTCGCATCGTGATAGTTGTGTTGGTCTTGTCATAGTCTTACGTGTGTATCATCGCAGCTAGAATCCTCCCTCTGATAGACAATGACAAAAAGCTTCATATCACTTCACGTGTGACGCTGTCCAGATTGCAAGTGTTGGACTGTTGGTATTACGGCTTCCCCTCTTCATAACTTTGTTTTAGTGAGGTACTACAAATTCTGCAGCGGCTGGTTAATTAATATCACACGTGTCTGAAGATAGCTTGCTGTTTCTTTCACCACATTGTGGGGTACGGGATTTTCCCAATTCCAGCCCTCATTCTATTTTCCGTCAGATGGGGCTAGCAGGTTATGTAACTCACGGCAGCAGTATATACAAATCTGTATGTTATCATTCACAGAATGATACTACCTTTTCTGAAGCCCGCTGACATAATAAACAGAACAGCTTTTACTGTCGCTGTTTGGATTTAAAGATTTTTTATATGATCGTAATTTTTTTCTAATCAAAGAGCATGTGTTCATTTATTCACATCCATGTTACATAGACAACATTTGTTGTACTTATTTGCATTGTGTTGGGGTACTTCGGAGGACTTGTCAAATTTTAGAGGTTATGTGACGTATGTTGCAGCAAAATTTCGTAAACGGAAGTAGGCTTTAACTCCTGAAACGTTCAGCCTCTCTCATCACCTCCAACATAATTTCTTTAAAATGATGTAAACACAATAAAAAATGGTTGTAAAAGCTTATCTCAGTTTTTGTAAAACATGCGTCATTTTAAGAAACAGACACCAATTTAAAATCATTGTAAGTTTTGCTTGCATCATCCATACGTAGTATTTTGAGGCTCCTGTTTCATTGGCAAGCTTTATACCCTAGTAATAATAATCCATATTTTGGGGCATTTTAACACATCCTGTGTAAAATACCATACATTTAAAGGAAACATGAAATACGTAAATGGTCATATTTTTGTTTACTTGTAGTCTTCTTTTTTCAAGTTAGGTGTATAGGTAGAAACAACACGAAAATTGTGTGCCGGATGAATAAATAGTGATTATGTCGACAGCTTACATTCGACAGTCGAAGGTCATTATTTTCATCACTGATCAGTATTTAACGGCTTACATGGCTTATCCAAAGCGCTTCCCATTGCTCGACAAAATCGTACAAAGAATCCAGCCATAACTCACGTAAAGGGACTATACTAAAATTCTAGTTTTAATTATTAGTGTCAAACAAAGCCACTTGTAATCCTTGCCGTTAAACTCTATTAAAGTTGAGTCCGGGTTTGAATGTTACATGCTGATCTTCGGCTTTTTTCGAAATAAAAGTTCGTAATTGTTTTTGATACGTCACTTTTTTGTATATTTTATCATTATTTTCCTCTTAATATCAGTGTACTGGTCGTCATTTTAGAAAGATAGTAGTTATTCAGAATTCTGAGTGCGATGGATCAAAAATGTTCAAATGTTTGTTGAGATTAAGGGACTTAACTACGAGCTCATCAGTCCCTAAACTTACAAACTACTAATGAACTACCTTATACTAAAGACGACACAAACATCCATGCCCGAGGGGGGATTCGAACCCCCAACCGTAGAGGCCGTGCAGACTGTGACTTGCGCGCCGCAGACCGCTCGGCCAGTGCCGTCGGAGTGAGGTGGTGGTCGCTTAATTGTCTTCTTCGTCATAAATTACATTTACCTATCTTCGCGCTCCTTTTTCTTGTGCTTGTACGTGGCGTCAGTGTGACAATGGAAGGTGCAACTTTTAACCTGTCTTTGCAGCGTGAAATGGATGACATTTTTACATTTCAACGGAGTGTGTACTGACATAAAACTTGTGTAAATTCTGTGATAAACTGGGTCTCGAATCCCAGAACCTTCGCCTTTGAACAGGTGGGAGTCTAACCAACAACGCCTACAGAGGGCTTGGCATTGTCACGTCACATCTCAGTCACGTTTGTGAGTCGCTGGCTGGTGTGAGACGGTGTGCCGTGCTCCAGCGGCCAGCATTAAAGCTACCCGATCGCGGAGTACTCTGTGTAACGCGGCGCGACAGCTCTCAGGCCTCATCTTCAGGCGCAGTTGAACAACTCGGTTAACTCAGTTGGCAGTGCGTTTTTTCCGCGTAGTAGGCAAAAAGTTTCGCTTTCGAATCTTCATTCCAGTACACTGTTCTAATGAAAGGAAGTAAGCTTAGTGTTTAACGTTCAGTCGACAGCATGGTCATTAGGGACGGATGTGACGCTCGGGTTTTTGGGCAAGGGTGGGGAAGGAAATCAGCCGTGCCCTTTGAAAGGAACCATCTCGTCATTTGCCCGGTTTCATTTAGGGAAATCATGGAAAACCAAAATCTGGATGGGCGGAGGTGGAATTGAACAATCTTACTCGCGAATGCGAGTCTTGTGTGTTACCACTGCGCCACCTCGTTCCCACTGTTTTAATCTCTCAAGAATTTTCAACTCTAGTCATGATGTAATAAATAATGCAAAAGACTGAGAAAATATGTGTAATGTGCTATTCAAAGACCAATTTGTGTCACTCTAATAATATAAATCTGTTTTTAAATAAAAGAAAAGTCTAAGGAATTAATGTGAGCCTAATGTCTATGAAACAACGTTCGTACTGAGATTGATTGGTATTTTTCCCGAAATTAACATTCTTATCAGTGAAAGATCAAATTCTGAAGATAATAACTTCTTAGCAACAGTACAAGCGATAGAGGTTGTTTTAGATACATCGCTACATTCTGCGAAACGCTTAAGTTGTCACATCTACATCTAAATCTACATAGATACTCTGCAAATCACATTTAAGTGCCTGGCAGAGGGTTCATTAACCACTTTCATAACTTTTCTCTACCGTTCCATTCTCTAATAGCGCGCGGGAAGAAAGAACACCTAAATCGTTCCGTTTTCGATCTGATTTCTCTTATTTTATTGGGATGGTCATGTCTCCCTAAGTAGGTGGGTGCTAGACAAAATATTTTCTCATTCAGAAGTAAAAGTCGGTGATTGAAACTTCGCAAACAGATCACGCCGCAATGAATAACGTCTTTCTTTTAATGATTTCCACCTCAATTCGTGCAACATTTCCGTGACGCTTCCCCCCCCCCCTTCCCCCGTAACGTGATACAACACAACGAGCTGCTCTTCTCTGAACCTTCTCAATATCTTCCGTCAATCCCACCTGGTGAGGGTCCCACAAGGGGCAACAGTACTCCAGGAGAGGACGCACAAGTTTGATGTAGCCAGTCTCTTTGGTGGAGCTGGTGCATCTTCGAAGTGTTCTGCCAATGAAACGTAACCTTTGGTTCGCCTTCCCCACAATATTTTCTGTGTGTTCTCTCCAGTCAAAGTTGTTCGTAATTGTAACTTCTAGGTCTTTGGTAAAATTTACGACTTTAAGGTTTCACTGATTTATCGCGTAATTCAAGTTCAGCGGATTTCTTTAGTGGTCATGTGTATTACTTCACATTTTTCTTTATTTAGTGTCAATTGCCAATTTTCGCACCAAGTAGATATTTTGTCTAAGTCGCTTTGCAGTTGCTTTTGATCCTCTGTTGACTTCACTAACCGATAAACGACTTCATCATCTGCGAACAGTCTAAGGGAGCTATTCAGATTATCTCCTAAATCGTTTTAAACGCGAGGAAGAGTAGGGGACCTATAACGCTTCCCTGTGGAACGCCAGATATCACTTCTGTTTTACTCGATGACTTACCGTCAATTACAATGAACTGTGTCCTTTCTGATAGGAAATAGTGAATCCAATCGCACAATTGGGGAGATATCATAAGCACACAATTTCCTTAGAAGCCGCTTGTGGGATACAGTGTCGAAAGCCTTCCGGAAATCCAGAAATATGGAATCTATTTGAGATCCCTTGTAGATGGCACTCGGTTGTAAATTATAGCTAAGTACGGAGCTATTGCACCAGCATACTCTGAGAGGAATCTAGTTGGTATATAATCTGGCCCGGAAGATTGATTTTTGTTTAGTGACTTAAGTTGTTTTACTACTCCAGGAACATCTACTTATAAGTTTCGCCTGCTGGCAGCTGTTCTTGGACTGAATACTGGAGTGTTGACTTCGTCTTCTTTAGTGAAAGAATTTCGGAAAGCTGTGTTTAGTAATTCTGCCTTAGCAGTAGTGTCATCGGTAGTATTACCATCACTATCGCGTAGTGAAGGTATTGTTTTGTGCACTACAGACCCCAAGATTATTACAACGGCATCCTGGAACCCTCTGTATTTACATGTGACGAACGAGTCACCAACAGTAATGTTTGTGACCGTTACTTCCGGAGACATTTCACGCTACTTTGTGATTGACTGTTCGCCTGGTGTTTTCTGGCAAAGCACTCACCATTAAAACTTCTTCCACTAGCTGAAATGCATTTTGGCGCCAGTGAATCAGTAGCAGCCAAGATACCGTGCGCGGGCAGTCAGTGTGTGTTGTTCCCGCGCGGCAGTAAGTGTCGGGTGTGGCAGGCAGCAAGGCGGCGGCACCTGGCGGCCGGCGCTTTAAAAACCGCGGCCGGGCGGCGGCTGACGTTGACGGATGGCGCGCCACTCATTAATCTCACATTGCCCACGCCGCGCCGCGCCTGCCCCTGATTTGCTCTTTCGCCGGCCTCCGATAATTGCTTGTGTTGCGCCGTTAAGCCCAGGGCCGCTTGTTGCCGCACACCCGCAGTTAACTCTACTCGAGGCTAACGGAGCGCCGCTGCTGAGAAACCATCTTGAGATAAACAGCTATCCCTGGATTTACCGTTTCATTGCGTGCTTTTGTTTTGTCACGTGCAAATACTGCGCTGCTAGCCACGCATGACCAGAGATATCACTGCCATATTTACTCGCAGATGATGCGTGGTATATAGACAATACATGACTGAAAACACATTGCCATATGAAGCAAGAATGCAGCGCGGAATTGGCCGCGCGGTTTAAGGTGACCTGTCATGACCTTCGCAGCTGCTCCCGCTGGACTTTCGAGTCCTCCGTCGGTCAAGGGTGAATTTGTTGTACTTACGATAGCTTAAAAGTAGCTTCAGTACTTTGTAGGTCCAGAGACCGATGACCTTAGCAGCTTGGTCCCTTATGTTTACAAACACTTGAATTTTGAAGTGAAAATGATACTGATACCAGTATTGAATGTTTCCGCCATTGCGGGACATAACCGCTGCCACTCGCCTCGGTATTGAATGGAAGATTCTCTGGGTGTACTGTCGGGGTAAAGGACTCCTTGCTGGCAGGGGTGTAACCAAGGGGAGAGGGATGAAGGGGATCAATTCCCCCCTCCCCCCGCTGTGAAAAATATTTAAAAATCTCTGCAGGAATTTTAAATACAGCAGTTATAGTTTGTTAAAATTGTAATCCTCGAACTTTAGATTTGAAATATACCATGAGTGCAATTATTAGCTTTAAATGCAAATCTTTTTTCTAGAAGTTAATCACTATTAAGTTTCTATTGTGTCAGGGTCAAAATCATGGAAATTACTGTAAAGAAAGTAAGGGTACGGCGTTATCTCACAGCTCGACGAGATGATGCGGTGCCGCTGATTCTGCTACACCGCGTCATAGTAAACTTATCATTGGTTTTTAATTTAGTTCTCACACAGACATTAGTAAAACCTTGAGATGTCGAACAGTGATATAAAAAGTCGAAGGCTATCAATCCTGGAAAACAACGTTAAGAATCGGGTGCAAACTCTCGGACACTTTCCGTGAGAGAAATTAATTATTTGCCCGTGACGCAGATTCGTGCTGTTCCAGCGTAATAGATCCCTCGGTGTTACGACTATTACACCAAGGGCCCCGGGGCAAAAATAACGTTGGGGCCCTCTCTGAACTAAAACTATACCACAGGCGCAGACTTTTGAAAATCTGGGGTATGCTCAGTGGCGTTTCCAATAGGGAGGTGGTTGTCGGCCTGTAGCCCCCCCCCCCCCCCCCCCCCCCCCCCGACAGGTATTTCTGAAAAACAAAAATATATATATTATATTTTTCCAATTCCAGGTACAAAGGTAAAGTAATAATTTTGTTTTATTTTAGAGGAATTTGTTCTTTTTTGCTTCATCTGGTGTACATTTAGGACCATTTTAATCTCTGAAAGGAGAAAAGTAATTTTTTTAACATACAGGAAAGAAATTATCAGCCATTAATTTCAACTTCACGTTTCAGAACTGCTGGGCGGCTTTTGCGACCATTTGAACCTGTTTTTCCCGTTGTAGTAACTACTGAAGTAATTTTCAGAGTTGTCTTCTTAGACATGCATATTAGATAATGATGTGCCTGTATTGTGAATACTGTGTTCATTATTGCAAAAGCAAACATCGAATGGTCTTCCTGCCTTCTTTCTTCTGCAGATTTATTTTCTATACAGTATTACGACAATAGTCCAAACCACTTCTGCTGTCATACCATATCTGTCGATACCAATAGGTTCACAACCCACTGTTAAATCACACACCAATTCAGTAAACAGGATGAAAAATGTCACGACTTAACACTAACACGATTCCTGCCGAGCATATCCACTAAAAATTTTGGGGTATGCTTGAGCGACCGAGCATACCCGTAATCGGCGCCTATGAACTATACAGATGCAATACTACTTCACCAGGTCCTTACCGCTTACTGGAAGACACAATAAGGCAAACATACTCTAAAGTAAGTTACTGTGTGTCACACAGCAGATAATATTTAGTCGTACTCTCTAATATAATTATAATTGTGAAAGTTAATTATGCTTTCAATCAGAAACTACTGGGTGGATTTGGATGTAATTTTGGAGAGGGATAGATTTGGACATGGGTAGGACATACAGATAAAACTACTATGGAATAGTTTTCTAAGTTGCTCCATACTCGGTGAATGAAGTCGCAGGCAGAAGCTAGTAAAAATGAACAATGAAGTTTTACTCAACCACGAAAATATATAGCCACCTGCCGCTAATCAAACCATAGACAGTATTGTCACACACTGCTAGAAATTCAGCAGGTGGCAGGGTGCACGTCTTAGCGGACAAGCAAAACCTTTTTATGTTCATATTCTGAGAGGGGAATAATTTTTGGATTTCACTTCGTGCGTTTGAAGTTTGTTGGCAATCTTCAAAAAGTTGAAAGTCGAAAATCATTCATTCAGCTAAAATATTAAATAAAGTAGAACGTCGATTATACGAAGTGTAATTGGGGGACATGGATGTTCGGAAAACCGATTATTCGTATAATCGAACTGTACACTTCCACTTGCCAATAAGAAGTACGGTACAGTAAATGTATTTGTACAGTATTTGGGAGCCGCGCGATCCTTCACATTGCGCCGAGCGGCACGCCGCAATACTTGGAAGACGCAGCTGTGAACACATGTAAACAGCTTTGATGCTGCCGCTACTTCTGCCGACTGTAGTGTGCCGATTGTTGTACTCAGCGACTGTCGGCTTGTCCTGTCAGCAGGCCCCACTAGAAGCCATGTTCCGTCATCCTGTGGCCCAGTGCGGCTACTGTGGGCAGCTTAGTTTGGCGGGAGAGGGAATTGATGGATGGTAGGGAGGGAAGGTAAAAAATATATAAATAAATAAAAATAAAAAATCGACGCTCTGTTGTAACTTTTTTCGAACTTTGCTCACGGAGGCCGAGGGGCCCCATGATCTCGGGGGCCCCGGGGCACTGCCCCGCCTAGCCCTATGATAGCTACGCCACTGCGTGCAGATCGTGACTGGAGCGCCTCAGTCTCCTCGGCCACCGCGGCCGGCCATAAGACTACAATTAGATAAGACATCAAGGTAGCTTTTCTTAACACCATGCCGGCCGCGGTGGCCGAGGTGACTGAGGCGCTCCAGTCACGGTCAGCACGGCCACTACGGTCGGGGGTTCGAATCCCCCCTCGGGCATGGATATTTGTGCCGTCCTAGTTCGTAAGTAGTTCATAAGTAGTTTGTAAGTTTAGGGACTGATAACCCCGTAGTTAAGTCCCGTAAGCTTAACAAACATTTGAACATTTGAACTTAACACCACCACCACCACCACCACCACCACCACAGCAGTTGCCTGTTTAAGGCCGACGTGTTTATCGATTTGTCTGAAGGATAAATCGCCGTACCTACAGGCAACTATTCTTGCTTTGTCGAACTGTGAAACATGCTCGAAAGGCGTTCGGTTTATCTATGGGCATACTGAGCTGCTTCCCTAAAATAGCCGCACTATAAACAATTCTATTACGTTCACACGGACGTCTGCCGTACCTTTATATAGCGAATGCCGGTGGCGCTACCGGCGCCCGTGATTTGTGCTTGCCTGAAATGGTATATATCTCGACGCCGTAATGCACGCCTGCCAATTTCACCTGATTTGAACGCTTCCTTCAGGGTGCTGCATTTTGAGTGCACATCACTGTGATTGCAACTAGGACTAGACTCCACTGTGAAATATATATGAGAAGGTCCTTCAGTTGTACCATACTCGACGACTACACTTAACGAAGACTACAGTCCATTAATTTTAAAGAAATGTCTTCGTTTCCTGGTGTAAACGGAATTAATTTGCTTCATACTTGTTCCATGCGACTGACGACGAAGAACAATTTCTGAAGAGTATAGCGTTTAATGAAGAGACCACATTAGTTGTGTGCACTCACATTCGTTGCTATAACGTCAGAATGTGGACTTCGGGAAATAGTGTTGCCTACTCTGAGTATCGACGTAACACTCCTAAGGTCTGTCGTACCTTTACATAGCGCTTGCGCTACCGACACCCGCGATATATGTTTGCCTGAAATTGATAGATTATAGGCCTGTATTTCGTTGCGGAGCAAATTGTGACGTCAAATACCTATCTTGACATGTAGCAATCTTGTATGCGGTGCCAAAAATTTAAGATATAGGTCTTCCACCAAGACAGCGATCGTCCGGACTACGTCAGAAATTGTTCAGGAATGCCTGGATACAAAATTTCCTCAACGATGGATAGGAAGTGTTGGATTGTAGGTATGGCAATCACGATATCCGGATATGACGCCTCTAGACTTTATCTTGTGGGCTCATGTGAAGTGTTCATATCAACGACAATGACCATTTAAAGGAGAGAATGAGAGATGATATTCAGTCCGTTATATCTGAACTTACGAGAGAAAGAATGGATATTCGAAGTAATCACTAGATACTAATTATCGCATATTCCGCAATGTATAATTTCATATTAAACTTCCTGGCAGATTAAAAATGTGTGTGCCGGAACCGGTCTCGAACCTCGGATCTTTGCCTTTCGCGGGAAAGCGTTCTACCAGTGAGCTATTCCCACACGACTCACGGTCTGTTCCAACAACTTTACTTCTGCCAGTACCTCGCCTCCTACTTCCCAGACGTTCTCCTGCGAACCTTGCAAGACTAACACTTCTGGAAGAAAGGATGTGATGGAGACATGGCTTAGCCACAACCTAAGGGTTATTTTCAGAATAAAACTATCACTCTGCAGCGGAGTGTGGCTAAGCCGTGTTTCCACTATAACCTATCTTCCGGAAGTGCTAGTCTTGTAAGATTCGCAGGAGGACTTCTGTTAAGTTTGGAAAATAGGAGGCGAAGTACTGGAAGAAATGAAGTTGTGAGGACAGATTGTGAGTCATGTCGCGATAGGTCAGTGGTGGAGCACTTGCCAGTGCAAGACAAACATCCCGGGTTCGAATCCCAGTTTCGGCACACAATTTTAATCTGCCAGGAAGTTTCATATCAGCGCACACTTCGCTGCAGAGTGATAGTTTCATTCTGGAATCTCGTATTAGTCTAAAGAGGCCTTAAATTTCGCAGACTAGCAGCGTGTCACAGAGTTGTTATAAGTTAATTCGAAATGAGGAATAATAATACTTTGGAACTTCTAAAGGTGGTACAAAAATTGCCCCACAGTAACCCACGTTCGCCAGTACCTGTCAGTCCTTTTAGTACTGCGTGGCCCTTATTATGCCACTGCGGGTACTGAGAGCATCTGCTCTTGCGTCTGCATCTCGGCGAGCAAGCAAGCGGGCCACGTAGGTAGTGCGCCCCTGCCGTTGTCTGCTGAGTGCCGCCCTGCACTCCACATTAAACGCGGCTGCCGTTTCTGTTTCACGAGACGCCGGCAGGGCGTGAAACCCTGCGGTTCCGGCCGGGGAGCAAAGGCGTCACTCGGCATCTCGTTTGCATCTGATGACGCCGCAGCCGCAGGGCCTCGGTGACGTCACGGCAGCGGCCGAAATAACTGGCGGTCGCGTCGAGAGGAAGATAAACGCCGCAGTTCATTAAGAACAACCACGCCGTCGGACGGCTGTATTTGTCGCAGAGGACGCGCTGTCGCCCGTGCCCCGCTATTTATTTTAGCGATCCGTTCTTCTTCCGATCGTCTTTCTCTTTCTTTTTCTCTCTCTCCTTCCTTCTTCCTCTGTTCCCCCCCCCTCCCTCCACTACCTCCACCACTCTCATCTCACTCGCCGCTTTCGTTTTGCCGTTGTCAGCAGGTCCCTTCGTGAGAGTTGATAACCCGGAATTTCTGTTCTGAACCGAAAAAGTAAAGACATTTTTTCTCTTGGAGATTGAAAGGATGATGCGAAAGGGGGGAAGTGGCATGTTGAGGGGAAGGGGGAGAGTAAGGAGTGTCACGGCTTGCAATGTGGGGCCTCATTTTGTATCTTATAGTAGACGCAGTTGGAATGAACTTGCAGTAATGCTGTTTTCGTGGAAGATTTATTTCCCCAGCCGTACTACAGGCTCCCTCGATTTATTTCTTGTGTTCTCGGCTTTCGTTTTTCTCCCGCACTAAGCACTTCACATTAAGGGGAGATTACAAAACATACCGTTAGGCTGCCAAGCAAACTCTCTTATTCGTCGAACCTCCATCTTCCTCGTTCTATCGTACGTCGTACACAAACAAGTACGTATCCAAAGGAACACAGAAAAAGATTAATAAAACCGCAATGAGCCGTATTTTTCAACAACAATTTTCTTGACATTGACTTGGAAGGTAGAGTAAATTTATATACAGCACAGTCTCAGTAATATGAAGTAAAAAAAGGCCACATCAAAAGCCGTTGGAGTTAGTATTAGAGAAGAATTCTGAAACACTGAATTGCCCCAGAAATATCTGTCCCGAAATTCTGAGAAATGCGCTCTATCTCCACCAGAAATAACTACATTAAAAAGTAAATTCATAGTGCAGAGAATTATCTATTCCGACTTAGAAATTTTGCAAGATTATAATGACTATTTAGTATAATGGATATGATTATGATAAAATCAGATGGAAGACGATTTTCCACACACTGTACAATGTGAAACAACTAAAAAGCCGCAGTAAATGAATGTTGGAGTGGAGAGTTGGCTTGAACGCCATCCTAATGCAATGGACAAAACAACTCACAGATTTAGCATCATCATCTTATATTCCCCTCCCTCTAGGCGTGGATAACAGAAGTTTAGTATCAATCGAAACGTGACGCAGTGACTGATAGAACGAGCGGCACTTGCGCTTCATTAGTAACGACTTGAGAGTTCATATAGTTTACAGTCCGCGGAATATTCAAATTTGAACCTGTTTGGTCGTTTATACGTTTTGTACTTCTTCATTTGAAGGCCTCTTGTATATTATTCATTGTAACTGAAAATATCATTCATAACACAATGATTCCTTGTGCTTGTTCGGAATGCAAACAGCTACTCTGCTTTCGCGGGCAACAATCGGTAGCTCTTAGCAGTTTCTAGCGGATCGATCGCTGTGGTAGTAGATTCACGGCTTGCTATTGGCGCCTGTAGCACAACTGTGGACGTGTATGATATGTATTATTCATACATCGTAATGTTCACGGAAAATTTTAGATTCCGAGATAATGTACACTTTCTTATGCGTACTTTGTACGGTTGTAGACTAACGACTGCTAATGAGAAACGCGTAAACTGCGAGTGTCAGTAATATGCGAAAAGACTTCCTTTTTTTATTTTTATTTTTTTTTTATTTTCATTTTAGACGTTGTGATCGTACTGAGAAAGGTTACATGTCAATTTTAAGATGATCACCTAGCCAAGAGAAACAGTAAAGTGGGAAGACACTGGAATCACGTGAGGTAGAATGACGTTTGCGGTCATCCCGATTTAGATTCATATTGATTTCTCAAATTGTTTAAGGCAAATGCCCAGATTATTTTGTTTGGAAAGTTAACGTTGCTTTCCGTTTATAACAACCTTGTCGTTGACGATACGTTAATCCATTTATTTTCTTGGTCAAGTCTATATGTTTTCATAGCAGAAATAAAAATTACTCAATAAACTACTTCTGTTTAGGCTCTGTTTGAGTTCCTTGATTCACTTATGCGAAATTGTAAGTTGTGAATGGCTACATCAGTCATGTATAAGCTGGTCTCAGTGTTTTGATGGATGTCTCATAATGCTGATTACTATGAAGTAAAGTTAGGTATCGTAGATTGCCCACTGGAGAATACTAAAGTAGGTATTTCAAATCCTATATCATGACTCTAAGTATGTCGTGAGTTTATTGTCGCTGCTGTGTCTACTACAGATGCTCAGCGCATGCTATTAGTGAAAAGGCGACATCACAGCCTTATTTCAACTGCAGTGAAGCCGTACTGAAGTCCTGCAAACGACTCTCGGTTCTACACAACGAAAGACCTTTGATATTCTGTTACAACTAACCCTTTTTTTATCACATTAAGTTTCAAGTCGTTTTTGGTTATTTAACCGTTCCTGCTTCGTACTTCGCATAAAACTACTTGGAATACCTACGAAATAAATGTTGTTTCCGAGTAAATGAAGATTCTTGGAAACCATAAGGTAAAACTTTTCACACTGTGGTTGAATAACCGAGCGAGGTGACGCGGTGGTGACACGCTGAACTTCCATTCGAGAGGGCAGTGGTTCAGGTCCCTCTCCCGCCATCCAGATTTTCGTCTCCCGTGATTTCCCTACATCACTCCACGAAAATACCGGGATGGTTCCTTTGAAAGAGCACCGTAGATTTCCTTCCGAGCGTGAGTTGCGCCTTTAATATCTACGTTGTCGATGGGGCATCAAACCCCAATCGTCCTTCCTTTTGTTATGTTTGCAAAGAAAATGAAGGTATTTTGTAAAACAGTTTATTTTGGCCGTCGCAGTTGCACAATTTTGAAGTCAGTGACTAGATTCGGACTCTACTGTCCATTATGAAACCGATGGCCTTTTTCAAACCGTGATAATACAATGCAGTTGCAAATGGCTGATAAAATCGTGACAGTACACGTTGGAGGCCCGTGGATGAATCACCTGTTTTAACTGCTATTTAAATTTTAATGTAACTAGTGACAATACATGCCACTAGTTACATTACAATGTAAATAGCAGTCAAAACAGGTGATAAATCCACGGACCTCCAACGTGTACTAGGCCTCCAACGTGTACTTTCACGATTTTATCAGCCATTTGCAACTACATTGTATTATTACGGTTTGAAAAAGGCTAATGGTTTGATAATGGACGGTAGAGTCCGAAACTAGTCAGTCACTGACTTCAGAATTGTGCAACTGCGACGGACAAAATAAATGGTTTTACAAAATATTCCCAGTTGCTGATCCTGAACCATGTTTACGATGAATTTTCCTAAAATGAAGGTACTTCAAAACAATATGTTTCAATTATTGTGTCACTTGTGATGTATGGTTCGTTGTTCTATTAGGAAATTGCGATTCGCGGAAATTTGTTGATACCAAATAGTAATCAAGCAAGAAAACTAAATTTCGGCGTACTTGGACATCTTTTTAAATGTTATAACTGGAGTCCGACCGAAACGTGATTTGCGGCCGGAAACGGAACCGTAACCTAACATGAGGCTCTTCTTCTAGTTTCGGCCGAATCCGAAACCCAAACTTACGAAACTAAGTTAAAACTTCCGAAAATTTACGTTGTACCACAAACCACTAGATTTTCCACTGGGAAGATCCCCACCCTGTGCTGAGCCTTCTTGAGTGTTTGTAAGCGTAACTAGGAGTCCGTAGAAGATGAAGTAATAGACGTGCAGATTTATTTGCACATCTTGCAGTTGCGAATATTAAGTCAACCACTTTTTATGTTGTGCCTGTGAGCCATCGCATACGAATAGTTCGTATGGGTTATTAGTGAAGATCTGTCATTTTCCATGGCAGTTCTCGTAGCACTTCGCATTTCTAGAAAACAAAGCAGAATAGCTCAAAACATACTAAGTTGCTACGACTAGGTGTTGTCCTAAAAATAATGTCCGTGATCCCATTTACGATACGTTTATTGCTGACAACGCTGTAACACAGAAATAACATTTATACTTTACCCTAACATTAATAGCCTATGTAAGCAAATTTGTGGAGCATAGTCACTGCATAACACTCAGATTAGGTCCTGTCTCCCAAAGAATTGACTCGTGCGCAGCCAAGACCTAGTACATACTTCGTAAAATTTCGTTGGTTTTTCGTATCTCTTCGTTAACATTGCCATTTTTCATTTGTTTATTACAGTATCTCGATTTAAGCAAAGTTGTGTTGTGCTGATGACTAATACGCTTCATCCGTGACAGTAAAGCAACTTCAATCAGTGCTGCAGAAAGTATTTCGAGAAATAACGGCATCGTTCCAGCTAACAGTATGATTGTTGTCAGTATAAATTTACGCAAATTCAACAGGATAATCTATATACCACACGATCATTGTTATAAAAAGTCCCACGCTTTCATAGAAAGATTTTAACAAAACTTTTCAGCATAGCAATATGATATGCAGTTCCGTCAAGTAAAATATAGAATAAATTGTTACAAACACAGTATGATAATATCACTATATAATACGATAGCGTTATATTGTGATTAATAACAAAATACAATTTTTATAAGTGAGGAAAGACTCCTAGTAGTTAAATGGCGTGCTATGATCTGAGGTAAAGCGTTACTCTTGACTGAATCGATCCCGAATGCGACCCGACTTCATTCGTAAGTTTGCGAAAACTAGTTTCGGCCAAGCCGGAGATTCGGCTGATTTCTGGTCGACACCGAAACTGCGGACGAAAACAATATTTTGGCAGAAACCGAATATTCGGTCCGTTGTTACTAAGTAACCAATGGATCTATGTTATAAAATAACAAGTTTCTGTTAAATTTCAAGTAATGAATAAGATTTGCCAACTTCATCATAAGTAGTTCAAAAAAAATTTAAGTCTTTATTTTTATAGTTTCCTCAGTGTAAGGGGACAGTTTTGTGGGGACACTTGAAGTCTGTAATTCTGTGGTAAGTCGCGCACATGCGCGGGAATCGTGACATGTTTCGACAGCTACTGAATCGTCATAGTTCAGGGGTTAGTCAATAGATAGCGGCACCTCTCATCTGTCAAACGAGCGTCTGGTCTCTCGCTTTGTGTATAGACACGTGACTGCAAAATCCAGGCCATTATGCAGTGAATGGCGAACGGCGCGAGAAGCCTTGTTTGGCCTTGGAGAAATATGCAATAAACCACTTAAAAATTAATAACTATTGATCCATATATGATGAAAAGTAGCGCGTAGGCTCATTTTAAAGATAAAGACTAGACGGATGCGCTGATATAAACGCGCCTCCTGTCACTTTAATACAAGGTATGTCCACAGAGTAAGTTCCGTTTGGTTATATAAAACAAACGTGTACAGATACTGAAAAAATATTTATTGTAAAAAAATATACAACTATTAAACTAATTTTCTACATAGCTTCCGAAATTTTGTAGGCATTTGTCATAGCGTGGTAGAAGTTTTTGTATGCATTCTTCGTAGAAGGTTGCCGCCTGTGTATTCAACCATGTGGTAACATGTTCTGTCAGCTCGACATCATCGCTGATGTGTTGACCACCATGGACAGGTTTTAGGTGTAAGAAGAAAGTCGCTAGGAGCGAGACTGTACGGAGGATGATCAAACACGTCCCAGTGAAATTCCCGTAAGAGTTGTTTGGTCACATTCGCCTTGTGAGATCGGGCGGCAACGTGAAGGGAAGAAGACTCCTTTCATCTCTTCTTACACCTAAAATCTGTTTTTGGTGGTCAACACTTCAACGATGATGAGCTGAAAAAATATGTCTGCCACATGGTTGAATACACAGGCGGCAACCTTCTATGAAGAAGGCACACAAAAACTTGTCCCACGCTATGCTTAGTATGCCTACAAAATTTCGGAAGTTATGTAGAAAGTAGTTGAACAGTTGCAGATTTTTATACAATAAATATTTTTTTCTGTATCTGTTCACGTTTCGTTTATATAACCAAACGGATCTTACTTTGCGGACATACCTTGTAGTTTCTGAGTTATAGTAAATCAAAAATCATTATAAAATAACAATTTTGTAAACGATGTATTTTGAAAACGGCTTAACCAAATATTACGTACGAGGTGTCAAATGATAGATCTAAGTGAGTACTATTAAGATGAATATTTAGTTATTTGAGCAAATTCAGTAAATTTGAATTAGATGCCAGTAACACGGTTTCCAGGAATAAATCTGGATTTTTAACAAATAAACAATAATAACTGTAGTATTAGCTGCAGTACGGTAAATGAGACTTCAGTTAATAGTTAGTGAAACCACAGGCTCAATAGTGCAGTGAATAATCTATGATTAAATACTGAAAAAGCAAATGTAGAAACGCTTAATTTTTTGATAATGCAAAAGGTACGATATGTGCAATGTTTTTGATGCCATATTCTGTTCCATCGAAAAATTTCCGTTAGATATTATCATCACATGTATTTATTTCATTTCTATTTTATGTCAAAGAGGTAATTTTGTGAAAATAAGATACTGATTTGACTTCAGAGTAAACGAGCGAGGGTACTTATGGCGGCCATTTTGGCTTATTAGGGGCTGTCTGTTGGTGCAGGTTTGACAGACAAGACGTGACGTTTTGCTGGGAAACTGCGGAGTCGCTTGAGGACTTGTAAAATTTCAGCGAAGTGTTCTAGTGTGGAGCTTCTGTTCTGTGGTGCTTCGAGAACCTTGATTTTATTCTACGTCTGTGGGAGTTGGAAAAAGTCTTCAGTGGTGCTTCTTGGTCTCTAACTATATTCTGTGACAGTGTAGTTTCTCAGGATTGTTGCTAGACTTTAATTTTTATTTAGCGACTGCGGGACTTGCCTTAAGGAATTCGACATTGCTCTGAAGTCAGGTGTAACCAATATTCATTGACGGATATTAGGTGAAATAAAAATCAATTTAGTTAAAAGTGAATGTGTCGTTTGTGCATATTTTTCCCTGCCTGCATATATTTAAAGCTAAACATTTTTGGCGACATTGCAGCAGTTATGGCTGGTCCCTAGACACGACGCAGGCAGTTTGTATAATAAAAAAAATCGCACTGACGTGTTTTACGGCCCACTTTAGATTTGTAGTTTTATAAGTTTTGGCAAACATTTTGGACCAAAATAATTATCTAAATAATAAAAAAATTAATAAGAGTGTTTGACACCCTTTTAGGAAAAAAAATTTCGGGTTGTGGCGAGTTCCGAATCACTGACTTTCAGCGACATAGCCAACGCTTTGCCCCCTACGCTAGTCTTTTTTCTTCAGTCTGGTAGATCTATGGTTCGCGGTCGTTCGTTTAGTTTGTTCGTGGTTGTTCGTTGAATGGTTGGCTCAGCTTTTTTATTACAAAGGGCGTTGAGCCTCCTGACCGGGCGCGCTTAGCCACGGCGCTCGGTACGCTACGGCTATCAATCAAGAGATGTGCCCTTCAATCTCATATTATTGCTGGCCGTTGTTAACTGATGCTAATATGGCATTTGTAGACACTAGATTATGATTTGTCGTACGAAGAAAGATGTGTTTTTGTTTGTTCTTCAGTGCGCCATTGCTTTGAAATGACAACGTGTAAGTTATAATAAGAAAATCATCAAATACGTAACGCAAGATGGTGTATGCCAGAGAGAGTTCTGGGCGAGGAATGTCACGTGACACCTCTGAACGGCTGGTTTTCGTTAATTCAATTGGGGGGGGGGGGGTGGGTAAGTCTCGGTTATTTTTGCAGATATCTCGGAAACGATACAAGATATGAAAAAAAAAAAAAAACATAAGGAAACAAAGTTGTAGAGAATTTTCTCCTCTACAAATTCGGTTATTCAATTTTCGTGTCAGATGAATAGTTACGCTGTTATTTATACGTAAATTTCGAGCTGTCAAAAGACGATCGCAAAGGCCCACTTTTAGTAGTAACCTAAAGTGGGCCAACAGGGTCTGCATCCACACTTCACGGAGCCCCAAGCAAACACAGGCTGTGAATGGGTGATTTGTGTTGTTTTATTTATTTATTTATTTATTTATTTCGTGCTGTAGCACTGGGAGGCTGATAACATTGTTCACTCTGTACAGAACAGTGTGTTTTTTCCTAGTTTGTGTTTGGAAAATCCTTGTGTAAGCTGGCAACAGGATCCCGTTATTTAACATTGTGTATTTCGTATATATGAGATCAATGTGTCTTACTAATCAGTCTGAATCACAACTGTATCAGTGGGAACTTGCAGAGTTATAACCCGACGCTGTCTTCCGTACGTGTTTCGCCCTAGAAGGAGTCATCGTGTACGGCCTATGCGCGGCTCGCTTTGTGCGCGGCTGTTTCCAATCCGCTATATGTGGCCCGTAATGATGGCAAGTAGTAAATATGTGGCGCAGAGAGGGCCGGCCTTTGTCCGCGGGCGCGTTCTGAATGGCGACGGGTAATAGCCGGCGGTTTGGACACGGGCTGTGCAAACAGAGGCTGCGGCCGCGGCCGCCGCGTACAGCGCAGGATAAGCCGCTTTGCGCGCCCTGCCGCGCCTCACTGCCGCCCTCAGCCCACAGGCAACTGCCTTCTCAACATAGCCGCGCCTCCTGCACCTACTGTTCAACGCAGGCGTTTTTGTAGAGGGGCCAGTGTCACTGTTGTCTCGTTCAGACGTACGCTGCACCACTACAATACGTACTAGATCAGGCTGCTCCGCGAGCAGGAGCGCACACGAGTGCTCACTACGCCAACTCGGAGCTGCGGTGGTGTCGGGAAGCTGACGTCACGCACGCCAGTACTCTGCGGGCATAACCAGACGCGCTCACTTAGTACTCGTCAATAGGTAGTTGTGACAGCACCAAAAATGTCTAATCGCGAAAGAACAGTGCCTGCTTCTTTAGAACAACTGTATCTCTTCACTAACACAGACATAAGTTCACAATGTCTGTGTCACAAACTCTTACTGTACAAAAAAGAAAAAAATCATAATAAAATAAAATCTACAGGAAATTACAGAAATAAGTAGGATAGCCCCTACTTTTCCTTGTGTCTCTCACGTCCCTACAATTTCTATGAAGAAGTAAATTGGGTCCGTAATTTGTTGCACTGTCTTTCTAAACTGAAAAACATAGTACATCTGCCATTTCTTTTGATAAATGGTGGATCAGCCATTATGCCATTTATTGTTCCCCTGTTTAGTATTACATTCCCATTCCCGTCCGCATCGCCCAGTATCCATTCCCGGTGCACTAACCAGGCAGTGTTACGTCTCTGAAGTTGCAGCCTGTTCAGCTCCCATATCTTGGTAGCCTGCCGACGCCCATATCGAAATATGATAATGCTTGGCACACTATTTGAACACTTCTCCACCGGCGATCAGATTGCATCGCTGGCTGGGCTCCCTGAAGCCCCAATCTCTCGCCTTTCGAAATCGTTCGGTCGCTGACTGCGGAGTGACTGGCCCCGGGATGTAGCACCCACTGCTACACATCAGCTTTTGCAATATCTGGAAGCCGCATCAACACATCAAAGCCTGTTCCATTCAACGGGAAGGCGTTTGCAGCGACTATAGCGCACAGTGGCGGTAACATTCTGTGATGATTTCATCTATTTCCTTACTCCACATGGGACTGTAATTTCAGCCATCTTATTTTTGCGTATGGGTTACACCCCCCCCCCCCCCCCAAATAACTTTAGCTGTTACCACCGCTCCTTCTTAGTGTTACATTTTGGAGACCCAACAGTGTTTAGTTACAGTATTCCGTCATGTAGTGGTGATTCATCTACAAGCGCCCAAATTGGCTCTGTTGATCTACCTTCAATATTCCGTATTTTTTAGGAAACAGGTGATCAGACTTAACGATAGCTCAAACATTGACTGTCTATTGTTATGAAAATAAGGCCTCTTTTAAAATCTTCCATCCTTTTGGCAGGCTCACATCCAGATACACGACCATAATACTATCTGTTCGATCAAGAGTTCATAAGATTTGTTGTAGTGCAAGACAGATAGACGCTGAACGGCGGAATACATGGTAGCGCTAAATAAAGCGTTAAACTCCAATCCTAGTGAACAACGTAATCTTCGAATTGGCAACATTTGTGATATGTGAACTGTTTATTTTGTTACATTGCTGTAGGTTGTAATAAATGCGTTATATTTTGTTTCAGCGCATGTTAATGTATTTCTGGCAGTTTAGTTTATCTTCAGGCGTGTCTGAGTACAGAGTATAACTTATTCGTAAATTTCCGTTACTCTACGTACTATGACTGTTCAAATGTTCAAATGTTTGTAGAACTTATGGGACTTAACTACGGGGTCATCACTCCCTAGGCTTACAAACTACTTATGAACTAACTATTACTAAAGACGGCACAAATATCCATGCCCGAGGGGGGATTCGAACTCCCGATCGTAGTGGCCGTGCAGACCGTGACTGGAGCGCTTCATTCCCCTCGGCCACCGCGGCCGGCTACTATGACTGTCCTTCCCATGGTACCAGTTGACGAAAACGAGGAGACAAATGATGGAGGGGGCTCCACTAACAAATTCGTGTCTATTGTTGTCCCCGTTGCTGTTGTTCGTTGTCTTCAACGACGTACAGGCCCTGGCTATTTGATTGATGTCATGTAATTACCGCCAGAACGGAGTAGTAACGCAGAATATGCAGAGCGTAAACCATACCACAGTTGTCTATAGGAAATCCAGACGAATAATTTGATGTAAGACATGTGTACGCCATCAATTTGGAAAGCTGTGCGTGGCACGTAATATTCAGTACTTTATTAACCTCCCTTCGCACAGTCTTTTCGCCCTAAATCTGAATATGGCTTCTTTAGCAATAAATTCGGTGTAGTGTAATTTCTTACTAGGAATCGTTTCCCCTTCCTTCAAAATAGTTTGAGGCTGAATCGCCACCTAGTAAGAAGTTCAATGTAGTGTAATGTACTGTAACGCCGCGGTGATGTGGCCGAGCGTTCTAAGGCGACTCGCTGCGGAGTGCGCGGTTGTTCGCGGTTTAGGGTTCGAGTCCTCCCTTGGCCATAGGTGTTTGTTTTGTCCTTAGCATAAATCAGTTAAAGTTAAAGTATTTTGTAAGCCTAGGAACAGATGACCAACGTAGATAACCCTTTCATTCTCACATTATGAATTCATCTTTGGAAAAATTAATACAGTGCACTAAACATCAAAATGTATGTTTTAAATATTTGATAGATCTATTGTTTTTTTATGTCACTTATTTCACGCGCAACACAGACGTTTGTATCGATCAATTTTATTACTTGGGAAGTAATACAGACGGCAATGTAACACTATCTGCAAGACTGGTAAATTAATGCCTCAGAAGGTACTACACGTCGTTCCAAGTGGCAAAATGTATTACAAGCATGTTATTCATCAACAATCATGCGAATTATAAGACTAATATACAAAATACGGTATAAATCAGCTTTTAATACGTTGTCCAGAAACAACACTGGGAATGAAAGGGTTAAGTTCCTTAGATATACAAACATTTGAATGTTTCTTATAGTTCTGTTTTTTTACTAGGATACGTTTCGCCTTTCATCAAAGTTGTTTTAGGCGGAATCGCCACTAGTACGGTCGTTTTTATAACTTTGAGAACACAATGTTTTAGTCTGGGGTCATACATTGCCACTTTTCCACATACTGATAATCACCGTTATTCCAACTAATTGCTGATTTTAGTTTATAGCTATTGAAGGAAATGAAGATCGTGGGCGGAGTCTTCACTTGCCAGAAAGATTGATTTCACCGTTATATGCTGAGCAGAAAAATTCGTAGTGGAAATCGCCCCAACTACGTGTTTCCGTAATCCTCGTTAGAATATAATTACCCGCGCGGTTGCTCGCCGTGGAGGTTCGAGTCCTCCCTGGTGCATGGGTGGGTGTGTGTGTTTGTCCTTAGGTTAGTTTACTTAGCTTACAAACTACTTAAACCTACGGACTGATGACCACGCAGTTTGGTCCGATAGAATTACAAACAAACATTTGAATATAATTGCCAAGGTTGTTGGTCCAGAAACGTAATAAATCAATCTCAGTATTGAGGTTATCCTTAGGGGGAAAAAGAAGAAAAGAAATTGGCCGAGGTGACGTAGATGGAAAAAGAGTCCTTGAAATTCTGTACAATTTACTCCCATCTCTCCCCTTAATTTTGATAAGAAATACCTCCTTTTATTTACAGATGTTTTGCACGCATTCCCACGAAACGGGTCGAATAGCTGAGACGAATACGGTTAACGTTAGTCTTTACTTGAAAAGAAAAGGTTAGCAGAACCAAAGCTAAAGTTCAAATTTTGTGAGGACGGGGAATGAAATTGCTCGAAGAGTCCACGGGTGTACTGCCGCTTCATAGTGTCCAACCAGCAAATATTCCGGCGATCAGAGAAGCCGCCATATTCAATTGCGCAGACAGACTGAGGTCCTGAGGGCGGGCGGCCGTCTTATCCCCCCCCCCTCTCTCCCTCCCTCCCTCCCGCGTGGCGTTCACTCCGCGGTCCGCGGGCGCGCGTCGGCGGTCGCTGAGACGCTGGTGTCTGCCTCTGTGGCCGCGTCCATAGACTTGGCTCGTCATCTCCGGCCACCAAATCGTTTTATTTGCTGAGTGTCCTCTTCTTAATTAGCTTCAGTGCTGGTTCCCAAGCGTTGCCCGGATTGAAACCGCAATCTCGGTTGATGAGTCAGTTCGTTGTGCGGATCTCGATGGCCTCTCTAACAACGCTGTCCCAATATCTACAATTCTGTGCCAAGATCCTGGTACGTTCGTAATCCATCTCATGAGTTTCAGACGAACGGTGCTCTGCAACCGCCGACTTTTTAGGATACTTAGGTCGAGGGTGCCTCTGATGTCCAGGCAAGATCTATATTGATGCGCACTGTCTCTCCGATAAACGTCTTCCCACACTGATATGGAATCTGGTATATGCCAGCCTTTCGCATACCGAGATCTTTTTTGACACTTCCCAATAAAGTTCGTGTTTGTTTGGGCTGAAAAACATTTTTTTATTCAGTGTTTCCTTAGTATACGTCATATTTTACCCGATAGTAAGCCATTGTACGGTATAAAGGCCTTTGCTACATCTTCCTCCTCGACTTTTCACACCGCATTCCTCTGCGAATAGTGATAGCAGGTGTCAGTATTGAAGTACAGGCCGGTATCCGTTTCCTTCCGGTAAACACCATGGCCCAGAGAGCCATCAGCTCTTCTCTTAAAAATGGTGTCCAGGAATGGTAATGTTTCTTCTGTTTCGGTCTGTATAGTGAATTCGGTGTTGGGGTTCATGGAGTTCAGATATGTAATGAAGTCCAGGAACTTGTCCCTTCCATGAGGTCAAATAATTGTCTCATCCACATAATGGAAAATACAAATAGGTTTCCATTTGGATGAAGCCAAGGCTTTGTCCTCGGAGTACACCATGTAGGAGCTGTAATGTACAATAAGAGAAACCAACAAGCTTTGTATTAGTCAGCCGGATAACTTAGAGAGACTTCAGAATAGCCCACATCTACGAATTACTGCATTTTTTACATTTAGAATCATGTATGTTGAAAAAAGATCGTAAAACATTACAAATTCTAGTGTGCCTTTCTTCAGGGCATTATTAACTGGCGTGATATATCAGTTCAAGAAATGATATCTACACTGCACATCTCTGCCCCTATTCCTTAAAAATTTTAGTGCCATTGATACATTAGATGTAGAACTATAAACAGAATGTGGAACTGGTCATCGAGTACATTGCAGCAACTTTTTTAACCGTTAAAAAAATTTACATTTGATTGATCACATTCAGACTTATTGAACACTCTCACAAAAATCATCCTTAGACCTCTTTTGAAGTAGTCAATAGTTGATAAATGTGAACCCAAAAAACTTCATATGAAAGTTCCATAAAAATGTTAAATTCCTTCTTAACAGATTATTCAATGGGTGGCATGTAACTCTGATATATAAGACAGCAGCAGTATTTGAGCAACAATATTTTTGACGAATGTGTTTCACGCTTTAAATAGGCTGACTGCTATTAATTTTGCAATGAAGTCTTACGGACGAAATTACTTTCACGATTGTTATGCAATAAAGTGTATCCTGTGCTCCACCAGTCAGGTTACAAAGAAACTAATTTGATATTTTGATGAAATTCGAAAACCAAATAATTCCCTAATCTTCAATAGAAATTGTCTGCAATATATGGACGGTGTTATGCATCACTAGTCCAAACGCCATGTCACAACGGACATAATGGAAACTAAATTTTACATGTTCTTAAAATATATTTATTTATGAATGTTTCTCAATTTTTTGTACCAAAGAAGGGTTAATGTTTTTTCACTTAGTAGTGAAATCTCACTGTAAATAACTTATAAACAGCACTAATTGCGTTCACATCAGAAATATAAAGTAACGGCGGTTGGTCTTGTGATGCATAACACGGTCCATATTATAGTTTCTAGGTTTTCTTTGTAACGAATCTATGAAGTGAAACAAAATATTGTCACATGTATATGAACACTTACATGTTTATTAGATTACGCTAATGCTGTATTCAGTAAAAATTTCCTCTACACGAAGAACAGATTCTGTTGTAGCGATTCATATGCATAGCTATTTGGTAATATGCAGAGACTTTCACAGTCGATCCGCTTTCGTGGCATCAAATTTCCTACCTGTTCTCCTTGTTCCCAATCCATTAATGTTTCGTGTCAGAAAGAGGCCAAGAGGAAGGTCTTTGTCATTACACGTCGGCGCAGTTATCGATAAACCTCGGATGAAGTGAAACGAAATACTGCCTCTGGAGCCTGGGTCAAAAGACGGGGCAACACCGTCTACGTACTAGACAAGATTTCGCCGTCCCATGAATAACCAAATGAAGCGGCCGATGGTTCCGCCGACAAAGGGTAAGGGATGCAAACGCCAATTTGAATTAGGGATGCTGGGCGCGCTGCGGCCTCCACCCTCGGGCAAACACTGACCGCGGCGTGCGATATTTGATCACGGCCAGATAATGCCTGCGCCGCCCTAGTTCTGCCTGCATTAACGTTGTAAGTGCGCCACACAGGACCGCCCGCGTACACACGGCCAACTTTCGATGCTCCATCAGCGAGATACCGCACTGTTTTAAATGTATTTTCAGCTCTATTTCTGTGACTTACGGGTGTTCTCACTGCATTATACCTTGGGAAACTATTCCCAGAGAATATGAAATTGAATTCTCGACCCGTTAACACTGCAGGGAAGTACGGAAGGCACAAACTTATTACCACAGATCTCCAGTTGTGAAACATTATGTCTTTGTTCCATCGCATGCTCTGAACATTGGTCTTGCTGATTCGTGTATTGGAGATCCATAATTGGTATGACCTCGCAGCATTTGAAGATAAACAATATAGTATTTTATGTGATACACTTTCTCTACCTAAGTCGCTTTTCTTTTTCTTTCCGTATGCATCAGTCTAACAAGGATAGTACATCGGCTCCCAAAAACATATCGGTATGAACGTTTGGTTACATGATCTCTACGTACACCTCAATGTGCTGGTGGGTGTCGTTCTTCTGCAAAGTTCTGGAACCATACTCTAGATAGCACAGTAGATATAATTGTAGACACCATACGTATTGCAGATATCTTAACTATAACTTACGTAATAATTATCGTACATGTTCTCTAGCGAATTGTCATCAAAAGCCGTGATGATAGTTGCAACTTTAACCTTCTTCCCGAAAGACTGTTGGTATTCACTACCACTGCTTCCATCGCCTCTTCCCGCACTTACCGTAGCACTACCGCTTGCAATGAGTTGTTCATCATTATCGTCCCTATTATCATTATTATAAGTTTGTAACAACAGTATCTAATTTATGCTCATATTTCTGTACCATAATAGATACGAGAAAGCATGCAAATGATTCTTCACCTACACCAATACCATCTTCACGAAGAAGGATTCTCCGTAACTTCATCTCAACTAGTCGCAATACATTAGCAGGATTGATTAGCAAAGGCTGCCCGATCTGACGCTTAGCCACGCATATAACATCACAAAATGCAACTTCGGAGGCACACTGCACCGTCCCTACTGGCGAACCGACAGGTCGAAGTGCAATGTGGCATGGCACACATAGAGGCCTCTAAAGGACGGCTGCAGAGTTTTGCAGATGCGGGAGTATCACTAGTGCAATAAGGGATTTTTACATTATCTCTCATACGATTTTGGTGTATGTGTGTTTGTTCGAGCCCAAGTATTTTCCTTGTAAGTATGCTACATCCACATGATCGGTCAATTGCCAGCCGCGGTGGCCGAGGGGACTGAGGCGCTTCAGTCACGGTCTGCACGGCCACTACGGTCGGGGGTTCGAATCCCCCTCGGGCATGGATATTTGTGCCGTCCTAGTTCGTAAGTAGTTCATAAGTAGTTTGTAAGTTTAGGGACTGATGACCCCGTGGTTAAGTCCCATAGACTATACAAACATTTGAACATTTGATCGGTCAATTAGATATCATCAGTGAATTCCCCATGGCATGGCACCTGGAAGTAGCGTCATATTATCTTTCTAATTTTTAATAGATTGGTTTCTTATATTTGTTTTTAGGAGAATTATTGATATGGCATTTTAAAGACAACGTATGCATATGTCATTTCCAGACAAACGTAAAATAGATTTCGAAATTAGATCCGTGTTTGAAAGTGAGATGCTGTCCCTCGTATCCTCCTTCCACTCTTCATTTCCAAAAACCTTATTAGGCGTCCTATTTCGTGCACATAATGGTAATTATTCCTGAGGAAACTCGTATGCTTACGTCTTTTTACGTCTAGAGTTTTTATTAATTAATGATTACATTTTTAGTTGCAGATCAGCATCGTTGCATTTCAGATGTCGTTTTGATTTATTTTACATTATTTAATTTGTTGTAAAAGTACCCAGTTTCGGAACTCAGTTGCAACTAATTTAATAGATTCCTTTATGTCTTTGTCAAAGTCTATACTTTATCACTAATTCCGTCACTCCTTCCAAAGTAAGATAAACCTTTCATGTGACGTGTTTGTAAAATATAGGTTTGCGTATCTTACAAGTTTTACATTCAAAATATTTTTCAAGTTTTCCTTCCCGATCATTTTCTGGTGAATCAGTGGCTATAGGGTCAGAGAAAGAAGAAATTGAAAGTTCCAGGGAGCTTGACGTTGTTTTTAAGGGTGCTCGCTTTGACCAGTGTGTAACTCTCTATACCGTAGCCTTGTTATTGGACCGGCTCTGTTAACGACTGTGGTTTTTCCCCCTGCAGCAGTTCGCTCTTTGCAGTTGAAAGTCGAGAACAGGAGTAGCAACGCCCAGCTATCTTCTTTTGTTGACTGTCGTATAGACTTTTTAAAAACTGTGCCTCGATTTGTGTGTTCCTTGTTCCACATCTACATTATAACTAGATCAGCACTTCTGACTGTACACGTAACTGACGTAAGGTATCTACATTAAGGAGAATCTGTGGTATAAACACATCAATCTTTATTCTTGCCGGCATGTGGCTTTTATTCGTAACGCGGATTCCATGAGGCATGACGATACTTCACACTGTTCCGTACTCAGTCAGTAAGATATTTGAGCTTATTAGATTGATAGCAGCAGGCTCAATTTCTCTTGACAGTATCCGAGATGAGTTCAGTGCAATAGGGTGATCCACGCCAGTGCATCTTTTCACGTACTTGGAGTCCTCATCGAACCACATTAACACAATTAATGCATAAAACGAAGGTGTGTTGTCTTGCTGAATTTACAGGTCTTAAGTTGTTATATGTAATCGAGAAAATGTAGATGTCATCTGGTAACAGTACCGTCTAGCGTTCATTTGTGAAGTTTCTTAATAAAATACTTTTTGTCTCCAGTTTGTCTGTTGAAGCAATTTTCATAAGGCGATACAAAACCTCAAGCGGCCTGGCTGTCCTTTGCTGACGAGGGGCGATCCAGTTGCCTTCCGACGAACGTAGGCCTTTCCAGTGTGGTGCACCACCATGTAGCATGTGCAGTCGGCTTCCTCCGAATCCAGCACTTTCAGTAGTTGGTTTTCTTGGGCCCATACTTATCTGTTTCGTTGCTACTCTAGAAGAGTACTCATAAAAGGCAATAGTTGACAATGTTGGTGGTATAACTCACGGCCACGGAATGTGTAGGCCTGTCAACCGAAAGCTGTTGCACTGTTGCAGTTCGACACATTTGTTGGTAGTCAGGTTTTTCGTCATATCTGATCCTCTGGTGTTAGCGGACGGTGTCTCAGCCGATGACGTAATTTCACATTTCATTCGTGAAGGTTTCTTTGGTCATTTTTTTTACCCTTTATATGTAAAAAACAGTATATAGTCCAGTGAATTATTTATTTAGTTGTTTCGGTCCTTATTTTGGACCATTTTGAGAATTATAAATCTATTGATGTCGTGGAACTGGGCAGGTGCTTTGGAGTCCTCTAGAGTGTCACTACGCTCTAGAAGACTCCGAAGCACCAGCCCAGCTCCACGACATCCATACAGTTACAGTCCTCGACATGGTCCAAAATAAGGACCGAAACTAGTTGTCTAAATAAATAATTCATTGCACTTTAGACTGTTTTTTATGTAAATTTAAATAAGAGTGCTATTAATCCCTCAAATTGAAACAAAAATGTTTCAAAAAATGTCATTTTTAACACTCTATTAGTGGTCGCTACAGCTTAGTGCTCACTGAGAAGTGGTAGAACACCCTGCTGTTTTTTATGCCCCGACTTCGCCGTGGTTGACTGGGCCCTTTGGTCCACCCCGCTCGCGCCCTACCTGCTATTTTACTCAGATTATTCTCTCCCTCGCGCGGTCTGTTTGAGTTGGTGACCTCCTTTTGCCTTGGTGTGCGTTTCTCGCCCTGACTGTACCGCTAGTCTTTCCAGGGTATTTTGTGTAGGCGTGTCCCCCGTCGCACCCTCCTCCTCTGGGACTTCCGACTGCCACCCCAGACGACGTAACTAGACGGAGCTCCCCGCCAGCCGTTCATTCTTTTCCCATCTTTTCTGTTTCATTATTTTGCCCATAAGCGAGTAATCGATGCAGTCCTTCAGAGTGTGAGACAGCAATCTTTGAAATGTTCGACGTTTCGGCCACTGTTGCAAGTATCCTTATTTTGGATATAAGCCACCATCATAACAGTTCAAAACGTTGCACAGTTTTAAAGATTGACAATGCGGTCTCAGATTTTGAAGATTTCTGTCGATTGTGACAACGGCCAGCGAAGCCTACACTTACATTTCATGACCAAGTAGTTTAGCCCCTAGAGTCATTAAACCAACAGTGGACCCTATCGCGTGGTTTTGTTTCTCCCCGCTTTGACGGATGTGTGTGCGTGTGAGAGTGGCTGGACACTGTGCGTCGAGGGCCGTGCTGCACTGGGAGTGCGACCGCCGCGCCTGAGTGCGTCATCAGGCAGTAAGTGTGGTGTGTGGTGTGGCTTCAGCGGAGGTCGTGCCCGAGAGCTGGATCACCACGCGGCAGCGCCTGGGCCGGGCGGCTCGTGGGGGGCGGCGCGCTGGCCCCCGCTCCCGCTGCCGCACCCCCTGCCGCACCCCCACCAGCACCCCCACCAGCACCCGCTCCCGCACCCGCACGCCCACCAGCACCCGCTGCCGCACCACCACCACCACCACCATCACCACCACCAGGCGCCGCCGCCCCCGCACGCGTCCCCCGGCAGCGGCCCCCCGCCCGCCCCCGCGGCCGGGCCCTCGTCGTCCGCCGCCTCCGCGGGAGTGGCTCCTCCTCCGCTGCCCACGGACTCGCCGTACCGCGTCACCTGCCCCATCCACAGCCCCTACCGCTTCAGGTTCGCCAATGGAGGGCCCGACTACTACGGACACCAGGTAAGCGCCTCCCGTAATGCATCTTTAGCAACTCTACCCTCGACGCTTCCTGCCTTATTACATGCTCGTTCACCCCATCTTTACATTTCGGTCTACAGCCCAGAACCGCTTTACCTTTTATTCCGTTTCTCCTCCCTCCTCTGTCCTACCTGATGATGCAAATTTGTCTCCCGAAAACTTTTCTCATTTTTTTTCTCCTTTTCGTGTTACTACAGGAGGCATCCAGCTAAGGTAAGTACTGAGCAGCCACTCTGTTTTGAATAATATTTTTTTCGCATTTCTGTGGAGTATTTCCTCTAGATTAAATGAATACATTGGCGAAGTATTCCGTCATCGATACACTAATACCGATTTCAATTTTTAAAGATTTCGTTTCGATTTTATTGTTTCTTCTGTCTTCTGTTTCCTTTTATCAACAACCATAGTTCAGACGGAAAGTTTTGTGGACCACGTGATTTAAAAGTGCCTTCTCTCCTTTTCATTAATTACGTGCCTCCAATAGGAATCGTGTCTTATTCAGCTGGAGATCGTCGTCTAAAAGACATGATAATTCGGCAAACCATCTTCAGGCTGTCCTGAAGTCTCTTTGATCTCTAGTAGATGCCACGTTTGTATCCCCTCTCCCACGGCCGGGCCATCTCTTCGGGTAGATCAGTAGTGGTTGTGGGGAAAGCGTCGCCACAGGGTTCGAGCCTGTGTCGCCAGTGCTGTTTGGAACACAGCCGGGTGACAAAATACGTCACCGTGGTGACAGGTCTCCCTCGTGTCCTCATGGAATATCCTTGTAGAATGACGCCGTGCTTTCACTATATTCAGGTAGGATCTCAGGTCTTGCTCATTTGAAAGACGCTGTATACATTAGGCCATACTGTAGCCCATTTCCATGGCCTCTTTGAGAAAATAATCGAAGCTTCCGAATTGCGGCGTCTGTTGTTTCCGACATGTTCCAAAGAACAGACGCCGCAATGCCTTTATCGTAAGTTTCCATGTCGAGAATTGATGCATATTTCAGCGCGGATCCATGGAGTACAATGGTCAAAGACGACATACGAATGAGTCGGGAGGGCTACGTGCTTCACTAATCCTTGCAGGTATCTTAATTCCTTGCAGCTGGAATGGAGCAGAAGTTTAATGCAATTGTCTAGTAACCAGGAGATCCCGAGTTTGAATCCCAACCTCGGCACAAATTTACATAGTTTCACATTGTACGAGTACAACGCATACCAGCAGCAGAGACAAAGAAAGAAAAAGTTGAAATCTGCAATCAGAGGTAATTGCATTGCTACAAAGCCTATATGCCTTCTAAATTGTGGCTCTAAAGAAACTGTAACGATACTGCTACACGACGCGCCAATAGAAGATTGCGTCTTGACTTGAGCAATGCCTGGTCCCACCCTGGACTATGATAAAGGCACAATGGTAGTCCTTTCCCATCAAGACACCTGAAGCCAACCACGGCGCCAGAGACGTACACTCGGCCGTGGCTGAAGCAGCACAGGAGACCCGACATCATAACTTGTGGCATCGCCTACCTTAACATCTTCTTTGGTCCGCCCACAGCGTAGATTCCCAGGAAATGTGCAAAGACGATATAAACGCGGCATCTCCCACAGCTCCAAGTAGACTCTAGGACCGCTTCATCGAGGAAAGAAGTCGACTTTTTGTACTACGGCATCTGATGGAATACCCGAAAAAAATTCAAGTTTGCCATATACCAGGAAAATGCTAAATCACAGATTTGTTTTCCTATGCCATTCCATCTTCTCCGTTTGTTGGTATTTTGATTCGTGCAATTGATTTTGTTCTTAATATCTAAATAACTGAAGTAATTGTGACAATTTGAGAAACGTTTTCAAGCGGGCACAGCGAAACTATTCTCAAAACCAGAATGAAACTTTCACTCTGCAGTGGAGTGTGCGCTGATATGGAACTTACTGGAGATTAAAATTGCGTGCCGGAACCAGGACACGGACCTGGGACCTTTGCCTTTCGCGGGCAAGCGCTCTACCGACAGAGCTATCCCGACACGACTCACGATGCCGCCTTAAAACTTTACTTCCGCCTTCTGTGAAATTTGGAAAGTAGGAGGCGAGGTACTGGCGGAAGTGAAGTTCTGAGGCGGCATCGTGAGTCGTGTCGGTAGAGCGCGGTAGAGCGCTTGCCCGCGAAAGGCAAAGGTCCCAGGTTCGAGTCCCGGTTCCGGCACACAATTTTAATTATTCTGAAAAAAAAAATTTCCTGACTTGCTCCGAAGAAAAAATTCTGCAAATTTGCGAATTAAAAATTCTTTGACTTTTGGCAATTTCAGGGCGTCCAAATACGTTCAACGGCAGTGACTGAAAATTTGTACCGAACCGGGACTCGAGCCGGCATTTCTCGTTAGTGGACGCCTTTACCAGTATACCATCTGGACACACTTCCCATCCTTTCTAATTCTCAACCTATAAGGTTAGAGTCTCGGTCCGGCACAAATTGTTATTAATCATTGTTGAATGGATTTCAACGTCCTTTAATATCCAAGATGTGCGTTTTTTGTGTGTGTCCGAAAGAATAAACACCATAGTTTCACATATTACAGTAAAGAGCAGCCCAGGCAAACGAGGCGCGTCGTCTCCCTGGAACGTACGCTTGTGAAAACAGTCGCTATGCATCACGTCTTTATTGGAAGATAATGATCCGACGATTGTCTGCTTCCTGGGTTAATCGTATGTGCTTAGGCACTTTAGTGCAAAAATTGAAAATAGCGAACTGTACATGAAATTAGTTCTACGCGTTTTCGAAAGACGCGAACAAGTGTCTCCTATGTCCCTCACATATGTCCCTTCTTTGTTACCACATAATTAAAACTATTCAGAATTTGCTCAGTGGAACAGATTTTGGTAAACGACAGTTGTTGTTGTTCTTGTTGTTGTTGTTGTGGTCTTCAGTCCGGAGACTGGTTTGATGCAGCTCTCCACAATACCCTATCCTGAGCAAGCCTCTTCATCTCCACATAAGAACGGCAGTATGTTTGGCTAAACTGGAATGGTTTCAGATATAAATCTTAACTCTGAGTTTTGTATCGATTTGCCCAGTACACATTTTGCGAATGTGGTACTATTCCCACTTGTGTGCATAAATCTTTGCATCTTAAATAATATTCTCTAAATTCAGCTTCCTGGGTTGCAACAGATTACTTCCGACAGCTTGCAGAAGTAGGTAGCAAATTCTAGGTCTAACGATATCCAAACGAAAGTTTGTGCCTAATGCTCTGTACAAGTATGTTCAGGCAGTTGTACTGCACATAACTAGCAGGCGTTCGAGTAATGTCATTGTGATATGTTTCACTGTCATCGGTTTGTTTCTTGTGAAGGTGATTTCAGAAGGGCGCAGGTCTGTTCGTACTCTGCCCATTCTAGCAGCTTACGTCACACGAATGCAGATTCTTATAATTCTCCGGTAGAACAATGATTTTTTTTACTTCTTCGTATTCAGATGGCCTGTCACTTGAGATGAGCTTGTCCAGTTGACCTTAGAATTAAGTTCATACAAATTTCATTAAGGTATTCATTGGTCGCATAGTTTAATTAATGATCAACTTTCATGATGTGAATAAAAATAATTATATACAATTTGTTGTCCGTGTGTGGCAAGCGTTACGATTATAAATTCGCTATAGTATCAGGACCAAATAACGAAAAAGCAAATGTTTATGTATTTTCAGTGCACTTTTGTGTTTATTACAATACATCCAATTTCGTCAGGAGCATAAAAATTCTATTACCTGTCTCACAAGAGAAATGCTCTTAAATGTTCACTAATTGCTCTTAAAATTCGAGGGGGAGTTGGTAAACATGTTTCCCCTGTCGTCTGTGGTCCGAGTTTTGTATGGTGGAAAAAATGGAATGAGACATTAAAGATAATACAAAACTTTATTTTTCTACATAAATTCCAAGTAAATCGAGACATTCGTCATTCCGCTTTATAAGCTTCAAAAAGCTGCCCAGGAAAAAAAAGCAGAGCGTTGAATAAGGAAAAAGCGTTGAACAGCTTGTTTAACGTCAGCATTGCTTCCAAAGTGCCTTCCGCCTTGAGTCTCCTTCAAAGCTGGATACAGTTGGAAGCCACTTTGTGCGAGATCAGGACTGTATGGCGGATGGTGTGAGTGCTCCCAACCAAGTGTTGCAATATGGTTTTGCATTGCCGTCGCCGAGTGTGGTCTCGCATTGTCATCCAACAGCAGAACGCCAGATCTGAGGAGGACAGGCCGCTTTTTCCGAATCACCTCTTTCAATTTCGATAGAGTGGCACACTACCGCATTGATAGTTGCATCCTCCAAGAAGTGCAGCAACAAAACTCCTTGGGCGTCCCAGAAAACGGTGAGTAGCACTTCACCTGCAGACGGAGTGCTTTTGAACTTCTTCGAACAGGTGATGACGGATGTTTCCACTCCATGTATCCGGCCTCCGATTCGGGCGTGTAATGGTGAACCCACGTTTTATCCCCCATCACAATCCGAAACAGGAAGTCATCTGCTTGATCGCGGTCGACCTCTACTCAATGGTGTATCGGTGTCTCGCACGTGTACGTTCACCTGGTGTCTCGCCTTTCGCCCATAGCCGGTAAGGCTTCTTCCGTAAGCAAACCCTGATTTTTTCCTATGCGGCTTTTTGAAGCTTATAAAGCGGTTTGACGAATGTCTCAATGCACTTAGAAATTATGTAGAAAAATAAGGATATGTCTTTAAGTCGGCCGCGGTGGCCGAGGGGACTGAGGCGCTCCAGTCACGGTCTGCACGGCCACTACGGTCGGGGGTTCGAATCCCCCCTCGGGCATGGATATTTGTGCCGTCCTTAGTCTTACTTAGTTCATAAGTAGTTTGTAAGTTTAGGGACTGATGACCCCGTAGTTAAGTCCCATAAGCTTAACAAACATTTGATTTGATATGTCTTTAATGTCTCATTCTTTTCTTCCCCCCCCCCCACCCCTTTCGTACACAACTCTGCCCACAGTCGACATGGGAAACTTATTTTCCAACTTCCCCGCATATAATTCTATTGCAAGAGTGATTTATTGTTCACTTCATCCTGATCAGCGGTGAAGATAATTCGTAGTAATTTTTATTGTCTCGAAACTGAGACTTGGAAGTCATTAGCATTGACTTCGGGAAAAATAGTTTAAACCTTGCCTCTTGTATATAGTTGTGAATGGCATTTCATATAACATGCCAAGTAGCTAAAATTTACTTGTTTACCTTTTTTGCGCGAGATTGAAATAAAAACCGTTTAGTGTCTAGGTGAAGGCAGACTGTCCCAACATTTAAGTACTTGAATTAACGTGTTCATTACTTTCTTGTGGTCTTCAGTCCATTACGAGGGCACGTTTGATGGAGCCCTACGCGCCGGTCCCTCGTATGTAAGCCCTTGGTTTGTCCACTTGCAGCTACTTAGTCCACTGAAATACAGCCATGCTCTCAGTCTACGACTTGTCGCCCCCCTCAACCCCCACCCTCAGAATTTCTTCAAATTATCTGTACTACCATAAGCAATGTCTTCTACCAACTAATTCCTTGCTTTAGTCAAGTAGTGCAATAAATTTCTCCTTCATTCTTTCGGTTTGATTTAGTTCCGTATCGGATTTCCTAAATCTACCAGAAATAAACGAAAATTACATTCATTCAAAAAGCAGATAAAACTTCGATAACGCTTTCCGGAATTAAAATATGTGGCTTAAATATGTGGCTTAAATTCAAAGAAATAATATCGACAACCATTGACAGATTTGCACCATACAAATTAACAAAAGAGGGGCCTGGCCTGCCGCGGTACACAAATCAGGTTAGATCACTCTTCCAAAGAAAGAAATTGCACGAAGTTCAATGCAACAAGCTTATAATAAATTTCACAATCAAACCCTGTCACGTAAATTGGTAGTGGCAAAACAATCATTACCTTCATTACGCGATAGCAATCGTGATGCTATTTGATGACAGTTCTTACACAGAAGAATTTTTTAACACGGCTTCCCGAAATTCCTTCACCAAATAATACAAAGCAAATACTTCAGATTTCGTATCAAGAACAGCTGCCAGCATGCGTTATTTATAAGTAGACTCCGCTGTAGTATTAAAGCAACTTATTAAAGCACTTAACAAAAGTAAGTCTCCCGGTCCCAATTGAATACAAGCTAGGTTCCTTTCAGAGTAAGCTGATGCAGTAGCTTTATACCTATTTATCATATGCAACCGTTTGCTCAGTGAAAGATCCGTGTTCAAGAACTCGTAAATTGCATAGGTAACTCCAATAATCAGGAACGCATTAGGTGTGATCAGCAAAATTGCAGGCCTATATAACTGATATCGGTTTGCATCAGGATTCAGAAAGTATCATTCTTGAAACACACAGCTAGCCCTTTACTTACATGATGAGTGCTATCGACAAGGGATGTCAAATAGATTCCGTGTTTCTACATTTCCGGAAGGCTTTTAACACTATACCTTACAAGCGTCTTCTAATCACTTTGGTACTTATGGAATATCGCCACAGTTGTGCGATTGGATTCGTGATTTCCTGTCGGAAAGGAAACCGTAAGTTTTAATTAGAACAGAAGTGATACCTGCCGTTCCCCAGATAAATGTTATAAACCCCTATTGTTCCTTATTTTTGTAAACGATTTAGGAGACAATCTGAGTAGCTCTCTTGGAATGATCGGGCATGATGCTGTCATTTATCGGTTATTAAAGTCGCCAGAAAATCAAAAGAAACTGAAAAATGGTTTAGATATCTGCATGGTGCAAAAATTAGCGGTTGAACATTAATAATAAGTGTGAAGTCATTTATATTGCCCCTAAAAGAAATCCATTAAACTTCAATCACAAGAAAAATCAGTCAAATCTACAGGCCGTAAATTGAACTAAATACCTAGGCGTAACATTTACATACAACTTAAATTGGAAAAAAAAAAATACTGTAGCGAAGGCGAACCAAAGGTTAAGTTTCATTGGCAGAACACTTAAAAGATGTAACAGCTCTACTGAGGAAACTGCCTACGCAATACTCGTGCCGTCTATTTTGGAATACTGCTGTGGATTGTGGGATACACACAAGTTGTAACTGAGAAACTATTGAGAGAAAGTTTAAAGAATGGCAGTTCGTTTTGTTTCATCACGATGTAGGAGAGCGAGTGTCACGGAAATGATGCAAGAGTTGCGGTGGAAATCATTAACAGAAAGGCGTTGTTTGTTGCGACGAGATCTATTTGCGAAATTTCTTTCACCAATTTTCTCTTTAGAATGCGAACATATATTGTTAGCATCTACCCACATAGGAAGGCATGATCATCAGAATAAAGTAAGAGAAATCAGATCGAAAACTGGAAGATTTAGTTGTTTCTTTTTACCGTGAGGTATTAGAGAATGGAGTTGTAGAGAAATATCATAAAAGCGGTTCGATGAAGTCTTTGCCATGCACTTCACTGTGACTTGCAGAGTATTTATGTAGATGTATCTCTTCATTATTTACCTGACCCTCCCGTATAACTTCAATATTATTTTTGTGACCACACTGCAGTGTATATACCACTACGCCAACGATGCTTAAATCTCAACACAACGGAGAAATTTTCGTATGCGTCGTTCTTGGTCCTTCTGTTTTAATACATGTGCAGCACTGTGAGGATCATGGAATAAAACTAAGAACGATTTCGCCACTATACATTCAAAATATGTGTTGTCGGGGAACATCATTGCAAAGCTCATTTATAATGTGTGTTTTAATCAATTTAAATCAACAAACGATTTGCATATGTTGGCTTTTAGCAGCTACGACATATTCCAGTGTGGTGTCTGCTTTTTTATGTTTACCACCAGCTAGTATTTTTCGTGGTACTTCCATCAAAAGCTCTCACCGATAGTTTTACGGACGAAGACAAATCACTTATCTACCAATGAAGTAAGTGTTAGATATGTGTAACGTGGTGTCGTGATGAGGCATTTAGCAGTTGTTCGCAAAGTTGTAAATGTTGAGAGTGATGGAAGCATCTAGTCTATTGTGTCGAGAACCAACCGACACACTTCAACAATAAAACAAACTCACGATAGTCTGCAATCTGAGGAAAGCCTACAGGGCAATATTGGGTGGGGCATAGGAAAACTTCTCTCACCGTGAAACGTGGCTCACTACAGTGTTGTTTTACTCCCAAGACTTACTTACAGACCCTTTTGAATATGTCTTTTGTGTTTTCCTTCTTCTTGTTACTAGTGGTCCATTATGTAGAAATTACCAGTTACGTTCACTGGCAACTCCTATTAGGTGGACGTATTTTTCTTTACGTCATTTCTGTTAGGTTCTGGCAAAGAAAGTTTAAGGTTGTATAAGGTTCTGTTTTATCTATCTCTTTTTGTCGCGTGTTAGGGCGGATTAAAGGGTGGTAGGAGAGAAAAAAACAAAGACGAAAATCTTACTACCCAGTTTGCGCGGACTGTTCTTCATGTTTGGGTAAAAATATACTTCTAACTTTTGTGACTAAATGAATTCCGTATTGTGTTCTTTATAATGAACAGACACAAAAATACAAGCAGTACTATTGATTAATAGTGAACACACTTACCTGTCAGTTAACACTGTTCCGCGCTGTCGAGACATTTCGCACAGGTGGCGCCCTCACATTTTTCGCGGGCGATTGGCGGGCCACGTAAGTTTGTCCCGGCCTCGTGCAGAGATACGGCCTGTACCTGGTGCGGTCGATCTTGGGCGGGATTCCTTAAGCCGGGGCCCTGGGGATTCGGCGAGATGGAACGGCTGCAGTCCCCGCAACAGCAACGGACGACAGGGCCTGCCCCCTAAGGCAGCGCGACGTGACGTCAGTCCCAGCCAGGGACCACCTCGTGCCTCTTCCGCGCGACACACGTGTCGACAACTCACCGCGTTCCCAGTCGCGCCGTAGCGGCAGGCTACGTTCCTTCTTATTGAAAACGGAATCTCTGCGCCACTTTCCAGAATTAGAGGGGCAGGCATTAATTTACTTAGTATCCGTGTAGAGAATGTAAGACACTTATTAGTATTATGTGTCACATATTTGTTAACGATGTAATTGTAGATAAAAGATTTTGTAATGTTATAAATTAATTTCAAGGCTAATTAGAATGCTTGCTGTATTTAATATATATCAAAATTTATCATAAAGTATTTTTCAAAATATATAGAATCTCCATGTAATTGCTAGGAAGAGAAAAAGTGGTTGTTCTTTGCTGATAGAGTTTAGAGTATTCTATAGTAGTATGTTAACTTATTATTATTTAGATATTATTGAAAGTTAATCGACGTATTACGAACGCTCAATATATATATTTCAACTTAAAGTAAGTTCTGTTTTTGTCTACAATATTTCATCTCTTCAACATGTAATTTTATTTTGGTGTAGTAGACAGTCTACGGGAGCTACCTCGTCTGGAATTACGAACCTGCAGATTTTATACACGGGGCTTTATTTGAAGCTAATTATAAAATTGACTGTTATATTAGACACAGATACTCCTGGCAATTCCAGATTGGGTAGTGAATTTTACATTCGGTACATAGAGACCTTCTGTTATCCAATAAATTAAATTAAAAGTTTACAGGTTCATACATCATTGCAGACCATGAAGCAAGAAATTACGAGCTGCATCGACACCACAAAGTCTAGCTTGTGGTGGTAAGAAATAAATAAAATTGTTCCTTTTCAGGAATTTCGCAGCATCTTATCAGAAACTGACCAGAGACTTTTAAAGAGACATTTAAATCAGAATAATTATGTCAGAAGTAGTGAATATCAATATTTAATATATATAATTATTTTACAAGAAGTCCTCCCAGTCAGCTCGTGTTGCAAATACTGTAGATACGAAATATCAATTGAAGGATATATTTTGTCCTTGTGATGTTTTTCAATTCCATGTGCACGACTATGTAAACGAGAAGGATTTGTTGAGGACGTAGTGCGTTTTTGAAGTGAGGAAACGCGATCAAGGAACAATCGCTGAGGTTCTACAAGTCGTGGGATACCGATTTTACTTGTCGCATTGCAGCAACTCAACGTGACATAAGCTCAGAAAGTCGCTGGAAGTCCAGTGCACGAATTTTGAGACACGCTGAAATGGCAGTCCTTTATGCCGAAAGTGATGCCGACGAAGCATTGTTTGCATTGACGTACTCCTTGATTCAGTCCCATAAATGTTCGAAGGATTCATGTCGGGCATCTGGAGGACCAAATTATTCGCTGGATTTGTCCAGAAAGCTCTTAGAACCACCAGCGAACAATTTTTGCCCGGTTTTATTGTCCATGTGACCCACAAAAATTTCATCCTATTTTGCGAACGAGAAATCTTTCGATTGCTACAAATGGTCTCTAGTAGCCGAATATAACTATTTCCAGTCAGCGATCGGATCTGCTGGGTTGTTACCCAGCCCGTTATATGTAAAAATAACCACCCGTTGCGGTCACGAGCTCAGGATAGGCGCTGCAAGCGGTGTCGTGCTGTTGGCAAACTCGCTGAAGTCTGTCGTCTGCTGCAGTAGCCCTTTAAAGCCATATTGCGCCGCACTGCCATAACGATATTATCTTCTGTGCGCAGTACTCGTGCCCCACTTCCGGTCAATTCAGATGCAGCACGACGTACGTGGGAGAGGTACTCAAAGTGTGTGCGCGCGCAATACAAAATAATACTACTCTCCTCCTTCTCGGGCTCTGTTGTCTTAAATTAGAAACTACAAGGCACAAGAACATCGGTTGACAATCCCTTACACATTCTATGAATAATAACAGTACGAAAGTTGACGGAATACCCATTTCCGTGTGAAGTTAACCTGGCTCCAGTGAGCCTCTGGTCATGCACGGTAGATATTCTGGTAAATTTGTCTCGAGCTCATTCGACCATGCTCGTTGTCCCTTCTGTCTGCTATTTATATGGATCTTTGCCCCTTAGACGACGTAGTGCTCAGTTATACTAACACTTTCGTAATTATGCTAAAATATTACCGGCTGTATTCACGCCAATCGATGTGCATCACTTGGTCTCTTCTTACATATAATAACACACTAAAAGAAAACAGTCGCGCGGGAATGGCCATGCGGTTCTAGGCACCATGTCAGGGACTGCGCGGGCGCTCCTGTCGGTGGTTCGAGACTTCCCTCGTGTGTGTGTGTGTGTGTGTGTGTGTGTGTGTGTGTGTTGTCCTTCAATAGGTTTAAGTTAGTTTAAGTACTTTGTAAGTATAGCGACTGATGACCACACCAGTTCGGTCCGATAGGCTTACAAACATTTGAATCGAAAAGAAAATATTCATATAAATAAATTCGGTTTCTTCTTTCAAACGGAATGTCTCATGCATCTAGCGCCAACTATCATTCTGCGTTCAAAGTGCGTTTATTTCTATCGTGCAAGCATAACAACGACAGACATCTTTTCTCATGAATCACGGGAGTACAAATGAAGCTCGGCCTACTATACCTTGCCTGCATGGTACTACCGCCATTGCATATCGCTATCCCCTCAGTCTTGTTACCCACGTATATACAGCACAGCATAAAGTAAACATAATAATAGAGTATCAGATATATATCAGACTTTAAATTCAGTAAGGTTGATGTCAATCAGCTTCGCAAAACTGAAAGCAATTCTACTCGCACAGTGGATCTCAAAGTGTACAACTCGGCAGGCAGGTGCTTCGAACCAGTGGCGTAGCTAAGTATTTTGGCACCCGGTGCGGTGATCCAATTGTCACCCCCCCCCCCTCCATTACCACCACCACTCTCGCCAACCTTAGAAAGAATGGGAAAAAATCGCATTGACGTGTTTTACGGCCCACTTTAGATTTGTAGTTTTATAAGTTTTTGCAAACATTTTGGACTAAAATAATAATCTTATTAATTGATTTTTTATTATTTAGAGTATCTGAAACTCTCTTAGGAAAAAAAAATTAGGTAGTGGCGGGTTCCGAACCACTGACCTTCACCGTCATAGTCCAACGCCTTGCCCACTACGCTACAGCTATCAGTTAAAAGATAGGTTCTTTAATCTCATACTATTGATGGCCGTTGTTAACTGATGCTAATATGGAATTTGTAAACACTAGATCATCATTTATCGTACGAAGAACGATGTGTTTTTGTTAATTCTTCAGTGCGCCATTGCTTTGAAATGACAACGTGTAAGTTACAATAAGAAAATCATCAAATAGGTAACGCAAGATGGCGTACGCCAGAGAGAGTTCTGGGCGAGGAACGTCACGTGACATCTACGAACGGCTGGTTTTCGTTAATTCAATGGAGGGTGTCAAATCTCCGTTATTTTTGCAAATATCTCTCCAACGATACGAGATATGGAAAAAACTTAAGGGAAAATAGTTGTAGAAAATTTTCCCCTCTACCAATTAGGTTATTCAATTTTCGTGTCAGATGAACAGTTCGTTTGCAATTACAATTATATTACAAGCGGCTTTCTTTGTACTACTACCGTATTTTTGTCCGAAAAATTTGAAAAAGTGAGGTTCTGCAGAGAATTTTTATCCTCTACAAATTCGGTTATTCAATTTTTGTGTCAGATGAATAGTTTAGCCGTTATTTTCATTTAAATTTCGAGCTGTCAAAATACGGTAGCAAAGGCCCACTTTTAATGTTTCTACCGTAACCTAAAGTGGGCCAAAATTTCAAGGAGAGAGGAATAAATGTTTGATACACTTAATGAAATGAGCAAAATAGAAAGTCAATTAGTTTGTAAACAGTCTGTATGAAAGGAAATAAATAAAACTAGTTTTTTATAAATAACATAGTTTGATTATTAATCAAGCAGAACAAATAACTAAAGACTGTCTTAATGAATGGTGACTTCCACAGTCAGTTTACAATCTCACCCGTCTAACTTCCCCTGCAGCAAATTTTGAAATTGCATCGTCAAAGTCAGTAGCTTTAGCCACACTATTTTCAGTTGACAAAACTGCCAAATTAGTCTTACTTGGCTCACAACAGACCTAAGGTAATTCTTAATGAGTCTCAGCTTTGAGAAACTTCTCTCATAGGACGCTACCGAAACACACAAAGTTAAGAAAAATCTTAATGCCAAAGTGAGGTTCGGAACAGATTCAGAAATTTCATATTCAACAACATACTAAAACTTAAACATGTCCATCCAAGAGATTCTTCTTTTGGGACATTAGCATCCTGCAGAAATCTTAGCAGCCGTAGAATTTCTGCGAGCATACAACCGTCAGAAATCTCATCGTAATTGTCAATTAAACATTTTACAATCATGGGAAGTTCCTTTTGTGAATCGGATTTCTGGGCTCTAAAACAGCAAAATCTTCTGATATACACTCCATGTTTCTGCAACGTGTATCAATTTCTTGTTGGAACCGTCGATGCACTCTAACATTGACCTTCTCAGTTCCTGGTGCAAAGTAAGCGTCTCGTCTGCAGCCTTTTCCCCAGGCATCATTTTTTTCTTCCTAATATTTCTTATTTTTACGACAGGAATACCCATCTCGTCACGTGTGTCCTTCGCAAATCGAAAGGATTCACAAGCGAATAGAAATCTCCATATTGATTTATAGCAAACACTTCTTAGTTGTCTTTAGATTTTTAGACAAATATTGCTTAAAAGAGCAATCTTCCTGAAATGCAATAAGTTAGTAATCAGTTGTCTGTTATGTATAGGAGAAAATGCTTTTATACATTTTTTACGGAGGTCAGATATTCATGAACAGCAAACAGTAAGGAGATATGTTCTATTTGACGTCACAGTTGCATCAAATAATAAAGCCATATGGTATTTTTTGTAATTTTCTACGCTTTTTCTTATACATTATACCAGAGATTTCCAAACTCTTCCTAGTCGCGACACCATTTCTAATATATTAAAGTTTTACAAGAAACACAATGATTTTAATTAGAAAGATTTATCTATATAAATGATACTTTGAAGAAATCTTAATTTTTATGATTCACTTGTAATTAAAGTGCACACTGAACAAACTGAAGAATGTTTAGTATTTTTTCCACAATGTTCTGTCTTATTTTATCTTAAGATTTTGCTGTTGTTGCGATACCCTTAGTGGCACTACGCGACACCCCTGGGTGTCGTGACATCCAGTTTGGAAAGCTCGGCACTGTACATTATAACGTACCACATTGATAGCCACGCCGGAAAACAGTTCTGGTTTTATGCTAGACTAGTTCATGGTTGGCACTAGGACAAAGTAAATTCGTGGTATATAATTAATACGGCTGGTTTGGCTAAATGGCCGTTTATTTTAACGTTCAAATCACGAAAAAGGAACACAGTGACCGTTTATACTCTAAAAGTAGCAGCAACATCTGAATGAGTATGGTAATCACTTTTAAAGATGGGAGAACAATCTGATCCTCAACAAATTATTAAAAAAGAAAAAATTTAGGCATTTGGCGTCAGCAGAAAAGAAACCTCTTGTTATCTTTCTTACAAATATGGGAAGAAAAAGTTGTATTGAAAAAATTCACAAATAATTCCATTTACTTACGTGCAAATGAATAAATATTTCATTCGATCTTCTGAATACTGCGGGAGAAAACTCTGGCGTCCGGTCACTCACGATAGTAGACGAAGAATGGCAACACCCCCGTCGGTTCAGACCATTAACAATGGTACATTAGCGTGGAAAAAAAAGAAGAAGAAGAAGAAGAAGAAAATAAAAGAAAGAAACCTCTGGCAAGTTTTGTCACCCCCCCGAACCTCCCTAGCTACGCTACTGCTTCGAACAATGTGTTCACTCACCTTTGAGTGCTATTCTTTCTGCAGTCCAGCCTTCAGTGTCAGAAAACTAGTAATGTTGCTCGGCTTGAAGAACCTGTAGCAAAAACTAGCTGCACTACCGGTATCTACGGGTAACACTAAAAGTGTATTTTCAAGTAACGGATCTTTTGTAATTACTGAACGATGAAGACGTTAAAAAACTTGATTAGTGCCACTGAATATCACAGAAATTGTCAGGCCTCTATTATTTTCAGTTACTCTAATGTTTTATAACTCGTAATCACACTCAATCTTGAAACAAATTTATGATAATAACGAAACTTTTACCGGAAAAATTATCAACAAATTTTATATGACTGACTGCTAGCGCAGATATCGTTCAGATCAGGCACTTCGAATATTCAGTTGGTGATAATTAATTGCGCAATACAAGAAGTTGATTTAAGTTATTTTAAAATCACAGTTTTCATTTAAAAAGATCAGTAATTTCACATCTTCATGTTTCACGATTACCAACAAATATTTTTCAACACTCCGAGATCTTCAAATTATCAGATTTACGTTAGATCATTGAAAGTGGTTAAGAGGGCTTATTACACGCACGCGATCTGTGCTCACGGTAGTTGAGTTGCAAATCCTCTCAAGACTAGACAAATGGCATGCTCGCTCTCCCGATTTGAATCCCATAGAGGATGCCTCGGATGCACTAGTGAGACAAATTGCATCACGCCACCGTCCACCAACCAATCACTAAGGTCGCGAGCAGCTCTGCAGGAAGAATGGGCGTTTTACCTCATCATAAGATTGATGACTTCATTCGCAGCATGCCCCGTCGTTGTCAGGTTTGTATAGCTCCCAAAGATAGTCACACCCCATGCTATGCACATCGACCAATCGTCGTAATGTGTGTGCAAATCCATACAGTTCGTTTTGTATTCTTTACATTGGTTTTACTTTACTAACACCCGTTTGTACGGTTTTGTATCGAAACAAACGCAACCTTGTGAAATTTCCGTTTGTTATTTCAATTTTGGACACCGCTGTTTTTTTTTTTTTTTTTTTTTTTTTTTTTTTGTTTACCTGGAGAAAATGTCATGAATATACTGTGATTTCATCTAATTTCTGTTTCATAGACCTCCATGTTTATGAGTTCGTTGTCAAACGGTCTGTTACCGCTAATCGGTCTTCCTACACAATTTGCTCTTTTCATTTTGCTTTTTTCCTTTTTTTGTCTGCGTAATGGTTAATGGTATCAGACAAATGGATGAATCTCCTCAGAGTTGTGGTGTTAGCAGAGTACAAGGATCTTCATGTTAATAAAAATTAATCTGACAATCTAATGATATACTTGTTTTGCAATAAACTTGTAGAAAAATCCTCACATTCAACAGTGAAGATTTATGCATAGCCAGAGCGAAAACCTATACCAACGAAAGACAATAACTCTTCGTGAAATGAAAATTATTTTTGCAATCCACACGGTGCCCTCCAGGGTACGAACGAAACATGGATGCACAGTATATAACAGTCGATAACAGAGTCGAAAAGTGTGGCCCTCCACTGACCGGCTATTAAAGCTTTTATCTGTCATGTTTATGCGGAGCGAACCGTATGCCGCCGTGGCGATACATTCGTCCCACTCGATATTTCATGGAACGCCACACACTGCAAAAAAATAGCGTTTTATTGGGAAACGGCAGGCTACCGCGGCGGACTCTCTCATTCGTTAACGAGGACTTGTTCCTTTTTGTTGTCCTTCACGCAGAATTAATCACGAATGGTTTTATCGTATTATATATTTTCATTCTGCGCTGCAGTGCTCACGTTCAGAGGCAGACTGACCAAATGCTTTGTTCTGATGTATCGAGCTAGAAACTTTTACCGAACGACGTAACTTTTCCCCCCTCTCCTAACCGTTAAGTAGGGGAGTGAATTTAGTAATTTTTTGCCTCGACTGTTCTTAATTTCATTCGCTGGATTTAGCGCTTACGTTGCCATAAGAGCAGGTCAGAAAAAAGCAGATTACAATTTGAAGGGTTAACTGTGCTTCTGAAACAGACTCTGTATGATTTTCATCTCTTCTGTAAGTAATTATCGAATTAGAAGTTGCTATAGCTGAAAAACTCAATAAAAATGCAAAGCCTGAGCATCTGCATAGAACCTGCCACTAAGCTTTAGTACGTGACACACGCCGAGGTATTCAATCTTCAATCTGTGATGCTTACGCCTCTGTTACTCCGTATGAATCTCTGACTAACAGGTCTTGCCTAATTGCGAGCAAAGATTACTAATGTTTCTTATTCTAAGAGGGAGAGATGTTTGTTCAAATGTTTGTTAAGCTTATGGGACTTAACTACGGGGTCATCAGTCCGTAAACTTACAAACTACTTATGAACTACTTACGAACTAGGACGGCACAAATATCCATGCCCGAGGGGGGATTCGAACCCCCGACCGTAGTGGCCGTGCAGACCATGACTGGAGCGCCTCAGTCCCCTCGGCCACCGTGGCCGGCTGAGGGAGAGATGCATATCTTACTGGTCACTATGTTTCCTTTTATTTATGTTTTCGTATATGTCACCTCCACTGTTTCGTTAAAAGAGACATTACTTTGACCTTAATTTTCTCAAAAGCATGTACAAGTTAAATAATTTAGGAATTATTGAGATGTCTATGTGTTAGATGATGCACTGATTTAAGGTAAGTTAGATTTCAGTGTGCAAAGCCCATCATCAGGGGCTTACACAAATCCTCTCACATTTTTGGACAATTTCAACGTGAAGCAGTGTTGTTGATGGGTGTTACGTCGTGTTGATATTTGACATATCAACATGTTGAGTATTAAGGAAGACCGAGCGAGGTGGCCCAGTGGTAACGCATGTAACTGGCTTCTTCTGCATTTAGTTTTTTAATCCGTATAGAATAGATGGGCTCTGAATTTTAGTTGGGTTTTCTGTTGGAATGGTAGGTTGATCCTCCTGCATATTATTATGCGTAATAAATAGTTGTATTTTATTTAGCATGAAAATTTGCACAGTCTTTAATTTTATTCTAGCCTGTTTGTAACCTAAACTTTTGTAAAGATCGAACATGAAATTTCTTTTTCTCATGGATTTGATATTTGATGTAATGATACCTGAAACTGTTATCGTTCCCTGGTTAGATCATTTAAATTGGAGCCTGTTACAAAAAAGATCTATATCACAGTTTATGATGATGTTCTTGCAGTTAAAATTTTACTTTGGCTCTCTTTCGCTTCATCTATTCATCTATTGGAAAATGGGAGTAGTTAGGAACCTGCAACAAATTTTGCATGTAATTTCGCACGTGTATGAAGCGTTTTGTAACTGACATCCCCACCCCCACACACGCAAAATGATGAAATCAAAAGAAGTCTACCGCTCACAACAGTTTCGCTGTAGATGCCGTATAACTGTTGCATTAGGCATGACCTTGTATCAAATAAAGTTAGCATTACAGATTTGCATGGTACTTAATTCTCTTGCATCCAAAATTGAGCAATCTGTTTTCTTAATTTTAATCTATAGAAAAGCGAAAAGACACTCACTCACTCACTCACTCACTCACTCACTGACTAAACACCTATGAAGCTGAAATTTGGCAGAAATGTAGTTTATAGGTAGAAAACGTCTGCTAAGAAAGTGTTTCGTGATAAGCACATACTTCTACAGAATCAAGAAATCTACAGTTTTAATTCCGGTCTTTACGAAATTTCGCACGCTTGACATTGAAAACAAGAGGTCATCATCTACCATAAGTTTCATACGTTGCATGGGGGAGGATACCTTGCAACTTAAAAATGGATCCCTAAATATCTTGGTCGCGCCTTACCTTGAGAGCGGCTCGACTGATTGCACAGGTCCAGTTTTTATTGTTTTCGTTATTCTCAGAACAAGGGTTGTGTGTGTGGTGTCGCACAAGTCCAAAGTGCGCGCCACCTACTTTGGCCGCGCGCCGTCATGCACGCACGGCGCGGCGTTCTTACGACGACAGCCACGAGCGCCCTCTGCTGCAACTCCGCTCGTGGCCACCACTGAACGACATCGTTCACTTGGGACTGAGATAGCAACCAGTTAGGACCTTCGTAATCAGATAGGCACCAGTGAAGACTTTGCTATTGGACAGGCACTAGGCAGGCCTCTAACTCAACTATGTATCAGCACTCTGCAGTACTGAATTGTGTAAAAGTTAAGTATTGTATAACTTTTGTGCAATATATATCTCATTCTAATTTACTCTAGTGTTTCTAGTTTCTGGCTGCTCCCCTCCGTACCTGCACCAGCGTGCTATCTTTATTCCTGTGTCCCCTCGGCCACCGACACCTACGACGGAAACGAGATACAAAAGCGGCGACGAGGCTGGGATACAAAAGTATGTAATAAAACAATAATATTTGAGAACAACAAAATGCGTTTTTCAATGTGCCCGTGCGTTTCTGTTGCATAGAAATGTATAGTTTTGCTCCGATATTGATGAAATTTTGCAAACTCTACATTAAAAACAAGAAAAATGTCACTGTATAATTTTCGTTATGTGCATGGTGGAGGGTACTTAACTTACGGAATTTAACAAAATGAATAGTTTTGCTCCAATCTTTATTCCTTTTTGCACACATGACCTATAAACCAAGAGGAAGATCACTGGCTAAATAAATGTTTGTATAGTACATGACAGAGGGTACCTTGCAAAAATATTGCCGAGAGAGGGAAAGATGGGAACGAACCGAGAGATGGGAGAGAAAGAGATGAATGAAGAGAGACGGGGGAAGGGGATGTGGACTACGAGGGTGTAGGATAAATAAATACCCGGGTAACGCCGGATTTATAGCTAGTAGCTAATAATTTATTCATTCCACATATACGATTTATTTAAGAGTCAAAGATAATATACTCACTTTCAAAACTATTCCACGTATACTGTAAAGGTTTTTAATTACTAAATACAACTGAAAACACTTGTCTCTATATATATATATATATATTCGTAAAGCTTAGTTCACAGTTATTACAATTCAAAAAGACACACGTAGAATGATTCATAGTTCGGGAATTCAATTCCTCACACTTATATACTTCTTGTACAATATCTTTGCTTTGGGTTACAATTCGTACCACTACCTATTTCTCCTAAAATCATTTTCACAATCTCAAAATCACTTATCCTTGACAAAATTACCTTTCAGATTTCACTGAATTAGTCCATACGAACATCAGGAGGCAGAATTTTAGCATTATATCGTGTCGCAAATCTAAAAAATTTATAGATATTGTTATCATGAAGTGCGTTATACTTTGATATCAAATCTGACTTTCCCGAAGGTTAAATACAGTTCGATGATTAAACTTCGAGTGGGAGATTGAACTGAACACTATCTTCACCCTTAAAGAGAGAGATGAACTCAGAGCTAAACTTACAGAGAGAGAGAGAGAGAGAGAGAGAGAGAGGAGAGAGAGAGAGAGAGAGAGAGAGAGAGAAACCCAACTGCAGGTACTATATTTTATACTAATACTCTGACAAATGATGGCTGTTATGTATAGTGCTTTGCCTATCTTATTATGTGCCTTTTTGCTACTTTAACAAATATGGTAATTAATTTTCCTTTCAAATGCCAAAAATATACAAATTCTGACTCGTAAAAAATAATAAAATTTTTTTACGAAATTTGGCGATCCTAAAGCTACGATCGCGATGTGGTATTAGAGGCACTGGACTCGCATTCGGGAGAACGGTGGTTAAAATCAACCTCCGGCCATCCCTGATTTTCCTGAATCATTCCAGGCAAATGCTGGATGGTTTCTTCGAAAAGGGCACGGCCGGTTTCCTTCCCCATCCTTACCCAAAACTCTGGGCGTTAGCTCCGTCTCTAAAGACGAAGCTGAGGATGGGACGTTAAACCCTAAGCTTCCTTCTTTCCTATTACGGAGGTGCGCGACGTTGTTGAACGACACCCAGCACCGTGCACTAAGAGATGCGGACATGAGATGCTACGAGAAATTTGACCCGGTCTGCCAGCCCTCTCATTTTCCTCGTTCTCTTCAGATGCTCCCTGTACTTGCCTTGCTCGTGTTATGTTTTGCTTCCGTACACGCGCTTGTCGTCGGTAGTTGGGGCCCGGCAGTGCAGTTGCACGTGCGGCTGATGGCCGTCGCGCGGCGCAAGTTGCAGAAAGTGGCCGTTAGCGGCGCCACGGTCGCGTCCAGCGCGCCCTCTTTAGCTGATGAATCCGGCGCGCAATATCTGCGAGTAGCCGCCTCTCCCCTAACCGCCCCACTTCTGGCCGCAGGAACACCAAAGCCTGGCCCATCCTGTCCCGTCGCAACTGAAGGCGAACAGGTGAAGGCGTTCAGCGCTCAAAGGCCTTGCTCATCTCTCCTCTCGAATATGAGAGCGGGCGGTCGTATTACAGAGGGGAAAAAATTGTCATTCTGTGTTGGTAGGTTGCTCTTTCTGGGCCATTCCTACCTTCTCGATTCACCCATACAAAACAAACTGCGTTTTAGTGATATTACGTTCGTGTTGACACAGATTTACTGTCCCATCTTAGTAACACGCCTGTCTTAATCCCAATGACTGAGATCTGGCATTGGTTAGCACACTGGACTCGTATTCCGGTGGAAAATGGTTCGAGCCTCCGACCAGTGGCGCAGCCAGGATTTGGTTCTTGGGGGAGGCATATTTTTTTTCTTTTTTTTTTTTTTAATTAAGCCTATTGAATTCATTAGTCTATGACTTATTATTACACTTTTTATAATTTAACCAATTACACTACGAAAACAATTGCACTAGAAATAAAATGAGTAGGCTCACATTAATTTTAAACTGGAGGAGGAGCAACGTGCTGGAAGTGGAGTGTATATAATCAGCTCATAAAATAATTAGCAGCTTCTGTGTTATCAGCCAAAGAGACAGGTTTTTACCGTTTAGTTAAGGTGAGACTATGTGTAAAAAGTGAACTAAAATAAGACGTTGTTCATAAGATCCACTCGGTGGCGCCGCTGGCCTGCTAAGCAGCGGGTCGCCATATATCAACAATCGGCTCGTAACTTCAGCATAACATTAACAATAGCGGCAGCATCAAAGCTGGTCGCGGCTGTATTAAAACTGCTCACAGTAGCAGCAGCATACGTTGGCGACCCATAGTTGCGTTCACTTCTGCTTGGAAAATTATAGTTACCTTGTGTTTTACTACATGTGTACTATTTCAAATTTCCAACCAGTGTAAAAAAATAAGAGAAAACAAAAATCCTTGGGAGGGTCCGGGAGGGAGCTTCAGCCCCATTAGCCGGCTCCCCCCTTTCCCCGTGGCTGCGCCACTGCCTTCGACCATCTAGATTTGGGCTTTCTGTCGTTTATCTGAATCGCTGCAGGCAAATTCCGGAAAGGGGTTCTTTCAAAGGGCATGGTCGATTGCATTCTTCACTCTCATAAATCAAGTCCAGCTTCGGTTCCGTCTCTGATGACAACGTGGTCCGGGTGGCGTTAATGCCTGATATTGCCTAATTCTTATTTTCTTGTAATCCTCACTTGCTATACCAAATGAAATTTCATCGCATTCTTGTTTCATGCACCTCTAAACCTCAATCACAAGTAGTCGCGCCGCAAAATCAATGATACCCCGGAGCACAATCAGTGAGGTAAGGTTAGAACCAAAGTCCATAAAATTTTTATTTAATATACATCTACATAAGCACTATCAAATTCGCACTTACATGTCTGGAGGATGATTCATCTGACATATTTTCGGAGTATTTATCTAGCGTTCCATTCTTGGAAAGCGAGGAAGAAGAACACCCAAATCTCTCTGCTCCAGTTCTGATTTTCTTTTTTATTTGCTTTTATTATTATTATTATTATTGTTATCGTTACCCCCTATGTAGGTATGGATCAACAATACGGAGAGGAAGACGACGATCGTAATTTCGTAAGTAGAGCTCGGGACAGTGAAAATGAATCCCCATCCCAAGTTGTGTATCATTTGCGTGCTACTTTGACTTCTATATCGAGTTAATAGAAAACGAACTTGCTTTCCTTCTACTCATTCCATGTCTTCCTTCTTATTCGTTAAGAATCTTACACCACGCGGAAATATTCCAAAAGAGAACGAATTACTTTAGTGTGGGTAGTCCCTATTCTCATTGTTTCCCCTTACATGACTTTTCTGTATTGTGGTTCCAATTTAAGTCGATCATAGCTGTAATTCATTCAGATTTCACTGATAGATCTTGTAAGCGAAGTTTAGCGCATTTCTTTTAGTGCTCGTGAGGCTGGCCTAACACACTTTATTATTTGGGGTCAATTGAAAATTTACACACCGTAAGAGTATGTTACACAAATCATATTTATATGTTCTTTGCAAGAATATACATGAACCTGTGACAATAAAGTTGGGTGATTAGTCAAAATGCTCATATATTTGTAAACCTATTGGACCCAACTTCTATGGTCATCGGTCCCTAGACTTACAAACTACTTAATCTGAGTTACACTTAGGATAACTCATACACCAATACCCAAGGAAGGACTTGAACCACCGGCGGAAGTTACAGCCCAGTCCCGTAGCATGATGCCTTAGATCACGCGGCCACTCCCGCGCGGCGGTGAATAGCCTTGTAATATTAACGTAGATGAACTATGAACTTCAGTTATATGACTGTCCTTCGAAAAAGTCACCTACCGTAAGTAAGCACAGCTGAGCTCTGCGATACGTGTCCTGGAAACGTAGCACGAAAGGTTCCATTGGAATGGTGTTCAAAGGCTTTGTCACGTTTGGTTGGATATCAGGAATATCGTCAAATCTCTTTCCTTTCAAATTGAGTTTGATTCGAGGAAAAAGGAAGAAGTATGGAGGAGTGAGATCCGGCTAGTACGGTGGATTTTGAAGTTGCACGACAACGCCCGCCCACACGCAGCCAATATCGTCAAAGAATCCCTGGGAAAAAAGGGGATGGAGCAGCTTCATCGTCTACCATACTCACCGTATCGTAATCCTTCAGACTTATTCCAGTTCCCTCGACACAAACTCGTTTTGAAAGGAAAGAGATATGACGATGTTCCTAACATCCAACAAAACTTGACGAGGTTTTTTAACACCATCCCAAAGAAGGTGACTATTTCGAAGGACTGTTCATAGTTCATCTACGTTAATGTTACAGAATTATTCTCCGAACTTGTACATGTGAGGCGAAAATAGCCAGTGATATTTCTTCAGTCCTCACGCACACCTGACTGGAACTCTTATGGCAATCGTTGCGAGTAATAACTAAAATGGGTAGGATCACCAGGTCAGTAGTGTGAGGGTAACTTGAAAATACACTGTATCCGAGTGGCGTAATGATCAGGGCGACTGCTTGGTAAGAACGACACCCGGGTTCAAATCCTGTTCTGCCATAATTTTTCAACTTTTCCCATTGCATAATTAAGTACCCACTGACCGCCAATGTTGCAAATTTCTTTGTATCGAGATCTCAATCGTTCTACCGTTGGTTTTCATCTTCTGATGACTTTGCTAGATGATAAATGACAGCATTATCTACAGAAAATCTAAGAGAGCTGCTCACATCTTCTCTTAAATCGTTTACATAAACAAGGAACACTAGATATCGTAAAACACTATCGTGGGGACGCCAGCTGTCACTTCTGTTTTAGTAGCTGCCTTTCCTCCAATTACTACGAACTGTGTCCTCCATGACAGGAAATCACGAATCCATTTACAAAAATGAGACAGAATGGAATAAGCACGCAATTTGATTAAAACGCTTATATGAGGTACGATGTCAAAATATTTCTGGCTCTAGAAATCATGAGCATCGACTCCAGTTTCCGGTCCCTGGCTAGATGTGATGGTAACAACAGTCCTTCCCTAGCCCCTGGTCGTGGCCATACACACTACCATTAAACCGGCCCAAGAAAGATAGTCATTTTCTCTATCCTCAACTAAGGTAGTTCTTGCCTTGCGGAGTTGCGGCTGGCTGTATATCCTACTTTTTAAAAGACCTAAATGGTTTAATGCTTTCGGGCTAAAGTTCAAGTGGGGATTCATTCCTGCAAGATATAACTACCAGAGTTGCGGGTGAAGACCTTATCGATATCTACGGCAGACAAGTAGTTCTACGGTAAGGTGTGGCTGTCGGAGGAGACAATTCGTTCTCCAGGTGGCTAAACTGAGGAGGACGCAAATGTCTAGTGCCGAATAAGGATCTTCAAAGGCCAGGGGAGTATATCCTAATAGAAAATCGAATTCTGTGTTCGGCTTAAGAAGCCAACAGATCTGTATATCTAGTGTTTCTTTCAGTCCTGAAATATGGAGTCAGTTTGAGATTCCTTGTCGATATCACTCAACAATTCGTGTGGTTAAGAAGCTAGTTGTGTTCTATAAGAACAATATTTCCAAAATTCATGTAAACTGGGAGTGTCATATAAGTAATTCGTAATGTTTGAACGTTGTATGTGCTCTAAACTCCTGCTGCAAACCGACGCCATGATACAGGCCTGTGCAGTAGTGGATTACCCATGTTGGCTTTCTTGAATATCTATGTGACCTGTGCAACTTCCAGTCTTTGGGTACGGATCCTTCGTTGAGCAAAAGGGTGTATATGACTATTGATTTTGGAGCTATTGCATCAGCTATTTCTCAGCTTACTTATCTTGGCAGGTATTCCTAATTTGAATTCAGGAATATTGACTTTGTCTTCTTTTGTGAAGGAATTTCAGAAAGCTGTGTTTAGTAACTTTGTTTTAGTAATGCTTTAGTAACACTTTCATCGGTAGCATTTTCAGTTCTGTTGCTTAATAACGTTATTGTTTGTGTCTTGCTGCTAGTACACCTTACATATGGCGAGAATCTCTGAGAGTTTTCTGACAAATTTGGAGAGGTAAAACAGTGTAAGCATTTAGTTCTTACTTAGTACCTTACAAATTGGATGTAATTAAGAATTACAACGTTTGTTCATCCGGACATGTCCTACAGAACAGACGTCGCTATGTAATTCTACAGCTGATGTAAAAATAGATTTTGACTTTTGTGTGTGTGTGTATGTGTGTGTTTCACCTCCTGCGAAAGTTAAATATCGTCTACGAATATGAAAACTACCGCGGACACATGGGCAAACACTGTTATATTACGACTAATCAAAATTTGTGGTAGCTGGGGATCAAATTCGGCTTTCCTACTTATTGAAAGTAGTTACCTTATCTAATAAACACTCTCAGGACACCGCCTGGTGCGACTAAAACTTTCATCGTTATTTATGGTACCATCAACGATTACCAGACGTTTTACCATGGGGTTAATGGAATGAATTTGATGGTGGCGTGTTGCGAGAATTTTGCAGCCACCTTTCTCAAAATGCCACCTACCTATTACCTTTTTATTTTCAAGGACCACGGTATCTCGTACAGTGAAACTGGATAACGAGTTTATGCAGTCCAAGTAAGTTGCTTCTGAACCAAAATAGGGTCGGTTTTTTTGTCGTATGACTTGAGTCTCTATCAATTATCGAGATTTTAAAAGGACTAGGAAGGACTGAAAACTTATAAGACGTTACAGAAACAGAATTTTAAAAATTAACACACGCTAGCATGATAAGAATAAGAGCATTATAGATTCAAAGAGTGGAGAGTAGGGAAATATGCCATGCATCTTTCTAAGTGTAAACACAGCGTGATCACAGTGTCTGCATAAAAAATAAATAGTGGGTGGGAGGTTCTTTATTCCGAGAATGGAAATCGTCTTCAGCTTCGTCGAATTATCTTCAAATCATTAAAACATTATTGCCCAGTAAAATAGCATAACGGTTTAACACAGTTAAATATATATTTTTTATGTATTCATGCAGAATGCGGCGGTAAAATAATTGTTTATCGTTCCTACTCGCCAAATCGAAAGTAGGTCATCAACGAAACTAAAAATGATACAGTTTGTATTGTAAGTAGAGATTCGGTGGTCTTAACAAGACATAAATTTAACTCGTGCCACTGTAGTTAATATTGTGATTATGTTCTCTCTTTAATACAACACGGAATATAGTTCGAATGTTTGTAAATCTAACGGACCAAACTGCGTAGTCATCAGTCCGTAGCTTACTTAAACCTAGGTAAATTAACCTAAGGACAACACACACATCCATGCCCCAGGTAGGACTCGAACCTCCACGGTGAGCACCGCGCGCTCCGCAGCGAAACGCTTTAGACCGCTCGGCTACTCCACCGCGGCATACGGCATATAGTGCTGGGTCCCCAGTGCGGATATGAATACAACTGGCTACGTTCGTTCTCTTCAGTTCCTCCCAACATGGAAGAGGCAATTGAGAGACGATTCGCAAAACCGGGAGTGTTCCGAAAGAAGCCACGGTGCAGCGTTGGCGACTGGTTGCTGTCTGGGCTGCCACGTTAGTAGAGGCGGCAGCAGTCTCCCTGCTGCTGCAGACGTCGCCGCACCCTCCGCGTGGATACGTGTGCTGCTGCAGACAATCCCATTTCGTTCCTCTCTGTGCGTGGTGTGGACGTCGAGTGAGCAAAGTGTCTGTCCTATAGTGCGCAATTCACTGTCGGCGACTGCTTTTGTTGCGTCGCGGAACGCCCTGTAGCACCAGCTAACACCACGCGCGCTAGCAAACGCGCACGCGCGCGCACGCGCGCGCGCGCTCGCGCGCACACACACACACACACACACACACACACACACACACACACACAGAGAGAGAGAGAGAGAGAGAGAGAGAGAGAGAGAGAGAGAGAGAGAGAGAGAGAGAGAGAGAGAGAGAGAGAGAGAGAGAGAGAGAGATCTGGAGAGCCTTGTGGGCTTGTGGCCTCGCCGTTGGCAGGGCAGGTAGTATCTCCTCGTCTCGTCTGCTAGAGGTACTCAAGCCTCACAAAAGGCCGTCCGCACGTCACATCAAGAGGCCGCGAACGCTAGCTAGTGGCTGGCCTCTGGGGCACAGCACTCAGCTAGCGTTCGCGGCTATAGGTGTGACGTGGGGTCGGCCTGTTGTGAGGCCTTGTCCAAAAAATGTTCAAATGTTTGTTTAGCTTACGGGACTTAACTACGGGGTCATCAGTCCCTAAACTTACAAACTACTTACTAACTAGCTAAGACTAAGGACGGCACAAATATCCATGCCCGAGGGGGGATTCGAACCCGCGACCGTAGTGGCCGTGCAGACCGTGACTGGAGCGCCTCAGTCTCCTCGTGAGGCCTTGTCTTCAGGTGGTGTTGGCTTAGGCCACCGGCAGGGCTTCGGGGCTATGCAGCCTACTGTCGCGGACTGATCTTACATCGCGGTTCGTGACTCTAATGACCATGAACAGTTGCAGGGGTGGCCTCAAATGTAATACTGTCTGCTGACTGCGAGTTAGTCACGCCACGGCCCATTATCAGGACCATATTTGGTCAGGTGTTGGGGTCTTTCACTGCCAGTGGGTCATTTGAAGCTACTGCTCGGACGGGCGACCTAGTGTAACAGCTTTGCAGCTTCCTAAGCAGCGCGTCGGCGAGCATAACGGGCTTCCGTTTCCGCAATTAGTGGCTTTCTCGGCTCTAGCTTAGCTCCAAGTGTTGCAGATTCAATAAACAGAAAAACAGGAGGAGGAAGCAAGGCGAATGAAATTGTTATTCCAGCGACTGAAATTTGGTCAAAAATGCTGAATCCCCACTGCAGTTAATATGTTGTGATTACGAAATCGTATCTACGGTAGCGACCACTGTTATGCCCTTACACTCCCAGGAGCAAAGACAGGTGTCAGCACCATTCTTGCTCTTTTAAAGTTTTTATTTCCTTTACGTATATTTCATGGGAAGTTATAGATAGTCTAAACAGTACTGCACGCAGATGATAAGAAATAAAAATAGTTCTCATTTCTCGGAATAAAAGTAAAGAACTTACTAAATACGCTCCAACGGCGGATGCATTTTAGCACATATGTTTTACAGCATTGAAACAGGATACTTATTTTCTTGTTCAACTGCATAAGCCATATATTTATAATACAGGGGTGTTCAAATTAAAAGGTACGTGACGTTTTAACAACCAAACTGGTTGAAATATCGGCCAGAAATTTGAGCCAGAGACAAAGCGGGACAACATGCAATGGAAGCATGCGTCGCCACCTCCTAAAAATTTCAAGGCTGTGGCAGCCGGCTAGGTGATGCTCACCGTCTATTTCGACGTCTCCATGATAATATGCATCCACTTGTCTCCAGGGTCACAAAAAGTGTACTGTCCTGGTTCAAGTGGGAGAGGCTGGATCATCCGTAGAGCCCGGGCGTGTCGCTCTGTGTCTTCCGTCTGTTTGGTCCGCTAAAAAAGTAACTCAAAGGGAAGCGCTTCAACTCGGACGACGAACTGAAGGACACAGTAGGGGACTGGCTCTTGTCACAGCCACAGGAATTCTGGGAACAGGGAATGCTTCCACTCGTTAAACAGTAGGAGAGTTGAGCTCAGGCCTCTGAAGATTACTTTTGTATAAAGACTTAAACAATGCCCACAGTGTCGTTTCGAACCTTTTCATTTAAACAATTCTCGTACACAGGGTGATTATAAAAAATAGTATAGAATATTTTAGAGGTGGCAGTACTCATCGAAACAAAAGAAATAAGCCCAGTAAACGAAAGTTCTTGAGGTAAACATGATCGCTGCAAGGCGCCTGCTGCGGAGCGCGTGGTTGCTCGCCGTCGGGGGTTCGGGTCCTACCTCGGGTATGGGTGTTTCTGTTGTCTTTGGCATAAGTTACTTTTAGTTAGTAAGCCTAGGGACTTTGTAAGCAAGCCTAGGGACTTTGTATCCCTTAGAGGTACAAACACTTGAACATTTGTAAACATGACTTTATAGCAACAGGTACGCCATGCTTGATTATTTGTTATTAGGACAGTAGCTGCATCGGCACTGCGTCAAATTTTTGAGCAGGTTATTATTATGTACAATACTCTCCTATCTCTCATTAGGTTGCGTGCATTCAGTTGTATAGTTAGAGTCGTGTTGTGCATTACGTTAGTTTTCGTCGTGTTTGGGTGCCTTATTGAGCGGTACCGTCAGGCCTGGGTGTATATCCTGTTTTACCTTCTTACAAAAAATTATTCACTATTTTGTTTACTGTTATTGGTTGTTTCTATTTACAAATGGTGTATTACTTTCACATTTTCTCTCTTCCACCACTTGTTAGCATTGGAAGCCTGCTACTCGACAAGTGAAATGGCGAATATGATGTTCTGCTGCAGTGTAAAAAAGGGATGTAGCCTGCGAGACCGTGCCCTGTGCGTTGAGAAATATCCGTAGCGCAGAGTTCACCATGATAAACTTCTCCGCAGACTTTTCCACCGTCTTAGGGACACTCAGTCGTCACGCCTGAAATGGAGTGTGTGCTACGTTCAGTGGAAGAAAATCCTGGAACCAGTGCGCTACGATCAGCAGCAGCGGAATACGTGCATGATCTGGCGGCCACTGTGACAGTTGCTGTGCCCACATCGTCTACAGCGCTTTCATTTTCTAAGGCCGCTTCACCACCATGCCAGACGACATTCTCTCTATGGCTGTTCTAGAAGTGTGCCAGAAGTCTGCTGTTCACATCTAAGATCTTATCTACAATTAAAGCACGTTTCATAAGTGATAGTGCTGTGAATTTTTTTTTTTTTTAATTTTACGAGCATGTATGTGTAGATGTAAATCCGCAAGCAATTTACAAAAGAGGGCATCAACACCGATTCTCAAACAATATAAATTAATGGGGCCTTGTGCGTTACCGTAACAACTAAATGGAGCGGATTATCTGGACTTTGTCGTTAATGAATTGTTTACCTTACTGGATGTCGCACCATGTCAGCAACGATTATAGATGTGGCTCAGGCCTGATGGCGCACCGGCACCCTTGTGTCAAAATGTACGCAAACATCTGACGCAGACATTCCAGGAGCGCTGCTTTGGTCGGGGCGCCTCCGCACCTTGCCTTGCTTATTTCCCAGACCTAAACTCCTAGGCATTTGGTTATGGGTCACTTGAAGTAGTCTACGCAGATCTAATCAATGATCTGCATCCCCAATAGAGTCATACCTTCAGCAAGTACAACAACAACCGACACACTTAAACGGGTGCGTCATCCCTTACAAGGAAGGGCAGAAGGTATGCAATGTCATGAATAAAAAGCACGTCAAACGTCTATAACATGTGATTCTCTCACAGTGTGTTTCCGCAGCAATTTTTATTGAACTTAATTTTGTTGTTTTTCGATGAGTATTACTGCGTTTTAAGTATTCGACACTTTTTTGTACCTACTGCATAAACAATCAACAGTACGTGCATTGTGGGAGTGAGAAGGACCACTGGATTCGCACCACATTCAGATCATTAAGAGGCCATATAATTTATTTTTGAATATATAGTTCTACAAATACTGAATGGACCGTGCGAGAAAAACTTCCCGGGGAAAAGCAAACTGTTCGCCAGTCGTCGTCGAATTGTAAATAAGAGTTTGGAACACGAATAACTCGAAACATAATTAATGTAATCTGAAAAATGTGGCAGGATATTGCAAACAGCCTCTCCGGCCGAAATCGATTTACAACGCTTCGACAAGCAGAATTAATTCTCTTGTAATGGCATGTATTAAATCTTAATCACTACGTGATGACACTGTCGCCTCCGATGAACGCCGCGCTGCTGGACCCGCCAGCCTGGCATACAGTTTTAGCCAGTGGTGAGCAAAAATAGAGGAAACACACGCACACATCGCAGCTTGCAATTAAAAGAGAACGAGTATTTTGAATATGTGTATTTTAGAGAAGCATTTTTTGCTTCAACTGTGTTTCACGAGGATGAAATAATAATTAATGTTCTTTAGTATGTTATGAAGAGATAATTAACAATTACCTCACAAGTTGCACTTTTGAGACGCCGAACGCTCGCAGTCAAAAATGTTCAAATGTTGTATAGTCTATGGGACTTAACTACGGGGTCATCAGTCCCTAAACTTACAAACTACTTATGAACTAACTATTACTAAGAACGGCACAAATATCCATGTCCGAGGGGGGATTCGCACCCCCGACCGTAGTGGCCGTGCAGACCGTGACTGGAGCGCCTCAGTCCCCTCGGCCACCGCGGCCGGCGCTCGCAGTCACACAGAACCATGCTTAAATAACAAGCAATCGTAAACAAAATAGTGGTGTGCGTTATTTCCATGCAAGACACCGCACTTGTGTGCTAGCGCCGTATGAAAAGAGCTTATTTTTGTTTGATTCCTGGGCGGGTCATGCAGATCGTACCCTTCTAAATGCACGTTTTCCAAACAAAGATGTTACACTGATGATCTTGCCACCGAAAACAACAAAATATTGCCGATCCCTTGATGTTTGCTTCTTTCGGCAATATAAACACTATATAAGAAGGATTACAGATTTTGTAACACTAACAGGTGACATTTCATAAACTGCGTGCTTATGGAATATCGTCACAATTGTGCGATTGGAATCATGATTTCATGTCAGATAGGACACAGTACTTTGTAATTGAAGGAAAGAACAGAAGTAATATCTGGCGTTTCCCAGTGAGGTGTTATAGGGAACCTGTTGTTCCTTATTTTCATAAACGATTTTAGAAGGCAATCTGAGTACCTCTTTTAGACTGTTCGTGGATGATGCTGCCACTTACCGGTTAGGATAGTCACCATAAGATAAAAAGCAACTGCAAAATGACTGCCAATGCCGGATATCACTTCTGTTCTGCTAGATGAGTTTCAATGCACTGTCTCTTTTCTGACAGGAAATCACAAATCCAATCGCAGAACCTTGGCGATATTTCGTAAGCACGCAATTTGATCAGAAGACGCTTGTCAAAAGCCTTCCGTGAATGTATAAGTACGGAATCGATTCTAGGTCCCTCGTCGATAGCACTCATTACATCATGTGAGTAAAGGGCTAGCTGTGTTTCACAAGAATGATACTTCCTGAATCTGTGTTGACTATGGGTCAATATGTCGTTCTCTTCGAGGTAGTTCATAATACGAGCCTGCTGCAAACTGACGTCAGCCTGTCATTTTGCGGATCTCTCCTGTTGCATTTCTTGAATATTGGAGTGACCAGTGAAACTTTCCAGTCTTTGGGTACGTTCGTTGAGCGAGCGGTTTTATATGATAGCTAGTACGGGGCTATTTCATCAGAATACTCTGAAAGGAACGTAATTGGTAATTATTCTGTTAGTGCTATATGTACCTTGGTGAACAATTCTGCAAACACCTGTTGTACAGCCAAAACGCTTCTTTCCACTATATCACCAGTTTCCCACATGGATGCATCACAATGTCTTAATGCTCGTAACGCGCCCACTTTAAAAATTCAAAATTCACTGATTGGACCGAACAGCTCATGAGGCCTCCAGCACGTCTATTATCTCCGGTTGATAGTGACAACGAAGAGCAGGCAAATTTTACCGGTAGGTGCCTTATGCCAGGATATCGATGTTTAGTTTGAAACGTCAGCCAACATCGTTCAAATGCTAATATTCCTGCAGAATTTTCTAATGTAAATGTCCTGTGAATATGATCAGGTCTGTAGTTTCCAAAGTGATCTGTTATTTTTCTTTTTCTGAATATCAGTACATTTAACGGAGATAGCTGACAATTTCTGTCACACCGAACCACGACTCTGAATTTCCTGCTATACGCCAGTAGTCGCCTTTATCGCTTCGGTAATCCGTATATGTTCGAAAACCGAGCGAGGTGCCGCAGTGGTAAGACACTGGAATCGCATTCGGGAGGATGGTGGTTCAAATCTACCTCCGGCCATCCAGATTTAGGTTTTCCGCGATTTCCCTAAATCCCTCCCGGCAAATGCCGGGATGGTTCCTTTCAAAGGGCACGGCCGATTTCCTCTCCAATCCTTCCCGGAAATCCGTGCTTAAGCTCCGTCTCTAATGACCACGCTGTCGACAGGACGTTAAATCCTAAGCTTCCTTCCTTATTTCTGATATGTCCGAAAGGACAAACGGTATACATATAATGGTGTCTATGCCTCGACGGACGGAGGACAGTTCCGGTGCAGCTGCACAAAAATCTTAGGATCCATTGTGGGTACACAGATATAGCTGCAAGGAAGAGGGAAACGGTAAAAGCCGTTATTTTTTCAAATACGATTCAGAACAAAATAAATCGTATATGAGAAACGGCAGCCACAATATTATTGCGCCGGCCGCGGTGGCCGAGGGGACTGCATCGCGCCAGTCACGGTCTGCACGGCCACTACGGTCGGGGGTTCGAATCCCCCCTCGGGCATGGCTATTTGTGCCGTCCTTAGTCTTAGCTAGTTCATAAGTAGTTCGTAAGTTTAGGGACTGATGACCCCGTAGTTAAGTCCCAAAAATGTTGAAATGTTTGTATAGTCTATGGGACTTAACTACGGGGTCATCAGTCACTAAACTTACAAACTACTTATGAACAAACTAAGACTAAGGACGGCACAAATATCCATGCCCGAGGGGTGATTTGAACCCTCGACCGTAGTGGCCGTGCAGACCGTGACTGGGGCGCCTCAGTCCCCTCGGCCACCGCGGCCGCCAGTTAAGTCCCATAAGCTATACAAACATTTGATATTACTGTACAAGGCTGGAAAATGATTCTTGTTGGAAGCTGATAGCAACTTGAAGAAGAAGAAAAAACAGGATCATTAAAATGCATTACATACATATTTCAGCCGCAGAGCGGCACAAAAGAGAAGTATTCTAAACACAGAAATTATTAAGAATGGTGGTGCTACAAAAATTCATTTAAATATAAAATGAAAACGATAATTACTCTCAAGTGCAGTTAAGCTTGCATGCATGCATAATTGGAATTTTAGCTAAACATCACTGGTAAGCGGAAACCAGAGGACCATTCCGTTAAAATAAACATGACATATTTGCAGCTTATACATAAAGAAAAAATCCCCAACGGTGATTAACATATTAAAACGGAAAAATATTCCCTAAATTAATCTGAAAAGTTGCAGTTCAGTGATGTAACGGTACGTCATTTAGTGCTCACGACTCGTGAGCTATCACCCACTGCCTTGTATTTTTAGATTGCAAGAAGCTTACAACATTAATTTTTTAGGGTGTTTTTCTGGGACTACTTGATTTCTTTACTTTTAGTGATGCAATATTGTCTCAATAGATGTGTCCCAGGGTCACTAATAGCTGGTGTGTTCGGTATTTTGCTTCGCAAAAATTATCAAAATACTGGAACTGGGAAGTATTTCAGAGTAGCCATATAGCCTACTCTCTGCGAACGACGCCACTTTTTGAGGCAGCTTCTTAAGTCGTGTGCCGGCTCAAAGTTAGTCGTCATCTCCTCACCCTGCGGCTACTTTGGTCAGCTCAGTCGTTTTCTGTCGCGTCCCAAAATATTACAAGCCCATTGAGTTGAGTAACTTAAAGCATATCATGGTTCACTTGCATATGTGTCACGTTAGAGTTCTCCTTTTAATATGGAATTCAGTACGCCATATTTGCACATTAACTCTTCCAAAAATTTACTTATCTAACACGTTGGCTGACGTGTGGCCGCCGGCGGCCGCAAATGGCGGCTCTGGTGTGTCTCTGATGTCATCGCGGCAGTCAACGTGTTAAAGATAGATTACAATGTGCACTTCATTTCTGCAGACAAATAATGTAAAGCAACTCTGTGGTTCTTACAAGACAGCATAAACGTTACGGATATGACATGAACATAAATTATCATACTTAAAATATAAAAAAATCATAAAATATTGAATTATTGATGTATGAATTACATATCAGAATAAACGTAGGCAGTCATACAAAGAAGAATACAAAATATCGAACTGAATTTAAATTGGGTCGATTGCGCTATTGCACTCACTTGAATTGCAAAATTTTGCTTTCATCATGATTATAGATTATGGGCAGGAACGATATTCTTCATAGTTTTAAATATTGTTCTGAGTCATTTATCTGTTTCACCATTTACACTTTTAGCTCGTCATTTTACGGCAATTTCACACGCTTGATTTCGGACCATAGCGTGGTTCTGGCGGTGAGTTTCAATATCGATTTTACTCAAAGTTGCTCTGCAGACTTAAGTTCAACGTTCACGACTGAGGAGTTAAAGCTATCGAAATACGATTACTATACAAGTCTCAGTTGTAAAATTCCATAGCGAATCTTCACCGAAGAGGCTCTGAAGGCATTCCTCGAATATACAGGAGACAAAATAGTAATGCATTTTGACTTAACGCTTTTCCGAAGTACACCTGATTTAGTGGAAAATTTTCACAACATACCTTCCATGCTTCCACAAGAAAACACTGCTTTCGTATTGGTAAGGTACATTAGACATTATATTCAAAAATATTCAAACCTTTGTAAAGCTATGTGCCCAAACTTCAGTAGTTATAAGTTGCTAGACTTACGATCTACTTAAATTATGCGAAGGGCAACACACGCACCCATACCCGAAGGAGGACTCATAACTCTACCGGGGAGCAACCTCGCACTCTGCAGCAAGGCGCTTTAGAGCGCTCTGCAACTCCCGCGGGGCTAACGCACTATAGGAAGTCGTAAAATGCGCAGTAATTTTTCGCTGCCCGGCTGTTTCAGCAGTTCAGACAAACGCATAGGAAAGACAGTTCAAAATGATGATGCATGCTTTGTAAAAGGTGATTTTACATTTAAAATCACTGTTGGCAACTACGCAGTAACAGCTTGACGCTCTGTCTCCCCTCTGTTTCGAGAGCCAGCTGGTAAATACTTTCTGACAGCCAGCGGCTGTGTCCGATCGCTGCTGCGTCCTTGTGATCACTTGAACCAGTGCAGATCATACAGCAAGAAAGAAATATTCCTTCAGACATCATTAAATTTTCTTAAACTGAAGACTTTAAGGAATTGTGTGCTCCACATTAAACATTCTTCGACATTCATGACATTGCTGCACTAAACAACGAACGATACTCTCCCTCCCTTACGATTTTTTAACCACAAAATAATTTCCCGTAATGAATTCTGCATTTATACCTATCCCACGAATAACTAGCATACATTAACATAAAAAATTCTCAAATCAGTTAATAAATTAAAGCTACTTCGATGAAATTGATCTCCAGAATTGTAACTCGCACACTGCACAATTTTGTCCTACATTTATGGAAAGTAAACAAAAACATCTTGACCAGTGGATTTCTACATCTACATGGTTTACTCTGCAAATCACATTTAAGTGCCTGGCATATATCAAACCTCGGATGGATGTATATCTGCACACCAAAAGGTACTAAAAGTTTTCACGAGTTCGCTTAAAAACATAAGGTATGCCACCAAAACATATTCCTAAATATGCATTAAATACACTTACCAACAATAAGGAAAAGGAATGAAGGTTTAACGCCCAGTCTACAGCGCCGGCATTAGAAACGGAGCTCAAGTTCGAATTGTTTTGTTAAGAATGGGGAAGCAAATCGTCCTCGCCCTTTGAAACAAACATGTGTGAAAATTATTCTGCTGGAACAACACACCATGTTCATGTTGCATGAATGGCAAACATATGCGACTTAAATAATTCTGCACGTCCTGAGCGCTGTTCAGCGTTCCCAGGTATTGGGTGAGACCAGTATGCCTTGTGCCAAAGCACGTCTACGTCGTACGCAATTAGGACCATCATTTGCGTGCAGGCAGAAGCTCCTTCCATCGCTGAAGACCACGGCCTGCCATTCTATTTCTAAAGTGACCTTTGACGGCATCAGTCGAGCCGTGCTTGCCTATGCGGTGGCGTGAGTGCAGGACAGACGAGAGATTTGCTTGCCCGGAGTGGCACTGCTGGTAAGCGATTGCCAACAGCTCATGGTCACTTCTGGGCTCACAAACGCTCTTATCTGTGCTGCGGTAGCTATACGATCTGTCTCTGCTGCCATTACAATAGTAAGATCTAGGCGGATGTCTGCGCTGCGTGGACGACCGCAACCTAGTCATGTGACATTTGCAACCAACATCGTTGCTATATTTGCTATCATTTGATACTTATCCTTTCCAGATGTAAAAATAGGCTTGAGTTTCTAAAGAAAGTGGAGGGCGGTTGGGTAGCACACAGGTAGAGTACCATACTATGAATGTAAAGGTCGCAGGTTTGGTCTGTGTCAGATTCTAGGATCTTTGTCTATTACTTTCCACTTCTTTCCCCTCTGGCAGTGTTGCTAATGTAAAAAATGTCGAGTAGCATGTGAAACTGTAGGTTTTCCTATAACTGGCTGGGTAAGTCAGATCGAAGGAATTCAGCAAGGCAACAGCATACTACCTGCGAATAGGGCCATGCCGAGTAAAACAATGTGGTGTTGAAACCAATCTCCAGGTTGTGTACTGCTTTACCTTTTTTTCCTTTTTGTTGAAAGAAGAATCACGTCAGAGTGTGACAGTTTCATGAGGAAGTCTCTTTCACGCCCAGATAGTTTCAAGTTGTAAGGTTGACCGAGCGAGGTGGCGCAGTGGTAACACAATGGACTCGTATTCGGGAGGATGGTGGTTCAAATCCACCTCCGGCTATCCAGATTTATGTTTTCCGTTATTTCCCTAAATCACTGCAGGCATATGCCGCGATTGTTCCTCTCAAAGGCCACCTCCGATTCCTTCCTCATCTTTCACAACCAACCCGAGTGTAAGCTCCGCCTCTAATGACCACGCCGCTATCGATGGGACGTTAAAAAAATGTTCATATGTTTGTATAGCTTATGGGACTTAACTACGGGGTCATCAGTCCCTAAACTTACAAACAACTTATCAAATAACTAAGACTAAGGACGGCACAAATATCCATGCTCGAGGGGGGATTCGAACCCCCGACTGTAGTGGCCGGGCAGACCATGACTGGCACGCCGCAGTCCCCTCGGCCACAGCGGCCGGCGACGGGGCATTAAACACTAATCGTCCTTCCTTGACCCCTTCAAACAGTTACACTGGACCTAATGTGAAAATATTAGTAGATAAATGATTTACAATTTTTAAGATTAGTACGAATGCATTATAATTTTAAATAAAAAGTTGGTATAACTTAAATGTTAATTTTCCTTGCGCAGTGAAAAATAATACCGTGAAACTAATAAATCTTTAAAAAACACCTTTTCAGTTTTTCAGTCTGTTAGGTATTTTTATTCAAAATAGTGAAGTCTTCCGGCTAGTTACCTGACTAGAGCAAGCAACCCACTAGTGCCCAGAATTAAACTTCCACTCTGCAGGGGAGTGTGCGCTGAAATCAAACTTCCTGGCACATTAAAATTGTGTGCCGGAATCGGGACTCGAACCTGGGACCTTTGCCTTTCGCGGGCAAGTGCTCTACCGACTGAGCTATCCCGACACGACTGACGATGCCAGCTAACAACTCTACTTCCGCCAGTACCTCGCCTACCTGAAGTTCGGAAAGTAGGAGGCTCAGTCGGTAGAGCGGTTGCCCGCGAAATGCAAAGGTCCCAGGTTCGAATCCCGGTTCCGGCACACAATTTTAATCTGCTAGGAAGTTTCAACCCACCAGTGGGTCGCGGCGAACCACTGACTTACGGTTCACCCAGTGTGTTCACGTTCATGTATTATACACTTGCCAGAATACGCTCTTCCACACTGTAAGTACTTCTGTCCGCCATCCGAAAAGAAAAGGAAAGATACGTGGAGTACAAATGCGCACCGTGCGAGGAAATGAACATTCTGACCTGACGTATATCTAGATAAGACAATCTGGAGACTGTGCACAATCTGTCGCCGGCTCGCCTGGTGAGTGGGCCGGGAATTAAGAAGTGTCCTCCATTTGGGAGACCGCCGCGCCAAATTAAGGAACTCATTGCTCGCGCTATTCAGACGTGTGCTGCTGATGAGGTCGGGCGCCCGCGCGGCCCGCGGCGTGGCGCCAGTCTCCGCGGTGGCCCGGCCGCCGCCGCCGCCGCCGCCGCCGCCGCCGCCGCCGCCTAACGAAGAGCTCTCCCGGCCTCGCCGCTATCCCGCTAACGACCCCACACGTGTCACACCACCGTCTCTCTCCGCTGACCCTTGTTACCACCAGTAATTTGGCTCTGGCCCCTCCTCTCCGCACATACTCCCGAGATGACGGCTGCAAACAGAGGCATGTGCGACAAAATGCCACACTGACGCTCTTGTCGTGTATCTTCAAATACCGTTACAGCGGGAGCAATTTAATATTTTCCGTAATTACGGTGTATCTTTAGAAGATGAGTATCGTATACTTGTAAGCGTACTGTAGGCTACATCTCTGACTGGCAGAGTGATATTGATTGTCGATCACGTCCAAGAAGTCGAGTTTCCACCACGGTCGGGGGTTCAAATCCCCCCTCGGGCATGGATATTTGTGCCGTCCTTAGTAGTAGCTGTAGCGGAACGTGTACCACCGATTCAAGGCAGTGATTTGCACGATAGTGGGCGCTTGTTGACATGTCCCTCAATGTGTATCCGCGGCAACCTCATCCTCGTCATCGCGGTTTGTAAAATTTGGGACCATTCATCGAACTTTTCTGACGCACCTGGTAGATCTTTGCTTTTCAACATAACTCGAGTACGCTAGTTCTGTGCGTGGCGGAGAGCGGGCAGAGCTAGCTAACTGCGACAGTGGCACGAACAAAACGGTTATTATTGAAGCTGGTGCAACTAATTGAACAGTGACTCTTACTGATAAACCACGCTAAGCTATCGTGTATCTTTACAGTCAGTGGAATGTGTATTTCTGTCAAAGTGTGCGCTAACGTGTCTCGTGTCGTCGAGAGAAACAATCAGCCGCATCGCGACGTCAACGCTTTTATATATGGACTGGATCTAAATGAAGAAGAAAATGTTCAAATGTCTGTAAATCTATCGGACCAAAGTGCATGATCATCAGTCCGTAGCTTACAAACTACTTAAACCTAGGTAAACTAACCTAAGGACAACACACACACCCATGCCCCAGGGAGGACTCGAACATCCACCCACGGCGAGCAACCGTGCGCTCCGCAGCGAGGCGCTTTAGACCGCTTGGCTACTCCACCGCGGCAATGAAGAAGATCCTGACTAACGTGGAACTTTGATCTCGTAAAATACAAACTTGCGTCGGAACCGTGACATCAAGATTATCGGGCAACCGCGTCGCGATCGGACGTGTCGAACTGGCAACAATTGATGTAACTGAAGTTGGACAGCCATTGCACGTGAATAACATATTGGGCTCGCATATTGTGTAATATGTGCTAATACCTGAAGCTATTCTTTATTCTGGAACAGGACAGTCAATTATTCGCTTGTGTATTGTGTGAACCTTCGACCTGTCCGTTATTCTCTTTTTTTTACTACAGTGCAACCAAATATTATTGCATGAGTTGCAATACACTGATTCAAAGCTGAATTAATGTGTGTTAATGAAAATCCTTTATTGACGATATTGTATGACAGTGTAGTGCATAGTTTATAAGTATGGTGCATTAATGGCTCAGGGGAGTAATGTGGGCAGGCACACGATCAGTTCCGACTAAAAATCCACCCACATCATAACTAACGTAATATATATACAAATATTTATTCCCTGAGCGCATTACATACTGATGCCTTTGCATAACCCTGCATGAAAGGTCAATAAGAGAACTGACCTCACGTTTTTGCCTTTTCGCTTTATCAAGGTGCGAGGTGACGCCCATTCTCTATAGTACATGTGGTCACAATTTATACTACAAATGAGCTTCTCATCTGTCACGTGCTATATTGTTGCATTCCGTTGTATGTCTTAATTCACATGTAAATTAAACGTTTTATTCTGAACACTACAACGATTTTTAGGATTGAAGTGCCCAGTAGATCAGTAAGACTGCACCGTATATAAATGGAAAAATGTAGCCACAATAGCTGAATCATGTATCCTGTTGCATCAAGTCGATGCGCGTCACCTCAGACGACGTTACCCATTCAGAGGCGGTTATGCTTCTATATGACGTGTGACAGCAATAGAAGTCGCATTCGCTTATGTATTCTTACTGAACACTGTTAGAATGATCTACATCTGTGCACGACTGAAGTCGATGTTGTTGGGGATGGCATTTTACGGCATGATAACTGTCCATGTCGCAACGGTAGGAACGTGCTACAGTGCTTTGAGAAGCTTCCTAGCTGGTCCTTCGAATTTTCATGATCTGAATCCGATGGCACGCGCCTGCGACGCTATCGGATTCCAACTCCGTTCGCACAATCTACCGGCCATAATTCAGGGGAATCGCGTGATCTGTGCTCACGCATGTGGTCTCGAATAGCTCTGAAAGCTTAGCAAAGCTTCTCGGAGCCATTCCACAAAAACTGTAGCTGTATGGGCTATCTGAGTTGAACGAAAACCTTACTAAGTCATTGGTAAATATTTTCGGCCATAATAATATGTATTTTCCTATTGTTTTTCATTGTGAATAAATATTCCGATTGCTTCATTTGCGACACTAAATTCTTTGTTTATTGAGATTTCTATGTTATTCTACTGCCGCATTGCTGTACTCTTGATGTATACTTGTGATGTTACTTTTCTGTACGCATACGCATTCTTGTTTGGTAAGTCTTATTGATTTTGAGAGTATGTAGAGTATTTCCACGCCTCGTCTTTATGATGACTTGAAGTAGTCTAATCAAATGTTTGTTAAGCTTAAGGGACTTAACTACGGGGTCATCAGTCCCTAAACTTACAAACTACTTATGAACTAACTAATACTAAGGGCAGCACAAATATCCATGCCCGAGGGGGGATTGGAACCCCCGACCGTAGTGATCGTGCAGACCGTGACTGAAGCGCCTCAGTCCCCTCGGCCACCGCGGCCGGCTTAAAGTATTCTATAGAGTGTCATTGAGGCGTCTCATTCTATGTGAAGGAATGTTATATCGTATGCTCCACTTAGACCTGAAACAAGTAAAGGTAGAGATATTGTTCACAGTAGTCTGGAGAAAAGCCGACATTCTTTCTCACCCAAAGAGGCTCTCCGTTGTAATCAAATTAGGTCTCCGTGCAGGTCATTCAATTTCTGGGATGTCATACCAAACAATTGCACCACGGATACTCCTTTATGACAAGATGCTTTGCTGCGATGATACTAGTCTCTGAACTGTTCCTCTAGTGTAATTACTACGCAGTATTGAAAAATTTTCTCACATTCTGGAACATTAATCTATTAATTCGAAATATTTAAACATTTCGACCGTTTAAGGGCATTGAAATATATTCATTGACAAAATTGAAAATTTGTGCTGCACCGGGTTTCGAACCCGGTTTTCCTCCTTATAGCCAGCGGTCGCCTTAAGTCATTAGCCTATCCAGAAACGCTTCTTTTCCATTCAATTATAACCTTAGAATCCCGGTCCTGCACAAATTTTCAGCATTGCCACTGAATATATTTCAATGCCCGGAAACGGCTGAAATGTTCAAATATTTAGAATTCCTAAAATTACGGCCGTTAATGTCCACAAATGGTGTCTGTTCTTTCGGACATGTGCGAAAATAACAAACACCATATTAATAACTTTAATTTATTGTTTTCTTAAGTGCAATTTATGATACTGCACCCCAAACGCGGATAGAAAAACTTACTATAACACAAATTTCGTGATACCTTCACTGTTGGCTTTTTCTACTTCAGCCATTCTCCAAATACAAATATTTACCTCGGATTGCCACTGAAAATAGCGAGATTCCGCAAAATTACTAATTTCCGGGTATCTGATGTATGGTCTTGCTCTTTACTCTTCTTAGGTGTCGCTTGGAACTGACTCTATATGTGTGTTGTTAATAAAGAGCTACTTAATCCGGTATTTTATCACAGTGTTTACAGTCTTCGAGCTAGCGTGATTGCTGGTAGCATGTTAAAACCAATGAGTGTTTCTTTGTGCTTATTTCATGGCTCCCAAGTCGTTCGAGAATGGTTCCTGGATGCGTCTCACACGAACTGAGCACCTTTTACCTCCTCAACACACGAACTGAGCAACTAGCCCAAACGGTCCTGACTGCCAATACATGAACTGAGCAACTTTTAGCTTCTCGCCTGCTCAACCGAACACCTGCAGGGTCCTTTGCAAATACTTTTATTCAGGAAATTTATTGAACGTATGGAAACTAATTGTGTGGGAAACACTTTAAAAAGTGCAAACAGTCAATTTTGCCATTTCTCAATTTTACAATTTGTTTATCGATAAATATTTGTCTCTCTCTTGTTCTTTTGTCCGTTTTTGGTAAGAAACTACACTATTCACTTGAATGTGTGTTTGTACTTTCCTCAAATAACTCACAAAATCATAAAAGTTAGGTTGGTTTGATAGAGGGTGTGAATTAAAACGAGAATGAAAGCTGTCCCATGCGTTCGTCATTCTCCAAAGTGCAGAGTATTCGTCTGGCCAAATAAAAGGTGGGAAGGAGGAAGTTTCCTCGTCAATATAATTTTCTAGTAGGTAGTCAGAGAACTGAGTCAGCAATGAATCTTCTGGCACGATACTCGTAAGATCACAACACGCATTTCCTACCTTTTTATGTTTTACGTATGTTCAAGAGAGGGAATAGTGAAGCCATTTTCGTTTTTCACACCCTTTATCCTTGTAAACTGTTCCAAGTGTCTAAATTTTACACAAGCCAGTAAAAAAGAAGAAGAAGAAGAAGAAGAAGAAAACATTTCAATACAATTTCCAATACAATTCAGAAAGAAAATTCGAACAAGCGGTTGGCTTGTAAATGGCACCAATTGTATGCGTATTCCAGTATACGGCTTTTAGTCATTCACATAATTTCGCAAGCAAAGAAGTTTTATGGAAAAAAAGTTATCACTAGATGGTATGTATTTGAAAATTGACGAATGTTAAGTGCTTAATACCATCCATAAACACTAACTAAGGAAACATATGTTTGCTCGTTGTGCCAAGAAGTACAAGAAAAACAAGCAGTATTTGAAAACAGATGCAGAACTAACGGCTTTTATTGGCGTCATGTAACTAACTTGTTCTGGCCATACAACGTAGTGTGATCAACACGAGAAGGCGCGTAAAGTCGCAAGAGGGCCGAGTGGTCCCCCTTCTGTTGGAAAAATTTTATTCTATCAGTAGCAAGTGAGTTATTTAGGAGACAACTATTAGGCCTATTCAGATCATTTGCTTTTACGCTCTGATCTACCTTTTTTTATAATTTGTTTATAACCCAGTGGGTTATTCTTAGTCGAAGAGCTGACTTACATGAAATTTTGAAAATGAACAGTCCCGAGCATTTGAATAAAAGCTACGTAGTATGCTCAGAGCAATTTGTGGGAAAAGATTTTAGAAATAAGAATTTGACAAGTCAAGGGTAAGTGTTGTTCAAATGTTTGAAAATCTATCGGACCAAACTGCGTGGTCATCAGTCCGTAGCTTAAAAACTACTTAAACTAAGGTAAACTAACCTAAGGCCAACACACACACACACACACACACACCCATGCCCCAGGGAGGACTCGAAGCTCCTACGGCGAGGCGCCTTAGACCGCTCGGCTACTCCACCGCGGCGGTAAGTGTTCTAATTTATTATTTGCTTGTGTTTAAAAAAACAGGTGTTAATTGCAATATAACAACAAAATTTAATCGCCAGTTTTATTTTAATCCCTTTACGCACTTAAAGAATAAACGAGGCTGTGAAATACCAGCACGATAGCTTCACTGGCATCTGTGGTTCAAAATGTTCAAATGTTTGTTGAGCTTATGGGACTTAACTACGGGGTCATCAGTCCCTAAACTTACAAACTACTTATGAACTACTTACGAACTAGGACGACACACAAATATCCATGCCCGAGGGGGGATTCGAACCCCCGACCGCAGTGGCCGTGCAGATCGTGACTGGAGCGCCGTAATCCCCTCCGCCACCGCGGCCGGCGCATCAGTGGTCAATAGTTAACCCGTCTCCCTCTCAACTGTGAATTCCTTGTAAAATTAAATGAATTGAAAAAACTTCAATGCATTCGTGAGTGAAATGTCTGCTGAAGACAGTTTTAATGTATCTCTGTATGCTGATATCAGTATTAGTGAAGGTAAACATATCGAAACAAATGTGAGGAATTATATTATCGAAACAAACGCGAGGAATTATATTATGGGCTGGGCATGTAGTGGGTGGGAACACGGAAAATGTAAAATGGCTCTGGCATCATATAATGATAATGAACATGATGAAGTTGCCAACTTCCATGAAGAGATATGACTCGAACAAAATATTTGTTCCCAATGGTTGTGCACAGAGTATATCCAATAATATGTCAGAAATTTTCAGACAAAATTTTGATAAGTGCATTGTTGAAAGCTCTTATGGTGTGAGAAACAAGTTGGTTTCCTTTGTCATAAATGAATCTGCCGAATTAGGAGGCGTGTGTAACAGTTATTTGTTGTTGGCAAAAAATATTTTGCAGTTCTAATTAAAGTATTTGTCAATACGACAAATGATTCGTCAGCATCCCAGATTAGAAAGAGTAGCCTCATGTTACGGAAAATAACTCACAAATAGGCCTAAATGCTCACGAAGTGTGTGTAGATGTATAGGATTAAAACTTATGTGTTGTATTATTTTCAGTTCGAATTCTACCCAAATAAACTGTACAGAACCGATTGCTTTAGTTTTATTTTTAACCCTACACATTAAATGAATTAGCATCCAACATAATTTCTTAAAAAGCGCAACAATATAAAACTGTGCTGTAAATGCGGTACGCAGGGAAATAAAATTCGGAGCAGCAGACGTGAAGCCAGGTACAGCGTACAACCCGAGCCAACAGAAGGCCCTGCTAGCGGTGTCGCCTGGCAAACACGGAAATGCCTCGGAGTTTCCGCTGTTATCTTTATAAGCTACTAGCTTAAACCCGTGGCTCCACTCACGTGTTGGTTTATTATGATGGATAAGCTATCTTTCAGTAGTGTGCTATGAGACTGGTGTTGAAGAATGGAATGAAATACAATATCTTCTTTAGAAACAAACATTTTAATCAACATTCAAATTAAAAAATAAAATTATGTGAAGTGCTTAATAGTTTACAGTAAATAATACATACATTATTCCTTATAGCCTGTGTTGCAATATCTCAACACGCATGGTGAGAGTAATGTTCAAATTCATTTTAATTTCATTTTACTGTTTTTTTTTTTTTTTTTTTTTCGTATGCTTATACTTACAGAGAAAGAACTGAAGATATTGTAGCACGCATAGACCAAAGACATGGTCTGTGGCATCACGTTTCGCTGTATGTAACCTCCTTGCTATAGAGTCGCAAACGTCACCGCTGTCCTTCAGTCCGAATTTTTTTTTATAATTGGACGACTCTCAACCACCGCCTTATAGCTATTGGCATGGAACTGCTGTGGTGTACAACGAGAGACTTCGGACAACTATTGCACACAGACCATTCGTTTGCGTTCTGTAGTTTTCGCTGCAGAGCAAAATATTAACACTGCCCCCCCCCCCCCTCACACACACACGTAGAATTTTATATACAACAGTAACTTTCCATCCCAATATACTGCACCCTTTTATCATTATCAACCCTGAAGCAACAATAAAACCATTTTCAAAGAGTAAATATAATTTTCAAAGAGTAATTATTATTCCGCAATTCGCTTTATCGCTATAAAACGGTGCCTAAAACGTTCCTCAAGTATACATCAGTAATATTCAAGTCTCTGCGTCTTGTCTTTCGGACGTGATAAGCGTACACCGAACAGACATTCACATTAATATATATGGATAAATAGCTGTTCGATCGCCATAAAACCGTGTCTAAAGCCTTCCCCAGGTAGACATTAGTAACTGTACAAATTTTTAGCTCTTTATGTTCAAATGTTCGAATGTTTGTAAATCTATCGGACAAAACTGCGTGGTCATCATTCCGTAGCTTACAAACTACTTAAACCTAGGTAAACTAACCTAAGGACAAACACGCACACCCATGCCCCAGGGAGGACTCGAACCTCCACGGCGAGCAACCGCGCGCTCCGCAGCGTGACGCTTTAGACCGCTCGGCTACTCCACCGCGGCAGCTCTTTATGTCTTGTGGTTCAGACGTGATAAACGTACACCGAACAGACATTCACATTTATAGATATAGATTTGGTAGAGTGAAGCTATGAGAAATTCGCCATTATGAATAAACTGTTCAAAGATGAGAGTTCCCTCCCCACCTCCTTGCAGCTGAAGTAGTCACCTTGCAGTAATTGAATTGTACTGAGCGTTGTAGCGGCAGCGCGTCGCCGAGAGCGTCAGCTGAATGGTGGGTGCCGCGGGGCCGCTTGTGCAGGGCAGCGTCCGGCTTGTCCGCGGCGCGGCGCGATATTGATTGCAGCGGCAGAGGGGCCGCGTACAACGCGCGCCACAGCCTCAATGAGCGCGCCACAGCCTGCCGCTGCCGCCGCCCGCCACTGCGCACGCGCCAAGCGCTCAACACCTGCCAGGCACCTGCCTCTGGATTCTCGCACCTTGCCCCCTCCTCTTTCTTCTCGCATGCGCTCTGCGTGTACTGCACCTAGGCCTCGTTCACAGTTATCATTAATTTTTCGCTGCCACGTCGAAAAATTCTAATTGCGACCTATGGTACAGTGGCAGCACACTCGACTGGCATTCGTGAGGGAGGTGCTTAAAATCCACCCCGGCCATCAAAATTTACGTGGATTGTGATTTCCCAAAATAACTCCAGGCAAATGCCGAGATACTTCCTTTAAAAGGCGCGGCCGACTTTCATCCCCGTCCTTCCCCAATATTCCATCTCTAAGGCCCAGCCGGCCGCGATGGCCGAGGGGACTGAGGCGCTCCAGTCACGGTCTGCACGGCCAGTACGGTCGGGGGTTCGAATCCCCCCCTCGGGCATGGATATTTGTGCCGTCCTTAGTGTTAGCTAGTTCATAAGTAGTTTGTAAGTTTTGGGGTCTGATGACCCCGTAGTTAAGTCCCATAAGCTATACAAACATTTCATTTTTCTAACGCCCATGCCGTCGACGGATTGTTATACCGCAAACTTCTCAATCCCTCAAACTGCGAGCATTACATTTGATGATGGTGTTAGTGGTCCGTTCTTTACACATTGTTTCAGGAGGAATAGTAAATATTTTACGAGTTGGAAGTATAGACGAAATGCAATAAAAATTCACGTTAAGTTTTTATTTTATTTTATTATCTTTTAATTATTTTTTTAAAAAAATTTAATTACTATTTTTTTAATACAGAGATAGAGTTGCATTTGACACAAACAAACTTAACGGGAGATGTTTCCAAAAGTCACCAAAAATTACTTTTTTTAATGCATTTAGTAGTGAAATCTATCGACAACTATTTGCCCAAAGTTTCTCTTTCGAAATCGCGTGGGAAGTCGCCAAAAAAGAGTAAAAAAAAGTTTACATGTCTTGATGTTTTCCGTATACATCCCGTGTCGCAACTTCTTTGATTGTTTTAGTTGGACCGTAATTCTTATGTGCGTATGACAAGCCAAATATCGAACAATACAACAATAAGGTTGTGACGTACAACTCTGGTCTTGTTTGCAATCACTGAACAGCTTATTTGCGATATCTGTGCCCTGTGGAATTGTTTTGTTTTACAAAAACATAAAAGGTTCTATGAATCAAATTTGTGGCTTACGTTCCTGACAACCCCTGGCCTACTTAGGAAGTGTCCATGGCAAAATACAGAATCTGCTCTTATCCGGAAGCGTTGGCCCAAGACTACATTTTCATCATCTATAATTGTCGAACGTGCTATACATGAAGCCGTGATTGCTTTTAATGATGGAAACACAGGGGGAGAGAAATTGTTCATCCGTTCGACCTTCAACTATGTCCATTCACTCTATCCATTTTTAAGGAAATTGACTCTCATCGTGTGGGAAGAGGTGAAATTTTTATACAGGACCCTGTAAAAGAAACAAGGCAAAAGAAAGTACTTACAGGACAAGTCTGAAGAACACGGAAGTTCCTAAGTACATTTCTGAAACGTTCTGAGAAAGTACAAATAAATAAATGTCAGTGTTATCTTCAAATTCATTTTCCAGAAACTGCATATTCGACTCTTATCTGTATTATTACATCTGTGACATAATGCCTTCATATTTGGTCCATAGATTTCTCATAATGCAACAAACAGACACACAGAGCTAAATACTCAAATGTTTCCTTTCAGTTGAGATATACAGATAATTTATTGAAAACATTACACCAATTTGCACTAAGACTACGTAAAATATTGTAAATAAATTTCTATCAAAGAAATTCGAGATTGCTTATGTATTCCTGTTTTTGCATGTATAGATGTAAATATAACACAATTCAATTTTGGCAGTGATTGGTTTAATAGCTTACGAGGAAAAGGAACATAAATAATTGTAGAGGTATTAAAATTTAAATTTTGTAATAATTTAAAAATTCGAGTGAAAATTTTGAAAATTGAATTTAATGTGGTTTATACTATTGGTGATCACCACACACAATTTTACTACTTCATCTTTAATATCGCAGGCACACCAAACACAAGAATATGCATTTCTCACACTTTCCCCCTTAAAGCAAACACAAATGAGGACATGTTCATTGTGTCTCTCGTCGGTTCTGCTCGCGGCGATGGATGACATAGAGGAGACCTTGGTTGTAAAAGTGTCTGGTCAGTCTCGAAAATCACCGAGTCATCATCTCAAAATATTCCAAGACTCTCTTACCCGAAATAAGAGGAAGAACCACATTCGAAATATATGGCGACGAGGGTAAAAAAAAGTGCATCTCGCTCTTTTGTGTAGTATAGAGAATTAACGGGAAAATTTAGTAGCACAGCTTCCCGCGACATTTCTTCTTTACAACCTCCCATAATCATGTACGACACGTGAGCTACATGGCATGCCAACAAGTACAAACAAAAGTCCCAGAGAGTATTAATCGGCTATAGAAGTTCAACTAGGTTTCACCGACGAGAATTCTCTTAATGATCACACAAATCAAGGTACTGGAAAGCTAGGTACTTATATTGTTTTTTCTCAGTCCTTCCGATCGAAAAATGCTTAAGGACGGCGTGTGCCCAATGAAAGGTTGTTTAAGCGCGTGTTCTGATGATTGTTCATAACATTACGGGGTAAACCTCCTTAAAGGGGGATAGGAGGCGGCTTATGTTACTAAGTCTTACGAAGATATAGGGAGGTGGAGAATTTAAAAAGTAAATCCCTGAAGCAATTACCGGGCGTCCTCTGACAAGTGAGGAGCATAACCTGTTCGGACCACATCACTGCAGTCCACGAAAAACGTTCAGCATAATCTCACCCTATAATTTGGGATCCACCTTTTTCATTGTACGTTGAATCCATGTATTTCCTTCACTGAGATCACAGTAAAACTCGTAGTAAATGCTTATGGTGGTACGATCGCCAAATAAAGTTTTGTGGGTTAGCCAGACAGAGAAGCAACATTTTCGGCTCTATCTCTGTTTTGAGTTTTCGTTTTCCTAAACGACAGCGCATAGCTGTCGTTGCATAACGGCGTAAAAAATTAAGACTGTGGACTCATCGACAGCTAGAATAACGTATTACTGGTGTAGGAACTCTATAAACTCGCTGGACCACGCTCAGAAATTTGTACTAACATTGGTTATTCGTTAACGTGTCAGTATAATCTCCTTCACATTTCCGATTTTAAATAGCATACAGATAAGTTTCCCCACGTGTAATACCCACATTCTTTATGTTGTATTCATTTAAGCCTACAATTTCAAGATTGAGATTTATTTGTAATTTAATTGAAAAGTATCAGATCTTTCCAAAGCTACTGCATTACTGAAAAAATATATTTACTGTCAAGATTCAAATGTGAGGCAACTCATAAAGCTAAGAGTCAGGTACCTTACATAATATATTTTACGTTAAGTTTAACAGCAAAACATTTAACCAGTAGGAAAACACCCATACGCAAAAATAATTCCAGCAAATACATTATTTACAATAAATAGAATTAGTTCAGCAGGAAATACTTCCATCAAAGTAATAAGAAAGACCTAAAATATTTTAGAAAATGCGGTTTTAATTTTGAATGTATTTGGAGCAGCAACCTTTTTATTTACATTATTCGACATTATCAACTACGTAAAACTTTTCAGCCGCTAAAACTACGCCCAGAGCGGTGGCACGGTTCCCATTCCCCTCCTCCCCTCCTCTCCCTCCCCCATACTCTCACTCCCGCCGGCTGCGGTGGCCAAGGGGACTGAGGCGCTCCAGTCACGGTCTGCACGGCCACTACGGTCGGGGGTTCGAATCCCCCCTCGGGCATGGATATTTGTGCCGTCCTAGTTCGTAAGTAGTTCATAAGTAGTTTGTAAGTTTAGGGACTGATGACCCCTGGGTTAAGTCCCATAAGATTTACAAACATTTGAACATTTCAACTTTCACTCCCCCTCCGACCGCTTAGAGATAACCATGTATTCCTACCACGTGCGCTATAGTCGAATGTTGTTGTTGTGATCCTGGGACTGGTTTGGTGCAGCTTTCCACGCTATCCTGTCCTGTAAAAGCCTCTTCATCTCTGTAGAAAAAGAAAATACATCGTTTTTCCTATCGGACCGAATGGCAGTCCCGTTACAGTTTGTGGTGACCGGGGAAACGTTCCTGTCGTTGGCCTCCACAGAAGCTGCAACGCGTGGGATTCAGTGTGCACCAGCACTAAACACATACCTGCAAATATACAAATTATTAATTACTGTTTACATTTTATATGTGATTTGCTGAAAATGTGGCGTGGCCCGTGTATTTATTAATTCTACACTCTTGTTAGTCCATTTCCACACACAGTTACACGTACCAAAGCTGTGACGACGAGCCTCCCCCCCCCCCCCGCCTAAAACAAACTTACGACTTTTTCTATTAATTTGGAAGATTTTGTGAGTATATGATAAAAGAATGAAGCTTTGTTGAAAAATATTGTAGACATTGAAGAGCAGTCTTTTCTGTGGCACCTTGAAAATGACGGGTGTTGACCTCCCAAAATACTGGCTGTTATCGAAGGCGTTCCCCAACTATATTCCCGTAAATTATTTGAACATAACATACAGAATAATCCCAATTTTCAGAACAAAAGCAATCGCTGTGGGGATTAGTAAATTAGAAACACATTCCGCACCTCCACATCTGGTTCAAGTCATCAGTTGTCAGTAATCGTAAAAAATCTGAAGCCTTCAGAAAAATAACATATAGGGGAGACCAGGGTAATGGCGCCGCCTTAAGGGAAACCAGTGTGTTTACCTTATTAAAAGTGTGTCTTTTTCGTACAGAATAATACCACAGCTTCGCCAGATAATACTACTTAATTATAATTTTTTCAGCCATGTATTTTTTCAAGTTTTATTGTTAAAAATATATTGTTAAAGTATACGCAGTGGCGCCAGTACCCTAGTTTCCGGGGTAATGACGCCATACATTTGAAAATCAAGGATAAATCTACACGATGACTGAGTAGTAGTAAATAAGTATTACAACAGTTCTAATTTATACATATCACACTACTGTATTAGACATTTAGAAGGGTTCAAGTACTTGTCGGCGTAAAATTGGAATGAACGTGGATTTTATAATTTAGACTTGATTAAGACATCGCAAAGTCAGGACTACTGTTTTTGGCACTTCAAAACTACTATATTCTCTACATTCTGCAAGTGCCCATTTCACAAAATGTATGCATTTGTATTACACTTCCTTTTGCCTAAATTCCCCACCATGGCGTCATTGCCCCAGCTGCAAAATATGGCTAACAGTGTCAGTTTAAAGCCTAAGATTTTGCGAAACAATTCGGTTAGAGACACGAAATCGAAGCTAAATATCGAGTATTAAAAAGCACTGACACCCAATAGAGGTACTTATTTCAATAAAATACAAACTCGAAAATTAGATCCAAAACGTCGAAATTAACAATTCCTTTAACACGATTAATATCTGTCAAAAGAGGGGAAATTTAATCTATCTGCTATACAATGCTACCATTTCAGGCATGCGTGCGTGCTGATGATCAGCATCTGCGGTGTAAATTATATGCGGAAGTAATAAGTTTGTGATGTCATACATTTGTTCTCGTTTAATCGTACTCGTCAAAAAATATACTTTTAACAGCCTGTGGATCGTGTTTCTGGCTGTAATTCGATAATACTTGTTCATTGTTAATGAAGGTTAGGTGGTGATTACCTGAGCAATTATTTTTTTTTTAATTGGCAAGATTTACAGTCGTGAAAGTTGTGCGGACGCTTGCCTAGGCCTCACGTAGGCCACCAATAAGACAATCGAGACAAAGTGTCCCGATACCAAGTAAGAAGCCAAATCTCAACTAAGCATCGATTACAGCTTACAGACACCCTGGTACCTCTCTTTGTTGGCAAAGTTTTCAGTCTAACTCTCATATTCATTACGCAAATTAGAAAAAAAAAAAGCTCTTGGGGGTGGAGGGTTGAACCCCCTCGTCCCCCCTCCCCTATCTACGCCCCTGCAATCTACCCTCATAACAATATAATGGCTATAAGGTCCAACATACCGCAAAGGCAATCGTGTAGCCGCGAACAGGCGCGTGAAGAAGAAGACCATGCTGTGTCTGTCTGGTTTACGTGTTTATTTCCGGCTCGATGGTCTTCTTTGCAGGAAGATTAAAATTGTGTGCCGGAACCGGAATTCAAGTCTGGGACCTTTGCCTTTCTCGGACAAGCGCTCTACCGACTGAGCTATCCCGGCACGCTTCAGGGTCTGTCCTCACAACTCATCTCAGACGGTAGAGCGCTTGCCAGCGAAAAGCAACGATCCCGGGTTCGAGCCCCGGTTACGGTACACAATTTTAATCGGCCAGTAAGTTTCACACTAGCTCACACTCTGCTGCATAGTGAAAGTTTCATTGTGATATCCTCATTCTGTTGTTGCATTCTTCACTTACGTCCACACAGTCTGTCAGATATCGCATGCAACTTCTTCGATACCTACCATCAGCCCCTCAGGGGCTCAGCATTAATTTGCTGAGTACGGGCTTGGCGAACCCGGGGTCCTGAGCTGTGGGCTGTGTCGCGCCAACAGTCCGCTACACCGTACGCTCTGTGCGTGCTTCAACGACCATCGTTCGGCGCGACGGTGGAACGTTGTACGTTTCAGAGCCCGGGGATCTTGGCTTAATCGCCCGGGTCGCGAGGACGGTACAAACCTCTATAAAAAAAACCTCAATCTCAAGGTGTGCTACGTGCCGAGGAGATGCATGGCTGTTGAGGTTGAACAGCCGCTAGCGAGCAACCTCTGAGGAACCTGCCGCACCTCAGTTGTATAAGGCTTACCCAGGCAAGCGGGGCTCTGTCTGGGTGGACGCTTATCTCCCTAGCTGCTCGTGGGAACACCATGAAACGAACACGAAACGTTGGCGGACGTACAACCGCCGTCTCTAAGCGTGGTCGAGGCGATTACAACGCTGCAAGCTATGATCCCCAAACGTTTCCTTCCTTGTCAACACCATGGGAGGAACGTCGGGCGAAAATTCAGGGTGAGGCTTATGCCCCGAAATATCTGGTCTGCACTAGAAATGATGGGGAATCTTTTATGACGACGAAGCCGATGTTCTTCGTCGAACATCTAGAGGATAAGTATGGAGAGGTGGAGGGTCTTTCAAAGATGAGATCTGGATCGGTTCTGATAACGACGTCATCCCCAGCGCAGTCACGGGCTTTGCTAGCCTGCGACAAGCTGGGTGATGTTTCCGTTTCTATTACGCCACACAAGACCTTAAACATGGTCCAGGGTATCATTTTTCACAGGGATCTGCTGCTGCAATCGGATGACGAATTGAGAGCTAATTTGGAGCGGCGTGTTGTGCATTTCATCCGCCGTATCTATAGGGGTCCGAAGGACAAGAGGGTTGCCACCGGTGCCTTCATCTTGGCTTTCGAGGGCGATTCATTGCCTGAGAAAGTCAAGGTGATGGTCTACCGGGTCGACGTAAAGCCCTATGTTCCTCCCCCTATGCGCTGCTTCAAGTGCTGGAGGTTTGGGCACATGTCCTCCCGATGTGATGCCAACTCAACATGTCGGGAGTGCGGGCGTGCATCCCACCCGGACGCACCCTGTACCCCGCCTCCAGTTTGCGTCAATTGCAACCAGCAGCATCCTCCGTGTTCTCCCAACTGCTCTGTACTCCACAAGGAGCGTAAGATCATGGAGTACAAGACCCTGGACCGGCTGACATATGCAGAGGCCAGGCGCAAGTACGCAAAACTCCACCCAGTGACCATGACGACCCCATACGCAACAGTAGCTTCATCGTCGACCCCCACAGTTTCTAAACCACAGAGTGCACCACCAATGCCAGCGGGCCCCCAGGCCCGACCCACTCCACCTGCCCCCTTGACAGTTGGGGGCCCAACACCTTCAGTTGCTCCCACACTATTCACGTTGGGAGCAACAGATAAGCCATCACAGGGGACGTCGGTCCCCACCCCACAGCCGGAGAAACAACAGCCTTCTCCGGCTCCTCTCGCCCGGAAGGGGTCCCACGGGACACTCCCTTCTGAGGCTTCTCTTCGTGGGAAAGTGGATCCCGGCCGATGGCTGAAGGATCCCGTGGCTGCTGATCGAGGGGCCTCCACCTCTTCGTCGGCACCTGCAGCCCCTGTTGAGAAGCCCCCACGGCCCTTAACACCCAAGGGCCAGCGAGAGGGTAAAAAGAAAGAGAAGAAGAAAAAGGATTCTTTGGTGGCTTCCAAGCCACCCACACCCACACCCGCATCCTCTGCCTCAGAGGATGAGGTCGAGATCCTCGCTTCCGCTGAGTATCTCGCACTCCTTGATTCACTCGACCATAGGAGATCTGCACAACCGGAATCAACTGATTCTATGGTCATAGATTCTGTTGAGCCTGACCATCAGGCAGCAGGCGCTCCTATGGATTGATCTTCTTCTTTTCTTTCCTTTTATGGCCTTAGAGCGTGGAGGACATGTTATCCTCCAGTGGAATTGCGGCGGCTTCTTTAATCACCTGGCTGAGCTGCGACAAATACTGTACAGCTACCCTGCATTTTGTATCGCCCTACAGGAGACATGGTTTCCAGCACAGCGGACCCCTGCCCTCCGTGGGTATCGGGGCTACTACCGCAACAGGACCCTTTATGACAGGGTGTCTGGCGGTGTCTGCCTGTATATCTTGGACACTGTCCCCAGTGCCCCCGTGCCACTCACAACCACTCTTGAGGCAGTGGCTGTTAGAATCCGGGTGACGCAGGAATTTACTGTCTGCAGCTTGTACCTTCCTCCGGATGAGGCCGTGTCTCTCAACACCCTTACCGCTCTGGTCTCCCAACTTCCCCCACCATTCCTCCTATTGGGGGACTTCAACGCCCACAACCCTTTGTGGGGTGGGCTCCAGACCACAGGCCGCGGTAGGGATGTTGAGACCTTATTGGCGCACCAAGACTTTTGCCTCCTGAATACAGGTGCCCCCACGCATTTTAGCGTGGCACAGGGCACGTATTCAGCGATCGACCTCTCCGTCTGCAGCCCCAGCCTTCGACCACACCTTGGTTGGCGTGTGCATGAGGACCTATGTGGCAGCGACCACTTTCCAATCTTTGTGTCGCTCCTGCGGTACCAAGCTGCAGACAGCTTACCCCGTTGGTGTCTCCGTAGGGCTGATTGGAGTGTGTATGCTTCAACTGCCGTCATTGCTCCACCGCTACCAGATGACATTGACGACGCAGTCCAGCAGGTGACTAATAGTATTGTCATGGCCGCTGAGGCGGCAGTTCCACAAACCACCGGTTCCACTAGGCGTAGGTCCGTGCCTTGGTGGACACCGGAGATTGCTGAGGCCATCCGGGAACGTCGGCGAGCGCTCCAGCGCCATCGACGCCACCCATCCGTAGAGAATTTGGTGGCCTTTAAACGGCTCCGTGCGCGTGCTCGACGACTCGTATAGCAGAGTAAGCAGGATTCCTGGGAGCGGTATGTAGCCAGTATCGGCTCCCGCACCTCCCTGACTAAGGTATGGACGCAAGTCCGACGCGTCTTTGGATACCGCCCGCCGACAAGAATCCCATCCCTCACCATCCAGGGTGTGCTCTGCACGCTCCCTACAGCTATCGCCGAGCATATGGCAGACCACTACGCACAATGCTCTGCGACTGCCGCGTACAGTGCCGACTTTCGCTCCCTCAAAGAGCGGGCCGAGCGGAAAATGTTGTCCTTCCGCACTCGTCGGCGCGAAACATACAACGACCCGTTTAGCGAGTGGGAGTTCCGAACTGCCCTTGCTGCGTGTCCTGATACAACTCCAGGACCTGATAGGATTCACGGCCAATTCCTCCGACACCTTTCACCAGAGTTTCAACGCCGCATTCTCGCCCTGTTTAACCATCTATGGGCAGAGGGCACTTTCCCATCGCAGTGGCGGGAAAGCACTGTCATCCCGGTGCTGAAACCTGGTGCAGATCCCCTGGTGGCTGACAATTACCGTCCGATCAGCCTCACCAACGTTCTCTGCAAGCTCTTCGAACGTATGGTGAGTCGGCGGCTTATGTGGATCCTTGAAGAGCGCGGACTCCTTGCTCCACAACAAGGGGGCTTTCGCCAGGGCCGTTCTACCATTGACAACCTCGTGTCATTGGAGTCGGCCATTCGCACTGCCTTCGCTAGGCGTGAACATTTAGTTGCTGTATTTTTCGACCTTCGAAAGGCGTATGACACCACCTGGCGCCACCATATTTTAACAACTCTTCATGACTGGGGCCTACGGGGTGCCCTTCCTATTTTTATTCAAAATTTCCTCTCCCATCGCTCGTTCCGGGTGAGGTTTGGGGCATCTTTTAGCTCCCCACGTATTCAAGAGAACGGTGTCCCACAGGGCTCCGTCCTCAGCGTTCCATTGTTTTTAGTGGCGATAAACGGTCTCGCTGCGGCTGTGGGGTCATCAGTCAGTTGCTCCCTGTTCGCCGATGACTTCTGCCTGTATTTCAGCTCCGTTAGCATCGGCGTAGCTGAACGGCGGCTGCAGGGTGCCATCCGAAAGGCCCACTCATGGGCCTCTTCTCACGGATTTCAGTTCTCCGCACGGAAAACCCGCGTGATGCACTTCTGTCGCCGTCGGGTAGTTCACCCTGACCCAGAGCTCTACCTGGGTGGTGAACTACTTCAGGTTGAGGAAACACATCGCTTCCTGGGCATGGTCTTCGATGCCCGGCTGACATGGGTGCCACACCTACGTCAGCTGAGACAGAAGTGTTGGCGGCATTTAAATGTCCTTCGATGCCTCAGCCATACTAGTTGGGGAGCAGCCCGTTCCACCCTTCTTCAGCTCTACAAGTCACTCATTCTGTCTCGGCTTGATTACGGGAGCTTGGTTTATGACTCGGCAGCCCCTTCTGCCTTGCGAGTCCTAGACCCTGTTCACCACACAGGTGTGCGTCTCGCAACAGGGGCTTTTCGCACCAGTCCCGTAACGAGCCTTCTAGCTGAAGCTGGTGTTCCCCCTCTGCGATATCGCCGGCAACGGCTGTTGGTGAGCTACGTTGCCCGGGTTCATGCTTCACCCCGCCATCCGAACCACAGGCTTCTCTTCCCACTTTCTGCACTCCCTTCCCCACGACGTCGGCCCAGGTCGGGTCTCCCGATTGCGGTCCGCGTCCGTTCCCTTCTCTCCTCACTTGATTCCTTACCCCTTCCTCCACCTTACCATTACTCCGTCCGTATCCCCCCCTGGAAAATTCCTCGCCTGGAGCTTCGGCTGGACTTGTCCCGGGATTCAAAAGCCTCGATTTCACCACTGCTTCTCCGTCGCCGGTTCTATGCACTGATTGATACGTTTCATGGAGCAAACATTGTGTACATGGACGGTTCTTTGGTCGATGGCCATGCTGGATATGCCTTTATCCATGGTGACCACATCGAACAGCGGTCATTGCCTTGTGGAAGCAGCATCTTCACCGCAGAACTGGTCGGTATTTTGAGAGCTCTTGCACACCTCAGAGCTCACCCCAGGGGGTCGTTCGTCATCTGTAGCGACTCCCTGAGTGGCTTACAGGCCCTCGACCAGTTTCTACCGAAAAACACAGTAGTGCGAGCCATTCAAGATGCTGTCTTTGCCCTTGGCGAGTCAGGCCGTTCTGTCACCTTTGTCTGGACTCCGGGCCACATAGGTATACCGGGCAATGAACGCGTCGATGAGCTGGCCAAGCAGGCCACTACTTCGCGGTCCCTAGATATTGGCCTCCCAGTTTCCGACCTCCAAACCCAGTTGACCCGCAAGGTCTTAAGGGTTTGGAATTCTGAATGGGCAGATTCGACTGAACCGAATAAGCTCCGTGCTATCAAGCCGTCTACCGCAGCATGGAAGACGTCCCTGAGGGCTTCTCGCAGGGAGTCGGTCGTCCTTTGCCGACTCCGTATAGGCCATACTTGGCTCACGCATGGTCACCTTCTGCGTCGCGAGGACCCTCCGCAGTGTCTATGTGGTGCGCCTTTGACGGTCGCCCACATCTTAATTGAATGCCACAATTTAGCCGCAGTGAGACGAAATTTTAATATCCCTGACGTTTTGCAGCTTGCATTAGCTGACAACACCTCCATGGTTGACTCTATTTTACATTTTATGCGTGAGTGTGGACTTTACAAGTCCATTTAATGTTTGTGTTTCTCTGTCGTTTCTCTGTCCTCCGCCTGCTTAAGTCTGTTAGGTAGGCGGTTTTAACGTGTTCCAGAGTGGCTGGGTGTGTTCCGTATATCCTTGTGACCACCCAGCAAAAACACTCTTGTAATGTTTCAGCTGTTTTATCCCTTCTTCGTTTTTAATCGTATCGTTTCTTTCTATTAGTCTGTAAGTTTTAAACTTCGACTTGTTAGTGCATTCACTTCGGATCGCTTACCACAATGTTTTATCTCTTGGACTGGAAAAAGGGACTGATAACCGTCGTTGTTTAGTCCCTTCAAAAACCCAACAACAACAACAACAACCTACCATCAGGCTCTTAAATATGCACAGCGGCGGAATAGCCTTGCTGCGGTGCGCGCGGCCATACGCCTTCGGAGGTTTGAGTCCTCCCTTGGTCGCGCGCGTGTCTGTCTGTGTGTGTGTGTGTGTGTGTGTGTGTCTGTCTGTCTGTCTGTGTGTGTGTGTGTGTGTGTGTGTGTGTGTGTGTGCGTGCGTGCGTGTGTGCGCGTGTGTGTGCGCGCGCGCATTTGTTGTTCTTAGGATACGTTAGTTTAAGTAGTATGTAAGTTTAGGAACTGATGACCATTGCAGATAAGTCCCATAACTTAACATACTTGAACATTTTGAGCCTAAATATATATTAAAGTCGCAGTTGCTTGGTGTAAAGTATGTAGTCTACTCGTCTATCAACCCCACTGGCCAATTGTTCCACAGTATTCTATAGTTTGAATTAGATGTACGAAATCCTGGAATTGCTACATGTGATAGATTTTTATTTTATTTGTTGGAGTTAATTTTGTGATTGTATCACGGTGTTACGAGTCGTACCACATTGTGGTAGCATTGTGTGTGGTAATTACTTGTGAGATCGACAAGAGCGCTAGAGCAGAGGGCGCGCGTGGGAGAGAAAGACGGCGAAATGCGTTGTCAGGGCAGTGGTAGGAGAGGCGGCTGCGCGTGACGTGTCGGCCGCGCCGTCCATTGCGCGCGTCACCCGCAGCTCCCAGTATTGGCACCACTGCCGCCCCCTCGCTGCTGCCACCGGCGCACCGTTCCTACAACAAACTCTCTGCGCCGCAGTTCATCAAACCTACACTTCAATTTCCATCTGGACGACGTTTTTCGCTCTTGGCCACCAAAACATAAAAAAATAACTGTCTACATCAGATTTACCACCGTGTTTGGCGGAGGTTTCAGCTATTTTCAGCAGTTTCCGCGATTGACATGAAAATTGGCACATATAAGCATGTTTTCACGAAGAAGATTTTTATGCTCTACAAGCCGCCGTTTCATGCTTGGGAGAGTGTACCTTGGAATAAACTACAACACCGTTTCATCGATCACCATGAAAACTGCCAGATACTTGTACTTTTTCATACATAATGGGAGGAGGAGATGAACTGACAGAGGCGGAGGAGATTCACGATGAGTTTAAGAGGAGATATAAACAGAGTTCAAGAGGATTTCAAAATAGAAATGTGATGGAGATGAAAAGAGATGAGGAGGACATGGGAAGAGAGACGAGGCGGGAATGGACTCAGGAGGAGCAGATAGACCAAGAAAGGGGGAGCAGGTGATGGCCAGAGGGAAGCGGGGAAACACTAACAGAATATTCGAATAAATCGATACTCTGACAAACATTTTGAGCCGGGCTGTCATAAAAGGTTTTATAAAATGTTTTCCAATCAGTGGTGTGTCTCGTACAGTATTTACTGAAAATTTGTTTGGGAATAAAGTCGTCTTGGTACAAAGTAGCCTAATTAATGCTTTTCACCCTAAGTTTCGATGCCCAAGGCCAACGAACAATGTCACACCAAGAGGAGTATTTTGTAAAGATTTTTTCAAGCTTTTTTTTCTAGTTCATACATGTCTCTTTATTCCCAAACAAATTTTCAGTAAATACTGTACGAGACACACCACGGATTGGAAAACATTTTATAAAATCTTTTATGACAGCCCGGCTCAAAATGTTTGTCAGAGTATCGATTTATTCGAATATTCTGTTAGTGTTTCTCCGCTTCCCTCTGGCCATCACCTGCTCCCCCTTTCTTGGTCTATCTGCTCCTCCTGAGTCCTTTCCCGCCTCGTCTCTCTTCCCATGTGCTCCTCATCTCTTTTCATCTCCATCACATTTCTATTTTGAAATCCTCTTGAACTCTATTTAGAGAATGGTACTGTAGAGAAATATCACAAAAGCGGTTCGACGAACCCACTGCCATGCATTTCAATGTGACATGCAGCGTATTTATGCAGGTGCAGATGTAGTTTCAGTTGATTGTAGTAATATCGAAAGGGCTTATCTAAATTCTCTGAGAAAAAGCGTCTCATTATGAAGAAAAAAATATATCTCTTCAGGCTATTATAAATACATCGTCGATATAGTTATACATTGTAAATATATTTACTTCATATTCTGTTCTTGTAATTTATCTAGATATATTCTTTCTGTAGTTTTTATATGTTCAAGTTTCTTAAATGAACTATTTCTTTCATTAATAAATGTATCGTACCATCCATTGATATAAAGCGAACAACAGCAGTAATTGCTACGCCATCTGTATTTTATCACTGACAAATAGTGCTCCACAAGGAGAAAAACCTGTGTAGCCCGGGCATTTATTTATTTATTCCAGCCTATTCCTTCTCTGTCTGTGGTCCTTCTCTTATCTAAAAACATGTTATATTTATATGAGAACATATAAGAAATAAGGCTGTCTTGCACAATGTACAAATTATAAGTGCAGTATCCAAACAAAGAGAGGTAGTAATAAAAAGATATGTAACACTCAGACAGTCTTTTAATTCAAAACATCTTACTTGTCCAGGATCTAAAATGAATAAATTCATTGGTGAGCCCACCCTTGAGAAAGCGACGTTAAGGTGTCCGTAAGAGAACCTTGGAAACGTCAAATCCACTCTGCTATATTTAGTATATTGCCCTGTGTTTTATTAATAGGGTATTTGACTGTTTCCTGTAAATCGTTTTAAATTGTTAATTATGTCATATTATGGTCCGAATATGCTTTTTTACCTCGTGGATTTCAGTACTTAAAAAAAAATGAAATTCAAGTAATTTGAAAGCCCGCGGAAACGCTACATTTGAGTCACGTGATGCCTGTGACGTCATACAACACGCTGCTGCTGCTGTTGCTGCTGCTGCTGCTGCTGCTCTCGTTAAGATAAACAAATACCTGTATATTGTTTGGGCCGAGGCCTCGTGTTTGGGCGTTGTTTGCATAATGACCTACAAATATTGCTTAGTTCCGCACTGTACCAATATATCTGTCAAGTCCAGAAAAATTGTTCTTAAAAGTACCAAAAAATGAGAAGATACGCAAAAGTGGTTGACATTGGCGCGAAGAGATCCAAATGAAATAGCGGCTACTTAATGTGTGTATTTCTGTTCGTGGCTTCGCATGTGGACGAGTAAAGGTAAATGGATTAGTTTGTAGTGTCAAAAGTAGTGAAACATTCATATAAAACCAAATCTTGAATATGTAAGGAAAATACTGATATGCATGGCAGAAAGTTTACACACAATCGCAAGCATTCACTCACAAAAACAAAAAAACAAGATCACTGTAAATTTATTCCATCGTGTCTCGCTCGCAATGTTAACATGAAAGTGACATGCCTTTGGCTACGCGAAATGTTCGTTGCCAAACTACGTGCGATATGAAAACACCGCCGACGCAACCCGCTGTCCCTGTTTTAGACTATAGATATATTGTATAACTATACACAAGGTATTCTAGCTGCATTTTACAGGTTTTGATGTTTCACTTTGAACCAGTATTAAAGTAGTTAAATAAAATGACTCCCTTAACTGCGTGCTTTACTGGGTTAAATTTTACTAACTATCCCGGCGGCTTCCTGTGACTATGTTGGCAACAGATGCTGAATAGCGAGAATCATGAGACGTCGCCATTAGCCAATCGCGTGACAGCGCAAATATTTTGTCGTGAAACCTTTGATTTACGAGGGCAGTTACTTTTACTGACCGGACAAGGGTACATACAAGAATCACAGAACAGGAAAAACATTTATTTACTTCATGGTCTGTACGATACACTAATCTAGTCATTCTATGTGGTCTGAACATCTGGGCAAAGATTTTCTATCTTGTTGTTGATGTTGCCAACATAATCACTCAAGACCGCTTGGATAGAAGATAAAATTTCACCCTTTATTGCATAATATGGTGACTTCAGATTAAGTCTGCTGACATCAACAAATTGGGTACTTCTTTCTAATGGCTTAAAATATCTCTCGAAATAATTAGCTTTAAAATGTAGGTATGCGTTACTTACAATGCAGTTTATTTCTTATTTCTTATTATTATTATTTATGTTTCTTATTTCTGGCACGTAAAAATTTGCATTGTTTTTAAAGAATAATAATAATTGCATCAACTTTAGGGAGGTTTCCGCTATCAGCCTTCACATAACCATCTTCCGTTGTGGCATAAAAACTGTAAACGCGTTTAGATCACGAAAAAACTGAACTTAAAGCTGCGAAATGGAGGAAACGCGTACAATAATACAGCTCCGACTTCTAGTTGCCGCGCTGTAGCAGCACCCCCTTTCTATAGGGGGTGCTGGCTGTAGCTGTTCTATGACGTCAGCAGTGCTTCAGCCAATAACGGAACGTTTTCGATCACGTGATCTATTCGTGAAATTTGATGATTTTTAAGCTTTAATTACGTAAAAATAACAGATGTTTTGTAAGAATTATGAGCGAAAATGCTGTCTGAATGTTATAATCATTCAGAACAACAACAATTCGAACCATATTTTAAACACAGGAAAATACCCTATTATAATAGAAAATGCAAGGATCACTGAAAACTGCAGTCTCTCTAAGTTAAAAGGTAGATCTGTCGGAAATAATGGATATTCGTTGAATGTATACTGTTTCATTGTTTTCCTCTCCTTGTCGCTCTATAGAAGTCCAATGCTTTCGCTTGAAGCCATGTGCGCTTCACATTTCTTAGTTATCATCAGCACTTTTAGCTTTAACGAATTTCTTTAAGCTGATTGGAATACTGGTTTGTCTTAGTAGTAAATACGCATGTATATTAAAACGTGGTGCATGTTGTGAAAGCATTTTTACCCATCGCAATATATTGGATCTCATATTTATTGAATTTTATGTATTACAATCGTATAATGTTGCAATTATATATTCCAATTTTAAACATGGCTGTTAAAGACAGCAACTGTTCGTCAAAATATAAAATAATCACTTGAGAAACAGCTGTTCGGTTGCAGAAGTTTTGGTAGAATATTTACTTCACCATGGTTTCGGCTTCCCTTGGAGAGCCTTCATCAGAAGTAAAACAGTTTTTTTTTTTTTTACAGATGAATGTATAGTCAGCAGAAAGTCTCGAACGATAGGGCTCACGTTAAAAATTAAGAATTTTGCACATTACAAATTAAAAGAAGACAACGCGCCGCTAAGGGTCGCGTGTGCGTCAGACTCTGATGCCACCTGCATTTCTGCCGCACACGCGACTCTTAGCAGCGAGTTGTCTTATTTGTTTTTAAAAATTTGAAATGTTCAAACTCCCTAATTTTTAACTTGAGTCCAATCGCTCGCGATCTTCTGCTGACTAAACATCCATATGTAAAAAAAAAAAAACTGTTTTACTTCTGATGAAGGCTCTCCTAGTGAAGCCGAAACCATGGTGAAGTAAATATTTTACCAAAACTTCTGCAACCGAACAGCTGTTTCTCAAGTCATTGTCTTAAATTATATATTGATTTGTAGAAGTGCTGTTCGTCGGTAAAATCCGTTGCGAATAGAGTTAGTTGTAAAGAAGTAATAGATTTAAATCTGATGCGTGAATTTGCAGTTTTCCAGGAACGTTACTGTTTATGTGCTCATATCTCATGAACAACGTCAGTGGCTGTCAGTGAGAATAACAATAAAAAAGATTTGAAATTATCTTCAAAGATTGTTGCAAGTCGCTAAGGACTCTGATTCTCATTATTTTATTACTATCTTTATTTATTCATTTACTTCTTATGTGGAGCCTAGGGCTGCAACAACGGATCGCCATCTTGTTCTCCATTGTACCAGTATTTCCATTTCTTTCCGTCCGACTCCTTGCTGTTGACCTTCTGCTTCAGCTGATCGTCTCCACGTCACTTTGGACCTGCCTCGTCTTCGTCGCCCTTACGGATACCACTGTACTTCTTCCTTCGCAGCATGTTCATCATGTCTTCTGAGTATATGTTCTAACCATCTCCACTTTCTGCTTTTTATTTGCAGCTCAATTGGCTTCTGGCTTGTTCTTTCCCAAAGTGTTTCGTTAGAGATGCCATTTGGCCACCGTATCCCCAGGATGTACCTCAGAGCCGCGGCACTACGGTCGGGGGTTCGAATCCCCCCTCGGGCATGGATATTTGTGCCGTCCTAGTTCGTAAGTAGTTCATAAGTAGTTTGTAAGTTTATGGACTGATGACCCCGTAGTTAAGTCCCATAAACTATACAAAAATTTGAACATTTTTAGAGCCGCGGCGGATCGACCGAGCGCATTGAGGAAGAGAGAAACCGATATAAATGAAATACTGAGATGATGAGATGGAACAGAGAGATGGGGAGGAGGAGGAGGAAGAAGAGGAAATTTCGAAACTTAGAGTGAGTCGGAAGAGACATATGACGAAGAGATTAAGAGAAAGAGGAGGGGATGTTGGCATGAGAGATTTGGGAGGAGAAGACCGACAGATAGAGGGGTAGAAGAAGGTGCAGAGAGAGATGAGGGAAGGAGGGAGCGGAGAAGGGAGGGTTGGAGAAAGAGGCGGGAGGGTTTAGAATAAGATGGTCATAATGAAGGAAGGATGAGATGGATGAACAGTTGGGAAAGAGGAAATGCGTACAAAGTATATAGTATACATCCGTGAATTACATGTGCAGATGGGCATGGATGAGCAAAGAGAGGTGGGAGGATATGGAGGGTGAGAGAAGACGAACGATTATGTTGAGAAAGTTGGAGAAAGAGATGGAAAATAGTGGCGCAAGCAATGGACATAGAGGAAGGGGAGGAGAAGATGGACAGCAAGAGAGATGGAAACAGGAGATGAGTGCAGGAAGAAATGAGTGCAGTACATGTGTCGTATATTTATAATCTACTGTCGATCATTGTTTAGGAGATATGACGTCATAAATAGTTTGGGGCACACAAACTCGTCTTCATCATGCGACGAGACTTCATTCCTACACTGTATAAGAATTGAAGTACTTCGCGAATAGCAGCAAACTTGTAACATAATTTCAGACCTACTTCTCACTGACATCCACACCAAAATGATGAAAGGGAAAAAATTTATCGCTTACTACTTCTCCATTGTTCATGCTGTAAAATTATGGCAATCGATATGACTTTACATTTTATAACTTCCACACTAATAAATTTTACAGACAGTCTACACAAATACAATTGAATGTGTAATGTAAATATTACAGTACAACAGTACGAGATATGAGGACATAAACAATAAGGTTCATGGAAAACCACCCCATCACGAATCGGGTAGTAATCTATTATTTCTTCACTACCAGCTGTATTCGCAACAGATTACACTAATCAATATATACTTGAAAAATTATATCATTGTTCAACCCATAAATCAATAGTTATGAAATTATAAACAATGCATTTATAAATGCGTACCCTACACATATTTCTTATCAGTCCGTAGCCTTCACGTGAAACGTTCATTGGCGGGACGCGATTAAAGTTTTGGTCTACTTTACAATGAGATGATGGTAAACAGTGGTCGCCAGCCATGCTTTGATTTCCTAGTCAGGGTTTAACGTCCATGAACTCAGCACTCGGGTATTAATTATTGCTATCTAACTACTAAAAACAAATATTTCGGTATCCGTCCATCTGACTGGGCTATTTTCATCACTAGAAGTAATTGCTAACAATTCCCGCCGAAAATCAGATTCAGAAAACAGGACTACAGCTCAGAGGCGATAGAGAAAGAAACACACGAAAAATTACTCTCAAATTTGCGTGGAATCAAATTAAATTCATTGTTATCAATTAGTCCTTGTCTACTTCAACGATACATCAAACTAGCTGATGGCTACATGCTCTGTTACGAGACTATTTTATTTTTCCGTGCGCTCAACAGTTGGCAACACTCGCCGAGAAAAACATCACATTGCCTATACAAAATTCGACACACAAACACACACACACACACACACACACACACACACACACACACACACATGCGCTGTCGAATGTTTTGCAGGCTTTCTGTGTCGCAAACGTTATCTCGTTAATCACGGAGGATCGCGGACTCCATAACAATGAAGTGATAATCACTTTAAAACACAAACTCTGGCTCATAGTACCCATTATCCCGTTTCGACCCAACCACGGCCTCCTCCATTTTCCGAGGATCACAAACGCCTCACGAAATCATTTAAGATCTACGCCTTTCAGCGAAGCAGATTCGAGAGCAGGATGTTTGCATTTTCGTTGGCCATTGCCTGCTTCTATTTACGGCGCTTCTGCAAAGAGCTGCCTTTTCACAGGACTTCAATAAATTTTTCTGCAAAGGGTGTTGGAAACACCGGTCGTCACAAGGAAATTGCTTTCTATGTAAGGGCCGCGCGGGAGTAGCCGAGCGGTTTGGAGCGCCACGTTGCGGATCGCGCGGCCTCCCGCGTCGTAGGTTGGAATCTTCCCTCGCGCATGGATGTTTGTTCTGTCTTTAGTTAGTTTGTAAGTTTGAGGACTGATGACCCCGCAGTTAAGTCCCATAAGCTTTACAAACATTTGAACAGTTTCTTTATGTAAGGCTCCGTCGGCAACCTATATAGATGAGTGAGAGAAGACTGGCCCATCTCTCCAAGCTGAACAAAAGCCCCTCTTTCCTCGTAGCCGGATAATGACTCAAATAACTACAATAGAAAACTGGTCTATCACGCATCGCGGCTACAGAATAATATGTTGCACTTGTACCAAGGAAGTGCAGTGGCGGATTTCGAAAGGTAAGACTGAATAACGATAATCTCTGGAATTAGCATCTGAAAGCAGTATGTGCGAGTACAGGTAAATATCTCAATACATGAAAAAGGACACGGTTTTCTTTAGCTGTAAAATGATTGATACGGTGATGAACTATTTTCAGAAATAGTAAAAAATGTCGGACCAAGACAACATTGCGCTGCTTCGCTCTATTTTGACACTACGAAGAAACCACGGTTTTAACTTCCTGTACTATAAACTTAATATTCCAAAGTGGGCGTACTGTGACACTAGAAATGACGCGTGTACGTCACTCAGCTGTTCGCTGGACCAATGCCGCGAATAGGTGCGCATTAAGCTGAACCGCCTTTGTATCGTTACGGAGAGATGTATAATTCTCTGTACTGGTATTTTTTACATACTTATTTTCTTGGACATTGCTTCATTCTGACTGCGTATTCGTAATTGAAATTACGTAAGTACTACATATGAAGTTCAGATGCGAGCACTCAGGCTTTGAGCATTTTACTGACAGCAATTGTAGAACAATCGACGTTTTGTCATGTTTAAATGGTCTAAATGAGTGTTTTCTTATAAAAACAACAAAAGTACCTATTTACATATAAGTGCATGCCAAACAGTCCTTTGAGTGTGGTCGAAGTTATATACACGCGAGGGGTCGCGTCGCTTCTAAAGTCGCGACTGCTCGCGGGGTTAATCTCATTTCATTACCAAGTTGTTGAAACATGACATTCCTCACATTAAATGCGAAAATGGGATCCCTATTACCTATTATGCAGAGTCCTTAGAAAACATGCGTCTTTGGAACTGTAATGATCTGCTTACTTTTTGTGATTGATTTGGTTCTCCCCGTCCTTATGTACTCGTTTTTACACATTAGTTCGCTTAAAAGTATTATCCTTGTGTATTCGAAGGAAGGACGGAGAAGGAAGCAGATGGGTAACGCTCGTCCCCACAGAGCTGCACTGGTGGACAACATGCTTGAAGCTGAGGGAATTGAAGGAACGGAGTGGTCAGCTTGTTCACCGGACTTAAACCCGATTGAGCATGTCTGGGATGCAGTTGGTAGACGCACTGCAGCCATACCTGCGCTCCCACAGCGGTTGCAGAGCTGGATACTGCACTCGTGCAAGAATGGGCAAATACCCGTCAAGAGCTGATTGAGTTGTGCAGGCCACGTAGGTGTGCAAATGTACTGGCCGTCCGAGGTGATCTCACACTACATTAGAAGGCAAAGAGAATGAGTTTTTCACTATTATGGCAATCGCATGTTGTCTCGCTCTAAGTAAACACCATGTAAACCTCAGGTATAGAGTTTAGACAGCAAAATATCGTATTGTACCACACACAAACTACATTTGTAACCAATATCTGAGTGAAATACGGTACCATGTGTATGTTTGTGTAACATCTCACCTGTTCCCCCAAATTGTTTTGAGCAGTGTAGTTGTGTCTAGTTTCCTCGGATAGCTCCTCTCAATTCTGCGTTTAGATGAAGTAATTTATCATGTGTCCTTTAAAGACTATTTAGAATTTGTAACTCGTCATTAGAACCGAGCGGGGTGGCGCAGTGGTAAGACACTGGACTTGCTGGTTCAAATCCACCTCAGGCCTTCCAGATTTAGGTTTTCCGTGATTTTCTTAAATCACTCAATGGTTCCTTTGAAAGGGCACAGCTGATTTCATTCCCCATTCCTTCCTAGAAACCCGAGCGTGAGCTCTGTCTATAATAACCACGCTGTCGACGGGTCGTTAAATCGTAATCTTCTCCCTCCTCCAATGTGATAAGGAACTAGAAAATTCTCTGTACGCTCTGTCTTTTTACATTTTGATCCTTAAAGTGTTGTTGTGTCCTATTTGGACAATGTTTATTGCAATGAAACTGATTTTCCCTTCTTGAAAGTTACATGGCTCTTGTGGCAATGGGACTTATATATTCACTATTGTAAAATGGTTGATACCCTATCGCAGTATCTGCACATTAATGAAGTTTTATTTACATGTTATTCCGATTGTTTGTCTGTGTGATCATAACAACAGTACTAACACCAGTGGGACAACAATTTGTGCTTTTTATGGAGGATCTTATAGCACCAATTATCTTGTATAAATTATTGTAATGGTGAGATGTGGGGATGTCATACTGAAAGGTGATCTACTACCTGTGGTTATGTGTATAATCAGTGGGCGTTCCCTGTTCTACGCACTACAGCAAACGCTTTTCCGACATGGCCTAACAACGCTGAGATTTGGATGGCCCGGTTTAGCCAACAAAAGATATGACTAACGCTTTGAGTAATTGTCGTACTTTCTGTAAAAGTGCATCTGTCAGACTTTGTGGTAACGTTAGAAGAATGTGCGGTTTGATGTTGTTACTACAATCTGGACTTCCCTCACCTAAATGTAGTAATCTATGATAGTATGTTACTCGAGTTACTTTTGTTATCATTGACACCTCAGTCACAAACGATCCTGACTGGTATGTTGTTGTGGTCTTCAGTCCGGAGACTGGTTTGATGCAGCTCTCCACAATACCCTATCCTGAGCAAGCCTCTTCATCTCCACATAAGAGCGACAACCTACATCTGTCAGAATCTGCTTACTGTATCCATCTCTTGGTCTTCCCCTGCGATTTTTTCCCCATACACTTCCCTCCAACGCTAAATTCACAATTCCTTGATGTCTAAGAGTGTGTCCTACCAATCTATCCCTTCTTTTAGTCAAGGTATGCCAGAAATTCCTTTTCTCCCCAATTCTGTTTAGTACCTCCTCATTAGTTACGCGATCCACCCACCTAATCTTCAGAATTCTTCTGTAGCACCATATTTCAAAAGCCTCAAACCTCTTCCTGCCCGCACTGCTTATCGTCCATGTCTCACTCCCATATAAGGCAACACTCCACACAAATGCCTTCAGAAAGGACTTCCTTAGGTTTAAATCAATATTCGATGTTAACAAATTTCTCTTTTTCAAGAACGCTTTTCTACCCATTGCCATTCTGCATTTTATGTCATCTGTACTGCGACCATCATTTGTTATCTTACTGCCTAAGTAACAAAACTCATCTACCTCCTTTATTGCTTCGTTTCCCAATCTAATTCCTTCAGCATCACCTGATTTTCTTACACTGCAATCCATTACTCTAGTTTTGCTCTTGTTAATGTTCATCTTATATGCACCTTTCAGCACACTGTCCATTCCGTTCAATTGCTCTTCCAGGTCCTTTGCTGTATCTGACAGAATTACTATGTCGTCGGCAAAACGCAATGTTTTTAATTCTTCACCCTGGACTTTAATTCCTTCGCCAAATTTCTCCTTGCTTTCCTTTATAGCTTGCTCAATGTACAAATTGAACAACAATGGAGAAAGACTACAACCCTGTCTTACTCCCTTTCCAACCACCGCACCCCTTTCATGCCCTTCAACTCTGACAACCGCTGTCTCGTTTTTGTACAAGTTGTAAATAACTTTACGTTCCCTATATTTTACTCCTGCTTGCTTCAGAACTTGAAAGAGTTTATACCAATCAACATTGTCAAAAGCCTTCTCCAAATCTACAAAAGCTAGAAATGTGAGTTTGCCTTTTCTTAATCTATCTTCTAGGATAAGTCGTAAAGTGAGTATTGCCTCCCGTGTTCCTACATTTCTCCTGAACCCAAACTGATCTTCCCCGAGGTCGGCTTCTAGCAGCTTTTCCATTCATCTGTATATAATTCGCGTTAATATTTTGCAACCATGACTTATTAAACTGATGGTTCTGTAATTTTCACACCTGTCTGCACCTGCTTTCTTTGGAATGGGGATTATTACATTTTTCTTAAAGTCTGAGGGTATTTCACCTGTCTAATACATCTTACACACCAGGTGAAACAATTTTGTCATGGCTGGTTCTCCCAGAGACTTCAGTAGCTCTGAGGGAATATCATCTACTCCAGGGGCCTTGTTTCGACTTAGGTCTTTCAGGGCTCTGTCAAATTCTTCTCTCAGTACAGTATCTCCTATTTCATCTTGATCTACTTCCTCTTCCCTTTTTACAACGTCGTCTCTAAGTTCATTTCCTTTGTAGAGCTGCTCTATGTACTCTTTCCACCTTTCAGCTTTCCCTTCTTTGCTGAGAACTGGTTTCCCATCTGAGTTCTTGATATTGGTGGAGTTGCTTTTCTTGTCCCCAAATGTCTCTTTTATTTTTCTGTAGGCGGTATCTACTTTTCCCCTTCTTATACATTCTTCTACAGATTTGCATTTGGCTTCCAGCCACTCCTGCTTAGCCATTTTGCACTTCCTGTCAATCTCATTTCTTAGATGTCTGTACTCCATTTTGCCTTCATTTACTGCATTTTTATATTGTCTCCTTTCATCAATTAAATTTAGTATTTCCTGTGATATCCAAGGATTTTTTGTAGGTCTTGCCTTTCTACCTATTTTGTCCTCTGCTGCCTTCACTATTTCATCTCTCAATGCTACCCATTCCTCTTCTACTGTGTTATTTTCCCCTGTTTCTGTCAATTGTTGCCTAAAGCTCCCTCTGAAATTCTTAAGAACCTCTGGTTCCTTCAATTTATCCAGGTCCCACCTCCTTATTTTCCTACCTTTTTGTAGTTTCTTTAGTTTCAGCCTACAGTTCATAAACAACAAGTTATGGTCAGAGTATATATCTGCCCCTGGGTATGTCTTACACTGTAGAACCTGGTTCCGAAATCTATGTCTTACCATTTTGTCTCCTGGTCTCTTCCACGTATACAACCTTCTTTTGTGATTCTTGAACCAGTTGTTTGTTATAACTAAATTATGTTCCGTGCAAAATTCTACCAGGCGGCTTCCTCTTTCATTCCTTTTGCCCAGACCATATTCACCCACTATCTTCCCTTCCCTTCCTTGTCCTACTACCGAATTCCAGTCTCCCATAACAATTAAGTTTTCCTCTCCCTTAATTGTCTGAATAATTTCCTTTAGCTCCTCATATATTTCTTCGATTTCCTCATCATCGGCAGAGCTAGTTGGCATATAAACCTGTACTACTGTTGTCGGTGTTGGCTTCGTATCTCTCTTGACAATAATAATGCGATCACTGTGCTGGTCATAGTAGTTTACCCGCATTCATATTTTCTTATTCATTATCAATCCTACTCCTGTGATACCCCCAATTGATTTTGTATTTATAATCCTGTACTCACCTGACCAGAAATCCTGCCACCGAACTTCACTAATGCCCAGTATATCTAACTTCAACCTATCCATTTCCCTTTTTAAATTTTCTAATTTTCCTACTCTATTAAGGGATCTAACATTCCACGCTCCGATCCGTAGAATGACAGTATTGTCTTTCCTGATGATCACATCCTCCTGAGTAGTCCCCGCCCGGAGATCCGAATGGGGGACTATTTTACCTCCGGAATATTTTACCCGAGAGGATGCCATCATCATATGTTCATACAGTAGAGCTGCATGACCTCGGGAAAGGTAACGGCTGTAGTTTCCCCTTGCTTTCAGCCGTTAGAGCAGAAAATGATCTGGTTACTAGACACAACTTTTCTCTTGTAACGCGTCAGTTTCGTCGTAAATTTGTGTAAAAGCTAAGGCACCAAACTACTGCCTTCGTCGTTCCCTGTACATATTTTAGTACTCACAACGTAAATTGAAGTAACGTACGCTAAGGACAACACACACACAGTTTTGATTTACAGTTCTCACTCCACAGTACTGACGACAGCGAGTTGCTAATGGAGAATTTCCTTCCGTCGCGTCGCTTCACTGAGGGAGACGGTGCAGCGCGTGGCGGGGCGGGGCGCGTTAGGAAGCCGTCCGCCGGCCCGGCGCGGCGCGTGTAACAGACGAGCCGGCGTTCATTTCCGGAGCACCAGTAATGACGGCGCTCGCACCTGCCCTTCCTTCCGTCGCTCTAATTAAGAGCCACGGCCAGCCTCCCAGGCTCTGTCGCTGCTGCGAGGGCGTGCACTGCCGCGTCAGGCATCGTCGTACCTGATTCCGATGTGCTCTTAGGCACAGTCGCTGAAATGTGCTGTTCAATCCTGACGAGAGCAACGAAAATATTTGTCAGCGCGACGAAGAAGTGATGCAAACTAAATTATGTTTTCATTATGACGATACATACAGCGCAGTAACGTGCGTAATGTGGCATCCTCAAGAAGCAGTTTTAGCTTATACGGATTTGTTAACTAGTCTGACTTATTTGCCTGTGTACAAGGATCGTCTGAAAAGTTCGATGAACGGTCGGTCCCATATTATACAAATCGTGATAGCGAGGATGAGTTGCTCGTGCATACAGTTCGAGGGACATGTCAACAAGCGCCCCCTTATAGTGCAAAGCACTGCAGTCTTCCATTCCTAGGGAGTAAATTGCACACAAAATACATTTTTTCGTATCTTTTAAGTCCAGTTGACTGTCTAATGATGAAATGTTTATTTTTCAATATTCGTCATAGATATTATAATACTCAATTCGTAAGTACCCTATCGCATAAAATCTCAAGGTTTTACGCTGAAAAATGTGGTCGTTGGATATTTAACGTTGTCTTTTTCATTTCATGTGACACGGTACTATAATACTGAATTGAATTTTTAAAAAGAAATCGGTAGCAGTTGCTGAAAGAATATGCATTATTCTGCCTTCATTGTAATACGTTATGGACGGACGAAAGATTTTTAATGAACGTTCGTATTTGAAGTACCAAATTACTTGAAGAACCAATACATGACTGAAGGTAATATAATGGGATGAATAGTCTGAAGAGTATTCTCGGCTTTATCTACAACATTTGATCATATCGTTGATGGTGTAAAATTTGTTCTGCAATTTGTTGCTAATACAGTTTAAGCAACCATCTTTTACAATCATAATTACAAAACGGCTATTTCAACTTCGTTGTAAAATGTTTGTATAGTTTATGGGACTTAACTACGGGATCATCAGTCCCTAAACTTACAAACTACTTATGAATTAGCTAACACTAAGGACGGCACAAGTATCCATGCCCGAGGGGAGATTCGAATCCCCGACCGTAGTGGCCGTGCAGACCGTGACTGCAGCGCCTCAGTCCCCTCGGCCATCGCGGCCGGCCAACTTCGTTGTAAAAGTTTGCAAAGCTGTACGGACAAATATACAAATTGTCGAGCTAATGGCTGATGACTTAAATATATAGCACAATGTTCCTGCGACGTAATTCTTTATTGTGTTGAAGTTGCAGGAGGAAGAAGCACTGAAGTTAATAACTCGATAAATGTGATTTCATTAATTTGTGTTACAAATTCTTTTTTCGATTTGATTATTAGCTGTCACTGATGGAAATTATAGGTTTGTTGAGATGGGTGTGGACTGCCAGCATTGACTCTCAAGTGTCTATACGTCTTTCTTGGGGATGGATTTTTTTTGTTCTGAGGAATATTTAATGAGGCTTTCTCCAGTAAGAACAATGCATGTAGGCGATACTAAAGTTAGATGCAGCTGTCTATTATCATGGATGAGAAAGATCATAAAATATTTCTTTGCTTGTATAACATATAGGAGGAGGATTTTACATAAACCAACCGAAACAAGTGTGGAAAATTCAGGGATCTGCGATTTCGTATCAATAATTAGGCTGAGGTTGAGTTCTTGCAGAACGTGTTCAAAAATGTAGCAAAATCAGCACAAGACAATTTAGAACAGAGGTATAATGTTTCTTCGCATGCAGCCTATCAAGTGCAAGAAAAGTTTTCTTTGTATAACAAGTAAATGTGTAACACTCCACATAATAAAGGTGTGACATGTATTTAGTTGTAGTACCAATTATTTTGACTTCTTGCTCCCATTTACGAAACGATATTAATTTATTATAATTTTCATTTCTTTTGTCTCGCAATACATAACGTTCTTGAACAACCCTGGTCAAAATTGTAGCCATCGTAAGATAAAAGAACATACTGCGACCCCCGCGTCTGCTTGAAAGGAAACTACCAAATTTTTTGATCGCGTCCTTTCCGTTGCGCAGGGCGTGTCTCGTCACGGAGGACCATTCAAACGCTGGTCAGTATCTGATACTTTTGCTAAGTCGCCTTGGAGCACTACACTCGTAGGAGTTCGCAATTTGTGTAGTGGCAGTGATTAAATTTTCCCATCGACGGCAAACGAATAAGTATTTAATCAGGCCATTAAAGCTTTCATGAATGGTGACTATCATCGAACTGTGTTGTACGAAATTTAAATTCAACATACGCAGGAATGGACGACATTAGCTGCAGTGTTGATTTAATTACGTCAATGGGGGGCTTGAAAATTTGCGTGAAGCTGGGATTCGAACTCGGGTCCTACTCACCATTTTAGTACTCGTTTACAACGAAGTGGAGCAGAATGGCTGCGTGGTCTAAGACGTCATGCTACGGACTGGGCAACCTTTCCCACAGGAGGTTAGAGTCCTCCTTCGGGCACGGATGTATGTGTGTCGTCGTTAGTGTAATTTCGTTTAATTACTGTATGGTGAAGATTTACAGTGTTGATATATTTATCGATATTTTTTCGCAATAGCGAATTTCTTTTAGCGTCACTGTATAAGGTATAGATGTTATACCAAATGGTGACATACGAAAATTTGTCCCGGGTCAGGACTCGAATCCGGGTTCCCCCCCCCCCCCCTTTTCGCGAGCGGTCGCCTTAACCACTAGGCTCCCCGAACACGACTCCAGGACCGTCCCAAACTTCCATATGCCACACTGATTCATAAGTGCAGTCAGTGTGGCATATGGAAGTTTGGGACGGTCCTGAAGTCGTGTTCGGGTAGCCTAGTGGTTAAGCCGGCCGCTCGCGAAAAGCGGGAAACCCGGGTTCGAGTTCCGGCCCGGCACAAATTTTCACATGTCACCATTTGGTACAATATCTATACCTTATACAGTTACGCTAAGAGAAATTCGCTATTGCGAAAAATCATTGATAATTTCGTTTAGTTAGTTTGTAAGTCTAGGGACTGATGACCATAGCAGTATGGTACAATAGGATTACAAACATTTGAACCTTTTTGCTTACAACTATCACCGCGACTGCGTAAGATATCCTACCATGCCGCCCACCAGAATCAAATTTGCACCTCGTCCACACAGTAGGTCAACAAACGTAGTGTCCGTGTCCTTTGTCAGTCATTACTCGCGGCATTTCCTGTAAGATTTAAGCCCTGGTGTGCATCAGCAGGGAAGGAAGGGCCTCTGGCTGTAGAAGGATAACCCGCTGATTTACGGTGACCGCTGTGTCCGAGTAGTAAAGTGGTCAGTGCCACTGCCCTAGGAGGGCCCGGGTTCGAATACCGATTCGGTACGAATGTTCAGTTTTCCCCATTGATTTAATTCAATGCCCACTGGAATCAAACGTTCGTCAATTCCTTTGTGTCAAGATTGATAATAGCTACTTAACAAAAATGGCGTCCGTTTCTTCGGGCAGGCCCGAAAGATGAGATGGACTTGTGGGTGGCGGGTTTCTTTCGTTTTGGCGGACATTAGTCCGCCTGCAGCGGGCCCCGCTATTACTGGAGGGTGGGGGGAGGGGGCCTGCCGCCGGTGTCGCCGCCGGATATTGATTCAGCGCTCGGCCGCCAGCGCGCCTTTGAAGCGCTTAACGCCAGACCTCTGCTCCCGATGGCCCCACGTCGACACCCTGCCCAGTCTCCTCACCTGCTGCCGGAGTATTTATCTCACTGCTCCACTTACTCTGCTTGTCTCTTCGAGCTTGTCGTAACAAACTTCCAGCCACTTTTGCGTTCTGTACTTCAGCCACTAGTCGAGAAACAAAAATGTGGTGTCAATAACTGATTGTATTCGGCCTTAAATGTGTTAAATAATATTCAGGCAAACATAAGCATTTAGCGAACTGACTCTGCCTTGAACGTCGTTCGCCCCATACACGTTTCATTTGGCATACGGAGCATATTTTATAACGATCCGCACCATGGTCGTCACCGAAAAGTCTGTTTACTATATTGCTCACATGGACACGGAAATCAGGCTTTTGAGTGCTTTGTTCAAATATTTGTAAATCTAAGAGGACAAACTGCTGTGGCTATCGATCCTTCATTTATCAACTAATCCAACTAACTTATGCTATGGCCAACACACGTACCCATGATCGAGGGGATGACTCAAACCTCCGACGGAAGCGGCCGTGCAACCCTTGAAAAATACGGAACACACGCATGAAATTTATAAACAAATGTGTTAGTATTTCAGTAGTATTTCGTCTTACGAAGACGATCGCCAGTGTGGCGTATATATTGTATCAGCATAGACAGAATAGACTAGAATTTTATGAAGTCTATACTGAAAACCTTCCAAAAGTAGATGTGATTACGGTGATCGCTTTTCAAAAACAACGCAGATTTTTTTACGTTCAGGGAATAAGAAACGTGAAAACTTCGTTAAAAGTAAACTGCTGCTTGTGTCAACAAAGGGACTATGGATAAAACTATTACACACCATTAATGTGTGTTAACTAGGATTGCGACTTGGATTCAATGGTTGTTTCTTCTACCTAATGCGTTGCACTTTTGAATGAAAGCTGCTTTTAAAAAGTATCTGGTATGCGTGCCTATATAATTGCAGTTCGGATTCACATTAAGTCGTGCATATACTTACATTAATTTTGCGCCCTAACCTTTTTCTACGTGTCATTTTGCATTTCCATCGTGATGTTTTGTTAGAAAGTAACACGGGAGGCTAAAGAAAGGAGAAAACAAAGAAATATCACTGCTGAAGTTTTGAAGCGTATGCCAGTTTTACATTGTAGTGTAATGGGTAGCGTTTCGGATTCCAGATTTTGCGTTCCTTGTTCAAATCCAACCGTATGTGGATTTCTCCCTTTTTTTTTCGCGAAAGAATGTAGTATTGTGAAACGCGTTGGCATTAATCACTGATGTAACTATTAAAACTTTCATGAAATATTTACTTCAGCCAACTACATTAGAAAATGAATTTAAGTTGTTGGGTGTCATCTCGTGATCAGATTTTTCGCAAATGTAAACATTAGCTCGTTTATGTCTTCATAAAACTGCTTTACACCAGTGCAGTTGTAGAGCATGCTACTTAGTAGCGAACTAAGTGAATAATGATTATCGCATGGAGTGTTGAATTACATCAAAATGATGCTCACAGAAATAAACGCACGAAGAGACGGATCAGAGCAGCGAGTTTGTCACATTTTACGCATCTTCCCTTTGCTTGAAACCTGCTGGAAACATTTTCTGGAATTTTTATGGTTTGTATGTACAGTGCACTGCTAAGGAAATTTGGTAGACTGGTTTCCGAAACGTGATTGCCCAAACAAAGCTTCACTGATATTGAATTTTGCAACGGCCGATGAGCCGAGTGCTTTAGCAGGCTTTGAATTTTATTTCCGTTTCTTTACACTGAAATTCATGAGGAGGAGAAGAATGTTATGAGCATAAGATAACATAATTAATCATTCAAGATAATGTGCAGCAAGAAGCCAAATACCATATTCCTGGTTCTTTTATAATTGTGTAGGGATACTTGAATATCTTGTTGTCCGTCGCTGACTTACTATGTAGGCTAGTCTATTCTTTCCGTGATTTCTGTAAGTTTCTCGCCGCGCGGAATGGGCGCGTATTGAAAGGCGTCGTGCTACGGACTGGGCGGCCGTTCCCGCCAGAGGTTCGAGTCTTCCCTTGGGCATGAATGTGTGTGTTGCCCTTATTGTAAACTAGTTTAAGTAGCTTGTAAGTCTAGAGACAGATGAACATAGCTGTCTGGTGCACTGGTTTTACAAACATTTGAACATTACATTTGTTAGCTCCTTCTTTCAGGTATATATGAAAATTTTATAGTAACTTCTCTTCACCAAATTAAACCTTCCTCACACGGGACGTGTTGTCCCAACGAGGTACAGGCCAAACGTGCTGTCTGTTTAGCTACAGCACACTCTGAAACGACTTGCTACATTCCATGTATCGTGCTGCTTATCATGACATGAGACCGCAGCGCATATCAATGAGTTCACATATGGATGTGCTTAAAATAGCACGATATCTCTGTTAGCGTTCATCGAAGAATAAAATTAAAAAAATAACGAAAAACCTGAACTGTAACTTTCTTATGCTCGCACATGGCATGCAATATCCTTCCAGAAATTGTATTTTTTTCTTCAAAAAACACAAATACGGTATATTCATCGGAAAGCAATTCATGATGATAAAAATGTAAGACCAAATCGTTTTTGGCAAAAATCATAAAAAAATGTTTACGGTGAAATACATATGCACTAGATCCACTTGTCTTGCTCTCTTCTATTCCCATTTTCCACGATGTATATATTCTGTATATTCAAAGGTTTCGTTTGGCTTTCCTTCGGAGATAATGGGTTCTGTTTGATACATTTTACTTGTTCATAGACACTGAACAAGGTCTCAGCTCAACAATGTTCGTTGTGTTAATTTTTTTTATGGTTGTACGTAAACACTGTTGCTCCTTTATTGCATCTACTTCCGTGGCCCAGCGCTATCCATGTGCTCACTGCACTGTGGAACTGAACTATTGCAACACTGTAATGAACTGCAACAGAATTCAAATACCGTGCGAAAATCCGAGTGACGTAGGGTACCGTCTTGAAACTCAACAAAATTCTCTCGTGGAAAGAGTTCGTTCTTGTTTTTAATAAAGAACGTCTAATATTGGATATGATAATTGTATTAAATTGACAAAAAAGTTACAGAAACCGTAATTAAACGAAACTGTTAAAATATCTGGGAGATGTAGATGCAAACCTGTTACTACATATCTTTTCCAAAAAAATGTTCAAATGTTTGTTAAGCTTATGGGACTTAACTACGGGGTCAACAATCCCTAAACTTACAAACTACTTATGAACTACTTACGAACTAGGACGGCACAAATATCCATGCCCGAGGGGGGATTCGAACCCCCGACCGTAGTGGCCGTGCTGACCGTGACTGGAGCGCCTCAGTCCCTTCGGCCACCGCGGCCGGCATATCTTTTCCTCCACAGCTCGTGATGCTAACCACCGCGCTAACACGTCGTCTTAAAAAGAAATAACAACGAATATCGGATTTTATATTTAAATTAACAAGAAAGAGCCATAAACGTTGAGGAAACAAAACAGAAAAAAATATAAAAAATTCGGAAGTATGCAGACGCGACCCCTGCCCGCTTGTAATCTTTACTCTTTAGCTTGCGACGCTACCGCCTCCGCTACTTATATATTGCTGCCGTATTTCCTCAGTTAAGATATACTATGCACCTAAAACATTTTGTATCATGTTATTTATCTATGACGTAACATCACACTCGTCACTCCTTTGACAGAATGGCGTTATACTGTAGCATAGAAACGATATTGTTTCACGATATACCTATTATAACACTGGCATACATTAAATACGAAAACCTGTAAACCTATGAAAATGTAGTTTCCGGTAATTTATTGTAACAAATAATATCGAAAGTGACGCGTTGTCAAAATTTCGTCAATTTTCTGACGCTTTAAAGAAGATTTTATTTATACCTCGTACGCTACAACGAAAGAGGGCACGAAATACGGTGTTCCGTTTGCAATAAGGCAGCTGAAAAGTTCTGATTATAACGTGAAAACAAATTCGCTTCTCATTGGCCACGTTCTACTCCACGAAGCAAAATTTTAACATGCCAGATCGTTCATTCCACGCTCCGCAGGTTACTGGAACGTGAAATTCCTCGCTGCGACGTTACCACTTCCTCCTCCAAGTGAGTTTTCATGTTCCGTGAGAGGTTGGCATTACTTCGCTCAGCAGTGCATTTTGAACATTCTGGTCAAATTATGCCACTATTTTATTTTACATTGGTTTCGTAACTGAACGAAGTAATTTAAAACAGAATTTCTCGACGCGTTAGGTACGCCATTGACTGGTAGCTTTAATTTCCTTATGGCAATTTCTCTTTCAGACTTACAAACCTGAAAGCCCCTAAGTGTGGTATCTTCAAGAAAGACGGAAGCTTATCTGTTTGTATGTCTCCATTCCTAATAAACAAGTGAACTGAGGATGAGCTTGAAGAATAACCGACTTTGATGATAGAAAAATGTTGTTGTTGTTGTGGTCTTAAGTCCGGAGACAATACCCTATCCTGAGCAAGCCTCTTCAACTCCACATAAGAACGGCAACCTACAACTGTCTGAATCTGCTTACTGTATCCATCTCTTGGTCTTTCTCTGCGGTTTTTACCCCACACACTTCCATCCAACGCTAAATTTACGATTCCTCGATGTCTAAGAATGTGTCCTACCAATCGATCCCTTCTTTTAGTCAAAGTATGCCAAAAATTCCTTTTCTCCCCAATTCTCTTCAGCACCTCATTAGTTAAGCGATCCACCCAACTAATCTTCAGCATTCTTCTGTGGGACCACATTTCAAAAGTCTCTATTCTCTTCCTGTCCGCACTGTTTATCGTCCATGTTTCACTCCCATACAAGGCAACACTTCTATTCAAATGCCTTCAGAAACGACTTCCTTAGGCTTAAATCAATATTCGATGTTAACAAATTTCTCTTCTTCAAGAACGCTTTTCTACCCACTGCCATTCTGCATTTTATATCCTCTGTACTGCGACCATCATTTGTTATTTTACTGCCCAAGTAACAAAACTCATCTACCTCCTTTATTGTTTCATTACCTAATCTAATTCCTTCATCATCATCTGATTTTCTTAGACTGCACTCCATTACCCTAGTTTTGCTCTTTTTAATCTTCATCTTATATGCACCTTTAAGCACACTGTCCATTCCGTTCAACTGCTCTTCCAGGTCCTTTGCTGTCTCTGACAGAATTACTATGTCGTCGGCAAAACGCAATGTTTTTAATTCTTCACCCTGAACTTTAATTCCTTCTCCAAATTTCCCCTTGCTTTGCTTTATAGCTTGCTCAATGTACAAATTGAATAACATTGGAGAAAGGCTACAACCCTGTCTTACTCCCTTTCCAACCACTGCATCCCTTTCATGCCCTTCAACTCTCATAACCGCTGTCTGGTTTTTGTACAAGTTATAAATAACCTTACGTTCCCTATATTTTACTCCTGCTTGCTTCAGAACTTGAAAGAGTTTATTCCAATCAACATTGTCAAAAGTCTTCTCCAAATCTACAAAAGCTAGAAATGTAGGTTTGCCTTTCTTAATCTTCTAGGATAAGCCGTAAAGTGAGTATTTCCTCCTGTGTTGCTACATTTCTCCTGAACCCAAACTGATATTCCCCGAGGTTGGTTTCTACCAGCTTTTCCATCCTTCTGTAAATAATTCGTGTTAATATTTTGCAACCATGACTTATCATACTGATTGTTCTGTAGTTTTCACACCTGTCTGTACCTGCTTTCTTCGGAATGGGGATTATAAAATTTTTCTTAAAATCTGAGGGTACTTTGCCTATCTCATACATTTTACACTTCAGGTGAAACAGTTTTGTCACGGCAGGTTCTCCCGGAGACTTCAGTAACTCTGACATTGACCCCATTACAGTGTTAGAACATTCTGAACTTATAAAGATTGGGAAAGGAGTCAACAGTCGGCTCTTTGAGAGTCGGGTCTGTTACTAAAAGGAATCCACTGAAGTTGCCCAACGATTATTTGCCTCATGTCCCTCCCTTGAATGTTTAGATAAGCTTAAATTAGCAGCTGAAGATGCCGTGCAGGAAAAGCACTTCCTGGCGTGTGTAGGGTTTGTGAGCAACACGAACAAAAGAGGCCCGCTTGTGGGAACAAACGAGAAGAGACTGCTCCCTGCAAAGCGAGGCGCTTGTGCCCGTCACGGCGACGCGCCGGCGGCTATATTTCCGCGGCTGCAATTAAGACGCGGCCCGCGGAATGCGAATAACTCGACACCGCGGCGCCGAGGCAGCGGCTGCCGTAACCGAGGCGAGAGCAGCCGCGGCTCCTTTATCTGGCGCTGAATTAGGGGCCGAGTTGCGTGCCCGCTGCTGCCTCCTCATTTCCCTCTAGGCGCGGGGCCGGCCGCGAGACATGTACAAACAGCGAGGGCGCCGACAACGCACCGCGCTGCTTCTGATGGAGGGCAGTGGAACAATTTAATCGACGTAGCGACTGTTCTTAAACAACTGTTTTGAACTACTATAAACGATGGTAAAAAAATGACAACGCTAGATGTGTATCCATATTCTCTGGAATAAATGTACATGCTATATCTCTTCTTCCCGACGATCGTGTTTTAGGTTTTATTCGCGCAAGTGGCTTTTATTGGTCTATTTAGTGGTGGGTCCTATAAGTCCGCCCTGTCGGGCTTCAACCCCTCCAGAACAATAGGCCGCTGTTATTTTACGGTTTATGACTTGTTTTTCAATTAAGGATTTTAAAGTGTGCAGAGTGGCTGGCTCATCCCGTATTATTTTGTGATCAGCCAGCCACACGCTTCTGCTGCTTTGTTTTAGTTTACTGCCTATTTTGTCAACTCCTGTCTTGTTCTTTGTTATATGTCATCATTTTACCATTGCCTGTCTCTATGTACCCGGAGTATGCTGAACTTCGAGTACTATGCGACAAAAAGGAAACTTTTAAAAGTTAACTCTTAGCAGGGAACAGGAGACTGATAACCCAGCAGTTGAGTCCCCTTTAAACACCCAACAACAACAACAACAACAACAACAACAACATCTTCCCGACATGACCATTATTAAGTCGAAGACAGCTACGTAACTGGCTCAGAAGACAGCACGTAGATTGTTGGACCAAAGTCTAGCAACAAAAACATGGCAGGATAATGATGCCAAAGCCATGTTTTAAAAGAAGATCTGCAATCTTGGGCCTGAACAGGAGAGAGATTAGACTCATGGTTGGATTGCTGACAGGCCATGGGAATTTCAAAAAAACGCCTACATACAATGGGAATAACTGAAAAGGACCCTAAATGTAGGATCTGTGATGACGGTGATGAAACTGCATCACATCTGACCTTCGAATGCATTGCATTGGAGAGTAAAAGACACAGAACATTTGGGACAACCAGAAATTGTGTCTAATAAAGAACTGGTAAAGGGACTCCTTGCACTGTTCAAGGGCATTGGTTGGAGTGCAGTTGTACACCAGGCCCGAAGTCTTATGGGAATTCCGCGAATTCTGAATATAATGGGCAGGGACGTTACGTCTGTACTGTAATCGCGGGCTACTTGAGGCCTGGAGACTAACTTGAGCCCAAAACAGAAAAATGTTGTTTGGTTCTCTGCGCACTCTCAACATCAGTATAACGACGTACTTCACTGCTTGGCTGGTAGGCGGCAGCACTAAGCAGATCATAGCATGAGTCAAGGAGGTTTGGAAAGTCGCCACTAGTAGCAGCACTGGTTATGCTACCTACATACGTTTTGTCGATTTCACTCTGCAAACCTTCGTCTGTATAGGTATCAGGAATAGCCTAAAACACGAGGGAAGTGCATATATTTCATATTTAGTTCACCATCAAAGCCAACTGAGAACTGTTGATGTCCTGAATAACTCATTAATTGTACAATATGTGGTCAAGTACAACTGGTACTCTTTTTCTGCAAATACGGGTTACTTGAGTCCATGGACCAGTGACCGTTGGAAGCAATAAGATGCAGGTAAAGGAATCGGTGTGCTTCCAAAGAATCAGTTCCCAGTGCTGTTGCGAACTGTTTCAGAAGAAATTGGTCCAAATATGAAAAGCAACCTAAAGGCAGGTTTCAAGAAAACTGGATTAGTGCCTCTAGATGAAAATCAGATCATACGCCGTTTGTCAAGTAAAGACAAATCCTAGGCAAATGTAGACTTGTCTATAATTGGGGATGGGATGCATTTCTTCAACGAGTTCAAGAGAAGAGAGGCGAGTTTCTTACACCTCACTCTCCTAAGAAGAAAAAACTCCAAGTGCCACTTAGACATAGTGTAAGTGTATATGATTTCTGCTCTACCAGTAACACCCGTTTGAGATTAGGAGGTGACAGCGACATCAGCCTCCACAATAGTAATGATTAACATACATAACATTCGTCTATGACTTTTTGCCACACCAAAGTCAAATCAACACCATCGTCGGCGCCTTTAAAGAAAGATGACCTAGAAATAGACAAGTCTGTTCTGGTGTAAAGGAACGAGAAGGAATACCTAGGAGTCATCCTCGCTTAAAAGCATCAGGTGTTACAGTCGACTGTATGGAGCCTACACTAAAAGCCCAACGGTGGCCCAAAAATACGGATGTCTTGAGGTATAAATTTGAAGATGTGGTAATGACAATACAACCCACAACATTAATAAAAAGAGGTTTGTTTTCTTTAACTGTACTCTAAACATTGCTATATTTTTTACTTTCTATTGTTAGTACAATATCTAAAAAGTGTTGTTCAAAATTAACATTTGTCCTTAAAATAAACGTTTGGAAGTTCATTGGATGTTCAGAAATTGTTATTCAAATAACCATTAACCTACTTGGACCCAAACTGCCTTGAAATAGTAGTATCTATGGGTATTACTGTCAGGGTTCAAGTAACCCAACTGTAAGGTTGACTTGAGCCCAAATAAAATAAAAAAATAAAAATATTTACTACGTCACGAACCATACGTACTGCACATCAAAGTATCCATAATAAACTGTAGTTTAATAATATAAGGTGAGTTTGACGGTGAACAAAATCTGTTGTGTTTATTTTTAAACATGATGTTAGAAGTTTCGAAATCTGGGCTCAAGTAGCCTGCGTTTACGTTACTGTGTGGATAAGTTGGAAATTTGCATTTGACACGAGGCATGCTAGCGGTAATCTGTGTGTGCCAGTGGCTAAGTGATCAGAAAAATAGCCTAGTAAGCCGGAGTAGCCGGTTTCGAAGCACGGCGGCCACAAATATTCATTTTTTCTCCATTTTATTCAATCATCACTGGCAGCTAATGTAAATTCCTTTGTACTTTCATGAATAGTCGCTGCGAGATGAAATACTGTATCTGAACTATAGGACATGTCCGAAAGAACGAACACCACGTATGTATATAGACATTGATTTCATTCCTACATCATTCAGTCGCGACCATCTGTTGCGTTAGTTGGTACACCGACGCTCACTGTGCACAACTAAGAATTATGACTTCTGTACTTTCCACATGTCCAAAAGAATGACCACCGCAGTTCTGCATTGTAATCCACTACGTAGAGTTAATGCTTCTCTCAGTCCTGACTTTTGTCGGGAAAACAGTGTTGGCTTCTTGTTATGGTGTACAACGGTCAAAGTAGGAAGACATGCTAGGATTTGGGTCGTACGAGGTAATTACTTGAGTATTTCGTGCGAGTGTGTGACACCACTATGACTGGGAGGTGCAAGGGTTAGCAGGAGACGTGGTTCGAACCCTGGGCCCGGCACAACAGTTCATATGTCCGTGTTGTATAATTGCAACACCTGCAAGTAACTGAGACAAAAATACCCACATGAAATCTCTACTCACATTGTACACGACCGAACAAGTTGTGTGTTTCGTGAAATACCGTAACAATGAAATCGGTACACTCAGGTGGGCGGTTGCTTATTGGAGATACCTGTGAAGCGGTACATTTTACAGAAGACATGCTGTCAGCGTGTTTCAAGAAGAGTAGTACCCCATTCCTTCATTTTACAGGTACTACAGATATCTTTTTTTTTTTTTTTTTCATTTTCTTAAAGTTACTGTAACAGTTATTCGCAAAGCAGTTTTATTCAGTCTTCTGTATACAACCAATTCTATCCAGTTAAAAGTTGATACCCACCTGGGTTATATACTTCGTTAATTAACGCACTACTTTCTACTTAATGTGTTATGCCGTTATATCCATCACCTTCATTCAGTCGTCATGGGCAGCTGTATTAACGCTTTCTCCAGTTATACATACAACTTTTACGCACCTACGTTGAATGTCATACTGAACGAGGCGGCGCATTGGTAACAGAATGGTGTCGCATTCGAGAGGAAGGTGGTTCGAATCACCTCCGGCCATCCAGATTTAGATTTTCCTTATATCGTTCCAGAATAATGCCGGGCTGGTTCCTTTGAAAGGGCACGGCCGATTTCCATCCCCCAATACGAGCATGAGCTCCGTCTCCTAATGACCATGCTGTCGACGGGACGTTAAATCCTAAGCTGCTTTCTTTCAATCCTTAAATGTCATGTATCTGCTGTCCGTTTACTCGTTAACTTGACTTTCCCTCATTTTTTGGAATCCAGCCAATAACTACCTTTGTCCTTGTACTATCCATTCACTTTCACTACATCTTTTGAGTACTTTCATTTCATTTCCTTGACGATCATCAACCATTTGTACGTTTTTCTGTCTATTCTGCAGGATGTCGTAACTGGAAATAAACACTAGATTAGATTAATAATTGTTTCATGTATCATGAAAAGCGGCTCGATAGCACAGTGGTAGAGTACCAGACTACAAATCCAAAGGTCGCGGGTTCGATCCACGGTAGGTCCTAGGATTTTTGTCTGTCACTTTCCTCTTCTTTCACCTCTGGCAGTGTTGCTAATGTGAAAAATATCGAGTAGCACCGTGGTTCGGAAACCACGTTAAACTGTAGGTCTCCCTATAACTGGCTGGGTAAGTCAGTTCGAAGGTCGGAGGAAGGCAACGGCATATCACCTCCAAACAGTACCTTGCCTATTAAAACACTGTGGTGTTCAAACCAATTTTCGGATTGCTGACTGCTTTAGATCATAAAAACGATATTTCGTAATTATGTGGAACGTGTTAACTCTGCGTTTCAAACACGTCGTTAGTTTAATTGTGAAGAATAGTTCTGATGTGTCAAGGCTTCCATTCGTTGTTCAGGGTTGGGTGCGCTGCACGTGAGATGTGACACTAACCAGGCAAAAGAGACATTTCTACTCATTAAATGTGCCGTTAAAGCAGCACCATCAACGAATACTTCTACTTCCATACACCGCAAGCCACCTCAAGGTGAGTGGCGGAGGGTACTGTGCTTAGCATTGTCACTTCTATTCCATTCGCCTATGATTCGCTGGAAAAATGATAGCCTGTATTCCTCCGTGTGGGCCCTAATCTCTGTTATCTTATCTTTGCTGTCGTTAGTCACGGGTTTCCCCTTATTTTAATTACTTGTGGTTTCGCTTCTTAGATTTTCATCTCATTTAATAAAAAATTTTATCCCATAAAGTGAAGAAAGGACTTGGCTATATGAGTCGTATCTTGATATTGCCGGTTTTCACTTAGGTTATTATTACTCGTGTGTCACAGATCCATTCATCCAGTTTTGTTTTGAACTACTGAATATTCACGTACATTGAATGAATCATTCTGTGCTTAGTAATTCTGAAATTATCTTTATTTCATCCTTTACACTGGTCTGAAGCTACTTCACAACGACCTTATGACAGTAACTCAAACCTGTGCTAATAGTAGCATCTTTATATTCACAATATACAAAGTTTACTTTACTTCAATGAATACGTTTCTCGAAATTTTCGTAGAAGTTTTACCAAGCACTATACACTCCAAAGTAAATGGCCTAATTTTTTTTTTTTTCAACTTGTCACATGATATAAATATAAGTATTTCTAAAACAAAAGTAATGTCTGTGGGAAAGAGATATAAACAGTGGGGTGTCAAATAGGAGAAACAAAATTAGAACAGACAGTTTCAAGTACCTGGGATATATTTTTTCACAGAATGCTAACATAGTGAAAGAACTTGAATCTAGGTGTGACAAAGCTAATGCAGTGAGTGCTCATCTAAAATTTACTCTCCTCTGCAAGAAGGAAGTCAGTACCAAGGCTAATTTAGCAGTACACCGCTCTATGTTTCCACCAACTTTGTTGTCTGGTAGTGAAAGCTGGATGGATACAGGTCACGTTATTAATCATGTTGAGGTTACAGATACGAAAGTAGGATGGATGATTTCAGATAGTAATTGATGGGAACAATGGTAGATGGGTGGCCATAATGAGGAAATCAAAGAAAAACTGGGTATGAACACACTAGATGAAGCATTTAGAGCAAAGAGGCTGAGTTATAGTGTCATGTTACACGCGCCAGTCCGTCACCAAGTGCTGATTTGTCCTATAAGCCACAATGCCTTTCTACGACTCATACTTTTCTCGAAATAAGTGTATGATCGGATGACTGAACTTATCAACTATTGCTTTTTACCGAAAAATGTAATTACACTACACACTAACATACTGCTCAAATGTCGAAAAGGAACGCATGTCTTTTGCAGTTAGACGATGTTTCCACATCGATAACGTAGCAACCAATATTCAGATGAAAATCCGTTTTGCATCTCCCATCATAGTATTCTACACTATGGTGAATTGTTACTTGTAAAGTAATACCTCTTACGATTTATCGATAGACAAAACCCAACAAATCTTTTTTATTCAAACAGAACCTAAAATTACTTTTATTGAGTTAAACCCATTGTGTGGCATCTTAATTCAATAAAGAGTTGCATAGCTCCTTGTACGAATGCAGGCGTGCATCCTAGGTGTCATGAAGCCCAAAAGTTAATTTAACCATTGCTTGTCTGTTTTATCCCATTCTTCTGTAGCAATCCTGACGAACTCCCGTAGATTTCTTGGTACCTCGTGACATGCTCTCCCAGCTCTTTACCATTTATACAGAGCAGGTTTCATTGGGTTCATATCGGGGGAACGTACAGGCCAACATAATCGTGGAATACAGGCACGGTTCTTGAAATAGTTGACGATGCCTTCACGATAGAGTCAGGAGTGGTTGTCTATAAACATGTATTCTTCCCTGGTATGTGATAAAACGGGATGGGTTGGAAGATGTTATCTCTGTATTGCCTTCGATGGGCAGCAATGGCGTCCGAAACACCTACATGACATCCACACAGAACATAGTTGATTCGCCACCTCCCTGTACTCCTTTGACAGTATGCCTTTGAAGTACAGCATTTTCCAGGTTCCCTCCACACACGTTGTCGAGGTATCAGACCTATATTTCTTTGAAGAGAACTAGGTGCCTAATATTCAGTAGTGGTTTTAATCCCACCAGTTCCGTGCAATATGGTGTTTGGGTATTAGGGCTAGGCCTTTGCATGCCTTCTTAAATATAGAGTGTCATTGTAGTGTCTTTTACGTACAGTGTGGTTTGATTCTTGGCTCCCGTTGGCCGTCACAAAAGTCGTTGGCGGTATGCATCGGACATCGTCCATACACTATCTAAAACTCCCTCTACTGTTTCTTCACCGTATTGAATGGAGGCACATGCAACGAAATGGATATATCTTTGATGAATGGAGCTGTAGGAAAGTTTGTTTATATTTTACCACAGTTCAAAGGACGACGTTTCTCGATCCATTTCAACGAAGGTTCAGGATGAATGTGTTCGTGACATACACAGGTGCAAAACTCTTTTTGGTGTGTGTAATGATGCTCCGATAAACGTATCTGTCGATGAGTGATGTGCTTCATTCGGTGCTTTTTGTTGGTGCAAGGATGACGTCCGCCCGCGGCGTGCACCCTTTGTGCCGGATGCCTGTGTTATCTCAACCCCCACACCACCCCGTACGCACCCACGCCTCCCCCTGTCAGACGTCAGACGGCATGCTGACGCCGCCTTCCGCGGTATTACCACGCGAGCGTCTCACAGATAACGGGCCTTTGTTGACTGAGATTTGTCTAGAAAACGGATGAGGGAGATGGCGGAGGCGGCGAGAACGACCAGAGAGAACGCCATGGAGGAAGTGGAAGGCGAAGAGGAAGAGGAACAGGGAGACAAAGGCAGAGTCTGCGTCCCGGCGTCCTAGGAAGAGACACGTTCACTGGTCGGTCGCCCACTTTTATAAATCGCGTGTTTAGCATAATCGAATGCACGCCACTGCCTTACAGCTTCCTGGCTGAGCTCCAGCCAGACCCGACGACGTACGATTAGATTTCTCGTCATTTGGAACAGCGAAGTTGTACTTCGGGGGCCACGTCTGTGCTGAGAAATTTCTGTATTATTTGAGCGTATTTGTTTCATTTGTGTGTACCGGGATCACTTCATTTTTCCAAGTTTTTCTTTATGCTGTTAGTGATAGATTTGACAATTTATTATCAAAACCACATGTTACCTTCTTGTTGTTCATTTCATATTTGAAGAAAATATTAAATTTTCCTGGGAAAGCAACTCTTAGAGACACCCTTCCACTACATATCAATATTGTATCTGGCATACAGAAATATCCTTTTGCGAAGGCATTAGCAGTCGTTTCGATTTTAAATGGAATATTACCATTTCTCTCTGTAATTTCCATGTACCTATTTTGAAGCTCCAAGTTTGTTGTTATATATGCAACATTTACTACTAAGGAAACAATTATTTTAATCTTCGTTCATCATATTTCATAATTCAAAAATGTTGAAATGTTTGTAAATCTATCGGACCAAACTGCGTGGTCATCAGTCCGTAGCTTACAAAGTACTTAAACTAAGGTAAACTAACCTCAGGACAAACACACACACATACACACCCATGCCCCAGGGAGGACTCGAACCTCCGACGGCGAGCAACCGCGCGCTCCGCAGCGAGGCGCCTTAGACCGCTTGGCTACTCCACCGCGGCTATTTCTTAGTGCCTCGGTAAAATTTATCTATATTTTTGACAACATTTAGTGTGTTCAAATGAGAATAGACTATCAGTTACTTAAAAACCGTTATTGTATACTTCGTTTGTTCTATGCTGAGTTTTTTACAGAATCTTACGGCAGTACAGTTCCAGGACATAGGAAGCATGATATTTCAGACCGTTGCCTTTCGGCATCTCAGAATATAAACCGGGAAGTACGTTGGAAGTCAGCTTCGAAATTGATTTGATTTAAAACTGTACCAAAAATAAACTTTTTGCGTTCAGGAAAGAAGAGGTGTGTAAAGAAACGAAAGCTTCCAGAACAACACGCAACACTTCGTTACACTATGGCTATACCACTGATTTCCCTGTTCAGCCTGGCAGCTGGTACAAACACCATAAAGACGACATAAATACTGTTACATTTGCTAAAACCATTTGTCGACATGACAGGTGAAATGGACGTACAGTTTACATTCTCTGACGTAACTTTTTGAAACTGTTATTCATTTAAGACCTAATTAAAATTTGGAGCGTTAATTCACTTTGCGTTTTACGACTTTATTAGGAATAGTTGTGTATAAACATTGGTCACAAATGACTCATTTTTTAAAGGTGCGTATCACAGTTTTTATGATTAAAGTTATTTTAGTAAGTTGTTTCCCAAAATGTAGATATATCGCAACAGAATAAATTTTAACTTTACAAAACGAAACAAGAAGAAACGAATGGTTGTAAATCTAATAGCCACCTAGTGACACTACTACTTACTTTTTTCTTCCTACGCCTATGGTTTCTTAGCTGAAAACGCTAGTCATTTGGCTAATATCCCAGTAGATGAAAAAAAGATACCATGTTGTTGCCGGAGTTCTTAAGAGTTAAGTTTCAAATACACTTCATTTCCGTAAATCCCTTGACATTTTGCTTCAACACCGTATGAAAACCCCTGTGAAGTGACGTGGAATAATGTCATTTTTCTCTTTTGTTGCAGGTAAGCTGATTAACTAATGCATCACATTTGCGGATGCCGCATTGGGTATGTACAAGTGTACTAATAATTTTTTGATACCTTTTTCAGTAACATAGCAATAAAACAAAGTAATTTTTTTGTAATGTGCTAATTAGTATTTTACAAAAATTGCACTGCGCGCAATATCTTAAATGATTCGAGGAGTGTTTGATAGACTGAGATTAAGACGTGTCACTTGAAGATATGTTACTTTCAAAGGTCGTGTCAAATTAATGAGTAGCTTTTTGTCTGAATGAATGTGTGTCTAAGTTGCGCTGCAACCATAAAATTATGTTAGCAAGGTTGCTTCCATACTCTTTGGAAATCAATTTGAAATGGTACGTTTCAGCCATATTTTGGACAAGTACCTTACTAATATTATGTTGTCAGAATTTAAAGAATGTAAAAAAAATTTCATGACTAATCACAATTTGAAGTTCATTATTCAAAAATTCTAGGTTATCTACAAAACTATAGTTTCCATCAATTGAATCATCTTAGTGGCAAAACTGCGCGTCCTGATCAGCTTAACTTTCTACGTTACAAATTCATACAGGCTGAAATGCTCAGGCTGAAGCAGAGAATTATCTCGACAGATGTGCTAAACAGTGAAGTGCAGAAGAAACTTGTCAGGGAGTAAAGTGTAGAAAGCGGTGACGCAGTTTTTGTAGAGGAATAAAGCTTGATGTGCTATATAATTGAACTCGGAGCTTAACAACGTGATGCACTAATTTCAAAAGTAAGTCACTCGAAATGAAGGAGTTTTGTCAAACTACAAAAATTTATATTAATTGCGAAACATATTTTCCGACATTTCATTATGAAATTTCACCTGGAAAATAAGATCGAAGAAAACTAAATTAGTTATCCCTTCTACAAAACTAAGAGATATTTAAAACTGATAGTATTTCTTTGTTTGCATAAGTTAAATGTCATTTCTATATACAGTCTTAGAAAATAACGACACATAAACTGGAATCTGGATTAACACTAGCAAAGGTAGGTTTGCTACGGGAATTGCGGTGAATGGCACAATATTCGATGTAGAGATTATTCTTTTCGATGCACAACGGTCATTTTCCTTACAGTTAATAAAAAGATTGTGAGAATTGCTAAGATCCTCATAATTAGTATACAGGGACTGATTACTTAGCTGTACAGTTCCCTCTAACAACAACAACAATTAGTACACGTACTAACCACCACAACAACCTTTCTGTCTCCATTACTACTAACGACAGTTTCCAGTCGCAATTCTTAGTTTCCAAAGCCAGCCAGTTCAGAAATAGTACACAACCGGCCACTTAACTGTTGCTACATCTGTGCAACAGTCACTTCCATAAGAAGATAAGTAGGGTTCGTTTGAGCCCAGTTTGCACCTCAGTAACCTTGGAAAATTCAACTGTTGATGCAGTTTATCTAAATCAGCGGTGTAGGATGACCAATCATCTGATACCAAGTTACACTTGACCTTGAGTAAGGGGGTACGCATTTGCAGAATATCACCAAGGAAATGGCGAGTGTTAGTGACTACTGCCAGATTGAAAATAATTACGATCTTCGGTTTCCTGTTACTAGCAAACAAATGGTATTACTGGTGATCTTGTAAATAAATGGGATTGAAAAACATCTGTACTAGCTACGATAGGAACATTAAAAATGAGAAAATAAAGTCTTACGTTCTTGGATGGTGACAGTACCTCACATGTTGGCCTCAGTGCGTAGGTAGTGATTGTCCTGTCGCATTGTGGGCGATAATCATGTCAAGAACATAAATAGATGCTTTCACAACTTGGGTTGACTTTTTTCTCCAGAAACTGTCTTATATTATCGAAAGCACGGATGATACAAAGACTTCTTAATAATGTTCACCTCGATAGATACAAGTAAAATCTGGCAATTCTACATTTTACCACTAGAAGCGTAACCCCTTAAATCGAACAGGTTTACAGCTGCCAATGCTTTGCATGTATGAATTCTAATATTATAAAATTTGTCATAGACTCTAAATTTATAAGATCTATCTTACTTGTCCTATGGTTGAGAGCTGCAGATCACTATTTGTGTTTTGGTGATAAGGACTCTATAGGCTTCTGATGTTGGTACAACCCATATTTAAGATACGGGTAGAAAAACTTAGGAATAAAGAGACCACTTGCTGAAAAGCAGATGCGCTCAGTCTTCAACTACAGTACATACTTGCATACTAGCTTTTTAATCTTCTTCAGTTTCTTTAAACAGCAGTGTACACACAAACACACACACACACACACACACACACCACACACACACACACACACACACACACACAGCCACACACACACACACAATGGCGCGCGCGCGCGCTTTACCCTTGTTCCTTCACAAGCTCAAGCTCAACAGTCTCTCGCTCATCTGCTTCACCTGATCTTCAACCCATGACGCCAACTTCTTCGCTATTGACCTCCTTATCTTAGATCGCAACATGTAGACGTCGGTCCACCTACTACCAACAGCACCTACATTTATCAGTACACATGAAAAACCTTCACAATACCCTAGTCACTAGGGGGTGGCACAAATCTTCAGACCTAGTCTGCAGATTGATTTCCCATGCCATATGGCTCTAATCTGCAAATGGATTACCGGTGTCATATCCTGACACATCACCAATTTTGCCACAACCTCACAACAACCAGCCGCAAAGGAGAGTCCCAGTCACCCAAGAGTGCCACAACAGAACCATCCTTTTCCAGCACTTACGTCATCTGTCATCATCCCCCGAAATGACATCTTACCCAGGGCCCTTTCCAAGTCTCCTAAAGTAGTGTTCTGTCGCCACCCACCTGCACAACGCCCTAGTCCATCCCTGTGCTCCCAAACCCATGTCACGGGAATCATATTCCTATGGAAGACCCATGTACAAGACCTGTCCAATCCAGACACTATGCCCTATCTCCTTTCCTTCTTTGAAAGGGTTAACGTATCCCAGAGGCTAAGTCCCTCGTGCTGCCATGTCATATATCAGCTTTGCTGCGATCTGCATTCATTCCCAAACATATATCGGTAAGAATACAAATCACATGTCCATCAGTGCGAATAACCACCATCAAACTATAGTGAAAAGCAAAGTTCACCATCGAATGGTGCAACATGCTGAAGAGCTTAACATTCTTGAGTGGCTGCTTCGTGACCCAGTCATCTGAATCCTACGCTCATCTACCGCCTGTTCTAATCTATGCAGATAGGAACTGTGCTTGCAACTCATCTCTCCCCCCCCCCCCCCTCCTAAATTGTTCCAGCCCACATTTTTCTCTTCTTCTATGCTACCTACCTTACGCACTACATGTTCCTAAGCCAGCTTAATTGTGTGTTGCTCGGCATTGCCTCAGACACCTGTGCGTACGTGCCTAGTACGTATCCCTCCCACCCCTCCTACCAGTTTCCTATCCAGCCAACTGCCCACCTACCTCGAAGATAAACGAACTATTGACCCATAGTCAATACCGATCCAGAAAATGTCGTTCTTGTGAAACTAAGCTCTTTATTCACATGTGAACTCAAACAGATTGCATGTTGCTAGACTTTCGAAAGGCTTTTGGCACTGTACCTCACAACCATCATATAATCATATAGCGTGCTTATGGAATATCGCCACAGTTGTGCGATTGGATTCGTGATTTCGTGGCAGAAAGGACACAGTACGTAATAACTGACGGAAAGTCATCGAGTAAAACAGAAGTGATATCTGGCGTTCCCGAGGGAGATGTTATAGGCCCCCTGCTGTTGGTTAGCTATATACACTATTTAGGAGACAATGTGAGCAGCTCTCGTAAATTGTTCGCAGTTGATGCTGACATTTATTGGTAAGTATCCAGACTATCAAAAGCAGCTGCAAAATGATTTAGCTACCTGCATGGTGCAAAAATTGGCAATTGCCCCTTGTGTAATCATCCATATGACCGATAAAATAAATCCGTTAAACTTAATTTACACGATATATCAGTCAAAAATACAGGCCATAAATTCAGTTAAAAACTTGGAATTACAATTCCGAACAACTGTTATTGGAAAGTACACACTGAAAATATTGTAGGGAAGGGGAACCAAAGGCTACGTTTCATTGGAAGAACTCTTAGAAGATGTAACATTTATACTAAAGAAACTGCCTTCACATCACTTGTGCAACTGATTTTGGAATATTGCTGTGCATTATGAGAATCCCACCGGATGGGACTGATGGACGATTTAGAGAAAAAACTGAGAAGGGCAGTTCGTTTTGAATTATCGCGATATATGGGGGAGAGTGTGACGAAAATTAAGCACGAATTTGGGTGCAATTTGTTAAAAGAAAGGTGTTACTTGTTGTGGCGAGATATATTTGCAAAATTTCTTTCAGGAACTATCTCTTCCGAATGCGAATATATTTTGTTGACACCCACCTACATAAGGAGACACGATCATCGTAATAAAGTAAGGAAAAAAAGATCGAACGTGGGAAGATTAAAGTTTTCCATTTTCCCGCGCGCTATTAGGGAATGAAACTGTAGAGAAATATCAAAAGAGAGGTTCGATGAACCCTCTGCCATTCACTTCAATGCGAGGTATAAAGTATTTATGTACATGTAGATACGCAAACCGCTACCTTTTATAAGTATTCTGCAAGATAAGCAACATAAACCCGGATATACAGTATTTGAAAAATGCGAACGGTATGTGACGTGTCTAAACAATAGTACATTGGATTTGATATGTGGATTTACTAGAGTGAAATTGAGTGCACCTTTTACATTAACCAATTAATGTTCGAGTGATTACACCATTCATATTGATATCTTAAACTACTAAAAGTAGATGTGTAGGTAGCAAATAGTGCCAATGGGTGAAGCAAAGAAGATATTACACGCAAACTTTCGCTAGCAAGAAAAGCGTTTCTGTATGAGAGAAGATAGTAAGCATCGTAAATTTTCGTCAAAATCTCATTGTGGAGTTGATCTATGTACCGAAGTCAATGTGAACTGTGAACAGTTCAGACAAGAAGATAATAGAAGCTTTTTAAGTGCGCCCGTATAGAAGAATGCTGGGGTTTAGGCGGATATATCGGACAACTAATGTAGGAGTATCAATTGGTATTGCGAACAAAGCAGCATAGGACGTATATTCAATAAAGTATACAGCAGTTGATGGGACATACACTGAAGCATCATTAAATGATTTCGTGTTTCGTTTAGGAGAAAATTAAAAGGACGGGGAGCTTAACAAACAAACACACACACACACACACACACACACACACACACACACACACACAGAGAGAGAGAGAGAGAGAGAGAGAGAGAGAGAGAGAGAGAGAGAGAGAGAGAGAGAGTTCAGATGGACGTGGTTTTCAGTGGTTACGCAGAGATGAACGGGCTTTCACATGATAGACTAGGATGAAGAGCTGTCTTAAACCAGTGGCTGACAAAATGACAAAATTGCGTAATGACGGTTGCTGCAGTAAACTTGTAAATTAACGAGAGCGAGCGGCTGGCGGGAGGCTCTCCATTAAGACGCGCGTCTAGTGGCTCTCGCGGCCACGCGGCAATCCGCCCGCTGTGGAGGGCACTCACAGCCTCGCGCCTCAACTCCGACCCCCCACTGCGACAGACAAGGTGAGGTGGCGTGGCGGCTGGCGGAGTGCAGCAATTAGGAGGCAAACGTCACCACCTCGGCGCCGCGCGCGCAACTTCCAGCCTCTCCAAATCCTCTTTGAGGCACTTCCCTCCGCGCAAACAGTTGAAACTCGGAACAAGGCCGACAGACGCCGCTGCGCTTCCGCCAACCTCAGTTGGCTTCACTGTTGACCTACCAAATCACGCTCGGCGAGGGTCCTTAAACTTCTCTGCGGGTGCTACCGTTTAGCGTTGAGCAACAAAAAGTGCGACAATCCAGGATTTTATATAGCTGAATGTTCTACAATTTCACACACAACTCAAATGGAATAATGAAACACGCAGCTCCATTGTCACATCGGCAAAACCTAAAGTTTTTTTTTTTTCTTCTGCCTGAACTTCAATTCCTTCTCCAAATTTCTCCTTCCATTACTTCGCTGCTTGCTCAATGTACAGATTGAACACATTGGGGAAAGTCTACAACACTGTTCAAATGTTTGTAGAACTTATGGGACTTAACTACGGGGTCATCAGTCCCTAAGCTTACAAACTACTTATGAACTGGCTAAGGACGGTACAAATACCCATGCCCGAGGGGGGATTCGAACCCCCGACCGTAGTGGCCGTGCAGACCGTGACTGAAGCGCCTCAGTCCTCTCGGCCACTGCAGCCGGCGCTACAACCCTGTCTTACTCCCTTTCCAACCACTGCATCCCTTTCATACCCTTCAATTCTGATAACCGCTGTCTGGTTTTTGTATAAGTTGAATATAACCCTTCGCTCCCTATATTTTACCCCTGTTACCTTCACCTTTTGGACGCGTGTATTCCAGTCGACATTGTCCAAATCTACAAATGCTAAAAACGCAGGTTTGCTCTTCCTTAGCCTATCTTCTAAGTTAAATCGTGATTTGAGTATTGCCTCGCGTGTTACTATATTTCTCCTAAATCCAAACTGATCTTCCCCGAGATCAGCGAAACTTGTCCTCATCCAATATTAATTTAAATGTTAGTAAGTCCAATCTGAAAGCATTTGTCTGGGTTGTAGCACTGTATGGCGGTGAAACGTGGACGATAAGAAAGTTCATACAAAAAGATGATAGAAGCCTTTGAAATGTTGTGCTACAGACGTATGATGAAGATTAGATTGGTAGATCAAGTAACTAATGAGGAGGTGCTTAACCGAATTGGGGAGAAAAGGAGTTTCTGGCATATCCTGACTAAGAGAAGGTATAGATTGGTAGGACACATTCTGAGACATCAAGGAATTGTCAATTCAGCATTAGAAGGAAGTGTGTGGGGTAAAAATCGTAGAGGGAGACCGAGGGACGAATACAGTAAGCAGATTCAAAAGGTTGTAGGTTGCCGAATGTATGCTCAGATGAAGACACTTGCACAGGACAGGTTAGCGTGGAGAGCTGCATCAAACCAGTCTGCAGACTGAAGACAACAACAACAACACAAAACATGAGAATACCATGATCGTCCATGCACAGCAGTAGAAATTTCTGGATATCTGTCTGGTTGTAACTTACGTCACGGCATCTAATTATTACGCTTACTAGAAGAACGAACGATGTGTTGCAGATGAGCAAGACAAAAAGAAATACAGTCCTTGCGGCCAACCATCGGTGTCTAACTGCATTCCTCTGTGACAAGTTAATAGCTACGATGATGATGACGTGCGATCACTATGGAGGGAGTCTTCAACTAATTCACCGCGGGCTGTTTATATACTTTTCCTAGAATCGCGTTTAAACTACTTTAGGAGTCTGTGCGGAAGTTGTAATACCCCTGTACTGACAGCACAATTATTCACTGTGAAAGTCAGGCTAACTGACGTAGAGTTCCATCGTATCGGAAAACACCATCTCCTTGCCTTAGTTGTAAACTGATATTACTAATAAACTGACTTTAATCAGTTAAAGGAGAGAAGCTCGTACGCCCTCTAAACTGTTAATCAATTAATGAAACTGATTTTAGGCCTACTACGACACCTTCCACACCTCTAGCAACGGATTCTACACAACAATGGTAAATACTTAAAAGGACAGTAACAGGTGCAAACATGTAACGCTTTTCTATCGGTAGGGAATAAATAGTTGCCACTATTTAAGTTCCAACAATGATATTTGTAGTGAAGTTATTCATGCAAATGTCGCGAAGGCTTACGTCCTTTACAAATACAACTGATTCCAGCTAGCAGAAGAGGCAAGGTAACCATCGTAAAAGCCAACAAATTTTTTGCTTACTTGTGATGGTGTAAGTGGATAAATTGTGATACTTCAGGGATAAGATATACAGGGTGTCCCACTAAACTCTTTCACCCCAGATATCTCTCAAACAAGAGATATTGAAAAACGACTTTCACGGTCATGAACGTATGGTAGGGGCTTCTGAAAGTAGGAGTAATGAGATAGTCTACAACATAAACAAGTATTATTTTCTACGCAAACTTATGTCTTTTTTATTTTTAATGGATACCCCTTATTATTTCTTAAGCAATCAGTTGCATGAAAAACCACAAAAAGAATTGCGTTGGTTGCGTGGCGATGCGTCGATTACATCCGGAGAAACTGCGAAGCGAAGTTGACGTTTGAAATACATGAGGCGCGCTGCTAGTGGGTGTCCGAGGCTCAACCTTGAGTCTCGCTTGAGTCTCGGGACGCTTTAGCTGTGCGCCTCCTGTATTTCAAACGTCAACTTCTCTTCGCAGTTTCTCCGTATGTAATCTACGCATCGCCGCGCAACCAACGCCAGTCCTTTTGTGATTTTTCATGCTATTAATTGCTTAAGAAATAATATGGGGTATCCATAAAAAACATAAGTTTGCGTTGAAAAAAAAATGTTTGTATAGCTTATAGGACTTAAGTATGGGGTTATCAGTCCCTAAACTTACAAACTACTTATTAACTAACTAATACTAAGGACGGCACAAATATCCATGCCCGAGGGGGGATTCGAACCCCCAACCGTAGTGGCCGTGTAGACCGTGGCTGGTGCGCCGCAGTCCCCTCGGCCACCGCGGCCGGCAAGCTTGCGTTGAAAATAATACTTGAGAACGTTTTAGACTGTCTCATAGTACCTACTTTCATAAGCCCCTACCGTGCGTTCATGACCGTGAAAATCGTTTTTCAATATCTCGTGTAGTTCCAGAGATATCTTGGGTGAAAAATTTGAGTAGGACACCCGGTATAGATAGCGAATTTAAATAACTACTTCCAAGCAATCATTTTTTAAGAAATTTTGAATTTACTGGGCATTAGTAGCGGAAACGGTTCATTGTTTTGGATGTATTCGGAGGACATCATCATATCTTCGATTCAATAAGTGCACTGAAAATGAAATGGGTTTCTGATGTAGCTCCGAAATTGGATTTTGGAAGGCGATAGTTCACTGGCGGAGCGCCTCCCGGTGGCTGGAGGGGAAGTAATTTAATTTTAAATGAGAGCTGTCGCGCCAGCCAACAGATTACGCGCGTTCCAGCCGCGAGGTTCCGCCCTGCGAACCCGTGTTGCGCTTGCCAGTGCTAGTGGGCCACCGTAACGGCGCTGTTTCAAGGTGACAGCCGCGGGGAGCTGAGACACGAAATTTGATGGTATGTTACACTTTGTATCCAGAAGCTCAGTTTCGCAGGTAATAGCTAAATGATGATGATACATAATCATTCAAAATGTCTTTTTACAATATGTTATTGTATTTTACAAACAGTGTACATGCATTGCGAGACAAAAATAAATACAGATTGCACCTAGAATCGGGCGTAGGAAGAGAATAAAATTACAAATTATAAAAGACCTTATGACTTCACTGAACTAATAACAAAGTGGGTTGAAAGACACAAGGCCGATGCTAGATGTGTGGTTAAACATTATCTTGTTGGAAACCTCTCCCTGGATGCTGTGCTATCAGTGGTAGAACATTCGCATGCAGAATGCCTGTGACGCATCGTTGTGGCTTCCACGTCTGCAGAGGCACGACAAGAGGTTACCTTAGCCATATGCTCTACGATGCCAGGGGCTACGCCGGTGTGTCCTCCACAAAACTCGCAAATGTTTTGCCCTCTTCACTTGACGCCGCCAAACGCGAAAACGATTGTTATCGTAAGTTAAGGAGACCGCCGGCGTTGGTGTTCTGCTGTTAATGGCAAACAACGCTGAAGCTGATAAAAGTTTTCCAAACATTGTGCGTAAACTCACAGAATGTTGTCCTGTGTCCAGCATACGATCAGGGATACTGCGGGTGCCGAGGTCATGGGATCCCGCTTTGCTCGGTGCATCACACGACCATTCTCCGTTGTGATGGTTATTCTTGGTCGATCCGAACCTGCATGACGCGACCGCTTGCCCTCATGTATCTACTTATGCCAGTCCAGCATCGGGCCGCTGTGACATCTGATTGGTTCACACGCTTTCGCAATTGCATGATGCGCTCACCTCGCTTCACACACTCCAACGATGTGGCCTCTGTAAAAATTCAATAATTTGTTGTTTAGGGTGTCTTAAAACGTCTGCAAGGCATCGCGAGTGTTCGGTACTGTACATAAGCGGCTTGCTTTACTGTCTCTAAGTTGACCGGTACCAACTTCGCAACAAAATAAAGTATGAACCGTGGTGGTAGTTCTACCCATTACAGAACCGTGTAAATATTATAATTTACTCACACATCAACGCTCTGCGTGCATTAGTCCTTCTGCTTTCATAGACATTTTGCCATGCACTGTATTATGTATGGAACAGCAACATCAGAAATCGCCACTAAAGATTATTACAAATAAAAACATAGAAATGGGTATGGCAACTTCGGACGAAACAAACTGCCTTTCATTTACTTGTGTTAATATATTTGCATTTTATATCTCTTTAAATTTGTATTTATAACTTTTTAAATTCTGATTTTGTCGTTTGGTATAATTTTATTTTTAACCAAGTCAAGTGAGGGAAATGGATTTATGCACAAGAAAGGGAAACACAAAGTGAAAACAAAACATTAAGCCACATACTTTTACTTCAATTTTGGTTATTCAATTCCATTCAAGTTGGGATTCTTCATTATTTTTGCATATGTGAAAGATCTGAAAAACGCGAAGCGTCAGTATTCTGTTCTACACACACAAACGTATCGATCCTTATCTAAATATGAAGCATATAACATGAGAGCCGCGATGGAGTGGCCCAGCGTTCTAAGGCGCCTTGCTGCGGAGCGCGCGGTAGGTTAGAGTCCTTCCTCGAACATGAAAGGAAGAAAGCTTAGGGTTTAACGTCCCGTCGACGGCGCGGTCATTAGAGACGGAGCTTACGCTCAGATTTTCGGGGAAAATGTGGCAGGAAATAGGCCGTGCCCTTTGAAAGGTACCATCCCAGCATTTGTCTGAAGTGTTTAGGGAAATCACGGAAAACCTAAATCTGGATGACCGGAGGTGGATTTGAACCACCTTCCTCCCGAATACGAGTCCAGTGTATTACCACTGCGCCACCTCGCTCGGTGCCTCGAACTTGGGTTTGTGTGTTGTCCTTAGCATAAGTTACTTCAAGTTAGTTTAAGTAGTTTGTAGGCCCATGGACTTTTGACCAGCTTAGTTAGGTCCGTTAGATATACAAACATGTGAACATATAACATGAGATTCAAGTGTTGAAAATTCTAAAAATGATGTACAGATATGAAATAGGTTTGAACAGAAATTTAAAATGGAAATATGTATCAAATGTTTCAAATGTTTGTATAGCTTATGGGACTTAACTACAGGGTCATCAGTCCATAAACTTACAAATTACTTATGAACTACTTACGAACTAGGACGGCACAAATATCCATGCCCGAGGGGGGATTCGAACCCCCGACCGTAGTGGCCGTGCAGACCGTGACTGGAGCGCCTCAGTCCCCTCGGCCACCGCGGCCGGCAAATATGCATCTCACGAAATGATAGTAGAGTTTTGTTGCATTATCTAATGCTACTGTATACATCTTCGCCTTACATATTACATACACAAGTTCGGCAAATAGTCCTGTAACATTAACGTAGATGAACTATGAACTACAGTTACCTTACTGCCCTTCGAAACGGTCACCTCCCATAACTATGCACCCCTGAGCTCTGCGATACATGTCCTGCAATCTTTGCACAAAGTCTCCCTTTGGGACGTTGTTCAAAAACATCGTCATGTTTCGTTAGATGTCATGAATATCGTCAAATCTCTCTCCTTTCAAAGCGAGTTTGACTCGAGAGAGTGGAAAAAATTCTGGAAGATTGAGATCCGGCGAGTATGGTGGATGTTGAAGTTGCTCCACCCCTATTCTGCCAGGAACTGTTTGACGATATTGGCTGTGTGTGGGCGAGCCTTGTCGTGGAACTTGAACATCCACCACACTCGCCGCACAGTTTATATACTTGAATGTTATAGGACTATTCACCAAACTACTGTAGCTTTGGTTTTTATATACGCCTTTGTAGATTCGCTCTAGCAATTGCTAGAGAGCTAATTACAAGCGCTAGGAAACACGTTTATGCTCATGTCAGCTACAATGCATTCAAAAACGCGTGCTCGTTGTGTGCTCTGCTTATCTCTTCTCGGCCACTTCTAACTGAAGTTGCATTCATCGATCACCTTAAATACTAGTAGTCAACCCATAATTAATTTTACACTCAGATGGATTCTGAAATTAAAATACCATATCTGACAGTTTCCATATTAAAGTTTGTGTACTAAGAAAATGCCATCCTCAGATTCGCTGATGCTTCAAAGATCTATCAAAATTATAGCATTTTTGGATTAACTTCTTGTAGTTAAACTCTCGAAATGTGATGTTGGCGTTTAACAAGTTAATTTCATCAATCTACATCTGTTCACTGTTCCGAATCAAGTTGCTTTTTCGTCTTTTATTCTTGCCGGCGCAACGCACGTGCGGTTGTCCGGAAACGGGGGGGGGGGGGGGGGCGGGCATGTTCTGTACGCTGGGCGGCAACGTAATGGCACGTTTGCAGCCACTGTTGGACATGACGAGGGAGGGAAAGGGAGTGGATTTGCTCTCTTTATTTTTAGAAGAACTATTTTAGGTATTGTAGGTTCAAGACTCAGAAGCACTTACATTGTTTTCTTTTACGGAGAATAAAGAGGTGCGTCTAAATTTGCAGTAACTTGGGATGTAACAGGTAAGTGATGTTTATGAGTTCTCCGTTTTCTACGGAACCTTATTGTTCTGCATGATCGTTTCTCTATTTACCACATTAGCCGACTTCGAGTGAGCTTGCAGATATTGTCAGATCTGTGGAACTGTGGTGAATTTAGTCGTATTCGTAAAACTGTGTAGCTCCTTGTATACGGCGTTATGTGGGTCGACATGCGTCTATCTCGCCAGGCATGTCGATGGCCGTGTATGTCTGGGGGCCAGTAGCGGCTTAATTATGTGACCACGAAATTTTATGAACTTGACGATCCCACATAAAAAAAAATGTTCAAATGTTTGTTAAGCTTATGGAACTTAACTACGGGGTCATCAGTCCCTAAACTTACAAACTACTTATGGGAACCCCCGACCGTAGTGGCCGTGTAGACCGTGACTGGAGCGCCTCAGTCCCCTCGGCCACCGCGGCCGGCGAACCCACATAACGCCGTATAAACGGAGCTACACAGTTTTACGGGTATGACTAAATTCACCACAGTTCCGCAGATCTGATAAAATCTGCAAGCTCAGTCGAAACCGGCTAATGTGGTAAATATAGAAGCGATCTTGACGAAACAATAACAAGGTTCCGTATAAAAAGAGATCGCATCAGCAACTTGTGTAAATTGTTTAGTTTCCGTTTTCTCCTTCAACATTGCACAGTGGACGATTTACTTTCTTATGATATTTTATTGGAAGTAGTGGGAAGTAACAGAGTAAGCACACGTTGTCCAAGTAGAATGAAAATGAAGCGTAGAAAAGTTAAGTGACATGGCAATGAAGACTAGGTTGTTAACCCTTTATTGAATAATCAGACACGAAAGAGCTTATACATGATAAGCATTGAGTACGTCCAGTAGCGCGTCTTTCAAATGATCAACTGAAGTACAGCGCGTCAATATTTTTCTACTAGCATTAACACTCGGCGGTTCTATATTATTCCTTTTGCAAATTAATGTTAAAGGAGAGGAAGGAAGAAGGATTAGGAAGGAAAGGATTGACAGTGGCTGCTTTAGGGCATTGAAATGAAACAATGGCGACAAGTGAAAATGTGAGCTGGACCGGGAATCGAACCCGGGTATCCCGCTTTGGGCCAGCGGTCGCCTTAACCACTTGGCCAGCCGTGCTCGCCTCCTGGCCGTCTTAAACTCCCTCATGTCGCACGCTATGGCTGTAGCGCCCCTATCGTTCATGCCCTCTTACCCTCGCCATTTCGGATCCCGTGCGAGGTCGAACGTATGACCGCATCTGCGGTGAAGTAATCGAACCCGATGCCGTCGTCGCGTCTAAATACTTATTATTTTGGTGTGGTGTCTGTTCTTTCGGACATGTCAGAAAGAACAGACACACCAAAATAATAAATATATTATTCCATTATTCCATCTCCTTGTTTTTCTTCTGTCAATCGCCGTCTGAACCACTCTCTGTTTCACCTGCGTCTTCAGCGAATACCTGCCTGTGGTTTCATTTTCACGTAGCTCAACTCCAATAACGTCATATCTCCTAAACAGTGTGTTCTGCAGTAATATAATTTTCCAGGCACATTCAGTGGTGTATTTGGAACCTACGAAATGTGCTGCAAATAGAGTTAGTAGGAAAGACATAATAAAAGAAAACACGATGCATGATAAAGCGATTTTCATGCATGTCATTATGATGTTGTTTCTCCGGAACAGTGTGCCATTATATGACATAATTTTGAAAATACATTCATTAGTATATGTATAAAATATCTTTAAAATTTCTTCCATCACAGCACTAAACTTAAGCTGTGCCTGCAATAGAATTTGTCCGGCTAACTATGGAACCATCTTCGGACCACTCTCGCGGCTTCATCGTTACTTGCGAAACGCTGTCCTTCCAGGAAGTTGGGCAGCATGATGTCCAGCTCCTGTGATACGGCCGTGACGTTCACGCGCCGACTTGATTTCACCACTGCATCCACGCGGGAACTGGTGGCGTCAGTCAGCGACGAACGCAGACTCCCCTACTGCTGACTTTCGTGTAAGACTTCGCTGCCTTTCCCGAGCTCACAGTAACACTATTCAACGCGAGACACATGTGCGGTCTGCATTTCCCCGTAGCTGTCCACGCGTGCCGGCCGCGGTGGCCGAGGAGACTGAGAGGCTCCAGTCACGGTCTGCACGGCCACTACGGTCGGGGGTTCGAATCCCCCCTCGGGCATGGTTATGTGTGCCGTCCTTAGGATTAGCTAGTTCATAAGTAGTTCGTAAGTTTAGGGACTGATGACCCCGTAGTTAAGTCCCATAGACTCTACAAACATTTGAACATTTGAATTGTCCACGCGTGTTCGTCCCCCTCTTCCATAGAGAACATCACACTTCGTTGTTCTAACGCCGCTGGGGTATGACAGAAGCGCCCAGCGGCGGAGCTACCGGTAGATAAGGTCGGTCCGAACGAAGAAAGGTCCAGCGCTTAGGCTTAATTTCACTGACAAAATAGTGGCAGAAACTTTCTGATTTGCTCTCTCATCTCAATTAATTTAATGTGCTCAGCACTACATCTACTTTGGTACGTGTTTTAGAAAACAAGACTCACTTTAATACAATCTACCCGACAACAAGTCTGCACCAGTAAATGTGACAAAGATATCCTTTGAAAACAATACAACGTACCAACTGTATTTTTTCACGTCATTATCTGAACAGTTTACTTCAGTTTGTGTTGAAACCATGGTGTTTGTGGTTTCTGAGAAGATGAAGTGGGGCGGGGGGGGGGGGGAGGGGGAGAAGAGACATGCCGTACGTCCCTTCCTCTACGCTCGCTCGCTCGCTCGCTCCCTCCCTTCGTTTGTCTTCTTCCCTCCCTCCATGTCTGTCGTTCAGCCCACCCCCTGTCGGCCTGTGCGGTACAGAGAGCGCCATATTGCAGCAAAAGTAATAAGGAAGGTGTAGAGGCAGAGCGGCGCCGTCTTGCGCGGGGACAGGCCCTCTGGTATGACGTCATGACCAGCGGCTGTTTGTAGTCGCTGTTTGTTTGCTGCGGGCGAGAAGGGGAAGAGCGGCGCGCAGCCAGAGAGGGGCGGGGCGGGCTGCGCTGCCATTGTGTGCTGGGCCGGCGCGCCGACACACTCCGTTATGTTCTTCACTAAGCCTACACCACGGCGTGCCAAGCAGGGACGTTGATAACCACTGTGGAAAAGGGTCGAAACCCCGCCGTCTCCCTAGAGCCATATTAATGGAAAAAAAAATCTTTGACATGTCTTGACAGTTTAAATGCAGGTGTTTTGCATCTCCGTCCGGAATGACCTAGAGAACTGACAGCCCCCCCCCCCCCCCGCAAGACCACTCAACCCTCCACCACCCCACCCCCGGAGAATAAATTGTACGATCTACAATGCTCGTTGTGGTGTCGCACAAGTCCAAAGTGCGCGCCACCTACTTTCGCCGCGCGCCGCCATGCACGCACGGCGCGGCGTTCTTACGACGACAGCCACGAGCGCCCTCTGCGGCAACTCCGCTCGTGGCCACCAGTGAACGACATCGTTCACTTGCGACTGAGTTAGGAACCAGTAAAGACTTCGGAATCCGATAGGCAGCAGTGAAGACTTGGCTATCAGTTAGGCACTAGGCAGGACTCTAGCTCAACTATGTATCAACATTCTGCAGTACTATGTAAAAGTTAAGTATTGTATAAATTCTGTGCAATATATATATATCGTTCTAATTTACACTAGTGTTTCTAGTTTCTGGCTGCTCCTCTCCGTACCTGCACCAGCGTGCTATCTTTATTCCTGTGTCGGTCTCATTCCACTCGGCCACCGACACCTACGACGGAAACGAGACACAAAAGCGGCGACGAGGCTGGGACACAAAACTCGTGTTTATCGATAGAGCTAAGGAAAAGTTACTTCAGAGATGACTTAAGTGGACAGCGTGGTAGGTTGCCACGCAGGGGACCCGGGTTCGATTCCCGATTGGGTCAGAGATTTTCAACGCTCGGGGGTCTTCTGTCGTCCTCGTGATCATTGACACGCAAGTCGCCGAAATGGCGCCAGCTAAAAGGACTTGCACTAGGCAGGCCGACCATAACCCCACTTGGGGTCTAGCGGCCATTAAATGACACATGGAATCATCAATCATGTTTTTTGAACATTTGCTTTGCTCTGTCGATAGATATTACACTGCACATCGTATTTAAATAAGCCACAGCAAGGCTTGTGACAAGTATAGTAAAAACATCTCTCCCTTTGTGGAATTTACATTATTTAATGTACAATGGGGGAAGAAAGATTACCCTGCTTGATTAATTTGAAGGCCAAGAATAGAACATTGCGCATGCCTAAGCCCACAAGCGCGGGTTTTTGCCAGCTCTAGTTGTCTGTGCAGCTTTAGCTTGCTGTTTACATCGTCAAATAGAAGCCGGCCGTGGTAGCCGAGGGGACTGAGGTGCTTCAGTCATGGTCTGCACGCCCACTACGGTCGGGGGTTCGAATCCCCCTCGGACATTGATATTTGTGCCGTCCTTAGTTGCAGGTAGTTGATAAGTAGTTTGTAAGTTTAGGGACTGATGACCCCGTAGTTAAGTCCCTTAAGCTTAACAAACATTTGAACATTTTTGAACAATTCGTCGAGATTGATTGCACTTTAACTCACGTATTATTCATTTTGGAAAACATTTTTGAGCACCTAGAAACGGTTGAGGTATAAGAATTCCTCGTGGGTACATTTACTTTCCTGAACTGTCACATATATTTCATTGGGTGAGTGGATAGACTGACTGCTTTTGAACGCAACGGGCGCATGTTCGAATCGCACTGGAGTCAATTTATTTTTTAGTCCTCTTGCAGATACTACTTTAAATATTAATTCGCAAAAAATGGTGCAGTTTTTGGCTTTTATAGGTTTTTACAAGATTCTGTTCTATAATAATCTAATCAGACACGTGTAATAATATTGAAAATGGATATATTTTCTTGGCAATTACTTGGACCGCCAAGTGGAGTCACTGTAGTTTTCAGGTAAAGGCCCCTCCAACTCTAGCACTCTGTGCTTGCGCGCCGCGGTGCCGCGCTGTGCGGCCCTGGTGCTTTCCCCCCACCACTCTTCCCTCACCGTGTAGCAGCACGCGTGTGACAGAGACAGCGCTCGATCTCGCGTTTTCTTGGATGCGTAGAATATCCATTCTGAATTTTTCAAAAAGGACATTGTTGATCCATCTTGTGGACGTTTATCATGAGCACAAAAGGTTCGGATATGTGTGTGCCATTTTTATTACTCAATGGGAAAATTCTTTAAGGCTGATGGGAAAGCGCGATGATTAATATGCTACTCTACCGTAAATAGCAAAGCACCGACGAAGCGCCGTCACTACGAAAATAAACATTCCGTTACATGCGAGGGAATTGTCGAACCAGACAGAAGGGAACTGATTACTACATTAAGAGGTAAGTCTTGTTTATTCTAAAAGAAATACAAAAATATACTTTTTTAAAGTTGTACTTATTACGGATCTTACGACCCCTCGAGTCGAAGGTTCGAGTCCTCCATAGAGAATGTGTGTGTGTGTGTGTGTGTGTGTGTGTGTGTGTGTGTGTTGTCCTTAGTATAAGTTAGCTTAGGGTCTTTGTAAGTCTAGGGACCGACGACGACAGAAGTTTTGTCCCGTAGGATTACAAACATTTTGACCGTTTCGATACCTGTCCTCGCTTTCAAGAAAGACATCACAGGTTATTTACATGACTTAAATAAAACTTTGCAGCTTAAAAATAAATTAATCGGTACTATGTCTGATCGTATTGAGAGTTCCAAATTGCAGGTTTTCATTTCTAAAAGTCAGCTTCGAGAAGAAAATTTGGAAAATACTCCCTCTCAGAATCCTTTAAATTAAGTACTTATGTCCACGTTAGGGAGTACACCAAAGCGTTATATTCATTGCAGAAAAAGTTTGAAGACAAGTTTGAAGAAATAAAACAACTAAACCTACAGTCATAAGTTTTTATGGTCCTTTTTTGGTGCACCCAGAGGATGTCCCACCATGTCTTCAAACTGAACTGATGAAATATTGTACGATTCAATTTTGACAGGTCGATACCACAATTACAATAGTGATGTCAATTCCTTTTTATAAAGGCGTTGATCAAGAAGAATTCGAGAGGATTCATGTCCTTGTCCTAAAATGCGTTGCAGTGTTCTGAACAATATTCATTTTGTAAATCCGGGCTGTTCTTGATACCAATGGCATGTGGGCAAAATACTGGAGATATACACAGCCTGCATTATATTTCAATGTTAATGGGAGGTCATACCAATATCAACCTCCAAGGAAGATTAATTTTAGATATCAAATTGACAAACTGTAATTAGTTATTTACTAAAGAGAATTCTGAAAAAAGTGGACCAATAATATTTAATAAGAAAAAGTAACTGAAGTAAGAAACATTTCCAACGCTACCAAAAAGGAGAAGAAAAAAGAAAATAAATACAATAAAGGCTTGTGTGGCATCCGAGCATTGAGACGCCATTCTCCGATGCACGAGGCCGTTCCCCGTCGTGGGTTCGAATCACCCCTCGGGCGTGGATGTTTGTGCTATCTTCAGTATAAGGTAGTTTGTAAGTTTAGGGACTGATGACCCCACAGTTAAGTCCCATAATCTTAACAAACATTTGAACATTTGATTTTTTGGTGGCATCCCATCCGATGCACACCAGTTAATCAGGAAGGCTGACACACTGTCAATGAGCTTCCTTCCTTTCTCGTTAGTGTAACAGTCGAATAGTCGTACCGGAGCTGAAGAATGAATATCAAACTGGAAACAACAGGTAACGGAAGGCACAGCCACTCACGCGTGTAAACCGCATGTAAGAACTTATACCTTATTATACGTATCTGTTGATAGATTTACCTTATCTTAACACTATAGATTCACCATGTGGCATTCGAAGTAATTGCAAATACATACATCTATTTTGAACATTTTTACAATTTGTCTCGTTGTTTAAAGGTCAGGCTATTACAAAATGGAATATGCTTAAGAAAGTGGAATCTAAAAAAGCCTGTAATTGCACAATTCGTAGCGAATTAATTTTAAAAAATATTACCTGCACGGGTCTAAAAAAAAAACGACTTCAGTGGTTTAGTCCCTTGTTTTCGTAAATTGTCAGTCTATCCACTCAGCCAACGAAAAATATGTAATAAACTGTTCGTTGTAGTAAATCTACCCACGTGGAGTTCTTACACTTCAACCGCTTCTATGTGCTCGAATAACGTTTTTCAAAATAAATGATACGTGAGGTACGCTGCTATGAATCTCGACATATACTGTATCTTAACTATTGTATTACTTCTATTTGACGATGTAAACACCAAGCTTAATCTCCGAAGACCGCTAGAGTTGGCAACAATCGCACTTCGAACTATGGCATGTGCAATACTTTGTTGTTGGACTATAAATCATCGGGCCGGGTAATCGTTTTGTCCCCCATAGTGTCGAGCACTCACGGACAGTAGTAATGTGTGGCATATGGAAGTTTCGGCCGGTCCGAAGGCGGACTCTCGAGGAAAAGCGGGAAAATCGCGTTCGTGCACCCGTCCGCCAATTTTCAAATGTCACCGTTAAATCATACAACTCACGCTGATTGATGTTCGCAACTGTGAATAGATTTCTTGGAGAAAATAAAGTGTTTAATCATCACAAAACAAGGACAGTTGCTCCGTTTTGTATCCCTTACTCTGGAAAAACCATTGAAGATCAATATATATATATATATATATATATATATATATATATATATATATATATATATATATATATATATATATATATATATATTATAATATGGGCACTAAAAGACAGCCCTTAGACTTCATTTACACGATAAATCAGTGAAATCTACAGGCCGTAAATTCAATTTAAAATCTAGGAATTAGAATTACGGAAAACTTATTGGAAAGAACACGCACAAAATACCGAAGGGAAGGCAAACATAAGGCTCCGTTTTATTGGCCGAACACTTATAAGATGCGACAGTGCTGCCAAACAAACTGCCTACACAACACTTTTCCGTCATATTTTGTAGTATAGCTGGGTACTGTGCGATCCCCTCTAAGTGGGACTGACGGAGGATGTAGAGAAAGATCAGAGAAGGGCAGCTCCTTTAGTTTTATCGCGTAACAGGGAAATAGCACCACGAAAAGAATGCACGAGGTGGGTTGGAAATCGTTACAAGAAAGGCTGTATTCGTTGCGGCGAGATCTGTTTACGAAATTACTTTCACCAATTTCCTTTTCCAAATGCGAACATATTTCGTTATCATCCACCTACACAGAGATCCATGGCCATCGTAATAATCTAAGAGAAATCAAGTCGAACTATTTAGGTGTTCCTTTCTCCCGCGCAGTATTATAAAATTTTGTTGCAACAGTCACAACATAAATCTGATACAAAATGTCCTACAATCTGGTTACGAGCTCCATTGCAAGTGTCTGTGGAATATGTAGATGAAATTTTTTCTACACTTATTTAATTTTAAAAACTGAATATACATTAAACACGAGGATCAATTATTTATTTATTTGGAAAATATTTGTTAATTTACGTATTTCAGAAGTGATTAACTTGCGATAAGCTTGGTACGTCCGTACAGTACAAGAGAGGTAATTCAAAAGAACGCCGTTATGTGAGAACTAAGGGAATATTGGGACGAGTATAACTCTTTCTTTCGCAGGCCATTTGTATTTTCGGGGAAAAAGTTCTGAGACAGCCCGTGAATGTTACCTTATAGGGCGATACTGGATGTCCGGCCACACCCGCATGCAGTAAACCACGCTAACGAACTGCTGTGCGCTGCGTGCTCGTCCGCTAACTGTGTTACCAGTAATCACCAGCGGGGAATTTAGAGGCACGCGAACGCCATAAATATTACTCACGGGCTCCTAAACCATCGGAATCGCCACATCTTGTTACGTACGCCTGTATGACATAGAGCCTCTGCCAACACGTTGCTTGAATGGTCACTTGTGCGGCCGTTCTCAGAGATGTCCAACCGGCCTCCTGCAGCACTGCGGTGCGAACGCCCCGCTTGCCGCATTTACCGATACTGCGGTCACTTTCTACATCCGTGCGTACTTTGTGATCAAACGTTCTGAATAATTTCGTCAAATGTCACCGTACTGCTCGTTCGGTGCCCTTTTATCATTAATGACGTACTCACTGCCGGTCTCACCGTAATGTACTTGCATTATAGACGGTGACCGCATCCGTCGATATAAACATGAATGGATAGTTGCCTCAGTTAACTGGTGGAATATATATTCAGTTCGACGTTTCATTATTGAGGGGAAAAAACGGAAACGTTTCTTTTTGATAGCTTTACACCTGCTCACAGTTAAAACTGCTTTTTGTAACGACAAAGATTGTTGAAACTGAGCCGCGGTTGAGTAGCCGAGCGGTCTAAAGCGTCTCGCTGCGGAGCGCGCTGTTGCTCGGCGTGGAGGTTCGAGTCCTCCCTGGGGCATGGGTGTGTGTTGTCCTTAGGTTAGTTTACCTAGGTTTAAGGAATTTGTAAGCTACGGACTGATGACCACGCAGTTTGCTCCGATAGATTTATAAACATTTGAAACATTTTGTTGAAACTGACCACTGTTGCGACGTAGACGGAAACCCGCAAAGGTACAGAATATTCGATATAACTCAAGTAACATACGAAGTCCCAGAACAAAAGTATATTATAAAAGTGCGACGACCGATTTGAATCTCGTTCCTTCCGAATGCCAACCCCGTGCTTTAACCCTTGCCGCTGCGGATTAGCCGTGCGTAAAGGAGCGTCGTGTTTCGGTGCGCGCACCAGTTCGCCGTCGGGGGTTCGAATCCCCCCTCGGGCATGGATGTTTGTGCCGTCCTTTGTATTAGCTAGTTCATAATTAGTTTGTAGATTTAGGGCCTGATGACGTTAAGTCCCATAAGCTCTACAAACATTTGACCATTTCCTTAACCCTTGCGTCTCGGCCGGCTTATATAGCTAAATTTGTAGAAAAAGAAAAAAATATCATTTAGAGAAACAAGACAATCGGTTTGAGACCACCCGTTTTTCGACCGTACAACAGCAGTTAATTACTACGTAATGGACGTGTTAAACTCGTTAACTGTTTCAACTGAAGTGGTTACTATTCTGTATGGCGTCCCATCAGTTTTTTTTAGTACACTGTATTTTAGATGCACAATCTATGTTGAAGTATTCACCAAACACCTGAACAGACTCAGAAAGATATTACTATGGCATTGCAACAGTGGCGGGAAGCATCCCTGTCAATATAAATGCTCTGGCAATGTCAGTGCCATCCTGTTCCTATAGTTCATCTTTCTTGAAAAGCAGTAACTCCACGTAACAAAACTACATTCTACGTGCTATATTAAATTTCGCTCCCGTACCCACGTAAGTTCTACTTCTGCCAGTATTTCGACTGGGTACCCTCTAGCCATAACATGGGCCCTTAAAACCTTACGGCTCACTCAGTAGAGTAGTGCCATGACATAGAGTCAATGCGCACTTCATGTGTTATGGTGCAATGACTACACAATTAAATGTCTGGCATGCAGACTATAAATTCCAGTTCTTCTAATATTTCGGCGAAGTGCTGTCCACCTATCTTCAGAGTAAGCCGTAAGAATTTTTAGGCTCTGTCTGAAAATTGTTGGAAATTTAATGTAGTAGTCTTTGAGCCAGGAAAATATGAATATGCACTTTCACTCTACATCACTGTATAGAACTATGCTTGTAGATAGTAAACATTCTGGTTATTGCTATGCCATGTTCATGGAACCTTACGGTAGAATTTGTCGAAAGAGTAGGAGCTCTGACTTAAGGAAGCATCTTGAAGTGAATGTAAGAGTTTGACATTCTGTCGTGGCACACATGGGAAATATTAGCCACATTTTTTGCATCATCAGGTCCATAGACGTACGCTAAGAATTCACAGCGTCGCAGCTTCCGTCGGAGTCCTACATTCGGCATTGCTGTGAGTGTTGTCTTTAGCGTAAGTTAATTAGTTTGTAAGTCCAGGGACTTATGACCTCAGCACATTATTCCCTTAGATTTAAAGGTATTTGAAATTTTTTAAAGAATTCAGAGCTTAGGGAAGTCTGTCAGAGAAGACTTACAGGAGTTTTATACTGCAATATTTCGTTTCAGCTGTAGGAAGGTGTTGTAATCATAAACATGGACGTATACAAATTAGTCCTGAGGTTGGGATTCGAAATCGGATCTCGTTCTTACTGGACTGTTGTGCTAAACCTTGAACCACCCAGACACACGGGCCTCACACACCACACCGACTACTCCAGCACGTACTCCGTCCAACACAAATTCTCATGTGTCCTCGTAGTATGACTGCTGCACTCTCTCGGTCTGCCACGTATCCCCCCCCCCTCTCCCGTTTTCGTCCATCCGCTTCTCTATGTGCATCTTCACACTCCCGACGTCAGTTTCTTTCCGCTCCTCTTTCTTCATCTACAACTCTAACCTAGATCCCTGATCATTACTACGTTCAAAATCTTAAGTTTACGAAAGTTCCTTACCGAATGCTTTGAAATATTGACGTTGCATTGTTGTACGTGTTTATTTCTATTAAATTTTTAATATATATTAGTGTGTGTGTGTGTGTGTGTGTGTGTGTGTGTGTGTGTGTGTGTGTGTTTCTAAATCTGTCGGACTCAACTGATTGATCATTAGTCCGTAGCTTACAAACAACTTAAACCAAGTTAAATTAACTTAACGACAAGACAAACACCCAAGCCCGAAGGACGGGGGGGAGGGGGGGAATCGGACACCCGATGGCGAACAGCCGCGCGCACCGCAGCACGGCGCTTCAGTTCCCACGGTTATTCCGCCGCGGCGGGAAATAGGTACCAGAATAAACGATCACTATTAAAATACAAATTTGTATGGAAATTTTTGCAAGAATAGACTTTTAAATTTTTATTTATATATCCTCAAGAGCCGAAGATAGTGGTACAACTGCGCAATAACGTAGTGTTGGAGGGAACTGACAGGATGCATCTTGCAGGACTGTTCGTGAATCAGTAAGAATTTGAGATAATTAAGTCCCGCGGCGGAATGGCCGAGCGCATTGAGGCTCTATGCTCCGATGACGTCGTTCCCCCGTCGGGGGTTACAATCCTCCCTCGGGCATGAATGTTTGTATTGTCTTTAATATAAGGTATTTGACAAGTGGTTTGTAAGTTTAGGGACTGATGACCCCGCCTTTAAGTGCCATAAGCTTAACAAACATTTTTTCTTCTGAACAGTACGTTGCAAAGCATCGGAGATATGCTCAATTATGTTCATGTCTGCCGAGTTTGGTGGTCAGTGGAGGTGTTCAAACGCACAAAAGTGTTCCTGGAGGCATCATGTAGCAATCATAGCTGTGTGGGGTGTCTTATTGTCTTGCTGGAATTGCGTAAGTCCGTAGGAATGCACAGTTGACATGCATGGACGCAGGATCAGCCAGGATGCGTACGTACTTGTCACCTGTGAGAGTCATAGCTAGGCGCATCATCGGTCCCATATCACTCCAAACGCGCACATCCCACACCATTACAGAGCTTCCACCAGCTTGAATAGTCCCCTGCTGGTACGCAGGATCTACGGATTCCTAAGGCTGTCTCCATACCCGTACACGTCCATCCGCTCAATACAATTGAAAAGGAAACTCGTTAGACCAGACACAATGTTTCCAGTCATCAGAGTCCAATGTCGGTGTTGACGGGCCCAAGCGAGGCTTAAAGCTTGTTCAGTTAGCTGGGGTACACGACTGGATCTTCGGTTCCGAAAACCTATATCGATGTGTTGCGTTGAATGGTTCACGCGCTCACGCTTGTTGATCGCCCGGCATTGAAATACGCAGCAATCTGCGAAAGAGTTGGACTTTTGTAAATTTAAACAATTCTCTTCACTCCTCGTTGGTCCCTTTCTTGCAGGATCTTTTGCCGGCTGTAGCGATGTTATTTACATAAACGATTTAGGGGAAAATCTAAGTAGCTCTCTTAGGTTCAGATGACGCCGTCTTTACCGTCTAGTAAAATCATCTGAAGATTAAAACCAACTGCAGACCGATCTGAATAAGATATCACTATGGTGTAAAAATTGGCAATTGACTCTAAATAATGAGAAGTGTGAAGTCGTTCACATGAGTACGAAAAGAAATCAGTTAAACTTTGTTTACAAGATAAATCAATCAAAAGTGAAGGCCGTAAACTCCACAAAATACCTAGGTTTTTCTATTACTTCAGACGTAAACTGGAAAGAACACGTAGATAATGTCGCGGGAAAGGCGAACCAGAGACTGCGTTTTATTGGCAGAATCCTTAAAAGATGCAACAGAACTACAAAAGAAACTGCATACACTATGCATGTCTGTCCATTTTTGGAGTATTGCTGACCAGTGTGGGATCCTTATCAGGTAGGTTTAACGGAGGACTTCGAAAGAGTCCAGAGAAGGGCAGCTCGTTTCGTATTGTCACGATAGAGGAGAGACAGCGTTACGGAAATGATACAGGATCTGTGATGGGAATCATTACAACAATGGCGCTTATCGCTGCGGCGTGGGCTACTTTCGAAACTCCAATCGCCAACATTTTCCTCCGAATGCAAAAATATATTGTGGACTCCCACTTACATAGGTAGAAGTGACCATCAGAACAAAATATGTGTCGGTCGCGGTGGCCGAGGGGAATGCGGCGCGCCAGTCACGGTCTGCACGGCCACTAAGGCCGGGGGTTCGAATCCCCCCTCGGGCATGGATATTTGTGCAGTCCTTAGTATTAGTTAGTTCATAAGTAGTTTGTAAGTTTAGGGACTGATGACCCCGTAGTTAAGTCCCATAAGCAAACATTTGAACATTTTGAATAAAATATGAGAAATCAGAACTCGAACGGAGAGTTTCAGGTGTTCTTTCTTCCCGTGTGCTATTCGAGAATGCAATGGGAGATAAATAGAATAATGATGGTTCGATGAACCCTCTGCCAGGTATTTAAATACGATTTGGAGAGTATCTCGTGTAGATGTAGATGTCTGTTTTACCGGATTTCCAACGTTAACGTTGCACTCGTAAAGTGGTCGTAAGCTACATCGGAGTTGCTGTGTTCCATCTCTCGTGCGGAGACTAGAAGACGTTCAAAATCACTTAAACTTGCCACTGTAGGGACAGTAACCGACCTAATGGCTGCGCCACACACCTGTAGTCTCTAATAGGCTTTGCCGGTCCCACCGTCTTCCTCCGAGTGTTGATGTATCTTTGCGTTAGCATACGGACGACTATAAGTGATGAGACGTTTGTAATAAATTCAGATACAGCGTGAAGTTAAACATTTATGATACGAACACTTGTCCGTCATCGGGTTGTCCAGAGATTTAAAAAGAGACGTTAACACAGATCGCTGGAACATGCGGGAGCAGCGCGCACGGCGGTGCGGCCCCCGCTTATCAGTGTATCTGCAGCACCGTGTGGCTCGGCTGGTGGTGCATTCTGCGGCCGCGGCTACGGCTGGCGCGGCGCCAGCGGTGTGTCAGCGAGCGCTGATGTTGCACGCCCGGCCTGCATCGATGTTTGCGCTGCCGCGGGCCATCTGGCGCAGCGGGGCGGCGGCGTGGGTGCGGTGCCGCACGTGGCTGTCACCTGCCGGCAGCCGCGCGGGACCGTCGCTATCAACAGCTCTGAGTGGCACACACAATTCAATATAACATATACGTCTTGAAACTTCCTTCCAGATTGAAACTGTGTGCCAGACCGGGATTCGAACACAGGACCTTTGCTTTCACAGGCGCTTAAGCGGTCTACCGACCGATTTTCCTGGGCACGTCCTCTCAGCTTTAGATCCGCCATTACCTCGTCTCCTACCTTTCCAACTTCACGTACGTTCTCCTGCGAACTATGCAGGATTTACACTGCTGGAACAAAGGATATTTTGGAGACTTGACTCAGCTCCAGCCTAGGCCGTGTTTCCAGAGCGAAATGTTCACTCTGCAATGGACTGTGCATTGATATGAACCTTTCTGGAAGATTTTATGTAGATGCAAATCTCAAATGAGAATGAAATAAATCGCAGTTTGCGATCAGTTATGGCTTCACTGTACTAGGTTTAGATGGAATACCAAAGTGCGGCGAATGAAAATTTGTGCCCGGCCGGGATTCTAACCCGAGATGTCCTGCTTACTAGGCAGACTCGTTGATCACTCCGCCACCGAGGACACAGTGACCATCCCGATTGCAGAGGACTCTTGCCTGCACGTCTCCCGTCACACCCAAATCTCAATTCGCCACACTGTCTCTTTTCTATTACCATAGCATCTTTGTTATTTGTGTCTCGATACTTCATGGTCTGTTCTCCCTGATGTGGGAATACACTATTGTGGCTGCGAGCATTACAGAACAAATAAGGCTGTGGTATCGGACAGAGACTGTGTGGCGAATGGAGATTTGGGTGTGGCGGGAGACGTGCAGGGAAGAGTCCTATGCAGTCGGGCTGATCACTGTGTCCTCGATTGCTGAGTGGTCAAAGCGTCTGCCTAGTACGCAGGAGATCCCCGTTTCGAATCCCGGCCGGGCACAAATTTTCATTCGCCGCACTTTTGTATTCCATCTAAATCTAGTACAGTGAAGCCATAACTGATCGCAAATGGCGATTTATTTCATTAAATGGATGCTGTAACGTCGTCAAAAATATATTAAATGAGAACGGCCACATATTTGCTCTGTTACTGCTACTACACACATGAAGTTAGAGAGCAGTAAACCTATTGGTAAATGCGTAAAACTCTCTTAGACTATGGCCCGATGTAAGTTTTTTTCCAGCGCGATTTGCAATAGTAAAAACGCGGCAGAAATGGAACTGCTGCGTCTATATGAGGGTGGCCAGTGGCCACACAGCGCTGGAATTCACGCAGCTGATGGTCAGGCGCGGCACGTTTCCGAAGTCGCACTCACCAAAATGCACCGCGGCCTGCATTTGTCAGCTGGAACTCTAGCTGCCCGAGTTAAGTGGCCACACAAACAGTTTTTCATGCTCCACTCTGTAGCGCTCTTAGCTAAGAGTCTGTTAAGTTCCCGACCTCAACGCCTGTTTCATTATGATGATTAATCCGTTAGGACCCATCTGCGATAGTGTTCGGTCTGCTCGGGCGACTTGCGCGTCTATGAAATGATGATGAGAACAACACTATATTCAGTCTCTGAATGGAGACAATCCCCGCCCCGATCGGGAATTGAACCCGGGCACCCTGCGTGGCAACCTACCATGCTGTCAACTGGTCTACGGAGGCGAACTTAAATTATGATATGCAACATGTACATGAATAATGTAGACACTGGGATCTTAATTCTGGAACTTCAAAAATATCGACGATTCTGTAAGGTACCGAGACTGTGTAAACGGAAGTAACTGTTCGTCTTTTTCCGGCAGTAACACAACCCCTCACGACAATATTCCTTTTAGAAATTTCATCATGCACCATAAATAACAGTTTTTCGGATGAATTAACTGACATTCTATAATACGCATTACGCAGTATATGCACGCGGAACCGCTCTTCTCAATGTCTGAATGTTTCCCTGCTACGCATTCAAACAAGGTTTTTGCTCTGCAATCTCTGGTAAGTGCTCTTTCATGAATCACTTACTTCGTTGCATGTATACAGCTAAAGCGAGATCTTTTTCTTACCTATCTTCGTGGCGTAAAAATGTCTTAGTCTCCAGTTTTTGTGTTTTTTAACACAACAGTAATTAAAATTTAATGTTTACTCATTTCCAGCGTGCTGGAGGATAGGTCAGCAACTTTTGTCTTTATCGCTATATGAATGCAGCCAAATTTGCACAAACGAGTATGATTATTATTGTGGGTGCCCGGTTTCCGACGCAGAGTCCATTACCAAACCATCAGTAAGTAGCCTACTGCAATATACACATTCTTATTCCGTGACTAACATACAAACTATGATTGTATATTGTCAAGGAGTTTAAGCTTTTTTAATGTCAAGTATAAGCATAAGTCACTTTATGTCTCAAGACAGAGTAAAGGACTCGTATATACCGTTTTCGTTACAAGAATAAGTGCCTCTAGTCATTGCAGTTTTTACAGCAAGCAGTAGCTATGTAAGTCATCTTAAGATACTTGATTAAAGAGGAGCTTGCTGATAGTACAGTCGTAGTAAACGAGGAATTTCTGTCTACACTGCTGGCTATCGAAATGGAACACCAAAAAGAACCGGAGATGTCACAACCACATTCATTTGCATAGTAAAACGCTGTTGTAAGATCACGTGATTGAAAATATCCCCCTAGCAGAGCGAGAAAGATGATGAAGTCATTATTGAGTGCTGCCGCGATTGCTGGCTATAACCGCTGCTACACGCCTCAGCATTTAACTAGAGAGGCTCTGAATGTGATGTTGGGGTATAGCAGTCCGTGCTGCTGCCACGTACTGACGTAGTTGATCTGGTGCACCAGCGGCGTTATATACTGGGCGAGTCGATACGCGACAGACAAGCACAACAGAGGACAACACAGGACGGCACAGTGATGCAATATGAGGGGCAGGACTCGTGTCGTCCCGCGCTTATCTCTTTTCAGTCCAAAGCTATGGAAGGACAACAGGCACCAACACATCAGAGATGTAACGGTATTTGGATAGTGTACCTGCAAATGCATATTAGGAGGAGTGCGGGAATAGATTCCATTATGCGGATGCATAAGCAACAGTTTGAAAAGTTATTACCATACAGTCTCAAGACTGTAATCTGACGATCGTGGTGGTGTAGGCAGAATTGGGAACAAAATTGTTTTTACCAACGTAGACTGATGGGGATTGTGACCTGACTATGAAGGTAAAATCCCTTATTAAAATGCTATGGATTTGACTAATAAAGTGCCTAGTTGAACTGAAGGTCTTTTTATAACTGACTCGATTAGTGAACTCAAAGACGTGAGGAAGGCAACAGTTTACCACCTGTAGCAGGATCATGCCTAATAAAGTACAGTGGAGTTCAACCCGGTCACCGGATTGGAAACGGATTTACATTTCATTGACAATTGGGACAGCTTTACAGCTTCTAAATTTATTCAGAAAACCGTTTCATCCATTTCTGTACTTTATGTGAAGGCTTTGTTCCCGTGAAGACACGGTGATTAACTAGCACCGTTCCATCTGGTTTGAAATGAGACTGTTATTATTAACTGAGCCCGCAACCTCGATATAACATACAGAAATACTTAGCTATTCATCTATCATTGAGGTAGTTACTCTTGCACTAATGTCCTACCCTTTCCTTCTCTGACTTAGTTGCCTTCTCTCTGCCTCGACACTCTACTATTGTCCACTACTCTTTTTGGATTATTATGCGTTCATCTTGCATTCGGCTTTTCCCTTTCACCTCCATCAGTTCTTGATATAACGTGATGCAGAACGTCCCTAATTACCTCATTGGCTCTAACTATGCTCAGTTGCTTAGAGACTGCGTAAAGGGACAAAAGAGTGCTTTTTCTCCCTCCCCCTCTCTCTCTCTCTCTCTCTCTGTCTCTCTCTCTGGTCGTACTTTTGCATCGTAACATTGTCATGTGCTTTTCATTACGGGTAGGTGCCCCTACCATTGTTCGCGCTATATTTATGCCTCTCGCCACATTCTTCGTGTTGTCTGAATCGTTTGAACAACGACCAATTTTGTTAAAATGAATTCTACTGAAGAAATTTCGATCTGCAACTTTCTCCCCCGAATGTGAAAAATCAAATGTTCAAATGTTTGTAAAGTCTATGGGACTTAACTACGGGGTCATCAGTCACTAAACTTACAAACTACTTACGAACTAGGACGGCACAAATATCCATGCCCGAGGAGGGATTCGAACCCCCGACCAATGTGAAAATATATTATTGATAGCTGTGCGCCTTGGTTGCACAGTGGTAGAGTGCCAGACTACAAATCCAAAGGTCCCGGGTTCGATCCCCGCCAGGTCCTAGGATTTTTATGTCACTTTCCACTTCTTTCCCCTCTGGCATTATTGCTCATGTGAAAAATACCAAGTAGCACCGTGGTTCGAAACCCACGTTAAACTGTAGGTCCCCCTAAAAGTGGCTGGGTAAGTCAGTTTGAAGGTCGGAGGAAGGCAACGGCATACCACCTCCAAACAGGACCATGCCTAGTAAAGCACTGTGGTGTTGAAACCAATCTTCGGATTGTTGACTGCTTTACCTTTCTTTTTTTTTATCTTCGCAGAGAGAAATGATCACCATAATAAAATAAGAGAAATTAGTGCTTTAACGATTTACCTCTTATTTCTTTCCGCGCTCTATTCTACAACAGAGTGCTCGTCAAAGTGGTTCGATCAACGGTCTGCCAAGCACTTACATTTGAATTTCAGAGAACCCACTTAGAAGCGCCAGTAAACACTACCTGTTGACGGGCCGTATAATACAACGCATGACAATTAATTTAATGCAGTCGAGCACCGCTTTCACCGCGAATAACGCGCAAGACACGTAGCGCGCATCAGAAGGGCTGGGGAGCGGAAGTGAGGCACGGCCTGGTGAGAGGCAGGCACGGCGGCAGGAGCGCGGGCTGCATACCTGCGAGGCGCGGCGCCGCTGGCCCGCCGCCAGACACGTGTTTTAATAACGCCTCGCCCTGCCCTGCTCTGCCCTTCATCGCTGTCTTCTTCCCGCCCCCTCTCCCTGCTGCGGTCTTTGCTGCTCTCTCCGCTACCCGCCGGAAACCAAACTCGACGAGCTACGACATAAGCAGACGCAGTTTCAATTAGAGGAGGCCGCCGTGCAGGCGAGGCGTAAATCGTACTCCCGTTTATCTCCATCCCGTGTAGCCGCGGTGGAATACCCGAGCGGTCCAAGGCGCCTCGCTAAGGAGCGCGCGGTTGCTCGCCGTCGGAGGATCGAGTCCTTCCTGGGGCGTGCGCTCGCGCGCGCGCGCGCGCGCGCGCGTGTGTGTGTGTGTGTGTGTGTGTGTGTGTGTGTGTGTGTGTGTGTGTGTGTTTGTCCTTAGGTTAGTTTAACTTAGCTTCTACACCTGAAGAGAGTCTTTGAAGCAAACGGGTACTCTCCACAACAGATACATAAGGCACTACGTACGAAGCCATCGGTACGTGCAAAGAATACAGAAGATGATGCAAAAAGTTTTAAATCTATGGCTTTTCTGCCGTATGTTGGGAGTCTGTCGTCGAAAATCGGACGGATTATGAATAGACACGATGTTAAAGTAATTTTTCGAGCCCCACCAAGGACAGCAGCACTTTTGAGTTCTATAAAGGATGATTTGGAGCTCCGGAAGGCCGGGGTTTACAAGATCCCCTGTGAATGTGGCCTTTCGTATATAGGACAGACGACACGTACAGTCCAGGAAAGATGCACGGAACACCAGAGATATACCCGTCTTTTACAACCAAATAAATCGGCAGTGGCTGAGCACTGTATTGATACTGGACACTCCATGACGTACGAAAACGTCAAAATTTTAGCTTCCACTTCATCTTTCTGGGACTCAGTAGTGAAAGAAGCAATAGAAATTCGCTTGGGGACGAATTTAATTAACAGAGACAGTGGCTTCAGTTTAGATAAATCATGGAATCCGGCACTTTCTTTAATAAATTTACAAAGACGCCGCCACAGCACAGATCATAATACATCGATTTCTCCACAGTAATCGACCATGCAGCCACAGGCATAATTTACACATACGTGCACTTCCTTGCCGCCGAGTAACGTCTTTGGCGCCTTGTTGTATCTGTGGCCGCATGCGCAGTAGCGCGGCCTGCGTTTATAAGCACGAAGCGTGTGCTGGAGCATCAGTCTTCGACTCGTCTATGAAGATGTCTGAACGTTTCTCAGCCGAAATATTAGAAGAAGTAAACTTTATGCGGCTGCACGACCGAAACTTCTTTGAACATTACTAACCAATAGTCAGCATGGATTCAGAAAGTATCGCTCTTGCGAAACACAGCTTGCCCTTTATTCACATGAAGTGTTAAGTGCCATCGACAAGGGATCTCAAATCGATTCCATATTTCTGGATTTCCGGAAGGCTTTTGATACTGTACCCCACAAGCGGCTTCTAATGAAATTGCGTGCTTATGGAATATCTCCCCAATTGTGCGATTGGATTCACGATTTCCTATCAGAAAGGACACAGTTCGTTGTAATTGACGGTAAGTCATCGAGTAAAACAGAAGTGATATCTGGCGTTCCACAGGGAAGCGTTGTTGGTCCCCTACTCTTCCTCGTGTTTATAAACGATTTAGGAGATAATCTGAATAGCTCCCTTAGACTGTTCGCGGATGATGCTGTCGTTTATCGGTTAGTGAAGTCAACAGAGGATCAAAAGCAACTGCAAAGCGATTTAGACAAAATTTCTACTTGGTGCGAAAATTTGCAATTGACACTAAATAAAGAAAAGTGTGAAGTAATACACATGACCAGTAAAAGAAATCCGCTGAACTTCAATTACGCGATAAATCAGTCAAACCTTAAGGTCGTAAATTCTACCAAATACCTAGGAGTTACAATTACGAACAACTTTGACTGGAGAGAACACATAGAAAATATTGTGGGGAAGGCGAACCAAAGGTTACGTTTCATTGGCAGAACGCTTAGACGATGCACCAGCTCCACCAAAGAGACTGCCTACATCACACTTGTGCGTCCTCTCTTGGAGTACTGTTGCCCCTTGTGGGACCCTCACCAGGTGGGACTGACGGAAGATATTGAGAAGGTTCAGAGAAGGGCAGCTCGTTTTGTTTTATCACGTTACAGGGGGAAAAGCATCACGGAAATGTAGCAGGATTTGAGGTGGAAATCATTAAAAGAAAGACGTTATTCGTTACGGCGAGATCTATTTACGAAATTTCAATCACCTACTTTTACATCTGAATGTGAAAATATTTTGCTAGCACCCACCTACTTAGGGAGACATGACCATTTCAATAAAATAAGAGAAATCAGATCGAAAACGGAACGATTTAGGTGTTCTTTCTTCCCGCGCGCTATTAGAGAATGGAACGGTAGAGAAAAGTTATGAAGGTGGTTAATGAACCCTCTGCCAGGCACTTAAATGTGATTTGCAGAGTATCGATGTAGATGTAGATAGATGTAGAAGTAGTTTGTAAGCTACGGACTGATGACGAAGCAGTTTGGTCCGATAGATGTACAAAGATTTACAAATTTTATTTACAGTGAATAAATAACGTAAATAAAGACTATTAGTGGTTAAACTAACTATACATGGGAAAGGCCCAAGTCACTGGAACGTCGGTCACATATGGCATTTCCACAACTCCCCCCTATCCTTCCAGTGCCTGCTACAGTTGTATGGCAATACCAGAACTTCTGAGGTTGTGTGTGTTATCCTTAGCTTAGTTTACCTTAGTTTAAGTAGTTTGTAAGTTACGGACTGATGACCACGCAGTTTGGTCCGATAGATTTACAAACATTTGAACATTTTTGAACTAAGTATGCTCACAATTACAATTGACCGCCTGAATTTTAGATGTTCCTTGTAAACATAGCCCAAAAACAACCACCACAGGAAAAACGGATCGATATCAAGCGAATCCGAATACTAATTCTGGTCATTGTATGAAAAGATCAGAAAAAAATCAAATCTCAAATTAATTCGCAGAGATTTTTTCTCACAGGTACTCTCTTTTAAAGAGTCAACTGGTGTCAAATGTACAAATGTTTGTATAGCTTATGGGACTTAACTAAGACATCATCGGTCCCTAAACTTACAAACTACTTAGTACTAAGGACGGCACAAATATCCATACCCGAGGGGGAATTCGACCCCCCGACCGTAGTGGCCTGCAGACCGTGACTGGAGCGCGTCAGTCTCCTCGGCCACCGCGGCCGGCCAACTGGTCTGAATGGCACAAAGTAATAACATCACATTTAGTCGTATTTACGAAGAGTCTTAACTATAAGTTAGTAAAATAAGAAACTCACTTTCTTAACTAGCCACTAAAATTCATATTTTTATTGAACTCTTTATACAGTTTTGATTGTATGCAATAAATTTCTCTTTCAAGTTACTTTACATGAGACGACAGTATTGAATCACTGTACACCAAATCTTTTCATATGCACGAGTACACAGATTGGGAATTATTAAATTTGGCTATTCACTTAGGTTGAAAGCCAAGAGGATGACACAAAACTTCCTTCAATGAAACTTGAAGTGATTAGGACGTAATTAGATATATACCTAACATTAAGAGGTTTTGAAACCTGTGGCAGTTGTTTCATTTGCCACGTAGTCGAAAAGAAGAATTCGTCTTCAATCCAAAAACATTTCTGCCAGATTGAAACAAATTTGACTATTTCATCTGTCACACACTGATTGCAGCATCGTTTATGCAAATTGTGGTCACACGTCTCACTTTAAGTAATCCTTGTACTAGTTCAGCTAGATACTTAAAACGAACCTAACACTAAATTAATAAATTGCAAATGACACTGAATTTTGGAGAGAATTAAACAAGTTCAATATACCTCTCAAAAAATGTGCAAATATTTGTAAACATACTGGACCAAACTGCTATTGTCATCAGTTCTTACAAACTCTTGAACTAACTTACACTAAGGACAACATACATGTCCATGCCCGAGGAAACGGCCGCACATTCCGTACCATGACGCCTAAGACCTTGCGGCCATTCTACTCGATTACTTATCTTCCAGAATATTTTCTCGTTACTGATAACTATACAGGGTGTTACAAAAAGGTACGGCCAAACTTTCAGGAAACATTCCTCATACACAAAGAAAGAAAATATGTTATGTGGACATGTGTCCGGAAACGCTTAATTTCTAGGTTAGAACTCATTTTATAACTTCTATTCAGATCACATTAGTCATGGAATGGAAACACACAGCAACAGTACGTACGAGCGTGACTTCAAACATTTTGTTACAGGAAATGTTCAAAATGTCCTCCGTTAGCGAGGATACATGCATCCACCCTCCGTCGCATGGAATCCCTGATGCGCTGATTAAGCCCTGGAGAATGGCGTATTGTGTCACAGCTGTCCACAATACGACCACAAAGAGCTCTACATTTGGTACCGGGGTTGCGTAAACAAGAGCTTTCAAATGCCCCCATAAATGAAATTCAAGAGGGTTGAGGTCAGGAGAGCGTGGAGGCCATGGAATTGGTCCGCCTTTACCAATCCATCGGTCACCGAATCTGTTGTTGAGAAGCGTACGAACACGTCGACTGAAATGTGTAGGAGCTCCATCGTGCATGAACCACATGTTGTGTCGTACTTGTAAATGCACATGTTCTAGCAACACAGGTAGAGTATCCCGTATGAAATCGTGATAACGTGCTTCAGTGAGCGTAGGTGGAAGAACATGAGGCCCAATCAAAACATCAGCAACAATTTCTGCCCAAACGTTCACAGAAAATCTGTGTTGATGACGTGAATCGAGGAAGGAAAGTACATACTATCGAAACAATTGAGTATTTTGACAATTGTCTGCAAGAATTATTTCAATTTACATTTAAAGAGAAATACTAAAATGAGCTTAACATGGAAATTAAGCGTTTCCGGACACATGTCCACATAACATATTTTCTTTCTTTGTGTGTGAGGAATGTTTCCTGAAAGTTTGGCCGTACCATTTTGTAACACCCTGTATATGAAGTACATCGTAATGTTTCCCCTCGTATGTCTATATATGTTTTCGTTGGTTGTCGAGATATCTGTTGACGGATGCTAGTGCGATACTTATTTTGCAGCCTTTTTAATTATTTAATATGAAAGAGCAGTTTTAAAATTACCATCTTTATGTTCGGATTAATGCACATTCGGTACCATACATGAAAATTGAAGAATTTTATGATAAAACGGTACTGCACTCTATATATTTGAATGTATCACGTGCATGGTGTTTATAAACACAAAAAAAATCGAACTCAATTTTTCGGTACATGGATAAATCTTGTTGATTGACGCATTCGTTATGTCAGCTATTACGTCCTCAAAAACTTTTGTCAACAACGTCTGATGTCGTAATGTATTATTAATCTTAACCAGTATGCAAGAACACAACCCTAGTTGTGCCACTACAACGAGAACGCTTTGGCTGCGTTGGCTTGTCGGTAAACGTCCCCCCCCCACCATCCACCCCTTACAGTATTACCCCCTTCCACGGCCAGCTATGTCCGCCCGCCATCACCATTTCCCGGTGCGCCGCCGTTTCCGATACGATGTTTTCCCTGAGGCGTCTCGACGCTCCACGATTCCGGACTGTTGGTTACGGACCGCCTTCATTCTCTCTTCTGCCGGGGGAGCGTCTGCCCCGTCACGGAAACAGCCACCCTGGCTCACTGGCCGTTCTTCCACGAGAATGCGTTCATCGTCTTCTGGTTCGTTGCGCGGATCAAGCGCATCGATATTCCCGATAGAATTCAGAGGTTGCAAAGAGCTATCTTACGTGACTCCTGGTAATTATGAAGCATTATTTTGGAATTCAAATTTCACGAAATTGGGATATACGATTTTGACTGCAAATGAAATTGCTCTTAAATATCTTTCGGAAAAGTAATTTGCGATTAATTCTGTGGTATTAGACTAAAATTCAAGGATAGGTGGAGTTAAATTAGCAGTTTAAAATTTTTACTGGTGTGATACGAGATAGCCTCAGTTATGTAAACCTTAATTTCAGAGATTTTACCATTTAAGTTTGTCCATTTTGTGCCGGCCGCAGTGGCCGAGGGGACTGAGGCGCTCCAGTCACAGTCTGCACGGCCACTACGGTCGGGAGTTCTAATCCCCCCTCGGGCATGGATATTTGTGCCTTCCTTACGATAAGCTAGTTGATAAGTAGTTTAATTACTATGTGTCGCGTGACGAGATGGAATTCCCCCGCGGCGAATTTGCTATACAGATGACGTCGTAGACCCTTTTCGAGATTCCGAATGTAGCCTATTCTGACATAAGGCTGCCGTTACAATAAATGGATGTGTGCCTTAGGCCGACCAAAACAATGCGTGACTACAAATTAAACGTTATAAAAATTTTGAAATTATTTCTTGATATTACACTGTAGCACTAAGAAGCAGTCAAATTTAAGTGATCGTTTTTGACGTGCAGTAAGAACACCATAACACCTACTTAAGAGATTTAAACTACATTTCATCGTAAAGTAGCAACGTGATGCGTGTTGATGTTGTGGTCTTCAGTCTTGAAACTAGTTTCACGCCATCTCCACGCTACGTCCTCAATAACAACACAACCTACTTACTTTTGAAACTGCTTATTGTATTCGTCCTTCGGACTGCTTCTGCGATTTTTCTCCAACACACTTCCCTTAATTGCCAAACTGACGATTGCTTGATGTCTCAGAATGAGTCCCACCAGTCAACCCCTTCTCTTAGTCAAAAATTTCTTTTTTCCCAAATTCCGTTCAACACCTTCTCATTAATTACGCCATCTATCCACATAATCTTGAGCATTCATCTGGATCACCACATTTCAAATGCTTCTATCAACTTTCTGTCTGAACTCCTTATCGTCCAATGTTTCTAAAGCGTCTAAAGCGTCATGCTATGGACTGGGCAGCCGTTCTCTAAGGTGGTTTAAGTCCTTCCTCTGGCGCGCACGAGCGTGCGCGCGCGCGTGTGTGTATGTGTGTGTGTGTGTGTGTGTGTGTGTGTGTGTGTGCGTGTGTGTGTATTTGACTGTGTCAACAAATTTCGATCCTTCAGAAATACTTTCTTTCCCATAGGCTCAAAAATGTTCAAATGTTTGTAGAGTCTATGGGACTTAACTACGGGGTCATCAGTCCCTAAACTTACAAACTACCTATGAACTACCTACAACTAAGGACGGCACAAATCCCCAAGGGGGGATTCGAACCCCCGACCGTAGTGACCGTGCAGACCGTGACTGAAGCGGCTCAGTCTCCTCGGCCACCGCGGCCGGCTTCCCATAGGCATTCTGTATTTTATGTCTTACTTAATTTGGCCATCAGAAGTTAATTTACTGCACAAATAACAAAACCCATCTACTTCTTTTATTGCGCCTGCTTTTCTTACATAAAATTTTTTTTAAAAAAATTAAAAAGTTTGTAAATCTATGGGACTTAACTGCTTGGTTGTACTCCATAGGCTTACAAACTACTTAAAATATCCCAACAACATAAACACCCATCCCCAAGGGAGGACTCGAACCTCCACGACGAACGGCTGCGCGCACTGTTTTGCTCCTGTTAATGTTCATCTTATGACTTCTTTGCAATAGTATCCAATTCAATGTTGTCGGCAAACCGCAAAGTAGTTATTTTCCCTCTCCAAATTTCTCCTTGCATTCCATCACAGGTTGCTCGATGTACAGACCGAATAACACTGGAGAAAGTCTAGAATCCTGGTTTACTCTCCAGGTACTGCGTTTTCATGCTCTTATACTCTAATAACTGATTATGTTTGTTGTACAAATTGTGTACAACTTTTCGTTCCCTGTATTTTACTCTTGGTACCTTCAAAATATGAAAAAGTGTAGTCCAGTCAACATATTCAAAGGATATCTCCAGATCTACAAAAGCTAAAAACGTATGTTTGACTTTCCTTAACTTATTTTGTAAAATAATTCGTAATGTGAGTATTGCATCCCAGGTTCTTGTATACTAATGCGAAACTGATCTTCCCCAAGGTCTTATTCCACCATTTTTTCCATTCGTCTGTAAATAATCCGTGTTGGTATTTTGCAGACATATCTTATTACACTCTGTAATTTTTACACTTTTCTGCACTTTTTTTTAATGGAATTGGAATTATTACACTCTTCTTGAAGTCTGTGGGTATTTCCTTTGTCTCATACATTTTGCATAAAAATTGAAACAGTTTCTTCATGACTGGATTTCCCAACTATGTCAGCAGTTCAGAGGGAACATCATTTAGTCCAGAATCCTTGTTTCGACTCAAATCCGTCAGTGATCTATTATGTTCTTCTCGCAATATCGTAACTCCTACTTCATCTACTTCCTCTTCCCTTGATATTTATGCTGTTGCTTTTCTTGTCTTCAAAGGTCTCTAATTTTCCTGCAAGTGGTATCTATCTTTCTTCTAGATATACTTCTATGGACTTTCATTTGTCCTCTATCCACCCCTGCACAGCCAGTCTGTACTTCTGCCAACCTTTACATGCTGCTTTTTTATATTTTCTCTTTTCATCAGTTAAGATCATTATCTCTTGTATTATCAATTGGTTTCTATTGGACCTTGTCCTTCTACCTATATGATCCTTTGCGGCCTCCAACTACTGCTGTAGAGCTACCCATTCCTCTTTTACTGTATTAATTTTCCACGTTTTGGACAATCCTTACCTAATTTTCCCTCTGATATTATGAACAACATATGGTTTGTTCAATTTATCCAGGTTACATCTCCTTACTTCTCTACCTTTTTTCAGTTTCTTAAGTTTTACTCTACTATTGACAAACAATACGTTAAGGTCAGAGTCTATACATGTTCCTTGGTATGTCTTAAACTTTAAAACCTTGTTTCGAAGTCTATGCTTTACAGTTTTAAAGTCAGTTTTGTGACTTCTTGTGTCTCCTGGTCTCTTCCATCTATATAACCTTCTTGCATGGTTCTAAACAAGTGTTTATAGTGATTGTATGGTGATATACTCAAAATTATACCTTTTCATTAGTACTTATTCACCTACATTTTTATCTTCACTTCCCTTTCTTACTACTGACTTACAGTTCCCCATGACAGTAAAGTTTTCGAGTCCCTTACCTGTCTGAAAAACTTCTTTTGTCACTTCATACATTTTTTCGATCACATCATCGCCCTACTTCCAGCGATTACAGATTCGCATTATGTATATGGTTTCTTCCGACACAATCACGGATGGTGGAACTACATGTGTGCAGGCATAACATTAAAGGAACAATCAGCTTCATTACACTAAAATCAGCACGGTACATTAGTGTTCATAAGTAGCAGGGAAATAGTGAAAGTGGAATAAGGTTTCCAGCATATTTTAAAAAACACGCCTCGTAGTTAATTATTCAGTGTGAAAAATATACACCAGTATATGTCAAACACTGTTTTATGCGGAATCTGTTCTTCAAGGAGTGCGAGTGCAGCGAGATGCCAAGAAGAGCTGTAGTTCAAATGTTTGTTTTTCTATTGGACCAAACTGCGTTGGTCATTAGTCCCTAGTCTTACAAACTACTTAAACTAAGTTAAACTAACCCAAGGACAACACACACATCCATGCCTGAGGGAGGATTCGAACCTCCGATGTTGGAGGCCGTGTGATCTTAACGTAGCGCTCCAGACACACTGGAAGGCTCCCAGTTACTTGCCAGCTCCACAACATCGAGTGAGTTAAAATTCCTGAAGATGGTCTAAAAGAATACCGAAACCAGTTGAATAAAATACATTATTGCACTCTAGACTGTTCTTTACATTTCAATTCGTTTCTCTCTCTTTCTACACGTCAGTGGAACAGGAAAGCAAGTAAATAGTAGTGGTACGGAGTAACACATTTGGATGGATTGTGGAATATGTATGTAGATGTAGATGACCACTGTCTCCGGGTGGGGGAATGGATTTTATAAGCAGAACATATACCTCTACATAAATTCTCCGTTAATCACATTGAAGTGCATGGTGGATGGTTCACCGAACAGCTTTTAAGATATTTCTCTACAGTTCCATTCTCTAATAACGCGCAGGAAAAAGGAACACCTGCATCTTTCCGATTTCGATTTGATTTCTCTTATTTCATTAAGATGATCATGACTGCCTATATAGGTGGGTGCTAACGAAGCATGATCGCATTCTGATGAGAAAGTTGGTGGCAGGAGTTTAGCAAATAAATCTCGCCGCAATGAATAACGCTATTCTTTTAATGATTTCCACCGTAACTCGTGCATTATTTCCGTGGCACCTCTCCCACATATCGCGATAATACAAAACGACCTGCCCTTCTCTGTACTTTCCCTAAATCGCCTGTCATTTCTACTTGATGGGGATCCCACGATGGACAGCGATAGTCGAAAATAGGTAGATTTGAAATATTTGTCGTGTAAATGAAATTTAATGCCTTTTTTTAGTTGTCATATGGATAGCTTCACACTTCTCATTATTAAGGGACAGTTGCCAGTTATGGCACCATGCAGATATCTAAATCATTTGCAGTTGGTTTTGATCTTCTGGTGACTTTACTCGCCAATAAATGACAACATCATCCGCGAACATTCTAAAAGAACTACTCAGATTGTCTCCTAAATCGTTTATAAAAGTAAGGAACAGTAGGGGCCCTATAACACTTATCTTAGGAACACCAGAACTTCTACTCGATGACTTACCGTCAATTATAACGTACTGTGTCCTTTCTTAGAGGAAATCGCGAATCTAATCGCAGAACTGTGTCGATATTCCAGAAGCACGGAATTTGATTGGAATACGTTTGTGAGGTACAGAGTGAAAAGAAACGCGGAATTTGTTTGATATCCTTTGTCTATAGCACTTATTACATCATGAGAGTAAAGAGATAGCTGTATTTGACAGGAACAATATTTTCTGAACCCTTGTTGACTATGGGTCAATACGTTGTTGTCTTCGAGGTAGTTCATAATTTTTAAGGAAAGCATATGTTCTAAATCTTTGGGGGCCGGGCCCGCACTAAATTTTAGTTTTCGGCAGTGATACAGTTCAGTACGCATTGCGAGCTAATGTCGTAAATTACTTTGCAACTTTATCGAGGGAATTGTGCCGACCGTAGTGGCCGAGCGGTCTGCGGCGTACCAGACACGGTCTGCACGGCCGCTGCGGTCGGGGGTTCGAATACACCCTCGGGCATGGATGTTTGTGCCGTCTTTAGTATAAGCTAGTTCAAGGCAATTTGTATGTTTAGGAGTGATGTTCAAATGTTTGTTAAGCTTAACGGACTTAACTGCGTTCCTGAACTTACAAACTGGTTATGAACTACCTTATACTAAATCTGATACAAACATCCATGCTCGAGAGGGGATTCGAACCCCCGACGGGGAGCGGCCTCGCGCATTCCAGCATAGCGCCTCAATAAGCTTTTCCACTCCGCCGCGGCTAGGGACTGTTGATCCCGTAGTTAAGTCCTTGAGGGAATTATGGGGAAAATCTAAATGTTGATGTGAGGCGGACAGCTGAATTCCGTTCCTGAGAGATGAGAATTTGCTGCTTTAACCATTGAACCACTTGGACGTACCACAAGATTTACCGCCACGGTATGTATAATGTTAGGAGAGGCTGAAGGAGGGAGGTTATTCAACTCTTAAATTGTGGACTACCTGCGGCAGCGGCGCCTTTTGTTCCGAGAGGCGAGTAACAGTGAGCGGACGGGCGCGGGTATTATGCATGAGGCGGTTCCGGGCGCGCGCATACACGCGCGGCCCGCGGGGAAATGTTTCCCGAGGCCAGCCGCAGCCGCAGCCGGCCATTGTCGTGGCGCCTCAATAGGCCGCGCGCTGGCGGCCGGCCAGCCCTTATTTCAATATCGGGCCTCAGCAGCAGCAGGGCACTCGTGCCCACTCGCCACCTGCCCGCCACCGCGGCCGCTGCTCGCTGCTCCGCTTCAGCCGGCGGCCACGCCCTCCTGCCGCCTGCGCGCCGCTCCTCGCCTGCCGACATCGCTGCAGGTAACCTCACCGCCTCCCGCATCTTACTCTAGTCTCTGCAGTCTTACATCACTGGATACAGTCCTGAGTTGTCACTCAGAGGACCTGGATTCGATATCCCGTCGGATCGGGGACTGGGTGTCCTGCTGTCGCCATACGTGGCCGCCGAGAAATACAGGCCTGAGCGCGCACATCAAGCTACGAAGCAAGGTAGTTCCGAGCCGGCGCGATCGCTAGCCGATTGGCTGGCCGCTGCCACTGCTGCCACTGCGTCATAGCGGGCAGCCACTGAGCTAGCAATCGCGCCGGCTCGGAACTACCTTGCTTACGTAGCATGATGTGCGCGCTTAGAGGCCTGTATTTCCCGTTGGTCGCGGTCGCCATACTGCTTTCGTCATCATCGAAACTGAAGTAGCCGAAGTCGCGTCACCCAAAGTGGGCACCAGATATGGCGAGCACGACGCCATTTGCGGTATTTCGGCCAATAATGCCACACGATGATTTCCTAACTCGTTTCCGCATGGACGTGAGACACTGAACTCAGATCTCCTTTTTTTAGAGTTGTCTTCGTCGTAGTAATAACTGAAATGAATAGCAGCTGTGTACATTTAGGTCGGAAGTAAGCTACTTTAATTCCTTGCCTGCCGCAAATAGGTGTTTTTTTCACGCGGTTTGTTTGTGTACTCGATGCACCAGTATTGCGTACTTTAGTATCATTCTGATGTAGTTGTAGCATTTTGCAACACGATTTTTTTAAATGGATACTGATTATACCAGCGAGAAAAACTAGCGGGAACACACTTTTCAGTAGCCGGTGATGACACTCTTGAACTTTCGCCGACCGAGCAAGAATGTGAGGAAGACACAGGTATGCACTGGTCTAAGGTGATCTTTGTCGTAAATAATATGTTTCAATCAATATTTTGATAGATTTTTGCGGAACCTGAGTTATCCAGAAATGCACCTTAAATCCAGTTTTTCTTAAATAACTCCTTAGATTTTCAAAATAAAACTCAAAATGAATTATCAAAGTAATACATTCTTTAAAAAACGTGAACTTGCGTAGAAAAAAGGCATGTTTTTGAATATTTTCAGTAATAAGTATGTATGTTGGAAGGATAAATACTTACGAACTTCCTGTCAGATTAAAATTGAAAATTGTGTGCCGGAACCGGGACTCCAACCTGGGACCATTGCCTTTAGCGGGCAAGCGCTCTACCGACTAAGCTATCCCGACACGACTCACGATGCCGCCCCACAACTTTATTTCCGCCAGTACCTCGCCTCCTACTTTCCAAACTTCACAGACGCTCTCCTGCGAAACATGCAAGACTAGCACTCCTGGAAGAAAGGATATGGTGGAGAAATGGCTTGACCACAGCCTAAGGGAATGTTTCACTCTGATAACTACTTCAACTGACTAGTGTCAGCATTCATAGATCAGTCCGTAGCCTGAGGAGTTGCCTAACACCGTTTGAAGAGAAGGCCTACGCGCTGCCATGCCACGTCACGCAGAGTAGGTTGCGGTCGCGTAGCTCAATGGCCGGCCGATGTGAGGCAGAGGGCTGTGCCCCATCGGCCTGCCACTGACCAATGCGACCGCGACCTACTCTGCGTGACGTGGCACGGCAGCGCATAGGCCTTCCCTTCAAACGGTGTTGGGTTACCACAGAGAAAAAACGTTCAAATGTTTGTAAAGCTTATGCATCTTAACTGCGGGGTCATTAGTCCCTAAACTACAAACTACTTTTGAACTAACTTATACTAAAGACAACACAAACGTCCATGCTCTAGGAGAGATTCGAAACCCCGACGGGGAACGGCCTCGCGCATTGGAGCATAGCGCCTCAATGCGCTCGGCCGCTCCGCCGTGGCTGCCACACCGAGCCCTCGGCTTCGATTCCCCATCGGGTCGGATTTTTCTCCACTAGGGAAGTGGATGTTGTCCTCCGTCATCATCATATCCCCACAGTAGACACACAAGTAGCCGAAGTGGCGTCACCCGGAAACTGTAACAGGCAGGCCGCACACAACCCCAGTCTTACGACCAATAATTCCGCACTATCATCTCATTTCCTAACCAGTTTCCACTTGCATTTGGAGCAAGTGTTTAATTTTTAGCGGCCTCTTCATTGTAGTAAATAACCGTAAATAATCTCCTGAGTACGTTCACCCGACGGAAGTTTGTGACGGGACTAAGGACATTTTGGTAGGGAGGTTAGAGCTCTTTACCGTTTCTATCCACTGGCAGATACAGAAATAACGTCTAGCGTTTTCTGAGAAGTTTGTTGTGACATTTCCGATGGTTAAGAAAACAAATTACTCGTACGCCAAGTCCGCAAATACATTTTTATGACGATAACTGGTTTCAGTAATATGTTACCATCGTCTGGTCTGCAGAAGATGTAGTAAAATGGCCATGCAATGTGACATAAACATACAGAAATGAACATTGTACACACTTTTTGATAACAAATCTGATACGACCAATTCATCCGTGTGAATTACATGTACTCGACGTCTATATCAGATAAAAGATGTACAAAAAATGACATGTCAAATTAAAAATAGTTTTTTACAATAAAATGTACCATAATTTTACGACCCTGTTTAAGCACGAGAGCGCAGATTAACTATCAGCGTCGTAAGTAGATTGGAAGTGCCTATATATAAGACGGTAACAGGGTATGTCACGTGACGTGCATATGCCGCTAGTTTGTCGGTCAGCTTGTTTCTTCTTCTTCTTGGTATATTTACTCCGTACTTCATGGCCACATATAAGACAGAGAAACATTTTTTTAATAATTCGGTCAATACGAAGGCGTAAAATTACGTGTAATTGTTGACTCATACAAGTTGTAACATTCGTCTAAGTACTTTAATTTTTGGCATTTTAACATGGGATATACTAAAAGAAAGTATAAGTTACTTGTTATAAAATAGGAACAAAGGAGGCCAGATAGACACTGCCTGCATATATAAGTATTTCCTCTCTAGCTACGACGTCGCTGTTTATTTGAGCTCCCCTCTTACAGTGATGTGCTTCCAACCCTGTAATATGGGTTGTACTGTTATGGTGCAGTTTCTTCTATACAATTATTTCAAATATTACACACCATTTTATGCCTACAACCTAAGAGTGAGATGTCAACTATACTTCCATAGATCATCGAATGTATTACTCTAATCAGGTATTTTAATTATTAGAAAATATATACTGTCCATATTAATGCTTCTCATTGTGAAGATATTGTATTCTTTTCACAAAGACTAGACGATGTAAACTTAAAATGGGAGGGCACAAAGTTGGGATCACGGATGTACTTAAATTTTTGTACACCTTTAATTGACCATTAAATCAAAAGAATGTGCTATTAGTAACGCACTCTACTCTGCCAGTTCCAAGAAAGTAGTAACAGAAACTTAAACCGTGGAATGACGTTGCTTATGTATCTGTGTTGGTCGTTCATGGAGTTCAACTGATAAAAAGAACTGAGCCAACATATCAAAGGTCAAAACGGCACAATACCCTGCCCACAAGAACCGATATACTAGAGGAAGCTGTTACCGTGTGTATGTCTGTGTTCCTATTTGTTTATTCTCTGTTACCTGTCAAATTTCATATACATTAAACAATATGACCAGTGATGAAAAAATATAGATTACAAGTTCATTTTAATCGGGAGTCTGACAGTCCCCTCATCCACTTTCGTCTTAACAAAGCTCCAACGCTAATGACTTGGCCAAATCAACTCTAATCTCCAGCACCTACACACAGGTACATCAGCTACAAAATTGACGCATAGAACGTCTCTTGCGATTTTGTAGAAATTACCTTCAAATGTTTGTTAAGCTTATGGGACTTAACTACGGAGTCATCAGTCCCTAAACTTACAAAGTACTTATTAACTACCTTATACTAAAGACGGCACAAATATCCATGCCCGAGGGGTGGTTCGAACCCCCGACCGTAGTGACCGTAGTGACCGTACAGACCGTGACTGGAGCGCCTCAGTCTCCTCGGCCACCGCGGCCGGCGAAATTACTTTAGTAGTGCACCTAACTACTTCTATATTATCTTGCTTTAATGGCTTACTAAATGTCAACGTCTCGCCCAGCCTTGTTAGATTACCGAAGCCAGCGTAGTAATAAAAAGCTATTTGCCATCATGGGAAAAGAGTTATTTCTTTTTTCGAGTAAATTACGAACGCCCCTTCAAAAGCTGAAAATGACCCTGTAAGTAAAAAACTTGTTATCTAAATTAAAATAAACTTGTAGAATGTACACAAAATATCCAGACTGATATTTTCACTTTGCATTGGAGTGTGCTCGCGTATGAAACTTGCTAGCAGATGACAGCTATATGTCTCACCGGGGTTCTAACCTGGGACCTTTGCCTCCGACAGGCCCCGAAAGCCAAAGGCTCCACGTTACGATCACAGTCCGGCAAACAGGTTCACTCTGCCGGCAACTTTCGTACGCAAAATTGTGCTTTTAATTCAATATGATGATGGTCTGTCGAGAACCGACAGAAGAATCAGTGAAAATATCCTGATTTACCTTTGCGTTTAGTTTTTTGCGCTGCATACTACCAGCTATATTTCTCTACTCAGTAAACAATGGACAGATGTTACAGGCATTTTTATTGTTAACTCGTCCATACTACCACCTCCTAAAATATTTACAACTGGCTGATAAACCGGCGTTGCTCGGACACTTACTTATTCCACACTCTCGTGTCCCTCTCCGTCTTCTCTCTTCGCCCATTCTTCCTATCCCCCTCTCTCTAATCACCTCATCTTCTCCCTCTCTCGGGCCTTCTCTTCACTCCGCCTTCTGTCCATCTCCTCGTTCTTCCTGTTTTCAACTCCGTTTCCTCAGTTCGTCTCCTCCTTTCTTCCTTTACTTGCGCCTTTTTCGACTTGAGCAGACTCGGTGTGGCTGCCTATAGAACTGCATGGTTAATTCTAACGGGTGGCCAGGTACACTTTCTGTGTCGTCTCTTCCTCCGCCTCTCTATGAAGAATCAAAATGCATCTTTCAACTTTCGCAGTGGACAGTTAAACAATGGAAACTTTATTGCAATTTATCCCACTACCATGCACAATACAGTAACTGGCTGAAAGTAATTTGTACAAAATTTCATCAAGATCGGAGTGAAACGTAGATTTTGGCGAAGTCCATAAGTAAAGTACCCTCCGCCAGGCACAACACGAAATTTTATTTATACAGCAACTTTCGTCTTTCTTTGGAGGTTAAATATGTAAAATTTTAATAAGATTGATAAAACTGTAGATTTTGTCTAGGTCCATAGATAAACACTTTTTGCCACGCACCATACGCGTCTTGTCTCTTTACCTGTGTGTCATAAGTGGCTCCTATCCCTTACCTCACGGTAAGGAATATGTGCACCAAATTTGGTTCAAATTGGTTCAGTTTTTTAGGGAGGAGATGTGCATCATGCACATTTAAGACGTTATATAACCTGAAGTAACTATCGGTATACTTGAAGTCTTTATTCAACAGTAACCACCAGAGGCCTGAGCACACCTATCCCAAAGTTTAACGAACCGAAGTATTCCGTGCTCCCAGAATTCCTGTGGCTGTGATAAGAGACAGTCGTCTACTGTGTTCCTCAGTTCGTCGTCCGAATTGAAGTAATTGCCTTTGAGATGTTTTTTTAGCGGATGGAACAGATAAGTCACAGGGCGACATGTCCGGCTGTACGGCGGATGCTCAAGCTGCTCTTACTTGAACCTGGCCAGTACACTGTGTGTGACCCTGTGAACACACATTATCTTTGATCAGAATCACTCCCTCAGTGACTAGCCCAAGCCGTTTGTTCTTGATTGTCTTGAGTAGGCCTCGGAGTCTCTCACAGTACACGTCACTGTTAATGGCTTTTCCTTGCCCAAGAATTCGATGAGTATCGGACAACGGACGTCAAAAGAATAAAAGAAAAATGGTGAGCATTACCTTGCCTGCTGAGGGCATAGCATTGATTTTTTTTACGTGAAGGTGTTCCGTAATTTAAGTTATATGAGCTCACTGTTTCAGTGTTTAGCACAGTATAGAACCCGTGTAAGTTTTTCTTTTTTCATCTTTTGCGCTAGTGGCATACACGCCTCCGCAAGAAAATATTCAATTGATTCAATTGGCAATCGTCCCCCTACTGGTCGCAACCTACAGGTTGAAAAATACTGCATTACAATATTCTTCCAATCTAGAATTTTTTCCGATCTTGGTTAAATTCTTCACAAAACAAGCAAAACAATTCTGCGTGCGTAAGATTTCGTATGGTGCCTGGAAAATGGCACCTTATGCTAGACTTCCTTACTGTTTGATCGATCTCGATAATATTTGCCAGATACGTGTAATTCTTCATATACAAGGGAGGGAGGAGATTGGCAGAAAACGGGGGAAGTGAATGACAGAGACGGGGGGATGGTTAGGTGGATGTACGAGGGTTGGAACTTCCATAATGGCAACTATTTATTCACAAGCGATATAAAAGCGTTACATGTCTGCGCTTGGTACTGTAGTCACCAGCGTTGTGCAGAACCTGCTGCCAGCGACGTGGAAGGCGTAGTAAACTGTTAGCAGAGCCTGTTCTCTATATCTAGATGGTGTGAGTGGAATGGTGTACTGCCTGTCGAATCTCTGAAGCGAATGCCACGAAGTGGTTCATCATCTTCAGAATCAAATCAAATTCACAGGAACTTAAGTCCGGGGAGTATGGTGGATGGTACAGTACTTCCCAGTCCCATCGACCAGACAGAGCAGCCACAGCTTGCGCTGTATGCGCCCACGTATTGTCGTCTAAAATGATCGGTGGGTTGCACAGAAAGTGTTCCCGCTTCTCTTGCAAAGCTGGTCGCAGGCGATTCTCCAAAAAAGAACAGCAGTACTGTGTAGGGAACGTAATGCGTTAGGATAACACCATCACAGTCGTACTCGAGAATCACCATAACTGTTGTGTTGTAAATCTATGGGACTTAACTGCTTGCTTATTAGTCCCTAGCTTACAAACTACTTAAACTAACCTAACCTAATGCCTACATTCATGCCCTAGGGAGGACTAGAACCTCCGATGGCGAAGGGACGCGCACACTGCATCACGGCGCCTCAGTGCGCACGGCTCTTCTGCCGCGGCTCAGCATAACTTTCATCATACTCGAGCTCTGACGCACTTTTGACTTTCGCGGCGACCCATAATGACGCCATTCTTTGCACTGGCGTTTCAATTTTGCCTACCTTTTTTGAAGGTTTTGCCAATGCGCCTTTGTTCTGTACGGTAATGCCGATTCCCCGCACGCCTCTGGAAGACCTTGATGACACTGTCGTGCTGTACGGTCACTGGCACATTCAATCTTGATGCAACTTTTTTTGTTACTGTTTCGAAAACAGTGATACTGTTACGTTGGACAGGTCGCTCACAAATGGCTGTGTTTCTCTCGATTGTGCGCACGCCGGTGACATGGGACGGTCGTGTTCAGTTGCTGGGAGGTAAGGTAGGTATGTCAACAACGTGTGCTATTAGGGAAAATAGTAGACTACATTGCATAGTGTGTCCACAGCAGTGTTGGCACTATTTTAGTGGAGGGGAGGAGGTAGAGGTAAATAGAGAAGAGCAAAAGAGAGAGGAGAAATAAATCAGCGGATGTAAAGAAAGGGAGGGAGGGAGGATATAAATGCAGAGAGAGAGAGAGAGAGAGAGAGAGAGAGAGAGAGAGAGAGAGAAGATGAATAGAGTGTGGGTTAAGAGATGTATAGAAAGTTACGGGAAGGTGGTGGAGGAGGAGGAGTTTGGGAGGAGGAGAGGAGGGGTACGGAGACACAATGAGGAGATTAGGATGTATATTCAATGTCGATAGATTTTAGAAATTGCAAAGCATTGCTGGATTCGCTAGTCATAGACAGGGTAAAGCGAAATTTGCGCACTCGGCCATCTGAGGGCAGTCCCTCAAATGCCAGCAAGTAAACAACATGTCTCTCACAAAATTTCGCTCTGCACATATTCCCGGCAGTAAATGGACGTCGAAGACTGAGATGGATGTGTATTCCATACTTTATTGTATTTCCGAATTACACCAACAAACCTCTAGGGGGTGTAGAAGACGTCTCGAGGTACAAACTGAGCATAGAATCCGTGGTTGGAAACGTCATCCAACACCGCTACAGAGCATCGAAGTTGCTAGAGAGAATGTGTAGTAGTACGCGCCGGTCCTGTAACTTGGACACCGTAGCGTCGTTCAATGGCGTTTCCTGCCATGGGTTTCTATACCCAAGACGCCTTCTACACCCCCTAGAAGTTCGTTGGTGTAATTCTGAAACTCGTTGAGCTATGGAACACAGACACGCATCTCAGTTTTCGACGTCCATTTATTGCCGTAAATAGGCGCAGGACGAAATCTTGGGAAAGATTTACTGCTGGCATGTGAGTAATCGCGCTGCGAAGCCGGAGTGCGCGAATTTCGCTGCACCCTGATAAAAAGGAGATAGTGTTTCAGGTCTTCTTGGTCCCCGATAACTTTTCTTACAGTGTGACTTCTTCATTTTATTTTTCAAAGCAGAAAAAGACGGAGCGTCTTGTGTTGTGTCTCCCCCGGTGTGTGGACGCCGGACGTCTCCTGAATGCCCTGCTTGACCTCGGCGATTTGCGGCCACTCCGTCGTTAATCGGGCGGCTATCGAGCGCCGCTGTGGCCGGCCGTAAGCCGTAAGCCGCGCCGCGACCGGCCAACAATTCATCAGAGGACGCGTGTATTAAGTTTACACGCGAGCAATTAGCGTAATGGCGCATAAACAGCGCGCCGGCGATAGCCGCACCTCCGCCACGAACTTGGCTCGTTACGGCCCCGGCTCACCACCCTGCTGCACTTTTCGTCTTGGGCGCCACGGCGGTGCACGTGCAGATAGCCTGGTCGCCGGTTTCTGAAGATTATCTGCCAGCTAATTAGCTAGATGGCCCACGACGAAGCAGCTTTGTCACTGGGCTGTTGGGCTTAGGCGGCTATTACGGGTACACACGGGTCATTCCCGAGGCCCAAACTACCTCACGGCACTCAGCGGTGTCTGTGCGTATTGGTATAAGGATTAATAGATAAGTGGCGGTCGCAGAAAAAAACCTGTTATTTTTATTGTAAAAGGTGTTTGCAACACTGTTCCTTCAGTGGTTGTTTAAAGGTAAAAAAGTTGCTAGAGTGTAAGTGGAGAACTATTAGGGGAAACGAACGATAAATATAAGCAGTGACAGCAAATGAGACAATGTGCTACAAATCAAACATGAAGAGGAAAACATAAAAATTCGTGAGTAATATTATTAATCCAATTGATTCAGAATCAAAACAATCTAATTGCATGAGAACTGTTACCGATCGAATTTACTAAAAAATCAAACAAATAATGTAACAAAAACCATTTCTTGTACAGCTGACCACTGAAGATGTTTTAGAATAAAGCGAAACGCGTCTGGTTTAAAGTAGACTAATTTACAGTTGCATAAGATGGTCCCATAACCTATACAAATTGGATAAATATTTATTGATGATCTTGTGATGATGCAGCTCCTGTATCTTCCGTGCTTGCTGTATTAGATTTGTTGTTAAATCCGTCTTATACAATACACCTTGTTTTGTATTAGTAAATATTTAGATATTTAATGAGGGCTATTGTTTGTAGTAGTACATAATAAAAAGAAACCTCTCAAGTTTAAGTAATAAATATTATTACTTACACTATAGTACTGCAGAAAAAGAGTACAGATTCCCCTTCCATTTTATCTTTTCGTGGACTTTTCAGTATGGGATTTCACTTGAGATCAAGGTCTGACTCGTTCTCTATTCATCACTTCCAGTGATAGATTTGTTGTTGTAGCAGCTATCTCTCATGTGACCCTCTTTCTTTCTTTACTATGGATCCAGCCAACAGTGTTAAGGAACGCCCTGTAGCTGCAGATGTAACTGGTATGCGTTGAATTTTTTTGGCAACTTCGAATTCTCACGTACCTCTTAAACCTCAACATCACAATAAAGGATTTAAACAATGATTACCTCCCTGTGGGCGACGACTCACACCTTGCCACTCCAATTCTCTGTATTAAATTCCTTGTTTGTCCTTATTGTAAACCACGTTCTTTCTAACCTGAATAACGAAATATGTTGAAATGTTTGTAGTTCTCTGCGACCAAACTACTTTCGTCATGGTTCCTAGGCTTACAAACTACTTTACCTTATACTAAGAACAACACACACGCATGCCCGAGGGAGGACTCGAACATTCGACGCGAGCTACCGCGATACCTGTAACGCTCCAGACCGCAAAGCGATTCCCGCGCGGCCCTGAATAACGTTTAGCCACAAAGAAAGGTTATTCCATCAAGCATCTCGATAGGAAGATCATCGCAACAAGCTTCTGGATTGGCTTCAGATTTCTATACTGTACTGCTGGATGAAGAGGATTAGCTGCAAGATGGAGAGAAGACTGAATTCGTTGTATAACTGGTAAGCCGCGGTGGAGTAGCCGATCGTTCTAAGGCGCCTTGCTGCAGAGCGCGCGCGCGCTCGCTGTCAGAGGTTAGAATCCTCCCTCGGGGATGGCAATGTATGTCTGTCCTTCTACATCTACATAAATACTCTGCAACTCACATTGAAGTGCTTGGATTAAGTTAAAGTAGTTCGTAAGCCTAGGGACTGATAACGAAAGTAGTTTCGTCCATGGCTTTACAACTATTTAGTTTGAGAACTAGTAAAACGGAAAATGCATTATACACAGAGACGAAGCTAATATTATCCCATTCTTCTTCACATGCATGCTATTGATGTGCCTGTAAATGATTACATTTAACGAGTCTTTAATGTGTACAACACTCACCATACTGCATTACGAAATTTCGCCGTTCTGTTACTAAGAAGTTGGTACCACTCAACTGCTGTGAATCGAAAGTTGAATTAAGACGTTTCCATACAGTGCGAAGCATCCGCAATGCCCGAAGATGAGTTACGCAGCCCATCCACCAACTGAAAGCATTTGACACAGACCGCATCACTGTACTTCCTGAAGCGAGGTGGACGTGTCGTTCAATTTCAAAGTATGTGGCCCTTCAGATGACACAACGGCACGATGTTGGAATCATTGTATACGTGAGGGCATCGAGACACGTCGTGCTGCTTCGTGTCGACCAAGAAACATCTCCTCGAGAGAGGTCGTGGTACGATGCGCGAAGTAATGCAGGATCCAATCTCGGCACCCGCCATTCGCAAACATGCGCTGGAGAACTTACAACATCCTACTCAGTATCTCAACGACTCTTACCTGCGGATTGGAGTCCTACCGGTTCATGTGTTGGCTACCATTGACACCAGAATCCCAGCGCCACCGTTCGGGTTGGTACCATGTTCAAATGTTTTAAGCTTAAGGGACTTAACTGCGGGGTCATCAGTCCCTAAACTTACAAACTACTTATGAAATAGCTAACACAAAGGACGGCACAAATATCCATGCCCGAGGGGGGATTCGAACCCCCGATCGTAGTGGCCGTGCAGACCGTGACTGCAGCGCCTCAGTCTCCGCGGCCACCGCGGCCGGCTTGGTACCGTGCTTTGGAGGCATCGATAGAGGCCGAATAGCGTCACATCATGTTTAGTGTTGTGTCCCGCTTCGTTATAACCGTCGATGAGCATCGAGTTCGAGTTTGGCGGCGTCAAGGGGCAGACGGCAGATGCTGCCTATATCGTACTCCCAGACATCATGCAGTAGGAATCCATAGGATATGCGCTAAGGTTACTTCTAGTGGTGTTTCAGCAGACATTGTCGGCTCAGCGATACGTCACAGACATTCTGTGTGATGACACAACACTCTGGGAGAATTTACCAACAATATAGCGCACGTTCACGCTCAGCACGGGTGTCCATGGACCGTCTACAGCAAGTGGAGGTCCTCCCGAGGGCAACATCATTCCCGGACGTCTCCGTCATTGAGCAGAGTGGGATAACATTGGAAGGGCCCAGTACCAGCCTACGACATCCCGATAGACGGCTGTAGCAGCTGTGGACAAAGTTGCCTCAGTGGAGGGTCTAGAGGCTGTTTGACGCCGTTCTGTACGCCAAATGTGAACGCTGCCGTTTTCCGCGCCACAAACGAATTGATCACCTGTAATGTGAGTTACGCACGTACCCATTCTGTTTACTAATGTGTGCCGCCATTCTGTACGTCTTGGATCCTTATGGAACTTACACCCAGTAGCAGGCTTCTTTTGTCTTGCTTCTAAGCTGAACAGCAGTCACAGAATCGAACAAGTACTTATGAGTACTAAAATGATTGTAGTACCACAGATCACGCATGAAGAGATTCGACTACACGACTTCCGAATTAAGTTTGATGTAAACGCAGTTTCATGTTTATAGCTGTTAGTTTGTACACACTCGCATAAAAACAGTGCCTATCTTGCCAATGAAGACAAAAAGAGACATATCATTCTCCAGTTAATTACTTCCCGACACAAGAGTAGGCATGATACATTTTATCATGATGACACCGGTAGCCTGGAAAGAGAGACAAATGGTCTGAATAGTGTTGCAATCATATGGTTCCCAGGGGTCCCGCATGATACAGCAAATGCAACCCCTGCTTGCAAAACGTGGCGACCTTGACGTGCGGCTGTACTCTGCGGATATTCAGAAACTTACCTACACATGTAGGAGTGTTCCTCATAACACTCCTGAAAGCAGCGACACATTGCCAGTATACTATTGGCAACATTTGCACCAGACAGTCGATACATCGATTCAGCTCCTTGCGAGCCCACAATGCGACCATGTTAAAATAGTGGAAGCTGAATAAAATTTTCACTCTTCAGCGGAGTGTTCTCTAGTGTGAAACTTCCTGGCAGATTAAAATTGTATGCCGGAACCGGGATCTAAACCTAGGCCCTTTGCCTTTCGCGGGAAAGTGCTGCACCACTTGAGCTATCCCGGCACGCTTCACGGTCAGTCCCTACAACTTACCCAGGTTCGAATCCCGATTCAGGCACACAATTTTCATCTACCAGGACGTTTTGATATTATTGGAGGCTGTTCAGTAGTAGTGCGTACTCGCTGTTGGGACATGGCTGAACCGTAGAATCAACCTTGCAGACACTGTTTTCTTCAAAGTTCAGCCCACTTACTGACCGAGAGAGGTGGCACAGTGGTTAGGTAGCACACTGGACTCGCATTCACGAAGACGGCGGTCTAAACCAACACCGCCTAAAGAGGAGGCCTCATTGCTGTATTGTCACGTCACTCAGTGTAGGCCGCGATGGCTTAGTTAAGTGGACGGTCGCTATGACACAGTGTGCTGTGGCCCAGCGTTCAACCAATGAGCTACCCGTTCGCGACCTCTCTACGTGACGTCACATGACAGCGCTCACGTCTTCTCTTTAGTCGGTCTTGTTGAAACTCGCCTCCAGCCATTGAGATTCAGTTTTTACGCGATTTCCCAAAGTGGCTCTAGATAAATCCTGTGATGGTTTCTTTAAACAGAGTGGGTGAGTTGCTTTCTCATTCTTAAAAAAAGCAATCGGAGCTTTTCCTCTTGGTCTCTATTGACCACGCTGTCGACGGGACGTTAACACTAGAATGGTCGCGTACGATATCTCAGATATGTATTCCCGGAATAGGCAACTCGCGCGTCAGCGGACCTAAACATTCTATCTTTAATTATCATAAGATAAATGTTCATTTGATACTATTGTAATACCTACATGTTTTCCCTTGTTTTGTTTACATATTCACTGCAACATCTGAGGTTAACTAAAGCTTGACCCTGTATCTTATTGATACCACCATTGTTTTTCCTAGAGACGCGACCATTGCAGTGTTGAACTCTATCTTCACAGTGATTGCTTGCACAGTTAAAACTGGGGGTGAGGGTTCTCAGAAAGTCGTCTTGGGCATTCTATCCACGACGACTATGGCGAAACCAACATTTTGCACTTACCGTATACCTTGGTGCCACTGAACAGCCCTCGAGAGTGTATAAATGTGTTTCCCTGCCTAGTAATATTACTGACTTAACACGTACAGCAAAGCAAAAGTGCTTGGCGACATAGACAATACAGAGACGATGTTCTGGTTTAAGGCAGAGCAGATGATAAAAGTTGTTCTGAATGCCAGTGGACCCTTCAGTCATTCCACGCAAATATTCTTCTGAGCATCCACCTGAAGTACGGCCGCCCCGCCAAACTGTTCGTGCTAAACTGGTGTTTCTGCATGCTTGGGCGTTTGTCCTGCGTCGACCACGAGTCGCCGCTTTGAGCCGTTGTCGGGAGGACAGTAGCAGGGGACTGCTGCGACTGGATAACAAGTGGCTGCCGGCTTTGTGGCCGCGCCCGCTTGTTTTAACGGCCTTTGTACCTCCGCCTCCTAATGCACTGCCACCGCTATTAAAATGGCGACCTGCTGCCATATTGTCACGTGCGCGCCCTCTCCTTGCTCTTTTTTGGTCACGGGCAGTACGCAGACCTGACTGCACTACCTCTTTTATCTGCGTCGAAAACATTTGGACAGGCCCTACCGACTCCAGCCTCGTATAGCAGTATAAAGGTAAACTTACACTATCGACTAGCGTAAAAGTGGTGGATACGCATGTCGGCGTGATGTCAGCCCTGCCCACGTACTAAGGAAGTACTTATAATCAAATTGCGGGCTTGTGGGATATCGCCATAGTTGCGAGATTGGATTCGTAATTTTCTGTCGGAAAAGACACACACGTTGTAATTGATGGAATTGGGGGAAAGTCGTCGGATAAAGCAGAAATAATATCTGGCGTTTCCCAGGGAAGTGTTTTAGGGCCCCTACTGTTCCTTATCTTTATAGACGAATTACGAGACAATGTGACGAGCTCTCTTAAGTTAGACTGTTCCAGGATGATGCTATCGTTTATCAGTTAGTAAATTCAGCCGAAGATGAAAAGCAACTGCGAAATGGTTTCGATATCAGCTTGGTTCAAAAATTAACAATTAACCCTAAGTAGGTCATTGTATGAGCACTAAAGGAAATCCGCTAGACTTCACTTGCGTCATAAATCAGTCAAATCTACAGGCCGTCAATTCAGATAAACAAGAATAACAATCACGAACCACTTAAATTTTAAAGAACACACAGAAAATATTGTAGGGAAGGCGAACCAAAGGATACCTGACATTGGCAGAACTCTTAGAAAATGCAACAGTTCTGCTAAAGAAACTGGCTACACAACTCTTGTGCGTCCAATTTTGGAGTATTGCTGCCCATTGTGGGATCTCCACCAGGTGGGACTGGCGGACGATTTAGAGAAAATTCCGAGGAGGACAGCTCGTTTTGTATTACCGTGATACAGGCGTGAGAGTGTCACGGAAATGATCCACTAGTTGGGATGGAAATCATTCGTTGCTACGAGATTCATTTGAGAAATTAGTTTCACCTACTTCCTCTTCCAAATGCAAACATTTTGTTAGCACCCACCTACATAGGAAAACATGATCATATTAATAAAATGAGAGAAATCAGATCAAAACTTTATATGTACAGGATGTTTCATTGTTAGTAGCTAAACCAACACTGTTGAAATGATTCCAAGAGTTTCGAATATAGGAACCGTTCGCAAGATAACTGCGAATGTGTCGTTAAGAGCTCCGGCTGTTTCGACTGTGAAACATTGTTCATTTATTAGTTTGCTTACAATTCAAACTTCTTACGTTTACGTTTTCCCTTCTTTTACCCTCACATGTTATGTTGAAATTACAGTGTCATGGGACTTTTTAATTATTATTATTTTCTTTCCTCTTACCACATAGTTTGTTTCTTCTAAGTATTGACAATGAAACTTTAAAAACCAATTTTGAAAACAATGATAGATAGTGAGGACGATACAAAAGAAGAAAAAGGATAATATCTGCAATGCAAAATACCGGAAACCAGACAAGCCACTGCATGTGGTAACAAGAATGAAAATTTAATAAAAGCACTCATGACTATATTAACTTCATTTGTGGGTAAAGAACGAAAAATTGTGTTGCTGATGGCGGATCCCATGCAAAAACAAAATTAAACATTTCTGATTGAGTTCCATCTAATCATATTTACCACATGATTCTTGATTGGAAAAATTGGTATGCATAATGGGGAACCAACACATTTTGCTGCTGATGTGAGAGGACATCAGGCGCGCTAATATAGAACAATATTTATAGCTCGAACAGGATCTCTATTTTCCCTTCTAACAAAATCACGTGGATATCGGAATTTTATAATTTATAATAATCATCCAAAACCGTTTGCTGCAACTCTCAAAAATATTTCAACAAAATCTACTTTGAAGTGTTTTGAGGACCTATAATAATCTGTAAAACTAATAAGTTTCCCACCATCGCCATGACTCACAGTTATCGTTATAAATTGGTAATCAATAAATTGTGGAGTTCGACGGGTGGATCGCTTGTTTTCTTTTTCCTTGTTGAGTTCTAATATCTCGCCATTTGAATATAAAATTCAACAAAATATGGTAATAAAGTTATCAATTTTTATGAAAATGATACAGCTGATAATTACCATATATTTGACGAATTTTGAATTCTAGTTGTACAACTAAAAAGATAAAGCAGTCAACAATCCGAAGATTGGTTTGAACACCACAGTGCTTTACTGGACATGGTCCTGTTTGGAGGTGGTATGCCGTTGCCTTCCTCCGACCTTCGAACTGACTTACCCAGCCAGTTATAGGGGGACCTACAGTTTAACGTGGGTTCCGAACCACGATGCTACTCGGTATTTTTCACTTAATCAATACTGCCAGAGGTGAAACAAGTGGAATGTGACAGATAAAAATCCTAGGACATGGCGGGGATCGAACCCGCGATCTTTGGATTTGTAGTCTAGCACTCTACCACTGTGCAACCGACAACTATTTTACAACAAATAAAAGAAAGAAAATTAAATATTACAAACAGTCATTAGTAATGGGGGTATTCGAACTGTCGTCTTTCAAATTATTTTGTCAGTCTGCAGCACTACCAACGAGTCACGACGACATGTCTCTTTTACATAATAAAAGCTCTTCAGAAAGCTTCTAAATAGATTATCTCTAGAATTTTTGAGCGTTGCATCGAATGGTTTTGGCTGATTGTTATTTGAATTCTGAATTTATGTACCTTAAATAAAAAATAAATCTGAAACCCACGTGTCTTCTTTTGTGAGATCACTTAACCGCAGTTCTACGGATTTTTTGGGTTAATCTGAAAGCGAATTGGGCTACGTCACGTTGTACTGGGACAATGATTCACACAGCCTGGTTGGGATTAATGGGATTGTAGAAAAATACTGCAGACGGGAGGAAGGTATGGACTTAAATGCGATCTTCACCAGCAGATAAATCTGTGGAGTAAATTGTAACATTCATTGTAAGGTGTAATTTTTATTATCTTATTTATTTGATAACTTCTTCCAAAGATGAAATTTCCCGCAATCAGATGGAAATTTAATCAGAATTTTTTTTTTTCCTTTCAAGTGTATTGGTTCTTACTAAGGCTATGTGTCGTACTGAAATCAGTCAACTTATTTGCGACACGTATCTCGCTAACTATCTCTTTCGCACTGATGTATGCTGCAACATTTTTGCCTCAACTCTCTCCGTTTTTCCTCTTAATTACGATGACAGATGACCTTATAGATAAATACACACTATATGTTCTATAGAGGCAGAAGATTATGACCACCTGATTAGTAGCGTGTCGATATAGACCCGCATCGCAATAACAGCATGTATGCGTGAAATTGAATAGAAAAGACATTGGTGATTTTTTAAAGTATGGGAAAACGGATGTATACAATCAGTGCAATCCTACTGGGATAAAGGCAGGTATTTTGTAGGGATGGAGCTGGCGAAACAGACATGTACACATATTTCGTATTTGCTTGCAGCGCATCAACGTTAGCTTACTACTATACCCCTCAAATCGCAGTAGAACTTCCTGCCTTCATGACAAGGACATAATTCTCTAATATGCTTTTATCGTCAAGGAAGACATCAAGTACAAAGGAATTCACGGGGTTGGGCTGCAATGTTCTGATAGGCTAAAACTGTTTCGGCCTATGTAGTGGCTTCCACATTTCCCCAGTCATTGTCTCCCACACCATAATATAGTCACAACTGGTTACTATCCGCCAGGAGAAAGTCGACCTGGTGTAGCAGGAAAATAATTCTTCCGAACACGCACAAGGACATAAAAGCACTTACTTATGTTCATAGGGGGTTCATTACTCAGGAATAAACATTTTCAATAATTTGCCAGTAAACCTAAAAATTTAGCTACAAATAACGAGGAGTCTGAAAGATGTACTAGTGGTCAACTAATTATACTCCATTGACGAATTTTGAATAGAACCTAATTTTGTATGTTTTCATACTATAAGTATTATTATTTCATATTTTAAAAAAGTGAAAATTAAAATAAATTGTATATTGAAATGTTCCACATCCACGACGATCTCTTCAATATGGATCTATGGAACGAACAGCTAATCTAATCAATCTGAACTAGGAGGTGCAATGGTAGCACACTCGACTGGCATTCGGGAAGATGCCGATTTAAACCCGCCTCCAGCCAACCACATTTTCGTCATTCTTCAAAATTACTCTAGTCAAATGGTTACTTTCAAAGGACAATTGATCTCAGATCGATTCCATATTTTTAGATATCCGGAAGTCTTTTGTTACTGTACCTTACAAGCGTCTTCTAATCAACTACGTGCTTATGGAATAAATATCGTCTAAATTGTGCGACTAGATTAGTGATCGAGTAAAACAGAAGTGATATTTGACATTCCCAGGGAAGTGTTATAGTGTCCTAATGTTCCTTGTCTTCATAAATGCCGCGGTGGATTAGCCGAGCGGTCTAAAGCACCTCGCTGCGGAGCGCGCGGTTGCTCGCCGTGGAGGTTCAAGTCCTCCCTGGGGCATGGGTGAGTGTGTGTTTGTCCATAGGTTAGTTTACCTAGGTTTAAGTAGTTTGTAAGCTACGGACTGATGACCACGCAGTTTGGTCCGATAGATTTACAGACATTGGAACATCTTCATAAATGATTTAGGAGACAACCTGAGCACCTCTCTCACAGTGTTCCTGGATTATGTTGCCGTCTATCGGTTAGTAAAGTCACCAGAAGATCAAAAGAAACTGCAAAACGATTTATATAAGATAACTGCATGATGCGAAAATTGACAATTGGCCCTTAGTGTGAATTGATCTATATTAACACTGAAAGAAATCCGTTACACTGCATTTACGCGATAAGTCAGTCAAATTTATAAGCAGTAAATTGAATTAAATACGCAGGAAGTACAAATACGAACAATTTTAATTGGAAAGAACGCACAGAAAATATTTTACGAAAGGCGACCCACGGATTGCATTGTCAGAATACTTAGAAGATATTACAATTCAACTACACTGCACTTGTGTGTCCTGTTTTTGAGTGTTGCTGCGCTTTGTGTGATCTTCACCATGTGGGATTGACGGAGGTTATAAAGTTCAAAGAACGGCAGCTCATTTTGTACTATCCCCATACGGGGAGAGAGTGTCACGGAAATGATGCACGAGCTCGCACGCAAATCATTAAACGAAAGGGCCTTATTCATTGTGGCGAGATCTATTTGCGAAATTCCTTTCATCAACCTTCTCCTCCGAATACGAACATCTTTTATTAGTACTTACCTGCATTCAGAGGCGTCAATATCATCGTAATAAAATAAATCAGATCATAAACGGAAAGGTTTAGGCGCGCCATTTTCCCGCGATCTATTAGAGATAGGAACGGCATGAAAGCGATTCGATAAACCCTGTGCCAGGCACTTGAATGTGATTTGCAGAGTTAACATGTAGATGTGGATTTTATACTCTATCCTTAAAAATCATAATCCGTGTTTGTTATCCGTCTGTAATTAAAAAAAATGTATGTTTCATTTCCAAGCAAAACATCACATTCTACCACAAGTGACATTTCAGTACAGAGAAACACAGTAACAAGATATTGATGCCATTGAACGGAAACTACACAAAATTCAGTGACGTTTTCAGTTCACAGTGCCAAAACCTCTCTGCCTGCAGTAATTATAATAGCACAAAAACACATCCTACGCTTCTGATACTATTTGCATTCGTCATTACGTGGCGCAGGTGCGGGATTCCGATTATGTGTGTAAAACTAAGTAAAAGAAATGCATGGTCGTTACTTCAACGTCAAACTGCATTCTGGCATTGACAGTGAATTTTCTGCGCCAAAGTACAAGCGTATGTTGCAGTATGCCTGGAGAAAGGCAGTGTATGACATTCACGTACTTAAATCTTTAAAGGCCACGTTTTTACATTGTAAATCAGGTTGGAATTCAAGGAGTCCAACATCATAAGCCAAATGAAATGCATATTCAAATGATGAGACATGTGAACGCCATAACTTGTCTTTCGCCAAGCATTTGCAATATAGGTTTATACTTCGGCTCGGGAATTTCATTGTAAATCCCAGAGTGCAATTTTATATTGAAATAACGATCAACTATCTCTTCCACGTAGTTCAAACCACTTCATCGAAATCCCTCATCTGCACTTCGAAGACTAAAGGACTATCACGTGTGTAAGATAAGTGTGTTTTGCCCTTTTATAATTACTTATTATATTTCCGGAATGAAAACTGCGACACATGACGGACAATGATCTTTCTTCTGTGTGGAGGCACTCCTAGGCCATTATGGAAATCAGTTTACAAAACTACGAGTTTGAGTGATAGCGGACACGGTAAATTTAAGAATTTGCGTCTGAAGGGACACGTACTTAGGTAATAGCAGTGTCCTCCGTGGTGAGGTGGTCAGCGCATCTGTCTAGAAAGCAGGAGACCTGCGTTCGAATCTCGGGTGGATACACATTTTCAGCTTTGCCCATTTCGCAGTTAATATGAATATAATGAATATTTCGCGAATATGAATAGATAATAACTGCATTATCAAAAGTGGTCTCTGTGCTTTCGGACATGTCCAAAAGAACACACGCCATATATACAATTACTTGAAGCAGTGTGTTTTGGGTGCTGTTGATTGAAGATATAATGCTACTCTGGCTTTGTTAAATTGCGTATAATTTCCATCCTATGGTGTTGATATCTTGCGCTTCCGGACGTTCTAGATCAAAGCCGGCCCTTCTCAGTCGCTACGTCTGAGACAGACCGCCGCCTATCCCGCTTTACAGAGCGGCTAAATTCTTTCCTTCATACATCCAAAATACTGTCGCCTTTTTTTGCCGGACTTCAGCCACTTTTAATTCATACTCGCGTCAGTACAACTTGATCAGATATTGTTCTCGACTGTTCTTTTGCCGTCCGACAAGATGATGAAGCAAACACGAAACCTCGTCATTCACTGTACATTTGCTTTCTTTTCTTTCCATATTTCAGAGGCCAGTAAAAGCTGAACTCGGATTTAACATTACGTGTACTTTATATTTTAACTGTTCAGTGGAAGCTCTTTTCAAAGTAACCACTCCCATTCACGTCACGGACGTCGCTCGAAATGAAGTGCGGCCTCGTGTCGGCTTTATTGCTCTCTCTCTAATGCGCCCGTAACGGCCGGCGTACCGTGCTCTCCTGTTCCTTAAGAGCGTGTTCCGACGACTTGTTCTCTCCATTCACCGAATTAAATCGCCTCTTCACTTTGAATTAAAACTTTAAACCTGTCGTTAACAGAAAATATTTACTGTACTACTGTTCTTCAATCTTAAAGTATTGCGACGTCGTAATGGTATAAAAGTACTAAAATAGACACATACAAGCAGTCAGGTTTAATGGGGATTGTATAAAACGATCGCAGCATTGTTCGCCATGACATATACGGAAATGTTCGAGAAGATGCATCAGCAAAGTAATAACAGCTCTTGCGCTTTCACATTATGTCCAACCACGAACAGATAATTACGTTCGCTTACGTGTGATGTTCACAGTAGTAACAAAGAAATGGTTGTCTTATGAGTTCATATCTCTAAAAGCGAATGTAAATAAGCGACGTTACCACCAACTCAGAGATATAACATTTTTACGCTAGATTTAGGTTCACTCGATGTGATGTTCATTTTGTCCTACAGATATTTATATTTTGTATGTTTGTATAACTGACATGTCTGCACTTGCTTTCGTAGGAAATGTAATTGAAAATTACAGAACTATCAGGTTAAAAAGTCATGGTTGCAAAATACTAACACGAATTATTTACAGACGAATGAAAAAACTGGTGGATGCCGACCTTGAGGATGCCGACCTTGAGGAAGATCAGTTTGGATTTAGGAGACATGTAGGAACACATGTTTATAGCATTTGTAAATCCGGAGAAATCTTTTGATAATGTCGACTGGAATAAACTCTTTGAAATTCTGAAGGTAGAAGGGATAAAATATAGGGAGAGAAGAGTTATATTCAATTTGTACAAAAACCAGACAGAAGTTATTAGAGTCGAAGGGCATGTAAGGATATCAGTGGTTGGGAGTAAGTTGTGAAGGAATGAAAGGAGAAATTTCGAGAAGGAATTAAGTTTAAGGGAGAAGAAATAAAAACTTTGCGGTTCTGACGTTCTGTAAGAAACAGCCAAGGACCTGGAAGAGCAATGAAACAAAACAGACAGTGTCTTGAAAGGGAATGTAGTGTCAGAAAATCAGGCGATGCTGAAGGAATTAGATTATGTAATGAGACAGTGAAAGTAGTAGATGAGATTTTATTTATTTATTTAGTAAAATAACTTCTGATGGCCGAAGTAAAGAAGATATAAGATTCAGAATGACTATGGGAAGAAAAGCGTTTTTAAATAAGCCAAATTTGTTGACATCTAATATTTGTTTAAATGTTACGAAGTCGTTTCTGAAAGCATTTGTCTGGAGTGTAGCGTTGTATGGGAGTGAAACGTGGACGATAAAAGAGTTCAGACAAAAAGATGATAGAAGCATTGAAAGATGGTGCTATAGACGACGATTATGTGGGTATATCAAGTAAGTAATGAAGAAGAGCTTAAGACAATTCGGGAGAAAGGGAATTCTCGCATATTTTGAGTAAGAGAAGGGATAAGTTGGTACTCAGTCTGAGACATCAAGGAATCGTCAACTTAACATTAGAAGAAAGTGTGTCGGGTAAAAATCGTAAAGGGAGACCGAGAGACGAATACAGTAAGCAAATTGGGAAGGATGTATGTTGCCGTTTATTTTCTCACTTGGAGAGGCTGGCTGAGGATAGAGTAGGATGGAGAGTTGCATCAAACTAGTCTGTGCGCTGAAGACCACTATAACAGCAATAATTGTGTTACTAATCACCTCAGGAGATATTCGGCAAGTGTGCTAAATCCTAATAGCCCAGTTTGCAGTAAACAGGACAGAAATCCAACGACCTGACAAGAATCGCATTAACTACTCTTGGGAGTTACTGTTCCATCACCATCATCATCATCATAGTCTTTTTCTTCTGCGCTTTATTCGCTAACTCGTCGGTGTATTATTCTGCGTCTATGATTGGCAGTGGATGGTTGCAAGCCTTCTCTGACGTTACCACTTCCTCCTGTACGGAATTTGTGTGCATCTAGTGTCCTGTTAAAGGGTGAGAAAGTTTTTCCCACGTGTATGTGATGCGTGGCATAGGTCTCAGCTCTCTGTTTGCCTATTCGGGTGACGTCAAGCGCCTAAAATCACATCCAGGTTGTCCGACACGTCCAGCCCTCGACGTTAATGCGTTTGGTCGATTCCATCCGGAGCCCATGTTCCGGAAGCGGACGCTTTAAAGCCCACTGCTAACTGGCAGGGTTTTGTTTGCATCTGTGCCAGGCTCCAAAAGGATAGTTACTCGTGACTCTGTAACAGACGCGACTCGTTTAAATACGCTAGCAAACACCCAAACACTTGATGGATCACTTCTTCTTTGGTGACAACTCCAGGTTTCTCAGGATACAATACAGCCAAATATTATTTCATAAACATTACGAAATAAAGTATTTTTTTTTAGTTTGTATAGGTTAGGTGACCGTCTTATGCAACTGTAAATTAGTGTACTTGAGACCAGACGCGTTTTTCTTTATTTTAAAGTATCTTCAGTGGTCAACTGTACAGGAAATATATATATTTTTTACATGATCTGTTTGGTTTTTACTAACTTCGATCGATAACAGGATTATTTCATTGTGAATGAAATTAACTGTTAATATTACTCACATATTTGTATGTAGTCCTCTTCATGTGTGTTTTACAGCACATTGCCATTTGCTGTCACTGTTTACACGCCGGCCGCGGTGGCCGAGGGGACTGAGACGCTTCAGTCACGGTCTGCACGGGCACTACGGTCGGGGGTTCGCATCCCCCCTCGGGCATGGATATTTGTGCCGTCCTAGTTCGTAAGTAGTTTGTAAGTTTAGGGACTGATTACCCCGTAGTTAGGTCCCATAAGATATACAAACATTTGAACATTTGAACTGTTTACACTTACACTATTCACAATTACACTTTTTTTTGTAAGAGTTTCTGAAAAGTCGCTATTTCTGTGGCCTAGCGGGCTGCGTATGTCGTTTGTTTCGTTTTTGGTTTATCGTTTCTGTGTGTCTTATTTGCTTACAGGGTCTTTGGTTCGCACTATGAGATGTGTTTTTGTTACGTTTCTTCCAAAACAGGCGTCTGCTGGCAAGTTTGTGTGTGATGTTCTGACTGTATTGTGTGTGTGTTTATAAATATGATTTTAGTTCATCTAGCGAAGCGCTCTCTCTCTCTCTCTCTCTCTCTCTCTCTCTCTCTCTCTCTCTCTCTCTCTCTCTCTCTCTCTCTCTCTCTCTCTCTCTGTGTGTGTGTGTGTGTGTGTGTGTGTGTGTGTGTGTGTGTGTGTGTGTGTGTGGGGGGGGGGGAGGTTTGTTTTTGTCTACTAAGTTTTTTTATTAGTTTATTCAAATGTTCAAATGTTTGTACAGCTTATGGGACTTAACTACGGGGGTCATCAGTCCCTAAACTTACAAACTAGCTCACACTAAGGACGGCACAAATATCCATGCCCGAGGGGGGATTCGATCCCCCGACCGTAGTGGCCATGACTGACGCGCCTCAGTCCCCTCAGCCACCGAGGCCGGCTTTATTTGTTTAGCCGGCCGCGGTGGCCGAGGAGACTGAGGCGCTCCAGTCACGGTCTGCACGGCCACTACGGTCGGGGGTTCGAATCCCCCCTCGGGCATGGATATTTATGCCGTCCTAGTTCGTAAGTAGTTCATAAGTAGTTTGTAAGTTTAGGGACTGATGACCCCGTAGTTAAGTCCCATAGACTATACAAACATTTGAACATTTTTTATTTGTTTAAATAGTGTTTGGCTGCTGATGTTTACTTGGACATTTAATGTGTGTTTCTTTTCTATTAATGCTTTTTTAATATGAAAATTCTCTTTGAGGGTTAGAGATGTTTCTTATTGTGTCTTAAGTATAGAGCAACACCCATCTGGAGCGCAAAGCGCGCTAGTTTGAAAGCGGAGAGCGTCGAAAGTTTTGACAAGCGGGCAATCGGCCGCGGCGAGGAGGTAAACCTTGCCGGGTTTCCCATCAGCGCGGCGGGCCGAGAGCACGAGGCGATGGGACGCTCAGTTGCGCTTTGGTCGGCCGCGTGACGTCTAGTGCAACTGCCACTTTTCCGGCGAAAAACTGCATTCTTTATTTTTAGATGCTACGGTGACACTATTAGAGTTACAGACTAGCACGTAGTAGCAAATGAAAGAGGAGAATAACACAATTCAGATGATGCGTTGACATCATTTATATTAATTTTATATCAAAAGTTATTCAGAAAAGCAATACTCATTCGCTTGGAAAAATCCAGAAGCTAAACTAATTGAAGTACAGTAACGAGCGATGGCTTAAATGAAAGGTCTCATCAGGACACAAAGTGTGCTACAACCATATTGTTGTTATGGCCTTCAGTCCGGAGACTAGTTTGTTGCAGCTCTCTTATTACTTTGTAAGCTATTGCTGTTAACCTCACTAGTGTAATTAAATTCATAGAATACTAACGTGGCTTCCTTTCCATAACAGACAATACGTACAGTAAATTCAAATGCTTGTAAATCTATGGGACTTAACTGCAGTGGTCATCAGTCCCTAGGCGTACAAACTTCTCAAACTAACTTATGCTAAGCACAACACACACATCTATACCTGTTGACAGGCTTGCCAAGCAGACTGTCGGTATGTCCTGTCTAGAGATCGGCCTCCCGGCTTCTGATCTCCGTTCATTGTTGCGCCAGCGAGTACGTCAGCTTTGGGATACTGAGTGGCGTAGCCTGCGCACGTCCAACAAGCTCCGGGTGGTCAAGGAAACGACGGTTGCATGGCGCTCCTCCATGCGCGGTTCACGACGGGACTCAGTGGTCTTGTGTCGCCTCCGCATTGGGCATACGTGGCTCACATCTCCTTCGGGGTGAGGACCCAGCCCAATGTCGGTGTGGCTCCAATTTGACAGTCGTCCACATATTGTTGGACTGCCCCCTTTTAGCCGCCTTGCGGAGACATTTTAACCTCCCTGCTGTTTTATCGGAAGTTTTAGGTGACGATGCCACAATGGCAGATACCGTTTTACGTTTTATTCGAGCAGGAGGATTTTATCGTTCTCTCTAACTGGAGAGTTCTTTGTGAAACCGAGTGGTTGACTTTTCCTTTTTTATTCTTCTGGTCGGTCAACCACAGACATCGGCTTCTTTGTTGTCAGATGTCCTTGTGTGATCGTGTCCTTACGTTTTGTGTCTTGTCCATTTTTATGATGTTTTATGGACTCAGTGGGACTCCTCTCTCACTTCGACAGTTTAATCTCTGGGCGTATCTCTTTAACGTCCATGGAGCTACTTTTGACGCCTAGGGATGGAATGGGGGACTGATGACCATTGTAGTTTAGTCCCCCTTAAACAAACCCAACAACAACAACAACAACACATCTATACCCGGGGAATGACTCGTACCTTCCGACGGGAAGCAACCGCGCGCTGCGCAGTAAGGCGCCTTATAGCAGACGGCTATTCCATCGCGACCCTGTGACATGTGTACAGGAAACTAGGTAGTTGTGCTTTGTGTTTTAGCAGTGTCATAAAGTAAAGTGCACCCAATACCCAGACAAACGGACGCGTGTTGTCGTGCATTTGGAACGTTTGTCAGCTTAATCTGCAGACTGCCGTAAAACGTAGCGCTTTGATGTGGAGTTTGCAGGAGAGGGCGGTCGGGACGTGTGGCTTGCGTGGGGCACGCGCCCTGACTTCCCGACTGCAGCAGCGGGCTCATTAAAACTACTTGCGCTGTGTCGCCCGGCCCGGCCCTGCATATTCATGGCGCCGCCTGCCCTAGGCTGCGAGTGCCATCTGGCCGTGTTCGGCGTGGGGGAGGGGCGCAGCAACACGCTGCTCAGGGCCCGGCCGCTTCACGGTAACCCGTCTGCAAGTGGGGATCGGCGAACAATACAAAAGGACGCCTACACCAGTGCAGCAGCTGTATTATAAAACCGGAAAGTTATGTTACCAAGTTACAACAAAATTTTCCGACGCTAATGACGAGATATATGAGGGGTATTCAAAGGAAAATGTACCAAACGACATTTGGTATATTTGAAGTCTGTATTCAAAAGTAATCACCAGAGGCCTCAGCACAACTACACCACTGTATAACGAGACTAAGAATTACCGTGGCTGTAACAAGAGCCAGTCCTCTACTGTGTACTTCAGTTCGTCGTCCCAGGTGAAATGCTTCCCTTAAGATGTTTTTTTCACGGACCAAAGAGATGGAAGTCGCGGGGCGGTATGTCACGGCTGCAGGGCGGATGCTCACGCTGCTCCCCTTTGAACTTGGCCAGTACTCTTAGTCTGAACGTGGAGGCTTGTGGATGCGCGATAGCATGGAGCAGAATCACTCCCTCTGTGAGCAAGCGAGGCTGTTTTTCTTGATGCATTTGAGTAAGGAGTGTCTCACAGTACATGCACTATTCAAATGTTCAAATGATTGTAAAGCTTATGGGACTTAACTGCGGGGTCATCAGTATCTACACTTACAAACTACTCATGAACTAGCTTGTACTAAAGACGGCACAAACATCCATGACGGAGGGGGGGGGATTCGAACCCCCGACGGGAAACGGCCTCGCGCATTGTAGCATAGCGCCTTAATGCGCTCGCCCATTCCGCTGCGGCCATGTCATTATTAACCGTTTTTCCGTGCTCGATAAATTCCACGAGTATCGGACCTCGGACGTCGAATACGACAGAGCATCGCCTTTCCTGTTGAGGGTACAGCCTTGAATTTTTTATGGAAACGTGACGACGAGTGCTCGGAGTTCCTAGAGGTCGCACTACGTTATCCCAAAGCGGAAAATTCGAATTTCAACCGGTTTGGTTGTTAAAATGTATCGTATCTTTTCATTGCAACAATTCTCGTATTTTCATAATCGTTGTTTGGTCGCTTCGTGATTGCACCGTCGTGACAATGTCGTCAAAACGTCGTGTTTTTATTAATGTAACTGCACTGAGGTGAGAGAAGTCGTGGGATACATCCCAATATTGTACCGGACGTCATTTTGCCTGACGTAGCGTAGCAACTCGTCGTAGCGTGAACTCGTCATAATGTAACCATTGTAGGACTGTTGAGCCAATGACTAATGCTGCCTGAGTAATCGTCCAATACTTCAAAACTGATATCGATGGAGGACTTTCGTCCACAAACTCTACGAACTAACCTCTTGGCTGTGTCCCTTAAGTGTTCGATATTGTTCATTTGAGCTATCTGGGTGGTTAAATCATTCGATGAAATTAACGAGAATATTCATCGCAGCAATCACGAATAGTTTCCTACCGGTGACATGGCGCATTGTCAGCCAATAAAAATTGCATCCATCTTTGGGAACATTAAATCTGTGAATGTCTGTAAATGATATCCAAGAAGTCGAACATAACCATTTCCAGTCAATGTTGGGATCAGTTGGACCAGAGGATTCAGCCCGTTCCATGCATGCACAGTCCACGCCATTATGGAGCGACCACCAGCTTGCACAGTGGTTTGTTGATAAGTTCGCTCCATAGCTTCCTGGTGTCTCGCTACACTCGATGACTGCCACCAGTCTGAAATTGGAAATCATATCATCAAGCCAAAGTTTTGTAGTTTTCTGTGTCCAATCCATTTGGTCACGAGGAGGGATGCTGGAGGCAATGCCGTGCTATTAGCAAAAACACTGAAGCCATTCGCCTGATGTCATTGCTCATTAACGCCAAATTTCGTCGCTCTCTATACGTTGTTGTACGTTCCAGACTGATATCTGCGGTTATTTCACGCAGGTTGCTAGTCTGTTAGCAGTAACAGTTCTACACATAGGTCATTGCCTTCGATCATTAAGTTCAGGCCGTCGGTCTCTGCGTTCTCCGTGTTGAGAATTAATGCCAATAATACATTATCGCGACATTCTTGAAACTGTGGACCTCATAGTATTGAATAGCATAATGATGTCCAAAACCGCAGTACCCCATGAGTCTAGCTCAATCTTCCATTGCACATTCTAAGATGTTAATTCATGTCGTGCGGACCTTCCAATGTCGAAATTATTTTCACATGAATCACCGGAGTACAGATGACAGCTCCGTCAATGCACCGGCCTTTTATACCTCGTGTGCGCGATACTGCCGCTATCTGTGTGTATATTGGTATCCTATGACGTATGACACCTCTGTGTACTTCATCGGGCGATGATTCTGTTCCGGAAGCCGGAGAGATCTAGTAAGAGAAAGACAAACGATATGCTAGGACCACTCTGCTGAAGAGAAGGAAGTTGTGCATAAGCTAACTCGGAGATAGACACAAAACGCGGCTGTTGCCAATGATCAACAAGCATGCAGAGCCACAAACACAGCGGGATGCTACGGCCAAGTTCAGATTTGATGGCAGCGTTAGAACTGAGGGCTTTAGCCTACCGCCGTCGGTGAGGATACTCCTGTGTCAGGGGTTCTACCGCCCTCACAACGTTTCACACGTACCGTGCGTGAGAGCTGATTGCGCTGTTCTATCGTCATAGTGACGCCATCACACCCGTGTCTGTATCGAAGGCAGACGGGGTTACTACAGGCTACTGGCGTCAGCCCACTTTGAGGAGACGCAAGTAAAATACAGTGGTGACACTTGGCCTATTCAACGGCATGAGCCTCCGAGCTTAAATTTCTTTCTTTAGCTGAACGCCACTTCTGTTCTCGTTTCTGGTAAAATATTTCATAATGAGATTCATTTTCCAACAGAGATCGACGAGTCTGATATGTCCTGTCAAACAGCCGCAGCTCTGGCATGCTACAACGTACCGAGATTAAAGAGTCAAATATCTGCATATTTAAAACGCACTTAGTGTTGGCAGTTGGCTTATTACTTTTGAACAAAGCAATCATCTTAAAAATTTCTATGCGACCTGTCTCGTCTTGTTAGAAAGTATATTGGTTCTGGCCTTACGATGACGGCACGAGGTAGTATTTGTATGTGCAGGTGCAAGTGGAGGTGTTAAGCAGAGAAATGAAGATAATAGCGATAAACAGTTACAACAATAAGAGCACTGAATGTTTTGAAAATGATGCTACAGTTGATTACTGAAGATTAGGTGGGTACATGATGTAATTAATGAGGATTTTGGGAGAAAAGAAATTTCTGATACATCTTGATTAAGAGAAGGGATCGATTGGCGGTACACATTCTGAGACATCAAACAATGGTCAATTCGGCTTTGACGGGAAGTGTATTGGCCGCGGCGTAGCCGAGCGCTTTGAGGCGCTAAGCTACGATGCGCGAGGCCGTTTCCCGTCGGGGATTCGAATCCCCCCTCGGGCATGGATGTTTGTGTCGGCTTTAGTATATTCATAACTAGTTTGCAAGTTTAGGGACTGATGACCCCGCAATAAACCGCGCGGGAATGGCTGTGCGTTTTGAGGCGTCATGTCACGGATTGCGCGGCCGCTCTCGTCGGACGCTTATGCATCCGAATTGTCCTTAGAATTCTTAGACTTTTAAACTCCTTCAACTAAGTTATGCTAAGGGCCGATGTCTTCAGTAGTTAGGTCCTTAGGGTTGCAAATTTGAACTTTTTATAAAGCTGATACATAACGGCATGTGTTGCATGTGAAAGTTATACACATTTGTCAAAACAGTTACTCGTTCTGAAAATATTTCTCAGTTCTGATAAATTCATCATACAACTTCATTCAACGGACATATAGTTTGTAGTTGTTCGACTACATCAAAGAAGTTTCTTCAGACCAACTTTTCCACTGAGTATTGTCTCTATTGACTTGCCAACCAGTTTTAGAGTTCAAATGTTCGTGACGCTTATGGGACTAAAGTACGGGGTCATCAGTCGCTAAAATTACAAACTGCTTATGAACTACCTTATACTAAACACAGCACAAACATCCATGCCCGAGGAGGGATTCGAACCCCCCTACGGGAACGGCATTCTTGTCGATTCATATGATGCCCAGAAACCACACAGTTGCAAATCCCGACAAATAGCTTTTCGTGAGCTGCTGTTCCAAAGAATAATTTGATTTGTCTCTCACTTTCATTCGCTTCATTATATTTTCCAAAACATAAGGCAAGTGATAAAATGTGGGCACATTTTTTTAAATTGAGACCAGAACTAATAATTGTTACACGGATGTACATCATTTACGTTGTCTGCTGCACGAGTCTGTCTCGTTCATCATTTGGCTAAGCGGCGTCCGCTTTAAAAAATGGCGGAGTTCATAATTAGACAAAACTTTGATGCAAATTGTTTGAATTCTTGATTGTCTCTGAACACTTGTATAGGATCCAAATTGGTGGACTCTGCAAAATCCAGTACCAAACAAGAATGGCAACGTTGAAATGAAGTCAGTTGATTTTTAAATAGTTTTTTTTTATTTATAGCATTTAGTTATTTATTTTGACAAGTCCAGAATTCCTACATTTTCGATTTTTCTCTGGTTCTTTAGTCTCTTCATTGTGTGGTAAACCGAAAAGTCAGTAATATGCGCCTCTACATTTATTGTCGCCACAGACGCATACTGTAAGTTTCAGCAGATTTGGATGCTTCCTTCAGCAGTGCACAGTGGAATAGAAGTTTTCTTTGCTGACTGCAGAATGCTTACGTATTACTATACGAGCTCTTTACTATCCAAAGAACAGTGGCAGTGGAGTGCTGACGTGCGCTGAAAGAGAGTGGCAAACGCGGCGCGGTCGTGCAGCAGGTGGAGTGGGCCTCGGCGCTGCGGTGGCCGCAAGTTTGCCTCCACTTGTTTCGGCCGAGTTTGGGCTGCGCCGCTAATCCTGGCAGGCGTGTTCCCTGCTGACGCCGACACCGCCGGAGGAAGAGGAGGGAAGGCAAGCGAACGGGAGGCAAGGGAAGAGACGCCTGATGGAGTTAGGGCCTCCCCCAGCGCTGTTCCCATTACCTTCAGCCTCCCGGCCGGCTAACTTCCTAACTCGTTTGCTTACATGCGTGGCCATCGATTGCCCGTCTTTCTTCTGCTACCTTCTCCACCCTACGGGCTCTTTCTTGCTCGTCGCGGAGGACTGTGCCTTGGTGTATGAGTCAGCACTCTGGCGTAATATGCTTAGGACCCAGGTGCATTACGGACAGACTAACACACTTAAAAACACATGAACAGTAAACATATAATAATATTTCCGTTAAATGAGAAAGACACATATAACTTTAGCACTAACAAGTAGTAAAAGCGTGCACAACATCAATGTCTGATAAATAGAATCCAGATTTCTACTTCTTTTCCTTCCTTTCTGCGTACTAGAATTACTTTATCACCATGTTTTAGTTACACACATTTATATGTTTCGGCATAATAATGTGTTTTCTATATTTTAACATAATGGTACATATTTATTTCTTTTGAACCTCTTTCATGTATGTCCCACATCCTAAGTCGGCTGTTGCCTTAGAAAAAACATTCCAGTGCAGTAAAATTCTAATCACCCAGATGACTCACGATCGTACCCGATCGGGATAGTCAAATACCCATATTATTTAATAAATCCCCCCAGGGGGGCAACGGTTCTTTCGTGAGTACGTGCGTGGTGAGCACGGGGCCCCGAGCTAATGCAGTCTTCCTTCCTTTTTTACTTCCCGAATTGCATTTCCTTTCCCCTTCTCCTCCTTTCCTATCCTCACTCCTTCCCCTCCCCACCGGGGGACTGATAAAAAAAATGTTAAAATGTTTGTTAAGCTTATGGGGCTTAACTACGGGGTCATCAGTCCCTAAACTTACAAACTACTTATCAACTACCTTATTCTAAGAACGGCACAAATATCCATGCCCGAGGGGGATTCGAACCCTCGACCGTAGTGGTCGTGCAGACCGTGGCTGGAGCGCCTCAGTCCCCTCGGCCACCGCGGCCGGCGGGGACTGATAACCTCAGTAGTTTAGTCCCCCTAAACCAAACAAACAACTCAATCAATTAATAAATAACCAAATCTGATAATTTAGTTGAAACAAATTTTGAAATATTTTGCTATAATATTAAACGAATAACTAGAAAACAATTTTACTTAGATTCTGTACAGTAATGTAAGAGGTGTTCAAATGAAAAGGTGCAAAACATCGTAACAACCAAACCGGTTGAAATTTGAATATGCCGCTTTGGGATTACGTAGTTCGACATCAAGGGACGAGAAGCATGCGTCGTCACCTCTCCCTAAAAATTGCTAGGCTGTGCCCTCAGAAGGCAAGGTGATGCTTGCCTTCTTTTTCGACGTACGAGGTCCGATACTTACCTTTTTCCTCGAGCACGGAATTACCATTAACATTGTCGAGTTCTGCGAGACTTTCCATAGTCAACGCAAGTCCATCAAGGGCAAACAGCCTGGCCTTCTCGCGGAGGGAGTGATATTTGCTCCATGATAACGCGCGTCCACACGTCTGCAGGATGACACGAAGTGTACTGGCCAAGTATAAGTTGGAGCAGCTTGATCATTAGCCCTACTGCCCGGACATGTCGCGCTGTGACTTCCACCTTTTCGGTCCGCTAAAAAGAGATAAGGGAAGCGCGTCGCCGGCCGCGGTGCCGAGGGGACTGAGGCGCTTCAGTCACGGTCTGCACGGCCACTACGGTAAGGGGTTCGAATCCCCCTCGGGCATGGATATTTGTGCTGTCCTTAGGATTAGCTAGTTCGTAAGTAGTTTGTAACTTTAGGAACTGATGACCCCGTAGTTAAGTCCCATAAGCTATACAAACATTTTGGAAGCGCTTCAACTCGGACAACGAACTAAAGGTCACAATAGAAGACTAGTTCTTGTTATAGCCACAGTAATTCTGGGAACAGGGAATCCTTCGACTCGTTAAACAGTGGGATATTTGTGCTCAGGCCGCTGGTGATTATTTTTGAATAAAGACTTCAGTTATGCCCACAGTGTCGTTTAGTACCTTATCATTTGAACACTCCGCGTACATACGATGTGTTACATTATATCCATCAGTTTGTTCTGTTATTGGTCTCAGACAATGTTAGTACAGTGCCAAGACAAACGCCTTACTAGCTAACGCTTCTTGCCTGTGTGCATATTTCCACGTTTCGAAAATTCACTTTTTATTCTTAATGTATGTGACTGACGGAATGTCTTTTATCGTGTGCATCATGATTTCCATTCTTTCTTGTACTCATGTTAGATTGTCGCCATGTTAACTTCTAACATGTGTGTTTCATATACTATCACCTTTGGCGGAAGAGCAGAGGCTACTGCTGACAGTCCACCCTCTGCCCATATGAGGGAGAGGGAATCAGGTAACAATGAAGAAACAGAAAGGAACAAACGCAGCTGACCAGGGATTGGTAGACAGGAAATACTGAATATTTCGGAGGCTGTTGGTAATATTTTGCATGAAACCATCGGAGGAAATCACTCCCGAAGACCAAAGTACTAGCAGTAGTCTAGGTAGCACAATGGCTCCGCTTAGAGAGCGAAAAACTACGGTCGAACAGTTACTCGTAACCCATACATTTCTTTAGTGTACAGTAGCTAGTTGCGGTGGAACAAAGAGTGACGCAGCTAGACAGCAGATAACTGGAACCGAGTCATACGGAGTAACGTGGTGTACTACGGCTGCAGATTGAGACGATTTGTGTTTGGTGGATGTCTGAATAGCGTTACCCGCTGTCATGCGTGATGCGAAGTGCGCAGGTGATTATTCATCGTATATCCATGGCAATTAACGCTGAAAGGCAGTGGTTTGTGGATAATGATCTACCTAAAATAGTTTAGCCTCTTCATAGTCCTTACCTGAATGCAATGGAATACGTTTGGGTCTGGTTACAACTTCGAATTAGCTCAACAGTGTAGCGTTGGTTCTTGAGGGAGAATGAGCTTCTAGGAATGATTGTAAATCAAAAGAACAGTCCCTAGGCTTACAAACTACTTGAACTACGTTAAACTAACCTAAAGGACAAACACTCAAACCCATGCCCGAGGGAGGACTCGAATGTCCAACGTTGAGCAACCGCGCGCTCCGCAACAAGACGCCTTAGAACGCTCGGCCATTCTTCTAGGAAGATACCCTAGTCGTCTCTTAAAACAAGAGAACGAATGTTAAATTTTAGCCAAGCAGATGTATATAAAACATACACTGATGGATTAATTTAATTGTCTGACTGTGAACTCCAGAAACTTTATCGTTTTCAGTACATATTCATTTACAGAACATTCGACATTTTAAGTCCTCTTGAAAAAATTATAAAAAAATATATACACAAAATCATAGAGCGATCTTATGGGACTAGATTATAAGTTAGTAAGTGAAGGATAAATTAAGCAATCGTCATGGCACTAATGAATTTGATATCCATACAGGAGCCTGAGAAATGTTTTCTCGAAACTCGATTCGAACGTTGTGTACGCAGATCTATTAGAAAACGTTACGAAAATTAGAAAAATTAATATGAAAAAATTATCATTACTTTTATAAAACTCGCGTTTCTTTCAATTGAATTTAACCTGGAAACTACGTTTCAAATAATGTAATGCGGTGTATCCCTGTAATAAAGTCTCAATGCTTTTACAGTGGTTATCTTTTCTCTCCCAAATGAGAAGCTAAAAGAAAAATTTAAAAATTCCATACGAGTTTTATTAATATTTTCGCTTAATGAAAGTAGCTTCTTTAAATGTAAATATGGCCACTGAGTGACACGGTGCAGATCCATTTATGGCAACTCAGCGGAATGAGATATCGGGCCTGGGCTGCGCCGTGAGTCGTTTTAGCGTGCCGACGGGCGAGACGAGACGAGAAAGCCTCTTGTAATTTGCCGCGGCCGTGTGATCTCTCGAGTGGGATCTTTGAAGTCTGCGGCCCGACATTCCAGAGACTGTAGCAGCAGGCGAGCAGGAGGCCCTCTTGGCGAAATATCTCACCGCGCCGCCGACGCTTGGATCTATCTCCGGCTAGATTCATTTCCTTTAATGCTGCTGAAGTGATCGCGTTTAGTAAGCAATGTGAGCAGCGAGATGATATTTTTCTGAACCACGGATGTGTTTCCGCATGGAAGGCAAGACTTGATTTGATTTCATTTGATTCGATGGAGATAGAAACTGCTGCGATCTTGGTCCACAGTCGCCCGCACACAAACTTTTTTTGGGTAACGTTTCTTTCCCAGTGATTCTAGTACAGCCAAGGCTTTTATCTTTGAAAAGCAGGAAGAGTTCCTTCATTAATAAGCCTTATGATGTAAAAGATAGCACAGTCTTTTTTTTTTTTTTTTTTGCAAAGTGATAACTGCGGAGACTCATTCACTTACTACTAACATCCTCAGCTTCAATGATAATGCAGTTGTTTTCGTTTGAAATTAAACAAAAAAAATGTTCAAATGTTTCTATAGCTTATGAGACTTAACTACGGGGTCATCAGTCCCTAAACTTACAAACTATTTATGAACTAACTAAGACTAAGGACGGCACAAATATCCATGTCCGAGGGGGGATTCGAACCCCGACCGTAGTGGCCGTGCAGACCGTGACTGGAGCGCCTCAGTCCCTTCGGCCACCGCGGCTGGCTGAAATTAAACAAACTAGAAACCACATAAGGAGCAGTTAATTGGAAATGGAACTGTCGGGAAGAAAAAGGCAAAAGTCCATTATTTCAAAAATATTTGCCATAACTGTTTACATTTTATGATACTGTGAGAGCAGTTGTTCAGTTTCTTCTTGGACAAACGTTTGTTATTGTACTCAGGCGTTCGCCATTTCGTCCTTCAGTGATCCAAATACATGGAAATAGCAATGGGAAGGATAATGAGTGTATGCAGGATTAATTATTTATTAATTATTTGTTTATTTTCTGTCTTTTACAATAACCTGTTATCTAGATGCTAAAACGGGTCGTATTTTGCAAAGGTAATTGATTGTTTACACTGAATAATTTCTTCTTATATCTAGTTGCATTTAACAATATGCAATATGTATGCAGGATGCAAAATGGCTTCCCAACGAAACGTCTGCAGTGGAGTCGAACAATCGTTGCAGCATGTGGTCAGGTGTTACCCTACGACAGATGCTCAAGAACCGCTTGGAAGCCCTTAAAAATGTTATGACTTTTTCAAGATAACGTTATTCCGTTCAGACACTTTCATTTTACAAGAAAGAAGGGAATTCTGGGCAATTACAATCTCTGACAATAAAGTTCGGCGAATAGTCCTGTAACATTAACGTAGATGAACTATGAAGCGAAGTTACCTTACTGTGCATCGAAATACAATAGTCACTTTCCGTAACTATGCACCGCTGAGCTCTGCGATGCATTCTCTGGAAACTTTTCACGAAGTCTTCCTTTGTGACTGTGCAAAAGCCTCATCATGTTTCTATAGATACCAGGAATATCGTCAAATTTCATTCTTTTCAAAGCGAGTTTGAGCCGAGTAAGTAGGACGTAGTGTGAAAGATCGACATCCAGCGATTACGGTAGTTGATATATTTTATTTTTCCTGAAACTGTTTGACGAAATTCGCTGTGTATGGGGAATGCGTTGTCGTGCAACTAAACATTCATCGCACTCGCCCGATCTCATTCGTCCAGACTTCTTCCTATTCCATCTACTAAAATTCAATTTGAAAAGAAAGATTTGACGATGTTTCTGATACCAAACATACGTGACGAGGCTTTTGAACACCACCCAAGAGGAAGACGTCATGGAAAGTTTCTAGGACACGTTCATAGTTCATCTAAGTTGATGTTAAAAGACTTTTCACCGAACACGAGACTCAGAGGGCCGTAGACACGGGTTCTCAGGTAGATGCTGTGTTTCTTGACTTCCGCAAGGCGTTTGATACAGATCCCCACAAACGTTTAATGAACAAAGTAAGAGCATATGGTCTATCAGACCAATTGTGTGATTGGATTGAGGAATTCCTAGATAACAGAAAGCAGCAGGTCATTCTCAATGGATAGAAGTCTTCCGAAGTAGGAGTTATTTCAGGTGTGCCACAGGGGAGTGTCGTGGGTCCGTTGCTGTTCACGATATATATAAATGACCTTGCGGATAACATCGGAAGTTCACTGAGGCTTTTTGCGGATGATGTGGTAGTGTATAGAGAGGTTGTAACAATGGAAAATTGTATTGAGATGCAGGAGGATCTGCATCGAATTGACGCATGGTGCAGGGAATGGCAATTAAAGCTCAATGTAGACAAGTGTAATGTGCTGCGAATACACAGAAAGAAAGATCCTTTATCGTTTAGCTACACTATAGCAGGTCAACAACTGGAAGCAGTTAATTTCACAAATTATCTGGGAGTAGTCATTAGGAGGGATTTGAAATGGAACGACCATATAAAATCAATCGTCGGTAAAGTAGATGCCAGACTTAGATTCATTGGGAGAATTCTAAGGAAATGCAGTCCGAAAACAAAGGAAGTGGGTTACAGGACACTTGTTCGCCCACAGCTTGAATACTGCTCACCGGTGTGGGATCCGTACCAGGTGGGATTGATAGAGGAAGTAGAGAAGATCCAACGGAGAGCAGCGCGCTTCATTACAGGATCATTTGGTAATCGTGAAAGCGTTACGGAGATGATCGCTAAGCCCCAGTGAAAGACTCTGTGGGAGAGACGCTCTGTCGCTCGGTACGGGCTTTTGGCGAAGTTTCGAGAACATACCTTTACTGAGGAGTCTAGCAGTATATTGCTCCCTCCTACGTATATCTCGCGAAGAGATCGTGAGGATAAAATCAGAGAGATTAGAGCCCACACAGAAGCATACCGACAATCCTTCTTTCCGCGAACAATACGTGACTGGAATAGGAGGGAAAATCGATAGTGGTACTCAAGGTACCCTCCGCTAAACACCGTCGGGTGGCTTGCGGAGTATGTTTGTAGATGTAGATGTAGAACTTTAGAGTTGTGTAAATGGCCACTGACTTAAAGGCTAAGATTTAAAAAATTTTGAAAGTTAATCGAAGACATGTGGCATAAAAACAAACTTGTACTGCCGTATACGTAATGAGAAATGTTTGGCGGTACAGCCCATCAGCTCGCAGCCGGCGCGTGACTTCGTCACGGTTGCAGTGGCGCCGCTCCTGGGAGACGTGGAGCTGTTCACACAGGCTGGTGGCGGTTGGTGCCATGCAGCCAGCAGGTGACGCTGCCGTACAGCAGCGCCCGGCCCTTGTTTTGCACACACGCCACGTCTCCCCCAGCCCCCTTCGCCCCGCGGGCACGAGAATTTCATATCGGTGTTGTTTGCCTACTTTATCCCCCCTGCTGCCGCCTCCCTGTTTTTCCGAGCCAGGAGCTCAAACAAACACGGGGCCACGGTTTATTAAGACCACAGCCAGTCACGCCCCGCAGTTCTCTTTCAGGTTTATCCTCCTCCTCCCCCCTCCCCTCCTGTTCAACACACTGAGGCGCTTCCATGCACGGCGAAATATCTGACCCAATTCTTATGTCAGATGCGTACAGTATGTCTGCCAATAACCGATGATAGCTGTAATATATTCTACTGCCATTCATTCTCCACACACTAATGAAGCCCTCTTGTTTGAGAACAACTCGTCACTGTCAATGATACTGCTGTTTCATTAATTTGAAACCAGTACCTGCGAAAGCGATGTTGAAATGTATTCCCGGTGGGAAAATATAATTATTACGGCGAAATGTGAAATAATATCTCTGATATCAGTACGTCTGTAAAAACTAAAGATTGTGTACAACGAATATTTGACATTACTAAAAACGTCCTGGCTGACAGACCATGATCGATGCACAGAACTGTCCTCTAAAGTTTTTTCTCCGACAATAGACGATAACGTCAAGGAAAAAATGCCGAGCCGCTGTGGAGTGGCCGAGCTTTCTAAGGCGCCTAGCTGCCGAGCATTCCGCTACAAGCCATCGCAGGTTCGAGTCTTCAAAAATGTTCAAATGTTTGAAATTCTTATGGGACCAAACAGCGTTGGTCATCAGTCCCTAGCTTACACACTACTTCTCCCTCTCGCTCCCCTCCCCCTACTCCCATATTCACAAAAAACTAACACAAATAACAACACACACAAACACAGTCTACACAGACACCAACACAAACATAAAACAGCTCATACACTCCGAGATACAAGGAACACAAACCAGAGACAGACGAAAAGCGACATTGTAAACAAATGTTCAAAAACGAGTACACAGTGAAGTGGTGATGCAAGGGTATTCATCAAGACCGAAAATACCATATCCAACTGAAGATCTCACAAACATCTCCATGAAGACACACATGGAATAACACAGAAAACCATAAGTAGGGCCAGAAACTGGATAATTAAATTAAATTTGCAAAAGCTAGTGCTACAGAAGTTGTTTCTAACCTAGTAGATCCGAACTTTAGAAATTGTATCACGACTGTTAACTGTCATAATGTGAAAAATACCTATAGTATAATGACTGTACTACAATATTATACGAAAATAACATGTATTACAGGCCACTGATGATGCTTCATAAATAAAGAAGCGAAACGCGTATGGCAGAAAAAAAAACCTTTCATTTAGTTGCTAAAGACCGTAATACACCTCCACCAATACTTAAACTAAGTTAAACTAACCTAAGGACAACATGCCCGAGAGAGGATTCGAACCTCCGACGCGGGAGGCCCCGCGATCGGTAACGTGGCGCTCCAGACCGCTCGGCTACTCCCGCGCTGCTCGAGTCCTCTCTCGGGCACGGGTGTATTTGTTGTCCTTAGCATAAGTTAAAGTATCTTATAAACCAAGGGACTGATGACCAACGTAGTTAAGTCCCATAGATTTACAAACATTTGAAAAAGTGCCGAACTGCAACCGGGAGCGTAGAATATGAAGGTACTGCACAGGGCACCACCGTCCATCACATGACGTTGGCTAACAGACTTTCTGCTAGCCCCAACATTCACAATTGAAATTATTCGCACTTTGGACTTGTGCGACACCACAATTTCGTCTAACCGAGAGAGGTCTCGCAGTGGTAACACACTGGAGCACGGTGGTTAAAATCCGACTTCGGTCGCGCTGATTTAGGTTTACGTAATGTCCGTAAATCACACCAGGCAAATGATGGTATGGTTCTTTTCAAACGGTATGACCGATTTCCTTCACCATCCCTGACAACAACTATCCGGACGTGTGCTCCGTCTTCAATGACCCCGATGTCGATGGGACGTTGAACCGCAAACTTCCTTCTTTTTTTTCTGTAATGTAATATCTTTACTTTTATCATTACTACGGTGTTCATAAATCATTGTTTTCTGTAAGAGGCTCGTCTCGCTGGAATTTATAACCTCAAAGATGATATTTTTGTGTTCCCCGGTCGGCAAGTACTCACATGTTCAACTACAATACTACTTTTCGTCCTACCAACATCAACCAGTCCTTAAACACAAAAGATTTTATTTCCTCCCCATGTAGCTTACCGACGCCAACTATCTCTTGCCGATCTTAAGACATATTTACCTTTCTAGATGTTATGAAATAGTTTCGACTCCATACATGATAAACACTGTCATTCCATCTGTTTCCGTAATAATGAACTGAATTAGAACTTTCCCCCGAGGCGGACGTTCTTCCTTGATCACCCTGATTCTCTCTAGTTAAAGAACTTGGTCTCTCTCTTTGTTAGAATACACATTCTTCTTGAAGGTAGATTTACGATGAACCTCGTCTTGTAACACATTGTCATGATGACGTCAGCTGCAATGTAGAGCTGTCTATGGTGACCGCCGGCGGCCACGCTGCAACCAACGTCTTATATAAACCGGTTCACACCTTCTAATACCTGAGTAGCAATATTTCAATCATTTGGGCACGGCCTGTTATTGCGGAACTTTTAAGTGAAATTAACACCCATTGTGAAAGCCTTTACTGTTTACTTTGAATTTTTGTGTTATTAAGATCTATATTTTCGATTTTTCTTGATTAAAAAAATCCTAATGATGGTCTTGAGAGTTTCAAAGCGTATATAACGCCGCTTTTGCGACCAGAGTCTGTGTTAATATTATCAACTAATGTTGTTTGCAAGACAGTAGCTATGTTCTCTTAATATGCTTAGTCGGTGTATGATTTTTCCCCCTATTCAAAAAAAACCTTGTTTTCCGTTAAGGGTAAGAGCATTGCTCCATCTCCTGCTGTCTGTGTTTTCCGTTGGTGTGCAAGTAAGGGGGTCTTCCGTCTGTCTCCAGTTGATTCACTAATTTTCACAACACATTTTTCCAGTAGTGATTGTTTACATAGCTGCAGAGATTTAATCTGTAGCGCATAGTGAAAGCTTCTTAAAATTCTAAACACATTTGACAGTATTTGATTCTGGTGCAGAAGAGGAACAGCTCGAAGACGGTGATTAATTGTATCAGAATGGTAGTTATAAAGAGTAATATTCGAGCCAGTGTTTTGTGAATAATTACAGTACTGCAGTGGACTGCTCTGGCCACATTTCAGACCTGTACCTAGTGGAACAACTTCCGAAGGCGTTTGACGACGAGCATCCATCATCACTTCCTGCTCTCGTGTCGGATGTAGAGGGAGAGTGGGCTCCTATTGCGCCATAGATATTATCATACTGCACTGAATGTGTTCAGTGGGTGTTCACTGGCTAATAAAGGTGAAGGGTGGACACTTTTCATTGCCCATCACGTGATATGGATAAATACAGATGACGGTAGTAATGCCAACACAATGCATGAAACGATGTGCATTGGCAGAGCTGTTATTTTTACTACGCTGATTCTCGTGAAAACGTTTTGGACATTATTATAGCCGAACTTTTTGTGTCGAATAGTTACACCAATGTCACAATGCGTTTCGGAAATCGTTTGGGAATTCAGTTTCCGCAATTGATCCGATTTCAGGCATAACGTCTCAACGCGGACAACTCAGTGCCAGACGACTTGCACTCACTTACGGGAAAATGTTGTTTGTTTCAATGTTTGTAAATCTATGGAACTTTAACTCCGTGTTCATCAGTCTGTAGCTTACATACTGGGGGGGGGGGGGGGATTCGAACCCCCGACGGCGGAATGGCCGCGCGCACCGCTTCACGGCGCTCCAATACGCTCGGCTAACTCGCCGCGGCTCACGGACGGGAAACAGCAGCGTTTTAAGATTGTCAGTGGTAACATACAAGCCACGAAGCGCGAAATAACGGCAGAAAAGAGTGAGCGATGTACGACGAATGAAGCTTTACTTAAATGTGGTGCAGTTTGGGGTTAATGGGCTATGGCAGCAGACGACCGAATCGAGTGACTTTGTTAACAGCAGTAGCCCTTCACCGTCTTCAACGCCTGCCATAAGCTTCTGATCATATTGCTTGAACGCTACACAAGTGGAATACCGTGGCTTGCTCAGATAAGTCCGCATTTCAGTTGTTAAGACCTGATAGTGGGGGTTCGAATGTGTCACAGATGTCAAAAAGCCATGTCAGCAAGACACGGTGCATGCTCGTGGTGGCTGTATAATGGTATGGGTTGTTTTGCCACGATTCCACATCTACATCCATACTCCGAAATCCACCCAAAGGCTCTAGTTACCTACTTGATTTTCTATTCCACTCCCATGTATAACGAGGGAAAATCTAATGCTTTTATGCGTCTGTACGAGCCCTAATCTCTTTGAACTCTGTGGTCTTTACGCGAAATGTAAGTTGGCGGCAGTAGAATCGTTCTACAGTCTGCCTCAAATTCTGTCATCCTAAATATCTTCAACAGTGTTTCTCGAAGAGAACGTCGCGACTCCCATTCAAGGTCCCGAAACATTTCAGCAACATTCGCGCATTGATCTAATCTACCAGTAACAAACTTAGCTGTCCGCCTCTGAATTGCTTCGGTGTCTTACTTTAAACTGATCTGGTGGCGATCCCAAACACTTGAGCAATACTCAATACGAGGTATTACAACCGTTCTATATGCGATCCCATTTACCGACGATTTTTCGCTACTGGTTTGAAGAACATCATGCACAATTCCAACGCAGGATCTGGTCACGCACTCCGCTTGATATGATTCCCATCGAACATTTTGGGTAATAATCGAGTGATCAATAGAAGCACGAAACCCTATACTGGCAACACAGTCGCAACCACGGACGGCTATAGAGGCAGCTATATTCCCGCAGGGAACTTCCACGACTTGTTGAGTTCATGCTACGTCGCAAAGAAACAGCAGGTCGGAAACCACACCAGGGAGCTGAAACTTCCTGGCAGATTAAAATTGTGTGCCGGAACCAGTATTCGAACCTGGGACCTTTGCCTTTCGCGGGTAAGCGCTCTACCACTGAGCTATCTCGACACGACTCACGGTCCGTCCTCACAACTTTACTTCCGCCAGTACCTCGCCTCCTACTTCCAAGACTTCACAGAAGTCCTCCTGCGAAACTTGCAAGTCTAGCACTCCTGGAAGAAAGGATGTGGCGGAGACATGGCTTAGCCAAAGCTTAAGGGATGTTTCCAGAATGAACACAGGAGCTATCCAATACTTTTATCATTTCGCGTATTCAAAAAAAAAGATCAAATGTTTGTATAGCTTATGGGACTAAACTACCGGGTCGTCAGTCCTTATACTTACAAACTACTTATAAACTAGCTAATACTAAGGACGACACAAATATCCATGACCGAGGGGGGATTCGAACCCCCGAACGTAGTAGCCGTGCAGACCGTGACTGGAGCGCCTCAGTCCCCTCGTCCACCGCGGCCGGCTTCGCATATTCGTTCAAGTGCATAGAGAGGTGAGTTGGCACAACGTTATAAATGATATTAATTGAGAAGCAAAGGTCACTGTCTCGTAAGTTCCTATAGTATACGCTATAGTATAAGCCTTGATCTGCGAGTTATGTTCCGGAAGATTGTTTCGTAGATACTAACAAGGATGAAGTGCAATTCATTGAACTTCTTAAGACTCGGAGCGCCTTTTAGATTCGTTGTGATACGAGATTTAATATCTTTTGTTGTTCGTCAGATTTTGTAACCCCTCGTTTGAAACCGACCAATAACATCAGGAAATTAGTTTGGAATCCTGACAGTAATTAAACATTCGTGGCAGAATTATCAACATGTTATTTTCGCGTGGGTAGATTTTATAAAATGTGGAAAATGTGTAGTACGGGAGCAAAGTACGAAAGGTCGCTTGACATGGAGTGATCTAGAATATTTCTTTTTGTTACTAACTTCATATAAAAAGAAATTATCCTCATTGTTAAATCTAGTCTGTTTTGTCTAGTTAGTTTGTTGAGTCCTTTCTGTCTAATCTGTTGTAGCGTTTCGATAGCTATCTTACGAACAGCGCACGGTGAAATAAACACCACTGAATTGCCAGTGGACGAACGTGTTTTGTAATATGCGAAGTGTACGTACAATATATTTGTAAGTACCGTGACTTAACATATTCCCATATTTACTGAAAGATAAAGTACCCCCATTAACCACAGACATTGCATAGCTGGGGAGGCTTGCGTGCCCCGCCTTTACAAATAGCCGAGCCGTACCTTAGGGGAAACCACAGTGGAGGTGTATCTGTGAAGAGGCCAGACAAATGTGTGGTTCCTGAAGAGGGGTAGCAGTCTTTGCAGGGACTACAATCTGGATGATTGACTGGGATGGCCTTGTAACATCAGTTAACGTCGCTTTGTTATACAGTTTGGCGAAAGGCTGGAAGCAAGGGGAAACTACAGTCGTTACTTTCCCCGAGGACATGCAGCTCTACTGTATGAATATATGATGTCTTATTCTTGAATGGAATATTACGGAGGTAAAATAGTCCCCCAGTAGGATCTTCCGGCATGGAGTACTCAGGAGGATGTCGCCATCAGGAAAGACAACACTGCCATTCTACGGATCAGGTCGTGGAATGTTAGATCCCTTAATCGGGTAGCGAGATTAGAAAATTGAAAAAAGTGAAATGGTCTACTGACGTTCGGTGGAAAGATGAACAGGATATCTGATTTTTGAGTACCGGGTTATAAATATAAAATCTGTTGCGGGTATTATAGCTATAGATCCAATAATGAATAAGAAAATAAGAATATGGGTAAACTACTATGAGCAATGCAGCAATCTCATCATCGTAGTCAATATAGATAGGAAGCCATAACCGAAGACAGTAGTAAAAGTTTATATGCCAACTAGCTCTGCAGGTGATGACATAGAAGAAAATATATGAGTAGGAAAAAGGAAATGATTAAGACCAGTAAGGGAGAGGAAACCTTAATTGTGATGAGGGATTGGAATGCGGTTGTAGGGAAAGAAAGGGAAGAAAAATGAGTAGGTCAATATGTACTGGGGAAAAGAAATGAAAGAGAAAGCCGCCTGGTAGACTTTTCCACGAAACATAGCGTAATCATAACAGTTTAAGAATCACGAAAGTCGGTTGTATACGTGGAAGAGATCATGGAGACCGGAAGGTATCAGATACATTTTATAATGGTAAGAAATAGACTCACGAACCAGGTTTTAAACTGTAAGATATATCCAAAGACCGATGTAGACACTGACCATATCTTACTGGTTATGAACTGTAGACTGAAACTGAAGAAAGGCACGATAATGAGGAGATGGGACCTAGGTAAATTGAAGGAACTTGAAGTTCTTCAACGTTTATAGAAAGCTTTAGGCAACAGTTGATGGAAACTGGGACAAATAACACAGCAGAGGAGGAAAAAAACGTAGAAAGACAAGACCTACAAAACAACCTTGGTTATCACGGGAAATACTGAATTTAATTGATGAAAGGGGAAAATATAAAAATGCAGTAAATGAAGCAGACAAAATGGAGTGCAGACGACTAAGAAATGAGATTGACAGGAAGTGCAAAATGGCTCAGCAGGAGTGGCTAGAAGGCAAATGCAATTGAGTAGAAGAATGTTTGAATAGGGAAAAATAGATACCGCTCACAGGAAAATAAAAGAGACATTTGGAGACAAGAAAAGCAGCTGTATGAATATCAACAACTTAGATAGAAAAACAGTTCTCAGCAAAGAAAGGAAAGCTGAAAAGTGGAAAGAGTGTGTAGAAAATGAACTTTGAAACAATATTGTAAGAAGATAAGAGGAAGTAGGTGAAGCTGAAATAGGAGATACTATATTGAGCGATGAATTTGACAGAGCCCTGAAATACTTACGTCGGAACAAGGCCCCTGGAGTAGATGACATTCCCTCAGAGCCACTGACGTCTTTGCAAGAGCCAGGTATGACAAAACTATTTCATTTGGTGTGTAAGTTTATGAGAAAGATGAAATACTCTAAGTTTAAGAAAAATTTAGAAATCCCCATTCTAAAGAAAGCAGTCGCAGACAGATGTGAAAATTACAGAACCATCAGTTCGATAAATAATCGTTACACAACTTTAACACGAATTGTTTACAGAAGAATGGAAAATGTCGTAGAAGCTGACCTTGGGGAATGTCAGGATTTAGGAGAAATGTAGGGACACTGGACGTAATATTCATTTTATGACTTACCTTACAGAATAGATTAAGGAAGTGCAAACCTACAATTCTGGCTGTTGCAGATTTGGAAAAAACTTTTGATGATTTGGAAAAAGCTTTTGACAATGTTTATGGTAGTACACTTCTTCAAATTCTAAAGTCAGCAATAAAATATATGGAACGGAATGTTATTTACAAGTTTACAAAAAGTACACAGCAATTTTAATAGTTGAAGGGTATGAAAGGGAAACATTAGTTGGGACGGAAGTAAGACAGGATTGGAGCATTTCTCGAATGTTACTCAGTTTGTACATTGAGCAATCTGTGAAGGAAAGCAAGGAGAAATTTGTAGAAGATATTATAGTTCAGGGTGAAGAAACATAACATTGTAATTCTATCAGAAACAACATGGCACCTTGAAGATCAACTGCACGGAATGGACATTGTGTTGAAAGGATCGCACAAGATAGACGTTAACAAGAGCAAAACAAGGGTAACGGAATGTCGTCTTAGGAAATCAGGCGATGCTAAAGGAATACGATTATTTTTCGAAATAATAAAGGTGGTAGTGACTTCAGTTACTTGGGCAGTAAAAAACATTTGATGGTCACAGTACAGAGGGTATATAATGCGGAATGGCAATGGGAAGAAAATCTTTTTTAAAGAAAAGGAATTTACTAACATCAAATAGTAATTTAAGATGAAGGAAGTATTTTCTGAAGGCATTTGTGTCGAGTGTTACCTTGTACGGGAGTGAGTCATGGACGATAAATAGTTCAGACAGGAAGAGGATGGAGGCTTTTGAAATGTGGTGCTTCAGAAGAATGCTGAAGGTTAGGTGGGTAGATCATAAAACTAAATGAGGAGGTACTGAACAGAATTGGGGAGGAAAGGGAATTTATAGCATACCTTGACTAAAAGAATCTATAGATTTTTAAGCCACATCTTATACGTCAAGGTATGAGACATGATAAACCAATAACTAGCACAAAAGGTTTTGATTTGCAACGTATTCGCCGGCCGCGGTGGCCGAGCGGTCTTCACCGCGGCAGACATGTTCTGCACGGTCACTACGAACGAGGGTTCGAATCCCCCCTCGGGCATGGATATTTGTGCCGTCCTTAGTATTAGCTAGTTCATAAGTAGTTCGTAAGTTTAGGGACTAATGACCCCGTAGTTAAGTCCCATAAGCTCTACAAACATTTGAACATTTTGCAACGTCTTCGCTACTAACTCTACTCTCAAACAAATTCTTGCATTTTCCTAATAATATTCCCGCATTACCGTTAAAATTATAATATTGTTTTTCACGATTTTTCAAGAGAAATAGCGTCATAAGGATTGAGCCTAGTGAAAACAAAACTACAGACTGGAATTCCCTGCAGATACAGGATAAATATAAAGCAGAGTGTCCGTATATTTGTACGTGTTGCATACAAATCTACAGTTTTGTTCCAATCTTTATGAAATTTTGTACATGTAAGCTTCAATCCATAAGAACGGTCGCTGTAAGTGTAAGAATCACATACGATATATAGTTCACGAGATATGACTTCATAAACAATGAGATGCGGTAAAACTGCTGCATTTTGCGACAATCTGCTCATTTTCTCCTAAACCATTGGACCGATTTCAACCAAATTTGGTACACATATTCCTTACCGTGAGATAACAGTTGCTGCATGGTCAAGAATCACATTTGGCACATGGTTCAAGAGATATTACGTCATAACCAATAGAAATCGCAAAAATGCCATATAATGGCGGCGAGACTTTCGAAATAGACTGTATTAGAATGACAGTACTTAGCGACTTGCAACAAACTTTAAACATAATTTCAAACCTTTATTAAACTATTTTTGCTGGCAACTATATTTAAATGTTGAAAGGAAAAAATTTTCTCGCTTACTACTTTTCCGCTGTTTATGGAGGAAAACTACGGCTCTCGGTATGACGATAAAATTTATAATTTGAACACTACAAATTGTAGCGACAGGAAATTTTACAGGCAGTACACACATATATAGTTGATTGTAGCTTCTAAATTGTATCAAATTCCGACACTTAGTTCATGAGATATGAGAACATAAACAGTAACTTTCCGCTATTCATGGACTAAAAGTACGGCTTTCGGTATGACGTTACAATTTATAATTTCTACATTACAAATTGTAGCTGCAGTAAATTTTACAGACAGTATACACGCATATAGTTGAGTGTACCTTCTAAATTGTATATCAGTACGACACGTAGTTCATGATATATGAGCTCCTAAACCCAACGTTCATAGAAAACAGCCTCTTCCCGCACCAAGTTTTAATCTAACACTTCTTCACTGCTGACTGTATTCCCAAGAGAGTTTACAGACTTACAGCCCTTATATAAATGAACACATACCTGAAATACGGCAGGAATAAGTAAATAAATACCCGGGCAACGCCGGGTTTTCAGCTAGTACAGGATAAATGGACAGAGTGGGACAGGAGGCGTGCCAATGGTCGTGCGGTTCGGAGCGTCATGTTACGCATCGCTCGGCCGCTCGCGTCGGAGGCTCGGGTCGCCCCTCGGGCATTGATGTGTCTCTTGTCCACAGTATAAGTTAATTAGTTTGCAAGCCTAGGGACCGATGACCAGAGTAGTTTGGTCGCATAGAATTAGTATACATTCGAACATTTAGAGATGAACATAGGAATGGAATAAATACATGCCCGGGAAACGCCGGGTTTTTAGCTACTTTTCAATACAGTGTTGCCTGTGAAGTGACCTCTCTGGTTTTTAAATGCGCCTCGCTTGACTGTCAGAGGTGCGCGCGCAGTAGTGTAAAAGCAGGTGTGCTGCGAGAGTCGCCCCGGTGGCACGCAGCCGCAGCCGCAGGTGCGGTGGGCCGCCTGCGCTAGCCTAGCACCGCTCCGCCGTTTAATTAATGGGGCGTGGCTGCCGCCCCCGCTGAATATTTATTCTCCGGCCCGCTTCCTAACGAGCGGCCGCGCCGCCGACGCCTTCCCACAGCTCCGATGCAATTTAACGCCGCGCCCCACTGCCGCAACTCACTGCCCCACACCGGCGCGGCGTTCCAAACTACCGGAGCACACACTTTACTTTGTCTTACACTGGTTTCATATTTTTTCACTCTTGTCGCCAGTAGCGAAACGTCGAGAATCGTGTACCACTATCGACTGTGGTGGTTCGGTGTCTCACAAGCATCTGCATTTGCATACATACTCCACAAGCCACTGTAACGTTTCCAGCTTCATACTCATATTGAACTGGTGTTTATACGTCTGTACCTACCTTTGTATCTCTCGTTATACTTCCGCAATTTATTTTTATTGAGGACTAGCTGAAAACCCGGCGTTGCTCGGATATTTATTTATTTATTCCTGCCATTTTCCAGGCAGATATTCATTTATGTAAGAGCTGTATGTCTGTGAAATCTCTTGGAAGTACAGTTAATAGTAAAGAACTAATAGATTAAAACTTAGTGCAAGAAGGGGCGGTTTACCATGAACGTTACTGTTTATGCCCTCATATCTCATGAACTACGTGTCTGAGTGTGATACAATATAGAAGGTACACTCAACTATATGTGTCTACTAGCTGCTCCCCGCGGTGTTACCCGCGGTTCAATAGACAGACACTAAAGTAGAAAGTAGAAGTATAAAGAAAAGTAACGAAATAAAAAAGAAATCTAACGGAGAAACGAAATGTTGAGATCCTACAAATGCAAAGCGAACCAACAAAAGAAACAACAAATGTAACGAATAAAGAAACTATCCTGATCCTATAAATACGAACTAAACGAATGAAAGAAACAATAAATATAACAGGGAAACAAATCAACGAAATCTTACAAACCAACGAAATCACCACAGAAAGATTGAATCAGTGAAACCAGCAAAGTCACGTCAATGCACTAAAACAAACTTTCGAATGCTATAAATAATCGAAATCACCAAAGAAACTATTATTCATTGAAATCCAAAGCGAATACAATTTTAAAGAATTACGATAACATCACAATGTTCGAACATCTATAGTTGAAGGTGACAGTCCAATACATGTCATCGAAAACCAAGGAGAAAACAATATTTAAGAACCTGGATAATATCACAATTGAATACACCTTATATGTCCTGAGAAATATTTTCGTGAGTGTTATATTGCCTGTCATCTGTTGAGTGCATTTGTTACTACTTTCGTTGCAGTTGGCCGGAACACACAACGTTTCATATGTTAACTGCAGCGGACCTCCTGCCATCTGTCGAGCTCATTTGCTACTACTTTCGTTGCAGTTTACGTACGCTATTTATACGTTGCAGTTCGCGCATTTTTGGTGTTCTGTGGTTAGCGCTTTGTACACAAAATAGGGCTTGGTATCTAAATCCCATTCTACACAAAACGTCAATGTTTTTTCTTGCCATGGTACTTAGATCATATTTTAAGTCTTCAATTTATATACATACTTCCTTCATTTGTTACAAAAAAATGTAAATGAATGCGTCATAAACGTCAACATTCAGATTTCTTGTTTATATGTCAGTTAAGTCGTTTTGGCGGTATCCGAGAATCTTTTTGTATATTCGAAAGTAAAAATGATAACAATAACAAAGAAAAAAATTTTCACTATAGCAGGACACGAACCATTGCCGAAAATAATGGTAGTCTATAACATGACGCGTTAACCCTCGCGGCTAAACATGACGTACACTGCGTGGTATCTCTGCTGTTGTATTACCTCTTACAACCGTTACGTACTACTTCTTATGGATATATAATTCAAATAAATAACTTGTAATAAACATTTTGAAAAGAAGCCTATGTCCTAATCCAGGACATAAGAAATCTCTATATGAAATCTCACCTAAATCAGTGCTGCAGTTTTAGCGTGATGCGGTAACAAACATACAAACTTTCACATTTATAATATGTATAGGATACTGCCTGTAAAATTTCTTGCAGCTACAATTTGTAGTGTAGAAATTAAAAATTGTAACGTCACGCCGAATGCCGCAGTTTTACTCCATGAACGGCGGAACGTTACTGTTTTTGCGCTCACATCTCATGAACTAAGTGTCGAAATGTGATATAATTTAGAAGATACATTCAACTATATGTGTGTATACTGCCTGTAAAATTTCCTGTCGCTACAATTTGTAGTGTTCAAATTATAAATTGTAAGTTCATACCGAGAGCCGTAGTTTTACTCCATAAACAGCGGAAAGTAGCAAGGGAGAAACCTTTTTCCTTTCATCATTTTACTACGGTTGCCAGCGAGGAAAAGTTTAATAAAGGTTTGAAATTGTGTTTATAGTTTATTGCAAGTCGCTAAGTACTGTCATTCTCATACAGTGTATTTCGAAAGTCTCGCCGCATTATATGGCATTTCGGCGATTTCTATTGGTTATGACGTAATATCTTTTGAACCATGTGTCGTATATGATTCTTAACCATGCAGCAATTGTACCTTACGGTAAGGAACGTGTGTACCAAATTTGGTTGAAATCGGTCCAGTTGTTTAGTACAAAATGAGCAGTATTGTCGCTAAATGCAACAGTTTTCCGCGCATCTCATTGTTTATGACGTCTTATCTCGTGAACTATGTATCGTACGTGATTATTACACTTACGGCGACCGTTCTCATGGATTGAAGCTTACGTGTGCAAAATTTCATAAAGACTAGAACAAAACTGTAGATATGTATGCAACACGTACAAATATACGGACACTCTGCTTTATATATTAGAAGGAAGAAGGATAAGGATGGAAAGAAATGATTTAAGCTGCACTAGGGCATTGAATTATTTGATAGTGACAAGTCGAAATATGAGCCGGGGAGAGATTCGGGCGAGCTGTCAACTTGGCTACCAGAGCTTACCACCCCTCCATTTCAGATTCTGTCGTCTGTGCTCTCACACAACTCGCTATTTCGGATTCCCGTACAAGGTCGCATCTGCAGTGAAGCACCGAACGAGGTGGCGCAGTGGTAACGCACTGGACTCGTATTCGGAAGTATGGTGGTTCAAATCCACCTCCGACCATCCTGATTTAGTTTTTCCGTGATTTCCCTGAATCACTGGAGGCAAATGCCGGGATCGTTCCTTTGAATGGGCACGGCCGATTTCCTTACACATCCTTACCCAAAAAATCACCCGAGTCTAAGCTCCGTCTCTAACGACAACGCTGTCGACGGGACGTTAAACTCCAAGCTTCCCTCCTTCCTTCCTGCAGTGAAGTACGTGAACCTCACACAGCAATTAGGAGTGCAGATGAGGTATCATACACAACACAGATATGGTAACGTTTTTTATTCAGATATTGTTTACAATTGTAATTTGTGTGTGATACACTTCGATATTTTGCTCTCTCAGCTCTTTACTTAACGTTTATATGGTATTCCCTTAGTGCGAGGCACAATTGAACTACTATTATAGGAAAAAAGTCATTCTCGTTGCGCTATAATATTGTATGTGATTATCTCAGACGGCCAGTGCAGTTGCACACCTGCGTGGCATGGACAGTATGATGTTACCACTCAGCTCTTGACGAAGATTTGGCCATTCTTCCATGATTGCAATATCCAGCTCTGCAACCGTTGTGGGAGTTGATGGTCTAGTGCCAAGTGCATCCCTGACATAATCGCGCTTAAGCCCGGTGAACAAGTTGGCCACTTCATTCTTTCAGTTCCCCCCAGCTTCGAGCATGTTGTCTACCATTGCATCTCTGTGTAACAAGCGTTATCGTCCACCAGAAGAAACCTGTCTCCTATGGCAGAATCGTAGTGCACAAAAAAGATCGGAATGTTTCGTTTCTATACCTCTGAGTAGTCAAAGCATCATTCTGAACGACATAGAGGTCGTACGACCGCAAATACTGACTCCTGCCCACACAATTCGTCCATATCTATGATATGGTGACGTTTCCTGCACGTAATAAGGATTGTTCCCAGTTCCAATTTCTCTTCAAATGAGGGAACGACACTTCTCGGGCTGAACACAAAATCTTGACTCATCTATGAACAGAACCCGGTGTCATTCGTTACGACTCCAATCCTGATGTTCCTCCGCCCAGTTTCTGCGGTCTAAACGTTGTCGAGGTTTTAATGGGACGCACGCCACAGGCCTCCGTGCGTAGAATCCACATTACCGAAGGCGTTCCGCACTGTTTGGGTTGTTATTGCGCGTCCTGTTGCTCCCTGGTTGGTGCGTTGCAGCTGGATTTCATTTAGTCTCCTGTTTCGACGGGCTGTTAACCGGAGATAACGGTCATCTCTTGTTGATGTTACCCGTGATCGACCTTGGCCTTGCCTTCTCTTAACGCTTCGTATTGTCTGAAATCGCGTCCATATACTGGAAATTACACTTTAGGACACTCCAATAGCTGTAGCCAACTCCCTCTGGGTCTGTCCCGCTTCCAAGCTTCTTATGGCTTTCATTGTCATAAATTAGGGTAAGTCACGTTGTTTTTGCAATGTACTACCTGGTCACTATAATATCTGTACGCAACTTAGGTAATTCGTTGTGTTTTCTTAACTAAAGTCAACACCAACACACTTTGCAGGAATTTTCTGTTATTACCACTGTGCCGATTCCGTTATGTTGTTATCTTCACTTCATAGAACCGAGAGAAAGTCTTCGAGCGATTTTAGTTCATTCTGGCAATGATAGTACTTCAGAACCTAGATATCTCACTCAACTGGTCCTCCAAATATTTTGGCCAGTGTATATACATGGGCGTGGTGTCTGTTCTGTCGGACATGTACGAAAGAACAGACATCACACAAATGGTATCATTTTACTATCGCTAACCATAAGAGAGGCATCTCAGACGATGGCAATTACGTAACACTGGTATCATTTTCAGCTAGATATTTCTTTTGGAAGGGCTATTTCAGCAAGTTAACATTAATAGATGCGCGTCTCTCAATTTGTTTGATATGTGTCGTTCTGGCCCCTACCCCCCTTCATCATCTTACGTGAAGACGTGCTTGGCGAGTTCATGGCCCCAAGCTATTGCGGCACTTTTTCCTTTCAAATGCTGCATTACACCTACATCTACTTCAGTACTCTGCAAAACACATTTAAGTGCATGGCAAAGTGTTCATCGAACCCCTTTTATGGTATTTTCTCTAAAATCGCGCGGGAGAAAGGAACGTTTAAACCTTTCCGTTTCCTATCTGATTTTTTATTACCGATGATCATCTATTCCCATGTAGGTGGTGCTAACAAAATACGTTCGCATTCGGAGGCTAAAGTTGGTGAAAGAAATTTTGCAAATAGATCTCCCCATAGCGAAAAACTGTTTTCTTTTACTGATTTCCACCCCAGCTCGTGAATCATTTTCGTGACACTCTCTGCCCGAATCAAGATAATACAAAACAAGCTACACATCTCTAAATATTCTCTATATCCTCCGTCAGTCCCACATGGTGAGGATCCCACAATAGGCTGCAATAATTCAAAACAGGACGGAGAAATGTTATGTAGCAGTTTTTGTAGCGGAACTATTGCGTCTTCTATATTCTCTGCCAATGAAACGTACCCTTTTGTTGGCCTTATCTACAGTATTTTCGGTTCTTTACGTTTAAGGATCGTAATTGTAATTCCAAGGTATCTACTTGAATTTAGGCTTTTATAATTGACTGATTTATCGTGTAAATGATGTTTAACGGAGTTCTCTTAGTGCTGATGTGGATGACTTCACCCTTTCCTTTATGTAGAGTTAGTTGCCAGTTTTACACTAAGCAGATATCTTATCTAAATCGTTTTGCAGTTTCCTGTTTCTCTCCCTCCCTGATGTCACTTCTTTCCCTTCTCTGTGGATTCGGGGAATAGATTCGATCTCATGTTCGTGGTTTTTTTTTTTTTCGTTTTTTGTTTTACTGTTGTAAAACGCCACTAAGAAACGTTCAAATGTCTGTAAAACCAACTACTTAAACTAACTTACACTAAGAACACACACACACACACACACACACACACACAGTGTCTCGGAACTCTTAGCTTTAATAGAAAGTACTAAAGCACGAATCATTATAGATAGCAAAAACTGACTCGAGTCTTGCAAAAGATCTGACACTGTTCAGAATGGATGATTAAATAAAATAGGTGGCGGATTGTTCGTGGGCGTCAGAAGTAGTCTATACTGTAGGCGAATTGAAGATAGTGGGTCCTGTAGTTAGTATGGGTAGAGGTTATACCCGGGAACCGTCTTAAGTTAGCATTAGTTTGGCAGAACAACCTAGTACAGGGAGAAAGTACCCGCTTTAGTTCCGCAATTCATCTATTAGATCACACACGACCGATGACGGGCAGTTTAAAGTTCATCATCTAGTATCATAGTAGAAGGTGATTTCGATTTGCCCTCAACCTTTATATGTTTAAGTGACAGGGAGGAAGTGCATAAAACATCGTCCGAACTGCCCTAAACGCATTAGGTGAAAATCATTACGAGCAGTTAGTTCATGAGTCCATATGAATAGTAAGTGGTTGGCAAAATACACTTCTTAGCAACAAACAAACCTGAGCTAAAAACGAGCATCAAAACGGATACAGGGATTAGTGAACGCAACGCTTTCGTAGCGATACTTTCTATGAAAAGTCCCAAATTCACAAAAAATAAACGAAAATTACAATCTTCAGAAAACCAGAGGGAACTCCGATTAATGCCTTCCTGAGAGATGGTCTCCCTCCTTCCAAATTAGAAGTTCGTTACCAAATGTTTCTTGAATTCAAAGAAATATTATTGGCAGCAGTTGCCAGATTTATACCAAATAAAGTGACAAACGGTCGCGCTGATCCCCCTTTGTACACAGAACATGTCAGAACACTGTTGTTGAAACAACAAATAAAGCAGGCCAAATTTAAACGAACACAAGATATAGAAAATTTATGACCTTACCCATAAGCTCGAAAATTAATGAGAACGTCTGACAAAATGCTTACAATAGTTTCCAGAACTTCACCCCGTCTCCAAATTTTGCAGGAAACCCAAAGAGATTTCTGTCCTGTGTAAAGTATACTACTGATCTTTTCGAAATTCCGTCATCAAAGAAGGCTAAATATTCCAGATATCGAAGAACAACTACCAACATTATTAACATAGAAGAAGATATTCTCGCAGTAGTGAAGCAGCTTAAACAGCTCTACAAAAGTAATTCTTCTGGACATAACTGTATACCCATTAGCTTTCTACCAGAGTTTGCTGATGTAATAGCTCTATAGTTAAGCCGCGCACAATCATTCGCTCAACGACCGTATGGAAAGTTGCATAGGTCACAACCATATCCAAGAAACGAGACAAGAGTAATGCACTGAATTGCAGACCTATATCATTGACGTCGATTTGCAGCAGGGTCTTGGAAAATATACTGCGTTCCAACGTCATGGTTCACCTCTGACAGAACGTTTTGTTGACCCATGGTCAACACAGATTTAGAAAGTATCGTACTTTTGAAACACACTCATGTGAAGTGTGGATTTCGTTTTGATTCAATAATTCTAAATTTTCCGAAGTCTTTTAATACGATACCTCAGAAGCGGCTTTTGATAAAATTGTGTGGCTAAGGAGTATCGTCTCAGATATGTGACTGGATTGGAAATTTCCTGTCAGATAGTACACACTTCCTTGTAATTGTTTGAAAGGTATTGACTAAAACACATGTTGATACCTGACATCCAAAGAGTGGTGTTGCGGGTATGCTGCTGCTACTTACCTATTCAGTATAAACTATTTGAGAGAAAATTCTGTTAGGTTATTTGCAGACGACACTGCCCGTTATCGTCTAGTAAAGTCATCAGAAGATTGGAAACCAAATGCAGAACGATTTAGGTAAGCTTCTTGTATACTGCAAAATTTGGCAAATGACTCAAATTAATGAAGTTTGACGTCGTCCATATGAATACTAAAAGGAATCCGTTATATTTCGTCCACAAGACAAATCATTCAAATCTGAAAGGTGTAAATTCAACTAAATACCTACAAATTAATATTAGGACATACTTAAACTGTAAATAGCACACAAAAGTTGTTGTGCGGACAGTGAACCAAAGACTTTGTTTTACGAGCACTGAAAAGATGCAACAGACTGCTTACATTATTCTTTCCGTTCTCTTTGCGGCGTGGTATTGGATTCTTAACAGGTGGAAGTAATGGAGGGATTCGAAAGAGTACAAAGAGGTGCAGATGGTTTTGTGTTAGTACGATAGAAGCGAGACAGAGAGAGTGTGTGTCACAGAAATGACACGAGTTGGAGTAGGAATTATTACAGTGGAGTTTTTCGTTGCACCGAGATCTACTTACGAAAATTCGATCAGCAACTGTCTCACTCGAATGTGATAATTTAAATTTAAGAATTTCGGTGTCTGTTCTTTCGGACATGGAATACAATGGTCGACATAAGAGGACATATGATAATTTTGGGCGGACGGGACATGTACTTCGGAAGTCTGTGCCCGTGTCATGGGGTAGCGTAGGGTTTTAGCGCAACTGCTCAGTAAGCATAAAGTCCCGGGTTTGAAACCCGGTCCCGGCACAAGTTTTCATATGTCCATGTTATATGATTACAAAATGTGTCAGCAGCTGAAAACATGTTGTTGTCTCCCACCTACATAGGAGGAAATGATCATCAAAACTAAATAATTGAGATCTGGTCTGTGTATATCCATCTTAGTTAGAAGGTTGATGGGACGACGGCGATGTATTAATTTGACAAATGAAAAACCTTCATTCGTTATTTTTTGGAATTTTAATCACATGTTTCGAGAATACATATTCTCATTTTCAGACCCTGTATCAGACAATAACAATAGTTAACAACAACATAAATGTATGTAAAAGAAATTTAAGTTACAAACTTGATACCAGTTGATTGTAATGGATTAATTTCGAAATACTAATATTGCTCATAGTGGGTAATTTTTTTCTTAAATGTAATATAGGCATTAATTGATTAATTGTATGGTGAATATGGAAGTAACTATCTCATCCGCATAGGGACGGTTGTAAAATATCTGACAGTTGCAGAATAATGTAATATATACGTAACAATTGTCATAGTTAAGGTTAATACAGAATGGTTATAGTATACGGTACCTTGACTGTATTATTATCAATGTACAGTTAAGCATTGCACCATACCGAATTTCCACTAAAATTTAGTCACATGTAATATCATACAGGAACTAGGAATACTGTTAATCATCGATTGAGAAGCCAAGTGTATAAAAACTGTGATAATAAAACTGTCTAACGTTGAAGCACAAAAAATAAAAATAGTTGTATTCGTAAAAATAAAATGGGAGGTAGGGGTTGTAGCGATGGGAAAGAGGGATGGGGAAAGATGGACTCCATAATATTATTATAGGGATTATACTATTGTGGTGGGTGAGTATGGAGAATAGGTGCTGTAAAGCGTAATAATGTATGGTCAGTTACTCATATTGTAAGTCAATCATAAAACTCTATAATGCAATAATATCCATGCTGTCATAAAACATTGTAAAAGAATAATATTCATGATCGTCAACTTTTAAAACAGTATGGGGATGTGGCAAAGGGTGTACGTCTAAGAGTCATACGGGATCAGGGCAATTTTTGATTATTGGTTTTGTCAACTGTCCTTGTTATCCCCGTAAAATTGCCCTGATCCCATACAATTAATCAAGTAATGCCTATATTACATTTTTTTTAATTTACCCACATTTTTACCAATATTAATATTTCGAAGTTATTTCATTACAATCAACTGGTATCATGTTTGTAACTTAAATATTTTTACATACATTTATGTTGTTGTTGTTGTTAACTATTGTTATTGTCTTATACAGGATCTGAAGATGAGAACAATGTATTCTCGAAACATGTAATTAAAATTCCGAAAAATAACGGCTGAAAATTTTTCATTTGTCAAATTGAGATCTAGGTCTTCTTTCTTTCCGCATGATGTTCGAGAAGTGAAATTGTAGACAGTATGAAAGAGGTTCGATGAACCCTCTGCCAGGTACTCACTGTAATAGCAGAGTAACCACATAGATGAAGCTGTGATCCGAGTCATTACGTAAGTTGAAGCAAGAAAGGCAGACACACCTGAAGTGAAGCGTTACAGACGGCGAGACGTAGGCAAGTCGTCATGCCGGCAACATGTTACACGCAGTCCCTGTAGCTTACTTAATTAATTCCAGCTGCACAATGCACTGGCGCCGAGATACAGTTAATTAAAACACGTCCCCGTCCCGCATAACTCTTCCAAGCAGCTCGAGCTAGACAGTAAAATACGTGCCGCTGGTATTAAATAATTAGCGGCAATCAGCTGGTCTCGTTTCAGGAAATTATTAATGTCACCTCGCGAAACGTCATGTGCGGCTTGCGGTTGGCTTTTGTTCCGTCAGAGGAAGGAGGCAAATTCCCTACCACTTTCTTCTTAATTTCTAATGTACTTGTTGAGTTTCCAACTCTCAGTTTCATTTAGACGTAACTGAACATTTCTCTTTGGTGTGATCTTCTTCGTCCCCTCTATCTTCAGTTTCTTGAGTAAAAGACTGTCTTCAAGAAAATCGATTTAAAACGGTTTCTGGACTACAGCACAAAATGTAATAGGAATACTTTTACTATTTTCATTAGTCCTAGAGAACGAGAGGTCAGTACCTCAAGATCCAGACCGACGAACATGATGATTCTTGCACTATAAAGCCTATTCCTCAACACATTAACTTATCAACCAAAAAACTTCGTCTGTATCTATTACTGGGCATAGTTCTCCAATAATATTCTCTCTGTAGGAACGTTCAGATGTTCCGTATCAATACGGCTTCACTGGGCCCTAAATAGGAATGCTTCTGGTTGTTCTACAGTTGTACAGTATCCTAATTATTTACATTATTCTCTTCTTTTATGGAATGCATATTTCAGTCCTTAAAGGAAGATGGCGTGGTACCAGAATTAAAACTGAAATAACAAAAAAAGTGTTAGTCTTTGTTGGGAAATTAATTATGTCGATGAATATATTAATAATTTCGATTATTTATGTCTAATTGCTTGTGCCTTTGGGCCAATGTCGATCTCAGTAATTTGGGGATTTTTTTTTTCTTTCTGCCTATCACATTGCTTTAGTTTAATGTAGCATTTACTATTCTCTTAGTCGCCACACACGTAGAGTTACCTTTCCAGACTTGATTAACGCATGTGCTGTTATTGTTTTCAAAGATGTGTTGTTCTTTAACGACATAATTGCGTAGGACATCTACATGAAAATTTTACGCAGAATACAGATATTGACATGTTACACATCTACGGGGATATCCTCAACATGGATCTATGGAACGAACAAGTAATCTAATCTGATCTTTCATTAAATATGATTATTCCATAAAAATTTTACGCTCGTGCTTGGTTATTAAGGAACTTAGGTGAAATGGTCATATGTGGGAATTAAATACATCTAAAGTGTCAACTTTAGATCGTTGCTCTTTTCTGTGTGCATTATTGACCTTTCATCGGTTTCATCACCAGGTACTATTTACTCCAGCAGATTTATGATCTTCAAATAAAACACATTTAATAACCGAGGCACAGTTTGAAGGATACTGATAATGTTCACAGTCCTTAATATGAGTAAATGATTTGTAGCCAGTTCATTGTCATTAATTTTTCGACAGATTCATCATAATCAGCTCAGCTTATGTAAGTGGTACGCGTTTACCATTTGCATAAAATATGAGACCGCGACTATAGATGAGATGGCAGAATTAAAATGTTTGGATTACAACTGTATAGTACATTCAGAAAGAAGGCACATACCGCAGAACTTCTGAAACAATTATACATTATTTGCTATGCTGATTCTACCAGATATTGAGAATCTCTCTATATAAAATGAATGTCTGTATGTCCTCTATGTGTTGATAAACCCTTCATTCGATTGCAATGAAACTTCGGTGAACTGTTCACCGTACGCCCACGAAGGTTCCTGACCCACAAATAAAAGAGCACGAAATATCGCTCAGGAGATATAACGTCATAAACAATGAGAGGCCACTGCATGAGAATAGCCAGATTTATGCGTCAATTATTGGAAAATGGGAGCAGTTAGGGACCTGCAACAAAGTTTGCATGTAATTTCGGACGTTTATGAAGCGTTTTATAACCCCCATTCCCCCCCCCCCCCTCTCAAATGATCAAACGAAAAGAAGTCTACCGCTCACAACAGTTCCGCTGTATATGCCGCAAGACTGTCGCATCAGGCATGGCCTTGTATCAAACAAAGTTAGCATTACAGATTTGCATGGTACTATTCATTTTTATCTGCAACTCTCCCTTAATTCTCTTGCATACAAAATTAAGCAATTCGTTTTCTTAAGCTCTATATAAAAGGTAAAGGACACTCAGTCACTAACTAAATACAAAATCTCGAAAACTACTTCACCTATGAAGCGAAATTTGGCAGGAATGTAGTTTATGGGTAGAAAACGTCATCTAAGAAAGTATTTTGTGATAGGTGCCTCGCGGAGCATACTTCTCCTACAGACTCACGAAATCTACAGTTTCATTCCGATCTTCACGAATTTTCGAACACTTGATCTTCAAAACAAGAGGAAAGTTACCGTCTACCTTAAGTTTCATACGGTGCATGGGGGAGGGTACTATGCAACATAAAAATGGATCCCTAAAAACCTTGGTCGCGCCATAACATGAGAACGGCTCGACCGATTTCACAGAACCTTTTTTTTTTTTTCAGAACAAGGGTTGTATGAAATAAATCTGGAATATTTGAGAACAACAAACTGCGTTTTTCAATGTGACTCTGTGTTTCTATTGCATATAAATCTATAGTTTTGTTCCGATATTGAAAAAATTTTGCACACTCTACCTTAAAAACAAGAGGAATGTCACTGCCTGTATAAAATTTCGTTCGGTAGATGGTGGAGAATACTTAACTTACGGAATTATACAAAATGTATAGTTTTGCTCCAATCTTAATGAATTTTGCACACATGACCTTTAAACCAAGAGGAATATCTCTGAGTACATAAATGTTTGTATGGTACATGACAGAGGGTACCTTGCACAGAGGGAAAGGTGGAAACGAACAGAGAGATGGGGAAGAAAGAGGTGGATGCAGAGGGGGGGGGAGGGGATGTATACTACGAAATTGTAGGATAAATCGAGGATAATTTCTCAGGCTAAACCATAGCAAGTCATCTGCAGAATTCAAATATTCGCGTATCTTTACATCGATTCAGATAGTCTACAAACGATGCTCCTTTCCAATCTGATGGTTTTTAGCGAACAGGATGACCATTTTCCCTTCTATTTTGTCGTTTTTTGCCACAAGCTCCAGAGGTATTTCAGTAAACCTATTTATTTCTCTGACAATAGACATTTCGTGTGATACTCCAAATTATTCAGTTCTTCCTCCGAATCTTTTAGCACACACAACCAATGGCTTAATATCCTTATCTTCTTCTTGGGATAGGAATTGCAATCTTCGAGAAGCTGCCAATCCGTGTACATCGATTACTTTTGTCTTGCCTAAGCACTTGCAGCTCCAAAAATAAGATGTTACCTTTCTATCTGTTTTCACACCGAGCTGTCTTAAAATTATTATCAGGCTGAAAATTTAGAAATTTTGAGTTATTATTCTGTATTAGGCCATCCAACACGGGTATCCTTAATCTTGCCAAAGGTTTTTTTCAGAGTTTTCTACAGAGTTTCCCATACTGGATTATACTGCAGCGGGACTGAATGGCGAGTGCGTGCGCCACAGTCACATTGTTAATTTGCTCATAAAATTTTTCGTTCAGTTGAGACTGATGCGAGACGCATAATTTGCGATAAAAAAAACATGCGAATTGTGACCTCATTCAGAATAATAATGGTGCGTAATGATACGCCATCAGCTTTACAGGTTTCAGTTTTTCGGTCAAATAAGCCGAAGCGTTGATGGAAGTGTCAGATTTTCCCAAAATATCAGCTTCACTTAACCGTTGTGCAGCCATTAAATGGGGTGAAGTCATTACCTTTTGCTCGCTCAGAGCTTAATTAAGGCGATAGGTGTTCGAGGCGATAGGCCGTTAACTGCGTGCATGGGAGGCAATGTTTGCAGTGGACGTGCCAATATTTACACTGCACGGGAGATTAATGAATAAATAGGCTCTTCACGGACGGATGTTGTTACAGGTGGCAAGGTAGGGAGCAGACATGTTTTGATATGAATCGTTGTTATCCATCAGACAAGCGTGAAAGATGTCATTCTGGACGAAACGGTTTCTGTTTGTAGAATGGTGTATCTTTTAAGGTAGAAGTAATGATTTTCACACCTTACGAACTGAAACGACGAATTCTAAAGTCTTTAGGGATGTTAAACTTGAGAGAACTAAAAATCGATATTTTCATTGTCTAGTAATTTGTTCATGTGCAAACTACTCGTCGTATAAACGAATATCTTTAGAAAAAACGCTTACTGCGTCTACACTCAGAAAGGCACATCACGGTGTGAAGAGTACTTCGCTTACCACTCTGTTTCCTTTTCCTCTTCTTGGCGCGTTTGGTTCGTGGGGGAAAAAAAAAGAGTGCAGATGAGCCTCCTCGTGGGCTTTGATCTGATGCTCTCCCCATGGTCTTTCGCCGAGAAACACGTAGGCAGAGCCCTCGAACTTTGTCTGTAGCCCATACCGTCATGCAGAATGCCTTTCTTGCTGTTTCAAACACTGCAGTTGACCGAACATATCAGTGACGCTTTTCTGAATTGAACCTTCTCTCTCCACTGTCAATCTTATCTGGTACAGATCTCATACTACTTCTGCGAGCTACTTCCTTAGTTGGACTACAGTTCCTGTTTCTTTTTCCGTGATTCTCAGACTGTCATCTGCATTACCCACGATTAATTTGATGTGGTCTTTCCACTTCAAATCGCTCATTACAAATAGTACCAGACATTTTATGGAAGTAACTGATTCCAGTGAGTATTGTCCAATCGTGTAATTATACTGTAAATGACTTTCTTTATACGTACCGGCAGTACGTTTCATTTGTTTATGTTGACGACTCATTGCCACTCCCTGCCTCAAGCTTCAATATGCTTAAAATTCTCCTCCATTTCGCTCCAGTTTTCCAGCATTGCGCTTTCCCTATATACGATAGAATCATCCACGGAAACCCTCGAACTACCAACGTTATCTATTAGGACGTTTACATATGTCGTAACGAGGTATAGTGCTATAACACTTGCCTGGTACACGCCACAAATTACCTTTACGTCAGAAGAATTTCTCTCCGTTGAGAACGGCATACTGTGTTCTGTTTCCTAGAAAGTCTTCAGTTAGTCTGATATTCCGCAAGCTCTTATTTGGCTCCTTACACGGTAATAGGGAATGGTATCGAAACCTTTCCCAAAGGTAACTAGCAAGGCATTTACCGGGATCGCGTGGACGAAAAGTGCAAAATGGACTTCACAGGATCGTTGCCTTCGGAACCCATGTTTATTCGCACGGAGGAGATTTTCGGTTTTCAGAAATATAATGCACGAGTCTGAACATAGTAAAGATATTACAATAGACCGACGTCAGAGAATTGGACTTAAAGTTCTTAGTACGTGTTCGACGACTTTTCTTGGCAGTTCTTAGTACGTGTTCGACGACTTTTCTTGAAAACGAGAATGACTGCTCTTTTTTGCGATCATTGAGAATATTTCTCAAGAGGCGTAAGGTACGCTGTAGCTAGAAGGGGGTCAGCTTCCTTCGTATGTTATACGTAGAATCAGACCTAGTTGCCTTTTCTTTGTTGAATGATTTCAGTTAGTTTGGATACAGATGTTTAGTATTTCACCCTTAATGTATCATCATTTGTTTGTTTGATTGCGGTCGCAATATGTCTGGACATGTCGAACGTTCAGAGGGCGTATTGTTACTGGCGAAGGACGCAAGCTCCAATTATCTCGGAAAATGCATGTTTAGGGTCTTTTATGGTTGTCTAGTTACAAATCATAGTGTTAGTGTCGTGGGATAGGTAGTACGCTGTACACCTAGTTACTAGATTCTGGTACAGTCTAGGCGGCAAAAGGTGATCCCTGTCACCTAGCATTGCTGTTGTCAGCTCCAAGGTGCGCAGACTAAGTGGGGCAAGTGAGACAGTAGCCTGAGGCATTGTTACATACTATATAGACGTCTACTGAATCACTTTACTTACTGAAGTAGGCACGCGAACCTAGAGCTCCCAGTGCATTACAACTGTAGGAGCTAAACTAACGCCGAATCTAGTTCGGTGAAACCTCTTTATCCCAGGGACGGAAAGTTTTAAAGTTATGCATTCCGACGTTCAAAATAATCCCACACGTTATTTAACTACTTCTGCTATACCGAAGTGACAGTTACTCCGAAGGTTTTGATCACTGAGTGAGTTAGAACTTACATTGTTCGTTTGAATACCGTGTTCCGATGTTTTGTTTACAACTTGACATGCCATATATTTGGCAGGAATTGTTCGCATTTGACAATATATGATACATACAGTGTGTACACGGTCAGGAAACACTTTCAATTATTTATTGTATAAAAACCAAACACTGTACAGATATCATAAATATCATTTTGAAGAGATAGCCTGAAAGTTTATTTTCATATATACCTCCACAGCGTGCTTTGGTAATTTGCCGATAGTTAGCTCTAGTCGCAAACATGGCGAGTTTACGTGCGGAGGGAGCTTTCTGTATGTTGGAGTTCGACAAAAACAAGTGTGTTACAACTGTTCATTGGAGGTTTAGAGCCAAGTACGGTAAGAAGCCACCAACAAGGAAAGCCATTTACCACTGCCAACAAATTCTTTACGACAGCTAGCTTGTGCCCGGCATAGAGAAGCGGACGTCCCAGTGAGAGTCATGTGAATGTACAGCGCGGACGATAGGCATCATTAAAAGAGTCGAAAGAAATCGCTGCGTCATGCATCTCGTGAACTCGAAATGGCGCTAATGACAGTGCGAAAAGTCCAGCGACAGAAACTGTCTATAAAACCATTCAAATTGAAGCTATTGGAGAAGCTCAATGACGACGACAAAGACAAGCGTTTTGAGTTTTGTTCGCAGTTGCAACAATTAAATTAGGATGGGGATGGTATTGTTGATAGCTTAATTCTTAGCGACGAAACCACTTTTCAGACTAATGAGGAAATGAAGAGGCATAATTGTCGATATCTGGGTTACAAAGCACCCACGTTAATGCATTGAATTTGAGCCTCATTTCCCAAAGGTAAATGTTTTTTGTGCCATGTCATGTCGAAAACTGTACTGGCCATTCTTCTTCGCCGAGAGCACTGTCACTGAATATTCCTACTTGGACATGTTGCAACAATGGCTGATGCCTTAACTGCAGTCAGACTTTCCGTTCATCTTTCAGCAGGATGGGGCTCCACCCCATTTTCATCGTGAAGTTCTTGGGTACCTGGACACGGAGCTGCCGCATCGATGGATCGGCCGTGCTAGTGAAGGGGACAAATCTCACTCCGTGTGACTTTTTTCTGTGGACACACATTAAAGATCTGGTGTATGTGCCGCCTCTACCACGTAACAGAGCTCCGGGAAAGAATACGGGAAGCGACTGACACAGTCGACGATGCCATGCTGGTACGGGTATGCCAATAAATCGATTGCCTTACTGACGTCTGCCAGGTCACTCATGTACAATATTTAGTTCTTGTGCAATAAATAATGGGAAGTGTTCCGGGATTTTATGTACGTATACAAAGTAGTATGAGTACTCACAATCACTGCAGTTGCAAACTTCAGACGTATCACATATGACTGTGTAAACAGAAAAATAAGAAAAACCTCTATTAGAAGCTCTTGCGTGAAATGTGCGAACTGCGACTAAACAGAATGAAATATTTCATTTTTGTAGATTTTCGACGGCACTGAAAAGTTATGACTGGCTTAACATTTGTAGTGAACAGCAAATTGATGCAGACCACTGTATTCCCAGGACAGTGTTCCACTACAATTGCCTCGTGACGCTTGTTTAAGTAATAGCTTTCTTTCCCCTTCTCATCTTAATCTTACAGAAATCTTAAACCATTACTGAGTACTGGTTCCATTGGTGCTCAACATTTTAAGTGAAAATTCACTGTGGCAGCATGTTAGCAACCACCAGTCCTTACATGACGTGATTGAGTAAATAAATGGAAATAATGCATTAATCTTGGAGTTGAATAGGAATTAGATAAAAAATTAAACACTAATTTGCTTTCTATGAAGAACAGTAGTTATCAGTGTTCGAATACAGACTGGTAATATCAATAGAAACGTTTGTGAAGAAAAGAAATATTTAAACAATAATGGAAACAGTCAAATGATCAGCGTATTTTTAAAGTATCACTGAAAACGTGTACTATAAAATGAAACTCTCTAAAACGGTAGGGCACAAAATTTGTCCGCGAAACATAGAACTAAATAACAACTATATTGAAAAATTCTTTTAAATCACTCGACACTAGGAGCTGCATGTTTCGGACACTGCGTTCCGAGATTTATGAGGGGTACCTGTGAAATATAAATAATTTAAATTACGTTATCTGGATCACAGTAGGCGGAATACGCTTATTTCTATCTGCCGTTAACGGATATTGCCAACTATAAAATTGCAGAAGAATCTGTTATTCAGTGATATTTACGTTTTCGTGCTTTTTGTGGCGCAGCTGGAAGGACGTCATGTTTTCCTCGTTGTGAAGCAGAGCGCAGTACAAAAGCGCCCTCCTGCCTGCAGGACGTAGTGATCGATTTCCCAGGAAACTTCCAAATTCAAAGCACCTTAATATACTGTCGTCTCAAGATGATTGATGGCCAGGGATTGAGTGCCTACAGAGACATATAAGCGAAAACCAATAACTATGCGACGGAGACCGCCGCTTTGAGAATTCATTGTGCCGGATTCATGTCTTCCTTTCCTTGCCTCCAACTACGGAAAAGAGTTCTCACAGACTTCGTTTTAAGAACCGCTTGTTAATTCACTGGCATAGTACTAAAAAAAACTATAGTTAGCAGTAACACGCATTTCCGAAGTTTGATCTTAATTACTGGAGACTGCAACCCAAATCGTCTGTGAAGTCTCGATTATGTGGTTCAGTTAAAGTGGTGCGTTATTTAGTAAAATAAACACTTGTTTCAAGAGAGAACGTGTCATTGAATTTATTTTCATTAGTTGGAAGTTTTAGATTGCTAATTACGAAACAAGCACGGGGAATAGTTTTGCTATGGCTTAAATTGGACAGCATGATGGAAGTTTCCTGTTGATGAGAAAAGGTTTACTTGTGTAGCTTTCTGTTGCCACGTCACAAGTCTACGAAGGACAGACCATAAATTGTAACGTACAAAAATGGACGTATAGAGGTTGTTGTTGTGGTCTTCAGTCCGAAGACTGGTTTGTTGCAGCTCTCCAGCCTATCCTACTTTACCCTGTCCTGTCCTGAGAAAGCCTCATCATCTCCTCATAAGAATGGAAACCAACATCTATTTGTATCTGCTTACTGTATTCATCTCTTGGTCTCCTACTACGATTTTTATTCCACACTTCCCTCCAATGCTAAAATCACGATTCGTTAGTTTCTCAGAATGTGTTCCAGAAATCAGTCTCTTCTCTTAGTCATAGTAATGCCAGAAATTCCTTTTCTCTCTAATTCTGTTTAGTGCCTCCTCATTATTTACGCGATCTACCGACCTAATTTTCAGCATTCCGCTGTAGCACCGCGTTTCAAAAGCTTCTGTCTTTTTTCTGTTTGAACTATTTATCGTCCATATTTCACTATCATATAAGACAACATTCCACACAAATGTCTTCGGAAAATACGTCCTAACACTTGATATTCGATGTTAAAATATTTTTCGTTTTCAGAAAGCTTTTCTTCCTTTTGCCATTCTGCATTTTAGATCATCTCTGCTACCCAAGTAATAAAACTCATCTACCATCTTTATTTCCCTATTTCTGCAGCATCGCCTGATATTCTGGCACTACATTTCATTACCCTTGGTTTGCTCTTGTTAATGTTCATCTTATTCGCTCCTTTCAAGACACTTTCCATTCCGTTCAGTTGATCTTCCGGATCGATTGCTGTTTCTGACAGAACTAGAATGTCGTCGGCAAGCCGCAAAGTTTTTATTTCTTCCCCTCACTTTAATTCCTTCTCCAAATTTCTCCTTGTTATCTTCACAGTATGCTCAGTATACAAATTGAACAACATTGGGAAAAGGCTACAACCCTGTGTTACTTAGTTCGCAACCACTGCTTCCCTTTCATGCCCTTCTACTCTACAAACTGCAGTCTGGTTTTTAAAATCAAATCGAATATTCAAATGTTTGTAAATCTAAGGGACTTACCTTCTGTGGTTATTAGTCCCTAGGCTTACCAACTACTTATGCGAAGGACAACGCACACGCACACGCACACGCACACGCACACGCACACGCACACGCACACACACACACACACACACACACACACACACACACACACACACACACGAGGTACGACTCGAACCTCCGATGGCGAGGAACCGCGCGCTCCGCAGCAAGCCGCTGTCTGGTTTTTACATAAGTTGTAAATAACCTTCCGTCCCCTTATTTTAACCCTGCTGATTGCAGAATTTGAAAGAGTGTATTCCAATAAACATTGCCAAAGGTTTTTCCAAATCTACGAAAGCTAGAAATGTAGGTTTGCCTTTCCTTAATCTATCTACTAAGATAAGCCGTAAAGTGAGTATGGCCTCCCGTGTTCCTACATTTCTTCTGAATCCAAACTGATCTTCCCCGTGGTCGGCTTCTAGCAGCTTTCTATTCGTCAGTAAATAACTTTTGTTAAAATATGGCAAGCAAGACTTATTAAACTGATGGTTGGGTAATTTTCTCACAAGTCTGCGCCTGACTTCCTTGCATTTTTCATGAGGCGCTATGCTGCAATGCTCGAAGCCGTTCCCCGTTGGGGGTTCGAATCCCCCGTCCGGCATGGGTGTTTGTTGTTCTGTCGTTAGTACAAGGTAAGTCATAAGTAGTTTGTAAGTTTAGGGACTGATGACCCCGCAGTTAAGTCCCATAAGCTTAACAAACATTTGAATATTTTGATACCAGCCAAATTGTCACGCACCATATGGCCCCATAATAAGGAGTGACAGTGGAGAATGCCAATTCATTACTTTTTTTTAATCTAGAAAAAGTTTGCTATGAATTTCATAAATCTTGTCCTTAATGGAACAGCGGTCTATGACGAATTGTATCGGAAAATATCGCAAAAAATATTCTGTGCTTAACTAGTTTGAACTTATGTGACGGTCATCCTCAGAAATTTACTCTCAATCTGGCTGGTGCTGCGACTACTTGGGTGCAAAGATGTTAGTGGAACGATTGTAACTGTCTCCAACTTCGGAGCAGCTGAGTAGATGTAGCGCCATTCAAATGGACATAAATTTCCGAGGATAACCGTCACATGAACGACAGACATTGCCGAGGTGGGGTGGCTTGCGTGCCTCAACGATGCAGATAGCCGTACCGTAGGTGCAACCACAGCGGAGGGGTATCTGTGGAGAGGCCAGACAAACGTGTGGTTCCTGAAGGGAGGCAGCAGCCTTTTCAGTAGTTACAGGGGCAACAGTCTGGATGATTGACTGAGCTGGCCTTGTAACATCAGCTAATGTGGCTTTGCCACACAGCTACTGCGAACGGCTGAAAGCAAGGGGAAACTACAGCCTTTACCTTTCCCGAGGACATGCAGCTCTACTGTATGAACATATGATGATGGCATCCTCTCGGGTAAAATATTCCGGAGGTAAAATAGTCCCCCATTCGGATCTCCGGGCGGGGACTACTCAGGAGGATGTGAAAATCAGGAAAGACAATACTGACATTCTACGGATCGGAGCGTGGAATGTTAGATCCCTTAATAGGGTAGGAAAATTAGAAAATTTAAAAACGGAAATGGATAGGTTGAAGCTAGATATAGTGGGGATTAGTGAAGTTCGGTGGCAGGATGAACATGATTTCTGGTCAGGTGAGTACAGGATTATAAATACAAAATCAGTTGGGGGTATCACAGGAGTAGGACTGATAATGAATAAGAAAATAGGAATGCGGGTAAACTGCTATGACCAGCACAGTGATCGCATTATCATTGTCAAGGTAGATACGAAGCCAACACCGACAACAGTAGTACAGGTTTATATGCCAACTAGCTCTGCCGATGATCAGGAAATCGAAGAAATATATGAGGAGCTAAAGGAAATTATTCAGACAATTAAGGGAGAGGAAAACTTAATTGTGATGGGCGACTGGAATTCGGTAGTAGGAAAAGGAAGATAAGGAAAAGTAATAGGTGAATATGGACTGGGCAGGAGGAATGAAAGAGGAAGTCGCCTGGTAGAATTTTGCACGGAACATGATTTAATCGTAACAAACACGTGGTTTAAGAATCACAAAAGAAGGTTGTATACGTGGAAGAGACCAGGAGACACCGGTAGGTATCAGATAGATTTTATAATGGTAAGACATAGGTACCGGAACCTGATGATAAATTGTAAGACATACCCAGGGGCAGATATAGACTCTGACCGTAACTTGTTAGTCATGAACTGTAGGCTGAAACTGAAAAAACTGCAGAAAAGTAGGAATTTAGGAGATGGGACTTGGATAAATTGAAGGAACGTGAAGTTCTGGAGAATTTCAGAGGGAGATTTAGGCAACAATTGACAGAAAAAGGGGGAAATAAAATAGTAGAAGAGGAATGGGTAGCATTGAGAGATGAAATAGTGAAGGCAGCAGAGGACAAAATAGGTAGAAAGGCAAGACCTACAATAAATTCTTGGATATCACAGGAAATACTAGATTTAATCGATGAAAGGGGAAAATATAAAAATGCAGTAAATGAAACAGGCAAAATGGAGTACAGACGACTAAAAAATGAGATTGACAGGAAGTGCAAAATGGCTAAGCAGGAGTGGCTAGAAGCCAAATGCAGAACCGTAGAAGAATGTATAAGAAGGGGAAAAGTAGATACCGCTTACAGGAAAATCAGAGAGACATTTGGGGACAAGAAAAGCAATTCTACAAATATCAAGAACTCAGATGGGAAACCAGTTCTCAGCAAAGAAGGGAAAGCTGAAAGGTGGAAAGAGTACATAGAGCAGCTCTACAAAGGAAATGAACTTAGAGACGATGTTGTGGGAAGGGAAGAGGACGTAGATGAAGATGAAATAGGAGATACTATACTGAGAGATGAATTTGACAGAGCCCTGAAAGACCTAGGTCGGAACAAGGCCCCAGGAGTAGATGACATACCCTCAGAGCTACTAAAATCTCTGGGAGAGCCAGCCATGACAAGACTATTTGAACTGGTGTGTAGGATGTATGAGACAGGCGAAATACCCTCAGACTTTAAGAAAAATGTAATAATCCCCATTCCAAAGATATCAGGCGCAGACAGGTGTGAAAACTACATAACCATTAGTTTGATAAGTCATGGTTGCAAAATTTTAACACGAATTATCTACAGGAGAATGGAAAAGGTGGTAGAAACTGACCTCGGGGAAGATCAGTTTGGATTCAGGAGGAACGCAGGAACCCGGGAGGCAATACTCACTTTACGTCTTATCTTAGAAGATAGATTAAGGAAAGGCAAACCTACATTCTTAGCTTTTGTAGATTTGGAGAAAGCATTTGACAATGTTAACTGGAATACACTCTTTCAAATTCTGAAGTCATCAGGAGTAAAATATACGGAAAGGAGAGTTATTTACAACTTGTACAAAAGCCAGACTGCAGTTATTAGACTCGAAGGGCATGAAAGGGAAGCATCAGTCGGGTAGGGAGTAAGACAGGGTTGTAGCCTTTCTCCCATGTTATTCAATTTGTACGTCGAGCAGGCGGTGAAGGAAAGCAAGGAAAAATTTGGAATAGGGATTAAAGTTCAGGGGGAAGAAATAAAAACATTGCGTTTTGCTGATGACATTGTAATTCTATCAGAGACAGCACAGGACCTGGAAGAGCAGTTAAATGGAATGGACAGCGTGTTGAAGAGAGCGTATAAAATGAACATTAACAAGAGAAAAACAAAAATAATGGAATGCGGTCTTAGAAAATCAGGCGATGCTGAAGGAATTAAATTAGGTAACGAAACAATGAAGGTGGTAGATGAGTTTTGTTACTTGGGTAGTAAAATAACATGCGATTGTCGCAGTACAGAGGATATAAAATGCAGAATGGCAATGGGAAGAAAAGCATTTTTGAAAAAGAGAAATTTGCTAACATCGAATATTAATTTAAGTGTAAGGAAGTCTTTTCTGAAGGCATTTGTGTGGAGTGTTGCCTTGTACGGGCGTGAAACATGGACGATAAGCAGTGTGGGCAGGAAGAGAATAGACGCTTTTGAAATGTGGTGCTACAGAAGAATGCTGAAGATTAGGTGGGTAGATCACATAACTAATGAAGAGATACTGAACAGAATTGGTGAGAAAAGGAATTTTTGGCATACCCTGACTAAAAGAAGGGATCGCTTGGTAGGACACATTCTTAGACATAGGGGAATCGTAAATTTAGCATTTGAGGAAAGCGTGTGGGGTAAAAATCGCAGAGGCAGACCAAGAGACACGTATAGTAAGCAGATTCAAATGGATGTGGGTTGCCATTCTTATGAGGAGATGAAAAGGCTTTCTCAGGATAGAGTAGGGTGGAGAGCTGCATCAAACCAGTCTCTGGACTGAAGACCATAACAACAGGTCGAAATCAGTTGAACAATATTTTTTGCGATAGTGACTGCTATTTTATCCAGTACAAACAGTTAGTTGTCATTCATGAAACCCTTTCAGTACAGGCGCAAGATGTCGATATCTAATAGTCTATGCTCTGTTTTGTTGCCCTTTTACTACTTGTCCTCGTGCTTGCCAAACCCTACTTTACTAACCAAAGATTCCGATTACTTATTTTTATTTTATTTTTATTTTTATTTTATTTTTTTTATTTTTATTATTTTTTTTTCAATAGGGAAAGTTTAGAGTATTATCGACAGTGCACCGTGACTGTATCGCCTCCCACGTCTGTACTGTAGCATTACCTGCAACTAATATTGGTATGAGCCAATGGGAGCGATTAGTATATATTATTACATGTTTACTCACTCTCGTTCAGCCAATGAGAATGACACATTTTCCCCCACTTCCTCTTCTCGTTACCATTTAGAGAGTGAGTTTTGGTGTTAAATAGTGTGAGTGGCTGTTCATCATGCATTGTTCACGTGTACGATCGCATTATCATGGCATGGCTTTTCAAGACACTGCCCCAAGATCGGCACTGTTAGAGCTGGCTGTTGTATATTAAAATTTTGTTCCATGAAGTGGAACATGCGGCCTATCCTCGTATTTCGTCCTTGCCTCCTGCTGTGAGGTTCTCAAAAGGAGAGGATGCCTACTCGTCATGCCCGAATTCGTCCAAATTTATGGTACATGTAGGGCGTGGTGAGACACGAAAGTTCCCCAAGTCGGAACTCCAGATGGCCAAGTGTTTAGGAAATAAAAGGAAGTTTGATACGGATCTATCACCATATGACTCTTATCAACTGACCCTGTGCGTGTTTAGGAAGCGGTGTTTGTCTCATCGGCAAAAGATCGGATTCGTATAGAGAAAGTCGCGGGTTAAACTCCACCCGGCGGCAAATTTTTTCTGCTCCTTGGGAATGCGTACACCTACATATTGTTCCCGTTGGGATCGCGACTACAAGATTAGATTAATTACAGCACGCACGGATGCATTTAAGCAATCATTCTTCCCACGCTCAATACGTGAATGGAATGAGGAGAAAACCCTAATAATTGGTACAATGGGACGTGCCATGCATTTCACAGTGGTTTGCAGAGTATTGATGTAGATGTAGACTAACGTCACAATTAACCGCAAAATCTTATCGGTTGTTTTATTAATTTGTATAAGCAAAAAAAGAAAGGGCATTGGATGAAATTCGGGACTTCAAACATTTAAAAAGGTACTGTAGTTAACGCGTACTTGGGGACATCGTGTATGTAAGTCGATACTTCCATTCTTTTGCAATTGATAAATTACATGTACCGGGGTGATATTCTTCGAAGAAACAAGGAGCAATAAAATATTTTCCGCCCGGCGTAATCGGACCCGCGAACATTTCAATAAAAATCGGATTTCTTACCGCTGAGTCAAACGCCGCTTTCTAAACAGGCTCTCCCAAGGGCAGTTGATAAGGTACATATGGTGAGAGATTCGTATCAAAATTCATTTTATTTCATAAACGCTTAGCCATCTGGAGTTCTCACTTAGTGCACTTTCATATCTTACCACGCCCTACATGTACCATAAATTTGGACGAGTAGTCGTCCCCTCCTTGTCAGGTGCGTCTAAAGATGTATAGGGTATCTTGTTGCCACTTGGCTACACCACAGTGAATCTTCGTGTATCGCCTTTCAGCTTCGCAGTCGATACTACAGTTCTATTCACTTATGCCCCACGCCGCTACCTTAATGTCAGTTCATGCAACTTTTAAAGGGCTTTCTAGTACCGCTTATGTTAGCCACGTATTCTCACATTAATCATTGTTATGCAGATTTTGTAAATAGCGAAATCGAAATAATGAAGTATTTCGACCCTTTTGGGGGGATGAAATAAAGTCAACGATATAGTTGAACAGACAATATATATATATATATATATATAATTTTAAATATGTCAACAACAGGCAGTTGACAATTTCAATGCGGACGCATTCAAACGCTCGATCCCTTGCGGGAATCGAGTATCGGCTGCGAGACAGAACAATCAATGGGCAGGGGGCTAGAAGCTGAGAATATGGGTAGAAAGGGAAGCGTGTCTGGATAGCCTAATTGGTTAAGGCGACAGCTAGCCCGAAGCGAGAAATCCGGGTTCTAAACTAGGGCCGCGGTGGAGTAGCCGAGCGGTCTATGGCGCCTCGCTGCGGAGCGCGCGGTTGCTCGCAGTCGGAGGTTCGAGTCCTCCCTGGAGCATGGGTGTGTGTGTTTGTCCATAGGTTAGTTTACCTTAGGTTAAGTAGTTTGTAAGGTACGGACTGGTGACCATGCAGTTTGGTCCGATAGATTTACAAACAAACATTCTAAACCAGGTCCAGCACAAATTTTAAACTTTGTCTTTGAATTTATTGCAATGCCCGGAAACGGTTGATAAATTTCAGTATTACTGTATCGTAAATTCACGTTTGTTACTATCAGCTAAAGATGTCTGTACTTTCTGACATGTCCGGAAAGAACAGGCAACATAGCATTGACAGTTAAAGAGTGTTTGTGAGCCCAGATACGCCGACATGAACTGTTGCCAAACAGTTTTCAGCAGTGGGACAACAGACACAAACATCTCTAACCCGTTTGACCGTCACGCCACATCTACATACACGGCTTGACTGGTGTCGTCAGTGTCACAATATGGAATGGCGGGCAGTCGTCTTCACCGATGTAAGCTGATACTGCCTGCTCCAAGTGATGGTCGTTTGCTCGTATGACATATAGTTGGCGAGCGCTGTCTGGTAGAGTGTTTTTGTCGAAGACACACTGTTCCAAAGCCAGCCCTCATGGTCTGGGTTGCGATAGGTACAAATCTCATCCTCTTTGGTGTCTGAGGAGGGAACGTGCAGAATTTTATAGGATCCGTTCTTCCGACAATCTTACAATATGAACGCGATGCTTTGTTCCAAAAGATAACGCCCGCCCAGACACTGTGCCTGATGCTGAAAGTGCTCCGAAAGACGTGCAGAAACTCTCCTGGCCAGCACGATCCTCGTACTCGCCTACAATCGAGCACGTATGGTATATGTCTGAACGACAAGTGACACGTGCTACTCGTCAACGCAGAAAGCTCGCAAAACCCACGTGAGCAGTCGCGCAAGCGTGGAATTACGCATCCCACGACAGTATTTACCATCGGTATGATCGAATGCGTCCCAGAATCAGTGCCTGTCTGTGGGGCGTTTCTACTGAGATCGAGGTTGAAAGTAACTGTGAAATTATCTGGGCACGTATAACATGTCTAAGAGAAGTAAAGTTAATAGTGGGTGTTTTTATCGGCCTCCCAGTGCTGCTGTAGCAGTTTTAAGAGTAATTCAAAGAAAGTCTACACCAGGTGTAATATTAGTCGGAGGGACTTAAATCTTATGAGTATAGATTGGAACCTCTCTAATTACATTTCAGGCGGTACAGACAAGCAGTCTTGCAAGCTACTTTTGGATACGTTCTCAGAAAACTGTCTTGAGCAGTTAAACTGGCAACCCATACGCAATGGAAATATTTTAGAACTTACAGCTACGAAGCTATAGTGCGGCTCGATAGCACAGTGGTAGAGTGCCGGACTACAATTCCAAAGGTTGCGGGTTCTATCCCCGCATGGTTCTAGGATTTTTTTCTGTCACTTTACACTTCTTTCACCTCATGTGAAAAATATTGAGTAGCACCGTGGTTCTGAACCCACGATAAACTATAGATCGCCGGCCGCGGTGGCCGAGGGGACTGAGGCGCTCCAGTCACGGTCTGCACGGCCACTACGGTCGGGGCTTCGAATCCCCCCTCGGGTCTGGATATTTGTGCCGTCCTTAGGATTAGCTAGTTCATAAGTAATTTGTACGTTTAGGGACTGATGACCCCGTAGTTAAGTCCCATAAGCTATACAAACATTTGAACATTTGAATTAGGAAGGCTAGGAGCGTGTTTTTGTTAGAAAGAGCCGATAAGCGATTGTTAAGATCGCACTTAGAAAATGATTGGACATTGTTTAGTTCCGGTACTATGGATGTAGACGAATTGTGGACTAAATTTAAATGCAATGTACATAAAGGGTTAGAGAAATATGTGCCTCTAAAGTCGATTAAGAATGGGAAAGATCCACCTTGGTATAATAAACTTGTTGCACCACTATACATGAAGAAAGCTATGATGCCTATCACGAGCCTTTCATCAACAAAGACTGTATGATGCACAACTAGCAAGGACCGCGCGTACCATTCGACAGGAGTTTGCAGCAGTGTAGACTGTCTGCGAAGCGTCCATTGGTGCGTTTACGAGTCAGTCAAGGCCACAGGCGTTACCACCGCCAATGATGCTTAGAATGATTGACGTGGACAACCGATGGAACCACGTTATTTTTATCGACGATTCCATATTTTTATGCATCACTACGATGGCCGTATTAGAGTGCACAGACACCGTGGTGAAAGACTGCATCGCCATACTGATCCTGCACCCAGAATTATGTTTTGGATAACACGTCCTCCTCTTCTAGTATGATTTGCCGGTACAGTAACCAGCCAGCATTATTTCTGAAGAGTCTCAGCCTGCTTACCGTCGGCGATTTGCTGCAGGATGATGCGCGACAACACGTGGAACTGAATGTTCAGAATTTCTCCGTCGCTTTCAGGATGTATTGCTACCCAACGCCGCCCTCGCCGCTACCCCCTCCCCTCCCCCCCCCCCCCACACACACAACACAGTACTGTTCTCCTAATAGTTCGCCTATCCAAAACATCTAGTCTATGATCGTGAAACGACTGTCCCAGTATACACCACCCGTAATCACAGCAAATCAAGTTCGATAGTATAAGGATTGCTATTTCCCAATAAAACATCCAGACTCTGATTCATTCCGCAGACGTGTAGTAGCGGCTATAGCCAGCAATGGCGCTGACAATACTGATTTAGCCGCGTCACCCATTTCATATGACGCCAAACTTTGAATTACGTTATCTTCGTACAAAGTGTTATCTCAGAAATAAATGTGGTAGTGTTATCCTTGGTGCTTCTTGTAATTTTGCGACTCACTCCTATAGCCTTTCTTGAATACTGTAGTGACCTGTGTAACTTTCCAGTCTTTGGGTACGGATCTTTCGCTTAGCTTGCAGTTGTATATAATAGTTAGGTATGAGGCTATTGCATCAGCATAATCCCGTAGGAACCTAGTTGGTATTCTGAAAATGAAATAAATCGCAATTTGCGATGAGTTATGGATTCAGTGTACTAGATTTAGATGGAATACCAAAGTGCGGCGAATGAAAATTTGTGCCCGGCCGGGATTCGAACCCGGGATCTCCTGCTTACTAGGCAGACGCGTTGACCACTCCGCCACCGAGGACACAGTGACCAGCCCGATTGCAGAGGACTCTTCCCTGCACGTCTCCCACCACACCCAAATCTCCATTCGCCACGCTGTCTCTTTCCTATACCACAGCCAATTGGTAAAGGAAAGAGACAGCGTGGCGAATGGAGATTTTGGTTTGGCGGGAGACGTGCAGGGAAGAATCCTCTGCAGTCGGGCTGGTCACTGGGTCCTCGGTGGCGAAGTGGTCAACGCGTCTGCCTAGTAAGCAGGAGATCCCGGGTTCGAATCCCGGCCGGGCACAAATTTTCATTCGCCGCACTTTGGTATTCCATTTAAACCTAGTACAGTGAAGCCATAACTGATCGCAAATTGTGATTCATTTCATTCATTGACCGCTGTAAACTCGTCAGATATATAATTGTATTTGGTATTCAGTCAGGAGCGGGAGACTTAGTTTTGTTAAGTGATTTGTATTAATAATCCAGGGATATTTACTTCTAAACTTCGCACACTGGGAGCTGCTCTGGTTACGAATTCTGGAGTACTTGCTTCGTCTTCTTTAATAAAGGAATTTCGGAAAACTGTGTTAAGCAATTCTCCTTTAGCAGAGTTGTCATTAGTATCATCACCATTTCTATTGTGTAATGAAGGTATTGATTGTATTTGGTCGCTATTATATTTTACATACACCCAGAATTTCTTAGGATTATCTTCCAAATTATGTTTTCGCTGTGGTAACTATTGTAAGCTTCGGTGTATGCGAGTGACCAGTAGAACGGCTGTTAAATTGGGCTAGGGAGCGCGAGTTTTGCGCCGCCAGCTGGCCGGCAGGCAGAAGCTGTGGGGGGCCCGGGCTGGCCCGTGTTGTGCGCGGGCGTTCATTGGGATGCGGCCGGCAGGATTAGCCGGCAGGGCGCGGGAGCACTCGTTGCGCGGGCCATAGCTCAGCGCGGCCGCCGTGCGGCTGACAGCGCCGCTGCCTACTGCCGCCTGTGCCTACTGCCTACTGCTGCCCCTGACGGATGGCAGCCCGCGCTCCGCCTCATCCGCCCGCCGCCATTTGTTTGGACTTTCTAATTGGCGAACGTGTTCCGCGTCACTCATACTGCCGGGATTACCCTAGGCGTGGCATTTCTCTCTTCTCCAGCTGTACTCCGTTCTCCGAAAAAACGAGACGTACTGTAAACCCACAGGGACTTGGAACCAAGGGAGGACAAAACCGGAGCGCTCCGTCAATGCCGCTACCTCTGTTTCATGTGTTAGGTTTTGTGTCTCGTTACCGCCGGTTATCCTGGGTGTCGGTGGCCAAGTAAAGAGAGACCGACACAGGAAAATAGGATCCACGCGTGTGCGGGTACAGAGTCCGATGTGACCAGCCAGTGGGACAGCAGAAACTAGAAACACTAAGCTAGATTACAACAAGATATATATTTTATAGAGATAGTACAATACTTAACTTTCTTAACTGAAGACTAGTGCAATGCAGATACATATTTTAACTAGGTAGAGGCCTGCCTACTGATGAGAGTCGGTCCTAGTGCCTTTCCTACTGCCAAGTGACCGATACAGTTCAGTGGTGGCCACGAGCGGGGTTGCAGCAGACGGCGCTCGTGCCCGACGTCGTAAGAATGCCGCGCCGTGCTTGCACGGCGGCGCGCGGCGAAAGTACGTGGCGCGCACTTCAGACTTGTGTGACACCACATTAGGACGTGTGTTTTGTTCTATACCAGTGATATTAAAAATGTTCAAATGTCTGTAAATCTATCGGACCAAACTGCATGGTCATCAGTCCGTAGCTTACAAACTACTTAAACCTAGGGAAACTAACCTACGGACAAACACACACACACCCATGCCCCAGGGAGGACTCGAACCTCCACGGCGAGCAACCGCGCGCTACGCAGCGAAACGCTTTAGACCGCTCGGCTACTCCACCGCAGCAGTGATATTAGAACTCAAAGAACGCTATATGATCACACGTATCCGGACACCCCTCCCCCAAACAAAAAACAAACTTGAATCATAGTAGTTGCATTGTACTGCCACCTATTGCCAGGAACTATATATCAGCGACCTCAGTAGTCATTAGACATCTCGAGAGAGCAGAATGGGGCGCTCAGCGAAACTCCAGCACTTCGAACGTCTTCACGAGATTGGGTGTCACTTGTGTCATAAGTATGTACTCGAGATTTTCACACTCCTACACATCCATAGGTCCACTGTTTCCGATGTGATGCAGAAGTGGAAACGTGAAGAGGCTTGTACAGCACGAGAGCCTACAGGCCGATGATGATGATGTTTGCTGTTTTAGGGCGCTCAACATCGAGGTCATTAGCGCCCGCTAAAGGGCGACCTCGTCTGTTGACTGACGGAGACGCCGACAGTTGCAGAGGGTCGTACTGCGTAATAGGCAGGCATCAATCCAGACCACCACACAGGAATTCCAAACTGCTTCAGGGTCCACTTCAAGTACTGTAATAATTAGGCGGGAGGTGAGAAAACGTGGATTTCATGTTCGAGCGGCAGCCCATAAGCCACACTCACGCAGGTCAGTGCCAAACGACGCCTCTCTTGGTGTAAGGAGCATAAACATTGAACAGTGGAAAAACTATGATGGAACACGAATCACAGTACACAAGGTGGCGATCCGATGGCAGGGCGTGGGTAAGGCGAATGCCCGTCGAAGGTCATCTGCCTGCGTGTGTAGTGCCAACAGTAAAAATCGGATGCGGTGGTGTTGTGGTGTCGTCCTGTTTTTCATGGAGGAGGCTTGCACATCTTGCTATTTTGCGTGGCATTATCACATTAGAGGTCTACGTTGATGTTTCAAGCATCTGCTTGCTTCCCACTGTTGAAGAGCAATTCGGGGATGGCTGTTGCACCTTTCAGTGCGATCGAGTCACTGTTAATAATTCACGGCCTGTGGCGGAGTGGTTTACGCGACAATAACATCCCTTTAATGGACTGGCCTGCACAGAGTCCTATCTTGACTCCTATAGAACACCTCTGGAATGTTGTGCAACACCGATTCCGTGCCAGTCGTAAACAACTTACATCGATCTCTCTCTTCAGTGTAGTACACCGTGAACAAAGGGCTGCCATTCTCCAAAAAACATTCCAGCTTCTGATTGAACGTATGCCTGCTAGAGTGGAAGCTGTCATCCAAGCTAACGGTGGGCCAACAGCATATTAAGTTCCATCATTACCGATAGAAGGCGCCATGAACTTGAAATTCATTATTAGCCAGGTGTCCCAATACTTTTGATCACGTAGTGTATTTAAAATTCATTTCTTCTAATAATTTGTCCGATGTAGTCTTCAGAAAATTACCTATATCTTCATGTTTGGTTTGTTTCTTTTTTTCCATTTTGGAGGGGCTTCAAAGAGTGTGTGGCTTGTACTGCCTTACCACACGATACACTGAGGAACCACCAACGCCGGTAGATGCAGCTTGTTTTCATAATAGTATCCGCCATTCACTGTTCTTGACATAATAGCTCCGTTTTATAAACACTAAGAACCACATTATCTCTCAAGAACCTAATGGTTTCTTCTCTGATCCCTTCTTGGGTGGAATCAGACTGGAGGATGACGTAATGACTTTACTCATTCGTGACACTAATTAGAGATTAAAAGACAGGCAGAGACTATGCTGAATGTGATTACAAACATTTGGTTTGTTCGGTGTGAAGACGGATCAGTTGGTGGACTTGAATCATTCGCTGATGTTGCTTATAAAACGTGGCACTGTGATGCTGATCTACGCAGTGCCCCTAAACACAATTATATAAATACTAATCTTTCTTTTACATTGTGTACTCGTTCATATCGTGAAGTATATAACGATGGAAAAATTCATGTATAGATTAAAGTACCAGGTTTATTAAATAATGCGGTTATTATTCGTGATGTAACTTGGTATTACAATTACTGATCAATAAAGTTATTGTTCGTCTGTCGTTTCGGTCAACGGAGTATATTTATACAATCTGAAGTAGACCATTTTACAGTTGCAAAAGACGATCAGCTAACCTATGCAAACTGTGTAAATGCAAACAAACAAAATATAACAAAGGATGATTATGTAACTCTTTTGCAGAACATAATTGTAGCTCTTCGAATTTTTTAACGATCTTTTCATGGGATTGTTTCTATGCCCAGACGCTTGCCAGTATATACCTTTGGCCGTTCATATACACCGTTTCAATATCCCCTGATAGACTTGTTTCGTATCGCTTTTATGCAATTCATCGGTATTCTAAAATGCATTGCGTGACTGGTTTGCGAGTCATCTGCTCTTTCGATTAACTGGTTTTTATTATGCTTGCTCTCAGGGTGTAACAATTAACCAGTAAAATGTCTGAAGGAAACGAACACTGAGGCTACTACAACTGCCAAGAAAACAAAAAAGTATTGGCAATGACGAATATGACTTACCATCACCAGATGTACAACACAACATTCAACAACTACCACCGTCACACCTTCGCAAAAAAGCTAGCTGAGAAGCCGAGAGCGGGTCGCAGACCTCTATGCAATCGCTTATTGATTAGTCTGTAGTGAGGATAGAAAATACCAAAATAAAACGTTTTAAGTATCGCGTGTAAGAAATCGCTCACGCGGGAGGATCACATCAAATACACCGTCGTTTGGCCATTGCACAGACTACCGAATAGAGGACTTAGTAATATGCATCCCAGGTGTAGAAAAGCAGCTGAGAGAGCTGAGCCGGCGCGGTGGCCGAGGGGACTGCGGCGCTTCAGTCACGGTCTGCACGGCCACTACGGTCGGGGTTCGAATCCCCCCTCGGGCATGGATATTTGTGCCGTCCTTAGTCTCAGCTAGTTCATAAGTAGTTTGTTAGTTTAGGGAGTGATGACCCCGTAGTTGTCCCATAAGCTATACAAATATTTGAACTTTTAAAAAAAAAAAATTATTTTTTTAATTTTTTTTATTTTTTTATTTATTAATTAATTTATTTATTTATTTTTTTGAGAGAGAGCTGAAAATAAATTTCACGTCCGGATAGATTTTACAAAGAGTACTCTGCGGCATTTGTTCCTTACTTAGCTCGCAATTATCACAAATCTTTGGTTCAATGCAAAGGCGTAGTCAGCCAGCAAATTGTTAAAATGAGTGACATATTCGTTACACGAGAAAATTAATCACAAAATGTTCAAATGTTTGTTACGCTTATGGGATTTAACTGCTGGGTCATCAGTTCCTAAAGTTACAAACTACTTATGAACAAACTTATACTAAAGACAGCACAAACATCCATGCCCGAGGGGGGATTCGAATCCCCGACGGGGGAACGGCCTCGTGCATTGGAGCATAGCGCCTCAATGCGCTCGGCCACTCCGCCGTGGAGAACATGAATCATGTTTTGCTGATGCAGCAGATATTGTCACTGAAGAGTTTAACGTTCTTTATTTTATTTGGTAGTAAGTAAATAGCTCGACTGTAGAATATAATACACACCTAATTGTGGCGTAAACGCGGTAGAATATTATCTCACACACTGTTGCCACAGTAATACCTGTCACCATACTCCATCAGTTTATTACTCTCGTAATTTATTACGAGGTTTTCCACTTCTATCAGAGTATCCATATTGAAGCTTGTAAAATTACCGGTTTCATGTGCCATATAAGGTCACTTTAATTAAAATGACGTTTGTGATTACTTGCTTCACTGCCATTATTTTAGTGGATTTTAATCGTGACTAATGCGGCATTCGCAGTTTAAGTAGGTTGAGTTATTACGTTCTTTTTAATTGCCCATGTTATAAATGGAGTTAGATAGCTACAGTAGTATACGAAAAAATCCTTTATGTAAAATCAGTGATATATCATTTTACAGAAAATATGAAGATGCGCTAATATCGTGAAGTGCGTCATTGATAAGAATAATTTTAAAAAATCCAACAGAGTTGGTTTTATATATTTCTGGTATTCATTTATTAAATTAACTTAGAATCATCCTGTGCTTTCGAGATTGTTCCGTTTGTACAACTGAAAGGCATTTAGGACACTAAAATCACTTATGCCCAACACTCAGTCGAATAGTTTATCATCTACACACAGGATGTAACTAAATTTCCTTTACAGAATTTCATCCAGATGTGTCACACCAAACCAACGAAAACACCTACGGTAAAATGCCCCTAAAATGAAAGTCTTACGACCTATGAGCACTTCAACATCTTGAATACTGTGAAAACTACGATCTCTTCTGCAAGCTCTTCGATTGATGAGTTTTGGGAGGTTCAGGAATAATGGTTCTTAAATATGTACATGCATACGATAAAGGGCTATTAGCACTTCTTCAGGTACGTGTTTCACAGTAGTGAAAAAGAGCAAGTGATCATTGCTCTTAAAGTTATGCATTTTGATTGCATTTTTGCTATGCGTCTCTTCTTGTTTTGGTGTAAGGAAGCTGTTCTCAAAGTCTGTAAAAGGAATTTAGTTACAACCTATACGTTGTTTTAAGAGGGAATAAGATCGCTCTCATTGATGCTTTAACCGTGCACAATATTGTTAGTGAGATGCTATCACACATGTGAGGAGTGTTGAGACGTTTCACACTTGAGTACATTGTACATAAATTGACTATTTATTGATAGTATGTACTGTTGGTATTTTTCACTAGTCATGAGTTACGGTGCTCGAACTAACTCCTTTTTTGCGCAAATTATGAATAATCTGTAGTGATAACGTGTCTATTTTTGTAAACGTTTGTTCGATTTTGTAGCATCCTCTAGTCTTCATTACTGCTTCCTGTTTTAGAACCTTGCTACTAACAGGAAGTATTATATTTCTGCGAATAGAATAATTATATAACATTTGGTGTTTGTTCGTGAGTTATATGATGTGTATTGTTTTCTGTTTCAGGTAAGCAGATTGACATGGCTGCTGCGAAAAGTCATTATCGTGCTGCTTTCAGAACAAGCCTGTTATCGGTATCACACGTGAGTTCTCAAATTTTAAGAACCTACATCTTTACTAATTGGTTAATGATGTTTGTAGGTGAGTTGCATTTATATTTCAAGCCTCGCCTGTTGCTTTCTCTGTCTTTCTCTGTCACGAGATCTCGTGGTGCCTCATGACACGGTACGATTGAAGACAGTACTGTGAGAAGTTAATCAGGACTATATCTCCTACATTAATCAGAAGGTAACAGTCAGGGCTATCATTGAGGCTAATGTTGCTATTTGGACTAAAGGCATTTCAACTTGTGGAAGTATTACCTACAACCTCCGATTTGTTAATGACACCATGGTATTACTCAGCATCGAAAACGAACTTCCGGAGCTAATAATAATAATATTAAAACTTTTCAGAATTTCCGGCTGTTCCAGGGGGTTGAAATACGATGCCAGTTGAAAATTTGTGTCGAACAGTGACTCGAACCCGGATTTCCCTCTTTGCATGAGCCTTCAGCTTAAGCGATTCGGCTATATGGACACGCTTTTCCTCCTTCCCAAATAAATAACTTGCTGCACACTACCATTATAGTGTCACCCCCCCCCCCCGCCCAGTTAGCCCCCCCCCTTTCATTTACCAATCCGCTCCGCCCCCACCCCCCCTTCTTGCTGCGAGAAGCTTTACATGTGTATTCGCGACCGGTAGAACGATACTTGTCGTCTTACTGTCAAGGCATATAAAGCAACTAAATTTATTATGACTGTTCGGACATGTCCGAAATAACGGCCAGTAAGGAACCCTGAGACAATCATCATATTAATTTTTACTAATTTCCAGCATGCTGGAGGTCAGGTCAGCAATTTTTATCTTAGAAATATAGAAAATCTACAGGATGTAGTGACGGAAGGAATACAGAGGCCAGGAGTCTAGGGGGCAGACCAGTGACCAGGTAGGCGGATCAGATCAAGATTATATCTCGGCACACTATGCAGTAGAATACAAGCGAATATGGTAAGCGTTCTGTTCATGGTGTCACGACACTCACCAGTCACGACACCACCAAGGACTTGTGATGACGACAGTTGGGTTACACTTTAATGTATACATCGAAACTAAAATTTACTTTGCCACCGGTTTTAAGTTTCCAGCTGGCGTGCTGTCAGCAAGGGTCTCTCTCGTGCCAGTCGCTCGATCGCTCCTTCATTACCCAATCTGGGCGGAGACAAAACAGTGATAGCACAGTAGCATTGTTCAAAATGTATAACTTACTAGCTAAAACCCGCGGCTCCGCTCGCTTGTTGGTTGATTATGATAGATAAGCTATCTTTCAGTAGTGTGCTTATGAGACTGGTTTTGAAGGATGAAATGAAATACGATACCTTCTTTAGAAACAAACTGAAAACTATTTCTATCATATTGCAGAAGTCTATGCAGTTAGCGTTTATCAGGAAAGTAAGTAGTGTAGATCAAATCACACGTAAAAATGCACTCTTTTCGAAGAAATTTAACAATAAGGATCGTAATAATATCACAGATAGATCATTTGATGTAATTCGCGAAACGTCAAATCGATTTTTGAAGAGATATATTAAAAGAAATTTCTTTTTTACTGCTTTATTTATTTATTCTTATATTTCCTTATTCGTATGCTTATCCTTACAGAGAAAGAGCTGAAGACACTGTAGCACGTATAGACCAAAGATATGGTCTGTGGCATCAGGTTTCTTGCTTGCTATAGAGTCGCAAACGTCATCGCTGACTTTCAGTCCGAATTTTTTTTTATAATTTTACGACTTTCAACCACCATATCTTCCACCCCCTTATAGCTATCGGCATGGAACTGCTGTGGTGTACAACGGGAGACATCGGACAACAATTACACACAGACCATTCGTTTGCGTTCTGTAGCTTTCGCTGCAGAGCGAAATATTAACACACACACACACACACACACACACACACACACACACGTAGAATTTTATATACACCGATAACTTTCCATCCCAATATACTCCACCCTTTTATCATTGTCAACCCTCAAGCAACAATGCAACCAATAAAAACCAATTTCAAAGAGTAAATATAATTTTGAAAGAGTAATTATTGTTCCGCATTTCGCGTTGTATTCTTCAAATTACTAAATATCTATCAGATCGCTATAAAACCGTGCCTAAAAGCTTCCTCAGGTATAAATTAGTAACTGTGGAAATATTTAAGTATCTGCGTCTTGTCGTTCGGGCGTGATAAGCGTACAATGAACAGACATTCTCATTAATATATATATATATATATATATATATATATATATATATATATATATATATATATATATATAGCTGATAGCCATAAAACTGTGCCTAAAGCCTTCTCCGGGAAGACATTTGTAACTGTACAAATTTTTAGCTCTCTATGTTTTGTGGTTCAGACGTGATAAACGTACACCGAACAGACATTCACATTTATAGATGTATAAATTGATGTGCTTCCTGTTTATTTTTGGACATGTCAGAAAGAATAGTCATCACACCAATCCACGTATGTATTTCTATGCGACGACGGTGAATAGTTTATTACTTCACCCCAGATGCGGTAATAACGTTCGGTCTTGAGCGGAATCCGAAATATTTAGCATTAGAGGACATATGATTCGGCGCGACAGCCGTAGTGTGCTACTTGGGAGAATCTGAGGCGGACAGCAGGCGGTCCGAAGCGGGAGATCCGGCTTAGGAACCCGGGCGGGTTCAAATTTCCACTTGTCGCCATTGACTTAGTTCAATCCCCTAGTACAGATAATGTCGTTCCTTTCCTTCCCCTTCCTTATTCCGTTCTCTCATTTAAATGCGCAACTCTAAATCAATTAGAAGGGAACTGTGCGGCAGCTCTAATTAGTACCTAACTGGATGAAGGACTTATCTTAAGAGACCTACGGTTCTAGAGCCCCAGTGTTGTATTCCTCTCACTGCTCTGTTTGATTTTTATTCGTATGGAGGTCACTCATTGACATTGTGAAAAGCATCCGCCGTCTGTGTGTGGATTTATCTAGAAGATATACCGTTAAAAGACAAAATAGATGTTTTGAGAGAAAAGGCTTTGTTGTACTACGTGTCAGGTAGTAAGTACCCCAAATTTCTATATTAATTCCTACAGAAATTATAGCCATGTGAAATCGGATGAAGTGTTCGAAGCGCCGTCATGTGGAATCAGTTGGATTCATTTACCCTAACTATATTTTGTAGCACACAATGGTGGAAATTTGAATTCTTAGATAAATCGTGTGTTTCTGATTAGTTCATTAGTTTCCTACTTTTCCATCGGTGTCCAGAAGTTTCAATTTTTTCGGAATCTGAATGTTCTACGATGTTACACTTTATGCGTTTAATCTTGATTGTATTTCTCGTTTACCAACGTGCAGCAAAGCTGTGTGACTACGTTTCGCAAAGTTTATAAATCTGTTCGACTAACAAGTATATTGTTTTACGCTGAAGTGTACCTATCTACGTGAAAATAAGGATGTGTGTGGATGCGGATGAGTTTCCTACATTCATACTAATATTATAAATGCGAAAGAAGCTCTGTTACGCTTTCACGACTAAACCGCTTAAGCTGTTTTGATGAAATTGGGTATGGAGATAGCTTCAAACGTTCAAACGTTTGTAGAACGTATGAGAATAAACTAAGGGGTCATCAGTCCCTAAGCTTACAAACTACTTACGAACTAGGTAAGACTAAGGACGGCACAAATATCCAGGCCCGATGGGGGATTCGTACCCCCGACCGTAGTGGCCGTGCAGACCGTGACTGGAGCGCCTCAGTCCCCTCGGGGAGATAGCTTCAACGCTGAAGAAGGTGACGAGCTGGTTTAGAAAGTGTGTAATACAAGTTACTTGTTGATTGTAAGTAATATGGAACAGAACATCAACATTTCTCTTATAGCTCCTGAGATACCTGAGAACTCCTTGAATAAGATATTTATTCTTTAACTTTTGGAATTCGTCACATTTATTAAAGTACTTTTGATCAATGATGTGTTGTACGCAATACGATTCAACGTAATGGATAAAACGCTTACACAACAAGTCAGCGACTTCAAACCGCCGAACCGATTTCGATGAAATTTGAATCGTGCATAATTTACATGGCGTATAACATTTAGCTTCTTCGGTCTGCGGCTTACTCACTGTGAAACAGTTTCTTTTCGTAGATAATAATATCTTTACTTTCATCCCGATGAAGGATGACAGTATTTGCCGTCATTCTACGTACGGTTTATATTTAAATTTGAAACTTTTTTTTATCCTGATGATCCTGGTCACAAGTTAAGAACAAAGTTGCGAAACTATTGTACTTTCGATTGTCCTTGACACGTATCCAAGGACATCAGTGCAAGCGAAGCCGCGGATGAAAGCTAGTATCCCATAAATGTGTACGAACAGAAGCGAGCTGAACATCCAGTAAGCGATTTTCGCCTTTTTGATCATCGGTGGAATAATCGACAAGTTGGTGCGTCACCCTACAAGTAACTCAGTGTCCGTGAATTCTTAATCGCGACGTCGAGAAATGGATTATTCGATTGATTTAGTGCCATTAGTAACAGAAGAAAATATAAAGCACCTGCTGAGTTGGAAAAGAGGCGTTTTAGGATGTGCGCCTTTCTCCACTGCAGGCGGCGCTCCCGCCGTGTGCCTCATCTGTATGCGCGCCCTCTTTCCCCCAAAGCTGCGGCCTGTCTGCCCGCTCTTCATGCAAATGCTGCCCGATACCGCGGGGGCTATATACCTTCGGCGCTCCACAAGCCTCGCATAAAAATGTACCTTTATTTCCACTTATTACTCCATAACTTGATTGCTAGGCTTCCTGTTGACACAGGAGAAATTCCTACGCATTGCTACAGGCTGCAGATATCCAGCTGAAGAAACACTTGGTTAGCCTTGTCGTATCTTGTCCGTCATCACGCGCTGTATGTACATACTGCGAAGTACAGCTTTTTATTAGATTTTCCTAAGTTGCTGCTTGACCGCACATACGTCATTAATAGCGACATACATTTAAGAAATTATTCACCATATCTTTTCACGGTTTGTCTTGCACCCAAAAGTAAACGACGGTTAACAGTATCAGAAGAAATTTAAGATAAATGACACACTTATTAGGTCCTCTTTTTCCCCCTGATGGCAAGCACACACGGAACGTATCCATGAATCGTCAATAATTGAAATAAAGTGCTCTACTGATTCCCCATGCGTTTCGTGGGTTGGTGTTCGGCGTGCCCCCCCCCCCCCTCCCCACCACAGCGAGTGGTGTCGGGGCAAAGCGCCCTGGTCCCCCCCCCCCCCCCTTTAGACATATTTTCGTTACAAGATCTGCAGAATGTCTTACCTCGGCTTGTTTGCGCTTACTTCAACTGGAGCTGAGGCGTCGGCCTACCTAGCTTCTTCATTTTAAATTTTTGTTCCAAGATTAAAGCTGAGTTATTTGTTTATAAAATTTACTGAACGTTGTTCATTTTTCTTTGATAATAAACACAGAGAACATACGATTATGCACATGAACATTACAACACAAGAAGTAACCGATTACACTGTTAAGTGACTGTAACAAAATGAATCTGTAACGATGAAGAGAGATGCTACCTTCAGGTCACGTGACGCTGTAAGCATTTTCTCCTCCTAAGCTTACACAGGAGAAAAGACTACTCTCTTCCACACCTTTTCAAACAGTTAAATATTTGTTACAACGAAGACTACAAATGTCATTTACCCTCAAAATCGCGACACATTTGCAAAAACGTCCAAAGTATATGTAGCAAGTAACAATACAAATGTCATTGTTGTTCCCATACCTGTTAAAAAGGAGATTGGGTTTAAAAAATGTTTGCAGTCGATCTCGAACCCACTACCTTCAACAGCACGGAGCGATGCCGCTAACCACACGGCTATTCTTGCCAGATGGAGAGTAGTGGCTTCATTATTATTCATGATCGGATCTTATGAATGCTTTTACAGTTGATGCGTCTTTAATTGATAGTTATAAGATAGTTAACCAAATATGATGTGTTTTTATAAATCTTCAATGCACAAAAAACAAATATGGAGGGCGGATGTTGAATTCATCGAGGATTTGCGCATGCGCAAGGCGAGGTGCGCAGTAGCTCCATTGTCTTGCTTCGTGACCAATCGTGCGTAACCACCAGAGCTCTCGTAGCCAACAACGTCAATGTTAAAAGCAGCATTTCCCTTTGGCCCTCCCTACAGCCGGAGCGCCCATATGCTTCCTCCAGGGGGGTTCAGAAGAGAATTTGAACCTCAGCCGCGCATGCGCAGTGCAACGTTGCAGCCACTGCCACTTACATTAGGCGGTTGCGCTACGACTTGTATACATGCTGTCTGCGCGACGTAAACCGTTTCTCATGCGATAAAAATACTTTGAATGTGCTTATAAAATGATCTGATAGAAGAACGAAGCGAAGAATGATAGTTAAAAAAAAAAAAAAAAAACACTTTTTATTTCATTTATTTATTTACGTTCTTTCACGATGACCTCTATTCTGAGGGTTCACTGAACCACTCAATACACACGACGCGCCGCCACCGATTCGTACCCGGGTCTCCTGCTTCCTAGGCAGTCGTTTTAACCAATTATCCACCGAAAACTGATGTAATGACAGTGCTCCGTGGAGAACTACGCCTAAATACAGGCGTTGTCAGACAGAGGAAGGATTAGGGTCTGAGTATCGAAGTATTACACATTTCTCGTTTTGAACGAAGACTTCAGCACTCGAGGCAAACTGCGCTTTTTCATACCTTGTCTTTCCGTAACCATAGCGTCATAGAGACGTTGCTGGCAGAATTTTGATGTAATAGACAAGACTACACGTACTAACTTAACTAGTTACAGAAGCTGACAAATAGTTGAAGCGTAAAATAAAGTGCCCAGCGAACGAAATAATATCTTGGCATACAATTATACGCATCCATTTAGTAGCTGATGTAAATAAACACAGCCTTTTTTAATTTAGTGTAGATGATAACGAGTATGTAGTGACACAAAAAAAATATCTCTTATAAAATGTAAAGGAGTGCTTTCTCTTACGTGAATGCAATGTATAGGGCAAAGAAATAATGTTGATTCGCATGTAAACAATGCAACCATAAAACTTTGTTATAATTAGGACAGAAATACAAAATCTTTTTGATGTATATATTCACACAAACCTTGGACACCAATGTAAAGCTCATCGGAAGTCAACACTGCCTTGCGGAAGTGGCCATGTGATCTACGGCATCATGCTACGAACTGGGCGGTTGCTACTGCTGGAGGCTCGACTCCACCCTCGAGCATGGGTGTGTGTGTATTGTCCATAGCCTAAGTTAAAGTAGTTTGTACGTCTAGCAACTGATGACCATTCAAGTTTGGTCCAATAGGTTTACAAACATAAGAACAGGGTGAAGTCAACACTACTATCTGATGACGGGGCTCAGGCCAAAACGGTGCAGCAAATGAATTAATAAAAAACTTATGAGTGGTTGCAGTAATTATTTACTACAGTATGATTGCAATATTTCTTGATGGTCACAAATTATGTCATTTAGTGGCGACGGTATTACACTTTGTCTCAGTGATTATATACTGGACTTGAGGGGAAAAAAAGTAAATAAAAATTTTAAAAAATGCAATGTTGTCAAGGACAAGGTCATTTTATTGCGAAATGAGGTAGAAGTATATGGCAACAAAATCATATCAAATAAAACACGGTTGTCGCAGTAAAGGGTCCTAAAGGGTTGTACCATTGTACAGTGTACCCGTTCCTGCGACAACTGGGGCGTGTATTTTCGCATGTAAACAAGTATAAAAGTGCATCCTGCAATAGAATCCCCAAGTCTTTTCTTACGTTTAGGCAATGGTTCCTGCACAGAACGAGTATGTTCCTATTTGGTTATTTAAGGTATATGGTCAATAAGGGAGAGCTGCTGTGATTCTGCTGGCCATGGCAGTTATTTTAAACCACAAAGAAGTGGCTGCGTTGTGGCCAACCACATGTGGACAAACACATCGCCTTCCTGTTGAAGATACAGCAGTCGCACAGGGATAACCACCTGAAGAATTTATCGGACACTTTTTACTTTATTGTGCAGAAACACGAAATGCGAGCTCAAGCTGTACCTGGTAGTTCCTTCATCAAGTAGGTACGCCACAGGCGAATACACTCTTTGATAGGGACCGCAATACTTGTACATCATAAACATCTTAGTTCACCATCCGCATACAGATACAACCTACTCTCATCACTGAAGACACACAGCTCCATTGCACTTTTAAGGAGTCATATTTTCCTCACTACCATTTCCGACATATTGCGACCTCAAAATCACATTCTATAATCGAGACCAGTCTTTGCATATAAACTCAATGGGGTACAGACATTTTCAATGATAATTATTTTGATATGCAAATTACGAGATCATGTCGCAAGTGCAATTCGATAATCAAGGCTGATGCATACTTGTAAACGAACACTTGTTTTTCTAAACCGAGGCGAGGTACCAATATGGTGGCCACCAGTGACAATAGCAGGTGGGCGAAAGGTTCCTCACTCCAACTCCCTCGCCCCGGACGGTCTACGGCCAGAAAGCCACTGCCTTTGTGGGGATATACAGACACATTAAATCCTTTTAAAATCTACATAGTGCTACGCTCAACAAAGCATGTTAACTTGGAACTGTTAGGACGCAGGTGGAAAGCGAATACCCAATTGGCGCCATTAACTCTGGAAGGAAATTTCTAAATGAAACCTTAACTGACTCACTATTGGCCAGTGAGCCATATGGCGTTTTAAGACGCATTATCCGATTGGTAGGCGAGCCACTGGTGGGGAAGCGCCAGTGTATCAGAAGATATACACAAGTGGATCGAGGAAAATTAAGGCAGACTCGCTCTCTCGCCGGCGCTGGCTGTGCGTGTTGTCACTACTGGTGTGATGCTCTCACAGCGATTTTTGTGCAGAGAGGTGATAAAGACTCCTGTACAGTACTGCACTGTAAGCAGCACCTCTGTTGTGGAGCAAATCCTAGCGAATCTCCAGTGGAGTATATTAATGATTGCACATTGCTTATAGTGTTGACCAAAATACTTCATATCCGGTGTGAACACAGAGTGCATTAGTTAACGCTTATGAGCGCATTCATGAGTATCAATGTAGTGGGTTTGTCTGAGACTGACATACCATGACAATTTATAGCCAGACTAGTATTTATAGGTCGTGTTACACTTCATCAAGACTCAGGGAAAGTGTGATCAGCAGTAGTCGCTCAAGGCAGACAATATTTAGTTTTGATTTCAGTGAAGACGCAGCTAGCAGCTGTTGGCGCAGTTAACGGATTGTGTGCAAATGCTTCAGGCGAACTCCACCCATCCCCAATCAGCAATAACAAATACATTTTTCTTAGCGTTAGATAATATTTACACATTGTGACTGCCTTGAACGTAAACTGGCGAAATTGAATTATTTTTAACGTCAAGTAGGTTACCATTCTTCTAACTTTATTTTATTTTGAAATTGTTTATACATTTCATCTATCCTGTCAACCTATCTGGAAGTGACACAGCTGGTTGACTGACCGGCTTGAGTTAACCGCTCTTGTTGTGGCACTGGGCAGGATAGTAGAACAGCTACATACTGGTTCTTTCACGGCAGTTATTTACTCTGTAATTCACACTCTTGTGTTACTATTTACTCCAAAATACTTGTACCACAAGCCTGTAATATGCGTACGTCCAGAATTTGATTTGCATACGTGGGAGTGTTAAAGCGAACCACTATTGATAGCAGTGATACACCGTACACGTGCGACATTACGTTGATACGTTCTTCCACCTATCTGCAGACCCTCACTCTGACCATTCGTAATGACAGAAGCTGAACAGCAGCAGTATGTACTCGTCGGCGGGACCTAGATATACCAAGAGGATGTTTCAGACATTCAAAAAAAAACGTTCAAATGTTTGTTAAGCTTATGGGACTTAACTACGGGGTCATTAGTCCCTAAACTTACAAACTACTTATCAACTACCTTATACTAAGGACGGCACAAATATCCATGCCCGACGGGGGATTCGAACCCCCGACCGCAGTGGCCGCGCAGACCGTGACTGGAGCGTCTCAGTCTCCTCGGCCACCGCGGCCAGCTTCAGACATACCAAACTCAGCATAGCTCCTACCTGTAGTCAAAGCAGGGACTGCAGAGAGAGCTCTTGCGGAGCGCCTTCGCATTTATGATGACCGTGACACGTGAACCACTGACATTAAAAGCCTTGAGTCTTCAAATATTACATTCGTCACTGAGCTCAGACCTTTAGCGTGTTGTATTTTTCTCCGGCAATGAAAAATAACGACTTCGTTCAAGGTTCTGAAAAAAAAATCTTGTTTGCAGTAAACTAGCGGGTTTAAGTACGTTCTGTAATCTCTGCCATACGTCAATAATTTGTTTGCATGCATTGTGAACAAAGTCCGAAAAACTTTTACAAAGTAAGTATTAGATCACTTTTCCAATCGGTACAGTGACTGTTGCAGAATTATATAGTATAGTGGGGCTCCTAGCAACCGCAAATATGTTTAAGTAAATTATAGGTAGACGTAATGCTTTAAATTCCTCGGGGCTTGACTAGTTCTGAATTGTTTCTGTTTACAAGATAAATCAATCAAAAGTGAAGGCCGTAAACTCCACAAAATACCTAGGAATTACTATTACTTCAGACTTAAATTAGAAAGAACACGTAGATAATGTCGTGGGAAGGGCTAACCAGAGACTGCGTTTTATTGGCAGAACCCTTAAAAGATGCAACAGAACTACAAAAGAAACTGCGTACACTACGCTTGTCTGCCCATTTTTTTAGTATTGCTGCCCAGAGTGGGATCCTTATCAGGTGGGTTTGACGGAGGACATCGAAAGAGTCCAAAGAAGGGCAGCTCGTTTCGTATTGTCACGATACAGGGGAGACAGCGTCACGGAAATGATACAGGACCTGGGATGGGAATCATTACAACAACGGCGCTTATCGCTGCGGCGTGGGCTACTTGCGAAACTCCAGTCGCCAACATTCTCCTCCGAATGCGAAAACATATTGTTGACTCCCACTTGCATAGGTAGAAATTGTGGTGTCGCACAAGTCCAAAGTGCGCGCCACCTACTTTCGCCGCGCGCCGCCATGCACGCACGGCGCGGCGTTCTTACGACGTCAGCCACGAGCGCCCCCTGCTACAACTCCGCTCGTGGCCACCACTGAATGACATCGTTCACTTGGGACTGAGATAGGAACCAGTTAGGACCTTCGGAATCAGATAGGCACCAGTGAAGACTTGGCTATAGGTTAGGCACTAGGACTCATCACTAGGCAGGCCTCTAGCTCAACTATGTATCAGCATTCTGCAGTACTGAGCTATGAAAAGTTAAGTATTGCTAAGTCTCTAAGAAATATACATCTCTTTCTAATTTTCTCTAGTGTTTCTAGTTTCTGCTGTCCCACTGGCTGGTCACCTCCTACCTGCACAAGCGTGCATCCTTTATTCCTGTGTCGGTCTTTCTACTCGGCCACCGACACCTATGACGGAAACGAGACACAAAAGTGGCGACGAGGATGGGATACAAAAGCAATGATCATCAGAATAAAATACGAGAAATCAGAGCTCGAACGGAGAGATTCAGGTGTTTTTTCTTCCTGCGCGCTATTCGAGAATGGAATGGGAGATAAATAGCACAATGGTGGTTCGATGAACCCTCTAGCAGGCACTTAAATGTGATTTGCAGAGTATCCCATGTAGATGTAGGAGAACATTAGTATTTGCCTTTGGAAACTCTTTTGTAGAATTTTTTTTAACCATCGTATATGTTACTGATTGGTGGGAACTAAACAGATTTTTCTTTCCAAATTGAATATACAGACCGAGGAGGAGGTAAATGTACAAACAGCAGAGGGTCGACTGGCGACAACATGGCGTCTACGGAGAGACGACACTAAAAAGAAATGTATCTTTTACACCGCAGTCGTAACCGTTATTCTCGGGATTTTAATATCAGGGCGGCGGCGTGTTTTTAGTGCTGGGCGGGATCACGGCCAGACGCCGGCCGTGGCTGCCCCCGCATCGACTGTCTGGCGGGACGGCGCCGCTAAGCGCTCTCCCGGAACTGCCAGCCGGCCCATTGTCCCCGCGGCGCTTCCCCGGCTGCTGCACAAGACGCCCATCGACGAGGCGCGCGCACCCAAGTAGTCATCGCTGCCTCTGCTCTCTAATCGACAGCAGAAGGTGTTCACATATTTGTAAAGCTATGGGTCCGAGTCCCTAGGCTCACAAAGTACTTAAACTGACGTAAAGTAACCTAAGGACAACACACACCCCTTTGCCCGAGGGAGGACTCTAACTTCCGGTGGGAACAGCCTTGCAGTCACTGACAAGGAGCCATCAACAGCTCGAATGTAAACTGCACGTTAGTGTGAAGGGAACGAGGCTCAATACAAACGAAAACTCAGAAACAGCTCTGTTGTTGGTTAGTGAACGGAAGGCAAATCTTTCGAACCAGATTCTTGGAAAATACTACGCCATTATCATAACCTCTTAAATGTCTCACTAATTTTCTTCTCCTATTGTAAACTTCCAGGTGGCATTATTGCCTTAATCTTATCTAGCAACTTAATTTTTGTTGTGCTACTATCTTTGCCTCCTTCCGCCTCTTATTTAAAAGATGTTCGTGAATCTATCGGGCCAAACTGCGTGGTCATCAGTCCGTAGCTTACAAACTACTTAAACTAAGGTAAAGTAACCTAAGGACAACACACACACACACACACACACACACACACACACACACACACACACGCACGCACGCCGCAGGGAGGACTCGAAGCTCCGACGGCGAGGAACCGCGCGCTCCGCAGCGAGGCGCCTTGGAACCGCGAGACTCGCACTCGGAAGGATGGTCGTTCAGATCCAGATTTACGTTTTCCGTGATTTCCCTAAATCACTCCAGGCAAATGCCGGGATGCTCCCTATCAAAGGGCACGGCCGATTTCCTTCCCTCCATCTTTATCCAAAAATCCGAGCGTTAGCTCCGTCTCTAATGATCACGCTGTCGACGGGACGTTAAACCCTAAGATTCCTTCCTTCCTTCCTACTCCACCGCGGCATCTTTATTGCTTTTGATCGAATCAATAATAGGCAATCGTTAAATTCGCGTGGTACTGAAGCACCCGAGTATCAATGAATTTCCAGTAAGAAAACTAGTGTTTTTCGACCTGTGGGTCGTGATCCCCAGTGGGGGCACAAAGACGTCCTTCAGGGGGTCGCCGTCACAGGAGGAAGTACTTCAAAAATGTTCAAAATGTTCAAATGTTTGTACAACTTATGGGACTTAACTACGGGGTCATCAGTCCCTAAGCTTACAAACTACTTATGAACTACTTACGAACTAGGACGGCACAAATATCCATGCCCGAGGGGGGATTCGAACCCCCGACCGTAGTGGCCGTGCTGGCCGTGACTGCAGCGCCTCAGTCACCTCGGCCACCGCGGCCGGCGAGGAAGTACTTCCACCATAAGAAACCACACTAGTGCTTGTCTGACTAGTACGGTTCCGAACATAAAAATTAAAGCCTAATAAAAGTGACATTTCTTTTATAATAGAAGTATGCAATTTTTTGCTTTATCTTAATTAACATTCCGTGTTAACCATGAATAAACGAAAAGCTTGAGAAATGCCTTTAGAAACCAATTAATAGTTAATTTAACAAGCTGCAATAAATAAATACGAAAAAGAAAGATTCTACTTCTTTACTAACTGTACAAGTGTAATGAGTAATTTTGAAAAATTCGCAAGAAAAGATCTACTTCTTTACAAATTCACTCTACAGTAGGACCTTGCTTAACAAGCGTAATTCCATTCTCCAATGTGAAGCACGTGTTATGTGACAAATATTTGTCTTACTGTGCAAAACAACAGACACCATTTACATTAACGGCCATTAATTTATGTATTCGAAATACTGAAATATCTCGACCGTTGCAAGACACTGAGATATATTCAATGGCGAATTGAATATTTATGGCCTGGTTAGCCTAATACTCAACAAACAACTTAGAACGAACATGAACAAACGACCGCAAAGCATAGATCTAGTTGAAGAAAAAAAAAAACGGCTAAGACGATCGCTGGCCCGACCCCGATTCGAATCCGCGACGTGCTCAAATTTCAACTTCGCCACTGATTTTATCTCTATCGCTGCATTGGTCTAGACGTTTCCATATTTCGAATTCACAAATATTTTTCTGTCTGAATTGATGAAAAATACTAAAAAATCATAAAATAATGTCTAATGCTGCACATTTTTTTTTTCTTTTTGACCGAAAGTTGCAACACTAGTAGAAAATTAAATTCATTGCCTTTATATCACACGCATACTGTAGTTGTGTTACGGTTCAGAGAAGGGGGTCGCCGCAGCATGTTTACTTTGAAGGCGGTTGAAAAACTCTGATGTAAACTGATTTGCTTCTTCTTATAGATTATTTGTGAATTAGACAGTGTTTCAACAGTGCGTATCGAATTAGTAGCATGTAAATCTCACTTGTTAACGTTAGTGTTTTTAAAGAGAAACTCGTAAAGGTTAGATATTTCAGAGATAAAACCAGAAACTTCCCATCCCGACTACAACGTTACGTAAGTCTTCCGAGCTTCAGTAACTAATGTAGGACAAGAGTGCTGAGCTTAAGACTTCGATCCTTGAGGCGCACAGTTGTCGAGTAAACGCGCGTGATCGTTTTTGTGGTAAAGTTGTTGTAATAATCGAGTTGCAGTGTTCGTAAAGGAATTTTATAATGCAGCTGCTCCTTTTTCACTCAACGTGTAGTTTTGTAGATCACATAGTTATATAATCGACGACGTTCACTTGAATTATGAAATACTGTTTATATAGTAATAAGTCTTGTTTGTAGAAATGAGTGTAAGGTCGGCTTCGTCATCTGTTTTCCTTAACGTATATCTTATCCGCTGTGTTAGAAATAGAAAGCGTACGTGCTTTGTCCATGTGATTTATCTTACCTCAAGCCGACTGCCTGTAATGCTACCCGACTAACCTCACAACATTGTCATTAGTATTGTGATCTGTTGTTTCAAACTCACCTCTACACGTTGTGGGAGTTCCATTTGCGCAGCAGCCTTCAAAAAAAATTATTACTCCCTTAGTTGCCTTACATCTTGTTAGTTCTTTCTAACTTTGTTCTGTGTGCGCCTAGTCATCATATAGGGCAGAAACTTTGTACCGAGCGACTTAGTTCGGTGCTAGTAGCCATTATCGCAATTATCGGGATAAAAATACCCAACGGTGATACTGATTTGGATGTTTCGTAACTTTCCATGAAGGCTTCTGATCATAGCATATCGCAATTCTTCAGCCCCATTGCTAGTCTGAAATACTTTTCCCTGTGTAATGTCCTCGTCAGCGCGGCGGAGTGCCGATTGGTCCAAGGCATCATGCTACGGTCTGGGCGGCTATTCCCGTCGGAGGTTCGAGTGCTCTTCTTGGCATAGGTGTGTGTTGTCCTTTGTGGAAGTTGGTCTAAGTAGTTTAGAGTCAGCATCCACGGAAAGGGCGAATAGCAGATACTGCCGACTGACAGACGGATGACAGTGAAACTGAATTGGTCGGTGTCAGTGAGCTATTGTTATTGTTTGTGCCTGCGTCTTTTACTACCCAATTACCTGTAGAGCTGTTGTTGTGAACAAATACTATGCACGTAGATGAAACGGCCCAAATTCAGACTGCGGCTGTCTACCTGTCAAATTTCGCAGACAATAGACGACTAACAAATGAGATTGACAAGAAGTGCAAAATGGCTAAGCAGGAGTGGCTAGAAGGCAAATGCAAGGATATAGAAGAACGTATAAATAGGGGGAAAATAGATACAGCCTACAGGAAAATAAAAGAAATATTTGGAGATAAGAAAAACAGCTCTATGAATATCAAGGACACTGATGGAAAACCAGTTCTCAGCAAAGAAGGGAAAGCTGAAAAGTGGAAAGAGTATATAGAGGGGCTCTACAAAGGAAATGAAATTCGAGACAATATTGTAGGAAGGGAAGAGGACGTAGATGAAGCTGAAATAGGAGATACTGTACTGAGAGAAGAATTTGACAGAGCCCTGGAAGACCTAAGTAGAAACAAGGCCCCTGGAGTAGATGATATTCCCTCAGAGCTACTGAAGTCTCTGGGAGAAACAGCCATGACAAACCTGTTTCACCTGGTGTGTAAGATGTATGAGACAGGCGAAGTATCCTCAGACTTTAAGAAAAATGTAAGCAGATTCAGACAGATATAGGTTGCAGTTCTTATGTGGAGATGAAGAGGCTTGCTCAGGATAGGGTATTGTGGAGAGCTGCATCAAACCAGTCTTCGGACTGAAGACCACAACAACAACAACAGTACCGATTCATAAATGAAATGCATGTTCTGCGCTGTACATAACAGATTTAAATACTAAATCTAGTTCTCCATTGTTACACATATTTCTTAAACTATTTTGTAATACACTTCAACAATGCTCTCATAGAGTACGGGTTTTTAAAGCCTTTTGTGACGTTCTTCATGTTACATAATTTTCCAATTCGACCATTTCGTAACCGTATCCGTATTAGCTGTAAGGTTGTACTGAAGCGTATGCATGTTCATCATGTAGCGGTTTAAAAAATTTTCCTTGTCTCTCTTCAGTTCATGTGTTACAGTTCTAGTTTACAGATTCTCCTTTGCATACACCGGCAACATTTCTTACGTTTTATTTTACAAATGATTACACAACACTCACATAGATAAAACATGGATAACAGGGGCCGACACAGATACGTCTAAGCAGTTCGGAAGATACGAACAGACAGATGAAGTGAAATGCTGTTCTTTCTCTCGTGTCCAGAAAAACAAGTGTATGCTCATCAGGGTTCAGAGGTATACGAGAGACAGAAAAACACTCCGTGATAAAATATATCTCCGGTTAATTTTTTAGATTGTATTGTTTCAAAGTGGATCCTGCGAAGTAAGATGCCAGTTACCGACGTGCCCTTGCAGTAAAATAATGGCCCTCTCTTTCTGATTGCATACGTGGGTTACCCTGCCCTTGCCTTCGGGTTACAGTTCCATCTCAGTAAATTGTCGTCACATCCGATAAATAACAGAACTATTCTCATTAAGCTCTGGCCCCGCAAGGTTTGAGACTGTCCTCCCTCCAGTCTCCCTCCACCGCAAAGAGTTGTGTACGTGTCTCTTTTTTGTGCCAAGCCGGCCGCGGTGGCCGAGGCGACTGAGGTGCTTCAGTCACGGTCTCCACGGCCACTACGGTCGGGGGTTCGAATCCCCCCTCGGGCATGGATATTTGTGCCGTCCTTAGAATTAGCTAGTTCATAAATAGTTTGTAAGCTTAGGGACTGATGACCCCGTAGTTAAGTCCCATAAGTTCTACAAACATTTGAACTTTTTTTTTTGTGCCAAATTGCAGCGTTTGTGAATGTGTATACAACAATAGTGGATGTGGATCTATCTAGCAAACACTACTCCGTTAGAGAGGTGCCCTGACGTCATTGTTGGCATACCTGTATACAGAACGGAATGCCATCTTCCATGCGGAATACTATTGTGCAGGCATCTGTTGACAGTTGGTATCATACTATGAATTCGACGCAAGCCGGAGACACCAGTTTAGTACTCAAGAAATAGCGTCTTCGCTTTTGTGGGATTCATTGAGCGTTGAGCTATTTACTTTTTCTAGAAAGTGCAGATCATTTTCGCTTGCTGAGTCAGGAAGTTCCTTTTCCTGGCGATTGACTGACTGCCAGTCGTGTGTCAGATGTTACACACTAGCAGTGAAATGAACTTCGACGGTCGCTCGAAATCGACTAAGGACCTAGTAAACGTCTAGCCAAAATCTGTCACTTTCTCTTCGGACCCGGAACTTGTGCATTAGGAGGTATCCACACATTGTTTACGGATGCCATTTTGCACGTTGCAGTAACTTAATAATATGTGAATCGAAATGATTTAGAGACTATTAAATGTTACACATTAATGACGAATACCTGCAAATTTAAATGACGTCTGAAAATTTGTGATTGTAAGCCGGGTCTCTTCCTCACTAGACTTTTGCTCTGACCACTACGCCAACGTGGCACAGGTGCTCTTACACAACCACACAGTTTTATCGTGGCACGCTTCCCTCCTCAGTCCGCAGTTTCCCCTTTGCCCCTCTACATGTCGATCTCTTAAACTCGTTCTGTATGGAGGTGTTGTTCCATGTGCTTTAAAGAGCCTTTACAGTATTTCCCGAGTTTGAGCGGAATGCCGTGTAGACTGAGGCAGAGGAACGAAGCGTGCTAGGGTAAAGGGGTGCAGCTGTGCGAAGCCACTGCGCCATGGTGGCGTAGTGGTAACTGAAACTGCCTGACGAGGAGGAGGCCAGACCTCGCACCTCGGCCTTGGTGTATATTTCCACACGAGGCTTCAGTCTGCACACAGAACGTGATCTTTTCCCACAGTGTAGAATATGGATTGATCAAGGAGAGGATGAGGAACAAAAAAAAAATCTAATGATCTTCGGAAATGCGCCACTTCTATGCTACAGACATTCAATCATACTTTGTTACAGAGGTTTCGGTCTAAAACGCGCTATGAGACTTAAAAGTTTAAATAAAATGAAGCGAGACAAAATCTCTCTCTCTCTCTCTCTCTCCCCTTTGTGTACGTGTCTGTGTCTGTGTCTGAGTGTGTGTGTGTGTGTGTGTGTGTGTGTGTGTGTGTGTGTGTTTGTTTGTTTGTTTCAGCATGTACGCTGGAAGTCATCAATCTGTATGCGATTCACGCACACTGACACAGCCCTATATAAAATCTGAAACTAATTACTTTTGTCAGAATCAGCATAAGACTAAATATGGCAATTAATCAACATGGCAGTGACTCATAACGGTATGTGTGGCCCTGTAAATAAGTATTGATTAACGCTTAACAAGACTGTGATACCAGACACAAATGTGTGCTCTGATGGCGTGACTGGCAAAATTTAGCAGTGACCGATAACAACAGAATGAAATGTACGGATGTAGCTCAAAATGAAATTGCATAAGTTACCCTACCAATCATGTAATTCATTAATTAACAGGCTACAAACAAATGTTTCGAACGGGTGTGATACTTAATCTAAATGAATACTTGATTGGTATGACAGACAGCCGTTGTACAACAAGGATCGCCCTCAGATTGACGTCTGATTTCATTAACAAACAAATTACTGGGTTGTGATCAAGTGGTGTAGGCTAAATAATTTTAACGTTTCAAGCGTTTTGCAGAATTGAAAAAATGTCAGCTACCCGAAAAGATAGCTGGCCTCATTATAATTGCAAAATGAAAGTTTGAGAATAAGTAGCGACTCAAAACAAAATGTATGGAACGAACAAAGAACGTCACAACTAAACGGCCCTTTCCAAGCGTGATATCAGAAATGAATAAACTGCATTTCACTCACCTCTCTCTGGCGACACCCAGCACACGCAGGGTACGTGCGTTAACATAATATCTAATTTATTACTGACTTTTGAACATAAATTTAAATGAACATCAATTTGTAGAATTAAGGAAATGATCTAATTGTAATTATCGAGTATTAGTTGTTCGCATATTACAATGTATCGGTAACATATTTCTCGAATTAAATTGATCCTACCAGTTGCGCTCAAAGTAACAGGATGAAGTATTTTATAAAAGGACGTGTCTGAATTCATGCCCAAATTGGACAGTAATCTTACGCAATTTACGTAAAGTTGATGAGGTGCGTTGTCCTATCACAAAGAAGAAAGACAGAAGATATATTTAAAGAATCTAACAACTAATTCAATTATTTTAATAAGTATTTTATTCAAAGAGTCACTTGATTCGATTGAATTACTACTGAATGTTCCGTAACTATATGGGTCGATCGGGTTAACCTCGTAATGACTTGACAATGCAAAAGCACACTAAAGAAATAAGAAAAAGAACACACACCTTAAAGGTTTTTCAGAATAAAAATCATTAATCATTTTTTCCTACTGAAGAAATACATAAATAATCTCCTGATACAATCATGGTCCACACCAGACAGTTAACCGCGGCGCTCTCCTCCACATCTGTGGCGCCACAACCTGTGCAACCAACGATTATTGCTAACACTCTCCAAAGATATGCACTGTACAAGGTGACCGATGCCATCACCTAAGCAGTGGTTATCCCTCAACTGTACCATGCAGTTATAGTGTGTGTTGAAAATGTTTTACCTGTGCCTCAACTTTCTGATATTAATGGTGCATTTGACACACAAGCAGTAGTGACGTCACTGCATGAATGTGCTGCTCCATTGTCTCCACATCTGGAATGGGCTCTGCATACACGATAATTTTGAGACGGCCCCATGAGCAGAAATCGCACGGGTTGACGGGTTGAGATCCGTTGAACGTGCAGGCCATTCAACTGGACCTCTTCGTCCGATCGTTCGACCACGGAAGCCACAACTGAGACACGTCCGGACGTTGACGGCGAAGTGGGCTGGAGCACCACCATGTGGCAGCCACATGACCCTTCGAAAATCATCTGCGGCACAGTATGGGGAACAGTGAACGGTACCACCCTGTAGGGGGAGACCATGGTATTGTAACTGTGGCTGCGTGATATAGCGCGTCTTAGACCGCAGACTCTGTATCATTGTACGATTCAATAAATGGTCTTTAGCAGGGAAACCATGCGTTTGTGCAGTGGCGGACTAAGGCTTTCGGAAGCCCGGGCGGCGGAAAAATAAAATGAGGCTCTCCGTTCACTTGCAAATACATGTGTTACTATAATTAAAAGAATCTTTTGAGGTTTGGAGGCCCCCAGGAGGAGAAGCATGGGACGGTCTAAAGGAAATTGCTTTCGACATTTTGAGGCCCGAAAACGAGAGAGGAGATGCAAAGAGCGCTAAAAAAAAAAATAAAAAAAATAAAAAAGCCTTGGAGTTATTTGGGGGCCGGGGCAATCGGCCCCAGCCCCCTTCGCTTAGTCCGTCACTGCATTTGTGAGTATTACATGATATTTGGTATGTATCCTCGTCCAATCTTATAAGTTTGTACACAGTGGAAAAAATCAACCTGCATACAAATTTATTATTATAAACGATACAGGGCACACTTTGAGTAGCTCTCAAGGCCCAAGTCACACAGAAATGGCGCGGCGCGGACACCCGGTATTGAAAAGGCAAGAACGCCGTATGGGCGGGACGTGAGCAGTGCACGCTTGTAGCGGCGCAGGCAGGGAGGGGCGGGACGGCCTCCCTACCAGTGTCTCACAGCATGTCGTCGTCGTCGTCGTCCGGCGAAGACAGTGATGCACTGGATTTTTAGCAGTTACTGAATTTTCAGCAGCGCAGAAGATATTCGGCTGAAGAAAGGGAGGAAATCGGCATATTCGATGTGACGAAAGAACTGAATATGTGCCCCAACCGTTTGCAGAATTATCACATAATGTCTCAAAAGTGTTTCTACATTGTGTTAAAGAAAATAAAGGCTGCCTTTCAGAGCGGAAAGGCATTGGCATAGGAGAATATTTTCACAAAGATGGCATAAGCAATTTTTGGGTAACTGTCACAAAATATGCAGAATGACGTTTTAACTCATATGTAGTGTCTGCATCCAGAAACCCAAGATAGATAAACATAAAAGTCATATATATATATATATATATATATATATATATATATCCGAAAGAACAGACGTCACTTCTGATCCTGCAGTTGTTATTGTTTCACAGAATATATGACTTCAACAGCGAATGGGCAAAGCTGAAAGCCGGCCGCGGTGGCCGAGGAGACTGAGGCGCTCCAGTCACGGTCTGCACGGCCACTACGGTCGGGGGTCCGAATCCCCCCTCGGGCATGGATATTTGTGCCGTCCTAGTTCGTAAGTAGTTCATAAGTAGTTTGTAAGTTTAGGGACTGATGACCCCGTAGTTCAGTCCCATAAGCTGTACAAACATTTGAACATTTTTTTTTTTTTTTTTTTTTTTTTTTTTTGCAAAGCTGAAAATGTGTACCCAGCCGGGATACGAACCTGCCTGTGGGCAGGGTAAAGCTGGAAATTTAGGTCTGACGGAAGGTGTGCTTAGGTAGTCCTTGCATGTGTGACGATCACTGTGTCCTCAGTGGTGTAGGGGTCGGCGCAACTGCCTAGAACGCAGGAGACCCGGGTGCGAATCCCGGCTGGGTACACATTTTCAGCTTTGCCCATTCGCAGTTGTAGTCATACATTCTGTGAATATTATAAGTCTTTTTTTTTTTCCTTCCTGTAAAATTTGCTGTCATTAGTTATGGCGTTGTTCGGGCGAACGAATCAGTTATGCATCATCAGAACAATATTACTGATAATGATATGTAGTGGATAACCTGTTTCATTTAGTTCTGCAGCGATATTCTGTCAGGCTTTGTCCTGCACACTGCGATTGCAGTAGTCTGTACGATTATGTTCGTTTAATTGGATTTCGCAAAACTTTCCGTTGAAGTCGGAGTCATTTGGCTTTTGAAACTTGTAAATAGACTGACTGCCGCGCGCCACCTGCATGTAATGTGTTGGCGTCGCGCCTGTTCAGTGCGCCTCTAGCGGCGACAAACGCCGAGGCGCTGACTGCTGAGAGGCGCGTCCCGCCACGCCACCTCTGTGTCGACTGAGCTTAGCTGCCCCATTTGATAACACGAAGGCGGCGGTTCCTCCTACCGCATCTGCGCCTGCCGCCCGCGTCGCGCGCATAGACGGTTCGCGGAAGACGCTGTCATTTATCGGTAAGTCACCAGAAGATTAAAAGAAACTGCATAATGATTTAGGTATCTGTATGGTGCAAAAATTAGCAATTGACCCTTAATAATGACAAGTCATCCATATTACGAGTAAGAGAAATCCGATGAACTTTCAACTAAATACCTAGCAATAACAATGACGATAAACTTATATTGGAAATAACAGATAGAAAATGTAGTAGGCCGCGGTGGCCGAGGGGACTGAGGCGTTCCAGTCACGGTCTGCACGGCCACTGCGGTCGGGGGTTTGAATCCCCCCTCGGGCATGGATATTTGTGACGTCCTTAGTATTAAGTAGTTCAAAGGTAGTTTGTAAGTTTAGGGACTGATGGCCCCGTAGTCGAGTCCCATAAGCTGTACAAACATTTGAACATTTTGAAGAGTAACCAAAAACTACGTTTCGTTGGCAGAACACTTATAAGATGCAACAGTTCTACTGAAGAAACTGCCTATTCCACACTTGCGCGTCCTATTTGGGAGTATTGCTGCGCTTTGTCTGATCCACACTAGGTGGTACTGAGAAGATTCAGAGAAGGGCAGGTCGTTATGTATCATCGCGATATAGGGGAGAAAGTATCACGGTAATGATGCACGAGTTGGCGTGGAAATCACCAGAAGAAAGGCGTAACACGTTGCAGCGAGATTTATCTGAGAACTTTCTTTCACCAATTTCTCTTCCGAATGCGAACATATTTTGTTAGCACCCACCTACATAGGGAGATATGTGGGCGCTAATGACCTTAGCAGTTGTGCGCCCTAAAACCACAAAAAAAAAAGAAAAAAAAATAGGGAGATATGGTCGTCACAATAAAAGAGAGATTAATCAGATCGAAAACGGAGAGATTTTGGTGTTCTTTTTTCGTGGACGCTATTACAACATGAAACTGTAGAGAAATATGATGAAAGCGGTTCGTTGAAGCCTTGTCATGCACTTGAATATAATTTTCGGATTATTTTATGTTGATGATCCTGTCTTTTTACGGCTGCGAGCGCACGGTTGCTCGCCGTCGGAGGTTCGAGTCCTCCCTGGGGCATTTGGCGGGGGGGGGGGTTGTCCGTAGGTTAGTTTACCCTACTTTAAGTAGTTTGTAATCTACGGACTGATGACCACGCAGTTTCGTCCGATAGATTTACAAACATCTTTGTACGGAAGTGTCAGGACCCCCGTAGCCAGTGAATGTCGGCTTGAGTCACAGTGTGCGGTGTGCTGGGCTTCGTTGTTGGTGGCTCGCCTAGCACCACCGCCCCTGCTGGCGGTTCTCCGCTCTTTGCGGCAGCCTGCCGCCCCTCTCGCCCCCCCCCCCCACCCCCGCTGTTCTTTTGCAGTCGTTAGCCTAGCGGATTAGTGCTGCCGGCCCAACGCTTCGGCGGGAATGAAAGGAGTTTAGCTGCCTGATCCGCCACCAATAAAGGGCCTTTATTCCCAGGGAGGCGCCACCCTGCACTTGCTGGGATCGTTTCTCTTCCTGATTTAGTGCCGCCTTAACTGCTCTTCTCCCAGGTTGACACTCCGAGTGCTGATTAAAATAGTGCTCGACATTGGCACCTGTGTGTAACGCGATTCTTCTTACGGTTCCATGTTTCTTGAAGTTGAATTCTCCATTCATGTGTGACTGGTGCATTACTTACAGGAAAGGGGACGTATTATGTCAATAAATGCATATAATCTCTCTCTCGTTTTTAACTTTTCTGCTTTGTATGAGTTATGGGTAACGAAACTCGCCGCGTTGGAGTAGCCGAGCGGTCTAAGGCGCCTCGCTGCGGAGCGCGCTATAGCTCGCCGTCGGAGGTTCGACTCCTCCCTGGGGCTTGGGGGTGTGTGTTGTCCTTAGGTTAGTTTATCTTAGTTTAATTAGTTTGCAAGCTATGAACTGATGACCACGCAGTTTGGTCCGAAAGATTGACAAATGAAACTTTCACTCTGCAGCGGAGTGTGCGCTGATATGAAACTTCCTGGCAGATTAAAATTGTGTGCCGGAACCGGGACTCGAACCTGGGACCTTTGCCTTTCGCGGGCAAGCGCTCTACCAACTGAGCTACCCCGACACGACTCACGATGCCGCCCCACAACTTTACTTCCGCCAGTACCTCGCCTCCTACTTTCCAAACTTCACAGAAGCTCTCCTGCAAACATGCAAGATTAGCACTCCTGGAAGAAAGGATATGGTGGAGACATGGCTTAGCCACAGCCTAAGGGATGTTTCCAGAATGAAACTTTCACTCTGCAGCGGAGTGTGCGCTGATATGAAACTTCCTAGCAGATTAAAATTGTGTGCCGGAACCGGGACTCGAACCTGGGACCTTTGCCTTTCGCGGGCAAGCGCTCTACCAACTGAGCTACCCCGACACGACTCACGATGCCGCCCCACAACTTTACTTCCGCCAGTACCTCGCCTCCTACTTTCCAAACTTCACAGAAGCTCTCCTGCAAACATGCAAGACTAGCACTCCTGGAAGAAAGGATATGGTGGAGACATGGCTTAGCCACAGCCTAAGGGATGTTTCCAGAATGAAACTTTCACTCTGCAGCGGAGTGTGCGCTGATATGAAACTTCCTGGTAGATTAAAATTGTGTGCCGGAACCGGGACTCGAACCTGGGACCTTTGCCTTTCGCGGGCAAGCGCTCTACCAACTGAGCTACCCCGACACGACTCACGATGCCGCCCCACAACTTTACTTCCTCCAGTACCTCGCCTCCTACTTTCCAAACTTCACAGAAGCTCTCCTGCAAACATGCAAGACTAGCACTCCTGGAAGAAAGGATATGGTGGAGACATGGCTTAGCCACAGCCTAAGTTTGGAAAGTAGGAGGCGAGGTACTGGCGGAAGTAAAGTTGTGGGGCGGCATCGTGAGTCGTGTCGGGGTAGCTCAGTTGGTAGAGCGCTTGCCCGCGAAAGGCAAAGGTCCCAGGTTCGAGTCCCGGTTCCGGCACACAATTTTAATCTGCCAGGAAGTTTCAGATTGACAAATATTTGAACTTTTTTTTTCACCGAACCTCGCAGATGTTCTGAATGCTGTTACTGTCTTTACTTTAAAAGAAACCAAAACATGATTCGAAATGTAGAATCTAAAACTGTAAATAAACCACAAATATTCACGTTCAGAGCCGTCGTATGACTCATAAAGCCGGCCGCGGTGGCCGAGGGGACTAAGGCGCTCCAGTCACAGCCTGCACGGCCACTACGGTCGGGGGTTCGAATCCCCCCTCGGGCATGGATATTTGTGCCGTCCTAGTTCGTAGGTAATTCATAAGTAGTTTGTAAGTTTAGGGACTGATGACCCCGTAGTTAAGTCCCGTAAGCTGTACAAACATTTGAACATTTTTAACTCGTCTAGGAATCGCAACCGTGTCCGAAAGAACAGTCTGCCGCGGCGGAGCGATCGAGCGCATTGAGGCGCTTTGCTGCGATGCGCGAGGCCGTTCCCCGTCGGGGGTTCGAATCCCCCTTCGGGCATGGATGTTGTGTCGTCTTTAGTGTAAGGTAGTTCATAAGTAGTTTGTAAATTTAGGGACCGATGACCCCGTAGTTAAATCCCTTAAACTTTATAAACATTTGAACATTTTTGAACAGACTGTGAAACATCCAGTGGCGAGTCTAGTGCTAAATCACTGAAAGCTCGTTAGCGACTGTTTCTGCTCCTATTGCTTCTCCGCTGACAACACAATGGTCTACTCCCCGGCTTCTTTTACTGCCGGCTGCACTTACCACGTTCAGTTCCGCATTACTAAAGGATAACCAGAATGATTTGACTACATAATATAAAAAGAACATATTTACACCACGTACATATACGTTTTCTGCAATTTTGTCTTAAATTTTTCTGCTCTCCTTCTCCAGTAGCTAAGTGAATCAAATACCGAATACGATTGTTCTCAAGCAGCGTAATGACAAAAAGTGTAATGTTATTCTCAGTGAAGTGCTGTATGTATTGTATTCCACTGACCTGTAGACTCTAGTGATGAATACACAGACCAAACACATTACTTTGGTTGTCACCTGTGTGTGCGCTTCCATTTATATATACGTGTCCTTAGAGAACCATGAAATCCCTCTCTTCCCGCAAGCCGTTGGCAGAGTGATACCAGCAGTAGTCATACTTCTTCATTTGACCATTTTTCAAGCTGAAGGTGCTCTCAGCATTGCAACAAATGTATTTCTACGCTATTTCATCTGTGACATAGCTTAACAAGACTTTACTGGAGAGGAATTTCCAGGTACGGTAACATTGTCATAACTTAGTTCTAACGTTACCAGGAGGGGAATTATTAACCAGTCACACCATGTAATCATTTAAGAGAATGAAATCGTTAAATGTTATAAAAATGAACTAAATTTCGTATGAAGGGCGTCAGCTACATTTGCATTTACATTTCTAGGATTTCATATAGTGAACTGAACCCGTAAACACCACGAGAGAGCTCGGTAATAATATGGATGACTATTGCGAGACATGACTTATTACCGTCCAGTTCTGTCATTACACAAAACTGACTAATTCAGTTTAAATGGAACTCATATTACAACAGTGAAATAGTCATTCGATGAAATTAATGGGAATCCACTGAGATAATTAATAGCCGGCCGCAGTGGCCGAGGTGACTGAGGCGCTCCAGTCACGGTCAGCACGGGCACTACGGTCGGGGGTTCGAATCCCCCCTCGGGCATGGATATTTATTCCGTCCTAGTCCGTAAGTAGTTCATAAGTAGTTTGTAAGTTTAGGGACTAATGACCCCGTCGTTAAGTCCCATAAGCTTTACAAACATTTGAATATTTTTTTAGATAATTAATATCAGCAAACAATTTACAAATTCTCTCGGATTTCCTTTTTTTGTACAGAATAATCTTATTATTATGCTTTCTGAGTAAAGGCTGTTTTCAGCACTATATTTCAGATTTACGATTCCCAAATACCACTTAGGAGAACTACTCGTAGCTTTAATTAACGAACATAAAAAGAGGAAACACTAATGAGATTTAAAACTTGAGTCAGGCCTGGTGGCGTTGCTCGAATAACGTAAGACGGCTCGTTAAAAGAAGGAAGTCTGCTTCGGGTTCCGAAGTGGCACGAAGTTTCACTGGTACAGAGATATTCAGCGCAGTTCACTAAACATCGAACAAACTATGAAATTATTACAAACTCCTAGGCATATTTCAACAGTATCTTACGTCCAGTTGAAAAATGAGTCGATGGACAATCACTGTACACAATTAAAATTTTTAACTAACAGGCGATGTCAAAAATATAACTCTTAGCATAGTTAAACTGTGCATCATCCTTAGATGACAAGTCCTTATATTCCATTTACTGCATTCACCCATTATATGTAACCAACTGTCCTTGTGATACTTCAAATTTTCCTCAAGAATCCCAAATTTGTAATTACATTCTCTACGTCGCGTCTGACTGGGGCCTTCCATCAGCGTACCCAAATTTCAGATAAGACTGCACTCAGTTTCATGGTAAGACAGAATCATTGTGCTATCTACATATTTCAGTTCATCTAGTTGGTGTATTTGACTAGTCAGATGTAACAAAGTGTGATTTGATTTAGTTTTCACTTTTTCAGCTCCCATGAACTTGCAACTATACTCCCTTAGCTTAATCACACTTCAGTGCTCCATCACTGTAGCCACTGCTTGTAAAAGGCAGTACTCAGTTTAACGATAAAAGAAGGTGCAAGTTACTTAGTAAGATATAAAGATCCTAATTTCTTCAAAACTAATTACAGTACTTACGTGCCGCGCGGGAGTAGCCGAGCGGTCTGGAACGCTACGTTATTGTACAGAGTAGCACATACAGAGGAGAAGCCCCCCCCCCCTAACCACTGTCCTACGCTCCCCTGGTAGTTCCTTAAGATGTTAGCAGGTGTTAGACGGTTCCCCGGCTTATTACCGGTAGACGACACTAGAGGCGCTTCTGTGGGTAGCGTGGAGAGGAGGCTGAGGGGAGAGCTCGTGCCGCCTGCTAAGAGACCGCGGCTGTGTCCATTTTGCTGGCGTTTGAAGGGAGGTGGTGGTGGGGACAGCCGCTACCTGCCGCCTGCTCTGGCCAGTTTAAAGGACTGCTTTTGACCGCAGCGCCATCATGGGACATCTTACGGAACCTTCCCTTCCCGCACCCCTGAGCGTAGGACTGGGCCCTTACGGAGGTTTCCCGTCTGTATATATTTGTCTGTGGTTATGGATCGCGCAGTCTCCCGCGTCGGGATTTCAAATCCTCCCTCGGATAGGAATGTGTGTGTTGTCCTTAGATTAGTTTAACTTAGTTTAAGTAGTTTGTCAGTCTAGAAACTTATGACTAACGTAGTTTGGTCCTATAGAATTACAAAAATTTGAATATAGTGCTTACAAGAAGCAAAGCGATTGCGTTCGTCGCTTGAGTACGGTGGTACTGCTGTTGTGGCTGAGGGTTATTTGTGACACCTATCTGCGGTAAGGTTGGAGCTGGATATTCAGGTAGCTAACTACAAAACAATTAGGGAATCAGGTGAGGTATCAGTACTTTATTCCGAATGTAAATTTTGTGTGATACATTTTGGTATTTTGCTCTCTCAACTCTTTACCTGAGGTTTACATGGCGTTCACTTAGAGCGAGGCACCATGTGACTATCTTGATAGTAAAAAAAGTCATTCTCGTCGCCCTCTAATATGGTGTGTGCACACCTCGGGCGTCCAGTACAGTTGCACACCTGCGTTGCATGGACAGTATGAGGTTAGAACTCAGCTCTTGGGGTATATTTAACTTCTCCTCCACGAGTGCAGTATTCAGCTCTGGAACCGTCGTGGGAGACGCAGATCTGTCTGCAATGCGCTATCCAAGTGCATCCCAGTGTTGCTCAGACGGATTTATGTCCCGTGAACAAGCTGGCCACTGTTCCCCACAGCTTCCAGCATTTCGTCCACCAGTGCAGCTGTTTGGAGACGGGCGTTATCGTCCAACTGAGGGAACACTTCTGTTATGGCATCAGCTTAGGGCACAACAAAAGTCTAAGGATCTCGTCTCCATACCTCTGAGCTGAACAAGCGCCATTGTGAAGACATGGAGGTCCGTACGTCCGCCATTACTGGTCTCTGTCCAACCTTTTGTCCACCACCATGATATGGTGTTTCCTGTACATAAGCAGTATTGTTCGAGTTCCATGTCCTCTCCAGATGAGAGAACGATGACTGTCAATCTGAACACACAATCTTGACTCATCTGTGAACAGAACCCGGCGCCATTCGTTACGACTGCATTGGGCCGAGTTTCATTCAACCTCCTGTCTCGACGATCTGTTAACCGGAGATAACGGTAATCTCTTGGTGATATTACCCCTGGAAGACCTTGGCCTTGCCTTATTTTAATTGGTACTGTTGTTTGAAATCGCGTCCAGGTCCTGGACACACAAATAGCTGCAGCCCTCTCCCTTTGTGTCTGTCCCGCTTCCAACCTTCTTATGGCTCTCCATGCCATAGCTTCTGGTTGGTCAGGTGGTTGTTGTTGCGCTACCTGCTCAGTACACTATCTGAACCCAACTGCACGTGTAATTCTTTTGGTAGAGTAAACACAAGGTAACATCAACCCTCTCTGCATTAACTTTGTATTTTTACCACTATCGCGGTTGCCGTAATGTTGTTGTCACCACTCCGTATAACCGGCAGAAAGACGTCGGACCAGTGTAGTCCATTCTGCCGATGGCAATACTTCAGTACCTCGTATCTCAACTAATCCCCTAATTCTTTTGACTAGTATATCGCCTGGAAGTGATGTTTGTATTGGACTCCGCTATTATGGGAGGTTTCGGAAAAACCAACACTGAACTTCAATAGTTAGGTATTTTCTGTTATTTATCAATTATACAAGAAGTAGATTTAATGCATAAATAGTTTGCAAGCCTAGGGACTGATGGTCACAGTAGTTTAGTGCCAAAAATTTGCGAACACTTGAACTTCTGGACTCGGAGAGACGAGAATCAGATGCAAATTTTTTTAATCGTTGGAGCAGAGTTAACTCTGTTGCAAGAAAAAATTAGGTTTTATTTGCTAGGATCCTTGTCCTCCTCCTTTCAGTGTTATAGAGACAGGCAACCAATCTCGTTTGACAGATCTCTGCTTTCATGACTCTACAGAAGCTTCAAATGCAGGTTTGCTATACTTTATCTGCTGAGGTAAGTCGTAGGGTCAGATTTTCCTGGCGTGTTCTGGAGACCAATTAAATTTTCCATCCTGCACCGATAAGTTTTCAATTTTTCTGTAAATCATTCGCATTATTATTTGGCAACTATGAATTACGAACGCTGAGTTTTGTAAGTTCTAATATTCGCACATCTTAGCAGCTTTTTATATTATGTATTTATTTCATGGTTAATAGAAACTAATCATTCGCGATGGAGTTGAAAATCGAAATGTTGAGTAGGTCGAGGGGAGAGAGTAGATGGAGTAGAGGCAAAGATTCATGAACCTTGAATACAAACTATTTGGATAGAGAACTAGCTGTAGAAAAAGGGGGGAGCAAGATGTGAAATGAAATAGGGGGAGGTGGATTGTGTGATGGAAAGGAAAGTAGTCTTTTTTTTTAGCTTTGTAACTTCTTTACATGCCATATGGTAATTCACTCGCGTTTTAGGTATTGTAATGCTTTGTGTATATGAAAGTTTTCTTGACCAGATTAATAATGGGTAGCCAGACACGGTATACATCGATTGATTTGAGAAAAGAATTGTTAACTTTTTTTTTAATCTATCGGACCAAACTGCGTGGTCATCAGTCCGTAGCTTATAAACTACTTAAACCTAGGTAAACTAACCTAAGGACAACACACACACACACACACACACACACACACACACACACACACACACACACACACACACACATGCCCCAGGGAGGACTCGAACCTCCACGGCGAGCAACCGCGCGCTCCGCAGCGAGACGCTTTAGACCGCTCGGCTACTCCACCGCGGCTTAACCTTTCTAATCACTCACTGTTTCTCAGTCTATTACGTTCCATTTCACTTAACGTTTCTCTCCCCTTCTGCAATTTTACTCTCCCCTACTGTCCGCTATGTGGCAGTTCCTGTTCACTCATCTTTCTCTCCCCCGACGTTACCTCCCCCTCCGGTTTGAACTATGACTACTTCTTCACTTTTCTTACAAATTTAATAAATGACAATAATATAATTAAACAGAATAATATATATGATGACTTGCAGAAAAAGAGATCAGTTATAGTTCAAAGAACACATGATGCCTACTTGGCCAGAAAAATACAAATAAATAGTAGCGGTGCTACACTGTGTTGTGTTCAACATCATTAAATGATAAGTTTTGCAAAGAGTGTGTCATTAGGCCAGAATCAACAATGCCAGAAGTAAGGAATAACGTGGAAAAACTATGTTCATAAGTGAAATATTCTTTTAATTAGTTGTTATCGATATAGAAAGAAACCTACTTTGTACATATCTGTCGTTAAAGACAAGCCGAATAAGATAACGCAACGGGTAGCACAATATTCTTGTATTGGGGAGGACGGCTGTTTAATCACGCCTTATCACGTCACCGAGATTTGAGTTTCTGTGATTTTTCTAAACCGCTGCAGGAAAATTCCGGGATGGTTTCTTTGAAAGAGCTTGGCTGGTTTCTGTCCCCATCCTCACAAAAACGATCGGACCTTGTGCTCCAAATTTGATTACTACTGGTCACCGGGACGTTAAACCGTAGTAGTTAGTTCAAATGTTTGTAGAGCTTATGGGACTTAAGTACGGGGTCATCAGTCCCTAAATTTACAAATATCCATCCCCGAGGGAGGAATCGAACCCCCGACCGTAGTGGCCGTGCAGATCGTGACTGGCGCGCCGCAGTCCCCTCGGCCACCGTGGCCGGCGTTAGTCCTCGTTCCTTCCTCATTACAGACCTGGTGTTTTATTTCAGTTATTCGAAATGTGTTTGCTAACAGAAAGACACCTTTCCTCTTTGTTGCAAAGACAGATTAAAAATACGTGCAATAATCATATGCTTTTTATCTATGTACGACGCTTCAGTTTTATACATTGAGACATAGCAGAAAGAAGGCAAGGCTTTAACCTGCTCCCGCATTGGATGGAAGCATAATGTAGCCTAAATGTTTCGCAAGCGCATCTATTGGTCTTGTCACAAGGTGTACCATTGATTCCTTCACGAAGTTGGAAGCACAGCCCCTGTCCATCACACAGTCCTCTTCAAATTCCGCCGTCCTACCACACTCAGTCTCGTATTCGACTTCCATTCCAATCTTCCAAATAATACAGACAGTAAGCGATACGTATTTCAGACAGTATATTATAGGTATGCAGGGAAAATGTAGCATGTTTTCCTAGCTATAAAACGAGATAAAGCCGTCGAAGATAGATTATGAACATATGACGCTCTATTCATAGTAAGTTTGTAATACTGATTGTTGTTGCGCGACGAAGTAACATTTTACCAGTCTGAGAGAGCAACATTGTCTTTGTGTATTGAACGTCTCCAGTGCTGAAATCATTGCTAACGTAATCAGTTACGACGGCAATAGTACTTTTAGTTGATTCGTCTTTCTCCCAAACGTGTCACTGAAATGAACAAACGTGAGCTTAAGCCATTTGTGAAGTTTCGCGCGACTAAAGGCTAGTTTACACGACGACACTACGTTTCATGAAACTGCGCTGCTGGCCATTGCTCATGCGCGGCAGGCGTTCGCGCAACTCGTTGGCGAAACTAAACAGTTTCGGCACCTTCAACCTTTGCGAAACTGATTGCGCGTGTTTTTGGGTTAGGTTATAACCAATACAGAACAAAACACAACATAAAGGGGGGAATGGAAAAAATAATGAGGTTTTTGAACAAATATGCGATGAATAGGTGTTTGTGCGATTTTAAGCAGCAGCGTGTTAGTGCTCTTGAAGCAATTATTCGTGAATTAAATATTGATGGGTTGACGATTAGTGAATTGCAGACTAAAATCCATTCAATTCCAAATACTTATACAAACGAACTATGGCAATTGTGGATTTCGGAACACAGTACAGGTACTGCAGAGACGAATATCTACTTGGCAAGAAACGTAATGCAATTTGTAATTTCAGTTCTGGTAACAATGCTTCACGCATAACAGTATCTTGCTTCTTTATTGCATTACTAACTCTGTTTAAAAGGAACGTAAACTGCTCTGGTGACATTCGAAGTTGATTAAAATAGCTTCTACGGTCTTCAATTACAATTACAATTTCTATCAGCAAGGTCGCTGACCAACCGAGCTGACGTCTTTTTTTAATCCAGTCACGAACCCAAACACGTTTTTTTAATTCTTTTTTATGTTTACTCTTATGCAATGACTACACACAGAGAAGCAATAGTTCCGCCACAACTCTTACATATACCAAAACTTTCATTCTACGGCGGCTAAGGCACACACAAAACAACGAAACTGAAGTGTATAGTATTGGCGCTGTGTCTCCAGACACACACGAAACCAGTTGCGCGCAATTCATTTCTTGAAACGAATGTCGCAACCTAGTGTCGTCGTGTAGACTAGCCTTAACGGTGCCTAGCATCAGCGCGCCTGCCTCAAAGCATCATTGTCGTTTGGATTGGACTGTTGTGGAGGGAGACCGTCTGGCCGGAGGTGAGCCGACTAGAGAGAGCACCATGTGAACAAGTGGACGACAGCCGCCGCAGCTGCGGCCTGCGGGACACGTGTCCGCGCAGCTGAGCCACGGGCGTACCAGCGGCGCGGTCGATACCGCTCCCGTCCACTGCCGACTCTCAATTGCCATTGTCACCGTCATCGACTGACGATACAGACCTTCAGTTCATTCTGCACACGACTTGCTCGTTTCAAGAACTCTGAACAAAGTTTGACTTTTTTTTTTTTTATCTTCACCTGTCGTTTGCATCCATAACCTTAGACTGTGTGTCAGTGAGCTATTCGTTTCGTACTAATTTTCTTCCCGTCTTTCACAAGATCTAATACTCTATATAATGTAGAGCTATTTAAAAAATTGAACTGTATTAACATCTTTATTTTTCATGGGTACATACTTATTTATTTCTCAACACAGTCGTCCTGATGACTAACTCTTTTCTCCCGATGATAGATAAGTATCTTGTTTTGTGTCCCGTTTCCGCCGGTTGTTGTAGGTGTCGGTGGCCGAGTAGAAAGAGACCGACAGAGGAAAATAGGATGCACGCTTGTGCAGGTACGGAGGTAACCAGCCAGTGGGACAGCAGAAACTAGAACACTAGGCTAAATTAGAACAAGATATATATTTCGTAGAGTCTTAGTAATACTTAACTTTTACATAGTTCTTGACTGCAGAATGCTGATACATAGTTTAGATAGAGTCCTGCCTACTGATTATTCCTAGTGCCTATCCGATACCCAAGTCTTAACTAGTGCCTGATTCCCAAGTGTTAACTGGTTCCTATCTCAGTCCCAAGTGGCCGATGCAGCAGTCGTGGCCACGACCGGAGTTGCAGCAGAGGGCGCTCGTGGATGACGTCGTAAGAACGCCGTGACGTGCGTGCATGGCGGCGCGCGGCGAAAGTACGTGGCGCGCACTTCATACTAGTGCGATACCACATCTTGATGCTGTCGCTGTGGGATGTTAAACAGCCCCGGCGGAGCGGCCGGGCGCATTGAGGCGCTATGCTACGATGCGCGAGGCCGTTCCCCGTCGGGGGTTCGAATACACCCTCGGGCATGGATGTTTGTGCCGTCTTTAGTATAAGGTAGTTCATAAGTAGTTTGTAAGTTTAGGGACTGATGACCCCGCAGTTAAGTCCCTTAAGCTTAACAAACATTTGATGTTTAACACTGTTTACCTCTGCTTGCTGTCATACTGAAGTTCTCAAAGGTTTTCTTTAAGTTTTGAAAACAGATGAAAATCGCACGGGACAAAGTCAAGCCTATGGTAACTGTTATCGGCATCTTCAGTGGATTCGGAATAAATATCTAGTGTAAATGCAATTATATATTTTTGACGACGTTACAGCTTTCATTGAATGAAATAAATCGCAATTTGCGATCAGTTATGGCTTCACTGTACTAGGTTTAGATGAAATTCCAAAGTGCAGCGAATGAAAATTTGTGCCTGGCCGGGATTCGAACCCGGGATCTCCTGCTTACTAGGCAGACGCATTGACCACCCCCGCCACCGAGGACACAGTGACTAGCCTGACTGCAGAGGACTCTTCCCTGCACGTCTCCCGCCACACCCATTCGTCACACTGTCTCTTTCCTGTACCACAGCCTTATTTGTTCTGTAATGCTCGCAGCCAAAATACTGTATTCTCGCATCAGGGAGAACAGACCATGAGATATCGAGACACCATTAATTGTCGTCAGGAGCCCAACCTCGGCTTCTATACAAATACGCTGTGGTAATAGGAAACAGACAGCGTGGCGAATGGAGATTTGGGTGTGGTGGGAGACGAGAAGGGAAGAGTCCTCTGCAGTCGGGCTGGTCACTGTGTCCTCGGTGGCGGAGTGGTCAACGCGTCTGCCTAGTAAGCGGGAGATCCCGGGTTCGAATCTCGGCCGGGCACAAATTTTCATTCGCGGCACTTTGTATTCCATCTAAACCTAGTACAGGAAAGCCATAGTGATTTATTTCATTCAAGTGTAAATGCTATTATTTCTACATATTGGTTTTAACTTATTCTGACATGCCACATAAAATCCATCCAGTTTCGCATAAACATGCACAAGTCCTTGTAATAACAAGCAGTTCAATTTAAAATAAGTACATTTATAAGAAGCACCTTCCATACTAGTGACTCGCATTCGGGAGGACGTGCTTCAAATCCACCTCCGGCCATCCGGGTTTGGGCTTTCCGTGGTTTCCCTAAGTCACTCCAGGCAAATGCCGGGATGTTCCTTTCAAAAGGGCACGGCCGATTTCCTCCTCCATCCTTACCCAAAACTCAGAGATGTAATATCGTCTCTAATGACCAAGCTGTCGACATGTACCCAGCTGGGATTCGAACCCGGGTCTCCTGCTTTCTAGGCAGTTGTGCTGACCTCTAAATCACTGAGGACACAGCGACCATCACACCTGTACGGAATTACTCAAGCACATCTCCTGTCAGATACAAATTTGCAACTTTACCCTGCCCACAGACACCATATATATATATATATATACAGTCTTTTAATCTACCAGATGCGCTCCGTATAATTCTAGGCGACGATACCTCCGTGGCTGACTGTGTTTTCCTTTCGCTCAGCTGGTTTTTATCACGCCATTTATTGTGCGGTACTTTTGCCCTATCTTCCAGGTACCCATCCCTCCAACACTTTCATGTAGCATTTAGACTTTTGTGCAGCCCGACTAGAGGTTTTTAGTGTGTGCAGCGTGGTTGACTCATCCTTTATTATTCTTGCACTCATTGAGAGCTGCCCCTTTGTGTATTGAGATACATATATATAATTTTGATGTGACGTTTTACCTAGGAACAGGTGACTGATGTACTAGTTTAGGCACCTTTAAAATAACAAAAATAACAGCGACAACAATGTCCCTGCGGTTTGTATGGTCGGGCTTGTAACTGCTTCACTGAGAAACTAAGACGTGGTTATAGGTGACGGAGAATAGTGGACAACATTTTTATTATTTATGTTCACCGATCTCAGGCATCCAGACCTCCAAAACGTACGTACGATATCTACTCCATTTTCATTGTCTTCTCTCTCTTTTGCTCCAGTGGTTAGTGTGCCCATTCGTTTACTCTTTTTACAGTCTTTCTCTCTGCCATTCACATTCAGTACAGAAAACTGCGTTGCCGCCGGAGATTCGAGGCCTCGCTCCGGCATGCATGTGTGTGTGTGTGTGTGTGTGTGTGTGTGTGTGTGTTGTCCTTCGTGTAAGTAGTTTTTAAGTCTAGGGATTGTCACCATAGCAGTTTGGTCCAATAGTTTTACACACACTTGAACACTATAAAAAAGCGCGAATATGTTCGCATACTAAACTTCTTGGTGATTAAGACGCAATGAGGCCTGAGACAGCTGGTTCCCTACTTTCCTGTCACAGTATTTTAAATAGGAACGTATTTGCCGTCTTTGTGTTCCGATAGATGTATTTTCAGCTGATTGCCTTCTTTCCCTTGCCACAGCAGAGTAGTAGCTTATATGTAAAGGTAAAGCAGTCAACAACCCGAAGACTGGTTTGAACACCACAGTGCTTTACTAGGCATGGCCTGTTTGGAGGTGGTATGCCGTTGCCTTCCTCCGACCTTCGAACTGACTTGCCCACTCAGTTATAAGGCGACCTACAGTTTAACGTGGGTTCTGAACCACGGTGCTACTCGGTATTTTTCACATGAGCAATACTACCAGAGGTGAGAGAAGTGGAAATCTTATATGTAATAATAACAATTACTATATATGTTAGTAAAGTTTCAACAATTTATTTAGATACTTCGACACATTTATAGTCATTTATTTTCCAAGAGATGGTGACACTGCATGATGTCCAAAAACAGATTTTTTTCAAGGAACAGTTATCTGACAATGGAGTGATAAGTACAGTATTTCGTAACGGCCGCTATGATTGCTTGAAGGGAAGTGTACACAACGCACCGGTTCGTCCGCCGTGTATGAAACCAACATATCATTGTAAATGGAAATTAAGAATCCCTGACACTTTTCTTCGTCTCAAACATGTCATAGTCATTAAAGATAAAGGTGAAGCATTGAATTAAACTTTGTGAAGCGGCCTGGAATCTAATCCGGACCTGCGTGCTTAATAGGCAGACGTCTTACCGCTATACCACCGCATCATTAACGAGTAAGACGCCTCGGAATAGTCTAATCACGATTTACCTCCACGTCACAAACTTTAATTCATCTTCTGTGTTCCCATGAATGCCACTACTGCCAAGCATCTCCTTGCAGCAGGTTATGTCGTGGACGGAAATCGTGCTTACACCATTACGAGGCACTTCAATAGCCAGTGATGCGGTGGTCTAGCGGTAAGACGTCTGCTTAGTAAGCATGGAGGTCAGGGTTCGATTCCCGCCCGCTTCACAAATTTTAATTCAATGCTTCACCTTTATCTTTAATCTCGAACATAAGTAGTTTGAGATTATTGTCTTACAAACTTGCCTAAATATTTCGATAATTTTCAGTGAATAAAATCTATACTAGTGGCCATCCCATAATTTGTAGTTTTGGAACTCATGTAACCGTACTGTAGCATCTCTGGCAGTCTGAGCGAGGTATTGATTGTTGGGCTACGCCATTGTGATGTTGAGTCGGAGTGATGACTGAGCAGGCGTGCATTGTGCACAGGCATGCATGCTGTTTTTGGTATTTGGTTCAGTGCACAAGAAATTTATTTACGAAATGTGAAATCAGCCACGCTAAACTTGTTGTACGTGATATTAATTAATGGTGACATGGAGCAATCAGTGGTGTTCATTAACTTCTGTCGTGTCGGGAGAATTAGGCATCCGCGCCACGACGGTAACGGGTTTTGTAAATGAAATGGACGATAATTGGGATTAACTGGCGAATGTGAAGTATCGTTCGGGCGAATATGGACTTCGTAATCCCATCATCAAGAATTATCGAGCACCTCCCCGCGATCGAACGTGTGACTCTGACTACAGTTACTGGATTGGATTATTGCTGTGCGAAAACTTAGAGGAATGCAAACTTCTTCGGTCGTCAATTGCTCTCATTTGTTGTGTTATCAACGTGTGGTTAATCAACAACTGGTAATTAGCTTGGAATAGGAAAGGTCAAACAACGTACAACTGTGAAATACTTATTTGATAAAGTGTGCACCCTATTCAGCGTAATTATTAGTAATATCGACACACTAAAGTGCAGCCTAGTTTCAGGCCATTTTATTCAATATACTCGATTTAAATCGAGCTAACTGTGTAATCAATGAATAACTACTTCCTCACTGTCAACAATGACCTCGAGGTTTTGTGTAATATCTAAAACAGGAACTGATTAACACCTCGGGAATTTATTTAATTAGGTACACGGTGAATTAATCAGTCACTATTCCTGTATGTGTTTCACCGAATAATTATGTTTCTTTCTGGTAGTAATCATGAAAAAAATGGTTCTTTTATTAGCCGTATAAAGCCCAAACCAGACCACATGTGATCTACAAAAACCAACCAGTTTCCTCAGTTTGACTGAGCTCCAGATGTGTGTACTTCACTATAGCTACACTACGCAGTTCGCATCATAGGTCCGGAAAGGAACAATAGGCCAAGATGTGCTTGATAGAAACAATTGATCTATTCCACACCGCAATGTTTGTAACTCTATGGGACCAAAAAGCAGTGGTTATCAGTCTTTAGACTTACAAAGTAACTTTAACTTACACCAAGGACAACACACACACACACACACACACACACACACACACACGAGTACTCGAACCTTCGACTGGGAACAGCAGCGCACTCAGCAGCAAGGAATTATATTACGATGCTGCCAGCGCCATTCTTTTAATGATTCATAGTATTGATTGTATAAAAAATAGATCGTCCATTTAAAAAGAAGCATAATTTTGTGTGGAAAATAATACTTATTTGCGTTTTGGAATATCTCATAACAATTAGTTTCATAAGCTCCTTACACCATAGTGATATCTTACTCAGATCGTTCTGTACTTGGTTTTGATCTTGGATGATTTTATTAGACGGTAAATGACGGCGTCATCTGCAAACAATCTAAGAGAGCTACTTAGATTTTCCCCTAAATCGTTTATGTAAATGAGGAACAGCAGAGGACCAATAACACTACCCTGCGGAACGCCCGATATCACCGCTAGTGTAGCAAGAAGCGACGGAAGTATCAGCTGACCAAAAGAACATGATGCCGTAGTAAATATTTGCAGCTGGCCTGTGCGTCAGCCGGTGTGTTGGGCTGCGGTGGCCTGGCAGGCCTCGTCGTCAGCGTGCAGACGGCGTAATCTGCGCCAGAGCTGGCTGCCTCACCGCCTGTCCCCCACCCCTTGCCCTCACCCTTGCAGCCTGCGCTGGATTTAATCTTGCGGTCATACTTTATGCCGGCAGATTTCCCTCAGTGCCGCGTCCCTAGGTAAGCAACTCTGGAATTAATCCCGCCCACACTCTCCCGCTGCCTTTTCCGCTAAACACCGAAATACAAATTACAGGCCCGCTTTACTGTTGCATCACAGTTGCGTTTACGCAGATATATTTTTCTCTTATATGTTCAATTCAACGTTATTTCTGATAGATTGCGATGACTATTATTCCCAAATACACGATATAAAATACGTCTATACAATGACAGATTAGTCACGGTTTACACGGTTCGGGGGTTCGAATCCCCCTTCGGGCATGGATATTTGTTACGTCTGTAGTATTAGTTAGTTCATAAGTAGTTTGTAAGTTTAGGGACTGATGACCCCGTAGTTAAGTCTCATAAGCTATACAAACATTCGAACATTTTTTGAATGACAGATTCCTCGAAATACGAGGCGCGTCCGGAAAGAAAGTTCCGTTTCAATTTATCTCCGCTGCAGTGCTGCGATTGCAGTTCCGCACATGCGCTGTAGACGACGAGTATCAAGGCGAAGAACGTGCGCGATTTGGAGATCGCTGTCAATTATGTACGCTTTGTTGTGCTTGTTTGAAATGTCGGCGTTGATTGAAAATCCCGCCGCCTGTGAAATCAGGTCGGTGATTCGGTTCGTGAATGCGAGCAAAGTGAAACCAAGTGAAATTTATCGGCAAATTTGCGATGTTTACGGACCAAATGCGATGAATAATTCGATGGTGAGAAGATGGGTCTGACAGTTCGACGGCGAGCGTAGTGATCTGCACGATGAAGAACGAAGTGGGCGCCCACCTTTGGTTACAGAAGAACTGGTTCACGCGATTGATGGCAAGATCCAGGAAAACCGTAGGTTAGTGCTCTCGCTATGGACTTCCCCCAGATTTCACTGTTTCCAACTGGTTGAAGAGACAGGCGGCAGATTTCTATGAAGAAGGTATACAAAACTTGTGCCACGCTATGACAAATGGCTGCAAAATTTCGGCAGTTATGTGGAAAAGTAGCTTAAGAGTTGTAGAATTTTGAGCAATAAAAATTTCTTCTGTATCTGTGTACAATTTCATTTTATTACCAAACGGAACTTACTTTCTGGACGCGCCTCGTAATTATTTTTTTAATTATTTAGAGAGTGAAAACAGTTTTTAAAGCATCTTGTTGCTAAATTATTTCTCAGTTCTAGTTTGTGACGATACTCTCCCGTAGTTTAAATCAACTATTATTGCGCTAAAATTACTTAAAAATTTGAACGTCGGTTCACATTTACAAGGAGACCACTTGGGTATCGGATTTTAGAATTTTTTATACTTATTTCTACGTGAAGTTCAGAACACAAATAACAATTAGCCAAAGCCATTCGACCCAACTCTGGAAAATTCTCGACAAAATCGACTTAGAAGTTTTGCAAGTTTTGCAAGTACACTCGCGTGGTAGCATTCTGGCCTTCCAACCGTATGGTCGGTGGTTTAAATCCTACCGTGACTTTATTTTTTTCCGTTGTATTCGAAAACTTAACACATTTTTAATATCTAATAGCAATTTTTACGAAAAATGCAAGTATTTTCTATATTTTATAAAAGATTGTTAATAATGATGGTTTCAATCAAAAATGTAAGCTAAATTTTTACAGTATTGGCTTCAATGTCAGTTGACGAGGGTTGTCTTTGATTGTTCAGTTGTGAAGAGCTACGACGCTCTTTATGGAAGGTCATCTCCATAGCTACTAATGATTTTCCAAACAGCTAACCTATTGAACCGATGTTTTACGTAACGGCAGTGTTCAGCTCTTCTACGTGCACACAAACAAAAACTGACACAACACGTGTAATTAGAGATCCCAAAATGTTTTATATAACTAAATTCGAAAACAACGAAAAAATATTTGTAAAAACGGGATTCGAACCATAGACTCCATGGCTGTGAGGCCAGAACGCTACCACCTGAGCTACACCGACAAATACTGCAGTTATTTTAATAATTGATACTTACATGTACTTGTAAAATTTCAAAGTCTATCTCGATCACAATTCGTTCGGAAGTGAAAAAAGTGACGTAAAGTAGTGACTCACAATTCAATATAGAGTTCAGTTCTGATTCGTTTCTTTTTTATGATAACAACGTCGTCGTCATATAAGCCGTGTCGGCACCACAGAATAATCTACACAGTAGTATTTAAAAGTCTGTGTTTTCACAGGTCCATGCACCTACTTATACATAAAATTGCTCAAACTTCGTAATGTACATATAATAACAGTTTCGAACTAAAGTCTCAGGTGCGGTATCACATCCTGTATTATTTAATATTTTTCCTTCGCCGACCTTAAACACTGTGTCTGATGTTGGCAAGTGTTCTACAGATAACTCCTCGAAATCCACACTAAGTTATGGATTATAAGTAATAATAAATATAAGCTCACCGCATAAAAATTACTCACCTCTACATAAATCTTTACACACACATTTAATATTATCTAAATCTTCTCCTGGATTTGATAATTGTGTGGATTCAATTAGGATCTGAGCCCACAAGATTACAGAAGTATGCTTCATACAGATTAAGCCACCTACTGTGGATTTGATGTCGACGTTGTACCAAATTACGGGTATGCTGGTTCAACATGTCCCATAGCTTTTTATGGTGTTGACGTCAGGTTCGTTTGCACGACAATAGAGCCGTGGTACGGTGGAGGTGTATTCAGGAAACTAGCCCAATGAACTTGCTCTCTTGCCTTCAAAAGTTTTGGTATCAATAGTACGCTCTTCATCCAGATATTTATAGAAAAGTAACAGCTGATTAGTCAGAAAGTTTGAATAAACATCTTGGGTTATGTTAATGCTCACCTCAGTGAGCTTTCCCAGTTCACGATAAGGGGAACACACCAAAAACTTTGCCCACGTCCAAAATTAAATGCTTCATTTGGCCTTCACTGACGTGAATTATTTCAATAAAGGCAAAAACGTTATTATTCCGACCACGTTACGTATCGCCAGTCATCTACTTGCGCTGTTCGATGATTTTCATACCAGTCAACGGCTGTAGCTTTCTGCGTGCGTGTGAGAAAATGTTCAGTTTCTTCAGGTCCCGTCCCAGTGTTCGGTTGGCACGAACCATCATTCACTGGCTGCAGCAGTTCATGTTACAATTGGAAACGACGCTGGATTCACAAGCCCTCCGGTCTCTTAGTCCGGAACTTCTATTCGACCACAATCACTCTGACATGTTTCTTGGGCACATGTGTGAGACCACTGCCTCTATACTCATTAAACAATCCGCTGCGAATTACTAACAAATCCAGCAATTTATCCCAGCATATGGCCAAGTTCAAATGTTTGTAAATCTATGGCTTAACTACTGTGGTTATCAATCGCTATGCTTACAAACTACAGTATTCAGAGGAAAACGAAGGATTAAACTTCAGTGTCTCAACAAATGGTTCAGGTGAGTTGGTTGCGCACCATACTCCAAGCTATGCCACTTGACGTTGTGTAGGAGACCAGAGACGTGGTTGTCGTAAAATGGCGCCGTGAAGCGATGCCATTGGAATAGTCTACAGTGGTCGCTGCCGGACAGATGGAGTTCCGATTGTGGCAGTGGTGCAGGAATTCGGTTTCGTACGTTCAACCGTGTCCAGAGTATATGAATGAATGTGGACGATTTGTGAGACGGATCGTAAGTAGTACCTGAAGGGCAACAGTCCAAGAAGTCGTGGCTCAGTTTAATACAGGACGAGCTAGACACGTATACCACTGCACAATCCGTTGTTACGTGGGTTTCAGGGATTATCGTAGACGGCATCGTGTCCTGATGCTATTGATAATACAACGTCATTGGGCATTAAGGCATACATGGTTGCTAATCAGAAGGGACCATCTCCACCCAGTTTTGGCGCTCCGTTGTGATCCAACATCATAAAGCGCTGCCTTGTCACTCCCACGTGGCCCGGTACTGGTTCCGGAAACATGCAGGGGAGGCTCAAAAACTGAGATGGCCACCCTGACAGCCAAATTTGAACCCCATCGGGCACAGGCGAGATGTGATGGAATGCAGACTCTGTGCTGTGGAATCTGCACCGATAAAAAGGCCCAACTTGGCACCATCTGTGCTAACAATTTAGTGTCGGCTGCGACCAGATGTGTACGAGGAACTTGTAGACTCAATTATCGGGGTCTCATAAGTAAACCTGCGGAAGTGTCACTCTCCGTTTTTTCTGGCTTCAGATACCGATTCAGCGACTTTATACGCAGATCTATTAAAGAAATGAAGCAGTTGAAAAATATTGATTCAGAAGGTGTTTGATGGGCAGATTCAAACGAGCGCAGCAATGCAGGGTGTCCCGGTTATCTTGCTCAACCGAAATACCTCTGGAACAATAGAGGTTATTCTAAAACGACTAGTAGTAAAGAAATAATTATAATAATTTAAAACCTCGTGTGTGAGACTTTTTTCCGCATCTGATTGTTCATGAAGTCATATCTCCTGCAGTATGAGTCCTTTGAATGCACATTCAGTAATTTACGCGGGTGTCGTCTGCTAAATCTCTCACGAATACAGTTCGTAGTGTGAACATAATAGACCATATTGCAACGCCAAATGCTGAAGTTCTAATGCATGAATAGCGGAATGCGCCAATTGCATCCGGAGATATTGCGAAGCGAAATTGACGCTTGAAATACACGAAACGCGCGGCTAGCGCACGTCCTGAGACTCAGCCGTGAGTCTCGCTTGAGCATCGGAAAGCGCTAGCTGCGATCCTCGTGTGTTCCAAACGTCAATTTCGCTTCGCAATATCTGGGGACGTTATAGCGTACTACGATGCAAGCAACACCATTGATTATGTGATCTCTTATGCTATAGATTGCTGATGAAATAATATCGGGTGTCCATTTAAAAATACGTGGGTGTTAAAAAAAATATGCTTTCTTTTTACAGTGTTTCCAAATGTTTACATTCATAAGGCCCTGCCTTATATTGATATCGGTGAAAGATGTTTGTTGTTCCAGAGATATTTTAGGTGAGCAAGACAACTGGGACACCCTCTATAAGGGTTGTTAACGCCTCACATACGTTTGTAAAAATTACGTCTTCCTTAATTAGTCTTCTTTTTTAAGTTTTTATAGAGTCTACTTCGACTACATCAAAACTAAATTTTGTTGCAAAATAACTGGTCCCCCCCCCCCCCCTAATTTTCACCTTCCCCCGTTCAATATATCTAGACCCATATTCTTCTTAACGAAAATCATTAAAATCGCTTCAGTAATCTCTAGGTTATCGCATTTTTCCATTGTAGCCTCTATTTTGGAGGGATCGTTTCACACCTTAAACATATTTTAGCACCGCTACAAAAATGTCCTTTAGTTTCTCATGCATTACATGTAAATTACAGACAAAACCGGTCAGGTTTACTTGTCAGTACAGTTCGCAGAGCGAGACGAGGCCCTCAAGCGAAATTAGGTGACTACCCAACGGCATATACTAACAAGGAAAGTACATGGGCTCGAACAAACATATCTGTATGAACGTTTGGTTACAGGATCTCTACGTACATCTCAATGTGCTGGTGGGTGTCATTTTTCTGCAAAACTCTGCAATTATGCTCCAGATAGCGCTGTAGATGTAACTGTAGACGCCATACGTAATGCAGATATCTTAACTATAACTTATGTAATAATCATCGTACAAGTTCTCTAGCGTATTGTCATCAAAAGCCGTGATGATAGTTGCAACTTTAACCTTCTTCTCGGAAGACTGTTGGTATTCACTGCCACTGCTTCCTTCGCCTCTTCCCGCACTTACCGTAGCACTACCGCTTGCAAAGAGTTGTTTGTCATTATCATCCCTATTATCATCATTATGTTAGTGTTACAACGTTATCTAACTTACGCTCAAAATTTCTGTAGCATAACAGATACAAGAAAGCATGCGAATGATTCATCTTCTACACTAATACCATCTTCACGAAGAAGGGTTCTTCGTAACTTCATCTCAACCAATCGCAATACATTAGCAGGATTGATTACCAATCGCCGGTCCATCTGACGCTCCTCCACACAAAAAACGTCACCAAACACAACTTCGGAGGCACACTGCATCGTCCCTACTGGCGAACCGACAGGTCAAAGTGCATCTACATCTACATCTACATGGGATACTCTGCAAATCACATTTAAGTGCCTGGCAGAGGGTTCATCGAACCACAATTATACTATTTATCTCCCATTCCATTCTCGAATAGCGCGCGGGAAGAAAGAACACCTGAATCTCTCTGTTCGAGCTCTGATTTCTCTCATTTTATTCTGATGATCATTTCTACCTATGTAAGTGGGAGTCAACAATATATTTTCGCATTCGGAGGAGAATGTTGGCGATTGGAGTTTCGCAAGTAACCCACGCCTCAGCGATAAGCGCCGTTATTCTAATGATTCCCATCCCAGATCCTGTATCATTTCCGTAACGCTGTCTCCCCTGTATCGTGACAATACAAAACGAGCTGCCCTTCTTTGGACTCTCTCGATGTCCTCCGTCATGCCCACCTGATAAGGATCCCACACTGGGCTGCAATACTCCAAAAATGGACGGACAAGCGCAGTGTATGCAGTTTCTTTAGTAGTTCTGTTGCATCTTTTAAGGATTCTGCCAATAAAACGCAGTCTCTGGTTCGCCTTTCCCACGATATTATCTACGTGTTCTTTCCAGTTTAAGTCTGAAGTAATAGTGATTCCTAGGTATTTTGTGGAGTTTACGGCCTTCACATTTGATTGATTTATGTTGTAAACAAAGTTTAACGGATTTCTTTTCGTACTCATGTGGACGACTTCACACTTCTCATTATTTAGAGTCAATTGCCAATTTTTACACCATACTGATATCTTATTCAGATCGTTCTGCAGTTGGTTTTGATCTTCAGATGATTTTACTAGACGGTAAATGACGGCGTCATCTGCAAACAACCTAAGAGAGCTACTTAGATTTTCCCCTAAATCGTTTATGTAAATAAGGAATAGCAGAGGACCAATAACACTACCTTGTGGAACGCCCGATATCACCTCTGTTTTAGTCGATGCCTTACCATCGATTACCACGAACTGTGTCCTCTCTGACAAGAAATCCCCTATCCAATTGCAAATTTGGGGCGATATACCATAACCACGCAATTTGATTAAAAGCCGTTTGTGAGGTACGGTGTCAAAAGCTTTCTGGAAATCAAGAAATACGGAATCGATTTGCGAACCTTTGTCGATAGCACCCATCACTTCGTGTGAATATAGAGCTAGTTGTGTTTCGCATGAACGATATTTTCTAAATCCGTGTTGACCTTGGGTCAATAGATCGTTCTGTTCGAGATAATTCATAATATTTGAATACAGGATATGTTCCAAAACCCTGCTGCAAATTGACGTCAATGAAATAGGCCTGTTGTTTAGTGGGTTACTCCTACTGCCTTTCTTGAATATAGGTGTGACCTGTGCAACTTTCCAATCTTTTGGTACAGATCCTTCTATGAGAGAGCGGTTGTATATGACTGTTAAGTAAGGAGCTATCGCTTCAGCATAATCAGATAGAAATCTAATGGGTATACAATCCGGACCAGAAGACTTGTTCTTATTAAGTGATTTTAGTTGCTGCACTACTCCGATGATATCTACTTCTATGTTATTCATTACGGCATCTGTTCGTAATTCGAAATCTGGAATATTGGTTTCGTCTTCTTTAGTGAATGAGTTTCTAAATGCTAAGTTTAGTAACTCTGCTTTAGTAGCGCTGTCATCGGCAGGATCGCCATTTCTATCACGTAGTGAAGGTATTGTTTGTGACTTTCCCCGAGTATATTTAACATATGACCAAAATCTCTTTGGGTTTTCAGTCAAATTACGAGAAAGAGTTTCGTTGTGATAAATGTTGTAGGCATCTCGCATTGAAATCCTCGCTAAATTTCGAGCTTCTGGGTACAATCGCAAATCCTGGGGATTTCGTGTCCGTTTAAATTTAGTATGCCTTTTCCGTTGCTTTTGCATCATTGTCCTGACCTGTTTTGTGTACCAAGGGGGATCGCCTCCTTCTTTTATTAATTTATTAGGTATAAAACTTTCAATTGCTGTCGATACCACTTCTTTGAATTTGAGCCACATCTGGTCTACACCTACGTTTAGTGTTAGAAACGAGTGGAAGCTGTCTTTCAAGAAGCAATGTATTTTGTTTCTATCTGCTTTCCTGAACAAATATACTTTGCGTTTATTTTTGGTAACTTTGGGACTTTCGATATTCAATTTCGCTACTACAGCTCTGTGTTCACTAATACCTGTATCCGTTTTGATGCTCATTATGAGCTCAGGATTATTTGTTGCTAAGAGATCAAGTGTGTTTTCACATCCATTTACAATTCTAGTTGGCTCATGAACTACTTGTTCGAAGTAATTCTCAGAGAATGCGTTGAGTACAATTTCGGACGATGTTTTATGCCTACCTCCTGATTTGAAAATATAATTTCGCCAACAGATCGAGGGTAAATTAAAATCACCACCTACTATTATCGTGTGAGTCGGGTACGTTTTTGTAATTAGACTCAGGTTTTCTTTGAACCTTTCTGCTATTGTATCGTCAGAGTCGGGAGGCCGGTAAAAGGAACCGATTATTAACTTCTTACGATTTTTGGGTACAACCTCTACCCATAATAGCTCGCACGAACTATCAACTTCAACTTCGCTACATGAAATACTACTTTTGACGGCGACAAACACGCCACCACCTATTTTGTTTAATCTATCCTTTCTGAATACCGTTAGATCTTTTGAAAATACTTCTTCTGAACTTATTTCCGGCTTGAGCCAACTTTCGCTGCCTATAATGATGTGTGTTTCGGTGCTTTCTATTAACGCTTGCAGTTCTGGAACTTTCCCGACACAGCTACGACAATTTACAACTGTTATACCGATAGTTTCCGGATCTACATTTCTCCTGTGATCCACCTGAACCCTTTGAGATTGCCCATTTTCTATTTCCCCGAAGCTCTTTATCCTAAAAAACCGCCCAGTCCACGCCACACAGCCCCCGCTACCCGTGTAGCCGCTTCCTGCGTGTAGTGGACTCCTGACCTATTCAGCGGAACCCGGAAACCCACCACCCGATGGCGCAAGTCAAGGAATCTGCAGCCTACACGGTCGCAGAACCGTCTGAGCCTCTGATTCAGACCCTCCACTCGGCTCTGTATCAGAGGTCCACAGTCGGTCCTGTCAACTATGCTGCAGATGGTGAGCTCTGCTTTCATCTTGCAAGCAAGACTGACAGTCTTTACCACTTCAGTTAGCCGCTCGAAACCTGAGAGGATCTCTTCAGATCCGAAACGACACGCATCATTGGTACCGACGTGAGCCACCACCTGCAGTTGGCTGCACCCCGTACCCTTCATGGCATCCGGGAGGACCCGTTCCACATCTGGAATGACTCCACCCGGTATGCACACGGAGTGCACGTTGGCCTTCTTCCCCTCCTTGGCAGCCATCTCTCTAAGGGGCTCCATCACCCGCCTAACGTTGGAGCTCCCAACTACAAGTAAACCCACCCTCTGTGAAAGCCCGGATCTTGCAGGCTGGGTGGTGACAGGGTGAGAGACACCATCCGACTCAGGAACGTCGTCCTGAGCAGACAGCGCCTCAAACCTGTTCGTAAGACGAACCGGGGAGGCCTCACGATCGGTCCCCCGGAATGTCTTGCGCCTCCTGCCACGCACTGGAGCAACCTCCCACGCAACCACGGGTGGGATGTCTGCCTCACTGCTAGCAGTTTCAGGGCATGTCGCTGCCGCAGGCCGATCGGTGGAGACGACGGGAGTCCGTTCGGTCCCCACCGCCGGCCAACAACAACGACGCCCATAGATCGCAGCTTCCAACTGTGCAACCGAGGTTAACACAGCTTGAAGCTGGGAGCGAAGTGTCACCAGCTCAGACTGCATCCGCATACAGCAGTCACAGTCCCTATTCATGATTACAATGCAATGTGGCAAAGCACACGCAGAGACCTCTAACGGACGACTGCAGAGGTTTGCAGATGCGGGAGTGTCACTAGTGCAATAAGGGATCCTTACATTATATCTCGTACGATTTTGGTGTATATGTGTTTGTTCGAGCCCAAGTACTTTCCTTGTAAGTCAGTGTAGCCGGCCGCGGTGGCCGAGGGGACTGTGGAGCGCCAGTCACGGTGTGCACGGCCACTACGGTCGGGGGTTCGAATCCCCCCTCGGGCATGGATATTTGTGCCGTCCTTAGTGTTAGCTAGTTTGATAAGTAGTTTGTACGTTTGGGTCCTGATGACCCCGTAGTTAAGTTCCATAAGCTGTACAAACATATGAAACTTCTTAAGACAGTGTAGCCGCAGAGGAGTAGCCGAGCGGTCTGGAGCGCCACGTTACGGACCGCACGGCCTCCCGCGTAGGAGGTTTGAATCCTCCCTCGGGCATGGATGTGTGTGTTGACCTTAGGTTAGTCTAACTTACTTTAAGTAGTTTGTAAGACTTGGGACTTACGACCAATGTAGTTTGGTCCCACAGGATCCGAAACATTTGAACTTTTTTTTTAATCAGTGTATTTAACATTCGGATAATTTTCCACCTACGTTGCCCTTCATGTCGCACAGCTGCACTTCCTTATTACCAAGACATCAGCCTGTAAGTATTGTTAACGATCTCGAGATTCGCAGGTGTCCAGATGCAACCATTAGCAAGTAGAGGTGTAACTTGTGCATTTTTGGGTCGCCATATTCCGGGTGGATGGCCGGCGCGCGGGGAAGTAGTCGCGGAGCGTCCCGTCTTTGATGTGTGCTGCTTGGCCGGGCAGTGGCGAGTCCTCGGCGGTGAGAGGCTGCAGGTCGCCGCAGGCCCTTCCTCTTCCTCTTCTCCCCCTCCTGCTTCTGCAGGAAGCCGCGGCCGCCTCCACTGCCGCCGCTTTGCCAGGCCCCGGGCTGCTTCGCTCTCCTCAAACGCGCCGCAAGTTGGCAGCGCGCTACAAAAGGCCGCTGCGGGCCCTCCACGAGGCCCTCCGCCGATCGCCGTTGGCGGCAGACGAGCCGTTCTGACAGAGGCGGTCCGCAACGATTCGCCGCCACTAATCGTTTCTTTTTACCGACGTTAATAATTGCATGGTGTAAGAAGGGTCAGACAAATCCAGCTTCGTCATTAAAATTCTATGACGACAGATGCCGCCCGAGAAATAGTAGTAGCAGTGTGCATAGCTACAACACTAGGAGAAAGGATGATATTCACTATTCAAGGTTAAATCTAACTTTGGCTCAGAAAGGGGTGAATTATGCTGTCTTTGGTCACTTACCAAGTAGCATCAAAAGTCTGACAGATAGCCCCTAGTATTTAAAAAGAAATTAAAGGAATTTCTGAATGGCAACTCCTTCTACAATGTAGATGAATTTTTAGATAAAACTTTAAAAAAATCCTGAAAATATTTATTGTCAAGTATAGACAACATATACTAAACTGATACGTTCCATATCATTACGAAATGTCCTATATATGATCTATGGAACAAGTATTAATCTAATCTAATACAATGATATGCATTGATTCCCACTCTATATCCTAACGGGACCCACAATCTTCCTGTGTGTGTGAAAAATATTTAATAAAACTAGTGTTGCCTGTGGTCGAAAATCGACTAATTGTGTTTACAATGGTCACTGGGGGTAAAATTTTACGTATCATGTCGGCGGCCTCGCCTTTAACCACTCTTAATCACTGCGAAAATGAAGCATTTGAACGGCACAAGAAAGTGAGTTGGGTACACTCCATGTTTCGATATTCACTTATTGTAATACGTTCTTTTAATACCGCAGATGCGCCGCATTACATCGTCTTTGGTCGAGGCGAATAGCCAATCAGTGAGCTGATGGAGAATGTAGAACTTGATGCAAGTTGTAGATAGGAAAATTTCTACTTACTTTTAGCACTTTTAATGGCTAAATGCACACACAATATTTATATTCGTTAAATTTACGACAAACAATCTTTCGAATTATGTAACTTTCATTGTCATTCTTGTACGAATAAATTAGTAATCTGTACCACAATTTTCGTGTTAGCGTATGTATATAATGATGTGTACTTTATTGAAAGTGTGATAAAATGATGAATAAATGTAGCCCATCCTAAACCAACCGAATGCACTATTGAATTTACGAAATTTGGGCCTATAGTACCCTCTCCAATTTCAGAAGTAAAAGAATTGAAAAAATTGCGGGTACCACTGAAACTTGTAAGTAAAGTGGTTAAAACGTGAAACCTTATCTTTATTCAAACAATAATGTGTTACTGGTCGTGTGTGACGTGACCGTTACGAATTTAAATTTATCAGGAAAATTGTGTAATGACCCTGTCTATTAAATAAAGTATGCTTTTTTTCAGAGGACAATGGTAAATAAGAGCACTAAATTGGTAATTTATAAGGCTACTGTCGACATAGTTGTATCATTATAAGAACATATGAACATTTGCACCGACATTATACAGTTGGGTGTGCCTCGTCTTCGAAACCGTCAGTGCAGATCTGGAACACTTCTTGTCACTAAACGCTTTTGATCAGTACCGCCAGTTGGATTTGACACAAGGTTAATTATACAATAATCTAATAAAGATATAAAGTACCCAGATAAATTCTAAGGTATTACCACTACCAAAAATAGTCATGAGTTTACATTTTTAATTTATGTAGTGTATAAACAAATAAAGCACGTTGTGAGACCGAGGGGACTAAGGCGCTCCAGTCACGGTCTGCACGACCACTACGGTCGGGGGTTCGAATCCCCCCTCGGGAATGGATATTTGTGCCGTCCTAGTTCGTAAGTAGTTCATAAGTAGTTTGTAAGTTTAGGGACTGATGACCCTGTAGATAAGTCCCATAGACTATACAAATATACATTTTACGTTGTGAGACACGTAAAACATAAAAACAGGTATAAAAGAAACATAAAAAAATTAACGGTCCATAATAAATTAGGCACACCCAAATCTATGGACAGTATCATAACAGTTCCTTCAAATCAGCATGTCGAGGGGACAAACTGAGTGAGGTATTGCCGTTGCTAGCACACTGTGCTGACGTTTTGCATAACAGATACCCACCAGGCCATCCATATTTACATTCTCCTCAATTTCCCTAAAATACTTAAGCAAATGCCGGGACTGTTCCCTTCAGAGAGCACGAACAATTCCCTTCCCACGTTTTAAACAACAATAGCTTGGCCGCGGTGGAGTAGCCGAGCGGTCTAAGGCGCCTCGCTGCGGAGCGCGCGGTTGCTTGCCGTGGAGGTTCGAGTCCTCCCTGGGGCATGGGTGTGTGTGTCGTCCTTAGGTTAGTTTACCTCGGTTTAAGTAGTTTGTAAGCTACGAGCTGATGACCACGCAGTTTGGTCCGATAGATTTACAAACATTTTTGATTAATAGCTTGTCTTCTGTCTGTAATGACCCGTAAGTTTGACGGACCTTCAGGCTTCAACGCTTGATTTCGTTCCTTATTCTAGGGACACGAGGTATATATATTTTCACTTAGTGTTTTACATCCCTTGTAGCCAAAGACACAAATTCCTGCGTACAGGTAGGTCACTTGTTTTAAGTCGAGCTTTAATTTATTTCGTATTTGTGACTGTGGTATTTGGAATGGACCTTTCCAATGGTGATTAATTTTCTGACACTGACCTACTGATTAAAAATTAATTGTGGGGTGAATCACCTCGCAAAATAGAAACTCTTTCACACTTGGGTAAAAGAGACCATACATTTTTATTATTATTGCGACCGTGTTCATAGATACAGCATTACATGCATCCTACATTGGCCGGAGCTCAAGAACCGCTAACGCATTATTAATTCGCAATCTCAGATGTTACATCTTTCAGCCAGAGATAATCTAGATGAAAATATTTACCCTAAACTTGATTTTACTTCTTATGTACTTATAAGGTATAAATCGATAAATCATACAAAATTTTCTTTGTCTTCTTTGAAAAAATTGTATGAATATCAGTGTATATTTTGGCTTGGATACCGTAGTGTGTTGGTGTGTTTTTATTGTGTTTATTTACAGCCTGGTAGGTGTGCCCTCCGATGTCGTCGTGTAAGAAGTTCCTTACAGTCAAATCTAGGGATTGTTGTCATGTTCAAATTTTTCACACTCCTTAAGAGAAGATTGCTATTAACGTAGGAAACTGCTGGTGAGAATTGGTGTGTTGGTGTTGTAACAGGGGTTTGCATTATAATGCCGCTTAAAGCTCCCTGTGCGGACCTGAATTACCAGTGTCCCTTAGGGGCATGTCCTGTGTGTAGAACACGCCCCAAGCGCGCGGGGTCCCTGTCGTGTTCCTTGCAGCGCCGCGGCGCCCACCGACCGCCCTTCCACTCTCTGCTGCTCCACTGACAACCAGAGTCCCACCGAATATTCGGCTCCTCTTCTAGTTTCGGCCGAAACCGAAACTTATGTAATGAAGTTAAAATTACGGCAAATTTACGTTATACCACACATTTTGCAAGATTCCCTCCCAGTACTAAGCCTTCATGGTGTGTTTAAGCCTAACCAGGAGTCCGTAGATGATGACATATGAGACCCACAGGTTTAGATAAATCGACAGTACTTATATTAAAATTTTTCCTAATTGGATTCTTTTCACCTCGTTGTAACACTTTATAGCTAGAAAATTTTTAGTAAGAGAATAAGTTAACTGAACTCGATACAGTAGAATCTCGATATTTCGATCCTTGGAATTATGAGTTTGCCATAAATCCGAGCGTCATAGAACAAACAAAAACCGCTGGTACATACTGTCTTAACTGAAAAAAACACTCGAACATTATATCGGGAAGTAAATAGTTAAAAGAGTTTAAAAACCTTTAGACCGCCAATGTAAATCGTTAATCGATCATGTGCATCGTATGTTGTATTGTTTGGTACCGTAATTTGTCTTGATCTTAATCTCGTGGTAAAGCTACGTTAAGCTCGTAAAATTATCAAATGAATGTAATTAAATTTTGAATAATTATCGAAGCAAACAGTGATACCTACAAAGATTTGGCCAAGTCTGACAACTTCACAAAATATTCACTCACCCTTACTTTCCTTAAAATCTCCAGTCGGAGACGGGCACACACCAGATAGCTGAAAAATAATACTACCGCGTATGTGCAGTGCGTGCAACGTGCTATAATTTTCACACTTTTGGTCGCAATAATTTAATGACTTGCTATAAAATCAATGTTACGTGGCTAGTATGTTGGTGCAAACCGACCACTGCCCTTAATATTACATAAATAACATTTCTTTTGGAAAAATTGTGAATTTTACTTAAGTTGAACTTTGAAAATATTTGCATTCGTGAACTTAAATGATTTATTAGGTGAGATATATTTTGACGGTGGCAAGAATTGTTGAACTCAGGCACTACAGTGTTCACTGGGTGTCTACTCATAAATTTTCGTAATTAATAAAATTTTGAAATAATCCCTATCTTCAAATATTGCTTGGTCAATATTAGTGGTTATCAAAGTCCTATCTGAATTCAAATACTAATCAATAACAGATATTGTAATAATAGCGTCTGCCACGGAAAGTTCATGCGTTGTTAACTTAATCTAAATTTCACAGTCAAAATTAAATTCTCTGACAAAGTCTTTCATTTCAAAATCATAGATCTCAAATAAATGACTAATCTGTCCAATTATTATTTATTAAGCTTCCTTATTCAGGTCAAGAATCGGGGTACTATTCGTTAGAAAAAAGGCACATAACTTTTCAGCTGATATATTGAAAAATATTCAACTCGGTGAACACATCTACATTTCAAATTAATTACAAAAAATTGACACACACACACACACACACACACACACACACACACACACATATATATATATATATATATATATATATATATATATATATATATATACAGGGTGTTTCACTAAGTGTATTTGTGTCTGTAACTTATAAAATAATAGGTGACGGGAAATTTTAATGCGGTAGGTCAACACAAGACATGTTACACTTTCTGCGGAGCTATGAACATAGTTTATTGTATCCTTTTCCAAAGAGTTACACCACAAATATATATTTTTTAAATGGAACAATAGTTTTTTTCTATCGTGCTTTGGATTCGTTGAAACCAGATGCGTCCAAATCAATTTAAACTACATTCCTATCACTGTTAGTTTGGGAGCTACAACCCTTCAAAGTTTAGGGGGCGGAGGCTACGACAGCGTAGCTGATTGGCTGGAGCTCCGCAGAAAGTGTAACATTTCTTGTGTTGACCTACCGCATTAAAATTTCCCGTCACCTATTATTTTATAAGTTACAGAGGCAAACACACTTAGTGAAACACCCTGTATAGTTGGTACTCATCTCAGCTGAATGTCCAGCGATGTCCATTTCTTTTTATAGAGGAAATGTTCAAATGTTTGTAAATCTATTGGACCAAACTGCGTGGTCATCAGTCCGTAGCTTACAAACTACTTAAACCTAGGTAAACTAACCTACGGACGAACACACACACCAATGCCCCTGGGAGGACTCGAACCTCCACGGCGAGCAACCGCGCGTTCCGCAGCGAGACGCTTTAGACCACTCGGCTACTCCACCGCGGCTCTTTATAGATGTTTCACAATAATAGATAATAATGGATCCTCTCCAATACCGTCTCCAGATTAAAATATCTTCCTTTTCATTCAGAGTAGTATTCCTTATCCTCTTTCCACAGCTTTTCGGTAGTATGATTTCTAATACTCGCGATGCGCTTATTTGTTCCACGACCGTTAGCGTCCGCGACGACGTTATACCCGTTGCGTACGACACGACGGAAACGACTTGCACGCACGAGAACCATATGAACGAACTCTAGGAACTGACCGATGAATATGTTTATTCGAGTTAGCCAATAACTGCGTAGTTTTTATGGGTCTTATTTGTACTCTTTTTAACTTGGCCTCTTGAAACTGAATGTGTCTTTGTTGTGTGAAGAAGTTTCGACTATCAGTTGACATTTTATTTCGTAGTGAATGAGTGGAGCGACTTACCCTCGCATGAATGACGGATACTTGGATCTCTACTTAATATTTCATTTAGTAGAAGCTACTGGAATGAATAGTAAATATTGAAAGCTGTTGAAAGGGAACTTTTGCGTGTTAATGGAACCTTTAATTCTGGATGTTGTGTGAATGCCTAAATGTGGATGGTCATCAATCTCAGTCTTTTCAGAGGCAATTTAATAATTTACATTTCTGAGTCTAAAGGCAGTGTTGATTACAGTAACTTAAAATCTCTATGCCCATCAATTTTGTTTCACTGTCTGAGAAATTGCATAGTCAGTTAATGATTTAAATATTACAGCGTTGTTACACTCTGTAATTTCATAAGTTTATAATATTAGTGTTTATCTGACGTGGGCCAACATTATGGTTCTTAATAATGCGAAAAATATATTTTTGGTATCTGCTGTTAGTAACACACATGCGAGTGAGTGTAACTGAAATAAAAGGAGGTAAGATGATCCTTGTTTTCTGGACCCTACGTTTTAAATCCCGGAATCCAAATTATACGGTTGTCCTGTTTGTTCTGTGACGCCACGCCAGAGTTCACGATTAGCACCAAACGAAGTAAGCTTCGATGCAGACGTGATTTTAAGCGTTAAAAAGTCTACCTCGTTTCTGCAGTCCTTGGCTCTCTAGATTGATGAGAAGCACTGTCAGCACAGCACATGAATTTTTCTCGTGTCACAGTTAATAAAATCTATTTTCTTAATTCATCTATTTTCTTAATTCATCTATTTTCTTAATTCATCTATTTTCTTAATTCATCAACAGCTGTGTAGTGAGGGAGCAACTGAGGCAGTCCTTTTGGGTTCCATCTTGGTGTCCATGAAACATACAACGAACTGGTCCTCCAGAGACTTTGGCTTGCTGTGCAGTACCAGCTGGTTCAGTAACATGAATGTGGTGCACGACGGCCAATGAGTGTTCCTGTAGTGGAGTAAGTGGCTGCTACTCTGTCTGCGAAGCAACGCACGCAGCCTGCGGAGAGGCGCTGCTTAAACTTTGATGCCGTGCGTCCGCGAATACCTCATTAACTGGCCGGCAGCCAGCCACGTGAACAGCACGCGCTTAGGGATGCTCTTTACGGCCCTCCCAGCTCTCCGTTCTCGTGCGTAATTAATTCTGAGTTTCGGATCTCCAGTACTCCTCGTAGTCCCGAAGGAGCCACGTGCTCCTGTGGTGTGAGTGCTTTTGTGTCAGCCAAAGCCCTTTGGCGACTATTGATTGGCTGTGCAGCTTGAACAAGGTATCGTATTTCCAGTAATAAATGTTCAAATGTTTGTATAGCTTATCGGACTTAACTACGAGGTCATCAGTCCCTCAACTTACAAACTACTAATGAACTAGCCAATACTAAGGACGGCACAAATATCCATGCCCGAGGGGGGATGCGAACCCCCGACCGTAGTGGCCGTGCAGACTGTAACTGGCGCGCCGCAGAATGCTCGGCCACCGCGGCCGGCTTCCAGTAATAGCCAGGTATTTCACAGATGCCACAGAACAATGTCCTGAGGAAACCTACTAATAAATATTTTCATAGCAGATCTGGTCCACTCGTATTACAAAGTTATATATATACGTATGGCGTGTTCTATCCAACATGCACGAAGAACGGACACCACGTAGTACACGTCAGTTGTGATATTTAGAAATGAGGAGTGACAGTGCAGCGCCGGCCGCGGTGGCTGAGGGGACTGAGGCGCTCCAGTCACGGTCTGCACGGCCACTACGGTCGGGGGTTCGAATCCCCCCTCGGGCATGGATATTTGTGCCGTCTTTAGTATAAGGTAGTTGATAAGTAGTTCGTAAGTTTAGGGACTGATGACCCCGTAGTTGAGTCCCATAAGCTATACAGACATTTGAATTTGACAGTGCTGCTGAGTGAAATTATTTGACTTCAGTTGACGTAAATCGTTGCTAAGCTTATGGGACTTAACTATGGGGTCATCAGTCCCTAAACGTACAAACTACTTATCAACTACCTTATACTACGGACGGCACAAATATCCATGCCCGAGGGGGGATTCGAACCCCCGACCGTAGTGGTCGTGCATACCGTGACTGGAGCGCCTCAGTCCCCTCGGCCACCACGGCCGGCGTAAATCGTTGAATGAACAACGGTCACATGCGGAAATGTGTTCTTGCGCCAAAATTGGGAACGGGATCTCCTGCCTACTAGGCATCGGCGCTAACCGGATACGAGACAAAGGCAGTACGGCCCACACTTCCATATTCGAGCCTCCCACTCCTTCTGCGTTGTTGAACGAAGTTGCAAGCGGTGGAGAAATGCATAATTAGGGAATTAAATCGGTAATGAGTAACGTTACAGAGTTCGGGCGGTTAGCTGTTAGCGCAACTGCCTTGTAAGCAGTCATCACTTGATGACTGTGAGACACTAGAGTCTGTCTGAATGACCGGGACTGAATTTTGCATCGAGCCATCCGTTTTCCGCGGTTCTGCGTATAAAGTGCTACCGTTCACAATCATTGAGCAACACCATTGCTGGAAGGAACGTTATTTCTTCTTTAATATATCCCTCAATTTTCAGTGGTTGAGGAATCATTTAAAGTAGTTGATTGACGTTTCATCTTTAATTTTTATCATCTAGCAAACATCGTTAACCATTGTACGTTCAGACTATTAATTTGAATCGGAAAAGTGAAATAAGTCGGCGGATAACAAGCTTATTCAGTGAACATTGCACTACGTAGGAGGACACATCCGGTCCATACGAATCAACCCATGCTTCATAGCTTTAGCCGATTTCCGTATGCATACTCCCGCTTTTGGAAGTTGTGGTCACTTGGTCATTGTGACCGATGATGCTCAGGAGAGTAGTCGTCGTTCCAATGATCTAATCACTGTATTCAGCTTATGTCTTAGTAGTAGCCACTACTTGCAGCTAGGAGATAGAGCCCAGGAACTATTACACTTGAAACTGATTATCATCCGCGGGAGATGGTAAACTCATGTACTACATTTTTCACAACACCGAGTATGGTTGCTGGGAGGCCAACTCATACTTCATTGATTGGTCCCCTAAAGGTCACTGATCCTGCCGACGCGCTAGCACTCTGGTGCCAACCCTGCTAGCTGGTACCAAGAGCTCATTTATCACCATGGCATGCGACTCCAGTAGATCCAAGTATCAAGTATGAACCCACACGCAGCAGCATAGACCGAAGGTGGAACCGAGCACACCCTTTCCTGGCGGTCTGCTCTTTGTCCCCCAGAGGCAACGAGGCGGGTACCGCCCGTCCGAACGCTTCACGGCATCCGGCATATAGAAGCAGCAGCGAGATGGCAAGCTGACGCGATAGAAGGCGACGCCGTCTGCTGTTCTACCTCCTGTCCAGCTAGCGCCTATAGCACGAAATCTTCTAACAGTTGAATAAACGTGTAAACACTAATACGGTTTTACTAGCGTCCTCTAGTCCTTCACAGCATTTCTAAAATGAAACATATTTGAATAAAATAAACAATGATCAATGTACACACCATAAACAGAACATACAATAGTCGGACGAACAATCGCAAAATTCAATAAATATATCATAGCAATGGCAGATACCATTCAAGAAATTGTTGAGACAAGTGATTTCGTACATTTTAATTTATGTTCATTAACTCCTCCAAAGTTATATGTAACTGTAAAAAGGACACTGAGCTGTTGCTAAAATCGTATAATAAAGGAAACAATTGTGTCGAATTATGCTAAAATTTATATGACGAAGTCGTAAGACAATCTCTATATATCAAAGGCAATATCCCGACTAACTGACTGACCTGACTCATCAACGCCCAGCCCAAACCATTGAATATAGAAACTTGGAAATTTGTAGATGGTGTTGATCTTCCCCTGTAGGCGTCATTTAAGAAGCGATCTTTCATTATATTCCATCCGTAACAGGGTGAAATAGAGGATGAAACATTTTTTGAAAATACGTCGCTATTTAGGCAATTTTGGAGTTATAACTACAAATTTTGGGATTTGGATTCGGGGTTTGAATTTAAAAGACACGGATTTCGATATTTTTGGAAATTAAACAACTAAGGGGGTAAAAATTATTTTCGAAAACACATTCGTTTTGAAAACACATTGCTATTAAGACAAATTTGAAGCTGGAGCTGCAAAAATTGATATTTGTATTGTTCGTTAGAATTTTTTATTTTTTCGGTATTTTTGGAAATTCAACCATCAAGGGGGTTAAGTTGGAGAGGAGATGTTTTTCAAAAATCATTTGCTATTAAGGTAATTTTGAAGCTACAACCACATAAATTGGTATATGTTTTCTTGATCAGAATTAAAAAGACACTTGTTTCGGTATTTTCAGAAAAATAATCATTTAGGGGGTGAAATAGGGGATGAAACACTTTCTGAAAATACGTTGCTACTAAGCCAATTTTGAACACAGAATTTAAAAAATATTATATTTGCATACTTGGTTGAAATTTAAAAAACAGGGGTTGGGTATTTTTCGAAATTCAACTATTGAAGGGTGCCATAGGGGGTTACTAGTAGTAAAATCACATGTTCAGATGTTTGTAAATCTTAAGAGACTTAACTACGGGGTTATCAGTCCCTAAGGCTTACAAACTAATTAAACTAACTTAAACTAACTTGGACTAATTTATGCTAAGGACAACACAAACATCCTTGCCCGACGGGCGAATCGGACCCCGGACAGCAAACAGCAGCGCGCACCGCATCATGGCGCCTGAATACGCGCGGCCATTCTACCGCGGCTTCAGGTAGTATCACAACATTTCACAACTTAAGCTATATCTATGAAAATTTATATTAAGAGGGAGAAACAACTGGTGCAGACCAACCAGCCTACGCATGCGAAGCAGCGTGCGTTAAGCTAGTTATAAATAATTTAACGCCAGAAAGCAGTGTATAATGAAAGCTGCATCGGAATACAAAGTTTTTTCATATTATGTTAAACATCATTCGAAAGATATAATTGCCACCACTGTATGAGAAAGCTTCGGCTGTATCATTTCACATTCGCTACAGCGTCTTGCACGCGTCACGTTAATGGTAGCTGCGGTGGAAAATTGCCAGCAGAGGTCGTTAAGTGGTGAGCGAGGAACTCGGGAAGGCGGGAGTAATAGATCGGGCAGGAACTGTTGCGAGCGCCGAGTCGTGCGCCGCCGCCTTACCTCCGCTGCTGAAATATTAACGCCGCGCGGTTGAAAATTTCATCGCGCCAGCGTTCACCTCGTGGTTCCGTCGCCAGATTGTTTAGCGAGCGCTACTGGCGCATGCGATGCTTGCTTAGCGCATCCTCGGAGAACTGCCGCCTTGGCATCACGGCATTCTGGAACAAGGGAATTTTTGGTTCCAGTATTGAACTTCATGCGGTTTTGAATAATTAAGAGGAAAATTACAGTCTCGTTAGTCGGTGGTGGTCAGTAATATTTCATTAACTGTTTTAAACATTACATTTTCTGGTTTTGGGTACAGCTGACACAAGAAGAAACATTAAACTACTCTTTGATTGTTAATCAAATACACCCACGGAATGGATTTTTCGTACACGTTTTGCGTGGAAATGACTGGGACATGGTCGCTGTAGAAATATCATGCACTTCAGCACCGTTTTAGAACTTTTTCCCCGCGATCACCGTGTAGAACGAGGCCTACTTGGAATGTTAGGCTGGTTTTACCGCGTTCCCGTAATAAATATTCAACTTCGCATTGTAGTCTTCTACTTAACACAGTCTTAATAACTGATATGGCTCGTTTAGAATACAACCTCAGACAATAAAGTTCGGTGAATATTCCCATTACATTAATGTAGACGAATAATGAACCACAGTCACTTTACTGTCCTATAAAATAGTCACTTCTTATAACTGTGCACCACTGAGCTATGCAATACATGTCGTGTAAACGTGGCACGAAGTCTTCCTTTGGGATGGTGTTAAAAAGCTACGTCACGTTTCATTGGCCGGCCGCGGTGGCCGAGGGGACTGAGGCGCTCCAGTCACGGTCTGCACGGCCACTACGGTCGGGGGTTCGAATCCCCCCTCGGGCATGATTATTTGTGCCGTCCTAGTTCGCAAGTAGTTAGTAAGTAGTTTGTAAGTTTAGGGACTGATGACCCCGTAGTTAAGTCCCATAAGTTCTACAAACATTTGAACATTTTCACGTTTCATTGGATGTCAAGAATATCGTCAAATCATTTTCATCTACGTACATACTCGACAATCCACCCAAAGCTGCGTGCCGGATGGTACTCACTACCACCAATAGTTACTTGCTTTCCTGTTCTACTCTCATATATGAGCCCTAATTTCTTTGATCTTATCTTTGTGGTCCGAATTTCTTCAACAGTGTTTGTCGAAAAGAATGTCGCCTTCCCTCCAGCGACACCCATTTGAGTTCCCGAAGCATTTCAGTAACACTCGCGAACTGATCGAATCTATCAGTTGCAAACCTAGCCGCCCGCCTCTGATCTGCCTCTATATCCTCCTATAAACGGGTCTGGTGGGAATCCCAAAAACTTGAGAAATACCCAAGACGGGGTCGTACAAGCGTTTTATATGCGGTCTTCTTTACAAAGGAATCACACCTTTCCAAAATTCTCCCAATATACCGAAGTCGACAATTCGCCTTTCCGACGACTGTCCTTATATGCTCGCTCCATTCCATTTCGCTGTGCAGCGTTGCGCTTAGATATTTAATTCACGCGAATGTGTCAGGCAACACCCTACTAATGCTGTAGTCGAACATGACGGGATTGTTTCTCCTACTTTCTTCCAAAGTGAGTTTGAGTCAATAGAATAGGAAGAAGTCTGGAGGACTGAGATCCGGCGAGCATGGTGGGTGTTGCCAAGTTGCACCACTCCCTTTCTTGCCAGTAACTGTTCGACGGTATCGGCTGTGTTTGGGCCAGCTTTCTCTTGCAACTTGAACACCTACCATACTCGACGGATCTCAATCCTTCAGACTTATTCCTATTACCTTGACTTAAACTCGCTTTGAAAGGAAACAGATTTGACGATATTCCTGACTCCAAGGAAATGTGACGATGGTTTTAAACACAGTCTCAAGGAATACGTCACCAGAGTTCCGAGGACATGTATCGCAGAACTTAGCAGCGTATAGTTAAAGAAGATGACTATTTCGAAGGACATTAAATCTTTATATATATTTACATTTGGTTTTGAATGTACAACAAAGCTACAGGTACAGTTGTGGTTTCAGCATATCTAAAAGCCGCACTGGAAAATGAAATCCATAAGCCCTACCAGTAGATGTCATGTTGGAATCTTCCTCATAAATCTCTAAATACTCTGGAAATTAATGAACCAAACAGTGTTCCACTTATGGCTGTGGTTCGCTGTATGTTTCTGGTAATAGATAGGAAACGATGGTAGTTGAGAATTTTTCGTTGCATTGGTGGTCGGAAATACCACGTATTTCAATTTTTTCGTAGAATACGTAGGACTTCATTTATTCCCATGGAATCTGTTATTTCGACACAGCGATATATTTTTACTTAAGATAACCTTTGTAACGTTTGTATTACTTGAGGATCCGTAGAAGATGGTCAGTTTAGGAAGAACGTATGTGAAACTGAAATCAGGCTCAGATAGATGTGAAAATTACAGAACCATCAGTTTGATAAGTCATGGTTGCAAAATTTTAACACGAATTATCTACAGGAGAATGGAAAAGCTGGTAGAAGCTGAAGCTGGGACGATCAGTTTGGATTCAGGAGAAACATAGGAACCCGGGAGGCAATACTCACTTTACGACTTATCTTACAAGATAGGTTAAGGAAAGGGAAAACTACGTTTTTAGCTTTTGTAGATTTAGAGGAAGCTTTTGACAATGTTGACTGGAATACACTCTTTCAAATTCTGAAATCAGCAGGGGTAAAATACAGGGAAAGGAAAATTATTTACAACATGTACAAAAGCCAGACTGCAGTTATTAGACTCGAAGGGCATGAAAGGGAAGCATCAGTTGGGAAGGGAGTAAGACAGGATTGTAGCCTTTCTCCGATGTTATTCAATTTGTACATTGAGCAGGCGATGAAGGAAAGCAAGGAAAAATTTGGAATAGGGATTAAAGTTCAGGGTGAAGAAATAAAAATATTGCGTTTTGCTGACGACATTGTAATTCTGTCAGAAACAGCAAAGGACCTGGAAGAGCAGTTGAACGGAATGGACAGCGTGTTGAAGAGAGCATATAAAATGAACATTAACAAGAGCAAAACAAAAATAATGGAATGCGGTCTTAGAAAATCAGGCGATGCTGAAGGAATTAGATTAGGTAACGAAACAATGAAGGTGGTAGATGAGTTTTGTTACTTGGGTAGTAAAATAACATGCGATGGTCCCAGTACAGAGGATATAAAATGCAAAATGGCAATGGGAAGAAAAGCATTTTTGAAAAAGAGAAATTTGCTAACATCGAATATTAATTTAAGTGTAAGGAAGTCTTTTCTGAAGGCATTTGTGTGGAGTGTTGCCTTGTACGGAAGTGAAACATGGACGATAAACAGTGCGGACAGGAAGAGAATAGAGGCTTTTGAAATATGGTGCTACAGAAGAATGCTGAAGATTAGGTGGGGTGGGTAGATAGCATAACTAATGAAGAGGTACTGGTGAGAAAAGGAATTTTTGGCATACCTTGACTAAAAGAAGGGATCGCTTGGTAAGACCTATTCTTAACATCGGGGAATCGTAAATTTAGCATTGGAGGGAAGTGAGTGGGGTAAAAATCCCAGAGGGAGACCACGAGACGCGTATAGTAAGCAGTTTCAAATGGATGTGGGTTGCCGTTCGTATGAGGAGATGAAAAGGCTTGCTCAGGATAGAGTAGGATGGAGAGCAGCATCAAACCAGTCTCCGGACTGAAGACCACAACAACGACGACACTGAATATATTATACTTGGGATAGAACATACACCTTCTTGCCATTTACTTAAAAATACCTGTCTCTAATCGGTAACTAATTGTGTGCCAAGATATGTTTGTGAAGGATCAGCTGTTACTCGCCGTTGCACTTGAAATTTAGTAAAATAAAATGAAATTTGGCATGTCTTTATAGTCCAGCAGACCCCGTTTGGATTTACGACCGCTTGGTGCAACTCAAATTTGACGCTTCATCAGTGACTTGCGCTTCGGTTATGGTACAATAATAATGAGAACAACCGAAAATCCTGCCGCAAGGGAAAAAATTGCATTTCACTTTCATAATTCACCACGCCGTACATGTACCATAAATTTGGACAAATTCGGCGATGATGAGTAGGCGTCCTCTCCTGTTAAGAGGGAAAGGAACTAGATACAGACAAGAAATTTCGTTTGGATCGCGTACTATAAAATCAGTATTTCAGCTCTGTAATTTTGCTTACATTAGCGTAATAATATATTCATCATTTAAAAACGGCTCGCCTCTCTCCATTGCATTTGAGTGTGAAATGCAGATCGTTGAGATTTATTATGCGAATCACCACTTACGGACACGCACGTATTTTACATGTCCAGGGCGATGATCGGTAGCAAAGGGTGAGGTAGTGCAGCGTAACCACTGCAGCTGCAGCCGTCTGCCGGCAAGCAGACCGCGGACAGCTCTGGCGCAGGCGGCGTTCAAATGAAAGGGTCTACGCAGAAATCTGCCGCACAAATATTTTTGGTCCGAACATGGGTCATACACACAAATATATTGTATACGTACTTCCATTACACTCAAGGCTTCATCATTCAGAGGAAAAGTGGTATAAAAATTTTGTAAGCGTTTACAATCTGCGTGTTTTCCCGCGATACCATTGTCAGTCAGCCAAAACGGGTTCTAATCGAATACAGAACTACCTCCAGGAACTGCCGCAGCCTACAGCGTTATCAGATTGTGCAGGAAGCCGGACTTACGCGCAGCCAGGTGATTGTCCAATGTTGGCGTAGACTTAGGCTCCGCGGCGCCGACTTAGGTAAGAAGAGTCAAGATAGTTTTCGCTCTCCCCAATATTTTCAAGTAGGGGCCTCGCCCCTTCCTCCAAGTTCAAACACGTTATTAGTTGGTGCACCATTTGTTGGCGTTGATATTTTGTTTACTTGAAGCTGGCTAGTTGAGGTCAGAAAACTATGAAACTTCGGGTGCAAGTACATAAACACAAAGTTACCTGTCAAATGTAGTACGTTACGCAATGATTTCTGAGCAGCCGGCCGCGGTGGCCGAGGGGACTGAGGCGCTCCAGTCACGGTCTGCACGACCACTACGGTCGGGGGTTCGAATCCCCCCTCGGGCATGGATATTTGTGCCGTCCTAGTTGTAGTTCATAAGTAGTTTGTAAGTTTAGGGACTGATGACCCCGTAGTTAAGTCCCATAAGCTTAACAAACATTTGAACATTTCTGAACACCCCATTTTCGCTCGTCTGTTTACTGCAAACGCGGAAAAGTAGGACGTGCTCCTACTGACGCCTTCTTCACGCTTTTCCGTTACAAATGTATGGCATTTACTCAGAACTCTTCCAAAAATGTTAATCCTCCATTTCATCACCGTTTCTGGTCGTAGATTTTACGTAGTTTTATTCCTAGATGAAGGCTGGCAATTATGTGTCGGGAGTTTCACTGAATCATTAGTAAATTCCCATCGTCCAGCTGCAGTACTTTCCAATCCACAAAAGCATCTTCATCGTGTAATCTGTTAATACTGCAGAGCATACAGATAAATGTGTATGTCAATCGTTGATATATATTGGATGTATTGGCAAAAGTACTTATTTACTCCTTCTCCTAACTGTTTCTATGATACATTTTATTCCGTTGAAAACTATTAACCACTGTTTCTTAAAGATTCCTCGAGCCATTCACCTATACTGCTTCTATCATAAAACGTTTGGTGTAAAATAGATCTAGTTGATATATTATTTTCAACTGACATTTCTGCAGAATTGCAGTATTTTGATTTGGAAAATCTACTTAAACAGATGTAATAAATAAAGAAAACAATAGTCGTCGGGCTACCATATTTCCGTTGCAGTTGCTGTGGAATGGGGTTCTACCCGGTTATCACTCGTCAGGTGTGCCGGCAGAGCCAAAGTCGTCTATAAAGCTGTAGCTTCACTGAGGTTTTACGTGTACAGCAAATTCAAAACTTCATTGCACAATTGGTTGTGATCGACGCGTGGAAGAGCCACGCCTAGTCCCATAGGATCCTATAACAAATAGCAGAGTTGTCCCTGACGTTTTCCGTTTAGTTGTCCATTAGTATTAGTGAAGAGAGTGCCGCGGCGGCGCGGCCGAGCGCATTGAGTCGCTATGCTACGATGCGCGTGGTCGTTCCCCGTCGGGAGTTCGAATCCCCCCCTCGGGCATGGATGTTTAAAGTGGCGTCTTTAGTATAACCTAGTTCATAAGTAGTTCGTAAGCTTAGGGACTGATGATCCTGCAGTTAAGTCCCATAAGCTTTACAAATCTGCACCTGCACACTGAAGAGAGTGAAATAGAAGCAGATTCTGTCAGCCTTGAGTATTAGCAAACATCTCGCAACAAGCTCGTGTACCTCTAAAAGTCGCGCGGGCTGAGAGGTTGTGGTGCAGCTGTTCACTGCCATCCAAACCTGGCAGCGCGCCTGCCACGTAGGCCGCTTGGCGTGACAGCCCCTGCAAGCGCCGCACCCACCGTTACATCGACACGTGAACGACTGGGCATCTCTGCAAAATATTGTTCTTGTTCGTCGAAATATCTTTTCTTTTATCGAAGAAATGGACGGTGAGATTTTCATTTGTCTACAAAAATAAGTATTATTAATTACAGATCCCAAACGATGTGTTACAGGTGCTGCCACTTGCATAATAACTTGTGAATTCCTGGTTACTTTATTCTTATTAGACTTCGAAAAATTCTGGCACACAGCTGCTGTTGTCCAGTATTACTCGCGCCTCTAGCACTGGGAGATTCTGGAACATCCACAGTGCTCACCTGACACGAGTGTCTGTGACAACCATCTCTTCGCTAAACTCTAAGAACTAGTGCAAGAATTAACATCCGTCCCATAAGGTGATCAATACGGGGCATCAATAGAATTTGGCGCGGAGAAGGAATACGCCGCCTTCCGGTCAGTTGGGAAAATATGATAAATAATTGGTGCGATTATATTGAAGATGGGTAACTTCAGAAAAAAACAATAGTTCTCATTATTTTTTATCCATTCTTTTTATATATAACTGTCAATAATACTAAATATATTTTGTCATGATGCACAAGTAAAACTTCTGATAACGTTTGTTTTACTTCATTTAAGCGCAAGCACAACTGTCTGATATTATTAACATGCAGCGAAGTATGAAAGTTTCATATCACTAGTTTAGTACATAGTGTCTGATCTATATTTTCATAATAGGTGAAAAGTGAAGACTTAATTTTGGGAAATATAGACGCATTGTACTTATATTTCTGTATTTACATCGCAATCTTTCATACAAAGCGTCTTCCAGTTATCTTGTTCGCTAAAAATATCTCTGGAACAACAACAGCTATTACGAAACGAATTTCACCAGTATCAATGTAAAGCGGGGTTCACGGATGTAAATATTCTGAAACATTCCAAAACGAAGGCATATGTGTATTTAACACAAATTTGTGTGTTTTTAAATGAACGCACTATATTCAGCAATCTATAGCATGAGAAATCTCACAAACAATGGCGTTGATTGCATCGCAATAAGCCATTTATGTCCAGAGCAAGACAGCGCCGAGTCTCACGACGTGCGTTTCGGAATATATGTAATATATGTAATTGTATTGTGATGCAATCAACGCCATTGTTTGTGGTTTTTCATGCTATAGTTAGCTAATTAAATAATATACGATGTCCATTTAAAAACACAAATGCTTTCGTTTTAGAATGTTTCAAAATATTTACATTTGTGAGTCCCTGCCTTACATTGATACCGGCGAAAATCGCTTACAATAGCTATTGTTGTTCCAGAGATATTTTGGGTGATAAGATAACTGGGACATCCTGTACATCTTTTCGTGAAATTCGTATCTCCATCATTAACTCATTCCGAATTAATTATGACGGAGCGCCTGTTTACTCGTGTTTCTCGCATTAGACTCAATTTTCTAGTCATGACAGAATTTACCATTCTTATTTTACACGACATTGGAATTTGGGGTGGGGCTTTGGTAACAGAAGCAGAACGAAACTTCCTGGCAGAATAAAATTGTGTGCCGTAACCGGGACTCGAACCTGGGACCTTTGCCTTTCGCAGGCAAGCGCATTACCGACTGTGCTATCCCGACACGACTCACGATGCCACCTCACAACTTTATTTCCGCCAGTACCTCGCCTCCTACTTTCCAAACTTCACAGAACCTCTCCTGGATTGCAAAGTCGGTAGTGCGCTTGCCCGCGAAAGGCAAAGGTCCCAGGTTCGAGTCACGGTTCCGGCACACAATTTTAATATGCCAGGAAGTTTCATATCAGCGCACACTCCGCTGCAGAGTGAAAGTTTCATTCTAGAATCAGAATGAATTTAAAATTTCATCATTTGATGAAGATGAAGTGAACATTCATCTCAAAGAATTACATTCAGGGGAAAAATTATAACTTCTGCTGTCTTTTAAATTGTATCACTAAGGTAGCTAACAGATTATCAGTATAGCGACGTCTAATGGTGGACAGAATGTACAATATTTTATTTCATTGTTTCATCTGACCCCTCGACAGACCATAGATAATATTGGCTTTAATTTTATTTTGTGGTACACGGAAATAATTATCTGACTGAGAAGCTAAGCATGTGTATCCTTGCCAAAATGTCTGTTTACAAATGTTCAAATGTTTGTATAGTCTATGGGACTTAACTACGGGGTCATCAGTCCCTGAACTTACAAACCACTTATGAACTAGCTACTACTAAGGACGGCACAAATATCTATGCCCGAGGGGGGATTCGAACCCCCGACCGTAGTGGCCTTGCAGACCGTGACTGGAGCGCCTCAGTCTCCTCGGCCACCGCGGCCGGTGTCAGTTTACAATTTATGTAGCATGTAACTCCTTTTTCGGTGATAATATACTATACAACATTTAAAAAAAGTATTGCATCCTTTTCTAAATTCTACCACCAGTTTGATTAACGTACCAGTACCTTTTAAAATCATATTCACTATTTATGTTTTAACAATGGAATCAGTAATTTTAAGAAAACATTCGTAATTGGAGATGACCTGAATTTGTAACAAAACATTTACTCATATTTTATATTATTTTAAGCCAATGAACATAGGCTAATTTTCTTCATTTACAACTTTAAGTAAACTACATTATAGGGATATTTTTTTTTCACTATAACAATGTTCACATTTGATGTAAATACTAAAACTAAAACTATAATTTACGAATTGCTTTGCGAGCATGGTTATAGCAAGTACAAAGAAAATCTGTAGATGTAGAAATCCTCTACTGGATCATTGCAGCCTGTGCTGGGCCACAAATAAAGAAGCGTACAGGTTATTGAATTTTGCATAGCCTCATTTAAATAAATATGTATGTAAACAACAAACAGCTTTAATAAATACTGAAATAGTGCCATTCTGGTGGAGAACGACACATGTTAATCGATCTCATTATTTCTGCGTTCTTGAAGAACTGCATCCACATGGTGTAGTCACATTTGTCAAAGATAAAATAACCTTTGTGAATCGACATTATTCAAATTTCTGACACTTTTATTTATTGACGAATATTTGGTCTCGATGGCAATTGTACTAACGGTGGCGGTCAGTTTAATGGGACGGACGAAGATTTATTCGGTCCAGTGACCAAGGCGCCACCTGGCAGAGTCTGGCCCTCACACCCGCCGGGGCTCCAGCACCGACTCTCATTAAGTTAATGGAACCCCTTCATTATTTCTGTTTTACAAGTACCGTAGCTTTATCGTGTATATTCTCTGGAAGAGGGGAAAACAGTGACACTTTTACTACCGTCCATTACTGTTTCCCATCGATTTGAGATTTTCAGTGAAAATATTTAAATCCGAGACCTGACTCGCTTCTTGATGTAAATTCATTGCACTTCCAATTGATTGTCCTTCATTAACGACGATGTAAGATTCCATTTCCAGAGACAGGTGAAGTAAATATATTTTTATCCACACATCGACTAAACTCGAAAATAGTTAAATTCAAAACACGGAACATTGCACTGCAATAGTATGGCTCTTTATTTTAATAAAATTATTTAATAATTTCCTAGATGTTATGATATCTATAAATATTCGTACACTTGCATATTTTTGAAGAGAAAGATCTACACAGTGATAACCTGCACTAATTTTAGGAAATTGGAAAATTAGTTCTTTTTTATTTGATCATTTTAGGAAGTGCAATTATTTATAAGTCTTCGTGGACCCTTGTCGCTATCCAAATTATGTAGTTAGCTTTGCTGAGTGTAAACCATTTGCTTCATTGCTGGCTGGCAGACCGCTAAAGACAATCAAACTACTATCAAATCAATAGAGTTTGGAACAGATTACACGAACTAGTAACTAACTGCGTACTTTAAAACACACAAATACATTATTAGCAGCGAGGGAATTAATTTCCAGATATATTTTCCAGCCGTTTGGGCTAGGTCTAAGACAAATTACAATTATAATGGTCACGTTGGCCGCGTTAAAATGACCGAGCAGTTCTAGGCGCCATGTCCTGGACTGCGAGGACGCTCCCGCCGGAGGTTCGAGTCCTCCCTCGGACATGAATGTGTGTGTTACCCTTAAGTTAATTTAAGTAGTTCGTAAGCCTAGGGATTGATGACCACAGTAGTTCGAACCCATAGATTTAAAACATTTGAACATTTTGGTCAGATTGATCAGTGGAAATGTTCGTGGAAAGTTTCTTTCTATGCTCCGTGCTGTATCCAGAGATGAGCTTTATTTGTAGCCAGGTGTGTGTTATATCCTAATATCTGTTACAGACAGGGAGTGCAGCGTCTTCTCTGTAAAGTCTTTGATATGAACACGTATTAGTGGAGGAACGCTTCATTTTATTTTTTCCGCTGACTGCTGGTGTTCTGATGCCTGCACGCACTGAAAGCAGTTGATAGAGCGCGGGGAATGTATTAAATGTTCGCAACAGTTCTGGATCCAGTATTTGGAGAAAATACGAAAGTGGCATCACACAGGGGAGGAATTGTTTTATGGCTTCTTTGTAGCATCATTGGTAAGGAGGAATTTAGGGTCGCATTGGTAGAAGGAGATTCATCCAACACTTTAAGTGTTGCATGTAGTAAAATGCACTACTTTGATCAAAGGTTTGAAGTAATGCGGTGATTTACATTTCTTATCACATTTGTATCGCAAGTAAACGAAGGAACTAAACAAACAGGCGCATAAGACGAGAGAGATTGTTTCTCTCAAGTAGTGCTGTACAGTGTCACATCAATAAATTTCGGCAGTAAGACGCCTGGATAAATAAAATCTACTACCACTTTAATATAAAATTTAAAACTTACTATGCCTTCTCTTCACGCAAAATAAATAGATTCTCAGTATTACTGTGGTGATTTTTGTGATTATAAATACTTTATACTGTCGGTATACATTTTATTCTCAGCAAACTAATAATCACAGTTTTTTGCCTATTGACGTAATAGGAGGCAAGAACAGGTGTACGGGGCGTAGATATTAATCTAAGTTTCCGTGATTCCTCATTGATTTTCGGAGTGTGTCATCATAGTTGCGCCTTGTGTCAGATGGCTATGAACCTCTGGAATGTTGTAAAGTTCGTGGAATTTCCTGTTAAGCGCTAATATCATGTTCGCATTATTATTATGTACTAGTGAGATTTCGCAACTATTTCTTGGCTGGTAGAAATATGATGCAGTTTCAGAGAGGATATGTTGCTCTAGCTTGTTAGTGAGACAAAATTTCCAGATGACTATTCTCTGTGAGGTAAATCCATTGCGTACCTTTTAGTAGTAATGCAAAAAATTGCTTAAAGTAGATTTTAGTAGAAAGTAGACTTTAGTAGAATTTAGCCGTTCGCCAGGAAAATTTCAGGCTTTTCTGATTTACGTTGCAGTTCACCTGGTGTAGAATAACTTGCAGATAGATAATATGGAGAAGTGTAGCAGGTTCTAGCACACTTAAAGAATTAGAAAACTGATCTGATTTGTGAAGTGAATATTTCTCACTCCTAAGCCGGTAATTCTATGAGAAACAGATTCTCAAGTTACCCTGCAGCATACCGCACTACGGTTTCTAATCTTCACTTTTATTTTTCAGTATTTCATCGTAAGGTTCTTTGGTTTTGCCGCGGTGGAGTAGCCGAGCGTTCTAAAGCGTCTCGCTGCGGAGCGCGCGGTTGCTCGCCGTGGAGGTTCGAGTCCTCCCTGAGTCCTCCCTGAGTCCGTAGGTTAGTTTACCTAGGTTTAAGTAGTTTGTAAGCTACGAACAGATGACCACGCAGTTTGGTCCGATAGATTTACAAACATTTGAACATTTGTTCTTTGGTTTAGGTTTCACACTGGCGCGAAATCGTCGTGTCTAAGTAGGGTGATACTTCCAGTTGTTGAATGTGCTCCGTACATTACGCTGAAGTTGTTAACAATTGTGACCCCAGTTCTTGCACAGTAATAGCTGGGCCGTGAGTCAAATGGTGTTCCATTGCTTCAGCTAGATCACGTACGTTCTGATACTTGCCCATTCCCAGTTAGTAGTTCACGTGTAACGAGGTCGAAATCGAGGAAGCAATAGACTGTATTGTTTCTTTTTCCGCTTGTTTGGGGTTTTAAATTCTGTCTGGGTGCCGCAGCTAGAGCAGTGTGGTTAATGAAGCGCGGGGGACGCTCAAGTAGGCGGCAAGTAGGCGGCGTGGTCGGGCAGCGAGCTGCCAGCAGCCAGCAGCGAGCAGCGAGCAGCGAGGTGTCCGGTGGGCGGGCGCTGTGCCGGCCGCAGCGCCGCGCCAAAGCACGCGCCGGCCGCCATAATTGCGTTCCTGTGTGCCGGCACGCCCTTTATGGGGATGCAAATTGAAACCCGCCGGCCGCCGCCCGCGCCAAACAGTATTAGATTGGCGGCGAGCCGATGGCGCCTGGCGGCCGGCAGGCCTGCGACGCGCCCGGCACTGCCCACTGCTCATTAGTACACCGCCCTACCTTGAGACGTAACGAGCGCTCCCTGCCACTGTCGTCACTCACTGGAGACGGCGTAAATCCAGGAGCGCGCGCCGGTTTTCATGTCACCAGGGGAAAAAACCTTTTTCCCCATATTGGGATGACGTTAGCGATGTCTTATCGTCTTAATTTCTTGAAGGCACTCTTAGCACCTGTTATCGTAATTATAATACGTAAACACGATAATCCAAATACAGATTTTTTAAAGAATAACTAGCTGTAGTTCACAGCTTTACTCAGGTATGTACAAACGTTCTATGCAAACTGCTAGAACGCATGGTCAGCCCGCGGTTGTATTGGTTCCTAGAATCTCGGGGCCTGTCGGGGCCTGCTGGCTCCATGCCAAGGGGGTTTTCGCAAGGGGCGCTCGACCTTGGACAACTTAGTCCATCTTGAGTCTGCCATCCGGACAGCGTTCTCTCGACGTCACCATCTGGTGGCCGTATTTTTTGACTTGTCGAAAGCGTACGATACGATCTGGCGACACCACATTTTAACCACATTACATGGATAGGGTCTCTGGGGCTCACTCCCAGTTTTTATTCAAAACGTTTTAGCTGTCCGTACCTTTCATGTTCAAGTTGGTGCGTCTTCTAGCAGCTTGCATGTCCAGGAGAATGGGGTGCCTCAGGGCTCTGTTTTAAGCGTTCCGTTGTTTTTAGTGGCCAACAACGACTTAGCGGCAGCAGTTGTGTCGTCGGTATGCCCTTCATTGTATGCTGACGACTTCTGCATCTATTTTAGCTCGTCCAGCATGTGTGTTGCAGAACGACAGCTGCTGGGAGCCATACTAAAGGCGCAGACATGGGCTCTCTCTCTCATGGGCTCCAGTTTCCTGCTGCCAAAAAGTGCGTTATGCACTTCTGTCGTCGACGGCCAGTCCACCCACATCCAGAGTTGTATCTCGATGGCCAACTACTCAATGTAATTGCCACGCATCGATTTCTTGGAATGGTCTTCGACGACCGGCTCACATGGCAACCACATATTCGCCAGCTGAAACAAAAATGCTGGTGGCACCTCAACGCCCTCCGGTGCCTTAGCAGTACCACTTGGGGTGCAGATCGTAGTACCCTGTTGTGTTGCTACAAAGCCCTTATTCTGTCGCGTTTGGACTGCGGGAGCGTAGAACATGGTTCCGCATCGCCATCGGCGCTGCAGATGTTGGATCCTATCCACCACTGTGGAGTTAGGCTCGCGACAGGGGCTTTCCGAACCAGCCCTGTGAACAGTCTCCTTGTGGAGGCTGGGGTGCCTCCATTGCGAATCAGGCGCCAACACTTGCTGGCGAATTACGCAGCCCATGTGTATAGTATCCCCAGTCATCCCAACTACCGCCTACTTTTTCAAAACGCCGTACTCCATATCCCACAACGGCGGCCGAGGCCGTTTTGACAGCTAGTGCCCGTGTCCAGTCTCTCCTGAGTGACCTGGGGTCTCTTCCTCTGCCATCTTTGATCAAATTCCAGTCGCGTACGCCACCATGGTGTATTCCTAGACCTGTTATTCGACTGGATTTGTCGCAGAGCTCCAAACATTCTGTCCACCCTGAGATCCTTCGCCGCCAATTTCTGTCAATTCTTGACGGGTACCGGGACTCCACGGTCATCTACACGGACGGTTAGATGGCAGAAGGTCTTGTTGGCTTCGCCTATGTACATGCAGGACACAACGAACAGCGCTCCATACCGAAGGGCTGCAGTGTGTTCACAGCAGAGCTGGTGGCCATACTTCGTGCACTCGAGCATATTTCTGCCTGCCCTGGGGAGTCGTTCCTCATTTGCAGTGACTCCCTGAGCGGCCTACAGGCGCTCGATCAGTGCTTCCCTCGCCATACTTTGCTTCAGGCCATCCAAGAATCCCTGCATGCCATCGACCGACGTGGGCGGTCAGTGGTCTTTATCTGGACTCCAGGATATGTTAGGATCGACGGGAACGAGCTACCTGATAGGATAGCAAAGGAGGCTCTCCATAAACCTTAAACCTACCTTGGCTCTAGGTATCACAGTTCATGACCTTCGTTCGCAGTTGCACAGCCGAGTTCTTGGACTGTGGAACGCAGAATGGAGCTCCCTCCAAACACCCAACAAGTTGCGGGTGATTAAGGAGAACACACACGTGTGGAGGTCCTCTATACGGACTCCCCGCAGGGACTCTGTTGTTCTCTGCCGGCTGCGTATCGGCCATACTTGGCTTACGCACGGCCACCCTCTCCGTCGAGAGGATCCTCCCGAGTGTCGATGTGGTGAGCGTCTGACAGTCGTCCACATCGTCTTGTAATGCCCGGATTTAGCCGCTTAGAGAAGGAATTTTAATCTCCCTAATGATTTAAAACTTGTTTTAGCTGACAATGCCTCTATGGCTGACGCTGTTTTAAATTTTATCCGTGTGAGTGGATTGTACCGATCTATTTGATTTTTAGCACTGTGTTCATTATGTATTTGTTCTTCGCTCGCCTACCGCTTTTAGGCAGGTGGTTTTAATGTGCAAAAGTGGGCAGATGCCCTACTATCTTGTCTGTGGTCACTTGGCCAGGACGCTCTGGTATCGTCTTTCCACCTTTCTCTTCTTTTATCAGTTTTTACTTTGATTCTTTTACTTCTTGACGTGTTACACTCCTTGCTTGGTGAGTTTTAACACATAGTTTTCTACTACATTTTAGTGCTTTTTATTCTACTCTCTACGGTTGGAACAAGGGACTAATAATCGTAGCCGTTTAGTCCCTTTAAAAATCAAACCAACCAACCAAACAACTCAGGTATGTATTTGTTACGTTAGTCCAACTCCTCCTTTCCTCTGGGTTACTCGCTTCCTATCCTAGTATATATCCATTTTAGTTTCACTTTCATTTAGCTCACTCCTAATTTTTGACGTCATATCCCATGTAATATAATTTTACAGGTGCGTAGAGGAGAATATTAAGAAACAGTCTGGAGTTGGTAAGGAAGCTTAGGGTATAACGTTTAAAGTAGTTAAAATATTGTGATGATTGTTATTGATCAAAATATATTTGTAATGATCGGTAGTGTAATTAAAATAATACTGTTTAATATTTTACACGTAGCTTGTCAATAATAATTGCTTGACTGTACTCCAGTGACTTGTCAAACAATTGTCGTGTATAGTTGTGTGTGTATGGGTAGCTGTAAAATTAATCTGCACTATAACTTAAACTGGTAAAATTTTACGACGCTTCTCGCCGGGGTCCACTGCTTATGTTGGCAACAGATGAACAATGAATTGCAGAATTGCGTTAATATTTTTGACGAGATACAGAATAAATGTTATTGCTGCTCGTTTCACTCGCAGCAAAATTAATACTGTACCTGCTCTATGGTTGACAGGTTCTTGTATGTACCCTAGTCCGATAAGAAAAAAAACTGTTTTAATAGAAGTTGTCACGAAAAAAACATTTATTGGTAATCTGAGTTGCCGTCATTACCATTCGTGCCAACATAACCATTCCAGCCCGGCGATAAGCGTCATACAATTTAACCTTTAAACTTGCTTATCTAACTGAACACTTTATCCAATTAGTTAAGCATGATTTTGAACAAAAACCAAATAAGTAATAAAAATCTATTCTGACCCTATTATTTTATTCATGGAATGGCCAATTTGACATCTGGTAGAAAATGTTTCATTAAACATTGCAATTGTTTGAACAATAGAACATCAGCTTGCTGCAGAAGTGACTGATTGTCAAATAGATCTGAGATTGACAATTAATCCTGAATAATCTTTTTTTTTCTTTTAAACAATCCCACTTCTACGTTATCAGTCCGTAGTTTACAAACTACTTAAACTAAGGTAAACTAACCTAAGGCTAACACAAACACCCATGCCCTAGGGGGCACTCGACCCCAGACGGCGAACGGCCGCGCGCACCGCAACACGGCGCTCCAGTGCACGCGGCTAATCCGCCGCGGCATAAATTATCTCACTCAAGAGTTTACATTGATTTTTATGGCCTACCTGTGCGCAAGGAAACATGTGCAACTGCCCTCATAATTACTGCCAAAAATGCTGCTGCTCCAAGGTCAAAAACTAACTACAGAATTCGCTGGAGTGACATGCGAGTCCACCAACTACACAAATACTAATTTTGTCCATATCTGTAGTATTTAAAACAAATAATTAATTGAGTTTCGGGATGAATGACTCACACGGAAACACCTGAGGTTGAAGTTTAAACTTAGGTACTTTATACTTTTTTCATAAAAGGAGAACATGAACTTAAAAAATATTGCACAAAAATGTTGATTACAACATGGGAATATCTTTCCAGGAACTCATGTATATCTACATACATTTCCAACAAAAGAAAAACCAGCTAGTACGTTATACAATGTAAATAAAAAAATCGAAATTGTCTACGTCACATTGCCTCCGGTATTTTTTACAGTAAAAACATACTAACTTCCTGCACTATATTTTAATTATTTGAAAGAATAGACATAAAAGACGAGAATTAAACCCTTCATGTTGAATGTCTGTTAGAGGTGGACTATAATTTCGCGTAGTGTCTAATAATGAAGAGATGACTCTCCTTACCTTTATTCTTCATAATCTCAGAACATTTTCAAATTGAAATATTTCACAACATTATCACACACAAAAAGATTCAAATGAGCCTTTCTCACACTGCAGTTTGCGACTATATTTCAAGGCTGCTTGCACAACACTACCCCCGCTCACCTATCGGAGGTCGTCGACCACATTCAGTAAGTTTAAACGCGGGACAGCGCACACCAGAATGTCCTCGCGGACATTTTACAGTCATTCAACGTTATTAATATTGCATACCTACGTTTCATTACCCCTCGGACTCTGCGGCCAGAATTTTGCAGAATGAAGCTTATAAGTGGCTAGGTTTATTCTGCAAAATTCGCCCCAGACAAAAAAAAAATGCAAAGCAACTAATCTGAAATATATATGAAAAATGAAAGAAAATGACAATGTTCCAATCACAAAGGTACAATCTACAATCAAAACTGTTGGATGCATTGCCCAATCTTTTTAGAGTGAGGCATTGTCTTCTTATCAAATGGGGGAAAAGTATTTTATTACAATATTTTTATTCTTAACTACTTTCAACTTACCGTCGACAGCGCGGTCATTAGAGACAATGGAGTTCATAGGAAGACATAATAAATTGTACCACGCGCATTTGAGCTAATTTTCATGCATGGCCGCGGTGGAGTAGCCGAGCGGTCTAAGACGCCTCGTTGCGGAGCGCGCGGTTGCTCGCCGTCGGAGGTTCGAGTCCTCCGTAGGGCATGGGTGTGTGTGTGTTTGTCATTATGTTATTTTGTCCTAGTTTAAGTAGTTTGTAAGCTATGGACTGGTGACCACGCAGTTTGGTCCGATACATTTGCAGACAATTGATTTGATTTTTTTTTTTCATGCATGTAATTGTTCCTGACATCATACCCCCGAAATATTTCGGTGGTACATTCCGAAATAAATGTGTATATATTCTGTACAATTCCACACGAATAATCTTCCTAATGTAGAAATAATAAATTGTAACGTCATGCCGAATGCAGTAGTTTTACTTCATGAACAGATGAAAAGTAGTAAGCAATAAACATCTTCCCGTTTATCATTTTAACCGCGCAGGAATAGCCGTGAAGTGGTCGCGGGTATAATGTGGCAGTTTAGAGAGAGTCCGACAAGTGTTAAATGGTTTTATTGCTTTTCAATATTCATGGTGTCAGGATTTGCCGACGTTAGTTCTGGCCAGGCATCTGCTGTGTCACTGCGGACGGCGGTGTGCTGTTGTGCTTCGGTGGCGTAACACTTCTCGCTGACGCTGCCGCCTTGGGCTGTTAAGCCAGCCGACTTCGAAGGTCGATGGCGCAGCCACACCGTCTGCCCACTCGTTGATCGCCGGCCGTCCCCCGCGGGGAAAAACTTTAGTCTCCGATACCGTTTTGACCAATGACATCACATATGACGTCATCATAACCAAGAGATACTACGAACACATGTGTACCACAACATGGTATCGGTAGTTAGATGTCACCTAAATAGGTCAAATCTATTTAATGATACCACGTCTTCAAAATACATTTAATAATTAGGTAATTTTAAAGAAAGCTTGCACTCGAAGTTGTACGGCCTGAAATGATATATTTATGTCGAACATACAACTGTAAATTGATTTAGTGTTCCTGAACCGGAGATTTGGGCCTCACGTACTAAAAACAAAATTCTTGTTTAATCTATATCTAACCTTCTTAGAGCTACGCTACACACAACTTTTTTTTTAAAGTGAAAGTTAGCGTACCTTCAAAACTATCAGACACGTAAACACTGAGTACCGGTATTGCAACCACGCGCGGGACGGAATGATGTAAAACATGATGTCATTGGTCAAAGCGGTATCGGAGACTAGATTTGACCCCCCCCCCCCCCCCCCCCGATATCTCGCTGTTGAATGAGCGGTGACGAGGCCCCTTCGATGCTGCTGCTGTGCCCAGGGAGAATGGTTCGAACACTGGCGCTGTCCTCCGGTCAGGAACCTGTCCCCATCTCATCGCGTAGATGTTGCTGCCAGTGGTTGGCGAGATGGCCAGCCCCCTCACTGCGACATGACGTCACTCCGTCTTCTCGAGTGGCCCGTTGTCCGGACTCGTTAGATAAACCGCGAACTGCTGACGATGACCGCCGAGCTGCAACTACTACTTGCTTGCTCGCTGCCGCACTGGTGTCCTCCGAGCCGAGCTGTAGACTGCGAACTACAAACTCGGACTCGAACTGACTACTGCTCTGGAACACATGCTTTGTATTTCACTCGGCTTGGCCGTGTTTTCCAAAACCCAATTTCAAGTCAGGTACAAGTTAACAAGTTCGACACACGCCTGGTGTACTGACCTGCTCGTTACACACCTGTGGCTGTTGCTGTGTTTGCAGCTCTGGCCGGCTGCGGCCCAAGAGTCACGTACTTCATACACAAAGCTGTAGCGCTATCAGAAGGCGAGTCTTGCCTCAACCACCGGCTCTGAACTGGCGCCTCGCTGCCACTGCGTCTAGTGAATTGTTAAGCCACGTCATGAATCACCCAAAATTACTTCCATGTTGGAAGTTTCGTTACTTCTGCAAGAATTTTCTTCTGGTTTCCACTGAGCACTATGTACACAGTAATTCTGGAATGGTAGTGAAATCATGAAGAACGTGCTATCATAGCGATAGAAACTTCGAACATGGAAATAGTTTGAAGTGGAATAAGACGTGGTAGATTTTGTCATCAGTGAGTACGGCCACGAAAGCGCGTAGGCGTACAGTTAATCACGCCCTCAATACATGCAAAACTTGTCAGTCAGAAAAGTTCCGTTAAGTGTATCAGTGAAAAATATAGAAAAGTTATTATGGTCATTTTAGTGGATGAGGAACTCACATAATCTACACTTCCGTACAATACACAGAAAGTTCATACTACCATGCGAAACTATTACACAAGTCCTTATTTCGGATGTTACTAACTTTCGTGTCACGTTCTCATCACAGCGGTGACCTTCATGTCCGTTTTTGCATTTAATCGTTTTGTGTTAGATTCGTATTGTCACCACTATCTCTCGAGATGATTTTATGAATAATATGTACATTACTGTAGGTGTCAAAATGTGCGGGTCAAACTCGGACCACACATTTCACTTCTTTAAAACATTCTGAAGATGGTCTTGAACATTTAACTTAGAGATATCCACAACACTTGGGGTACAACAACATTGAAAAACTCCATCGTATACTCACGTGATAACGACAGGTAGAATTCACATCTCTAGTTGGTAGCTGTTCGTTGAAGTGGCCACCTTGGTGGCTGCGCAGACGCCGCTGAACGTTCGAGGAATAAAATCAATCTCCTGACTTTTTGGCCAGACTGATGAAATATAAAATCCGTAAAAAGAGCCTTAATCGATCACTCAGAATATCTACAAAAACTAATAGCCCAGTGGAGCAGCCAAATCGATCTATGGAGCCACACTCTGCTAACCATATTTGGTTGCTGTCACTTGCTAATAAGGTTTTTGCAGCATACCTTTTGAGACTCTTGCTTATTTTGTAAAGCCTTTAGATGTTCATACTGTAATGTCACTCACATCGGTGGAAGTTCTATATTATCGCCTGGGGCAGTCAGTCTTTATTTACTTTTAATACTAAACTGACATATTCATATGGTTCGAGTACAACATGTTACTTGATCGCGTATAGCGTCAGTCACAGTCTGCACGGCCACTACGGTCGGAGGTCCGATTCCCCCCTCGGGCATGGATATTTGTGCCGACCTTAGGATAAGCTACTTGATAAGTAGTTTGTGACGTTAGGGACTGGTGACCCCGTAGTTAAGTCTCATAAACTATACAAACATTTGAAACATTTTTGATCGCGTATAGAAACGTGTATAGAAGTATGTTTTGCTATAAGATACTGCTGTGTGTTATACACTTTTAAAGACTTCGCTAAGCTTAATCCATTAAACTTGAACAGTACTCTATTCTTTTTCTTTATTCCCGCGGAAAATAAATGTGTACTGATAGTTTGGAGCCGCGGTGGATTAGCCGCGCGTGCTGGAGCGCCGTCTTGCGGTGCGCGCGGCCGTCCGCAAAAAATTCAAATGTTTGTAATTCTATCGGACCACACTGCGTGGTCATCAGTCCGTAGCTTACAAAGTACTTAAACTAAGGTAAACTAACTAAGGACAAACACACACACACCCATGCCCCAGGGAGGACTCGAACCTCCACGGCGAGCAACCGCGCGCTCCGCAGCGAGACGCTTTAGACCGCTCGGCTCCTCCACCGCGACGGGCCGTCCGCCGTCGAGGGTTCAAATCCCCCCTTGGGCATGGATGTTTGTGTCGTCTTTTGTATAAGGTAGTTCATGAGTAGTTTGTAAGTTTAGGAACTAATGACCCCGCAGTTAAGTCCCTTAGGCTTCATAAATATTTAAACATTTGATAGTTTGGAATGAATTATGTTCTTAAAAACATTTCACTTTTATTCTTTAGTTTTAAGTGCACATTTTAACCACAATACGCGTTTGGATCATCTGGAAGATCTTCAAATCTTTGTAATTCCAACAACAACACGTACTGTCTGTGCCAGAATGTCATTTTAGACCAATACTGACATATGTCATGTAATTAAAAATGTGCAACTAAGAGTTATGCTTAAATTAAATTGTTTTTGAAATATAAGCACAGTTTGTTTTCCTCAAGAGTAAAATGTCGGCTACAGTGAATTACACCCTTGTTAGAGAGAAGTTCTTGGGATATTATTAGCGCCGTAAAATACAAATTGGGAATTTAATTTGCAGGAGGGAACAGATTACCAATCTTGACGTTGCATAGTTGCTAATTAATACGCAGATACCGATTGGGCTATTTATATTTCAAACGGAATCTTAGTAAAGCGATGGCATTTATTATTTTCTGGTGACAGGAAGGAATTTCACTTAGGAGGACACGAACCTCCACGGCGAGCGAGCGTCTGTGGGAGCTTTAACAGTTGTGAGAGCAAGTCAGTAAGCAAATATCTGTTATAAACGTGTTCACGGAATGTATGACATTAACTGCGAATGGATAAAGTTGGAAGTATACCCATCTGGAATTCGAACCTAAGTCTCCTGCTTTCTAGGCATTTTAGCTGATCCCTAAACCTCTAGGGACACAGCTATCATTACACTTTCTTTCTTCAGTGCGCATGCATTGTTAGGCCCTGACTCTTACGGGAATGAGTTTGAAAAAAAAAACTGGGAGTTTGCTTATCAGTGGACAGGGAAAACTTGAGAATTTGTGACTGTCTGGAGGCGTGCTTGAGTAGTCCATGCAAATGTGGTGGTCGCTGTGTCCCCATTGGTGTAGGGGTCAGCAATAATAATGACAATTTTTGTGTATAGACAGAAAGAATAGTTTTATTGCGCTCCTTATTTTGGACTAATTTTCAACATTCTTTGTTGATCTTTGGCATCGTTTTGAAGCCACTAATTTTGTCATATTAGGCACAATCGTTTTGGCAATTATAATTCGAAATACAGCTTGCAACGATGCATTAAACTGTAGCTTGTTTTTGTTTTGTTAATATTCATAATTGAAAACATTTGTTGACAAATTAACGTTGTTCAGAACATTACAACGTATTTTAGGACAAGGGCATGATCCTCGCGAATTCTTGTTGATCAACGCCTTTATAAAAAGGAATTTAAATCACTATTGTAATAGTAATAGCGGTCTGTCAAAGTCGAATCTTATTGTATTTTTATCAGTTCAGTTTCGAGACGTGGTCGGGCATTCTGTGGGTGCACCGAAAGATGCATCATCATAACCTTCGAGTGCAGGTTTAGTTATTTTATTTCTTCAAATGTATGTTCAAAATTTATGCAATGAATGTAAGTCTTTCGTGAACTCCCTGATGTGGACATAAATACTTAGACGATTTTGAGAGGGAAATTTTACCAATTTTCATTCTTGAAGCTAAATTTTATAAAGCAAAACCTGCAATTTGGAACTTCAATACGATCACACACAGTGCCGATTAACTGATTTTTACCCTGCAACGATTTATTTAAGTCATGTAAATAACCCGTGATATCTTTCTTGAAAGCGAGGTCATCGATACAAATGTTCAAATGTCAGTAATCCTACCTAATCCTTGTAGATAGCACCCATCACTTCGTGTGAGTAAAGATCTAGTTGTGTCACGCATGAACGATATTTTCTAAATCCGTGTTGACCTTGGGTCAATAGATCATTCTGTTCGAGATAAATCATAATATTTGAATACAGGATATGTTCCAAAACCCTGCTGCAATTTGACGCCAATGAAATAGGCCTTTAGTTTAGTAGGTTACTCCTACTGCCTTTCTTGAATATAGGTGTGACCGCAACTTTCCAATCTTTTGGTACGGATCCTTCTTTGAGAGTGCAGTTGTATATGGCTGTTAAGTAAGGAGCTATCGCTTCAGCATAATCAGATAGAAATCTAGCGGTTTGTTCTTGTTAAGTAATTTTAGTTGCTTCACTACTCTGATGATATCTACTTCTGCGTTTCTCGTTACGGCCTCTGTTCGTAATTTAAAATCTAGAATTTTGGTTTCGTCTTGTTTGGTGAATGAGTTTCTAAAAGCTATGTTTAGTAACTCTGCTTTACTAGCGCCGTCATCGGTAGGATCGCCATTACTATCACGTAGTGAGGGTATTGTTTGTCTTTTGTCCGTAGAATATTTAACATATGACCAAAATCTCTTTGGGTTTTCAGTCAAATTTCGAGAAAGAGTTTCGTTGTGATACGTATTCTAGGCATCTCGCATTGAAGTCCTTGCTAAATTTCGAGCTTCTGCGTGGGATCGCCAATCCTGGAGATTTTGTGTTCGTTTAAATTTAGCATGCCTTTTCCGTTTTGTAATTTTCTGACCTATTTTGATTTTACGCGTCTGTTAATCTATTTGTATTGCAATTTGTATTCATTGCGGTGCGTATTATTTTCATTAAGAGCTCTGAAGAAGGGTTTCGACTGAAAAACGTAAGCATTAGTACAATAAATAACCGATCACCATCTGGATGTTTTTCTTGGCAGGGGCCTATCAGCATTTTTAAGTTCATTCTGAATATATTGATAATCATTGTTACATACCTCCAAGAAGACTTCAAGCCATACTTACTAACTGGGTTGCCTATATGCGAGATTTTAATCAGGGTTGGATGCCGTTCGAATTTCGTGTGTGCTGCACTTCTGGTCTGTAAGCCACGGTGCAGACTTCAAGAGGAGCATGTCTGTCATACGAGTTATTAGGTACTTAATGAAATCAGATAGGACCCCTACATCAATATTATTTCCTATTTATATCTGGCAATAAATATCAAAGGTGTCTCCTGTAATCTCAGATATGTCAACATATTCATGAGCTTAAAATCTCTTAAAGAAACTCTACAGCATCTTAATAAAAAAAACATATAAGTCAGTAGAAGAGTCCATATCATTTTGGCCCACTTTAGGTCACGGTAGTAACACTAAAAGTGGGCCTTTGCGATCGTCTTTTGACAGCTCGATATTTAAATGAAAATAACGGTTTAACCATTCATCTGACACGAAACTTGAATAACCGATTTTGTAGAGGAGAAAATTCTCTACGACTTTGCTCTGTTGTGTTTTTTTCATATCTCGTATCGTTTCAGAGATATTTGCAAAAATAACGGCGATTTGACGATGTCTGTCTGGTCGTAACGTGTTCCCACTTTTTAGGTCGAACCGTTCAACCGATCGGTACCAAATTTTACAGACATAATTGTTGGCTGCCAGAGACCAGAACCTCGCATTTTGAAATATTTCGGACAAGAAATACGTTAGTAATACCATAAAAGCCGTTTGTTATGTAATTTTAATTGTAAATAAACCGTTCATCTGACGCGAAAATTGAATAAACGAATTTGTAATGGAGAAAATTCTCTACAACTTTGTTCCCTCAAATTTTTTTTCACATCTCGTATCGTTTGAGAGATAATTGCAAAAATAACGGGCATTTGACACCCTCCATTGAATTAACGAAAACCAGCCGTTCGCAAATGTCATGTGACATTCCTCGCCCAGAACTCTCTCTGGCATACACCATCTTGCGTTGAGTTCAAATGTTCAAATGTTTGTTAAGTTTATGGGACTTAACTACGGGGTCATCAGTCCCTAAACTTACAAACTACTTATGAACTACTTACGAACTAGGACGGCACAAATATCCATGCCCGAGGGGGGATTCGAACACCCGACCGTAGTGGCCGTGCTGACCGTGACTGGAGCGCCTCAGTCACCTCGGCCACCGCGGCCGGCTTGCGTTGAGTATTTGATGATTTTCTTATTGTAACGTACACGTTGTCATTTGAAAGCAATGGTGCACTGAATAATTAAAAAAATACGTCGTTGTTCGTACGATAAATGATAATCTAGTGGCTAAAAAGCCATATTAGCATCAGTTAACAACAGTCATCAATAGTATGGATTAAAGAACGCAACTCTTACCTGTTAGCCGCAGCGTACTGAGCAACGCATTGGACTGTGACGCTGAAGGTCTGTGGTTCGGAACTCGTCAACACCTAATTTTTTTTCCTAAAAAGGTTTCAGACACTCTTATGAAACTAAAAATCTAAAGTGGGCCGTAAAACACGTCAGTGCGATTTTTTTTCCATGCGACCCACATTCGTGCACACACAAAACATTCTAATGCACGACTCGAAAATTTCAAAAAAGCCTGAGCAGTTACAGAAAATTACACTATTCGCGAACTTGGAACTGTCGGCTATTCGTGTTCTATCATCATAACATAGGCACAAAGCGCTAGGGTGTTGACGACTCATCTAACAATTTTGGTAGTTTACCGCATCTCGTCGCTGTGCATCAGCGGAAGTAGTTTTTCAGCGTCGCTTGAAGAAGAAGTAGAAGAAGAGGAGGAGGAGGAGGAGGAGGAGGAGGAAAAGAAAAAGATGATGATGAGGAGGAGGAAGAAGAAGATCGAAGGTTGTTAAGGGTTTAGCACTCTGGCGACAACGCGGGCATTAAAAACGGAGCAAAAACTCGGTGGCACGCTACAACCTGAAAGTTTCTCGCTTCTCCTTCTCTCTTACAAAATTTCCGTCTGCTGTGTGTTTGAACTTGTTCTAGCTGAATGCCTTTGTACAACGTTATGTTAATCTGACTGCGTATTTTTAACTGCATTCTACGTGAATGTAAAGGTATTGCAAAACCTATCTGACTGCGTAATGTTTATTATAATGAGACACAAACTGCTAATTTTTTCGGTATGAAAATGTCATAACAAGGTTAACTGTCTGAAAATTATTGATAATAAAAATCACTGTGTTAATAATACTGGCCCTACAAACTTGTTTCTGACTGAACTAACAATCTTTAACGAAATGTAACGAACACAATATTTACCAATGCAATCTGACTCAGTGCAAACCTGAACAGTGTATGAAATGTCCTACCCCGAAATCTTTAAATCATACTGAACTGTAAGCATGACAAAAACTGATTCTTTCTCACCTTCACTTACTGCATAAATTTGCGCAACACCAAACTGCTTCCTGCTATACTAACTACTGGAAAACTTACTACAGAAAACAACTATGGCACTTTTAATAAAAATGTGAGGAGGGATAAACTGATAATCTGTTTAAGAAACTCGAACTAATTATTATAAATGAAATATCTGGTTTATTTTCTACCTGATTTAACTTCATGAAAATTACTAACAAAGTCATATTTTTATTTTAAAATCTTTCAGAGAAAAATATAACTCATATATTTAATATATTTACAAAATTATTTTTAAACAAAGATAAATATTTCTTTACTGTTAATAAATTTCAATCGATTTACACAAACATGGTTACAACTATATCATATTTCAAGAACAGTACCCATGAAATTCCTATTTCATAAAAAACGCAATTTCAAAACTAAACTATTACAATAAATACTTTTCCTAACGCAGAAAGGGGTCCCTAGGATTAATCGTGAGACCACAAGCTAACAGCAAGATCTTTCCCGACCGTTACTGTTACCATCAGTTCAGACTAACAATGCGAAGTTGTGCCATAGAAACATGCCAAGTATTTCAGCAAAACTGTACCTTATAAAAACTTCAAAAGATTGTTTCTCCAACGTCATCTATTCCTTTCGTCTCCATATCTTAAACAAACAGCTTGGTTCAGCATTCAAGTCTCAAAATCTCATCTCCTCGGCTATCCCGCCGGAACGACAACTGCACACAACCACAGTCCCCACGCTTTTGCAATCTCATCCGCGCGCCTAGCAAAGTCTGCACTCTCAATAATCACAACCTTACTTCCCGGCAACAATACTGTCACCGTCTCCAATATCTATAGTACTGTCATCGAAAAATAAGCCTGCAACCAAAGATAAATGACCCATGCCTGACTAGCTTGACACTAGTCTCAAATTCGCGGTACATTTGAATATGAAATGTATACCTTCCCATAGCAGGTATCTTACAAACCCACTTATGGTTACAAAAGTGTGAGGTTGTAACTTCTTGGTTTAAGTATATGATGTAACATTGTCCACGAAAGGTAAAAATTTCCAATTTGAATGATGTTTAATCTATTAGTTACATTTCATCAGGAAAATTTGGGGAACCCTAGTGTTGTGCATATAACAATAACACGTATTACTAAGTACCACAACATGGTACAATTCCGGAAGGTACAAAAATTGTGGTCGATATCTTTAGTCCGTTTTCTAATGCGAGCATGCTGTTAGCCTGAGCACATTCCAATTTCGGTCTGTTTGCCTTCAGCCGCAGCGGCATGCAGTGTGATTGTGCGTCCGTCGCCGTACGCCATCCAAATATTTCCACTTTCACAAATTATGTTTATTCTTCCCTTCATATCCGCTTCACGTTTAGAGCTGTCCAGATAGCTAACACAGCATGGGCTGCTGATGGACTGAGCAAACAAGAAGCAAATACTCGTCATTTGCTTGACTGAACCTGTGTGCGCACTTACTTTACCCTCATACGACCCACTCGGACTCAAGTTAAGGTGGTGTACTCAAGTGTAAAGTGAATGTAATGATATAACGTATTTAACAAGAATTTTTGTATTGAACAGGTAGCCAAAGGGAACCCGATACAAGTCCAGTAGTAGAAACAAAGTATTTATATAGAGTTTAGCAGACCCGTATAGGATATAGAATTCTTGCACATGTATTACTTGAACAACCGAAGGTATATATGATAGTGTTATGTAACAGTTAGTTATCCTCTCTTTGTTTATGTACCACAATTGTTTTCTAGATGGCATGTTTTCAACAGGCATCAAAACAAATAAAAATTTAAATTTTTAATCGCTTGTATGGGTAAGTCTGTTTTCTCTATAGAAGGAATATATTTTTGCCTATGACAGTACGGAGAGTCAAGTTTTGCTTCTGATGATTGATGTAAGGAAGGGAGGATGACTATTTTTGTGTCCCAGCCTCGTCACCGCTTTTGTGTCTCGTTTGCGTCGTACGTATCGGTGGACGAGTAGAAAGACCGACACAGGAATACAGGACGCACGCTTGTGCAGGTAGGAGGTGACCAGCCAGTGGGACAGCAGAAACTAGAAACACTAGAGTAAATTAGAACGAGATATATATTGCACAGAATTTATACAATACTTAACTTTTACATAGCTCGGTACTGCAGAATGCTGATACATAGTTGAGCTAGAGGCCTGCCTAGTGCCTATACGATAGCCAAGTCTTCACTGGTGCCTATCTGATACCGAAGTGTTAACTGGTTCCTATCTCAGTCCGAAGTGCACGATGTCGTTCAGAGGTGGCCACGAGCGGAGTTGTAGCAGAGGGCGCTCGTGGCTGACGTCGTAAGAACGCAGCGCCGTGCGTGCATGGCGGCGCGCGGCGAAAGTAGGTGGCGCGCACTTTGGACTTGTGCGACACCACAACAGTAGTATGGTAATGGGCATTGAACGCCACTGAGATTCGCGCGTCTTTTGTTTTTTTGGCGGGAAATTTGAATTACGCCCCACCCCTCCTCCCTCGACCAATTGCCGAACCACAGATCAAAGGATACCGCCACAGGATGATTGATAGGTCTTCCTGGAAGAACGAAAGATGATTGACAGTTTACATTTAGGTCCTTTTGATTCGCTACTTGTCCGACTGCTTATCAAAGGACGCCGCCATAACGGACTTAAGGATGATTGACAGGTTGCAACATCTCCCTCGCCCACACACGACACCCCGCCCTCCCCGCCCCCCCCTCCACCCCTCGGTGCCGCCGCCAGACAAGCGGCACCTCCGACAGGTCCAGACCTGTAGACCCATCGACATGTCGGTACTCGCACCCTGGACCACACACCTGGCCGGTTCGACGCCCCCCTCCACCCCCGGCACCGCCGCCAGACAGGCGGCACCTCCGACAGGTCCAGACCTGTAGACCCCTCGACATGTCTGTACTCGCTCCCGCGACCCCTACTCGCTCGGCCGATTGCCGGACCGCCGCCTCCGCCGCCGCTGCCGCCGACAGATGCTACCCCCTCCTCCTCCCACGCTACAAATGCGGATTCTGGGTCAAAAATAATCAAATTGATATCAAATTAATTATGCGTAATTAGAGTAATTGCATAATTGCAATTACATGTACTTAGAGTAATTGCATAATTGCAATTACATGTAACTAGAGTAATTACATGTACTTAGGGTAATTGTTTATTTAATTATTGTAATTGTTTATTGTTATTGCAATTGCACGTGTTCACTCCTCCACGTCTGGCGTGGAACTGAGCTCACCCCAAGGCATCACGTGACTATCTACGTCACCCCCCACCCTACCAGTCACGTGACTACCACCGGCCAATGAGAGCACAGCACGTGACCACCCCCACCCTACCACGTGACCATCCCCAACAGATATTCTGCAGTCATTTAGACACAGAGTGTCAGAGGGACAGCAGCAACATGGAAAGGATGCAATTACGGTAATTACATTTGACTCACGTAGTTGGGAGGTTCCTGGTACAACCACAAATTGGCGGGAAAACCGATTTCTGGTTGTCCTGGTAGGGTTTCGCCCCTCCGATCCGGTGGAGCACCTCAGACTGCACCTGTTTCTATATATAACAACAAATCAGAGCATTCTGTTCGGTAACATGATAAAAAGAGCCTTAATTAGAGCTCATATCGCATCCAAAATTAGATGTGCATATAGATGAATCATGTATATGATCATCTGTAATGCCATATGTATGTACTCCCATTACTCTAGTAATTATATCGAATTTTCAATCCATTTCAAGCCATTGAAATCGACTGAAAGCAGCAGTTCCAACCGCTGACAACAGATGGCTCTGATCCCACTTCTCCCCCCACCCAGCGCCTACACAATGAAGCCATGTGTGCAGACGCTGGCCACCCTCCTCTGCAGCTGACCAGTCTCTATTGTGTGCCTCAGTCCGCCGGCCGTAGCCGCTGCGACCGCGGAGACGCGGCACACAGGCCGACTGCCCACCTTCAGCCTCCTGACGATCATGTACTTGCGTACATACGCTAAAAAAAAAAAAAAAACTACCGTAGTGCATTTACGGAGCCCCGCCGCGGCATGCGCGCAATTTTTCCGGTCGACCCCAGCGCGCCGACCGGGCCGCGCCCCGCACCTCGCGAAAGAATTGCCGCGAAGCCCGCGCCGAAAATTATTATTCTTATTATTATTTAACAGCGCCACAGCCCGTCCCCCAGCCGCCGCCTGTAGAACGCGGAAGAGCGAGCTGCCGCACCTGCATGTGAAGTCTGCACCGAAAAAATTATTATCTAACCGCGCCACGCCCGTCCTCGGCGACGCGGACACAACGATCCGACCGCCCCGATTATTATTATTTTTTTTTTCCTACGAACGTTATAGCTCCTTGTACTGCCTCTACACCAACGTCCGCGAAGTTTTCTAATTCGCAGTGGAACAGTCCGCCCGCGAGAAAACAATTTGCTCTGTGTCTCCTGGCGAGAAAAGCAGAACTCAGACGGACAATAGCGGCCGGCCGCTCCATTCAAACAACCCCTTGCCGCTGATACCTGCTCAACCGCAGCCTTTCAAAACAGCGCGCGCGCCGACGGGCGGCGGTGAATCACACACGTGCTCTGGCCGAGCGTTACCTGTAAAGGCTAAGCAAATAGTTCCACTCCACACGCGCGAAGAAGAAGAAGCGCTCTGCACTGCACTCTGCGGACAAACCTTAAAAGTTATCAAACGTATATCACTTCTCAAGCAACGACCGAATCATGCTGTTTCTTTCTTTTACGAACCTCTCTCTCTCTTTCCTATTCCCCACAAGTAAAACAATCAAGCAGAGAATGCGAGAAATGTGTTTTTAATGTAACTTATATCGCCCTTTCTCGAACCAGTATTATGTAGGGAAAAAAACAAAAAAAAAAAAAATAAAACGCGTCAGGCTTATTGCATACGTCATATTCCAATACACACACACGCGAACACATTTATTTATTACGCACTGCATCCAGGTTGCAAAAACAATTCTAACCAGAGCCAACTAACGAAAAGAAATGGTCCGTTTCGGAACTCGACCGCAACCTTAGATCTATAAATGTATCTCTTGTTTAGACGATGCAAGCAACAGCCATCGAACGGAATGTAACTTGTATGCCAACCACTCTTTCGATAAAACAGCAACAGCAGCAGCAGAAGACGGTATATTGTTTATACAAAAATTCCAAATAACGAAAATCGGCAATGACATCTAGCACAACGTCTCTAAATATACATCTGCAAAGCACCGTTAAACTCGTATGCAAAATTTGGAAGTAAGAATTTACATTCCCATCTCTCTCCAGCCGTGTTTAATAATAATAGCGCAGGTTAGATAATAAACGCCACAAATTTACGTATCCATCTTAACATAAACTCTTTCGATATACAAAAACAATTCTAACCAGAGCCAATTAACGAAAAGAAAAGAAATGGTCCATTTCGGAACTCGACCACAACCTTGCATCTATAAATGTATCTCTTCGTTTAGACGATGCAAGCAATAGCCATCGAACGGGATGTAACTTGTATGCCAACCACTCTTTCGATAAAACAGCAACAACAGCGGCAAGCAGCAGAATACGACATAGTGTTTATACAAAAATTCCAAATAACGAAAGTCGGCAATGACATTTAGCACAAAGTCTCTAAATAAACATCTGCAAGCACCGTTAACAATCGTCCAGAACGCAGAGCGCTCTCTCGGCAGACTACATAAAAGAAACATATGCTAAGTGTTTAAACAAAAACACCTAAGTTACATCTCCAAATGATCAAAACCTTCTATGCAGACGCACCATTCTGACAAGGATAGCTCGCGACGCAATTATTTAATGGAGCTGAGCCATGCCGAAAGTTGCGAAATTTAACACTCTCTCTCTCTCTTTAGCGATCTTGCCCTGTTACGTTTCCTTCTTCTTAGATCGAGGTATAACTGCGCATTCCGAGAGTTCGGGTATTTTAATTTTACTTCTTATTTCCTTGCTACAGCAGTACACATCCCATCTAAGAAATCTCTATGTCGTGTTACGATGCAAACTACATTTATCTGACACCGATATTCCAGCGCCCCAGATGACATTTAATCCCTATTGTGCAATGGAGAGTCGAAATAAAAGAAAAATACGTGAAATAATTTACCGATTCCGACCGTCTACACTAAAACTTTTCGAAATTATTGGCCTAACAACACCCTTATTCGACAATACAGCAACCACAGAACCGAAGTTACCTGCGCAATGCAACACAGATTTCCAGCTCGACCCGCCCTTTACCCACAAAATTCCTACTCCGAACTAAGATTTATTATTTTAATTACAAGTATATGTCCACCGCAAACGAAGACGCTAACCTACACGCCACAACACATGATTCTATATAGGACATGGAGTGTTTACAATTTTTGTTTTGTTTATTACAGTACAACTGAGTACATGCAACGTAATGTTCGCAAACATATCGCAACCAACTCCCGCACACTTCGATCATAACCTGCTCTCTAAGGAATGGATGGGAGTCACACACAGTACAAACACGTTTGTCGTGTGTTCCGCTAATTTCGGCCAGTACAACTATGCGAGACCAATCCCCCCGCCTGTTTACTGTAAAAGCAAATATTTTTCCCCACACTATCTGTTAAAACCGGGCTTGCACATATACAATAGACTCCTTTTAAAAGCATGTGTCTTCGCCATATAACCCAGTTTTCGTTTACCCTTCTTCTTCTTCTTCTTCTTCTTAGGACTTGTGGAATAACGTAGACGATATCTACGTCTGTGGATAATAAAGTCCTGGAATGCTAAAAAAAAAAAAAATATAGTTCCTTGCTCGACTCTACAAGTAATTTACAGTCGAAACTAAAAAAAACATAATGTCCGAGAGAGCGGTCAATTTTCTGGTACTCTTAATACCCAAGTATCAAACCTAAAAGCGTTTGCACAGTACAACGGCGCACTTTGTAAATACCGTATCTTCTCTTTTAGAACACTTAAACAATCTTCTTACACAATCCTCCATCCTGGTTATACAATCTTCTCGACCCGTCGAAAAAATAAAAGTCCTAACAATCAACTGCCTGGACTCTTTATAAAATCGATATCTTTGCTTACACCAGGGCTCGTGATTTTTCGACAAATTTATTTTGGTTCTACAATTCGACGCCAACCACATTAAGCAGTCGTTTCCTCGCCCGCAACCACTTTGATATTGCTCCTCTCATCAGAAAGTCATGCTCGGATACGAACGCCACTCGGTTAAAGTATTGTCCAAAAATCCAGGAGATAGAAGCCATCTATACTACAGCAGCAGCTTCGCTGTTTTCGGCCAGTACACCGACGCGTGACCAATCTCCCTGACTGTTTACTGTAAAAAGCAAATATTTTATAAGTCCCAGTCGTAACCAGATTTCTCCACACCCTCCGTTTAAGCCGGGCTTACACATATGCCATAGCTTCGTCTTTCTCCAGCATTAGTTTGTACTCGTCCTTTATGGCAGTTGCTTTAGCCATATATTCTAGCTTCCTTCTCTTGGTCTCGATATCCGCCATTTCCAGTTTTCTTTTCGCGCACATAAGACATTAACTGCACGTAGCGATGTAATTTCTTTAATGGGGGAAGGCTTAAGCCTGTGTGATACATTTACTCTTTTCGCTGGGCTTGCAGAATGACATTGTTTGTAGGTACCAGACCTAATTCGGCGATATCTATATCTGGAGGCAGTGTGGAGAACAATGTTCTGGATTGGGAGAAGTATGTTTCCCCTGCATTAACGTAGCTTTTAAGTGTACTACTTATATCGTCTTTGCCGCTGCCAGTATTACGAATTTCCACCTAATTTACAGGTAAACAATGGAAACTAAAAGCTGATAGAACGTAACGTACAAGCTTTTATCGATCTGAAAGGTTTAACCTGTACATCGATCAATTTTCGGGTATTTTTATTACCCCAGTACACAAATTGCAGGACACTATTAAACACTACAAAGCATCTGTTGTCCCAGATGTTTGTTATTCGCCCCCCACATGGTGGAGAAACACTTTGCAGATACCGTTTAAAAAACTTAAAGAGTCTTGCACAAGATCAAAAACACTCTCCATCCGTTAATCGTATATTGTAATACCCCTGTTCTCGACCCAACGACGAAGTAAGTGCTCAAATGCAGCAAACAGACCTCTATCTCTCTTTTTAGGGTAAATTGGGTCACGGATCACAAAATTCACACCACAACCAGCGGTTTTATCCCCTAGTAAGACTCCAGGACGTTCTCCAAATTATGGAGAAAATATTTCCAGGCGAAGTACTAAATAACCTCCATATAGGCGAGATTCTAGTTGGGTTCTTCGGGACTTGTGGTATAGAGACAAGTGCGTAGAATCGAATCCTGCATATGACAACGCGACGGTGGCGAGTTCCGAAGCGCAGCAGCTGGGAGGACCTCCAGGCTATAGCGAAGACACACATCCTCCGCAACTCCCACAAGGTGTTGTGTTGGAATATATAAGGGATGGTTGGAGAAGCCTCCACGTCACATCCTCGAAACGCAAAGCATGCTCCTGGATAGCTAAAATACTCTCTGATGCGCGAATCCCTAACCTCTAAGCATTCGTATTCTATTAACACCGATACAAATATTACGTTGTACTTGTAGAGTACCGCTATCTTTCTGATACCTTTCCGCTACCTTTAGCGTATCAGAGAGGAATTTAGCTATCCAGGAGCATGCTTTGCGTTTCGAGGATGTGACGTGGAGGCTTCTCCAACCATCCCTTATATATTCCAACACAACACCTTGTGGGAGTTGCGGAGGATGTGTGTCTTCGCTATAGCCTGGAGGTCCTCCCAGCTGCTGCGCTTCGGAACTCGCCACCGTCGCGTTGTCATATGCAGGATTCGATTCTACGCACTTGTCTCTATACCACAAGTCCCGAAGAACCCAACTAGAATCTCGCCTATATGGAGGTTATTTAGTACTTCGCCTGGAAATATTTTCTCCATAATTTGGAGAACGTCCTGGAGTCTTACTAGGGGATAAAACCGCTGGTTGTGGTGTGAATTTTGTGATCCGTGACCCAATTTACCCTAAAAAGAGAGATAGAGGTCTGTTTGCTGCATTTGAGCACTTACTTCGTCGTTGGGTCGAGAACAGGGGTATTACAATATACGATTAACGGATGGAGAGTGTTTTTGATCTTGTGCAAGACTCTTTAAGTTTTTTAAACGGTATCTGCAAAGTGTTTCTCCACCATGTGGGGGGCGAATAACAAACATCTGGGACAACAGATGCTTTGTAGTGTTTAATAGTGTCCTGCAATTTGTGTACTGGGGTAATAAAAATACCCGAAAATTGATCGATGTACAGGTTAAACCTTTCAGATCGATAAAAGCTTGTACGTTACGTTCTATCAGCTTTTAGTTTCCATTGTTTACCTGTAAATTAGGTGGAAATTCGTAATACTGGCAGCGGCAAAGACGATATAAGTAGTACACTTAAAAGCTACGTTAATGCAGGGGAAACATACTTCTCCCAATCCAGAACATTGTTCTCCACACTGCCTCCAGATATAGATATCGCCGAATTAGGTCTGGTACCTACAAACAATGTCATTCTGCAAGCCCAGCGAAAAGAGTAAATGTATCACACAGGCTTAAGCCTTCCCCCATTAAAGAAATTACATCGCTACGTGCAGTTAATGTCTTATGTGCGCGAAAAGAAAACTGGAAATGGCGGATATCGAGACCAAGAGAAGGAAGCTAGAATATATGGCTAAAGCAACTGCCATAAAGGACGAGTACAAACTAATGCTGGAGAAAGACGAAGCTATGGCATATGTGTAAGCCCGGCTTAAACGGAGGGTGTGGAGAAATCTGGTTACGACTGGGACTTATAAAATATTTGCTTTTTACAGTAAACAGTCAGGGAGATTGGTCACGCGTCGGTGTACTGGCCGAAAACAGCGGAAGACACGAAAAACGTATTGCATTATCGTTTGGAGAAGGGACTACATTGCATCCAAATGTGGTGGACTGGGGACAGTCATATGCAGAGTTAAAAACGGATGGAATAACAAGCAATCGTTTGCAATAATCGTAAAACCTAGTGTTCCATACGGAAATTACCACAGGACTTGGTAACGTACACACATAGCGACGCACAGTGCTATAACCAGGAAATAATGGGAAAAGTTAAAATACACGATTGTTCTCGTCTAGAAGCATTGCCCGAAGGTGCAGGAGGAAACGAAGATACGTAATGGAGTTTGAGAACATAATAAAGAACGATTTGTATTCTGTGTCTAGCTTCTCGAGTAGAAAGTTTCGGTCTTATAGGGTTTAGGAGAAGATACCAGAAGACATGTTTCTTGTTAGCAAAGAGCAGTCACTCCTCGGTAAAGTATCTGTTAGGGAGGTGTAATTCTGTGTTGTTCTATTCGACAGTTAAGCAAAGCGTTCGTTTAAATCGATGTTGCTCGGTACATTGCTGCATGGATTGGGGTTTGACTTATTGCACATTGGTTCATCTTGTATGAATTTCGTTCTTCTTCTTCTTATCGAATTTCTAAAAAAACAATGTTTCGTTTCTGTAAGAGCTACATCGCAAATTTGCGCACATCCTACTGTCTGTATATGTATCTGCGTATAAAAGTTTAACGACTGCTCGTACGGTAAAAACATCGCTTGCGTCAGCTGCGAGGAAATCTATCTTCGCGAAAATAGCTCTCTTGTATTCGGAATCTGGTGCGGCCAGGAAAAATTAAACCGAAAACTTCTCCGGGTCAGGTGCGAGCGTGGACAGGTATGTTTACATGTATAGGACGTACACACGCTCCAAACCGGCGTCTACGATGAGTCAACAGGTCCGCACTCGCCTACAGCCAGAAATAACATGGAATGTGATTATGCATGCTAGCTTGCGCGAAGTACCTATTTTGAACTGTTTAGTCGTGCGATACGCTGCAACGCAGATGTGGTCCACAATTGTGGAAATACATATAGATACTTCGTAGCATGGATGTGGGGCATTTATATCTTCTTTTAGCTGTGTTTACGAATGGACGTCTCTCGGTAGCGTATCGGAGATGATTGCAGTGGTAAATTAATGTTCTTTGGTCGATAAGCATCGAGTTAGAGGATTAGTTACCTACGTTGGAGGTGCATTTAATCGTATGTTTAGTCTCTAAAGGATTTCTCTTGGAGATCGTTAAAAAAAAATCTGGTGTTGCATTAGTTCGAAATGGTGTAGACTATTTTGCGTTGCTGCTTGTAAGGATTATAAGAACTTAGCTTGGATCTAGATCTTTTCTTGTTAGCTGTTCTGTGCGTGTGCACGTCGCTCATTTTTTTACACTGTGTTACAGATGTTTATCGAGAGTATTAATTTGTTAGAAGGAGTGGAATACGATGGTGATTTGTGCGCGAATGCTCGAGGTATATAGTCTATTGGCTGATAGAGAGCGTTCCAGAAATATTGTCTGCCGGGCTATGCATTGGAAACAAAGTTGTGGTTGGATGTTAGGGACAGGTCAAGCAACCAACGTAGTTATTGGGTGGAGAGAGAGCGAGATCGAAACTTTATTAAAACGCTGTGTGTCTGGGAGATCTTGTCTGTTACTGATCGCGGTTATAACACCATCTGTGGTAACTTGTTTAGAGTTGGTACTGGGTTAGTGACGGATGTAAGGATAGCTCTGTCTGGGTTGTTACAAACGTATACATAGCTAGCAGCATGCTAGTTGGGACAAAAAACGAGTTGGAATGGCTAGATTCTGCTGTTGTTGTAGGTTCGTGTTGACTGCAAGGTGTAGTTCTGTTACTGTGTTGGAAATGTTTGGCGCTTACAGAGAGTGCTTTAGGATAGATGGGACGGAATGTAAGTAAAAAGTGTCGATATACCCTAAATATATACGTCACGGTAAAGCTGTAAAGAAAACTGACTTTGGTGGTGCATTGATCTTTCGTCGAAGCATCGTCTGTTTAATCGTATGCTAGTGTTGGCTACTTTACGGCTGGTGTGCAACACGTTTACGTATCGGATATGCCTGCTGCGGTAAATCATAATTCTTTCGTCGAAAATCAACGTGTTTCATAAAACTCCTATAGTTTCGTTACTTAAAGTGCGCTAGTTGTAGCCAATGGAGTGCGCGCGTGTGTGTGTGTAGTAAATTCCGCAAGTTCGATACTGCAAACGTTGGAGATAAGACGAAGTTACTATTTCTGGAATACATGGGGGGAAATATATACGTCCTGTGGGTATATATCTTATAAACTGCAGCTAATCGATGTTTTTTAAAGGAGGCGCTCCCATCTATACTACAGCAGCAGCTTCGTGTAGATGGCTTCTATCTCCTGGATTTTTGGACAATACTTTAACCGAGTGGCGTTCGTATCCGAGCATGACTTTCTGATGAGAGGAGCAATATCAAAGTGGTTGCGGGCGAGGAAACGACTGCTTAATGTGGTTGGCGTCGAATTGTAGAACCAAAATAAATTTGTCGAAAAATCACGAGCCCTGGTGTAAGCAAAGATATCGATTTTATAAAGAGTCCAGGCAGTTGATTGTTAGGACTTTTATTTTTTCGACGGGTCGAGAAGATTGTATAACCAGGATGGAGGATTGTGTAAGAAGATTGTTTAAGTGTTCTAAAAGAGAAGATACGGTATTTACAAAGTGCGCCGTTGTACTGTGCAAACGCTTTTAGGTTTGATACTTGGGTATTAAGAGTACCAGAAAATTGACCGCTCTCTCGGACATTATGTTTTTTTTAGTTTCGACTGTAAATTACTTGTAGAGTCGAGCAAGGAACTATATTTTTTTTTTTTTAGCATTCCAGGACTTTATTATCCACAGACGTAGATATCGTCTACGTTATTCCACAAGTCCTAAGAAGAAGAAGAAGAAGAAGAAGAAGAAGAAGGGTAAACGAAAACTGGGTTATATGGCGAAGACACATGCTTTTAAAAGGAGTCTATTGTATATGTGCAAGCCCGGTTTTAACAGATAGTGTGGGGAAAAATATTTGCTTTTACAGTAAACAGGCGGGGGGATTGGTCTCGCATAGTTGTACTGGCCGAAATTAGCGGAACACACGACAAACGTGTTTGTACTGTGTGTGACTCCCATCCATTCCTTAGAGAGCAGGTTATGATCGAAGTGTGCGGGAGTTGGTTGCGATATGTTTGCGAACATTACGTTGCATGTACTCAGTTGTACTGTAATAAACAAAACAAAAATTGTAAACACTCCATGTCCTATATAGAATCATGTGTTGTGGCGTGTAGGTTAGCGTCTTCGTTTGCGGTGGACATATACTTGTAATTAAAATAATAAATCTTAGTTCGGAGTAGGAATTTTGTGGGTAAAGGGCGGGTCGAGCTGGAAATCTGTGTTGCATTGCGCAGGTAACTTCGGTTCTGTGGTTGCTGTATTGTCGAATAAGGGTGTTGTTAGGCCAATAATTTCGAAAAGTTTTAGTGTAGACGGTCGGAATCGGTAAATTATTTCACGTATTTTTCTTTTATTTCGACTCTCCATTGCACAATAGGGATTAAATGTCATCTGGGGCGCTGGAATATCGGTGTCAGATAAATGTAGTTTGCATCGTAACACGACATAGAGATTTCTTAGATGGGATGTGTACTGCTGTAGCAAGGAAATAAGAAGTAAAATTAAAATACCCGAACTCTCGGAATGCGCAGTTATACCTCGATCTAAGAAGAAGGAAACGTAACAGGGCAAGATCGCTAAAGAGAGAGAGAGAGTGTTAAATTTCGCAACTTTCGGCATGGCTCAGCTCCATTAAATAATTGCGTCGCGAGCTATCCTTGTCAGAATGGTGCGTCTGCATAGAAGGTTTTGATCATTTGGAGATGTAACTTAGGTGTTTTTGTTTAAACACTTAGCATATGTTTCTTTTATGTAGTCTGCCGAGAGAGCGCTCTGCGTTCTGGACGATTGTTAACGGTGCTTGCAGATGTTTATTTAGAGACTTTGTGCTAAATGTCATTGCCGACTTTCGTTATTTGGAATTTTTGTATAAACACTATGTCGTATTCTGCTGCTTGCCGCTGTTGTTGCTGTTTTATCGAAAGAGTGGTTGGCATACAAGTTACATCCCGTTCGATGGCTATTGCTTGCATCGTCTAAACGAAGAGATACATTTATAGATGCAAGGTTGTGGTCGAGTTCCGAAATGGACCATTTCTTTTCTTTTCGTTAATTGGCTCTGGTTAGAATTGTTTTTGTATATCGAAAGAGTTTATGTTAAGAGGGATACGTAAGTTTGTGGCGTTTATTATCTAACCTGCGCTATTATTATTAAACACGGCTGGAGAGAGATGGGAATGTAAATTCTTACTTGCAAATTTTGCATACGAGTTTAACGGTGCTTTGCAGATGTATATTTAGAGACGTTGTGCTAGATGTCATTGCCGATTTTCGTTATTTGGAATTTTTGTATAAACAATATACCGTCTTCTGCTGCTGCTGTTGCTGTTTTATCGAAAGAGTGGTTGGCATACAAGTTACATTCCGTTCGATGGCTGTTGCTTGCATCGTCTAAACGAAGAGATACATTTATAGATCTAAGGTTGCGGTCGAATTCCGAAAACGGACCATTTCTTTTCTTTTCGTTAGAATTGTTTCTGTATATCGAAAGAGTATATGTTAAGATGGATACGTAAGTTTGTGGCGTTCGTTACCGTAACCTGCGCTATTATTATTATTATTATTAAAACACGTCTGTCGGTTGTAGTCTATGCGAAGAGCGTGGAGAGAGATGGTAGTGGAAATTCTTACTTGCAAATTTTGCATACGAGTTTTAATATTTTACTACTACATGCTGTAGTATACGAGACCAACTAAGCATTTCTGTTCTAACTTGTTTTTTAGCATACGAAGAACACTATGGTAGCTTTATTTTTTCCAAGAATAATAATAAACGGCGGTAATTGTTGTTGTTACATAAATCGAGATCTGGCGTACGGATCGCTGCGGCGCGCTTAATAATAATAAATATGCAATTTAATTGGCTGCTGACCTGTCGGGGCGCGGTCGCCGTAAAAAGAATGCAGGGGTCGGCCTGTGGGGGCGGTGTCGGTGCGGTCAAGACAATCGTCGCGGTATTGTTTGTTCTCGCGGGTAGGGCGGGTGGCGGCGTCCTTTGAGAACCGGTCGCGAGCGTGGAGGAGGAGGGGGTAGCATCTGTCGGCGGCGGCGGAGGCGGCGGTCCGGCAATTGGCCGAGCGAGTAGGGGTCGCGGGTGCGAGTACAGACATGTCGAGGGGTCTACAGGTCTGGACCTGTCGGAGGTGCCGCCTGTCTGGCGGCGGTGCCGAGGGGTGGAGGGGGGCGTCGAACCGGCCAGGTGTGTGGTCCAGGGTGCGAGTACAGACATGTCGATGGGTCTACAGGTCTGGACCTGTCGGAGGTGCCGCCTGTCTGGCGGCGGTGCCGAGGGGTGGAGTGGGGCGTCGAACCGGCCAGGTGTGTGGTCCAGGGTGCGAGTACCGACATGTCGAGTGGTCTACAGGTCTGGACCTGTCGGAGGTGCCGCTTGTCTGGCGACGGCACCGAGGGGTGGAGGGGGGGGAGGCGGGGGGGGGGCGGGGGCGGGGCGTCGTGTGTGGCCGAGGGAGATGTTGCAACCTGTCAATCATCCTTAAGTGCGTTATGGCGGCGTCCTTTGATAAGCAGTGGGACAAGTAGCGAATCAAAAGGACCTAAATGTAAACTGTCAATCATCTTTCGTTCTTCCAGGAAGACCTATCAATCATCCTGTGGCGGTATCCTTTGATCTGTGGTTCGGCAATTGGTCGAGGGAGGAGGGGTGGGGCGTAATTCAAATTTCCCGCCAAAAAAAACAAAAGACGCGCGAATCTCAGTGGCGTTCAATGCCCATTACCATACTACTCACAACTATTATTACATATTCAATCTACATCGACTCCGGAATCCACCTAATGGTGCGTGGCAAAGAGTCCCTCATACCGCTACTACTCATATCCCATTTTTTTTGTTCCAAGCCGAGATGCTTGATAGACATACTGTCTTAAAATTCCTCGATTAGATGCTTCGGGGTCCGTTGTATGTTCGTAGGTCACCTGTAGCTGTAATAATAAGCTGTGACTATTGACAAAGGTGCAAAAAAATGATAAAAATGAAATAACATTCAATGTCTCAGGAGCGTGTTCAGTTCACTTCGCGGGTCTTAGATCTTACAGTGAAGAGCAGAATACAAGATAGACTGATTTACTACTAATTCTATTCGGAACACATTTCACATACACTTTCGTATTACTCCACTATACACACCGGCAAAATTGTACGAGGATAGACTCTCACGGATGACGGAATAGCAGAAGTGACGTATTATTGAAAACACAGATACAAATACGATTCTGTATGAAGTATATGTTTGAAGAAACTTCCTCCCCTTCTAGCAGCAGTGCGCTGCAGTCAGTAGTTGAGTGAAGCTTTACTAATGATCGGAAGAAAACCACAAGTCATTTCTGTTTTCAACGAACATACTTCAACTGACTGGCTGCAGCTCTGACGTCGCGGTACTCTCGTGTATTGGTTCTTAAAGCGACAGTGGGGTACTTCATCGAACGCCTGCTTCCACGAAGAAGAATACAGTATCCACCTGAGCGCTACCGTATGTAACTGTTCTAGGTCTCTTTTACGAAAAGAGAGAGCTGCGTCTGACATTATCATAGTCTACAAAATCGATGTTCATTTCTACACATTACATTCTCCATCTCCAGAAGTGTCATAAATACTTAATACAGAACTGCAAATAATACCACAATTTTGAAATACCGTTTGTATAGAATTATATAATTCATTGTTGGGAGTGTCTTTTCGGATTTGCGCCATATTATTTGAGAGGCCGGACTTGTGAGGGACGGAGTAGCGAGGTTACAGCAAACACCACATCACGTTTCACGTACACTTGCCTAATATTGCACTATACGCAGCTGATAAATTGTACGCCAGCCGCGGTGGCCGAGGGGACTGAGGCGCTCCAGTCACGGTCTGCACGGCCACTACGGTCGGGGGTTCGAATCCCCCCTCGGGCATGGATATTTGTGCCGTACTTAGTATAGTTAGTTCATAAGTAGTTTGTAAGTTTAGGGACTGATGACCCCGTAGTTAAGTCCTATAAGCTATAAAAACATTTGAACAATTTGATAAATTGTACGAGGGTTGTTCAAAAAGTAATACACTGCTCCTTTTTAACGACCAAAAACAATATTGCTAATGTGAAACGTTACGAATGAATTATCTGAAGCCTCCTGAACGAGCGCGTAGAATTACTGGCTCTTCCGACAGCTAGCGTAGCTGCAACACAATTTCAAAATGGCGTATTTTAGTGGTGTACGTCACAAGCACCGTAGAGAAAGAAACTGTGGGTGTATTCAGAAGAATTTGTGCAAATCCTAGGGAGAATTCTTGTCAACAAGGAGTACAGTTAGTCACTGGGTACAGAGGGTGACGGCATCACAATGCGGTTCGGCGGAGCTCCGAGATTTTCAGCGGTCGGACTATCACACCCGACATGTTGCAGCGGGATGTTTTCATTCCACTTCAGCTTGTTCGGGCCATTCGTGGAAGACATTTTGAAGACGACGTGGAGGTGTTCACACAGGGAACAACTGGCACTGACAAGGCGTACACGCCCCCGTCTCGCGCTGTAAGACAGCCGTAGAACGTAACGGAGATACGTGGAAATCAAGCATCATTCTTTCGTGAAATGTAAACTTTCAAGGCCGGAAAGGTCAATATTACTAAAAATTTTCCGGGCTATTACGCCGTGGTCTCATGGATTTATTATTAAAACCCAACGTTCGTCCCCAACTAAGGAGGACATTTTCAAGGGGGATCTTGGCACTTTTGAATGACCGATGCACACCCTGGCTCGCTACTGACTAAAGCCAAACTCCTTTTACGAGGGCTCGCGCGCAGAGGTGTGACGTCAGATGTTTTTGATATGCGCGCGCAATTCGTGGTTGCCGTTTGCCGTCCCATGGAGGAAGACTGTTACATTTCTTCTTCAACACCGGAATACAGATTTCATTTAGTTTCACGCCCTCCTCCATCCTATTGAAATTATTGGGGTGTTTTACAATTTCTATAGCCTCTCTGCACAGTTTTTCGTGGTATTCATTTGTGGCAGCTAAAACCTGAGTCTTATCAAATTCAATAAGGTGGTCTCCTGGTTGAAAAACATGTTCAGCAACAGCTGATCTGTTAATCTCTTCTACAGTTCCCCTTGTGCTCTTATAGTCGTTTTTTGACTCTTCTTTTTGTGGTACCCACGTATACGTCTCCACAGCTACACGGAATCCTATAAATTCCTGCTTTTTTTTTCAGAGGTTTGCGAGCATCCTTCGTCGATTTCAGGTGTTCCAGTATCTTCCGAGTAGGTTTGTAAATAAGGGCAACAATTTTACGAATGCGGTCGGTTCAAATGTTCAAATGTTTGTATAGCTTATGGGACCCAACTGCGGGGTCATCAGTCCCTAAACTTACAAACTACTTATGAAGTAGCTAACACTAAGGACGGCACAAATATCCATGCCCGAGGGGGGGATTCGAACCCCCGACCGTAGTGGCCGTACAGACTGTGACTGGCGCGCCTCAGTCCCCTCGGCCACCGCGGCCGGCAATGCGGTCGGTGACGTCCTTAGTGAAAGGCAGGAAGACTTTGGTTTTCACAGGAACCTTTTTATCGTTGTCAATTCTGGAAACATGGTAATTGATTAAAACATACCCGAGCAGCGCCTGGCACCAACTTTAGTTATTAGTATAAATATTTTAGTGTTTAACGAAATAATATTTTACAGACTAAAATTAATATAATCTGGTGGTCGAACTGGAGACCGTGTTGTTCGTGCCTCCTTAACGGACAGTGCTATCAACGCACGATACAGGTTGATACCTGCAAATACGAAAACAGCAACCATCCAGTATAAATAATGTGATACATTGTTTGATATAGAGCCGTTGCCGGTTTATAACCTAAAGATTTATCATCAGGCGGCTGTTCACATACAAATACATTTATTGTTTACTTCTGGATTCTGTTCTTAACAGCCATCACGAAATATTCTAGGTGTGGTGGTGACCTACAGTGCACAAAAGATGATTTAAATGATCTGTTTGAACGTAACCAGCACTAATAACGGTGTTACAGGTCGAAAACAGATCTTCACAATTAAGTTGATGTTGACATTTTTTACTTAAGTCGGAAATTGTTTTCTCAGTGTCGTTGGCTTTTTCTCGCAAAATAACGGCACTCCGTGAAGCACTTATTTCACTTACATATAACAAACCTGTACTTTGTACAGAGCCACGGAAGGCATCAAAGTAACAATTTTCGACATAAACAGTATCCACATGATTCACGACTCGTTGTCGCAGTTTCAACGTGATTAGTTGTATGGAAAAGGTACTTGGTGAATCGTCAAATACTTCAGGCCATGTTGTAGTTTCGTGTTCCGGCCAGGCACACGGATTTAATCTACCGTCCAGTTTCTACACATATTAATTTAATATGTAAAGTTACTGTGCGTTTTCGAAAAGTGTGCGCCAGTTCTGTGTTAAAGGTGACGAGGCGAGCACGTTTTCGTCGAGGTGTTAAAACGTGCGGAGCGTAGCTGGAAGCGGTGTAACGCACATTAGGGCCCCGGTCACGATGCCCGGTCATCCATAGGGAGCGATACAAACAAGGCGCGCGTTACGAGCGCGGCGGGCACGCGTGTGGCCGGCGTATAATACCGCTCTGATTTACGCCGGCTGTTTGTTAGCGCGCAGGCTGCAAACGCGCCACCAGGCGCCTCGCCATTCACCTATGGCAGCGCCCTTGATGGCTGACGTAAATCCGCGTTTATCGTACAAATTAACACGCATCCCCACAGAGGTTTATCCGTGTGATGTACGGACAACTGATTCTATCGATAATATCATTTCGGTGCTCCTCCTGTACGCCCACTTCGTGTTCACCGCGGCAAGTCAGCTCAGAATGTCTGCAACGCCGAAGCTACTCAGAATAATTTTTTCAGGTAATCAGCAGTACCTCTTTATTTTCTTAATCGGCGAGAGATCATCGTGTATTAGGTGTCACAACCGCCGTTGTTGATCTTCGATCACTTGTCCCTTTGTTCCTGCCAGTCATGTTTGACCAGTGGCGGCTGGTGATAATGTGCTAATGTGCTGCAGCACACTGTAAATATATTACTAAAATTATGCCATTTCTCTTCGAAAGAAAGCGAGAAATCGCTGTAAAATTACTTCCTTTCTCTTGGAATTCGAGCCAGATATCACAATAAAATTATGCCAAATCCCTTCCAATACGTATTAGAATGCTAGTAATAAGGATGAAAACGCATTTGGGAGCGCTCTCGCCGCGATAGCTGGAAACCAGCTCCGTGTGCTGCAGTGGGATTCAGCCGCGCTGGTATGTGCACAGATAGGCGCCGCAGTCGTCTGTTCGCTAGTGCGCATGCGCAGACGTGACGACAAGCCTGGCGACTCGTGTGTGCTGAGACCGATTGCAGCACCAGACCAATATTTCTCTTCGCACTGCGTGTAGCGATTGCGGAAGAATAGTATACGACGAATATTGCGGCATACAGAGTCAAACATCGCGCTGGCTCAGGCGTTTTGCGCGTTGTCTCTCAGACCTACTTGTGTGAGTCTCGTATTCAAATACCTCTGAGTCCAAATTTTTAATTTCTGTAAATAAAACTTCAATCACAAACGACATTAGTAATGTATAGCCAACATGCGAGTGAAACTGCGCTTTTCAGCCAAGCAGTTTCATTGGTCACCTGTGTAGAACGCAGATGACGTGGTAGGGATATTGCTAAGCTCCGTTATTTCCATTGTCAGTCACGTTTTTTATTTTAGTATATTTTGTTTCCTGTTTGTTTTTGTAATATTGTAGCACACTGGTCAAATTTTGTACGAGTCGTCACTGTGTTTGACCACACTGCCAGTAACCCAGATTTGTACAGTTGCGATTAATTTTTAAACTTCCAACTCTAATTTCCTCTCTAAAGAGTCGCCATTTTTTTTTCTTTTGCCACTTCAATTACTTCAACCATGTGTAATACCGGACTTCCATCGAATTCAGCCACCTCCCCCTTCTGGCCCTTCTGCTCCTACATTGTGTAATGCTCTCAAGTGCAGACGGTTTGTCCCATGAACGAACACTGATAACCTCGAGGCAAACAACCGTTCAATCGACTCACGAATTCTCCAAAACCAGGTTTTACTTTCCTCACTATATGTATTTTTATGGATGTTTATAATTTTAATTATAATGCTATTATGTACGAACGTAACAGATCTTCCTTCTTGTTATTGTTATTGTTGTCTTCACTCCAGAGACTTATTTGATGCAGCTTCCACTCTATCCTGAGCAAACCCCTTCATCTCCTCATGAGAAAGGCAACCAACATCAATTTGACTCTGCTTCCTACATTCGTCTCTTGGTCTCCCCCACACACTTCCCACATAATCTTCAGCATTCATTTCAAAAGCCTCTATCCTCTTCCTGTCTAAGCTCTTTATCGTCCAAGTTTCACTCCCGTACAAGGTAACACTTTACACAAATGCCTTCAGAAAAGACTGCCTTACACTTAAATTAATATTCGATTTTAACATATTTCTCTTATCAAAAACGCTTTTCTACCCATTGCCATTCAGTATTTTATATCCTCTGCACTGCGACCATCGTATGTTTTTCCCTGCGCAAGTAACGAAGTCGTCTACCACCTTTATTGTTTCGTTTCATAATCTAATTCCTTCGGCATCGCCTGATTTTCTTAGACTGCATTCCATTGCCCTTGTTTTGCTCTTGTGACTGTCCTGTTCCTTAGCACATTGTCCATTCCGTCCAATTGCTTTTACATGTCCTTTGCTGTCTCTGACAGACTTACAATGTCGTTATCTTCCTATGGGGTTTAATTTTTTATCAGCAGTATTTTTCAGTATTTCTTTATTAAGCAATTGACTCCTGCTAAACGTATTAAATATACAGGGTGAAGCGAAATTCGCGCTTTCGGGCTTCGCTGCGCGATTCCTCATATGCCAGCAATATGAAAGTGTCTGTTCCGAAATGGACGTCGGGGAATGAGTTGGGTGTATGCTCCATACATCAGTTTGTTTCAGAATTAGACCAACAAACTTCTGTGGGATGTAGAAGGCGTCTTGAGGAACAAAATGATCACAGAAACCAATGGCTGGAAACATTCTGCAACGACGCTACAGAACGTCGAAGATGCTGCAGGGGATGTCTAACGGAGGCGCCGGTTCCTAACTTGGACTCTCCGTAGCGTCGTAGGTTGTCGTTTTTCGGACATGGGTTTCTTTGCTAACATTGTTTCTCAAGACAAGTTCATCATCCCCTGTCTGTTGCTGTAAGTGTGTAATTCTGAAAGACACTGTCGTATGGAACACACGGGCATGTCAGTCGTCGACGGCTATTTGCTGCCGGAAACATGCGCAGGACGGAATTTTGTGACAGATTTTTTTATAGCTGGCATTTGAGGAATCGTGCTGCGAAGTCCGAGTGCAAAATATTCAAATGTTTGTATAGCTTATGGGACTTAACTACGGGATCATCAGTCCCTAAACGTACAAACTACTTATCAACTATCGTATACTAAGGACGGCACAAATATCCATGCCCGACGGGGGATTCTAACCCCCGACCGTAGTGGCCGTGCAGACCGTGACTGGCGCGCCTCAGTCCTCTCGGCCACCGCGGCCGGTAACTATCCTACGGACACCACACACCCCCGTGCCCCAGGGAGGACTCGAACCTCCGACAGAGAGCAACCGCGGCTACTCCACCGTGAGCCCGAGTGCGTGAATTTCACTTCACCGTGTATATGTGCAATATACATGAATGAAATTGCTCGTTGGTGTTTTTTGGGGCTGCTGCTGCTCCTCCTGCTACTGTATTCTGCACGGAAAGACTGTCTTGGTACAGTTTCCTGCTTCAGCCTACATTTTTGAAGGCTCTTCATCTGTGAATAGTCACTTTGCCCTATACCCATTTTCTTTGAGGTCACAAAAGTCAATGAGTAGCGTCATGCGGAGGAGGAAGTAGTGTTCCGTACGAAAGGTGTAAAATCTCGGTACTCAGGCAGAAATTCCGTTTACATTCCGGATATTCAAGCGAAAAGTTTTCCCGGTTGATAATGGTCGCACGACGGAACTTAAGTCTCAGAATCCGGAATGGTTGGTGGAGCCAGACCCATTACGTTTCTGTGCTAATGGACGAACAGCACTGTTGAAATAACGGCTCAAGTTAATGCAGGACGTAAGACGAACGTATCCGTTTGGACAGTGGGCTATCGCAGCAGAATATCTACGCTAACTGCACGATATCGCCTACAGCGCCTCTCATGGGATCGTGACCACATCAGTTGGACCCTAAACACCTGGAACACCGTGGCTTGTTCGGATGAATTCCTGTTTCATTTGATAAGAATTGATGAGACTTAAAGTGTGGCGTAGACCCCGCGAAGCCATGGATCCGACAACAAGGCGCTGTAAAAGCTGTTGGTGGTTCCATAGTAGGGTGGGCTGTTTTTACATCAAATGGGCTAGGGCACAATCGATCCTTGACTGGAAATTTTCGACGCTTTGCAGACTACTTTGCAGCCATTTGGATTTCACTATGTCGCGCTGGCAGGAAATCAATCAAGCGTATCAAATTGAGGAAGTCTGTGTGGCGCTAGCAGGAAATCACAATACAATACACTGTGGTAAAATAAAGAATATACAGTTATAAAAAGAATAAAGATGTAAATTGTAGTAAAAAAATATTCATTTTATGACTTTCTCGATTGAAACGTAAGTATAGCGTAACGACATTGTTTAGAAATAAGTTTTGTTGCCTTCTTTAAGTTTGCATCCATTAAAAAACTGTTATGTATCCAATTTCATTAACTAGCGAGATTCCTTGTACATTTCACTTACGAATGTGTCAAAAAAGATGCTATATTTTAAAACACGATTATATGATCTGCACCACCCACCGAGGGTTCGTCTTGGTATCCTTGCATCTGTCACATTTTATTTTAAAAATAGTTACGAATAATGTTTTTGAAACGATTTTACGTATTTTCACAACTGTATGTACACATTTCAAGTTATTCCATTACTGTTTGTATCTGTAAAGTCATTCTATGATGCCATTCATTATCATTATATAAAATAAAATTTGTATTAGTTATGTAACTAGATAGTTGCAATTGACTAACAAATTAATACCCTATATATTTTTATATTTGAAAAATTTGCTTAATAATAAACAATGTACTCTAAACTCGCCCATTTAGGGAGGGGGGGGAGGTGGGAGTAGGACTAATGTTTACTAAAAAGTGTTCAAATGTTTGTAAATCTATGTCACTCTACTGCTTGGTCATTAGTCCCTAGCTTACAAAGACTTGAACTAACCTAACCTAACCTAAGGACAGCGCACACACACCCACTGCCGAGGGGGGACTCAAATCCCTGACGGCATACGGCCGCGCGAATCTCAGCACGGCGCCCCAATGCGCACGGCCATTTTGCCGCGGCTACTGTTTACTACTGTAAACTTGTACCACCTGAATGTAAACGGTAGCTTGTGAAACACACCTATGGTACGTTTACAATGTTTACAATCTTATGTAAAAACGGATGTAATGTATCTTTATGTACTGATTAGTGATCCTGTATTCTTATTTTGTGGATACGACACTGATGATGGCTACTTACATAGCCGAAATCGGTCTGTGATTAAAACACAGATTTATTGCGACCGAACGCTTTGTTATTCCCAGTAATTATATTAACGGTCGCTGTGCGTAACAATCCGATTATGGATTCAAACATAGACACACTATTACGTGACGATATCTCAGTTATGTACTTAATCGTTGTCTGCTTATTACCAAATTGATAATAGTATAATTATCTCGTCGTAGATTAATCAAAGGTAGTGATTTCGACTTCCATCTCTTCACATGCCTAGTTACCGCATGGCTCTGTTATCCCATGGTTATTACGATATGTTCGATTCCTAGACTTCAAATTGTATAATCATTTAAAGGTGACTCTCAGATAACATGCATTACTATTATCTCACGTCCACGCAATCTCGAATCGATACCTGTGTGTTCCAAAGATTCGCTTCTTTTTCAATTCTTTAACTGAGCTCGTTGGCCACTTCACTATAAAGCGTTTCTTCGAAACTTTGTCCAGCTAAGGGTTCGTAGTAGAAACTGTAGTTGCTTCATTTACAAAATCATTTTGCAATGTAATTACATTGAAGTCTGAGAACATACTGTTATGAATATCTCTATTTTATTATTTGCGTTTTGCCTTAGGTTCACCTGCTACAGGAGCGAAAGTTGCATCTGTTGCACTGCGCAGTCGTTAACACTGCAGACACTCGTCGCTGCCGGAACAGTTCCTTTGGGGATGCAGTACCACTTTCATTTCCCTCTTTTCCATCAGGTTTCCTGCTCCGCCTCTAATGACTTGTTACCGGCGGTCTTAAAACTCGCATCCTCTTACTCGTAGTTGACACAAATGCAGACTTGTATCTTTCTGAATACTTTACATATATTTTATACCGTTTTCGGTAAATGTGCCGCGGTGGAGTGGCCTAGCGGTCTAAAGCGCTATGCTGCGGAGCGCGCGGTTGCTCGCAATCAGGGGTTCGAGTCCTCCTCTGTATTGTCTTTAGTTTTAAGTTAAAGTAGTTTATAAGCTTAGGGACTGATAAACACGGACGTTAATCCCCATAAGATTTACAAACATTCGAACATTTGTAAGTAAATTACTTAAATGTTGACAATAAAAATATGGAAATGTGATTCCCTGATTTCTGGAGTAACACGATTTTGTTATTTTGCTTCGTAATTACGTGTTTAATATGCATCGTTATCATCCCGTCAAGATTCTCGTTTCTGTCATAATGTATTTATAATTTAAAATTATAGTTACGTGAGCATTCCAATACAATTTCCAACTACCGCTTAAGACTGAGAGAGGAAAAATCACAAGTGCAACGGTGCCGCTTGTTAATAGCGACCATACTCATTCCGTAGGGTAAGTACATATACTTCATTTGCGTTAATTCTAGTTCATGCTTACTTGTAATCGCATTTTAGTAAGAGTTACTGGCAGATCAAATGGCGTTATAATATGTGTAGCTCTAAATTTGTGGTATCCGTAGGGAATAATACTGATAGTTGACCATACCATTTAATCAGTCATTAAAGTTGATGCCTAATAAATCTTTGATTCTTTACATTGCTCTACATGTTACTTCATATCATAACTAGAATCATAATGTAAATTCCAATATTTGAGCTCATACACAAATCGTGGAGGACATTCTGATGTGTCATGACGATTATATCATTAAAGGACAGTGTCTGGACTTTGCAGAAGTGTACGAAAGAAATTTTCCGTGGGTTTTTTTGCTTTTATTTGAGGTATTACGACAATACCTTGAGCCCTTTTCAGTATTTCGGGCACTTTGACATAGTTTATTAGTTTTTGTTCTACTAGGGACCGCTTTTCGATGTTGTGAGAGAATAAATTAAGTAATTGGGAAGTCAACAGAAATAAATACTTTTATGAATAATAAAGTTTTCACTGAAAGTTTCTTCTGGGACTTTTATGAACTCAGTAGTTTAAACATAGACAAACTATCGATTGTGAGCCGTTTGTACTAGTTTTTTATTGGCAAAGGACCGCTAGTAATATGTTTAGTCTCTCCAGTGCAGAACATCAAACATATAAGGGTGTGGTGTTAAAAACAGAACGTCCATGAAGTTACTAACTGAATGTTCGTTTGACGTGTTATTATTTCCGACAAGTTATACTAACAAGCCGTTTCAGGTGCAAAAGGAAGGAAGCTTCTCTTCAAAAGATAAAGCTTTACGAAATAGAGAGACACAAGGAAAAAACTTGCATGACATACTGATTAAAATTATTTCTTCATGCCTTCATATTAGCAGTTGCCGTGTTCAGTTATTTCAGGATATCACAGTGAACAAAACTAAATATTTTAAATCTTGTTTTTTCACTCTGTAACGGTTATATTTCTGTCAATGAAACTGACATTTTAGCTAACGTAACATCTGCGTCGTGCTTTTTTTCGAATACAATGCAAACTAGAACATTATCGATGATCAGGATTATAACTAGGATTAAAATTTAACTATTTTAATCGAAACACTAGGGATTCTCTTTTGTTTTCCAAATGGATCAGGATTTCTAGGATGGTGAAGTCATTCATTAAAACATGAAGTATGTGCAATCCACTCGATAGCTGTGCCCCATTTATTCGTTCCTCTGCTTGTTTTTCCCCTCCTTCCATCCCTCGCTCTCCATCCCTCCCTCCTCCTCCCCTAAATCACGATACAGAGTCAGATAATATGTTTGCCTGTACCGCGGATTGGCGATCAAAGGCATCCGGAATTTGCGATTCGGCAGCTCAACCCCGAACGACATGCAGCTAGAGACAAAACAACCACGCGTGTGCGGCAGACACAAGAAACACTGCCGTTGTTTGATCCCCAGCCAGGCCAGTGAGCCTTTAGTAGCGAGCAAAGCGCTGTGGCACTCTGTCAGTCCACATCGTGACGTAAGGTGACGTGTGCGTGACAGGGGGCAGTGGGGCACCTACAACTTTGGCGAAGAGGGTGGGTTGGCTGCTAAAAACTTACGATATCTTAATATACATAAAAATTGAGGTATTTGTCGTTATATTTCATTCTGAAGCCAAAACTACACATCGCAAACGAGTAGTGTTTGTATGTGGTAGTAGGTATCAGTCTCCCATTGTGCACTATGGTCGTAAAGGGTTGATAACGATAAGGTGGTGGAAGATATGGAAGCTGAAAGTAACTGACGTGTGGGTGTCAATATTTTGCTCTTTAGCAAAAACTACGCACTGGAGACGATCTCTTTGTGTTGTTGTAGTACAAAGTCTCCCGTTGTACACCACAGGAGTTCCGTGTCGATAGCTATAAGAGGGTGGAAGATACAGTGGTTGAAAGTCGTCAGCGTACAAAAAATTCAGACTGATGACCAGCGACGACTTTTGACACTATAATAGCAAAGAGGTTATATACAGCGAAAAGTGATGCACATTCTTCAGTTGTTTTACCGCAACAAGCGTATGAATAATGAAAAATAAGTGCATATTGCGGTTTGAAAAGTAAAATTACCAAGAAAGATGCAAAAGCGTTCTCGGTCCGTTTCTAAAAGACAGAAAACTGCACTGAAAAGTGAATCTATAGACGATAGAAACTTGAAATTTGTTGACGTTGTTTATCTTATACTGTAGGCATCAGCAATTTTTCGGTATTCCCATTCCTAAGGAGGTGAAATAGGGATGAACGGTTTTTTGAAAATACGTTGCTATTACGGCAATTTTGAAGCAAGAAATAAAAAAGTTCGAATTTAGATTTTTGATTGGAATTTTAAAAAGAAGTATTTCGATTTTTTTGGAAATTGAACCATTAAGCGGGTGAAATAAGGTAAAATATTTTAAGGGTTTTACTAGACTATTTTGATGTTAGAAATGTGAAAATTTGGATTTGTAACTGTGTTTGGATTTTTTAATGTGTTTTCGGATGTTTTGAATGCTGTCATCAACATCGCAATAGGGGGTGTCAAGTTGTATCAAAATACTTGATTAGGAAAGCATTTTCAAAGCTAAATGTATGAAAATTGATATTTAGAATTAGAAACAACTAATGCAGACGAGCGGTGGTGGAGTGGCCGAGCGCATTTGAGGCCCTGTGCTACGATGCGGGAGGTCAATCCCCGTCGGGGTTTCGAATTCCTCCTCGGGCATGGATGTTTGTGTCGTCCTTAGTATAAGGTCGTTCATAAGTAGGTTGTAAGTTTAGGGACGGATGCAGTTAAGTCCCTTAAGCGTCACAGACATTTGAACATTTTCAGTGGAGACCGTCCAGTCTACGCGTGCGAAGTAGCGGGAATTAAGCTACTCACTCTACAAAATAAGTTCTTTGATAAGAATGGTGATATTTACTTTGTAGTAGACTTAACAACTTTTCCACCCGATATAAAATGTACTGTACTTCCAACATATTCTTACTACCAGCAATTTTCGTTTTCATTACATACAATATGATTTTGGTGTTTCCCCTTTATATTCAGAGGCATCAAACCAACTACGGACAACTGAATTGAGCTGTATATCCCCTATCACTCATGCCGCGTGTAAAATAATAACACAAATTAATTTTACAGTTAACTGAAATTTAGGCTCATGTTTCGGGAGGCAACGACAAATTCTATGTAAATACCTAACTTTTTTGCTTTAGAAAATGAACAAAAAAGTAATTGACAGCTGCGGTGAAGTGACCGAGCGCTCTAAAGCGTCTTGCAGCGGAGCATGCGGTTGCACACCGTCGGAGGTTCCAGTCCACCCTCGGGAATGGGTGTGTATGTTTGTCCTTAGGTTAATTTCCGTTATCTCAAGTTGTTTGTAAGCATAGGGACTGATAATCGGAGTAGTTAAGTTCCTTAGATTTACAAACATTTGAACATTTTGAAGTAATTTATAAGTGTTGACGTAAACGCGCCATGGCTTCAGTAGCCTTACTTAGAAGTGTAATTTCGTCCACCTAAGAAATAGGTTTAACTAACGGAAGATTACGTATATAAATTAGTTCGTACTTTGAAAGAAATGGAGAACTTTTTTTAATGACTTATCCGCAAGTGAAATATGGAAATTTTACAACATATTAATGAGGACATATAGTGCCTCTGGTCGAAACTCGGCCATTTGTGCTTACAAAGTAACGAAACACCAATTTATTACAATGTAATTGTAACATTACAACTTATCTTGGAAGGTAGGATAAGGAAAGGCAAACCTACGTTTTTACATTGGTAGATTTGTAGAAACTTTTTGACGACGTTGTATGGAATACACTCTTCAAATTATAAAGGTATTAGGGGTACAGAGTATGGAACGAAAAGTTCACACAAAGACCAGACAACAGTGATAAGAGTCGAAGGACATGAAGGGGACACAGTTGGGAAGGGAGTAATAGAGGGTTGTGGACTTTTCCCGGTGTTATTCAAAAACGTTCAAATGTGTGTGAGCTCTTATGCGACCAAACTTGGTGGCTATCAGTCGCTAGACTTACTAATTACTTGACTAACTTAAACTAACTTACGCTAAGGACAACACAAACACCGATGCCCGAGGGAGGACTCGAACCTCCGACCGCAGCGGCCGTGCAGACAATGACTAGCGCGTCGCAGACCGCTAGGCCACTGCGATCGGCTGACCCCCGAGTTATTCAATCTATACATTGAGCATGCTCTGAAGAGAAGCAAAGAGAAATTTCGAGAATGAATTAAAGTTCAAGGTGAAGAAATAAAATCTTGACCGTTTGCCGTTGACACTATAACTTTGTCAGACACAGCAAAGGACATGGAAGAACAACTGAACGGAATGGGCATTGTCTTGAGAGGAGGTTACAAGATGGACATTAACAACATAAAAACAATGGTAATGGAATGCAGTGTAATAAAATCAGCCGCGATCGAAAGGCCGAGCGCTCTAAGGCGCCTTGCTGCGGAGTGCGCTTTTGCTCCCTGTTGGAGGTTCGAGTCATCCCTCGGGCACAGGCGTGTGCGTGCGTGTGTGTGTGTGTGTGTGTGTGTGTGTGTGTGTGTGTGTGTGTGTGTGTGTGCGCGCGCGCGTATGTGTGTGTGTGTGTGTGTGTGTGTGTGTGTGTGTGTGTTTCGTCCTTAGATTAGTATGAGTAGTCTTTTAGCCTGGGGACTTACAATCTCAGTAGTCCCATTGATTTACAAACATTTGAACATTTGACAGAAGAAATTAGTTAAGGGGATGATGATGATGATCTTGTGGCATTTATTGGGCGGAAAATCTCTATCTGATGTTAGGCCGCCTTGTTGGAAGACTTCCTAGTGGACGCCATTTCGGCGATTGGAGTGTCGATGAAATAATAATGTATACAACACACCCAGTCACCTTCCGGAATCAAACCCGAGCCTTCTGCGTGATATTGAGAGTCGCTGTCGACAGAGCTTAGAAGGCAAACACTAGATTAGGTAATGAGGCAGTAAAAGTAGTAGAAGAGTATTGTTATCAGGGAAATAAAATAACTTTTGATGAATGAAGTAAAGAAAATATAAAATGTAGAATAGCTATGCGAAGCAAAGCATTTCTGAAGAAGCCAAATTTGTTGACATCCAAAATTAATTTAAACGTCAGGAAGCTATTTATGAAAACATTTTGCTGGAGTGTAACATTGTACCGGAGTGAAAAGTGGGCCGGCCGCGGTGGCCGAGGGGACTGAGGCGCTCCAGTCACGGTCTGCACGGCCACTACGGTCGGGGGTTCGAATCCCCCCTCGGGCATGGATATTTGTGCCGTCCGTAGTCTTAGCTAGTTCATAAGTAGTTTGTAAGCTTAGGGACTGATGACCCCGTAGTTAAGTCCCATAAGTTCTACAAACATTTGATTTTTTGAAAAGTGGACGTTAAAGGATTTCAGGCAGAAATATGGTAGAAGCTTTTGAAGTATGGTGTTAGAGTCGAATGCTGAAGATTAGATGGGTAGATCGCGTAACTAATGAGGAGGTAGTAAAGAGAACTGGATAGAAAAGAAAGTTATGGCATAGTTGACTAAGAGAATGTATGGACTGGTGGAACATATTGTGAGACATCAGGGTATCGTCAAATTAGTATTGGATGTTAGTGTAAGGGGTAAAATTGGCAGACGTACACGGAATGGCCATGTGCTCTAAGGAGCGTTGCTGCGAAGTGCGCAGCTGCTCCCCATCGGAAGTTAGAGTCCCCACTAGGGCGTGCGTGCATATGTGTGTGTGTGTGTGTGTGTGTGTGTGTGTGTGTGTGTGTATTTTGTCCTTAGCATAAGTTAAAGTAGTTTGTAAGTCTAGGGACTGATGAGCACTGCAGTTTAGTGCCATATCTTAACGAACATACGAATATTTTGAAAATTTGCTAAGGAAGACGGAAAGACTAATTCAGTAAACATATTGAGAAGGATATATGTTGCCGCTCTTATTCAGAGGCGAAGAGACTTGCACAGGATTGGGTAGCGTGGACAGCTGCATCAATAAAAGTCTTTGGTGACTGTAGACCACCACCACCATAACAGAAACAACAGCTGGAATTTATTAGTATGTAAATTCCTATCTGAAGCCTGCATCTTTATTTAATGAAGGAAGTAGTAAGTCCGAGGTATCTCTATACATATAAGATGCATTTGTTCTCTGTCCGTCTGTTTTCTTATAACTCAAGATCCAGACAACAAAATTACATGGGGAAGGTTCTTAAACAGGTTTCGTTCCATTTTTTTTTTATTTTTTGGAAAACCAACCGGAAAATTTGAGAAAAAGTGAAAGTGCGTTTTCAATGTGACCGTGTAAATCTATATCTTCGCACTGATCTTGATGAAATTTTGCACAATTGACCTTCAAAACAAGAGGAAGGGCACTGTCTACATAAAATTTCGTTCAGTGCATGATGGAGGGTACTTATGGATTTCACCAAGATCCACAGTTTTGCTCCGATTTTGATGAAATTTTGTACATTTGACCTTGAAAACAGTTTATCATATTGCTTTAACATAAATGTACCCTTTTATTGCATGCAAATAAACGGTTTTGTACGCTTCTACAGTTAACCTTATTTTAAACCCGGGAAAATCCGGGTACTTGCAGCTAGTTAAGTAAAGAAACATTAGGAAGTTAGTTGAAATCTGTAGTAGTAGCAGCAGCAGATGACCTTATTCAGAATAATATGTAAAACAACGACACCAAGAAATAACGTTATTCCATTAACACGAAATTTTGAAATCCACTGCTGATTACTCTGTCTACCTGTAGTTGCACCCTTTTGTACCGCTATATTGCTGCCGTTCTAGACTTCAACTTTCATGGCGTATCGTTATTTAGTACTCCTTTTAGATATGAAAACAACCACTTCGTTGAAGCACTTCTAACGGCCCCGTACACACATTTTTTATGGATATCCGTGGCAAATCCCCCCTCGAATATACACTTCAGTTTTCGTTTCATGTCCGCCAAGAAGTGATATTACTTCGTTACGGCAACATACTGATTTCGATCTCGTAGTTCCACTCATTCCACCTCTAGATGGTTCTCGAGCTAGACGTGTGCCTCTCACGGCGGATCGTCTTCTAATATCCCCCCGACATATTAAAACTTCTACTTCATTTAACCACTCTTAACGACTGCCTACACATGTGATTTTTTTTTTCCTGCGCCTCTACCTGTATCAGTTTCATAAACCACCTCGTGTAATTAATATTAAAAATCGGTAGTTTAATTTTCGTGTCCACGTGTTCATATAACAATAATCAGATGGAGATCCCAAAGTTTTCGTCTACGTAATCATCGCATTATTTTACTAAGTTACTGGATGCTCCAACACGCACATACTACTTCGCTGATACGCGCTTTGTTGGAAGAGCTTGAGTAACTGTTATTCCACAATGTGTTTCTACGCTATTAACATCAAAGCAGACTTAGGTGACTCTCATATGGAACAGAATAGTATTTTTATAAACTACCAGCTTCTACACCACGAACATATATGGCTGCTGGTGTCCTGAAGGCAGACATCCAAAGCGGCCGGAAAATTAGGGAGTTGGTCGGATGAAAAAGGCCGTGAAAGGCTATAGTGACGTAATGAGGGTAGGGCGGCCTATTTGCAGGGCAGGCGGGCGCCGACAAAGGCGGGCAAATCGCGTCATTACTGGCAGACAAGCGCCTGGCGCGCCACGGCCTCTGGCCTCTGTTTTGCGAAGTCCCCACTACACTGCTCGCCACGCATTTGCACGTGCTATGTTTGCCGTCAATATTACAACACGGCGCTCGATGTATTCTGATTGAGGACGCAGGCTACGATGCTTCTATTCTGCAGTACCACGCCCAGTTCGACGATCAGATTGCGCGATGCGACGGATATTCAGTTTTTCTTTCTTTTTTAGTTCATGGCGATCGGACACTGTAAGGCACTACCAAGGAGGTTAGAATACAGGGAGACGCCCTTAAGCTGAAAAAGTGCAGCCCGCCTCTAGCGTATTGCTAAGTCTTGGAGAGGCGCTCGTATTGTAGAGCTGATGTTTTATGTCACTTAAAACAGTAATAAAACGTCCAGCGGTTTTGCCATGATGTATAACGTTTAAAAAGTGCAAATTAGCCGTCAAAAAATAACTTTTATAATATATTACGATTGGTATTTATTAGTCTTTATTGAAGAAAGTGTATTGTTTGAAAGTACATACTTTGCACTGACTGTCGGTTCAATACATTAACATTAAGAGGGTCGACTTATTGCATAGTTTTAACGGAGAAATAACATTCCACAACTCACCAAGCTGGCGGACAGGCTTCAGCTAACGTATGTGATTGGCATAGACAATGTCATTTCCCTTTATTTTAACCTCTTCTGGGGCTACCAGAACGTTTCTTTTGAAAGGGATGCTACAGTGAACGAGGGTTATTTGATAAATCTGCTAAGAAAGGAAAACGTTTGTTTCGTAAACAAACACTACTTTACATAATCTGCTTCCAGGGATATACACTTGATCCGGTGATACTTTACCTCTTTCATCCTACCTTATAAATTGGTTGTGTCAAACTGTACCAAATACTCGTTGATAACCACTTCCTAATTTGAAGATAATTTCTGCCTAGCGAGCCAAAGTTTCTGTTCACACAACGGGGATAAGTTGGATGCGCCTAAGTGTGGTGAACAAGGTGGATGAGAAATTAATCCGGAGCACAGTTCATCCATTTCTGCTATTGTCGATCATGTGTGGAATGGTGCAATATCCTGGTGAAGGAGCAATTTTTCGCGTGCCAGCGTCGATCTTTTGTAGCCAAAGCAACTTTCAAACTATCCAATAACGAAGCATAGTTTGATCCCGCTATACTGGTACTTTTTGCAAGAAATGTGTGGTGCTTGTTCCTTGAAGATCCGAAAAACTGCGGTCATCGCTTTTTACAGATTACGAAATTACTTTGCCTCTTCAGTGTATTTTAACTATCCTCTATTCATTGCTTTGATTGCTATTTTCATTCCGGTGCTTGATAATAGATCCAATTTTCAACAATTGCAAATCAGCGCAAAGTGTATTACCAATTGCGATCAAACAACGATAGAAATGATATGCAGTGTTCTGCCGGATACGCTTTTAGTCGACTGTCAGCAATCGCAGCATCCACCTCGAACATCATTTCTCCATTGTCAATGCTCTGTGCAGGATGTTATACGTATTCGCTCATTTCAGGTCTCGGCAGTTTCAGCAACATTTAGAATTTACATTCGCTGGTCTTGCATTACGATATCTTGCATATTTTTCATGTTTTCCTTCGGGGTGGTCTCAACTGTACGGCCGGAACGCTTTCGTGTCCAGTGCTTCTACGACCACGTTTAAGTTAATTACTGCAAAACTAAGCGGTCTTCAATGATGATGGTGTAGGTCCTCATGAACTTAATCCATTTACGCTTTGTTTTGCGTGACACTCGACGTCTCACATGAAAACATACAATAACGCCATAAAAGTCGGCCTTTTCCACTTTCAGTGGCAGTCGGCATACTGAGCACTTCTGACAGCTGTCAACAATTAACCGTAAGCTGCACATTGTTGTAATTCTTTATACTATCGTTTGAATAATCACGCTTAGCCGCAAAAGCAATGTTTCGTTCTTTCGTGGAAATTTTCTAGACTTATCATATCACCATCTGATAAGCAACGTAGTGCTACTGTGCTATCGGTATATGAGTACCTTCCCGTATGCAATAGTTTAGTGGCATCGGTAACTGCAGAAACGTGAACCACTGGGACATGATTACCAAATGTGCCGGAACAGGGACAACGAGCAGTCATTTATTTTTTTGTCTCCTGAAGGAGAAACAATGGTAGAAATGGATTAGAGGATAAAGAAACTTTATCGGGTAGCATGTTTGTCGAAACTAGAAAAGTGTGATAACAGATGATATTACTTCATAATATCGGACGTCCCCATATCGCAAATATCATATTTCCTACCTAAGTTGCGACAACTCAACTGCGAAAGACTCGAAAACAATTTATTGTCCTGACATCTCTCGTGCGACTATCAGGCGTTCGAATGGTTTGAAGAGTCAACTTGAAAAGACAGTTCGAAACTTCTGCACGCAACAGGACACGACTTTTTATCAATTTCGAGCATCTGCAAGATGATTGCCTCAATACTCTCATTGATTTTGCCTTATTCGCATACCGAATCTAGATTGCAAGGCCTTCGAACAGGAACTTCTTGATCGCTGTTATACATTGATGGGTCTTGTTAGAAAACTGAAACCTATCCGTCGCTTGTCGCGTAATTCATTGCGTTTCCTAATAGTAGATGAGATTCAGGGTACGGCTGTCTAGATTGATAACAGTGAAACAGCTTTTTTTTTTTTTTTTTTTTTTTTTTTTTTTACTGTAGTAGATCCTAGAGACTGCTAACGTTCCACTAAGAAGAACATAACGGTATTTGTATGATACTCCTTCTTAGAAACCAGCTTTACAGCCTACGGCAATTAACTGGTTTGGTTCCTACAGCAATTTCCTATTAGTTTGAATTTTTATGATGTCTTAATTGTGAACGCACTTGCTTCCCAGGTGAACATTTACGAAATTAATTAAGTTTGCCGATACGAATCCTAGCAGAGAATGTGTATCGTTGTCATTTTGGCTGTTCCTGTTCGACATATCATCCGAAATTAACATCAATATGTATTTGTAGTGTTTCGAAGAGCGAGTGAATATGAGCTGTCGTTGGTAGCAGGTGGAGAGGTTGTGCAAGAAGAAATTCGCGCCACCAGTTGAATAGACTCCAAATACTGTCTAAAAGGATTTGGTTTAGGGGCCTGAAGACGACTTCACTGTTAGGCCGAAACTGGTTCCAAAATAAATAATTTATATTTTTTAAAAAATCTTGTGCTGTTTCCATTTAATAAAACACAACCTGAGCAGCCACAGCCCACGCTCCACATTAATGATGAGTCCAATACAACGTTGCCCACTTCCATATCCACGATCGAGACAAACATGCCACTGGACTCTCCGTGCTCTCATGACAGTTACAGTACAGTTACGCTTGAGATACCACCCTGATGATCAGCAATGCAAAGATGAAGTGAAGCAGTTTGTCCTTCTGTGCAAGGACCTGTCTCAGGCCAGCAGTCCCACATGATTTATCTTTAAAAAAATTACCTTAAAATGTTCTTGTTAAGCAGACATGTTTCATGCTAGTTGGTGACACCATTAATACTCTCCGGAGGAAATAACAGTAAGTACACATTTTTCTTAAAGCGTGTTCAAAAATTCACCGCTTCTTTGGGGTAGCCTTAAGCATACATGTTACTTCTTGCTTTTGCTCTGGTTCCTTATGTGTCACTTGAGGATGAGTACTTGGCATCTGGAACGGTAGATGTCTTCTGTGGTGGAGGATTAATCCAAGATATGCTTAACTTCTTAGCAGACGCAGTTGTTCTTGTGTGAGTCCCAGACACAATCACTTTGCGGTAACGCAGGCCTAAAGACTACGGTGTGTGTGTGTGTGTGTGCGTGTGTGTGCGCGGCTCAGCTGGTCCTCGCAGGCCGTAATCCAGGTTAGGCGGTCGTTAGAGGCGGCGGCCTCGTGGCAAGTGCGCCTTCCGGACGCTTAACTGCGTTACGGCGGCCGCCCGGCTAATTAGGCCGAGGGGAGAGGAGGGGGGGGGGGGGGGGGGGAAGGGCGCCCGTCTCGGCCGCACACACGGCTGCGCTGCGAACACATCGGCCCAGGTGGCGCACAGTTAGCACTGCCCTCATCTGCAGCTGAGGCAGTCTTGTCATACAATTAGATTCGCCATGAGGGAATTGCCGCGCGGTCTGAGGCGCCATGACACTGATATCGCGGCCGCTCCCGTGGTAGGTTCGAGTCCACCCTCTTTGACTGCGACTGCAAGCCGACTCTATCTTTGACAATATATGACACCAGTAATGTTTACACCGCGTGGAAGCCATTCGTAGTACATCACACAGTCGCTGTTCCACCAGGTATATAACATTATCTATTACAGTGCGCGCCGGTCTGTATATAGGGATTGACTGTGACTGTGCCCGTGCACTCCCTTTCTTTATTCGTGATAGCATAAAGACACAATTTCTCCTCACCGTTAACGATACAGTATACGAATGATCGGCCGTGTTCATAAGTCAATAGACGACGATCAAGCAAAGATGCATATATGGCCATCCGCAGAATATGTGGTGTCCCAGCTATCTTGTCCACCCAAAATATCTCTGGAACAATAACAGTTATTGGAAAACGACTTTCACCGATATCAATGTCCATGAATGTACATATTAGGAAACATTCTAAAACGAAAGAAAAAAATGTTTAAATGTTTGTTAAGCTTATAGGACTTAACTACGGGGTCATCAGTCCCTAAACTAACAAACTACTTATCAACTACCTTATACTAAGGACGGCACAAATACCCATGCCCGATGGGGGATTCGAACCCCCGACCGTAGTGGCCGTGCAGGCCGTGACTGGAGCGCCTCAGTCCCCTCGGCCACCGCGGCCGGCAAAAACGAAAGCAAATGCGTTTTTTAACACAAACTTATGTTTTCTTAAATGGACACCCTATAGTTTTTTTCAGCAATCCATAGCATGACAAATCACATAAACAATGGTGTTGATTGCATCGCAATATTCCAATTACATCCCAAGATATTGCGACGCGAAATTGACGCTTGAAATACGCGAAACGCGCGGCTAGCGCACGTCCTGAGAGTCAGGCGAGAACCTCATGCTGCTCAGGACGTGCGCTAGCCGCGCGTTTCGCGTATTTCAAGCGTCAACTTCGCGTCGCAATATCTCGGGATGTAATTGGAATATTGCGATGCAATCAGCGCCATTGTTTATGTGATTTGTCATGCTGTGGATTGCTGAAGAAAAAATACAGGGTGTCCATTTAAAAAATAAGTTTCTGTTAAAAAACACATTTGCTTTCGAAGACATTATTGATAGAGCTGAAGCATTGAATTAAAATTTGTGGTGCGGCCGGGAATCGAACCCGGACCTCCATGCTTACTAGGCAGACGTCTTAACCGTTAGACTACCACACCACTAACGATTAAGGCGCCTCGGAATAGTCTATGTACGATTTCCCTCCACAACACAAACTTTAATTCAGCTTCTTTGTTCCAAAGATAATTGCCACTACTGCCAAGGCTCTCCATGCAGCGGAATAGCACCTCAGCAATGGACATGGTGGAACAATCCTGTTATGGTGATATAAATATCAATTAAATACAATGAAAGAATCCCTGAGACGGATTTTCGTCTCAAATATGTCAAAGACATTATTGATAGAGCTGAAGCATTGAATTAAAATTTGTGGTGCGGCCGGGAATCGAACCCGGACCTCCATGCTTACTAGGCAGACGTCTTAACCGTTAGACTACCACACCACTAACGATTAAGGCGCCTCGGAATAGTCTATGTACGATTTCCCTCCACAACACAAACTTTAATTCAGCTTCTTTGTTCCAAAGATAATTGCCACTACTGCCAAGGTAGTCTAACGGTTAAGACGTCTGCCTAGTAAGCATGGAGGTCCGGGTTCGATTCCCGGCCGCACCACAAATTTTAATTCAATGCTTCAGCTCTATCAATAATGTCTTTGACATATTTGAGACGAAAATCCGTCTCAGGGATTCTTTCATTGTATTTAATTGATATTTATATCACCATAACAGGATTGTTCCACCATGTCCATTGCTGAGGTGCTATTCCGCTGCATGGAGAGCCTTGGCAGTAGTGGCAATTATCTTTGGAACAAAGAAGCTGAATTAAAGTTTGTGTTGTGGAGGGAAATCGTACATAGACTATTCCGAGGCGCCTTAATCGTTAGTGGTGTGGTAGTCTAACGGTTAAGACGTCTGCCTAGTAAGCATGGAGGTCCGGGTTCGATTCCCGGCCGCACCACAAATTTTAATTCAATGCTTCAGCTCTATCAATAATGTCTTTGACATATTTGAGACGAAAATCCGTCTCAGGGATTCTTTCATTGTATTTAATTGACATTTGCTTTCGTTTTAGAACGTTTCCAAATACATACATTCATGGGCCCCAGCCTTAAATTGATACCGGTGAAAGTCGTTTTCCAATAGCTGTTATTGTTCCAGAGATATTTTGGGTGGACAAGATAGCTGGGACACCCTGTATATTATTCTGACTTGGAACACGAGTGGGGGGAAACGGCGCGGGATACGTATTAGTGCGACTCGCTGGTGAAATTCCGGGTTGAGGGAGGGGGAGCGAGCGAGAGACATTTTAAAGTCTTAAGAAATAAAATTATGTCCAATACGCTTAAATACATGTAAGCGTATGGAACATAAAATAATTGTATTGTCGAAAACAAGTTTTGAGACACAATTTGTTGGGGTGACGTGGCGGCAAAGGGTGCTATTCGCACCTGTCGTTACTTCGCAAGACGAGGCGGCCTGCCACATTACTTAGGTATGAGAAGCGGCAATCGGTTCGCGAACGGTTCCCCGTGCTTAGCATAGATCACGCGGTACTCACAGACACCACTTTCCAACTTTCCCCATTGTAAACAAATGTCGTACGACGGCGACATGGTAACACTTTGACATATGCAGTTCTGGAGTTCATTGATTTGGGTAGTTGTGGATTAATGGTTTCAAACGATCCTCATCAAATCCTTAAGGCCTTCCTGAACGCGGATATTCAGTAAGGTTAATACGAGAAAACGAATATCTTGTCATACTCTGTCAATGGAATTCTGCCCATCGACGGAGCTAATGTTCCAGGCTGCCTGCGGTGGTGACCCCCTCCCCTCTACCCCCCTCTATTGACCCAATCACAAGAATATGTCTGCAATGTTCACATTTATCCACTCAACACTCCATTTTCTGTCGCGCACAGCGATATTCCCTATTTTCGAACGAGAGAAAAAGACATTTCGGAAATTCAGCTAGCAACAGCGAATTTCTAATAAAAATGAGTATCAATAAATAAACCGCCAGTTACGAGCATAATAACATCCAAGAAACACACGCTACTAACGTAGGCACCAATTTAGTAAAAATAAAAAATAAAATAAATGTTCGACCTAGGGGTACCGTAAGGAACACACACACACACACACACACACACACACACACACACACACACACACACCACCGTAACGCCCGCCTACATATTTGTAGACTGACAAAAATACTATAAAGGTGAGGGCTTTGTAAATTATTCATCCATCGTCCTCAGATGTGCATTTTTTCCGTATCGAACAACCTTCAAGAAACTTCCTTCCTGAAGATGCGCTCCGAACAAGGCTTGACGAGTTTTTCCACTCAAATCCAGGTGGTTTCTACAGTTGCAGTTTCCAAGTTAGGCACTGCTGTAATCACTGAAGGAGAAGATAAATTGATTACCGATCCGGCAGTGCTTCGCAATTGTTAATTATGCATGAGAATTGGATAAATAACCTATACTCCCTCCCTTAACCTCTCTGCCCATCGTCCCTCACATCTCCATGTCTTTTTCTTGCCTTCCTCTTTGTCGCCTTAGGCTGCTTTTCTTATTAGTTGTTTCCGGAATTGTTCGCATATTTATATATTCCAGTATTCATTTAGTCCACCTACTCCTCTCTCTCTCTCTCTCTCTCTCTCTCTCTCTCTCTCTCTCTCTCTCTCTCTCTCTCTCCCTCCCTCCCCCCTTCCTCTCTACCTACCTACCCCTGCCTTCATCTTATCTTCCTCTCCTGCTCCTCCATCGCCGCCACCTCTTCTTCCTCCTTCTACCCTCCATTCACGCACGCATCCCCTGACTCTATCATTACATTCCCCGCTCTCCGCTTATCTGCATTTCATTTGAGAGAGTGCCCGCTTAAGTCACTTTCGGGCCATCCAATCACGGATTTCCCTAAATGTCTAAAGGTAAATGCTGGAGTGTTTGGTTTTGAAAAAATGTAGTTACTTATCTCTACTCAGTCCGTATTAGTACTCCGCCTCTAAGTCTTCTCCTCGTCGGGGGACTGTAAACAGAACAAGCTTCCTTGCTTTTTACCTCATTGAATTTTTAATTCGCGGAAATATGTTTACAGTCTTGTTGCATTTATACAGTCTCAAATACACATTGTGACTCCACCCAAAACATACTACTGGGTGTTTTCAGGCTGTTTTAGACTCATTACATACGAGTAAATAATCACAGTAAGAGCTTACCGAACGCGTGTGTACATTGAAAGTATTTATTGTTTATGCCAGAAGTTAATCCGACAGGAAAGTTTCACATCAGCGCACGCTCCGCTGCAGAGTGAATATTTCGTTCTGGAAACATGCCCTAGGCTGTGGCTAAACCATGTCTCCACCATATCCTTTCTTCCAGGAGTAGAAGCTGTGTGTATATGCTCCATAAGAGTGGATTTTATATTTCTTTATGAACATATTTATCTCGTCACTTCATCAACAACCATAATATATATAAAGCCCCTTAGACTGTTCGCGGATGATGCTGTCGTTTATAGGTTAGTGAAGTCAACACAGACTTAAAAGACCTGCAAAGCGATTTAGACAAAATTTCTGCATGGTGCGAAAATTGGCAAATGACACTAAATAAAGAAAAGTGTGAAGTAATACACATGACCACTAAAAGGAATCCGCTGAACTTTAATTACGCGATAAATCAGTCAAACCTTAAGGTCGTAGATTCTACCAAATACCTAGGAGTTACAATTACGAACAAATTAGACTGGAGAGAACATACAGAAAATATTGTGGGGAAGGCGAACCAAAGGTTACGTTTCATTGGCAGAACGCTTCGAAGATGCAACAGCTCCACCAAAGAGACTGCCTACATCACACTCGTGCGTCCTCTCCTGGAGTACTGTTGCCCAGTGTGGGACTCTCACCAGGTGGGACTGACGAAAGATAATGAGAAGGTTCAGAGAAGGGCAGCTCGTTTTGTTTTATCACGTTACGGGGGGGAAAGCGTCACGGAAATGTTGCACGAATTGGGGTGGAAATTATTAAAAGAAAGACGTTATTCATTGCGGCGTGATCTGTTTGCGAAGTTTCAATCACCGACTTTTAGTTCTGAATGTGAAAATATTTTGCTAGCACCCACCTACTTAGGGAGACATGACCATTTCAATAAAATAAGAGAAATCAGATCGAAAACGGAACGATTTACGTGTTCTTTCTTCCCGCGCGCTATTAGAGAATGGAACGGTAGAGAAAAGTTATGAAAGTGGTTAATGAACCCTCTGCCAGGCACTTGAATGTGATTTGCAGAGTATCTATGTAGATGCAGAATGTAGATATTCATCTCGAGCATATACACACAACTCCGTGAGGACACATGTGGAGTAATACTAAAAACCTCAAGTAATATTGAAAAATTAACTTGGCAAAAACATTGTGCTACAGAATTATTTTTGTAATCTAGTACATTAGAAAGTGTAACTTAGCAAAGGTTTATGTTATAGTGTGAAACAAAGCAAAATATTGATAACTTTTGTGCAGTGTACGTATTATAGACCTCTGATGATGCTTCACAAGTAAAGAAGTGAAACGCGTATGGTAGAAAAAACCGCCTTTCATTTAGTTTCAGTAGACGGAAATACACGTCCACAAATGTTGTAATCAACCAAGGACGACAGGGGACAGAAAGCTGAAGTAGCGTGCAGTGTCCCGCTGCAGTGTCTGCCGCCCCTGCGGCGCCGCAGCCCGCCTCCCGCCGGCCGCCGCAGGTGGCTGGTGCGCCTGGCGCCACGTTAATCCCTCGGGGCTCAGCGGCCGCCCCAGATCCCGCCCCATCACTCCGCCCTGGCCGCAGCTGGCGCCGGCTCTGCATTCCAAGACACTGCCCGCCTCAGGCTCTGCTTGTTCCTGCTGCCGACACACACATCCGCTCTGCTCCAGGCTCTCTGTTTCAACAACCATCCCAGTTCCTACCTGTACAGGGTGTTACAAAAAGGTACGGCCAAACTTTCAGGAAACATTCCTCACACACAAAGAAAGAATGTATGTTACGTGGACATGTGTCCGGAAACGCCTAATTTCCATGTTAGAGCTCATTTTAGTATTTCTCTTTAAATGTAAATTGCAAAAATTAGTGCAGACAATTGTTAAAATACCCAATAGTTTCGTTACTATGTACTGTACTTCCTCGATTCACCGCCACTTGATCCAATTGAATTGGAATTGGAATTGTTGGTGATGTTTTGATTGGAATCATGTTCTTCCACCTACGCTCACTGGAGCACTTTATCATGATTTCATACGGGATACTCTACCTGTGATGCTAGAACATGTGCCTTTACAAGTATGAAACAACGTGTTCTTGCACGATGGAGCTCCTGCACATTTCAGTCGACGTTTTCATACGCTTCTCAACAACAGATTCGGTGACCGGTCGGATTGATAGAGGCGGACCAATTCCATGGCCTCCACGCTCTCCTGACCTCGACCCTCTTGACTTTCATTTATGGGGGCATTTGAATGCTCTTGTCTACGCAACCCCGGTACCAAATGTAGAGACTCTTCGTGCTCGCATTGTGGACGGCTGCGATACAATACGCCATTCTTCAGGGCTGCATCCGAGCTTCAGGGATTCCATGCGACGGAGGGTGGCTGCATGTATCCTCGCTAACGGAGGACATTTTGAACATTTCCTGTAACAAAGCGTTTGAAGTCACGCTGTTATACGTTCTGTTGCAGTGTGTTTCCAGTCCATGGTTAATTTGATTTGAAGAGAAGTAATAAAATGAGCTCCAACATGCAAATTAAGCGTTTAAGGACACATATCCACATAACATATTTTCTTTCTTTGTGTGTGAACAATGTTTCCTCAAAGTTTGGCCGTACCTTTTTGTAACACCCTGTATACTTTACCGAATAACCGATCAAGTATACACTGAAATTGATTACTTAGAACTTGCCATACATACTACATTGCATCACATTTCGTTTCCGCGCCGTACGTTATCTTCAGGGCGATGACTGACAAATTCCTCTAGCTTACGTCAGTCATACTTTAAGAATACAATACAATACTTTAGTGCTGAATTTAGTCAACCTTATTCTTCACGACATTCCATTGTTTGATGCCATATTCAGGTAGCTGAACATTACTAATATTCCTAATCCTGCAGACAGAATATAGCAATCCTCTAACATGGACGCATTACTTGCATCGGAGAGCAGTAGATGTTATAGTTCTGAAAACAGGAGACGTTGTTTACCTCCACAGTTGAGAAAAAATACTGAACAAAATATGCTCAAACGTTGGAAGACGTATTAGACCGAACTGACATGGTCACCAGTCCCTACGCTTACAAACTATTTAAACTAGCTTACACAAAGGACAACACACACACCCATGCCCAAAGGGGGACTCCAACCTCCGGCGAGAACGGCCGCCAAATCCATAGCATGACGCCCTAGCCCACGCGGCCTTCTCGCTTATTAAATCTGAACTAAGTCGTCTATCACTCTTATCAGCGACATCCGGTTTCAAACACCGGCAGAAGACGATGTCTACTGGTCCGCCCCGGCCAGTGAAGCGAACGGCATGCAGTGCTCTTTCTGATATATTGCAGAAATCCGTTCCTCACAGTGGCACGTATAGCTCCTTGGCCTCACTGGATCACAATGTGTACATTAACTGACTGGAGACGTGTCCTGTGATACCAGGAGTCGGGATTTTGCGTCTTATTCAGTGAAGCAAGGAGTGACTACTCATTAAGGCATCCAACCAGTAGTGCGTGAAAGATGATGTAATAGCCAGAGATTGCTTTATGAGTTTCTGCCGGCTTTTCACGTTCCGTGACTGCGAAAAAGGAATGAAATAGGACGCATTTTGCTACAATTCTGCAGAGAACGTAATTACTTCGGTCAACAATCATGTGAGAAGTTTATCTATCTCGAAAAGACTTTCCAGATTTATTGCATGATGGTAATATTCAGATTTTAAACTAGAAATCATTTCCAGTCAGTTCTATGTAGACTGTGACCGTAATCTACCGTTTCTTAATTCCAAACTGAAACTAAACTTAATGTAGGAAGTTGATAAACTAAGACGATGAAAGCTAGACAAATTGGAAGACTCAGAAGAAGTTGAGAATTTCAAAGGCAGCATTAGGGAACGACTGACTGATACAAGCTTACCCGAACCGGAATCGGTAGCTTCGAGATATGAAGCAGTGAAAACAGCACAGAGGATCAGACAGACAAACAGAACAGGCCCAGTAGAAATCACTGCTTAATACACGATGTAATGCATTTAGTAAAGCAAAGCATACAATAGGAAAATGCAGAATATAAAATATATCGAACAAAAACTAGTGTAAATACAAATATATAATCCCTGAGTCGTATTTTCATCTCGAATTTGTCAAAGACATTAATGATAAATCTTACCGCATCACTAGCGATTAAGGTGCCTCGGAATAGTTCAAATGTTCAAATTCAAATGTTTGTATAGCTTATGGGACTTAACTACAGGCTCATCAGTCCCTAAACTTCCAAAGTACTTACGAACTAGCTAACACTAAGAACGGCACAAATATCCATGCCCGAGGGGGATTCGAACCCCCGACCGTAGTGGCCGTGCAGACCGTGACTGAAGCGCCTCAGTACCCTTGGCCACCGCGGCCGGCTCTCGGAATAGTCTAAGCACGGTTTCCTTCACGTCACAAACTTTAATTGAGCTTCTGTGTTCCATAGAACATTGCTACTACCGCCAAGGCTCTCCATGCAGCGTAATAGCACCTCGGCAATGGACATATTGCTTACTAGGCAGACGTATTACCGCTAGACCACCGTATCACAAGCGATTAAACATACAAAATGGTTCACCTGGTAGGCTACTATGAACATCATAGTCAATGCAAGATAAACACCTAGCCAACACCGTCCACAGTCGTACAAGTTTATATAGCAACTTGCTTTGCCGATGCTGAGGAGATTGAAAAAATGTATGACGAGGTAAAAGAATTTATTGAGAAGGTTAATGGAGAGGAAAATTTGATTATGGTGGGCGACTGGAATTTGGTAGTAGGAAAAGTAAGGGAAGAAAAATAGTAGGTGGATATGAACTGAGGAAAATGAATTAAAAAGGATATTGCCTGGTAGAATTTTGCGCGGAGTACAATTTAATCATCACAAATTGAACGATATGAAATTAAGCTTCACTGTTAGAAACTTAGACCCAATCATTAATATGTTCCTAGGTGTGAGACCGTATTGTCAATCTTTGAAAATCTGTCCGACGTTTCGGCCACTAATGCAAGTGGCCTCCTTCTGGGCATTTGCCTGACAAATAACCACGCCATTTACAATAGCAGCTGAAACATCCGGCAGATTTTCCCAGATTGACAATGCGGTCTCACAGACAGAAACAGTTTACTGAGTGTGGCAACGGCCGCGGAAGCCTACGTTTACAAACTCAGATCCATCTATAAAAATAATAAAGAGACTTTTCGATAAACCGTATGTTTCAATGTGGGAATCAAATTCCAAGCGTACTAAAAACTTAAGAGACAGTAAAGTATATAAATAAGCTGTAGAAACGAATGTGGTGAGTTAAATACCAGACATTGATACACGGACATAATTCGAAAAATTTTTATTGACATAAATGTGTTTAATGTTGACAGTTCCGAGTCTTTAGCAAATATTAACAACAAAAAACAAAGTTAATTCTTGAAGTGTCTTCCACCACTATCAGTTAACCCGGTGGAAATTCTATGCACATTTAGAAAAATCACTGAGCCAAGAAGAGTATACTTTAACGCGGGAGTAAATAATATAGTCTTGTCGAAGGTTAACAGCGGAAAAAATGAACTACGGTGCTGAATGATATCAGTTGTAGAACAGTACACAAAAATTCAGGTCCTTACAAGCCGCTAAGAGGCACATTCGCCATAAACGCTAAAGTTCGGGACTGCCGCGTGATCTGAGGCCCCACGTCACGGATTGCGTGGCCTTTCGCGTCGCAGTTTCTAGTCCTGTCTCGGTTCAGGCTATGTGTTTTGTCGTTAGTATACGTTAATCAGTTTGTAAGTTTAGGGGTCGATGACCATAGCAGTTTGATCCCTTAGATTTACGAACTTTTCAACATTTTAAACATAAATCCTAAGTCACTGCTGATGACGAGTAAACGAAAGTTAATGTTCCTAACGCTAAACAGCGAAACGATGACAGACGCACGGACCTGATAGTGACTGACCCCGGTAGTGCGACGTTTTGACTGAAGAGCGTCGATTCAAATGTTTGTAAACCTATTGGATCAAACTGCTATGGTCATCAGTCCCCAGACTTACAAACTATTTAAAATAACTTTCATTATGCACGACACATGATCACCTTTGCCCGAGGGCGGGCTCGAACCTCCGGCGTGATCGACTGTCCAGTGCCTTGGACCACGCGACCACTCCCGCGCGGCAAGAGTGGCGATGGACAGCAACAGTGACGAAATCTCTGTTCAAGTACCGGTACTTAGCTAACTGGCTAGCGAAGTCACTGCTTTCAGCTTTTTTTTTTCTTTTATTATTATCCTTCTATTACTTGAAACTCAATTTACGTTCCTCTCCCTTATGGAGAAAATGTTCATATGTTTGTAGAGCTTATGGGACTTAACTACGAGCTCATCAGTCCCTAAACTTACAAACTACTTATGAAGTAGCTTATTCTAAATACGGCACAAACATCCATGCCCGAGGGGGGATTCGAACCCCCGACCGCAGCGGCCGTGCAGACCGTGACACGCCGCAGACCACTCGGCCACTGCGGCCGGCCATTATGGAGAAGGTGGGCTACCAGCAGTTGGACTGCCACTCTTCAACCAAAAGAAGTACATAAACATTTAATATACTCGTATTTTACGAATACAAATGGTAATGGGTACGGTCCATTGTGGATATGAAATAGTGGTAGTGATTGTGGGCGCACAAAAAAGGAGGGGATCCTCTAGCAACTGTGCTGTGAGCCAGAGTGCAAGTCGGCGGTTGGAGAAGAGGATAAGGAAGGCACAAGGAGTGCTAGTGTCAGGGAGCACGCAGGTTAAGAGGACCTGCCACCTGGGGCAAAGGTGGGTGGGTGGGAGTGAGGTAAGATGTAAGGAGACTGAGGCTGAGGCGCTTCAGTCACGGTCTGCACGGCCACTACGGTCGGGGGTTCGAATCCCCCCTCGGGCATGGATATTTGTGCCGTTCTAGTTCGTAAGTAGTTCATAACTAGTTTGTAAGTTTAGGGACTGATGACCCCGTAGTTAAGTCCCATAAGCTTTACAAACATTTGAACATTTGAGATGTAAGGCTGGAAGGAGACACATATTTCAGCGATCATTTCACGCTCAGGCAGGGGAAGCTGGTCGAAATTGTGTCGAGCTGGTGGTGGGGGGCACGGGCACATTGAAAGCGGCGTCTTCGGCTGCGCAGGCACGACGAGTTTAAATGCTTAGTGTGCGGCGCACTGTGAGTGGCGGCTTGCTGAGTCGCGGCAGCAGAGTTGGTATTGGAGGACGCCGCAGCTGGCCTGAGGTCGCCGCCCTCTGCCGGTCTGCTCGCGGAGCTGCGGGTATTGGAATTGCGCGACCGCTGGCGTTCCCTGCAGGTCGCGCCGTAGCAGTGCCAATATTATGGAAACACGGGAGGAAGCTCGATACTGGAGGAGCAGCATTTGACAGATCGCAGAAACAGCTGTGGCCGGACTGTGCCTGTGGAGTATGACATTCCGTGAGAATTATTGCTGGATAGTCGAGGAAGCTGGCTATGGCAAATCAGTTACTCTTAACCCTTAACTACTATGGACATTGGCAGAAACACAATTACTATGGAGGGGTCTGTGAGACCGCATTTTTATTTATTATACATCAAAACAGTGGTTTGCGGAATGTGTATTTTCATGACTTCCTGTTGTTCATTACACTTCGTGAAAGTAGACTATATTGAAACTTGACTTTTCTTTACCAACACTGTATTTATAAAATGGTGACAAATAAAACTCTGCGCAATGTACTGTATATTTTTATTTTATATGTTACGAAAATAATACCAACTAGTTAGCTCTCTACCCACCCAAAGATTAACATCAGAGAGAACATATTAGATGGAACAGTCCAGTTTCACTTCCGATAAACTGTACGCAAAGTCAGCTTGCAGTTTACGATTCATTTTTTAATTTAGAGCGAGTACTATATTCTTAAAGTCAGTGAATGGATAAGCTTTGCTAAATTTTACTTCTTCAATATCAATTAAAAAGTAATTATGTCCTCTATGACCGCAGACTCATATTTGAGTCTGTTTGAACCTGCATACACTTCACGCTCTGAATTAGTATCGTGATCACTAAATTAAATATCTCAAAATCAGGGCCATTATGGTTGTCATCAAATTCTTTATCTTAGAATTCACAAAAGCATTCTTCGGCATCCACATCTGTCTCACATAAAACATGTTGCATATAACGTTCAGTTTTGCTGCCGTAAAGAAACAATAACGTTTAGAAATGCACGAGACGCTAAAGCTATGGTACACTAGGTCTGTGAGACCTCTCGGGGCTACTAAATACGAAACTATGAGCAGCAAAAATGCAAGAACGCTGGCACTTGTAGCTTGTCAGCCAGTAGGAAGGTACACGGAAGACTCAGTTTCTCTTTGCAGGGGCGTCTGAAATATTTCGACATAAAAATTAGTAGCGGTCTGGAAGACGGTGAATAGTAGTTAAGGGTTAAAAGGAGTGACCACGATGATCGGATCACCGGTTTTCTTCAAACTTTGTATCCTTTTAGCAGACCATTAGGATAACATAATGTACAACGACTAAGGCGCAATACTTAAATATTTGAAGGAAATCGCAGTAGTAGTTTCACGTGTCTAACATGTAACCGTGTGTTGCAGCTGTAAGCGACCATAAGCAAGAGAAATCGGTGGTTAGCATTCTGGCTTTTTCAGTCGCTGAATCGCCAGTTGAACACTAGCTCTTAACGTCGTTTTTTTTTCTTCAACACTAGTCATATTATTGAAAGGATATAATGTTAAAAAATTATAAACAACGCGTGCAAGTTTCTCACAGTACACAATACAAATTTTAACTCATGATTCGAACCGCATTATGTACACGGCAGTCACCATCCGCAGTTGTAGGAGAAGCGGGAGTCCACCTCTATTTTTGCAGGCAAACGCAAATCTTGTGTTCGTGAAAACGTCGTACGTACACTGTTCGTTCTTGCTACACTAACAATGTTCCCCCGCTATGCATATTCACTACCGAATGGGGCTTGCCCCTCCCCTTGTTCTTGACAAGTGCAATCTGTCTCTCCAGGTCGGAACGTCCAGTGCAGTCCCGAATGCGCGTGCAAGGGATTTCGGAAATACAATAAGTATACAGTTTCCGGAAAAGTCTTATGCGTTTAGTCGTTTGCCCGTTGAAAATATCAATATGATATTTGTTGTAATTAATAAAGGAATGTAAACAGCAAAATAACTTTCAACATTCAATAAATATCTATGCAGCTACATGAAGTTTTCGTTACATAAACTTTGAAATTTAATACATATGAAGTAATACGACCAGCGTTGTATTAAAAAAAATAAAAACAAAGAACGATATGAGTTAGGCTAAACGCCGACTGAAAAGTCATAATGCTAATTACTTTTTTTCCTTTGTTCGTTAGGGAGATCTATGCCTTACGTCGTTTATTCATGTTCGTTATTGGTTGTTCCTTGAGTATTTGGCTCAGTTTTTTTTATTCCAGAGGGAATTCAGCCCTCTGCTCGAGCGCGCTGAGCCACCGTACCTGACACCACTATACCACCGCTTTCTTTTGCTTATGTCTTACTTATAGTTGCAACACACGGTTACACATTCAATGCGTGAAACTACTACTGCGATTTCTTCGAAATTGTTTAAGAATTACGCCTTAGTTCTTTGGACATTATGTTGTCCTAATGGTCTGCTAAAAGGGTACAAAGTTTAAAAAAAAATCAGTGAACCGAACATCGTGGCGTCTCCTTGTTAGAAAAACTTTTACACCATCATTTCTGAATCATCGAACTTTATTACTTCTAAGCTGTAAAACAGTAAATTACCCCCTAATTATTAGTATATATGAGACAGGTTCCAGTCTATTAACCAAACAGGATGACCTGTCCATCTGCTTCGTCACGAAGCCACATTGGATTTGAATGTCAGTGGGGCAACGGGCTCGTATATATTGATAATAACGCGATAATTGATTTATTGAGAATTAATATTCCACTTCAGTTTCAAAAATAATCTCATCCCGCATAGCGAAATCGTTACAAGCATCATTTAATACCACATAATTTGCAACCATTCCATTAGGGAAAGAGTCTAGAACACTGCCGTGGTACATTGCATCAAGATCAAACCTGTCGCTGAGGTCCTGATCACACAATTTCACAAAATAGTGGTGATGCTGATGTTTGAGTTTCACCCACTGTTCCGACATGGCACACAGATTTGGGTTGGGGTCAAGTCAAGTGATTTTGCAAGGTCAGTCGAGATGAAATATGGAGAAAGTGTCTTCAGAAAACCAGTCACATATTATTCTAGCACAATGAAATATGCTGTCGTCGTCTTGAAAAAACTGTGAGTCCCTTACGTAAATCATTATTGTACTGTGTCTTTAAATGTACAGCGTGTCTCACGAAAGACACCTGCCAGGCGTCCGCGGATCGCGCGGTACGGCTCCCGGCCGCCGCCACCGCATCCGCCGGCCACGGCAGCGCCCAATTCTCGGACTCCATTGTGCTGCGGGCGCATACACAGAGTTAAAGTCTAAAAAAAACATTGCCATCTGAGTAACCTAAGCTTCCTTTATTTTCAGTAGATGTTGAAAATGATGTCCCTCTATGGAAAGAGCGGCATGACATCTCTTGAAACCGAGCGAGGTGGCGCAATGGTAACACATTGGACTCGCATTCGGAAGGATGGTGGTTCAAATCCACCTCCGGCCATCCCGATTTAGGTTTTCCGTGATTTCCCTAAATCACTCCAGGCAAATGCCGGGATGGTTCCTTTGAAAGGGCACGGCCGATTTCCTTCCTAATCCTTATCCAGACACTCCGAGCGTAAGCTCCGTCTCTAATGACCACGCTGTCGACGGAACGTTGAACTCCAAGCTTCCTTCCTTACATCTCTTAAACACATTTGCGAACACTCAACGAATTTCGGCTGCCAAAATTTGGGAAATGACTAGTCGAATCTTTTTTCACGAAACAATAAATTCTGACAGGTATGTGAACAATATTCTGCATCCATATTTTCAAGAACTTTCACCCAACGAAAAGCTGTACGGTTATTTCGTGCAGGACAATACAAGACCAAACATTGCCAATGCTTCTATGGCAGCAATACGAAGTGTTTTTGATGATTGGATAGTTGACTGGCCTCCTCGTTCTCCAGATCTAAATCCCTGTGACTTATCAAAAATGTTCAAATGTTTGTAGAGCTTATGGGACTTAACTACGGGGTCATCAGTCCCTAAACTTACAAACAACTTATGAACTAGCTAAGACTAAGGACGGCACAATTATCCATGCCCGAGGGGGGATTCGAACCCCAGACCGTAGTGGCCGCGCAGAGCATGACTGGAGCGCCTCAGTCTCCTCGGCCACCGCGGCCGGCTGACTTTTATCTTCGGGGAATGTTAAAAGACAAGGTGTATGCAAGCAATCGCCATACACTCGAATAGTTGAAAGACAGGATTCGACTAGTCGTTTTAGATGTTTTGGAACGCCGACTTCGTGCCAGGCATCACCGACATACATTACGTCGATACCTCTTCTCAGTGCGACAGTCTATAAAGAATGGGCTGCCATTCACAAAGAAATCGTCCAGCACCTGATTAAACGTATGCCTTCGAGAGTTGACGCTGTCATCAAGGCTGAAGGTGGGCCATAACATACTGAATTAAAGCATTACCGATGGAGGGTGCCAGGAACGTTTCAGTTATTTTCAGCCAGGTGTCTGGATACTGTTGATCACATAGTGTAGAAAACAGGTTAATTCTAAATACAAAACCTGTAAATGAGAAGGAAAACGTATATGAGCATTGATTGGCTTCACACTCTAGAGCGTTCAAGTGGAAGTGCAGAGTGCTGCAGCGTCGCACCTTGTGGGCAGAGGGCAGCAGACGTCGGGCTGGGCGGCCTCCCCGGGAGGCGCGGCGCGACAGATTGGTGCGGTAATGGCGGTAACGCGGTTAGGAGGCCGCGTTATATCGAGTTAACGAGCGGCGAGCGCCGATTACGGGCCGAGCAGCAGCAGCGCCGGCGGCAGCGGCCGGACCTGCCTCACCCACTGCTCCCGTCTCACCTGTGCAAGTGCCGACCTACTGTTTGAGCGCCGTTGGGAACCGAAAACATCAATAGAAATAATTAAAAAAATAGTTGTAATTGAACTATAAAGTTTTCAGAGATGACTATTAATTATAGTCGACATGGTCGATTATAGAGAGTCCGCAACTGCACTACGTTATTTTAAATGTGTTTATTTCCGTCAACAGTTGCTATAAAATTGTTTCATTACATGTTTCGATCACTTGGATCATCTTCAGATCTAAAAAAACAAAAGTAAAATAGCAATGTACAATTTGATAAATTTACTAAGGGTTAATTGACAATAGTTAATTTATACATAAATGGATAGATTTTTCTTTACCTTATAGTTGCGTCCGCAACTCGTCTGGCTGAGTACTAATTGGTACTGAGTTTTACAGTTCAAAGTAGGCATTTTTAATTTGGTTGCAGGTGGTGGTGGGGAGGAAAAGAGTAGGTGGGGGGGGGGGGGAGGGCAGGGATTGTAATGGATAGGTTCAGCCCTAATATTCCGTACATTTGTTTGTTATAAAAATAATTTCTAAAAGTGAGGTTCTTGAATATATCCAGACATAAAAATTATAAAACTGTATGTTATATCAGTTTAAAAACGTGGTACGATAATTAAAAAATGCATACGATATTTAAAACATTGAATGTGTAAAACAGAGATGTATAAAATTACATATGTCATACTTTAAAGTTTTTTAAATGTCAGTTTGTTAAAATATCATTAAAATGTTAAAATATAAAAATATATAAAATTTTTATAGAAAAAACTTATATAAAACAGTATGGTATGGGCGTTAGTTGCCTCTGTCGCTACTTGGTGGCGTTGTGCGGCGCGCAGTTTTTCTTGTACGTTCGGAAGCCAGTCTGCACGCCGACCTGCTGCTATAGTCCAGTCAAATTAGGGTTTCACCTCGGAATAAGAGGTAACAAGCTGAATTTTTGCATGAGCCTTTGTTTTGGCATTCTAAATGATGTGTCAAAAGTCTCATAAAATCTCGTGTCCGCGTCTTAAGATATTGAAGGTCAAAGGTCACGAAAATCAGTTTTTCGCAAATATCTCGCTTCCTATGCGTTAAATGGTATTTGCATCTCAGACAAAAGTTGTAGAGCATGCAATTCTCTACAATTTTTGTTTTAAACACTTATTTGTGCAATGCATCGTTTTTTAGATAGAGCGCGGAAAGCTCACAGGTCACAGCGCTCAGACATATAAGACGTAACACAAGGACAGCTGCGAATCACAGTCAATGGTACGTTGAATAAAACAATTATAATTGTAAAGAAAATTTCATTATTTACGAATTAATACCCAATTTTAATAATACTTACTTATTTCAAGTAATTACAATGTCATGAATTCCATACTTTTAGTATATTTTAATTCTGTTCCAATGTATCGTAACTATATTTATGTAGAAAATAATTTTAGTATTTTTTCTCTTAAATGTGTAAACTGTAGAATATTTCTATAATATTAAGTTTATACCTGGAAATATGGACCCTTACAACGCCACCTTTTCTATTTATAAGTTGAAACACAACTTCCGTTGTTGAAGTCCGGTTTCCATGTCGAGGGCTCATTTGCCAGTAACCAAGCTTGCTAGTTTTAAATTGTTTCGTGGAAAGGGCGGACATACAGAGTTATCTCTGATTTTGTGTTTCATATGTGATAAGTCGCTTTCAGAAGGTGGTGTTGTGCATGTTGTGAGTGGCTTACACACTTTAAAAACTGCAAGTATTGCAAGAAATGACGAGCATATAGATTATTTAAATACTTTAGCTTCTGTGAATGTGCATACCGTGTGTCGAAAGGTGTATATCAGTGAAAATTCTATAGCAGCATCAGCCAAGAGAAATTTTTATCAAATCGATCTATTAAAAAAAAGCTAATTGACTTGCTTGTTGAAAAATTAAAAACTGTTAATATCACTACAAAACAAGCCAGAGATGATGCTGATGTTTGTATAATCGAAACAGGTATTGAAGAATCAGAGCACCAAAGGACTGCCGTCGTCGTAGAAGATATTGATTTGCTTGTCATTTAAATTGGACGTACTCAATCGCATCAGTAAGAAATTTTCTTTAAAAAAGTTGGTAAAGGCAATGTTAAAACACAAATATACTCCTCCAAAAGTTTTGAACATTATCCCCGTTGTAAAAAAAATACATTTTACTTTTGCTCGCATTGAGTGGCTGTGACACGACATCTGTGTTGTTTAAAAAAGGCAAAAGAACTTTAGTTAAAATATTGGAGAAACTTCCAGATTTGGATCAGCTAGCTCAAGTATTTCAACAAGAAAATTGCCCTGTGCAAACGTTACTTGAAAATGGAGTACGTATCTTGTTGGCAATATATAACGCTCCAAAATCTGAAGACAATATAGATCATCTTCGATACACGCAATTTTTCTTAAATCGACAAAACTTAATAAACCTGTGCAACTGGCAAATCTGCCACCAACTAGTGCAGCAGCTCATCAACATATCAATCGTGCTTACTACCAAGTACAAACGTGGTTAGGAAACTATATAGAACCCCAGGAATTGGGTTGGGTGCTGCAGAATGAACATTTGGAGACAATACTAACAATATTACCACCTGCACCAGACGAGCTCCTGAATACAATATTTTGCAACTGCAAAAATGGTGTGGTTTGCGCTGAGGGTCCAGGAAATCGGGGATGCAATGTTCTTCAGCTTGTGGCCAGTGTAATGGGCAAGCTTGCCTCAATGCATCATCACACCAGAACGATCTCGATGAAGAAAGTGCATATGACCCAGAAATCTTGGAACGTTTAGAGACGACGATCGTCGATTACGAGGATGATGATAATGAAATGGACGTTTTCGAGCGACCGGATGAAGACGACGATGATGATCAAGAAGATGAAAATTGAGACATATGTATGATTAATAATTAAAGTGAATAAAAATCCTCCTCACGTTTTAACTTCTAATTGTAATAAATGAATCATACATGACTACTAAATAAAGATTTCCTCGTTTTTTTTATTTATTATATTTTGCTTCAAACATAATTAAGTCTTAATTATAGTTAATTTTATTCTTTTCTACATAAAACATAATTAAGATATATTAGAATATAATTAAAACATACTTGAAGTATTTGGCTTCATAACTTTATAATTTCATGAAATAAGTAAATATTATTAAACAAATCTTTTTGATTTATGAATAATATTATGAAATATTGAACATAATTCATAAAGAATGAAGGTTTGTTATTGTAATTGTTGCAATGATTTATTAACTTTAAACAACCTACCATTGACTGGGACTCGCGGTTGACTTGCATTACGTCTTATATGTCTGAGCGCTGTGACCTGTGAGCTCTCCGTGCTCTATCTAAAAAACGATGAACTGCACAAAAAAATGCTTAAAACAAAAATTGCAGAGAATTTCATGCTCTACAACTTTTGCCTGAGATGCAAAAACCATTTAACGCATAGGAAGCGAGATATTTGCGAAAAACTAATTTTCGTGACCTTTGACCTTTAATATCTTAAGACGCGGACACGAGATTTTATGAGACTTTTGACACATCATTTAGAATGCCAAAACAAAGGTTTATGCAAATATTTAGCTTGTTACCTTTCATTCCGAGGTTGACGCCTTTTTTCGGCTTATTTGACTGGACTACTAGGGCGGTGTCCGGGCCGACGCGCTGCCGCCGTCAGCCACCGGAAAGTGGGGCCGCCGCTCCAACGCGTGTTGCGTCGAGGACGAAGGTTGCAAGAGGCCTTCAAAGTTTTTAAAAAATGCGCTGTTATTAAAATCATTTTGTTGGTTGAGTGTATTTCCAGGTTCTTGAAGCCGGTGTGTGAAAATTTCGATTTCTTCTAGTGTCGTTAGGAGGCGTCCTTTTTTAAAAACTTTGAAGGCCTCTTGCAAACCTTCGTCCTCGACGCAACACGCGTTGGAGCGGCGGCCCCACTTTCCGGTGGCTGACGGCGGCAGCGCGTCGGCCCGGACACCGCCCTAGCAGCAGGTCGGCGTGCAGACTGGCTTCCGAACGTACAAGAAAAACTGCGCGCCGCACAACGCCACCAAGTAGCGACAGAGGCAACTAACGCCCATACCATACTGTTTTATATAAGTTTTTTCTATAAAAATTTTATATATTTTTATATTTTAACATTTTAATGATATTTTAACAAACTGACGTTTAAAAAACTTTAAAGTATGACATATGTAATTTTATACATCTCTGTTTTACACATTCAATGTTTTAAATATCGTATGCATTTTTTAATTATCGTACCACATTTTTAAACTGATATAACATACAGTTTTATAATTTTTATGTCTGGATATATTCAAGAACCTCACTTTTAGAAATTATTTTTATAACAAACAAATGTACGGAATATTAGGGCTGAACCTATCCATTACAATCCCTGCCCTACTCTTTTCCTCCCCACCACCACCTGCAACCAAATTAAAAATGCCTACTTTGATCTGTAAAACTCAGTACCAATTAGTACTCAGCCAGACGAGTTGCGGACGCAACTATAAGGTAAAGAAAAATCTATCCATTTATGTATAAATTAACTATTGTCAATTAACCCTTAGTAAATTTATCAAATTGTACATTGCTATTTTACTTTTGTTTTTTTTTAGATCTGAAGATGATCCAAGTGATCGAAACATGTAATGAAACAATTTTATAGCAACTGTTGACGGAAATAAACACATTTAAAATATGACTATTAATATATAAAAAGATAACGTATCAGAGAAAAGGTCACCCTCCGTTCTTCACACAGGCGACCTGGACCAATACCAGCGAAAGAGAAGGGCGCGGCGCGTTGGTGCCGCGTCACGCAGAGGTGCCTACCACGTAGCTAAGTGGCTGGTCGGTGGGGCACAACACACTTGGCCCTAGTGGCCAGCAATTCAGGTACGCGATAGCGACTTGCTCTGCGCGACATGGCACAAGCGCGCCGCGGCCTTCTCTTTTCGGTGGTGTTGCCTGCACTCTAGCCACCATACGGGTAAGCATTTCAGCTAGGCTAGATGCCCAGAGTCCACTCCCATGAACCACAGACATTGCCGAGGTGAGGTGGCTTGCGTGCTTCAACGATGCAGATAGCCGTACCGTAGGTGCAACCACAGCGGAGGGGTATCTGTTGAGAGGCCAGACAAACGTGTGGTTCCTGAAGAGGGGCAGCAGCCTTTTCAGTAGTTACAGGGGCAACAGTCTGGATGACTGATTGAGCTGGCCTTGTAACATCAGCTAATGTGGCTTTGCCACACAGTTACTGCGAACGTCTGAAAGCAAGGGGAAACTACAGCCGTTACCTTTCCCGAGGACATGCAGCTCTACTGTATGAACAGATGATGATGATGGCATCCTCTCGGGTAAAATATTCCGGAGGTAAAATAGTGAAAATCAAAAATGTTCAAATGTTTGTAAATCTATCGGACCAAACTGCGTGGTCATCAGGCCGTAACTTACAAACCACTTAAGCCTAGGTAAACTAACCTAAGGACAAACACACACACCCATGCCCCAGGGAGGACTCGAACCTCCACGGCGAGCAACCGCGCGCTCCGCAACGAGACGCTTAAGACCGCTCGGCTACTCCACCGCGGCGGTAAAATAGTCCCCCAATCGGATGTCCGGGCAGGGACTGCTCAGGAGGATGTGATCATCAGGAAAGACAACACTGGCATTCTACGGATCAGAGCGTGGAATGTTAGATCCCTTAATCAGGTAGGGAAGCTAGAAAATTTAAGAAGAGAAATGGATAGGTTTAATTTAGATATAGTGGGGATTAGTGAAGTTCGGTGGAAAGAGAAGCAGAATTTCTGGTCAGGTGAGTACAGGATTATAAATACAAAATCAGTTGGGGGTATTACAGCAGTAGGTCTGATAATGAATAAGAAAATAGGAATGCGGGTAAACTACTATGAGCAACACAGTGATCGCATTATCGTAGTCAAGATAGATACGAAGCCAACACCGACCACATTATTAGTTTATATGCCAACTAGCTCTGCCGGTGATGAGGAGATCGAAGAAATATATGAGCAGCTAACGGAAATTATTCAGACAATTAAGGGGGAAGAAAACTTAATTGTTATGAGAGACTGGAATTAGATAATAGGACGAGGAAGGGAATGGAAGACAGTAGATGAAAATGGTCTGGGCAAAAGGAATGAAAAAGGAAGCCGCCTGGAACACAGCACGGAACATAATTTAGTTATAACAAACACCTGGTTTAAGAATCACGAAAGAAGGTTGTATACGTGGAAGAGACCAGGAGACACCGGGAGATACCAGATAGATTTTATAATGGTAAAACATAGATTTCGGAATCAGGTTTTAAACTGTAAGATATATCCAGGGGCAGATATAAGCTCTCACCATAACTTATTGGTCATGTATTGTAGGCTGAAACTGAAAAAACTGCAGAAAGGTAGGAAAATAAGGAGATGGGACCTGGATAAACTGAAGGAACCTGAAGTTCTTGAGAATTTCAGAGGGAGCTTTAGGCAACCATTGACAGAAACGGGAGAAAATAAAACAGTAGAGGAGGAATGGGTAAAATTGAGAGATGAAATAGTGAAGGCAGCAGAGGACAAAATAAGTAGGAAGGCAAGACCTACAAAAAATCCTTGGATATCACAGGAGATACAACATTTAATCGATGAAAGGAGAAAATATAAAAATGCAGTAAATGAAACAGGCTAAATGGAGTACAGACGACTAAGAAATGAGATTGACAGGAAGTGCAAAATGGCTAAGCGGGAGTGGCTAGAAGGCAAATGCAAGGATGTAAAAGAATGTATAAATAGGGGAAAAATAGATACAGCCTACAGGAAAATAAATGAAACATTTGGAGATAAGAAAAACAGCTCTATGAATATCAAGGACTCTGATGGAAAACCAGTTCTCAGCAAAGAAGAAAAACCTGAAAGGTGGAAAGAGTATATAGAGAGGCTCTACGAAGGAAATGAACTTAGAGGCAATACTGTATGAAAGAGAGAAGAAATAGATGAGGATGAAATAGGAGATACTATACTGAGAGATGAATTTGACAGAGCACTGAAAGACCTAAGTCGAAACAAGGTAGTAGATGAAATTCCCTCAGAGTTGCTGAAGTCTCTGTGAGAGCCAGCCATGACAAAACTGTTTCATCTGGTGTGTAAGATGTATGAGACAGGCGAAGTACCCTCAGACTTTAAGAAAAATTTTAGAATCCCCATTCCAAAGACAGCAGCGCAGACAGGTGTGAAAACTAAGAATCATCAGTTTAATAAGTCATGGTTGCAAAATATTAACACGAATTATTTACAGAAGGATTGAAAAACTGGTAGAAGCCGACCTCGGGGAAAATCAGTTTGGGTTCAGGAGAAATGTAGGAACACGGGAGGCAATACTCACTTTACGGCTTATCCCAGAAGATAGATTAAGAAAAGGCAAACCTACATATCTAGCTTTTGTGGATTTCGTCAAGGTTTTTGACAATGTTGATTGGAATCACATTTTTCAAGTTTGAAGCAAGCAGGAGTAAAATATAGGGAGCGCAAGGTTATTTACAGCTTGTACGAAAACCAGACAGCGGTTGTCATAGTTGAAAGGCATGGAACGGATGCAGTGATTGGGAAGCGAGTAAGACAGAGTTATAGCCTTTCTCCAGTGTTATTCAGTTTGTACATTGAGCAAGCTATAAAGGAAAGCAAGGAGAAATTTGGTGAAGGAATTAAAGTTCAGGGGGAAGAATTAAAAACATTGCGTTTTACCGACGACATAGTAATTCTGTCAGAGACAGCAAAGGACCTGGAAGTGCATTTGAACGGAATAGGCAGTGTACTGAAAGGTGCATATAAGATGAACATTAACAAGAGCTAAACTAGGGTAATGGAGAGCAGTGTAAAAAAATCAGGTGATGCTGAAGGAATTAGATTAGGTAACGAAACAATAAAGGAGGTAGATGAGTTTGTTACTTTGGCAGTAAAATAACAAATGATGGTCGCAGAACAGAGGATATAAAATGCAGAATGGCAATGGGTAGAAAAGCGTTCTTGAAAAAGAGAAATTTGTTAACATCGAATATTGATTTAAGCCTAAGGAAGTCTTTTCTGAAGGCATTTGTGTGGAGTGTTGCCTTGTATGGGAGTGAAACATGGACGATAAACAGTGCGGACAGAAAGAGGCTATAGGCTTTTGAAATGTGGTGATACAGAAGAATGCTGAAGATTCGGTGGGTGGATCGCGTAACTAACGAGGAGGTACTGAACAGAATTGGGGAGAAAAGGAATTTCTGACATACCTTGACTAAAAGAAGGGATCGATTGGTAGGACACATTCTTAGACATCAAGGAATTATGAATTTAGCGTTGGGGGGAAGTGTGTGGGGTAAAAGTCGCAGAAGAAGACTAAGAGATGGATGCAGTTAGCAGATTCAGATAGATGTAGTTTGCCGTTCTTATGTGGAGTTTAAGAGGCTTGCTTAGGATAGGGTAATGTGGAGAGCTGCATCAAACCAGTCTCAGAACTGAAGACAACAGCAACAAGAAGAAGATACCCAGGAATGAGTACATTCGGCCTTGTGATACCCATTGAGCAGCCACGTAAAGAGGAAGAGCCGTTTCGAAACACTGTAGTCCCGACTGCGGTTTATCACTTCATTCTCTAACAGTGTCATCCAGTGACATCTCATTCCAGGGCCAGCACATAGTTTCGTATCACTAGGGAATGAGACCTGTCAGTTAGTAAATGTATTATTCCATGCTATTCCGGAGATACTCATACACACGGTGGAATTCGTGGGAACCCTACCACATACTTTTGTGTAAGTGTGTGGCTGTCAAGGCGCAATGGCTGCAGGAAAAATCAAACATGTAGTGATACTCGGAAGTACTGATTCCACATATAGAAGAGACTGTTTCCACGTGTAGAAGAGTCACAACAAGTTTCAATAAAATAAAAATAAGGGCGATGAAAGTAAGAATGCAGTCGCAACTAAACGCAAAGGGGATTGAGAGAGAGAGAGAGAGAGAGAGAGAGAGAGAGAGAGAGAGAGAGAGAGAGAGAGAGAGAGAGAGAGAGAGACGATATAGCATGCTGGAATAGGCGCAGTCCACGACGCGATTTCGAAGGAAGGAAGCTTGGAGTTTAACGTCACGTCGACAGCGTTGTCATTAGAGACGGAGCTTACGCTCGGAGTGTTTGGGTAAGGATGTGAAAGGAAATCGGCCGTGCCCTTTCAAAGGAAACATCCCGGCAGTTGACTGGAGTGATTTAGGGAAATCACGGAAAACCGAAATCTGAATGGCCGGAGGTGGATTTGAACCACCGTCCTTCCGAATGCAAGTCCAGTGTGTCACCACTGCGCCACCTCGCTCGGTACACTCAATTTCGAATGCCGATACTGAGTATGTCACAGTAGTGCACTCTATTTTGCACTTCATTGTTTACTTACATCGTCATGGTTTTTTCATACACCAACCATATTCCTGAGACTCTAACATACTCTAGTGAACAGTTATCATTGTATAGTTTTTGTAGAATTTTGAGAGATGTATATTACAAGAAGCAATGAACATGAAACAGTTGCCAGAATCCACCAATCTGTTTAGAAAGCGAGGTATGATAAATACTCTCTCACAGTATCGGTAATATTCGGTTAGTACATTTTCACTAATTTCAAATCCGCTGTGGAATATACTGAAGTGAATAAAGCGACACAAAGGGGAAGATAGACTAAATATCAGTTGCATGTAATGCTACAAAATATATTTTCACACACTTTTTATGAACTGAATATGAATGTAACAAAAATATGTTAACTATGTTATAAAGTATAAAAAGTGAGATAATGTATCAGACAGAAGACAAATCTTGTAAGAACTCGGAGTATCGGCGAGATGAAGCAGTTTCTTTGTCCTACAGTTTAAGTGTGTGTTACCAAACGTCAGATCGCGGTCGACAGTTGTAAATAAAATTAAAAAGAAAACTAAAGCTGAGAGATAACGTTGTCTTCCTAAAATATCTATAATACTCATTCGGAAGACACAGTAACAGGAATGATCGAAGAACATTTATCAGTCTAAGTCTCTTATCATATTCTATTAACCCAATGGATAAAAACAAAGAATCGCTACACGATTGCATGCGAGACTATTTTGACTGTATGGGTTTGTCACAGAGATGTTCGATAATTGGAGGGAAATCTCTTCATTCAAGATTCCATGAGCCGATGTTACAAAAACACTTGAAAAGGGTAGTACTTCCTACACGATGCTACTGAAATTAAGGACAAAGTCGTGAGGTGGGGAAGACGTGCTTGAGTGCAGGCTACTGGTCCTTTTCAGAAGTCATCCTAATGAACGTCTCTCTCGGATCAAGCTTCTTTGCCATGCGCGTGACCGAAATCGAGGACTCTTCAGATACGCATAAAAGTTCAGCAGTGAGACCTGTGTGCGTCTCAAAAACATTTTTATTGCTATTATTCAAGCCTTCCTTTATCTTCAGCTTTTTTTTTTTTCATTGCCTATAAGCCATACACACGAAAGCATTTGGCAGACTCGTTTCTTCGTTGCTGGTTGTGACCTCATTCTTCTGCAAGTTTTATGTTGAGAGCCTCTCGCCATCATCGATAGACTTAGGATTTGGTAAGAGCGATCTGTCAAGGTGAAGAGGTGCACACACAAAAAATTAAAAACATTTATAGGTTAATTTCACTTAACGTTTGTCTTCTGGCCGGTGTAATCAGGTGGAGTCATGTGGATGTGTTGTTTAGTGCAGCTGGAAAGTTTCAATAGATTGATTTTTTTATCGTTCCGATGAAAATAACTTTATTACACAATTCTCTTGAATCTGATTTTTAGTCTTTCACAGCAGGACGCTAGAAAGTTTTTACTTCATAAATACACACTTCTAAAATAATCTAAGATACAGAATTCTGACATAAAACTTCGACCGCCTTCTCCTGCAGTGCAGTTAAAAGTGTCTAATATGGCTTCACTTTCACGTCCGTACCACAATCCCTTTGATCATGTTGCTTGTAATATTATTTCAAATTTTATCAGACACTCAAAAGTAATTTTTAAAAAAACGTGTCAAACATGTTCAGTGGAAATTAAATACTTTAGTTTCTTGTTCTATCATGTACGTGTTATATGCTTGTGAATGGATTTAAGATGAACCTCCTCTAAGAAGTTTGATATCCACGAGCTTTCGGCCGAAATCTCCTCGGCCATTGTCAAGTGAGAATTTTATCAGCATAACTCACCGCGAAACTATGCATTCATACCTTCTCTAAGAAGGTTAATTTTACTCTGATCAGTGGCGTTGCTTGTTTACTCAAGAAAAGTACAATTTTTTGTTACTTCACGTGACAGGTAAGTTCATGTATGTTATTTTTTAGTGTATTAATTTTAGCAAGTTTATTTTGGTGTAGCTATTTTATTCGTTTCTGATTGGATTTTTACATGAACTTGAAATGTACCGTTTATATAATTATTCGATTTTATTCGTGTGTTAATTCCGTTTGTGAGTGTTTGATTCGTAAACAGAGCTTCATAATGGATCTAGTGAGGTAATATGTTTCGCTGGCATATTTTATATGTAACTTTTTCCGTTTTGCGTCATATGTCAACATGAGTTGCATCCTGTAATTTCTATACTTCATTAAACAGGTATGTGTTGTAGCTACATAATGTGTACATGAAATATTCACTTATATTTTGGTTATTCGGTTGCTACAGTTTCGTAAAATTCAAAGGTAAACTATGAATCGTCTGTAAGAAAGTTTCAGTAAAGGGATAACAGCTAATGTATCCGATTAGATTTTTTTTTACGAGTTCAAATGTCATTTTATACCAATGATACAGCTTTTCTAGAGCTGAAAGACAATGAAATGGGGGCTGAACTATTAAGGAAGAGCTATGGTGTGCATATATAGAAATATTACGTAGTTCGACCGTCCAAAACATACAGGAAATGATCCTCAATATTTTATTCTGTAGCACAAGGGTATACTGAAACGATCGTATGGCATTTTTGACCGGGAGATCTCGCATGGGATTGTTCACCCTCCTAGTGCAAGTCCTTTTACTTGACGCCACTTTGGCGATTTGCATGTTGTTGATGTTAAAATGATGACGAGGACAACGCACAACACGCAGATCCCTGCCGGGAATCGAATCTTGGCTCCTTGCATGGTAAGTCAGCGACGTTTCTAAACTCGTTATTACCCGCAGACTCGAAATACAGGATGAATATACAGGATTTCTCAGATCCATCTAGGCGATGATGACTGTGACAACTCAATCACTACTATCAGAACCCCTTTATCTGCAAAAATTGTTTGCTTATTGAGGGGCCTGATATTAGTGATTCAGTTGTCACAGTCATCATCGCCTAGAGGGATCTGAGAAATTCTGTCTGTTCATCCTGTCTTTCGAGTCTGCAGGTAACAACGAGTTTAGAAGGAAGGAAAATTAGGGTTCAACGTCTCATCTACATTGTGGTCATTAGAAGGGAGCAAATATTTGGATATTTTTTCCAGGTATAAGGTAAGAAATCGGCTGTGCCCTTTCAAAGGAACTATCCCGGCATTTTCCTGGGAAATCGCGGAAAACTTTAATCCGGATGGCCTGAGGCGGGTTTGAACCGTCATCCTCCGAATGCGAGTCCAGTGTATTACCACGGTGCCAGCTCGCTCTGAGTGTAGAGGTGAACAGTTGAGTACATCTGGCTGTAACCAGCCTGGTGTTCCATTTTATGATGTTCATGTTTAGTGGAGACATAGCTTAGCCACAGCCTAAGGGATGTTTCTAGAAAGAAACTTTCACTTTGGAGCGGACTGTGTGCCAATATTAAACACAATTTTAATCTGCCAGATAACTCCACCATATCATTTCTTCCAGGAGTGCTAGTCTTGCAAGTTTCGCAGGAGAACTTCTATGAATTTATCTGATAATAGAGAAATTAATTTAACTGTGGTAAATCCAACTGGAGATAAAAAGAGCATTATTGAATAGAGCCATTGGAAATCTACGGAGGTGAACACTGAAATCGTAATAGACAGCACGGTGATTCTATTCCCTGTTCGGTTATCCAGGACTAGTGTTTGAGTGATTCTTCGAAATCGCCGGAGGCGGGCACCGGGTTGCTTCGAAAGGACACAGCCCATATCCTTCCACTCTGATCTTTCTCTTCGTCCTTACTGAACTTCTCGTCGACGGGATGTTAAAACCCATGTTCCTTTTTACAGTACGCCATGATTTAAAGAACATGGGTAATACACAATCTGACACATCAAGGAAAAATTAATTTAGAAATGGAAGGTGATAGGAGTAAAATTGCACACGGAGACTGCAGTCTGAACACGAAAGTTAGGTCAAATGCGTTTGAGATGCTGTCGCTACGCAGATATAATGAATCCAGCATACGACAGACTGGCGTGAGAAGCTGCATCTAACGAATGTTCGGAATGTCTAAAACACCATTAACGTCAAGTCCGAATGATTAATCAGTTCATATTGACGAAAATTCAGGTGCGCCGCTCTCCACTGTTTACCACTACCGAGAGAGTTTTTCTTTCTATTTCTACTTTTTCCATCAATGTTACTGTTTGTGCTGTTCTCTCAGCGTGCCGGCTCGACCAACTCACGGCTGATACACATTCTTTCTCACACTGCGTAATTTAGGGGTCTCAACAACGAGCTATATAAACTACATAGAGAGGCTATCTCCGGGTTAACAGCGCTCCTTGTGGCAGCAACCAGGAACTGTGTCAGCCATTTTTTTCAACGTTTAGTGCGCCGAATATGAAAGACCGACGCTATTTACGTGTTTTGGTTTCACATTTATCGTAGTTAGCTTGGAAAGTTATTTATTACGCTGAAATCATGCCGAGTGTATGCGAAGGATGTAACTGTACGAATCGCATTAATAATACTGTCGGAATGTCGTATTTTCAGAAAGTTACAAATGATACAAAGCGGCTTCTGACTAAAGCGATTCCGACAATATTTTCGTTCCCTGAACATCTTCAAACAACAAAAACGCCAACAAGGAGATCTTAAAAAAAAGTCAGATAGTTGAATCAACTTCATTTGTAGATATGACATGTAGCAAAGAGACATGGAAACTTTTTTATTACCTATTGCAAATCATGATTTACGTCATTCAGAGAGCAGTAGGCCTATTCACTTTGAACATGACTATGTTCCAGAATACGAAATGCTGACATTATATTCCGAAAAAGTAGTTTAACATATTCCTGGAAGCATCATTAGGCAAGTGAGTGTGTTGTTGTTGTTGTTGTTCTGGTCTTCAGCCCGGAGACTGGTTTGATGCAGCTCTCCACCCTACTCTATCCTGAGCAAGCCTTTTCATCTCATAAGAACGGCAACCCACATCCACTTGAATCTGCTTACTATACGCGTCTCTTGGTCTCCCTCTGCGATTTTTACCCCACACACTTCCCTCCAATGCTAAATTTACAATTCCTCGATGTCTAAGAATGTGTCCTACCAAGCGATCCCTTCTTTTGGTCAGGGTATGCCAAAAATTCCTTTTCTCACCAATTCTGTTCAGTACCTCTTCATTAGTTATGCGATCTACCCACCTAATCTTCAGCATTCTTCTGTAGCACCACATTTCAAAAGCCTCTATTCTCTTCCTGTCCGCACTGCTTATCGTCCATGTTTCACTCCCGTACAAGGCAACACTCCACACAAATGCCTTCAGAAAAGACTTCCTTACACTTAAATTAATATTCGATGTTAGCAAATTTCTCCTTTTCAAAAATGCTTTTCTTCCCATTGCCATTCTGCATTTTATATCCTCTGTACTGCGACCATCGCATGTTATTTTACTACCCAAGTAACAAAACTCATCTACCACCTTCATTGTTTCGTTACCTAATCGAATTCCTTCAGCATCGCCTGATTTTCTAAGACCGCATTCCATTATTTTTGTTTTGCTCTTGTTAATGTTCATTTTAGACGCTCTCTTCAACACACTGTCCATTCCACTGCTCTTCCAGGTCCTTTGCTGTCTCTGACAGAATTACAATGTCATCAGCAAAACGCAAGATTTTTATTTTTTTCCCCTGAACTTTAATCCCAATTCCAAATTTTTCCTTGATTTCCTTCACCGCCTGCTCGATGTACAAATTGAATAACATCGGAGAAAGGCTACAACCCTGTCTTACTCCCTTCCCAACTGATGCTTCCCTTTCATGCCCTTCGAGTCTAATAACTGCGGTCTGGCTTTTGTACAAGTTGTAAATAACTCTCCTTTCCCTGTATTTTACCCCTGCTGACTTCAGAATTTGAAACAGTGTACTCCAGTCAACATTGTCAAACGCTTTCTCCAAATCTACAAAAGCTAAAAATGTAGGTTTGCCTTTTCTTAATCTATCTTCTAAGATAAGACGTAAAGTGAGTATTGCCTCCCGGGTTCCTACGTTCCTCCTGAACCCAAACTGATCTACCCCAAGGTCAGCTTCTACCAGCTTTTCCATTCTCCTGTAGATAATTCGTGTTAAAATTTTGCAACCGTGACTTATCAAACTGATGGTTCTGTACTTTTCACACCTGTCTGCTCCCGATTTCTTTGGAATGGGGATTATTACATTTTTCTTAAAGTCTGAGGGTATTTCGGCTGTCTCATACATCCTACACACCAGTTCAAATAGTTTTATCATGGCTGGCTCTCCCAGAGACTTTAGTAGCTCTGAGGGTATGTCATCTACTCCTTGTTCTGACCTAGGTCTTTCAAGGCTCTGTCAAATTCATCTCTCAGTATAGAATCTCCTATTTCATCTTCATCTACTTCCTCTTCCCTTCCTACAGCATCGTCTCTAAGTTCATTTCCTTTGTAGAGCTGCTCTATGTACTCTTTCCACCTTTCAGCTTTCCCTTCTTTGCTGAGAACTGGTTTCCCATCTGAGTTCTTGATATTTTCTTTTCTTGTCCCCAAATGTCTCTTTTATTTTCCTGTAGGCGGTATCTACTTTTCCCCTTCTTATACATTCTTCTACAGATTTGCATTTGGCTTCTAGCCACTCCTGCTTAGCCATTTTGCACTTCCTGTCAATCTCATTTCTTAGTCGTCTATACTCCATTTTGTCTGTTTCATTTACTGCATTCTTATATTTTCTCCTTTCATCAATTAAATTTAGTATTTCCTGTGATATCCAAGGATTTTTTGTAGGTCTTGCCTTCCTACCTATTTTGTCCTCTGCTGCCTTCACTATTTCATCTCTCAATGCTACCCATTCCTCTTCTACTGTTTTATTTCCCCCTGTTTCTGTCAATTGTTGCCTAAATCTCCCTCTGAAATTCTCCAGAACTTCACGTTCCTTCAATTTATCTAGGTCCCATCTCCTTATTTTCCTACCTTTCTGCAGTTTTTTCAGTTTCAGCCTACAGTTCATGACTAACAAGTTATGATCAGAGTCTATATCTGCCCCTGGGTATGTCTTACAGTTTATAACTTGGTTCCGGAATCTATGTTTTACCATTATAAAATCTATCTGATACCTTCCGGTGTCTCCTGGTCTCTTCCAAGTATACAACCTTCTTTTGTGATTCTTAAACCACGTGTTTGTTATGATTAAATCATGTTCCGTGCAAAGTTCTACCAGGCGGCTTCCTCTTTCATTCCTTTTGCCCAGACCATATTCACCTACTATCTTCCCTTCCCTTCCTTGTCCTACTATCGAATTCCAGTCTCCCATAACAATTAAGTTTTCCTCTCCCTTAATTGTCTGAATAATTTCCTTTATCTCCTCATATATTTCTTCTATCTCCTCATCATCGGCAGAGCTAGTTGGCATATAAACCTGCACTACTGTTGTCGGTGTTGGCTTCGTATCTACCTTGACAATGATAATGCGATCACTGTGCTGCTCATAGTAGTTTACCCGCATTCCTATTTTCTTATTCATTATCAGTCCTACTCCTGTGATACCCCCAACTGATTTTGTACTTATAATCCTGTACTCACCTGACCAGAAATCCTGTTCATCCTGCCACCGAACTTCACTAATCCCCACTATATCTAACTTCAACCTATCCATTTCCCTTTTTAAATTTTCTAATTTTCCTACCCGATTAAGGGATCTAACATTCCACGCTCCGATCCGTAGAATGCCAGTATTGTCTTTCCTGATGACGACATCCTCCTGAGTAGTCCCCGCCCGGAGATCCGAATGGGGGACTATTTTACCTCCGGAATATTTTACCCGAGAGGATGCCATCATCATATGTTCATACAGTAGAGCTGCATGTCCTCGGGAAAAGTAACGGCTGTAGTTTCCCCTTGCTTTCAGCCGTTCGCAGTAGCTGTGTGGCAAAGCCACATTAGCTGATGTTACAAGGCCAGCTCAGTCAATCATCCAGACTGTTGCCCCTGTAACTACTGAAAAGGCTGCTGCCCCTCTTCAGGACCACACGTTTGTCTGGCCTCTCCACAGATACCCCTCCGCTGTGGTTGCACCTACGGTACGGCTATCTGCATCGTTGAGGCACGCAAGCCACCCCACCTCGGCAATGTCTGTGGTTCATGGGGGTGGGGCAAGTGAGTAACAAACTGAAATGTTTAGATGGCTTGGAAGTTCTCCTTGCTCCTAGAAATGAGAGTAAAACAGGACTAATCGGATTAAAGAGTATAAAAGACAGTATGTTGAATCCCTTTAATGATCTTGTAAAACTGTTCGAAGTGGAAGAAAGGGTTCTGAGGATTCATGAAACGTTATTAGGGAAGAAAAACTTTCTTTTGCGAATGTATGTAGATGTATTTATGTTGGGAAGCAGACCTACTTCATTTACCAACTACGAGCACCTAATGGTATCCTCGGAATTTTGGGAGGAATCTCATTACTCCAGCCTAATAAAGCTGTTATTGAAACTTCCTGGCAGATTAAAATTGTGTGCCGGAACCGGGACTCGAACCTGGGACCTTTGCCTTTCGCGGGCAAGCGCACTACCGACTGTGCTATCCCGACACGACTCACGATACCGCCCCACAACTTTACTTCCGCCAGTACCTCGCCTCCTACTTTCCTACTGTTATTGAAACATTACTTCAGTTGAAGACTACATCATTTATGTAAAGCCAAATCTGTGGAGGAAAGAGGTAAGCAGATTAGGCAAATGTTCCAGAAATTAATATAGTTCAAAGGACAGTGAAAAGGTATGTTTTTTGATTGAATGAGGCGATGTTTAGCTGGTCCAGTGTATGTGACATTGGTATTTGAACTTTCCGATTTGTCTACCACATACTTGTTGTCTATCATCTACCCTTTATCCGTATTAGCTTGGCTATAAAAATAACTATGTGGAGAATGGTTTGTTAAGTCATTGCACAAAGCGACAGTGATATGATTTAGTGCTATAGCAGACGACTGGCTACGCTTATGTGACGTAAAACATGGCGGCCGAGCATTCAATTTGCTTCAAGTATGGTAGCACCTATACCCGGGCCGCTGAAACATTGCACTTGACGTTTCGCGTTACGGCGAGTTAAGTTGGCTACACTGCCTTTAGCGACGTTGCAACACTAGCCTCTATACGCACAGCAGACGTAACGGTTTTCAGTTGCATCTCGTAAATGTAAGCTATTGTGCAATAAAAGTGCATATAATAATTTGTTCTTGAGCAGCAATTAATTAACGACATATTAATGAAGACCAGAGCACAACAATGCACACGCTTTCAATAACGGAGCAAAGCAATATAGAAAATAAGCATTGAATCACGACAGATACGAAATAAACAATAATCTCTCTACGTTCTATAATCAGAATGCTTTTCACTCACCAGTTTACGGCGACAATGGTATACAATTACATCCAGCACCCCGACTTCACTGTTGTCGTCACTGCCAAAATCGTTATCACCAAGACCAATTATTAACCGTTCATGATTACTGATGATCCCTTCCATTGTTTGCGCTGCCCGAATCAGTTTTTGAACGTGCTCGACCCTTTTTTTTTCCAAGATGCAGCATCCACGTGGGCAACATCTTTTCCATCTCTGTTATTGTGAAAGACTTATTGTTCCTTAAGTAATTCTTCACGTCACTCCATAACAATTTTATAGGGTTAAAACGGCAGTGAATTGGAGACATTGTAACGCTGCTCCTTTGCGATTTCGTCTACTGCGTATGTGGGTGCAATAGGCTTATTTTGTTTCACGAGTGATTATAAAAGAAGTTTTGACATTGACATATCTGCAGCAATATTTCTTTCTTGTAACCACTACTCCATAACTTCTTTCCGATCGTTTGAAGCGAGAATGAACTTCCTGCTCAGAGCATGAGCTTCGAAGTTTTTATTCATACGAAATTGAGAACTTAATCAGAAAACGTCACTAGACAAACGTCTATTCGGTGACTTTATACAATTACTTGAACTCGTAAAGTCAAGTTAAACCACTCACAGTGAAACAAATCGCAGCGAAAAAAGCACACACAACATAAACACGCGATAAACACGATACACAAATTTGTTTGCGTTAGAACTGCACAAAGCCGGCAACGCGGGAATGTTGACGTCACGGCACGTGATCACTGCAAGTGTTTATAGCGCTGTGATTGGATCGTTCCTAGCGACTAGCGCCTTGCGCTTCTTCCTCTTCACTTGTTATTTGTAAATGTGAAACGTGTCCATAAAAAATATTATTGTAAAAAATGCTAATATTGTGCCTCCTGTTTTGTGTCGAGTAACTTGCTTGCAAGAAAATTTATAATATCGCTTCTACTGTGTGTATCGATATGTGTACTTAACTATGTGAAGTTTTATCTTTGGCAAAGATCATGTATTGCATAGCATTGTAGCTCGCGCAGAGAGAGCAGCACTTGTAGTTTAGCTCGCTTAGAGAGCGGTTGCGTTGTGTGTATGGCTCCGATGTAGAGCAGAGGCTGCTGTGCCAGCAAGTTGATTTGATTGTATTTGGAATATATATTGTATTTTTTATTACTATCATCGCTGAAGTGAAGGTAATTGCATTTGAAGTCATTAGGAAAAGGTTGTATTATGTAGGTAATGTAATGGTGATTATTAATAATAAGTAACAAAGTTGACCTTTCTTTCCTGTTTCATTTACGTAGTTAGAAGAATAACCTAATAATTAGTTATTAGTGGATTTAAAGTGCAGCATTGATTTTGGTAATCTTGTTAAACAGATTTCGTTATTTGTGCTATAGTAAATGATTGTTATGCAACACTGCAGTCAATTGATTAGGATAGTAACTTTCAATAATCAGGTACTGATCTGCATAAAATTCCCGCAGTCAAACATTAAGAAAGTGGTTTGTGGTTTTTTTATTATCTTTCTCGCAGTCAAATATTTTGAGTATAGTCAGTGTCTGTTTCATATGGTGACTTGCCACAGTTGTTTTGTTAAAAGATCCGTTGCGCACATAATCAGTTTAATGCACTGTTTCTTATTTAATAGTATATGCATCAATATCAGGGCCATAATTAAACCAAATTGCTGTGTTAATGAACAATTTGTTGTCTGATTTAACGATAGGTTCAACATCCACAACACACACACACACAGCTTTTAGACGTCAAGTGCAAAGTTTCAGCGGCCCGGGTATAAGCCAGTGTATGTTGTTTATATAGGTCGTTGGGTCTCAACACTGGTGTACGCATACCAGAGTGTGGGAAAGGAATGGAGAGCGGTGCGGGTCGCAGTGCGCTGGCTGGTCCGCCGCGCCGTCACGCGCTCGTCGAACGGTTTTTTTGGCTGTGGCGGCGGGTGCGGCCATTGTATCGGCGCCGGCTTTGTCCCCATTGTCCGGCGTAGTGGGCGCGGGGCTGCGCCCTGGGCCCTCTGCGCAGCAAGCCGCTGCCGCCGTTGTTAACAAATACTACACACGCTCATCTGCTGACCATCTCGTTATTTTATACGCCTCAAACGCCCGCACCATTGCTCAAACAGGAAGGCCCGTCTACTTCCTATATTTCAGACCGTCCCAACACACTAACGGTTTTTTTTCCATACTATCTTTAGTTCTCGCCTTTGGCCTAGTGTCTGTTTATTCCTTTTTTACGGCAGTTCATCCCCCTCCCTCCTTCCTCTCTTTGTTCATCGCGTTTTGCCCTATACCACAAATATATACAGACGGAAACCTTAACGGCCCGGTCCTACGCTCAGGGGTGCGGGGAGGGAGGGTTTCCAGCAGTTCCGTAAGATGTCCCATGATGGCGCTGCGGTCAGAAGCAGCTCTTTAAACTGGCCAGAGCAGGCTGCAGGTAGCAGCTCTCCCCACCACCACCTCCCCTCAAACGCCAGCAAGCCGGACACAGCCGTGGCCTCGTGGCAGGCGACACAAGCTCTCCCCTCAGTCTCCCCTCCACGCTACCCTCAGACGTGCGAGAGGCACCCTAGGCCAGCGATCCGCCTGACACCTGCTAGCATCTTACGGAACTAAGAGGGGAGCGTAGGACAGTGGTTTAGAGAGGGCTGCTCCTCTGTATATGTTACTCTGTGCCTATACATTTCAGTTTTGCTTTAAAGCATGTCGATGCTTATGACATCGTATCTCCTGTTCTATAATAATATAATTTTCCATTTCGTAGAGTGGAATAACAGGAAACTGTCAGAGAAATACGAGGCGCGTCCAGAAAGTAAGTTCCGTTTCAATTTATCTCCACTGCAGCGCTGCGATTGTAGTTCCACACATGCGCTGTAGACGACGTGTACCAAGGCGAAGAACGTGCGCCATTTGGAGATCACTGTCAGTTACGTACGCTTTGTTGTGCTTGTTTGAAATGTCAGCGTTGATTGATAATCCTGCCACCAGTGAAATCAGGTCGGTGTTTCGGTTTCCGAAAAAAATGTTCAAATGTTTGTAAATCTATCGGACCAAACTGCGTGGTCATCAGTCCGTAGCTTACAAACTACTTAAACCTAGGTAAACTAACCTAACGACAACACACACCCATGCCCCGGGGAGGACTCGAACCTCCACGGCGAGCAACCGCGCGCTCCACAGCGGGACGTTTTAGACCGCTTGGCTACTCCACCGCGGCTCGGTTTCTGAATGCGATGAAAGTGAAACTAAGTGAAATTTATCGGCAAATTTACGATGTTAACGGACCAAATGCGATGAGTGATTCGATGGTGAGAAGATGGGTCCGACAGTTCAGTGGCGGGCATAGTGATATGCACAATGAAGAACGAAGTGGGTGTCCACCTTTGGTTACAGAAGAACTGGTTCACGCAATTGATGACAAGAACCAGGAAAACCGTAGGTTTACAATTAGTGCTCTCGCTATGGACTTCCCCCAAATTTCACTGTTTCCAACTGGTTGAAGACACAGGCGGGAGATTTCTATGAAGATGGTATACAAAATCTGGTGCCACGCAATGACAAATGCCTGCAAAATTTCGGCAGTTATGTGGAAAAGTAGTTTAAGAGTTGTAGAATTTTGTGCAATAAAAATTTCTTATGTATCTGTGTACAGTTTCATTTTATTACCAAACGGAACTTACTTTCTGGACGCGCCTCGCAAGTTGCGAATTGAGTTGTCACTAAAATCGTAATAAATTATAAGCTCAGCATGATGGGGTCTATTTTCATGCATCTCGTTGTATTTGATATACTCTCCTGTTCTATGTAGTGTACTCTAATTCCGGTACATTCAGTGGTATATGTGCCTATTGTATGTAAAATATATTACGAATGCTGTTACCAATAACGACATCTTTTGTTGTATCAAACATTACATAGTAATACGAACCGTGCGTTATTTATGGAGTGTGCCTAATATGTACTACATCTGAAGATAACTGTATCTGCGATAGACATTCACGAATCCATGCTTCTTCTTCTGGAAAAGTACAGAGATAAGTCAGAACATTTTACCACCTTTCAAACACTCGGTATGTTCACCTTTGGTGGCTACGCATCTCGAAATTGAAGAATTGAGTACTTCGTAGTTCGCGGAAGGGAGTTGACACCGCATCTACACACAGAAGTTGACGAATTCCCGTAAATTACGGGGAAGGGGATAATGAGCTGAGGCGCTCCAGTCACGGTCTGCACGACCACTACGGTCGCGGATTCGAATCCCCCCTCGGGCATGGATATTTGTGCCGTCCTTAAAATAAGCTACTTGATAAGTAGTTTGTAAGTTTAGGGACTGATGACCCCATAGTTAAGTCCTATAAGATTCACAAACATTTGAACATTTGATAATGAGCTCTGATGCTACGTGCAGTCACATCCGAAACGTGTTCGATCGGTTTCAGATCTGGCGCGTTGAGGGACATGTAGAGTGCATCACGCCACACAGTTCCTGAAGTAACAGCGTTGTACTCGTGGCCTTCAAATCTGGCTTCATCTTCTTGAAAGGATGTAGGTGACTACACGGACGTCATTATGTCTTGCACGCTCGTATACTGGAGCCTTGGATGTACACGAGAATGTTGTACATAACGTGAAACTTACTGGCAGTTTAAAATTGTGTGGTGAAATTGGAATTCGAAACTGGGACCCGTGCCTTTCGCAGGCAAGCTCTAAACCCTCCAAACTATCCCAGAACGCTTCCTGGTCCGTTCTCACAACCTTACTTCTGCCAGCACCTCGCCTCTCCTTTCCAAACTCCGCTTTTCAAAGTTTTAATCTGCCAGTAAATTTCATATCAGCGCACACTCCACTGCAGAGTGGAAGTTTCAGTCAGTCTCCTTAACATAACTGATCCGACGACAGCTTGTCTCCGTCAAGCAGTACAGGAGTGAAGGAACTGCTCCCCTGGAAGCCCGCGCCACCTCCAGTGATGGTGGTCATGTGCCCATTTCAGAAGTCGTCGTGCGAATAATGGCACATGCGTGAGTCGTCGACTGTGCAGACCCATCGTTAGGAGTGTTCGGTGAACTGTGGGTTCAGAGACACTTATACTTTCCACAGCATTATAGTTTGATGTTAGTTCCGCCAGTTCGCCGATGTCCTCCTTTGCCAGTCTGCCATCCTACGACGTCCGTCATTTCTTATAAGAGGCAGCCTCGAAGTTGGGGCGTGGTTTCATCTTGGTTTCGATACTTGTACTGTCGATGCTCAGAACAGCACTTCTGGAAAACCGGACAAGTGATGCAGTTTCCAGAATGCCCGTGTAGGGCTTGCATGTCATCATGAACTCTCTTCATTCAAAACCTGATAGAAAGCGCGCCTTCCCCGTTCCACATATGGACAGCACGCTGACTGATACTACATGCACCATGCCATGTGCGACTGGCAGTCTTCGCTCGTGAAGTAACGCTGCTATCACCTGGCCGGGTTTATATCGATAGTAGGTAGGTAGTCATTATGTTCTGGCTGATCAATGTAAACTTACTGGCAGTTTAAAATTGTGTGGTGAAATTGGAATTCGAAACTGGGACCCGTGCCTTTCGCAGGCAAGCTCTAAACCCTCTAAACTATCCCAGAACGTAATAGCTGATCGGTGCGAGTTGGCCAGTGACTTGTCAGTACTGGGACACCAACATTAAAACATTCTCCCCTCTTATGTCTTACACCATCGCAGTGGCTACGCTACTTATCCTCTGGCGATGTAAATGATAGTTATTTCATGGTCGAATTCATCACGTCAAATACAATTAAGTACAACTTAATATATTATTGTCTCAATAAACGTTTTTGCTTGTTATTAATCGCAAAACTACTACTCTTGCGAATTGCTTAAAGTAGACTGACATTTCTATAATCAGGATTAGGTGGTGGAAGCACGTTATGACAAAATATGATTGAGAACCACAGGCCGAATTGATGATATGGGCCGCATGCGACCCGCCGTCTAAAGTTCCACGGCCAGTGAAGGTGTCGGAAATTCAGTTTTTGATGAGACTTTGCATGTTAGTACTATACATCAAGGATGTCAACTCACAGACATTTTAAAACGCACTATCCAGAAAATTCCGATAAAAAGTGCTACAAAGTTTAAGCGCAAATAAAATATATGTTATATATGTATTCCAACGTGAAACCTATGCTGTTGAGATTTTTATTCTACCCTTCCAACTATTTATAGTGCGCAGCGGCCTTTTATGACTATTTACTGTACCTGAGAGTCCTGCAAGGAAGACATCAACAGCATGTTCAAATGTTCAAATGTTTGTAAAGTCTATGGCACTTAACTACGGGGTCATCAGTCCCTAAACTTACAAACTACTTATGAACTACTTACGAACTAAGACGGCACAAATATCCATGCCCGAGGGGGGATTCGAACCCCCGACCGTAGTGGCCGTGCAGACCGTGATTGGAGCGCCTTAGTCTCCTCGGCCACCGCGGCCGCCAACAGCATGTCATGTAGAAGTCAGAAAGATGCTCCTTGCCTACCAACAATCGGTGAAACTTTATCACTTATGTAAAGATAGACGTAGATAACATCTCCTGTAAGAAAAAATCTTAAAATTAACAAAGTGTAACTAGTGAGGATCAGTTTGGGAACTACAGTGATGTCACTAGAAACTGAAATAAAAAACTGATTTTAAATTTTGGTTTTATTTACTTTTACGAAAACTCAAATTAATAAAGAAACAAGTTAATTTTTTTTTTATTATTTCCAAGTTCCAGGTAGGTTGACAAGATAGATGAAACGTATATACAAGAATAGCGTCTACTTGACTTTAAAATAAATTCATTTTCATCAGTTTACATTCAAGGCTGTCACGATGTCACAAATATTACACAATGGTAAAAAAGGTATTTGTTATTGCTGTTTGGGGATGGGTGGAGTTTGCCTAAATCATTTTCACACACTACCGTTAACTGTACCGACGACTGGAAGCTGCATCTTCACTGAAGTCAAAACTAAGTATTGTCTATCTTGATCGACTATTGCCGACTGCACTTTCCCTGTGTCTTGATCAAGTCAAGATCGACCTATAAATGCACTCTATGTTCACACTAGATATGAAGTATCTCGCTCAACACTATTAAAAATGCGCAATCCGTAGTGGTGTCGCACAAGTCTGAAGTGCGCGCCACGTACTTTCGCCGCCCGCCGCCATGCAAGCACGGCGCGGCGTTCTTACGACGTCGGCCACGAGCGCCCTCTGCTGCAATCCCGCTCGTGGCCACCACTGAATTGCATCGGTCACTTGGGTTTAAGACAGGCGCTAGGACTCTCCTCAGTAGGCAGGCCATTACCTAGTTCAACTATGTATCAGCATTCTGCAGTAATGAAACTTGTAAAGTATTATCATATTGGTAGGAACTACATATCATGTTCTAATCTAGCTTAGTGTTTCTAGTTTCTGCTGTCCCAGTGGCTGGTCACCTCATACTCTGTACCCGCACACGCGTGCATCCTATTTCCCTGTGTCGGTCTCTCTCTACTCTCTACACCTAGGGCAACCGGCGGAAACGAGACACACAAATTTCCATAATCTTACAACATAGGTAATTAATTTACCCACATTAGAAATGTATTTCAAATTATTGAACTTACTAAAAAGAAAACCTGAGTTTACATATCATTTTAAATAGCTATTACAGTCATTTCAAAACCCAAATTAAATTATTTATGATTTAATCGATAATTCCTTAACTAATAAACTTTATTTTAAAATCTTTACAAGTATTAAAACAAATAATAACAAAAATGCATCTTAAAGGCAGGTTGGTACACGGATACAGCACATGACAGGCCATGAAATTACCCCAACTGAGCTGTACTTCACTGCCAATCCTATTTGTCTTATATGTGTTTCAGTTAAGACTTAGGAGTCCTTTATCTTGGAATTTTATGGAGTGGCCTTCTTAAATTGTACTACCAACATGCGATGTCTCATCCCAAACTGAATTTCCGAGGCACAAAGGTCTGGTTGTGAGCAGAGTCGTTCGCTACTCTTCACGCTGTACTCGCAGAAGAGTAGCGACATTAATTGGAGATATCTGTACGTTTTAATGATGAGCCAAGAGGTAACTGTTTGGCGGCCTCGTTTCCTCGAGTGTTGGCTGCTAGTGCGAGAAGCACGCCGTTTATTGTGCCGGCTTTGGCGTGATCCCGGGCGCGCCACCTCAGCACCTGCTGACGCCGCGCCGCTCCGTGGCTGAGCCGCCACCGAGTCACCAGCACAGCGCCGGTGATCCGATTACGGCAGAGGCCGCCGACCCTCGGATCGCGCGCTGCTGTCGCCTGGTGGCAGCCTCCCTGTCCACCGTCGCCTGCAGCTAATTGGGAATTACGGCTGTCACTTCCTGTGCGCGTCCCAGCGTTATTCCCAGAAACGTTCGAGTTCCGGTGGCCTGTATCTTGACCTGTTGTCGGGATGGAGCTGAGATATGCCACACCCATTGCAAGGACTGAAACGTTAGCCCGCTTAATTACTAACTCTTTGTGCATCCTCCATGTCCGTAATTCAGTTTTTAAACAAAATCCGCTTCAAATATCAAAATAATGGAACATCATCCGAGGACCTGCTACTTCAAAATGTTCAAATGTTTGTAAATCTATCGGACCAAACTGCGTGGTCATCAGTCCGTAGCTTACAACCTAGGTAAACTAACCTACGGACAAACACACACACACCCATGCCCCAGGGAGGACTCGAACCTCCACGGCGAGCAACCGCGCGCTCCGCAGCGAAGTGCATTAGATCGCTCGGCTACTCCACCGCGGCACGTGCTGCTCTAATTATATTTATTTTCTAATATATCTCTTCATATACACAAGAAAAGGGCTTCCAATTGCAACTACGTATCAGCATCAGCTGTAACAATTTATTGGTGACATGTGAAAATTTGTGCTTCACTCCAATTACAATTTTCTTATTAATGCCTTGTAAGCATGTAGAAAAGAGGAATTCCCACAAACTCTCAATCCGGGGAAAGTTTTATAGTGTAAATATGAAGGTTGTGACGTACTGTGGGTACTTTTTTTATCTTAGGCGACGGTTATATGATGTGCAAGGTTTTCGTCGTCGTCGATGTATTGGTTTACTAGGCTCTCAAAATTTTAGTTGCGTCGTACATCAGGAATGTAGGTCGGTAAGCCTGTCAATTCTTAGTATATTCAATTACAGCTTTTTGTTTTTAACGTAACTACAAACTGAACCATTTTTTTAACCTAATAGTCTTTAGATAACCTTTAGAATGTTTGAGCATAAGAATTCTGTCTCTCAGGGCTTTTACTTAAATTTCAGTCTTTTTTAACTTTTATCTTATTTGTCCCGGTAGTTTATTTTATAGATGTACGTTACATAAGAAGTTAATTACTAATTCTTTCGTGAAAAATAGTCTTTGCTAATTGGCCTTAACCTTGATTTTTTTTTCTTTTACTGAATAATGTTTTTAATAAATTTATCCTCCATATTCCTATCTCAAACACAGTCAAGGATGTTGTTTAAAAGTAATTTTCAAATATCATCGATTTGATGAAAGAGTAAGAAGGTTTTTGAGAAACTTTTTTTTTAACACAATTCCTGTTATATTTTTCACTTTAAAAGCACACAGTTACAAATACGCTGAACAAAGTCAAACGTTATTTGAGACACAATTCTCAAAATATATTTCTTCACATTGATAGTTCATTACATCTCTGGTACAATCAAAGTTCAGAATATTCCTCCAAAGCCAAATTAAAGTTCCTTAATATACTCTATCCTTTCTTAATGAAATTGTCAGTTTTTTTTCTTTTAAAGTCCCCTTGAATATTAACTATCTCGACGGGAGGCAGAATTTTTCTACGTTCCGTAGCCTAATCCCGAATTGAAGACCACAGATAATGTAACTACGCAATCGCGTAACCTTTCGATCATTTATTGTTAACTGTCATAGTCTTCAATTTCTGTAAGAATAATTTTAACGTGAATTAGAAAGTTCCCAAATATTTCCGTACATGATTCCAGACTATTTGCAAGACAATTACGCGAGACACTTACAGAGAGATCTATACTCACCGTAAAACAATGACAGACAGAGAGCGATGCTACTGCGGTTACTATTTATACAATATTTACGACAAATGATAACTGTGATTCCAGTGTTTTGACCCGGTTACTCTATGACTTTAAATATTCTGACTTTATAAAAATATAACCGATTTCTTTAAAATTTTTAAAAAATACCTAAATTCTGCCTCTTACAAAAATTAATAAAAATTAAAATGTACTGAAATGGATAGTCCAATGCGATGACTGCGATGTGTTACAAGGTGCGAGCCAAAACATGTTTAGGTAATCCATACCGTAATATACATTTCACATTGAGTGTGTGCTCATGTTATACTTGCTGACAGATTAAAACTGTGTGAAAAATTTCATAACGGTGCTCACGCCACTACAGGGTGAAATTTTCTCTCCGTTAATATCCCCTAGCCTGTTGCTAAGCGATGTCTCGGTAATATCCTTTCTTTCAGGATTGTTAGTCCTGTAAGGTTTGCAGGAGAACTTCGCTGGAATTGTGCATTGTGTGCCCGTGCACTGTCGTGCAACAGCAAAACATCCTGCTTTTGCCGATGTGGTCGAACAGGACTCAGTCGAGCTTGAAGTTTTTTCAGTGTCGTCACATATCCATCAGAATTTATGATGGTTTCACGTGGTATGATGTCCACAAGCAAGACTCCTTCGGAATCGAAAAACACCGAAGCCATAACTTTTCCAGCAGAAGGTATGGTTTTAAATTTTTTTCTTGGGTGAATTTACATAATGCCACTCCATTGATTGCCTCTTCGACTCTGGCGAAAGATGATGAAGCCATATTTCATCAGCTGTCACAATTCTTCCAAGAAATTCAAATCAAATGTTTGTAAATCTATTGCACCAATCTGCGTGGTCATCAGTCCATAGTTTACAAACTACTTAAACTAAGGTAAACTCACCTAAGGACAACACAACACCCATGCTCCAGGGAGGTTTTGGTTTGGTTTTAAAGGGACTAAACGACTACGGTTAGGGAGGACTCGAACCACCGACGGCGAGCAACCTCCAAGAAATTCATCTCCACCATTCCCGTACTGTTCCAAAAGTTCGCTGCATACCTTTTTTCGTGTTTGTTTGTGAGCCAATGTCAACATTCTGGAAACCCATCTGGCACAAACCTTTCTTAACGCCAACACTTTCAGTATTCTGCAAACAGTTCCTTCCCCTATCCCAACGTAGCGTGACAATTCGTTCACTGTGATGCGTCTGTCAGCAGTCACCAATTCGTTAACTCTCTGCAAATTGTCTGGAGTGTGTGCAGTACGAGGCCTGCCGCTCTGAGGACAATCCTCAATATTGCCGCACTCGCTTTCATCACATAACCTGCTTGCCTTCCGACTAACTGTACTGAGATCGACAGCAACATCTCCATAGACCTTTTTCAACCTCTTGTGGATGTTTCCAACTGTCTTGTTTTCACGTCACAGGAATTCACTGACAGCACGTTGCTTCTGACGAACGTAAAGTGTAGCAGCCATCTTTAAGACATGCTGTGACGGCGCCACTCACGGTAACAGGTTGAACTAAGTTTGATTAAAGTGGGAAGGATGTAACTACACACTGTAAAACTAACAGGCAGAATGACAACTTTATTTTTCTAAAAATAGTGTACATTTCTTTTCGAGTGACCCTCGTATAATTGCTCCATTACTAACACGACTATTACACCTACACTTCGTCCTCCACCTCACAGTGTATGATGTAGATGTCGTATTATAAAAATACAATTAGTATTCAGCATTTACATAAATCTTTCGCCATTCACTTTAAGTGGGTAACATTATACCAGTGTCATAAATTTTCTTTTCAATTCCATTTGCGTAATGAGCGAGGAAAAAACAACTCTCTAACTGCCACTGAGCGTGCCCTTAATCTCTCTTATCTTTTTCTCATTATCGCTACGAGAGATAAATGTTGATGACAGCATTATGGTCGCACTGTCGTCTTCGACTCAAGATACTCTAAATGTACTCGGAGGGTTTTCGTCAGAATGAGGTCGTCTCATTCATACACGACTGCCGACTTGGGCTTACGGAAACAGAATGTATCTCTTGAATATCAACAAAGAAAAGTAAAACCATAGTTCATGATGTGGCATACCGCACTCGGTCTGCAATAATATGTCACTTGAGCAGGTCTCCAGATTCACTTCTTTTAGGACGTCACACAACAGTCAGAAAATAACTTTAATAAATTCCAGTTTGTGCAATGATAAATAAAACATTCCAGGATAAAATACGAAAGAAAGAAAATAAAAATTTCTAGAACGGTGGCTTCGGCTGTATTGCTATATGGTAGTAATGTCTTCAAACGGAAAATAAAATTGAACTACAAGCAACAGAAAAAGGACTTCAAACAAGGGAAACGCATCACACTCCTCTCAAATTTAATGGTGATATGGCCCAGGTCAAGCACAAAAACAGGAAGGAGATGTATGAAACTCTGTGCTCCTTTATATGTTTCCAAATTATGAACAATCCGACTAGTCGTAAACGTAACAGTGATTTGTAAGGACGGGACTTATGATCAAAGTTGATTCCGTACAACAACTCTATTAGGAGCCGAAAGGAGTGGCTCTCGAACTGGATCCGCAAACGTCTGATGACAAGTTTAAACTGGCACTCATTCGCCCTTGCCTAAGTTAATGTCCGGACAAATCGGCCATTTGACGCGCAGATTCTAACATTGTCGTAAACGAAGCTGTGGCCAAAATCTAGACAATAAATAACAAATATTTGCAACTGATTGTTGCTTTTCCTTCACATATTATAACAGTCGCAGAGCATAGTGATCCAATACGGAATTAATAGCTGTAACTTCTTTCAATTCCGTGTGATTCTACGCGACATTCTGCAAGTGTTGATATGTTATTCGTTGGACTAAGATTAGAACTATTTTGAGCTGATGATTATTTCGTGTTGAATGATCGCGAAATGGACTTAGTGTCTGAGCATTGTCTGCGATTACTTAACGTGTATTTTGCTGCCATTGTCATAACGCAATTAACTCATCTGTTCCGATAATTTTATAAGATTTATTTCTATTTATTAATTTTTTCTGCTTAGGATCACTTCCTAAAAAGCCAATACACTTTTTTGAATGAACATCATTTTGCAAACGTTAGAATAAACCCTCTTATATTAATTAATCATTTTTCTTTCTATTATATTTCATTATTGAATCGCAAATTTTAGCCTTTGCATAGGGTGTCTGACTCTAGGATCAGTGTTATTTGTAACTGTTTGCAGCTGCCATAGTGGCTGGGCCGCGCCGCATTAGCCATGCGCACTGAGGCGCCGTGCTGCGGTGCGCGCGGCCGTTCGCTATCGGGGGTCGAATCCCCCTCGAGCATGGATGTTTGTGTTCTCCTTAGGTTAGTTTCCCTTAGTTTAAGTAGTTTGTAAGCTAAGGACTAGTGGCCAAGCAGTTGAGTCCGATAGATTTACAAGCAGACGTGTACAGTGCGAGTCTAAGACAACATCGACGCAAATTAACAGAGCCATACATCGCGGAAAGCTTGTAAGTTTAGTTTGACCAGTGCATCATGGTTTGGTCAACACATGAACTTCAAATAAAGTCGAAAGGAACAAGTGTGTAAGCTTGAAGTAGAGGAGGAGAAGAAGAAAAATGGTTTCAGTTTGATATTGCTGTAAGACTGACGTGTCAGCGGAGAAACTGAACTTAAAATCTAAGCTCATCGATTGCAAATGATCATTTCGACAGCACTGGTGGTAAAATTTCTTAATGTGTTTATAACACTCTTCACTTCTGAATAATCCATTGTGTGTCCACCGTGTACCATAGGTTGAGAAAGCTGCATATTGCAAACTCAGCGATGCCTTATTCCTTACAATTATGAAGGAAGCGTCTCAGCCATTAGCTACACAAGAGTCTTCTCGCGATACAGTTCTTGATCTGGTATGTCTCGGCAGTCACCATCCGATGCTGCCTAGAGTATACCGAAATTGATTAGCTGGCAATCATAACGGAGCATTGTAGGTTGATTGGTTAGAGTGTAACTACATTGGTCATCGGTCCCGACGCATTCTTAACAGGAGTGCAACACTCGTTCTTAGCTCAAGAGTAGACAAGGAGCAATGTGGAATCTTGAGTAGCTGCGTCTGTGTGAGTCGCTATATCAAATGTATGTTACGTACTCATATGGATTCTCCCCAATTTTATCTTCATGATCCTTATGCATCATGAAAGTACTAGGGCCTGCTAGGTTTTCTCAAACCGCACACTCTGATTGTAGGCCTATGTATATCAATTTGTCATAATAACTAGTTACATGTGAGTGTATTGCACTTTTGACATCTGTGGGAGTCTGTTAGGGTATTCAAACAAGACTATTACTTAAATACTGTGATAATCCTAATATCATTCAATTTTTGTGGGCGTCATTCACAACGTCGTTGAAATTGACAAATAAATTGGATCCTGCAAATTTATATTATATCGCAGAATATGGCTTATTGATAGAAAAGTATTACTTAACATTCGTTACTTAGAGAGTTAACTTATTACCTATGGGTTCGTGTCTGGCGAACACATCCGCAGAAAATGCAATAAATGTGTTAATTGGTGAGGTATAGAATTTGTACGACATCGGTTTTCGCATCCGGATTTGCTGCTTGTCCCCAGAGGCCGCGTTAATCATTACGCTGACCGTGCACGCTTTCCGGAGCGATACAAACTACCGTGTTCCACGCTTTGCCTACTTTGTCTACTGTCCACGAGTGCTCGTACGCCGGCCGCGGTGGCCGAGGAGACCGAGGCGCTCCAGTCACGGTCTGCACGGCCACCACGGTCGGGGGTTCGAATCCCCCCTCGGGCATGGATATTTGTGCCGTCCTAGTTCAGAAGTAGTTCATAAGTAGTTTGTAAGTTTAGGGACTGATGAGCCCGTAGTTAAGTCCCTTAAGCTGTACAAACATTTGAACATTTAGTGCTCGTACATTTCATAGCATTTCTAAAGGACATTTTGTCGGTTACATCATCAAACATGAACAGTGCACATCATCTGTAAGCCAGAGCTAGGCATGTGACTTGTAATAAACGTCTAGTGCGGGAATTACATAATGGAATGTACGACCGCTCATGGGTAGTAGACAGTGTTTGGCATATGGAAGTTTGGATCGCTCTGTAAGGCAAGTGAGATATCCTGGTTCGAATCCCTCTCCAACAAAAATTTTCATAAGTCACAAAGTAATTGTTAAGCTGATTTTTAGTCATATTTCCAGTTGCGAATACATTATTACGTTTATCGACAGCTGTAGTCGCTGAAGTGTCCGTGCCGGCCGCGGTGGCCGAGCGTACTGCGGCGCTTCAGTCATAGTCTGCACGGCCACCACGGTCGGGGGTTTGAATCCCCCCTCGGGCATGGATATTTGTGCCGTCCTTAGTATTAGCTAGTTCGTAAGTAGTTTGTAAGTTTAGGGGCTGATGACCCCGTAGTTAAGTCCCATAAGCTCTACAAACATTTCTTCAAACGTTGCATTTGTTATATCGAGACTAAAGACACTGCAAATCACGTTTGTCAATGCTGGACATTACTGTAGAACTTGCAAGGACTCAGTGCGAGGTAATGCTTTGCTTCTAGAGTTCTAGGTTTCCCAGTTCAGTGGTCGCAACTGAAATACTTGTGAGTGTGGTTTCAGTGCTACAGGCAAGATCGTTGCCGCGATGGAGTGGCAGAGCATTGTAAGCCGCCTCGCTGCGGAGTGTGCGGTTGCTCGCCGTCGGAGGTTCGAGTCTTTTCTGGGGCATGGGTATCTTTGTTGTCCTTAGGCTATTTTGTAAATCTAGGGAATGACGACCATAGCAGTTTGGTCCGATTGGTTTACAAACAGTTGAACAGTTGCAAGGTCATTGATCTTGACGTAGTACATATTTAACTTGGTCTCGTGGAGGTAATTACGAGTGTAGGCCTATCTGTATCTGAAGCAAGGAGATCAAACTTTATTTCTCTGCTAATAAGTGGCGCAATATCTCCCACAGATAGCGTCGACGTTGCAGTTTGTTAGGAGTATATGGTCAGCGTGAGACTTGGCCCAATTCCACGCAACCTCTGAAATCTGTGCAACATGGGTCAGTCATGTGATCGGTTTAGTATCCTGTAAAAATAAAATAACCTGCCGTTAGATGTGCCCTGTCGTCCTATCGAAGTTCAGTGTTCTCAGTGTTAACATAAGTAAGTCATGCTTTCATGGCTCTTTTCGCTGCGCAATAAATAAATGGAGTGTTATTCGTGGTCTAAACTTGTTTCAGTAACATGTCACTGAAATCTATTCACATTCATCCGCGAAAGGCCACGATTCTCGATTCAAGGTTTATTTTTTGAATACATCAATTGAAGTTCTTGCTAAGCCTCCGCAGATGAAAATAAGGAATGTTTGTAGTTATACCCATATGTGCACATGTGTCCATCAAACTTTCATATAGTTTGTTTTTATGTCCTTTGTATGGTACAAATACTATTTTTGGTGTTTCTTTATTATAATTACATCAACATCGTTTTATTTATTTCGGTTACACTGCTTTACTGTTTTCTTACTTATGTTTGATTCATCTTGTAACCCTTTTGAAATTCCAAGCCAGTTTCCGGTGTTTGAAAAATTACTGTTTACCGGGAAATTCTTCGTCGTCTCTCTTAACTTTAATTTTTTATCCAGATGATTCGAGAGTTTCCCTTGTGCTTCTTGAATGTAAGATTGTATAATGTTATAAACTTTGGCGTATTCAGATTCACTCTTCATTTACTACGTTCTCCCTTTCCTGTGAGTGTTTGTGTTTTCACTTCGCTGATGTAAGCTGTAATGACTTTGATCTTGCCGTAAAGGTAGATGCCTGCGGTATACCTTCACAGACTTGATCTTTGTTAAACCACTATCGTTAGACGCTTTCAACCCTCTATTAGTGTCCTTGCTATTTGCACTGCCACCGTGCCAATTATGTACCGTACCGTGTGTACAATGATTTAGGTAAAACTATCGTGATTAAAGTTACTGCTGTGCCTGGCACTATTTCCAATACAGAGGTTGCGTCGGGCACAGGTATCACAAGGCGCGGAATGTCTCGCCATTTTACTTCGCGCACTCTTATCATCTGAAATACTGAACTGTTAACGTGTGCAGAACAACAATCTGGTATTATATTGCAGCCCGGGAGTAGCCGAGCGGTACGGATCGCCACGAAACGGATCGCGCGGCCTCTCGCGCCGGAGGTTCGAATCCTCCCTCGGGCATGGGAAGTGTGTGTCTTACGGCGGAGTTTAAGTGATGAAAGATACGTGGAAAGAGCTTTAGATAAAAGTCAGTTGGCCTTCATATAAATTCTGTTCCTTTCTCTCACTCCAGCACTTCCCTCGGCGATATTGCTACCACACTCGTGCCAATGTCGCGAGATTGAATCGCGTAGCACTGCACGTGAGGGCCGTAAAATTACCTGCATCGTCAGTGCGTGTAGTGGTCACTAACCTGGATTCTTCGTTATATCTGATGTCCCCATGCAGAAGCAAGGCACAGGTCGTGGATCTTCTTCTCCTGCAGTAATGTGCTGTGGAAGATTTGGAACTGGAGACTAGGCTCGTAGTTAATATTTCAAAAAGTCGGGCTGCCAGTTGTTTCATAATTTATTGTTATGCCGCGAAACAACAAACGACATACATCACACTGTTCCTTGTTATACACTTGTACAAACATTTCATTGGAACATAACTGTTAATCTCCCTAATTCGATACGTGCTGACATGTCGTGCGGAACTCTCTGAACTCCCGCGCGGAACTGCCTGCTACCTCGCAGTGCCGTTCCCGCGTAGTCTTACTATTGGCGGGAAGCACCACTTCTCCAACATAGTTATGCATCTGTTTTACATATTTAAAGCTTTTCTAAATAAACAAAACACCCCATAATAAACCTTATTCTAAACATAATATTAACAATAAATCATATCAATTTCTGTACATTTATCTAATTTTTATTACTAAATAAACATAGAGGGGACCTTATACAGAGGTGGGGGCCGCCAATGAGAGAGTTTCTGGGTAGGTTTGGCGCAATTTCTCACAGTAATGCAGTATGCTACACCATCTGTTACGTTTCCCCACCCATTCCACTTGTGACGTGTCCTCCCAGCTACAGAATTTCTTAACACCTGGTACCTTATGGCCCTAAGCCAGCCATCCTACAGTCTTCAAATGGTCAAATGTGTGTAAAGCTTATGGGACTTAACTACGGGGTCATCAGTCCCTAAACTTACAAACTACTTAGGAACTACTTACGAAGTAGGACGGCACAAATATCCATGCCCGAGGGGGGATTCGAACCCCCGACCGTAGTGGCCGTGCAGACCGTGACTGAAGCGCCTCAGTCTCCTCGGCCACCTAGTTTAAGAAGTAAGTATAGGGTCTGATGACCAACGCAGTTTGGTCCCATAGAACTAGAAACATTTGAATTTTTTGTATTATACTGCAGAACGGAAAAAAATTTCTGGCCTCGGGAGGACTGAAATATTCTCACCGTGGCGGTATCTACAGATTTCGTTTCCCGTAGCAGGATCTCGTGCAACATATGCGGACTCCCCAAACGACGCTAGTCGCCTTTGCTCGTAGGAAACGACAGAGGTTTTCGCCAGTCGTAAGGGTCGTTGTTTATCGGCAATGTCTCCTGCTCTGTATTCAGTTGTGACACTACTTTTCCCTTTCCTCTTTCCAGTAAAGGAGTTTACGGAACCGAGAAACCTGGTATTGGTTTCTCGGCGGGAGACGGCGTTTACGGGCGAGACGTGTCCCCGCGAATACATTAGCGCCGCCAAGCCGCGCCGGCAGAAGACACAGGCGCCGCGGCCTGTGGAGCCGCATCCGCGGCTCGGTGCCGCATCAGATATCCATAAAAAAGCCGACCCGGGACAGATCGTTTACGCCGCATTTTCGCCGCCGCTTTTATGGCGCAGTAAAGCACGGCCAAGAGAAATGCCACGCGCTGGGGCAGAGCCGTGGCGGCTGGCGGCTGGCGGAGAGCTGAAATTACAGACGAACCCGCGGCCTGCGTGCGCTGCGTCGCCACGTCTGATTTATTCTCTGTGTGGGCTGTGGGGGGAGGCAGGCGCTGCTGAGCTGACCGCGTTTCTGCCGCTCGGCAACAGCCTTCTCGCTTAACCCTCTCTTCGTCCCGTACTTGAAAGACGTGTCTGAAATAAGACACCACACTGTCTACGTTACGCATTTTTACGAGAAGAACTGGAAAGAACACGTAGATAATATCGTGGGAAAGGCGAACCAGAGACAGCGTTTTATTGGCAGAACCCTTAAAAGATGCAACAGAACTACTAAAGAAACTGCATACACTGCGCTTGTCCGTCCATTTTTGGAATATTGCAGCCCAGTGTGGGATCCTTATCAGGTGGGTTTGACGGAGGACATCGAAAGAGTCCAAAGAAGGGCAGCTCGTTTCGTATTGTCACGATACAGGGGAGACAGCGTTACGGAAATGATACAGGATCTGGGATGGGAATCATTACAACAACGGCGCTTATCGCTGCGGCGTGGGCTAATTGCGAAACTCCAATCGCCAACATTCTCCTCCGAATGCGAAAATATATTGTTGACTCCCACTTACATAGGTAGAAATGATCATCAGAATAAAATAAGAGAAATCAGAGCTCGAACAGAGAGATTCAGGTGTTCTTTCTTCCCGCGCGCTATTCGAGAATGGAATGGGAGATAAATAGTATAATTGTGGTTCGATGAACCCTCTGCCAGGCACTTAAATGTGATTTGCAGAGTATCCCATGTAGATGTAGATGTAGAGATGAACAAGATGTAATTTACAAACGTTTACGAGTACAGTATGGATGACAGAATGCAAGACCTAATGTTTAATTTTCAGCGAATGAAATCTTTAAGTCATAGTGACATTTTTTCGACAGTGACTGTATGTGAATAGTTAATAGTAACCTGTTAATGAATGAAATCTTAATTGAATTTTTATACACTTCCGACAAAATTGTAACGCCATTATCACCCCGACGTGTGGTCCATTTCTTCACCGCAAATGCGGTACTATCTCTTGTGGCGCTGTTGTTTATTAAGACGACGTTGGTACACTTCCACAGAAAGATTCCACTTCTTTAGTAACACAAGTGAAATTGGGAAAGCGCACTACCGACTGTGCTATCCCGACACGACTCACGATGTCGCCTCACAACTTTACTTCCGCCAGTACCTCGACTCGTACTTTCCAAACTTCACAGAAGCTCTCCTGCGAAACACGCAAGGCTAGCACTCCTGGAAGAAAGGATATGGTGGAGACATGGCTTAGCCACAGCCTAGGGGATGTTTCCAGAATGAAACTTTTCACTCTGCAGCGGAGTGTGCGCTGATATGAAACTTTCTGGCAGATTAAAATTGTGTGCCTGAACAGGGACTCGAACCTGGGACCTTTGCCCAGTCGTGTCGGGATAGCACAGTCGGTAGTGCACTTGCCCGCGAAAAGAAAAGGTCCCAGGTTCGAGTCCCTGTTCCGGCACACAATTTTAATCTGCCAGGAAGTTTCATATCAGAGCACACTCCGCTGCAGAGTGAAAAGTTTCGTTCTGACAAGTGAAATTTATTACAAACTAGTTGAAAACCCGGCGTTGCCCGAGTATTTATTTATTTATTCCTGCCTGGAGTTAGTACTTCTCCTACTCTTCTTTCTCTGTCCATCTTCTTTTTTCTAAAAGTATGTTATCTTTATCGGAGAACCTGTAAGAAATAACGCTGTCTTGGATAATGTACAAAATTTTTAAGTGCATTATACAAACAAAGAAAGATAGAAGTCAAAACACAAATGACATATAAAATTCGCACGATCTCATATTTATTCAGTTATATGTGGTACAATTGTATAATTTTTCAGGTATGTATTCATTTGTATAAGTGCTGCATGTCTGTAAAATTTCTTGGGAATACAATTGGTGTTAAAGTAGTAATAGATTACTAGGTGCTTGTAAGCGAGAAACTTTTTTCCTTTCATCATTTTGCTATGGTTGTCAGCTAGAAAAAGTTTAATAAAGGGTTGAAATTATGTTTAAAGTTTGTTGCAAGTCGCTAAGTACTGTCATTCTCATACAGTGTACTTCGAAAGTCTCGCCGCATTATGTGGCATTTTTTGCGATTTCTAATGGTTATGACGTAATATCTTTTGAACCATGTGCCGTATGTGATTCTTAGCCATGCAGCAATTGTTACCTCACGGTAATGAGTGTGTGTACCAAATTTGGTTGAAATCGGCCTAATGGTTTAAGAGAAAATGAGCAGCATTGTCGCAAAATGTAGCAGTTTTTCGCGCATCTCATTGTTTATGACGTCATATCTCGTGAACTATATATCGTTTGTGATTCTTATACCTTACGGCGACCGTCCTCATGGATTGAAGCTTACGTGTACAAAATTTCAGAAAGATTGGAACAAAACTGTAGATTTGTATGCGACACGTACATATATACGGACACTCTGCTTTATATATTAGATAAATTAATACTTTACTTTCAGTGTTGGAGAAGTACAATTACACTGATAAGAAATTCTACGTCTCAGTACATTCAGAAGTCTTGAGGCACTATTTTGCGAAGCGTAACACTTTGTCCTGAATCATAGTGCAGCCCATCTCACAGGCTGTATGTGCCCACTATTTCACTACCCCTCAGCCTATCAAGTTTCACACGCATTGTACTGTTTGTAAAGCACCGCCTCTTTCGGGAAATTATCACATTGGTTGCCTATTGTCCGTGTTTCTGTAGCCGTATTGATAGTGGTGTAGTTGTCTTTGCCGAGGCGGAGCGGCCGAGCGCATTGAGGCGTTATGCTACGATGCGCGAGGCCGTTCTACGTCGAGGGTTCGAATCCCCCCCCCCCTCAGGCACAGATGTTTGTGCTGTCTTTAGTATAAGGTAGTTCATAAGTAGTTTGTAAGTTTAGGGACTGATGACCCCGTAGTTAAGTCCTATAAGCTATACAAACATTTGAACATTTTTATAGAGTCGCAAACGCCATCGCTGACCTTCAGCCCGATTTTTTTTTTTTTTTTTTATAATTTGACGACTTTCAACCACCACATATTCCACCCCTCTTATAGCTATCGGCATGGAACTGCTATGGTCTACAACGGCAGACTTCGGACAACAATTACACACAGACCGTTCGTTTGCGTTCTGTAGTTTTCGCTGCACACTGAAATATTAACACCCACACACACTTAGAATTTTATATACACAGATAAGTTTCCATCCCAATATACTCCACCCTTTTATCATTATCAACTCTCAAGTAACAATGCAACCAATAAAACCATTTTCAAAGACTAAATATAATTTTCAGAGAGTAATTATTGTTCAGCATTTCCCGTTATATTCTTCAAATTACTAAATATTTATCAGATCGCTATAAAACCGTACCTAAAACATTCCTCAGTTATAAATTAGTAACTGTACAAATATTTAAGTCTCTGCGTCTTGTCGTTCGGACATGATAAGCGTACACCGAACAGCCATTCACATTAATATATATAGACAAATAGCTATCCGATCGCCATAAAACCGTGCCTAAAGCCTTCCCCGGGTAGACATTAGTAACTGTACAAAATTTTAGCTTTTTATGTCTTGTGGTTCAGACGTGATAAACGTACACCGAACAGACATTCACATTTATAGATTGTCAGCCAGGTGTCCAGATACTTTTGATCTCATAGTGTATATATTACTAGCCTACATTGTCTGTGAGGATGGCGATAGTAAATTTTTATGCATCACCAAACTGTAACAAATGTAGTCCAAAAGCCTGGATCGCATTTGAAAGATTACAAATTTACTTTGAGTTTCACTAGTATAAAGTATCAGTTTCGCCACTGATGTGTTGCCATTATCAAATACGGAGAATTTCATACTCTATTAATAAATCTGTTTAATCACCGAAGTAAGAGATCCTCCGTATTTGTTAATAGCAGCACATCATTGCCGAAACTGGTCATACATTTCTAACCTTTATAATTCTGAAAATGATCATAGAAATAATTTTTAACCTATCAGTTGCGATCCAGGATCTCTGAGTACATAATGTAAATTGCAATCGTTTCGTGCATAAAATACATACATATATCGATCGTGCCGCCGTACTCGTAACCGGAACTCGTTTCAAAAGCCGGCGCGTTGGCACGCCTGTGTCCAGTGCTGTCGCAGGCCGGCGTTCACACTGTGACATCGCGGCAGCAGCCAGTAGCCATCGTGCTGGAAGCCCGCCCTCACGTCATCACACTCTGTTAGGGATGAGAAAAACCGACTGGTTAAAACCGATACCGGTATTTTAGTTTTGAATAACCGGTTTTTCGGTATTTATTTGGTGTCTGTTGTAACCTTTTTTTTTTTTTTTGCCAAGAACCGGGTAAAAAACCGGTACGACTACTTCCTATAGCAGTGATTCAAAATGTGTGTGTTTTTTTTCTTTGAATAATAATCTGATGAAGACTGACTAAATGTGCCGAAAGCGGCTCATTTAATAAATGAGTTTTCTTGACTGCTTTTACTATTGGATATTAAAGAACAGAGTGTAGTTAGCTCCTCAAAAGGTTGGTTAAAACTTTAAATGTATTATATTGCTATGCTAACAAGTTTTATTAATGTGATTGCTTGAAAGTGAAGGGCTTTTTTAATAATCAATATGGGTTTAGGTAACATTAATCATGTGGTGCCTCGCGAGGTAGCCGTGCGGTCTGAGGCTCCATGTCACGGACTGCGCGGCTGCTCCAGTCGGAGGTTCGAATCCTCCCTCCTCCCCCGGTCATTGGTGTGTATGTTGTCCTTACCGAAAGCTAGTTAAAGTAGTTTGTAAGTCTAGCGACCGATGATCTAAGCAGTTAGGTCTCATAAGAACTCAGACCCATTTGAATATTCTTTGGGCATGTGGTGTACAGCTTTTCTAGTTCAATTTGCGTAAATTTACACTGACAACAATCATACTGTTAGTCAGAACTGTGACTTTATTTTTCAAAATACTGCTGCAGCACTGATTGAAGTTCATTTACTGACTGTAACTTATATAACTAGCTATTCATCTGCGATGGCTCACAAGTCCTACATAAGGAGTGGTTGGCTCAGTATTCGCAACTGCCGGATGGAAATACTAAGCCAGTAAATCTGTATGCTTCGTATATCGTCTTCTACGGACTCTTGGCTAGGCTTACACACACCCAAGAAGGCATAGTATTGAGAGGGGATCTTGCAAAATATGGGAAGACTAGTGATTTGTCGTGTAACGTAAATTTACCTAAATTTTAACTAAGCTTCCTAAGTTTCGTTTTCGGCCGAAACTAGAAGAACCGAAAATTCGATTACGGTTTCTGTTGCGGCTGCCAATTAAGTTTCGGTCGAACTTGGCTGGAAATAAAAGCAATAAAAAACCGAAAACCGGTTATATAAAAAACCGGTTATCTTGAGCAGTTTTTACAGTGCGGTTAAACTGGTGACGAAAAGAACCGGTATAACCGAAAACCGGTTGTTTCAGCGATAACCGCCGTCCCTACTCTGTGTGCGATATTTTGCCTTGCTGCAAACGGCGCGTTTCATGTACGCGTTGGCTCTCGCAGCTGTTGTCACTGTCAATAAAGCTCTCCAGCTTATGTGACCGCACCGTCAATTTATAAAATTGCTTCACATTTTGGCCACTTATAGTAGTAGTCGAAACGACGAGCAATTTTGTAAATTGACTATCCAGTGATATACCGTGAAATACATTTTTGAAAGCACCATTCCTGATTCACCGTGCGTAACAATGCCATACTATCCTACACGGACTTTTCCCTCAGGACTTTTTTCTATTTTAGTTGGTACCATTTCTGTCCTCTCAGACGATAACAGGCTCGTTCAGATGATACATGACTTTGTACCTTCCATAGCATACTAGAAATAACACGATCTTCTCATAAATAACCAACACTCGGGGTGATAATGGCGTTACAATTTTGTCGGAAGTGTATAAAAATTCAATTAAGATTTCATTCATTAACAGGTTACTATTAACTATTCACATACAGTCACTGTCGAAAAAATGTCACTATGACTTAAAGATTTCATTCGCTGAAAATTAAACATTAGGTCTTGCATTCTGTCATCCATACTGTACTCGTAAACGTTTGTAAATTACATCTTGTTCATCTCTACATCTACGTCTACATGGGATACTCTGCAAATCACATTTAAGCGCCTGGCAGAGGGTTCATCGAACCACCATTATACTATTTATCTCCCATTCCATTCTCGAATAGCGCGCGGGAAGAAAGAACACCTAAATCTCTGTGTTCGAGCTCTGATTTCTCGTATTTTATTCTGATGATCATTTCTATCCATGTAAGTCGGAGTCAACAATATATTTACGCATTCGGAGGAGAATGTTGGCGATTGGAGTTTCGCAAGTAGCCCACGCCGCAGCGATAAGCTGTTCGATGGGCATACATTCATTCATTTTAATTCCTTTGTTGAGCTGTGATGCCTCCGACTTTCTGATTCGACTTTTGGCCTCAGGTTAGTATCGTGTATCTGAACTGTAAACAGCAACACGGGGAGAAATTACAAGCAAGCAAACTTGTTGATTCTCGCATTAGCGCGAGTTGTTTCCGATGCCAAACTATTCTCGCTCAGTTGTCGTCGATCTTCTTGTTGTGCCTGCCGTTGGACCATCCTAATTTTTCAGTAAAGATCACGCGTTAATAGGAAAACTACTCTATGGCGATTAAAAAAGTCCGGAAGCAGTGATCCGATGTGACATTAATTGTGACGTAGCCTTCAATGTATAAGCTTAAGGTCCAAGTACCCCATTCAACCAAATGAAACATTACTCATTCCAGTTATAGCTCATGGAAGGCCGTTTACACTGTATTAGTATTTCTGAACACCTAGTGATCCTATTTTTGCTGTTCACTAAATGAGCAAGATGAATGTTAGTCACATCTAACACTCAGAGTTAGCATCGATAATCATCGGTTTTTTCCATGTCTTCCTCCATTTATCTACAGAAGAATCTATTCAGACTGACATTTTTATTTCTCCTCTTTAACACGATTTGTAGTTTTTACGCATTATAAATTAATTTCGTCCAACAGTCGTGCTGCTCAAATTTTTGTAAATCTATGTAACTAATGCGATTATCAGTCCCTAGGCTTACAAACTACTTTACCCGTGAACAAAACACACACACACACACACACACACACACACACACACACACACACACACACACACGGCCGAGGGAGGACTCGGACTTCCAACGGGGAGCAACCGCGCGTTCCGCAGTAAGACGCCTTAGTGCGCTCGTCCATTCCACCGCGGCGCCAACAATCTTACCTTCAGAGCAATCTTATCTTACATTTATCATTGAGAAATGGACAGTGCAAGTTGAAGCGTGACAGCCTGGGCATACTGTGGCGGTGCAAGTATCGTACTGCCGTTGTGTGTCTTTCAGCGCCGATCTAGTCTCCTGACGTGTTGTAAGCGATGCGCCCCGCTAATACCGAGCAAGGCGGCGTAGTGTTAACACTCACGACACGCTCTCAGGAGGACTGTGGTTCAAATCCACCTTCATACAAATAACTGGATGGTCCTTTGAAATGGCACGATCGATTTCCTTCCCCATTCTTACACAGACAATCCGAGCGTGAGCTCCGCCTCTCCTACCACGCTGTTGACGTGGCCGTTAAACTGTATTCTTCTTCCTTTTACCGTCCATATTATGTTATTTATTATGTTTAACTTACAAAAAAGCAAAGTGTTTATAATCAGTTTGTGAAACTGTGCTTCGTGAGAAACATGACTGTGACAAAGAACGATGTTTCCTGATGAAGTATTATTACGGTATTGTGACAGTGTTTAAGGCTCACCTATTGTGCTCTGTATTATTGCCAGCTCTATAGGGATACAGTGATTTATTTAAAGGATCCACTTATTATAGTACACGTGGTACTTTCGTAAATGTTTTTCTGTGTGAGTTTACCATATCGTGGATAGTAGGAAGCGCCAGTTAAGGGCTAATTTCTATTGTTGTCTCCAGGCATGATAAATTTAATTACTAGTACTTTATTTTAATCGATATATCCTCTCGTGCAACCTTGCAGTGCATCTTTGAATCATAATTCGAATTCGGGTTGGACGCTTTCACAACGACTTCATGAGAAGTTGACCATAGTATCTTCTCTGTCAAATAAGAGACAATAAAGCTGACCGCTGAATTTGTTACTATGTAAAAGTGCTAGAATATGTGGTCAGTAGCAGGGCAAACTGTGTACGAGAAAGTCCATTGATACAGTAATTGAGCCTTTGCAGTACATGGGGATGGTTCCATGGTGAGCCCCATTGCCCCAGTATGCTTGTTACCCACACAGCAAACGCGTGAGACTGCTTTGATCGCAATTCTGATCATGATATGTATCTACTTCTCCAAAATATTCTGAAAAAAAAAATTGGATCAGCATCTCGTCTCAGTACACCGAATACGTCATCATTACAAGAGTAAGTTTGATTTTTCTGACAGATGCCATGTTAATGATCAGTCGCCCATGATTAGACACAGTAAGTCGACTTCTTCCTTTCTTGCTGCGCTGCTTTCTCCAAATTATGTCGTGCCTTAGCTTAAATTGCCTGCCGTCTTGAGATTAAGGGGTCTCTGGGTTCTTTTTGAGCACTCTGTTAGGCGCTGCGACAGTTTCCCAATTCCTGTCACTGTTATTGGGCTGCAGACTTTCTGAATTGGCGTCAAGCTCTGTCCACTTGTGTGGTCGTAGGATTTCTTACTTTTTTGCGCATTTGTTTGGCCTCTTTCAGTGCTCTCAGCACAGTCAATGCAGTTGATGACTCGTATAATCTTTTACCTCGTTGTAAAGTGCTGCTTTCTTGTTGATGAAACAAACTAAACAAGTTTAGTAGCTGATAAAACACGTACACATTTTTTCTGTAGAGCCTGCAAAAGAAATAGGGTTGGCAAAAAGAAAAATGGGGGAAGCGAGGCGCTATAAAAGTGCTGGCATATTCAGCGGTGAATAGAATCGTAGATCTTTTCGGACTGCACTCTCCAGTGTGCTTTTTGCCCAGTACACCTCCATACATCTTATTACGCAGCTGTAAGGTATGCCTTGCTTGCCCTGCTACTAAATACACTATAAATCGCATCATGGGTCTGACCGATATGGCTCAGACTATTTGAGAAGGAAACACGTTGATGAACCGCTGAAATTCTTACAATAACTCGCCTGACAAACATTTTCAAATGTTCAAATGTTTGTTAAGCTTATGGGACTTAACTACGGGGTCATCAGTCCTTAAACTTACAAACTACTTATCAACTACCTTATACTAAGGACGGCACAAATATCCATGCCCGAGGGGGGATTCGAACCCCCGACCGCAAACATTTTCAGTTAGTGAGTAAGCAAGTGTGAGAAACATTATCTACATTATTGGAGTGGCATAGTCTGTAAGCCAATGGACTGCTAATTTTGCGACCAGGGTTAGATTTCCACCACTTTCTATTATTCTATTTTAGTTAATTCCTTGCCTGTTAAACTTTTAATTATAAAACTGAAATATATTTGAACATTTCAATGCTCCTGAGTTGTCCAACAAGAGAGAGTGTTATCTTCAAGAGCACATGCAATCAAAACACATTCAGTCGTTCCGCGTCAATTTAGTTCTCCTGTTTTCAGCCCAGTTTTTCGACTTGCTTCAAAACCGACGGAAAAATCATTATTTAAAAACTCGAATGAAGTATGCTTTGTAGTGATGCACATTTCGAAAACTATTTTCTTGCTTGAAAAATACATTCATGAAACGTGCATGGCGCGAAAATGGTTTTTTAACCATTATCACCCTAAAAATTACATTTAATATACGCAGATAATTAATTGCTAGAATTTACGGAAATATTATCTGCATTCGAAACTTTACTCACTTGTAAAAATTGACTGTTTAAGTAGGTTAATGAAAATATTAATTGTAACTAAGTGGAATATATTTGTTATACTTATATAAACTAATACGCTGAGGTACAGTTACATTCAGTAACAGAAAATTAAATACTGCGAGAAGAAATAGAAGACGAACAAAATTTTTAAAAAAAAAGGAACTAGGGGGAATCTAACCTTGACTATTAAATTAGCAATCTGTTTGATCACCCTCCATATCGTGTTAACAATGACTATATAATTAGTTGTTTGCTTTTGTAAATCTATCGGACTCAATTGCTAGGTTATTAGTCCGTAGCTTACAAACTCCTTAAACGAAGGAAAACTAACCTAAGGACAACACACACACCCATGCCAGATGGGGGACTCGAACCCCCTGCCGCGGCGGAGTGATCAAGCGCATTGAGACGCTATTGCTGCGATGCGCGAGGCCGCTCCCCGTCGGGGGTTCGAATCCACCCTCGGACATGGATGGTTGTGTCGTCTTTAGTATAAGGTAGTTCATAAGTAGTTTGTAAGGTTAGGGACTGATCAAAATGTTCAAATGTTTGTATAGCTTATGGGACTTAACTAGGGGGTCATCAGTCACTAAACTTACAAAATACTTATGAACTAGCTAATACTAAGGACGGCACAAATATCCATGCCCGAGGGGGGGATTCCAACCCCCGACCGTAGTGGCCGTGCAGACCGAGACTGGAGCGCGTCAGTCCCCTCGGCCACCGCGGCCGGCTAGGGACTGATGACCAAGCAGGTAAGTGTCTTAAGCTTATCAAACATTTGAACATTTGAATTTGACTCGATCCCCGACGGCGAACGGCCGCGTGCACCGCAACACGGCGCCCGTGCGCACGGCTAATTTGTCAAACTTGTTTATACCATAGTGGCAAATCTTTAGCAAGCGTTCTTGTTTACCTAAGCACATGTTATTGAGATATTTTAGGAATTTGTAATGTTTGGTTGACCCTTTATGCGCATTTACCTTAGAATTGTTCATATTGAAGTCGCTGCACAGAAATGTCCATCTGATTTTTTTTTACATGTTTGTTCAATTACTTGGTTTTGGTATAGCTGTAATTATTATAATTACACAGTGCTCAATATTTTACATGGTGTTTTCCAGAGCTGTACTACTGTCGATTGTTTCTGCTCTACCTCTCAAGACAGTTGTTATTCCACAGCTACTTACCAACTGCTTATTGATTCTTTATTTTAAATGTTGCACTATAAAATATGATGTAATGTCTGATATATCTTTATTTCTTCTTTTCAGGTGAGTCTGGTTGTCGTTTCATTCAATTTAAAGCAGCAATCTGCGTTTTGCTTTTAAGTCTGTCCAGGCTTAAAACTGTAATGGTGTAAGAAGGGGACTGTACCTTCTTGGCGGAGTTCGTAAGGTAATTTATTTGTAAACCTAATATACTCAACTTCTTTTACATCTATAGCTGTACGCATTTTAATTATTATCTTTATATATAGTAGTATAAAATGTTTTGATTTACATTTGCATTGGCACAATATCTATTTAAAATTAATTCTTTACTACAGGGAACCTAAATTCTAATACAATGTGTCGTGCCCTACAAGAGTAGTGAAAATTTTCCTTTAGAACAGTAGGTTGAAGGTAAATTCTTACAGCATTTCCCGAAGACACTTATAGCTGATTCTGAAGTCATAACATTGAAAATGTGGACCAACTTCAGACAATAAAATACGTTCCATTAAAGAAATAAAAGCAGAGTTTTCCAAATGGCACTGCGATCAGAGATAGTCTTGCGCTACACTGACCAGCCTATATGCTGCTTGTAAATAAAGCACATGTTCAGAACTGTAGACAAGATAAAGAAAACACTTCTTTTATTTGAGAAGAATGTCGGAGACACCAGTACCACAGTATCGGGGACAAAGGTTTTGACTGCAATCATCTTCAGAGTTAGCGCCCAAATTACCTGTGATGAATATTAATTTGAAGATTCTAGAGATCTGCTCTGGGTTTCTTTTACAGGGAAATGTTCTGCTTTGATGTACGAGATACCGAAAGGATAGAAGACCTGACTTCTCGTCTGCTTGAAGTTGCAGCAGATATTCGTGTAACACTTGTTATAAGCGCGTTACACAGTTCTTAGAAAGCAGTTGTCAGTATTGCGTTAATGTAAACGGATGACATTTTCATCAACTTACCTGAAATGTTATTAATCATTGTTCAATTTGACTGCTGCACTGAACATCAGTTGCGTCAAAACCGCGATGGACCTCTAACGAGGTTAGGTTTTACTTCTTTTTAACTTCACTAAGAATTTTGAATATTTACATGCGTACTTTTCTAATCACTGCTTCTCCCCAGACATACATTTCTATGTAATTTTGGTTTATCTTCACGTGTGCAATACAAGAACTATTACGAAAAGTCTTAATTTAGTAAACAGAGTTTCCAATGTTTCGTTGTATGGTCAAAGGAAAATCCTCGTGGAAAAAAAGCCTGCTGAACCATAGGCTAAGATGACACCTTTTGCCCAGCGACGTGAGGAACTTGTCGTGGCGTAGACTCAACAAGTGCTTGGGAGTGCCATGCAGGAATATTGAGCCCTGCAACCCTACAGCCGTCCAGAATTGTCGTGAAGTTTAGGCGGTGCAGGATTTTGTGCGCAAACTGACCACTGTGTCCTTCAAACCAATCGCAAACAGTCGTTGTGTGATGACATGTGTGATATTTCTCGCATGTAGCCATGGTAATCGTTTCTCTAGAGCAAGTGAGGACAGAGCTGTATGGAGCTCACGCAGTGAGTTACAATGTACCAATAACATAACAGGTGGTACAGTAGGAAAGGCCGCCTAAAGTTTCAGTGCTCTACTGTGATTGATGGATGCATATGGAGGCTAGGCTCCAAAGCTAATTTCTTCTTTGCTTTAAATATATTTTTCATTGATATTCACTTGGTTTCCTGAGGACGCCATCTCAATAGTAAGCTACCATTCTGTTGTTTCTGATCATTTAAAAGCATACAGATTAATAAACAAAAGTAAAACGAAAAGATAGATAAACGCTTCGGCCATGTTTTGGTGCGAGTTAGCGCGCCAGCAGACCAAGGTGGATCGCGCTGTTAGTCACTCCAGTTTCGGCAGGCATCACCGAGAGCCCGCTGTCCGATGTGGTCGATCATAGTGTATTAATAGATCAAATAAGAATTAACTTCAGTCTTGTAAAAGCAGCCGGCCGCGGTGGCCGAGGTGACTGAGGCGCTCCAGTCACGGTCAGCACGGCCACTACGGTCAGGGGTTCGAATCCCCCCTCGGGCATGGATATTTGTGCTGTCCTAGTTCGTAAGTAGTTGATAAGTAGTTTGTAAGTTTAGGGACTGATGACCCCGTAGTTAAGTCCCATAAGCTTGACAAACATTTGAACATTTGATTTTGTAAAAGCAACATAAATCGTCATGTTAATCGGATTCAGTCTGTTAAATGACACTTTGTTTCTGCGTTAAAGTGGCATCGTTCAAACATTTGTTTTATAAGACCGATTTCTCGCTAATTAACCGAAGAGCTTTATGATGATGAACCAACGACCAGCGTGCCGTCTTCTGCGCTGGGAACACTATCTGTAAAGACAACAGATTGATGAACGTCTTATCTACCATGGAACTGCACTTTCGATACAGCCACATTCAGTTACTCAAAATGCATATTAACTACGAGGTGGTCACGGAATGAATATGTGGGAGAGACAATATATCAAACGAAATATCTCTGCATAAAAATTCCGTACCGCGGTGGAATATCCGAGCGCACCAAGGCGCCTTCTGCGGTCCTCCCTCGGGCATCGGTGTATATGTTGTTCTTAGCTTAAGTAGTTTGTAAGTCTAGGGACTGATAACCTAAGGCGATTAGTCCCATAGGATTACAAACATTTGAAAAATTCCCTTGCTGTTTTGGAGCTTAAAGTCTATGAATGGCTTCAGATGTTCTCCCTCAGCCGAATGTCATCATTTACAAAGAATGATCGGTTTGGTTGGACCAGAGTCCGTAGTCCGTTCCATGGGAAGACAGCCATCATTAAGGAGATGCTTTCAGATTGTACAGTACGTTATCATCTTGCGTGCATGGCGTCATGGCATCTGCGTCACACTCGAACCTTGCCATTAGCTCTTACAACTGAAACCGTGATTCATGAGAAAAAGAACCTATTTTCCAGTCGTCTACGGTCGAACCGACATCGGCAGAGCCTAGGAGACGTGCAGCAAACGATTTAGTGGCGTTGGCAAAGGCTGCCCAGTCAGTCGACTGCTCCCGAATTACCACATTGCGCGGCAGAGTCTAACGCATATGTTAGTCATACTTTTGAAGCTGATTACTGCGGTTATTTCACGCAGTATTGCTAGTCTATTATCACTGACAACTCTATACGCAAATGCTGCAGCTCTCTGTCATTAAGGGCAGGTCGCCGCTAACGCGTTGTCCGTGATGAAACGTAATGCCGGAAATTGGTATTGTCGGCGCACTCTTGACACAGCGGGATATTGACTTCTTTCTGCAACTATCTCCAAAATACAATGCCCCGTGAATCTAGCTGCAACTACTAGTCCCCGTTCAAAGTCTGTTATTGCCGGTCGCGCGACACTAATGACGCCCATAACCTGTTTATGATAATCACTGGAGTTCAGATGGCAGCTCTGCCTATGTAGCCCCCTTTTATACCTTGTGTACGCATAGTTCCGCAATCTGTGTCTGCGTATATCGCTGTCCCACGAGTTTTGGCAGCCCAGCGTAGGGGTATTATGTGTCAAACGTATACACCTCTCCTCATTACGCCGGAGACAGATTGAAAAGAACAGGGAATTCAGTGGCATACAGGTTTGTAAAGATCTAGTGCCTGAAAGTTTTTCACAGAGGTGCTAGACTTTAGGTCATCTACGGAGCCCTTTCTCGCACTATATAGGGAAGCAAGCTTTGTCTACTCTCTCGCGTTGCGCTGGAGTAGCCGAGCGGTCTAAAGCGTCTCGCTGCGTAGCGCGCGGTTGCTCGCCGTGGAGGATCGAGTCCTCGCTGGGGCATGGGTGTGTGTGTTTGTCCTTAGGTTATTTTACCTAGGTTTAAGTAGTTTGTAAGCTGCGGACTGATGACCACGCATTTTGGTCCGATAGATTTACAGACATTTGAACATTTCTCTACTCTCTCGTATGCCAGATGAATATCACGGAAGGGATGTCTTACAAACGATTACACAACTGTGTACAACGTCCGCATCAGCACGTCGGAGCTACAGGATAGTCGCATTTACGAATAACTGCACAACTGTGCACAGTATTTGGCCACGCATAAATGTGAAAATTACAGAACTATCAGTTTAATAAGTCATGGTTGCAAACTACTAATACGAATTATTTACAGACAAATGGAAAACTTGTGGAATCCGGCCTCGGGGAAGATCAGTTTGGATTTAGGAGAAATGTAGGAACACGGGAGGGAATACATTACGACTTAACTTACAAGGTACGCTAAGGAAAGGGAAACCTACGTTTTTAGCGTTTGTCGATTTGCAGAAAGCTTTTCGCAATGTCGACTAGAATACGCACTTCCAAATTCTGAAGGTATCAGGGGTAAAATATAGGGAGCGAATAGTTATATTCAACCTATACGAAAAACCAGACAGCGGTTATTAGAGTCGAAGGGCAAGAAAAGGGACGCAGAGGTTGGAAAGGGAGTAGGACAGGGTTGTAGACTTTCCCCGATGTTGTTCAATCTGTACATTGAGCAGGCAGTAAAGGAATGGAAAGAGAAATTTGGAGAGGGCATTAAATTTCAGCGAGAAGAAATAAAAACATTGCGGTTTGCCGATGACATAGTAATTCTGTCAGAGACCGCAAAAGATCTGGAAGAGCAATTGAATGGGATGGACAGTGTCTTGAAAGGAAGATATAAGATAAGCTTTAATAAGAGTAAAACGAAGGCAATGGAATGCAATGTCAGAAAATCAGGCGATGCTGAAGGAATTAGATTAGGTGCGCCTCGGTTGCACAGTGGTAGAGTGCCAGACTACAAATCTGAAGGTTGCGGGTTCGATCCCCGCCAGGTCCTAGGATTTTTATCTGTCACTTTCCACTTCTTTCACCTCTGGCAGTATTGCTCATGTGAAAAATACCGAGTAGCACCGTGGTTCGGAACCCACGTTAAACTGTAGGTCCCCCTATAACTGGCTGGGTAAGTCAGTTCGAAGGTCGGAGGAAGGCAACGGCATACCACCTCCAAACAGGACCATGCCTAGTAAAGCACTGTGGTGTTCAAACCAATCTTCGGATTGTTGACTGCTTTACCTTAATGAGACAATAAAAGTAGTAGATGAATTTTGTTATTTGGGTAGCAAGATAACTTCTGAAGAAGATATAAAATGCAGAATGGCTATGGGAAGAAAAGCGTTTCTAAAGAAGCGAAACTTGTTAACATCCAATATTAATTTAAATGTTACAAAGTCCTTTCTGAAAGCATTTGTCTTGAGTGTAGCATTGTATGGGAGTAAAACGTGGACGATAAGGAGCTATGATAAAATGACGATAGAAGCTTTTGAAATGTGGTGCTACAGACGAATGATGAAAATTAGATGGCTAGATCACGTAACTAATGAGGAGGTGCTTAACCAAATCAAAAAATTCAAATGTTTGTTAACCCCGTAGTTAAAACCCATAAGCTTATCAGTCCCTAAACTTACAAACTACTTAACAACTAGCTTATCCTAAGGACGGCACAAATATCCATGCCCGAGGGGGGATTCGAACCCCCGACCGTAGTGGCCGTGCAAACCGTGACTGAAGCGCCTCAGTCCCCTCGGCCACCGCTTAACCAAATCGGGAAGAAAAGGACTCTCTGGCATACCCTGACTAAGAGACGGGATAGATTGGTTGGACACATTCCGAGACGTCAAGGAATTGTCAGGTTAGCATTAGAAGGAAGTGTGTGGAGTAAACATCGTAGAGGGAGACCGAGGGACGAATATAGTAAGCAGATTGAAAAGGATGTAGGTTGCCGAACTTATTCTCAGATGAAGAGACTTGCACAGGACAGGGTAGCGTGTAGAGCTGCATCAAACCAGTCTGCGGACTGAAGACCACAACAACAACAAATTTTAGATTTATGTCTGAATTAATGCAAAATAGTATGGAAAATATTTTTATGACAGTATTTTACTGAATTCACTAATAACACCAAACAAAATTTGTTCTGTGAAGGTAAAGAAACGTTGCAGATTAAGTGGATCTTAGAATTAAGAGACAAGGATATTACTACGGCACTTTTGTTTTTAAGCAAGGAGATGAATCCGTGCAAAATTTCAGGAAGATTTGATAAATAGAAACAGTACAAGAATTTAGACTAGGAACAGTTCAGCACTGGTATTCCACTCCGGGTTGCCAGATATTTATTTGAAAATTTTATGTAGTATTCGTTTCAATACGTACTATATGGAGGAAAATCGTGATTCGAGCAGAAAATAGTAAGTGAAGGAGTGGAAGTGATTGAGGAGATTTGGGAATACATTGCGGCAGACGGGTGCGGCGCGTTCCTTTGATTCGGGATTGCAGGCGAGTGGGCCACGTGTCAGTGCGGCAGGCAGATAAGGGCCACGTGTCAGGCGGCGGACAGCGGCTGGCCGGCTGACAGCGGCGCTGTCCAGAGCAGCCGCGCCGACAAATGGGAGCGCGCCACGTCACGCCGCCTCTCCCCACCCCACCCCACCCCACCCCACAAATTTACACCGGCTCCAGGCGCGACCCGCAGCCGGCGACACGTTTCCTGGGCCTCAAACTGGACGTCCACATTAATCTCTCGCAATTGTGTGTAATATATCCACTGCGCGTTTCAGGGACTCATACTTCTATCATCAGTTGCAGTTAGTCGATTTATGCCATATTCATGAGTTGTATGTCCGACTTCTGGGTGACGTGCAGTATGATTTCCAGTAATTACTGGCTTCTCTTCTTCTCCTGTTTGCGTCACATCCAACACCACATACAATTGGCGTAAACTGCTACACACATCCTTCCTGATGATAAGTTCTCAAACTCCGAAACGTGTAGTGGAAATATCAATAATATTGTGGTTAGTTATACAATGAAACTGTGTTTCCGGTCGATATCGCCAAGTCACTGCTAAACCTTAACCTAAAATTCAAGCACTGTACGACATTAACCCTTTCACTCCGGCGCCGTGATTGTTGCGCCTTGCGCTGTGGACGAGCGCCAGTCGCGCCCGGCCGTGCCCGCTGTACGGCGCATTTTCCGCACTCCCCACGGCGCTACTCTGTCCTGCTTTCACACTCTGTGTTATCGCAATTATTGGACTTTATACTATACATTTATTAGGGAAAATTCATTTGGAATAGAAAGTTTTCTTCCTTTTTTCAGATAATTCGCGTAATTTTTTCGTAAATCCTAAAAGATCCAAGTTTTGGATTCAGCTCTGGTGGGATGTGGACGTTATTATTATAAACGCATATTTCGCTTGCTAAATAATATTTATTTACAATTGCTTTACGTTACATTTCAGTAGCATTACTTTACGATGTATGACGCGAGGCGGAACTGCTACAGCAGTCCACCGGCTGGGCGGCACAGGCAGCACTCGACTGCTGCAGCAGTCCACCGGCTGTGAAGCACATTCGCTCCCGACTTCTGCAGAAGTTCACCGTAGCGAAAGGGTTAACTGCAGATGGGTACCCAGCCGGGATTCGAATCCGGGTCACCTACTTGCTAGGCTGTTGCGCTGAGCCTAGCACCACTGTCGACACAGCGATTATCTGAACTGCACGGACCACACTAGAACGCTTCCCGTCAGATACAGATTGCCAATTTTTCCCTACCCAGTATTACACAGGCTCGCGTTTTTTCAAGCTGACTTGAGTCACATGTTCACATATTTGTAAATTTATTGGACCAAACTGCCCATTTCGTAGACTTACAGACTATTTAAACGACTCACACTAAGTACGACACACAGACCTATCCCGCAGGGAGGATTCGAACCTCCGGCGGGAACGGCCGTCCAGTCCGTAGTAGAACGTCTTAGACCACGCCGTCATTCTGCGTGGCCCTTTCAGACTGATTCCCGTAAAAATAAGTGCTTACGAGTGTCTCCGCACTGAACGAAGGATCACTGCCTGTCATCAGCTCATTATATCAGTTATATTTATCCTTGCAGGAATCGGGTATAAAACCGGAAGTTTGAGTAATACTAGGCAGAGAAGAGTCTATAATTTGTATTTGACGGGAGGCGTGCTAGGGTAATCCTTGGTGTTGTAATGATCGTTGTGTCCCGAGTGATACAGGGATCAGCGCAACTGCGTAGCAAGCGGGAGACTCGTGCTAGAATCCCGGCTGGGTTCACATTTTAAACTTCACCCATTCGCTGTTAATTCCGTGAATATGATTTGATAGTAACTGCAGAATCAAAAGTGGTGTCTGTTCTTTCGGCCATGTCCGAACACACACACATATATACGTACATATAAATCCCTTAATCTAAATTGTTACCATTTGTACTATCTGTTCCCTTTAGTAATCTCGGATTACTACAGTACTTGTATCGCGAACTTTTCATATGTCTTCCAATTATTCAAAAACGAAAAGTAATTCATCACTGTAGAGTTGATGAGTTCGAAAGAGTAGAAACATGTTGTTGTTGTTGTTGTTATGGTCTTCAGTCCAGAGAGTGGTTTGATGCAGCTCTCCAGAATACCCTATCCTGAGCAAGCCTCTTCATCTCCACATAAGAACGGCAACCTACATCTGTCTGAATCTGCTTACTGTATCCATCTCTTGGTCTTCCTCTGCGATTTTTACCCCACACACTTCCCTCTAATGCTAAATTCGCGATTCCTTTATGTCTAAGAATGTGTCCTACCAATCTATCCCTTCTTTTAGTCAAGGTGTGCCAGAAATTTCTTTTCTCCCCAATTCTGTTCAGTACTTCCTCATTAGTTACGCGATCTACCCATCTAATCTTCAGCATTCTTCTGTAGCACCATATTTCAAAAGCCTCAATCCTCTTCCTGTCCGCACTGTTTATCGTCCATGTCTCACTCCCATACAAGGCAACACTCCATACAAATGCCTTCAGAAAGGACTTCCTTAGGCTTAAATCAATATTCGATGTTAACAAATTTCTCTTTTTCAAAAACGCTTTTCTACCCATTGCCATTCTGCATTTTATATCCTCTGTACTGCGACCATCATTTGTTATTTTACTGCCCAAGTAACAAAACTCATCTACCTCCTTTATTGCTTCGTTACCCAATCTAATTCCTTCAGCATCACCTGATTTTCTTACACTGCACTCCATTACCCTAGTTTTGCTCTTGTTAATGTTCATCTTATATGCATCTTTCAGCACACTGTCCATTCCGTTCAATTGCTCTTCCAGGTCCTTTGCTGTATCTGACAGAATTACTATGTCGTCGGCAAAACGCAATGTTTTTAATGCTTCCCCGTGAACTTTAATTCCTTCGCCAAATTTCTCCTTGCTTTCCTTTATAGCTGCTCATTGTAAAAATTGAATAACAATGGAGAAAGACTACAACCCTGTCTTACTCCCTTTCCAACCATTGCATCCCTTTCATGCCCTTCAACTCTGACAACCGCTGTCTGGTTTTTGTACAAGTTGTAAATAACCTTACGCTCCCTATATTTTACTCCTGCTTGCTTCAGAACTTGAAAGAGTTTATTCCAATCAACATTGTCAAAAGCTTTCTCCAAATCTACAAAAGCTAGAAATGTACGATTGCCTTTTCTTAATCTATCTTCTAGGATAAGCCTTAAAGTGAGTATTGCCTCCCGTGTTCCTACATTTCTCCTGAACCCAAACTGATCTTCCCCGAGGTCGGCTTCTACCAGCTTTTCCATCCTTCTGTATATAATTCGTGTTAAAATTTTGCAACCATGACTTATCAAACTGATGGTTCTGTAATTTTCACACCTGTCTGCACCGCTTTCTTTGGAATGGGGATTATAACATTTTTCTTAAAGTCTGAGGGTACTTACCCTGTCTCATACATCCTACATACCAGTTGAAACAGGTTTGTCATGGCTGGTTCTCCCAGAGACTTCAGTAGCTCTGAGGGAATATCATCTACTCCAGGGGCCTTCTTTCGACTTAGGTCTTTCAGGGCTCTGTCAAATTCTTCTCTCAGTACAGTATCACCTATTTCATCTTCATCTACATCCTCTTCCCTTCCTACAATATTGTCTCGAAGTTCATTTCCTTTGTAGAGCCCCTCTATATATTCTTTCCACCTTCAGCTTTCCCTTCTTTGCTGAGAACTGGTTTTCCATCAGTGTCCTTGATATTCATAGAGCTATTTTTCTTATCTCCAAATGTTTCTTTTATTTTCCTGTAGGCTGTATCTATTTTTCCCCTATTTATACATTCTTCTACACCCTTACATTTGCCTTCTAGCCACTCCTGCTTAGCCATTTTGCACTTCCTGACAATCTCATTTCTTAGTCGTCTGTACTCCATTTTGCCTGTCTCATTTACTGCATTTTTATATTTTCTCCTTTCATCGATTAAATTTAGTATCTCCTGTGATATCCAAGGATTTTTTGTAGGTCTTTCCTCCCTACCTATTTTGTCCTCTGCTACCTTCACTATTTCATCTCTCAATTTTACCCATTCCTCTTCTACTGTGTTACTTTCCCCTGTTTCTGTCAATTGTTGCCTAAAGCTCCCTCTGAAATTCTTAAGAACCTCAGGTTCCTTCAATTTATCCAGGTCCCATCTCCTTATTTTCCTACCTTTTTGTAGTTTATATAAATCATTGTGTGTGTGTGTGGGTGGGTGGGTGTTTTCCACATCCTTTGCTAAACAACTTCATCTTTTTTAGTCAAACTTCGTACTCGTATTCCTTACGGCGAGGAAACAACGTAAGTGCGGGTAAGAACCACGTTAAAATACAGTGTGTCCGCAAAGTTTCTCCGCAGTGGCGATCTCCGCGTATCTCGCGTTGTGGGGCGTGTGAAAATGTAGTGGAGCGGCGAGCCAAGAGTGAAGCGGCGCGTTAAGCTGTGGGTTTTATGGATGAAGACGGTAGCGGCGAGGCTCGCTGCGTGAATCGGGGACGTGTCGTCGGACAGCGAAGACGATGTGTTCTGCGATTGCAGTGCACTTGATGTGCTATCCGTTTTAGGGATTAGGAATTACGCTGTCCACCCTATAAATAACGAATGTACACAATTCTGCGGACATCACCATTTATTCTTCTTGCTAATGAAATTTCCTGGCCGTTTTTTCATATATATATAAATTACAGCACTTTTCAGTACATCTTGAAGTTGATTGCACCACATATGCAATCGAATTTTGTTAACTTTGTAAAGCAACCAACTGAATCTGAAGACAAGCTAGTCATTACTTGAAGATATGTTTTTTGCAACGTATCACAATAAGGAAAGTAAAAACAACTAGATAATCTCATATTCAGGTTGAAACTTCTGTGTTTGCTTCAACAAAAGTTGGAAATTGGATCATTCTGCCTTGAGCAAATCACCTTATTTCTTCATTGCAGTTGTAGGATTTCAATGGGCATTAATGTATTTCTTCGTATTACATATTCAGGAATTCCTGTATTTCCAAGTTTTCGTCGGGGCGGAATAAAAAATAAAAATATAACATAATTATAAATACAGGAATATCTGAACATGCAATAATAAGAAATAAATAAAATTCCACTGAAGATGCTGCAGTTGCAATGAAACATGTACCGGTAATAAAAGAAGAAATACAGTGTTTCGCTCAAGCCACCGATCCAACTGTAAAACAACTTTTATGTAATATTAGTTTTAGTAATGAAGGTAAAAAAATGGTCGCCCAGGATAAAATTATTATCCTTATATAACTTCATTCTGTTAATTACATATTCATTTATTGGTGGTTTTTCTTTATAAATATGAGAAATTTGATGAAATAGTATTGATACATAAGGGTGCATAATAATGCATTTACTATTAACCTTTAGGCTGTACACCGGTGTTTTGGACCGGGGCGTCCCCTTCACTCCCCTCTTCTCTCTGCGTGCGTATCAGCACTTAGCCCTCCACACTAGCTAGCCTCAAGGCCGTTGAAGAGGAAGTCTAAGTAAGTCTTTTCTTCGTTGTGCATGTGTCTGAAGGACAGTAAATAACGAATTATACTCTCCGCTCCCGGTCAAAAAAGAAAGAGATGTATGCGGAATGTCTTTATTTTACTCTGTCCAATGTACCCCATGTATCGTCAAGTTGTGCTTTTTTACTTTCACAGTTAACTACAAGTCCGTAAAATTGGGAGAAATCTACATAGCAAATGTGTGAGAAAACTATGGGGAGGTGTATGATGGGGAAGGGGGAAACGAATGGCGCAGTAAATGGATTTTAAGACAGTTATATGTTTAAAATACCGAAAGAAATTGAAAGAAACGGCACCTCGGTCTTAAATACCGAGTGTACGCTTTGAATACCGTAAGGGGGTGTACGGGCTGAAGGTTAAGTAACATGGGAAGTAAGGGTACAGTCTAAAGCCGTACCGAGCAATGCGTCTCACCTGGAGCAGCGCTGCAAGGAAATCGGGGTTGAATTCTCGAGCAGTGTCAAGCGTCTGGCCGCTGCAAGCAGCGCTGCTTGCCGCTCCACTGTGTGTTGTGTCGCCCCATTAGACTGCGAGCAGTTTTACCCCGCGTCCACACATTGGTACCAACGCTGGCGCCAACATTGGCCAATATTTTTGAGACAGCGTCCACACATTGGAGCCAACATTCAGTTGAATTCGTCGAGAGCCAATGTAAACATATCTGACACACAAATCGCGGCCAATGCGTTAACGCTTTTCAATGTGAATAATTACATTTTTCCATTGTAAACCCAAATGGGAAACATACGTAAAAGACGATAGGGTGTTGTATCACTTCCTACCAAACATTAATTACAATACGAAATAATTAATTTTTAAAATATGCTAAAAGTAAACGATACATTATTAAAACTTAGACCTGCTACTTTAAATGATTGAAATAAAAATAAAAAATAAAGATGTTTTGGAGGAATGCTATTCTTTTGGTATTACGCTTCGATTTATTGCTAAAGTTGACAGTTTTAGAAGCCTCCACTTCCCTTTTAAAATAACCATTTAATTGATATCACTGGTAGTGCTTGAAGTTTGCAAAACAATATTTAAAACTTGACAGGAAATATCAAGTACTGTAATGTTAATTTTAAAAATTAAATTCAATAATGGAGTGTATCGAAAGTCTAAAAAGCTTCTAATTTCAAAGTTCATGCCTAAGTTTTGCTGTGGCATTTTTTAAAGGTTTCTTTCACAAATAAATCACTTTCTGATACAGTTCTAATATTTACAAAGACATTTCGAAACTCTAAAACGGCGACGAAGAACGAACGAAGAAACAGTTTCGAGATGAGAAGACGACAAAGAATGAAACGTTGGCGCCAATGTGTGTACGACGTACCCATATTGGCCCAACGTCCTTTGATGTTTGGTCGAAATACCGACAAGCAACGGAGCCGTACCAACGTTGGCGCCAACGTTGGTTCCAACGCTATTTCACCGATCCACACATTGGACGAACACTGTTGGCGCCAACGTTGGGTCCAACGTGTGGATCCGGCCTTAGAAGCCGCGCAGCTTGACTCGCAGCTGCACTCTTGACTCGCCGTTCCACTGTCTTTTCACCCTGAGGTTGGCAGCACAGACAAAGCGCACGTGTTCCGTGGACAGGCAATGGTAGTAGAGTGGGGGTAGTGTTGAAAGTTGTTCATAATAACAATATTGTACTGCTCGTTGTTGATCCAAATAAATCTATAAACATTGGTGTTGTAATTAAAGTAGTACTGTTTAGTACTGTACTCGCAAGTTTTCAATAAAAAATGCTTAACTGTACTTCAGTGACTTCACAAACAATTGTGTCGTGTGTAGTTGTGTGTGTATGGGTAGGTGTAAAAATGAATCTGCAGAATAACTCAAAACTTGATGATCTGACTGAACACTTTATCCAGTTAGTTAAGCATGACTTTGAACAAAAACAAAATATGTAATAAAAACCTATTCTGACGCTGTGACTTTATTCATACATTGAGCAATTTCATCTCTGGTGGAAAATAACCTGTTTCATTAAAGACTAATTGTTTAAACAGTAGGACATCAGCTTGCATAAGAAGTGACTATCTCACTCAACGATTTACACTGATTTCATGGCCTACCTGTGCGCAAGGAAACATGTGCAACTGCCCTCAGAATTACTGCCAAAAATGCTGCTACTGCAAGGTCAAAAACTAAATACAGGATTCGCAGTAGTGCAATGCGAACCCACTAACTACACAAATACTAATTTTGTCCATCTCTGTAGTATTTAAATCAGATAATTAATTGGGTTTCGGGATGAATGAGTAACACGAAACAGACTTGAGGCTGAAGTTTAAACTTAAGAACTTTATTTTTTTTCATTAAAGGAGAACATGAACTTAAACAATATTACACAAAAGGGTGGTTATAACTTGGGAACGTCTTACATAAATCTTTCTAGGAACTCATTTACTTCTACTATGATTTTCAACAAAAGAAAAACCAGCCAGTAGTTTTTACAAATTTAAAAAAAAATCGAAATTGTCTACATCACACTTCGTCCGTTGCCCCCCCCCCCCCTCCACCACCACCACCACCACCGCCATCCTGTAAACATACTAAATTCCTGCACTATACTTTTAATTATTTTAAACAATGGACATAAAAGACAAAAATTGAACCCTTCATGTTGAATGTCTGTTAGAGATGGGCTACAATGACGCGAAGCACCTAATAATGAAAAAAATGACTTTCCTTACCTTTATTCTTGATAAACACAGACCCTTTTCAAGTTCAAATATTTATCAACATTTTCACACACAAAAAATATTCGAATGATTCAAGCTAATGCTGCAATTTGCGACAACATTCCAAGGCTGCTTGCACAACACTACCCTGCTCACCCGTCGGAGGCCGGCAACCAAACTCAGAAGTTCAAACGCGGGACAGCGCACACCAAAAATTGTCTTTGTGGAGCCAAAGGTATGACTTGACAGACATTCAACGTTATTATCATTGCATACCTACGTTTCAGTGTTGCGTGTGCGCTACAGATGTTACTTGGGTAATTGTCTTGTTCTTGTATACGCTGAGAGTAGTGAGAATGCTTACTGTTGCAGAGAGAGCCTTTTTAGTGGAAGAGGTTTTCCGGGCAGGAGGAAACTTCACGGAGCATGTGAGACGACAATTTAGATTGCGTTTTCCTACGTCGAGGTGTGCACATCGCGACACTGTACGTAATTTAATTCGCAAATTCCGGACAACAGGTTCAGTTCATGATGCACCACGAACTGGTAGACCCACGGTTTTAACAGAACGGAAGCTCGACGACATTTCGGACATCATCTTTTGGAGTCCAACAAAATCAGTAAGGCTAAAGTCTATCGTACGACAACACACAAGGCTGCAACCAAAGAACTGGGGCTGTATCCGTATAAAATTACTGCAGTGCCACAATTACCTTGTAGGGACCATACGAAAAGAAAAGCATAATGTGAATGGTTTCAGCGATTTATCAACAGACAAGGAGTTGGTGTTTTAGATCGAACATTTTTCACTGATCTGGCTACATTAATTCTAAAAATTCACGTATTTGGTCATCAGAAAATACACATGCCTTGAGAGAAAAGCCATTGCACTCAGGGAAAATCGAAGTGTCGATTACCGTAACACGAGCGCGAAGCCGGCCGCGGTGGCCGAGGGGACTGAGGCGCTCCAGTCACGGTCTGCACGGCCACTACGGTCGGGGGTTCGAATCCCCCCTCGGGCATGGATATTTGTGCCGTCCTTAGCTGTAGATAGTTCATAAGTAGTTTGTAAGTTTAGGGACTGATGACCCCGTAGTTAAGTCCCATAAGCTCTACAAACATTTGAACATTTGATAAGATCAAGCATTCATTTTTCCAGCAAGACAACGCTACAGCTCATACAGCACACAAATGCCTACGACTTTTAGATGAAATCTTTGGAGGCAGAATAATTACAAAAGGTCTCTGGCCTCCTTGATCACCGCATGTGTCTCCTCCCGACTATTTCCTTTGGGGGTGCGGCTAAAACATGTGTTGATCAAAATAACCCAAAGACAATACATGAACTTAAGATAGCGATAGCTGAATATCTGCATTCGATTATTCGTGAAATATTGATAAAGATATTAGAAAATATAGGTAATCTTGTTGAACTATGCCTCCAAGAAATAGGAAATCATTTGCAGCACCTATTGTGATAATGGCGAGTATAGTGTATTTGCTTGTAATTAATGTAACTAATTAATCTCATTGTTTAACTGTAATAATGTTGAATCTCATCTCGCAACGTAACTGCATCCGGTAGCAGTGAAACCCGCCTACTAGGTTATGCAGCGACATGAATGTGCTTTCACCCTCACGCTCCCTGCAAGGCGAGACGCGCGGATCTTGCCGCTGTAGAGAAACTTCGCGGACACACTGTAGTTCAGGAGATACGACGTCACAAACAGTGAGATGAGCGAAAACTTGTAACATCATTCGGTACGTGAATAACAAGACTATATTTCCCCCCCGTTTTATAATGAGATCACGTAACAATTTGTAAGATCTTTCTTCAGATGACAAACCTATAAGAAACTTTTTTTCGTTTACAACCCACCAAAATAATGAAGGAAAAAACTTTCACTTAATAATATTCTGGTGGTGATGCAGTAGAACTACGTCACGCAGTATGACGTTACAATTTATTATTCTTATACTTCGAACTGTATTTGTGGAACCATTTTACAGACAGGAAGCACACATAAAACTAAATGTACCTTCGAAGTTATGTCATAGTATGACATATAGTTCAGGATTATGAGTAATGTAATACAGTTTATGAAAAAGCACCTTAAAATGTACGGTGTTATAATTCAATTGTTCGAATATTTGTAAAACTATGGGACCAAACTCCAGTGGTCGATTGACTTACATACTAGTTTAACTTAGAGTAAGGAACACACACACACACACACACACACACACACACACACACACACACACACACACATAATCTCCCAAAGGAGGACTCGAACCTCCGGCGGGAAGGAGCTGCAACCTCCGGCGGGGAGGAGCTGCACACTCCGCAACAAGACGCCTTAGCTGCGCGGAACGTTATAATTAATTAAATTGTTGCTCTAACTGTATAAACGACACATTTTGAACATTTGATTTTATATTACATTCTCGAATCGCTCCAGACATATGCCGGAATGGTTTATTTCAAAGGGCACTGCTCGTTTCCTTCAACATTTCCGTCTTTAATGACCACTTTTTCGACTTCGACGGGCGTTAAACCCCAATCTGCTTCCTTACTATTTCCAAGTTAGGTCTTTCTGAGTTCGAGTTTGTCCAGCCAAACACAGTGTAAGTACCGGCATATGAATCATGTCCGGTCCACTGGTCTGGTTTCAGCAGTCTCATAATTAGAATGTATCAAATGTTTGTATAGTCTATGGGACTTAACTACGAGGACATCAGTCCCTAAACTTACAAACTACTTATGAACTACTTACGAACTAGGACGGCACAAATATTCATGCCCGAGGGGGGATTCGAACCTCCGACCATAGTGGCCATGCAGACCGTGACTGGAGCGCCTCAGTCTCCTCGGCCACCGCGGCCGGCTCATAATTAGAAACAGATTTTAACTGATTTTTTTTCTCTTTTTATTTTTGTTTATCTGCTGGTAGGTATAGACATACGACAATTCGTGTCGGGACGTGTTGTCCCAACGTCGTGCAAGGCCAGACGTGCTGTCTACCTAGCTACAACACGCTCTAAAACACCCCGCTACATTCCACGGAACGTACTGCTCATCATGATTTCCTCTGCGACCGCAGAGGTCTCCAGCGCCCGTTGCGGGCTGGCGCATTTATCATTGTGTTTACAAAGATGGATGTGCGTAAAATTACACGGTATCTCTCGGTGATCGTCGAAGGAAAAATAAAATAAAATAAAATTTAAAAAAAAAAACGAAATGTATGTGGCATGCAATACTCTTACATAATTTTTTTCCCCTTCAATAAGCACAAAGACGGTACATTTATCTGAAAGCGTTTGAGAATAATAAAGAAATTTAAGATAAAATCATTTTTGGCAAAAATTCTTTAAAAAATTGTCGACGGTAAAATAAATCATTTGTACCAGCTCCAGTGTCTCTTATATCCTCATTTTCCACGTTGTATATATTATGCATATACTGAGATAATAGGTTCTGACCAATACATTTTACTTGTTATACAAGCGGGACAACGCCTCAACTCGACAATGTTCGTTGTAATAATGTGTGCGCCGGCCGCGGTGGCCGAGGGGACTGAGGCGCTCCAGTCACGGTCTGCACGGCCACTACGGTCGGGGGTTCGAATCCCCCCTCGGGCATGGATATTAGTGCCGTCCTTAGTGTTAGCTAGTTCATAAGTAGTTTAATAATGTGTGTTTTTAGTATTGTACTTAAACACTGTTTCTCATACACTGCATCTGCTTCCGTAAACACGCGCTAGCCATGTTCACTTTGCACTGTGAAACTGAAGTATTCCAACATTGTACTGCAACTTTATTCAAACACTCTGGGGAAAACCGAATGGCCTAGAACGAAAATCTCGACATATTCTCTCGTGGACAAAGTTCATTCTCGTTCCCAATAAATAACGTCGAATACCGAATGTTATAATTGTATGAAATTAACAAATAAGTTACATAAACCGTAATTAAACCAAATAGTTAAAAATATCTGGGAGTGTGTAGATGCAAACCTGTTATTTACATCTCTTTTTCTCCGCAGCTCGTGACGCTAACAACTGCGGTAATAAGTCGTCTTAAAAACAAATAACAAAGAATATCGGACATTATACTTGAATTATAAGAAATAACTAGAAACGTTAAGGAAACAAAAAAGGAAAATTATAAATATATAGGGAGTGCACAGACTCCGAACCCGTTCGCCGATCATAGTCCGCAACGCTACCTACTACGCTATTCCTACACTCAGACAGAGGGTTCCGAATTAAGATACACTACACTTTTAAAACATGTTGTAATATTTATGTATGACATAGTATCAGAAAGACGCTTCTTTGTTAGAATGCTTTATACCGTAGCAACGGAAAGATATTCTTTCACATTGTGCAAATTATAACACTGACACACGTTAAATACGAGAACCTTTAAAGCTATGAAAATGCAATTTTCGGTAATTTATTTTAAAAAAGCCATATCTAAAATGACGCCTTTTTCAAAATTTCTTCAATATTCTGAAGCTTTCAAAAACATTATATTCATATATCATACGCTACAACGAAAGAAGGCACGAAATACGAAGTTCCGTTTGCAATATGGCGGCTCAAAAGTTCTGCTTGTCACGTGAAAACCAGGCCGCTTCTCAATGGCCACGTTCCGCTCCACGAAGCAAAAATCTAACATGCTGGATCCTTCATTGCACGCTTCGCAGGGTAGCGGAACGTGGTATTCGACGCTGGGGGGCCACCACTTCCTCCTCCAAGTGCGTTTCCACGTCCCGATAGAGGACGGCTTTAGGCTAAACTCCTGCGACACCCCAGGCGCCCTGGCTTCAAACACCTGCATGCATTACCCAAACTAGCCCCCGTCCCTCTCAAAACCTCATATTTCTCCCTACTTCGACCATTGTACTCCATTGGTTGCAGCCAGGAATTCGGCCCCTCTTGTACAACCGCACTGACATATGCATCAGTCATTGATATGGAGACTTACAATTCAGAAATGCGGCGTCTATTTTTGTCACGCTGTATTTCTTAATAATTGTTAGAAGATAGCTAACAAGCTGGCGTCAGAGTTACTGACTACGTACTGTCTCACCAGTGATAGCGAGGCTAATATGACACGTTAATCATTTTTATTGTACGCTGGCCGCCGTGGCAGAGGAGACTGAGGCGCTCCAGTCACGGTCTGCACGTCCATTACGGTCGGGGGTTCGAATCCCCCCTCGGGCATGGATATTCGTGCCGTCTTTAGTATTAGCTAGTTCGTAAGTAGTTTGTAAGTTTGTGACTGATGACCTCTTAGTTAAGTCCCTTAAGGTTAACAAACATTTGAACATCATTTTTATTGTAAGACGACAGCTTTGGCCTTAGATAGTTGAGTAAAATGTTTGCTCCTCAAACAATCGTGTAGTTACGTTTCGTAAATCAGTCGCCTTTAGGCGTACTACGCAAAGTGAGGACCGCGCGGAAGTTTCTCTCGCGACTGTGAGACAACGTCTGAATAATTTACAGCTATTTCCAAAGTACCGTCTTCCATTCACGGTGGCATCTGAATGGATTCCTTCTGGGTCGAATGCTTCGGAACACGTATCCTGGTTTCTATTATACAATAAATCCGCAGCACAGCATTTTAGCGGTGGTGTTTCTCCTGGGGAAGAGATCGGAAATGAAATAATTTCCGCTTTGGCAACTGTAGTCGGTTGCGGGGAGTGTCGTGCAAGTTTTAACGGGAACCGGCCCACGGAGGCGGCCGGCGCCTGCTCGCTCTTTGTAGCGTGCCTCACCCACCCCCCAACCTCGGCCAGTGGTAGGTCTCCATTAGGGCGGCATGCGAGGCATCTGCCACAGCGGGCCGTGCTGCTGTGCGCGCCACAGACCGAGACCGAGACCCTTGTCCGTCTGAGGCGAGTGAGCGCCCTGGCTGGCCCGCCTCTCTCAGCACGTGCCGGCGCTCACCTTATCACTCAAAATCAAATGTTTGTAGAGCTTATGGGACTTAACTACGGGGTCATCAGTCCCTAATCTTACAAACTACCAGCTACTACTAAGGACGGCACAAATACCCATGCCCGAGGGGGTATTCGAACCCCCGACCGTAGTGGCCGTGCAGACCGTGACTAGCGCGCCTCAGTCCCTTCGTCCACCGCGGACGGTTCACCTTATCACTGCCACGTCATCAGTTACACGCAATCCACCTACTGACTGAGGCGCGGAAAAAATTTCTGCCAAATAAAACACCAAATGTTAGTAAATCTTTGCGACTTAACTGCTGTGGTTGTCAGTCCCTAGGCTTGCAAACTACTTGTTTTTGTTGTTGTTGTTGTGGTCTTCGTCCGCAGATTGGTTTGATGCACGATACGCTGCCATGTGCAAATCTCTCCATTTTAGAATAAGAATGCCAGCCTACATTCTTTTGAATCTGCTTACTGTATTCATCCCTCGGTCTCCCTTTACGATTTTTACCCCACACATTTCCTTCTAATGCTAAGTTGACAATTCCTTGAAGTTTCACAATGTGTCCAACCAATCTATCTCTTAGTCAGGATATGTCAGAAACTCCTTTTCTTCCCAATTCTGTTGAGCACCTCCTCATTAGTTACGTGACCTACCCATCTAGTTTTCATCATTCGTCTGTAGCACCACATTTCAATAGCTTCTATCATCTTTTTATCTGAACACCTTATCGTCCACGTTTCACACTCATACAATTCTACACTCCAGACAAATGCTTTCAGGAAGGACTTTCTATCATTTAAATTAATATTGGATGTTAATAAGTTTCGCTTCTTTAGAAACGCATTTCTTCCCATAGCCAGTCTGCATTTTATATCTTCTTTACTGCGGCCATCAGAAGTTATTTTGCTACCCAAATAACAAAATTCATCTACTACTTTTATTGTCTCATTACCTAATCTAATTCCTTCAGCATCGCCTCATTTTCTGACACTGAATTCCATTGCCTTCGTTTTACTCTTGTTAATGTTCATCTTATATCTTCCTTTCAAGACATTGTCCATTCCATTCAATTGCTCTTCCAGATCCTTTGCAGTCTCGGACAAAATTGCTATGTCATCGGCAAACCGAAAAGTTTTTATTTCTTCTCCCTGAAATATAATTTCCTCTCCAAATTTCTTCTTCAATTCCTTCACTGCTTTCTCAATGTTCAGATTTAACAATATTGGGGAAATGCTACAACCGTGTCTTACTCCCATCCCAACCTCTGTGTTCCTTTCTTGCCCCTCGACTCTAATAACTGCTGTCTATACTTTATCCCCGCTACCTTCACAATGTGAAACAGTGTATTCCAGTCTACATTGTCAAAAGCTTTCTCCAACTCGACCAAAGCAAAAAACGTAGGTTCGCCTTTCCTTAGCCTATCTTCTAAGATAAGTCGTAATGTATTGCTCCCGTTTTGCTACATTTATCCTAAATCCAAACTGATCTTCCCCGAGGTTGGATTCCACAAGTTTTTCCATTCGTCTGTAAGTAATTCGTGTTAGTATTTTGCAACCATGACTTATTAAACTGGTAGTTTGTAATTTTCACATTTGTACGTTCTTGCTTTCTTCGGAATTGGAATTACAATATTTTTCCTGAAGTCGGACTGTGTTTCCCCTGTCTACTTACATTAACCTAAACACACACACACACACACACACACACACACACACACACACACACACACACACACACCTAAGCCAATGCCCGAGGGAGGACTCGAACCTCCGACGGGAAGCAGCCACGCTGTCCTCAACAAGGCGCCTTAGAGCGCATGGCCATCCCACCGGTGTTTCTGACGAATATAAAGGCAAAAAATGCCTGTTCTCTACGCCTGTCGCTGTAAAATATAGCCATTGTGTAGTGGTCGAGCGCTTTAAGGCGCTTTGCTGCGGAGCAAGTAGTTGCACGCCACGGAGGTTCCAGTCCTCTCTCGGGCATGGTGTGTGTGTGTGTGTGTGTGTGTGTGTGTGTGTGTGTGTGTGTGTTGTCTTAGCATAAGTTATTTTAAGTAGTTCGTAATCCTAGGGACTAGCAATAGCAGCATTTACGTCCATTAGGTCTACAAACATTTGAATATTTTGTAAAAAATAAGTCATGGATTACGTTAACAAAATTGTGTTTATTCAAAGTAGTCTCCCCCCGAATCAATACACAGTTGAAAGTCAGTGTAGTGCTTTTCGATTCACTTTAGGTTAGTAGCATTAGAAGTAGCCCGTTTGCGATAGCCTTTTGATAGCTCAAAATTTAATTGCAAAAAACGCCTATCTCCATAACTCGCACCATTTCAGAGATTGTGTTGGTAAATCAATTCTTGACTTGAAAAATATTCGGGGTGGGGGTGGGGGCACAGAAGAAAAAGGAAAGAAACGGCGATTCGACACTGTAACGTGCGCCCACTCATTAGGTCGGCACTTAATTTTACATATGCTTTTGTTGGCCGCCAGCGGCCTGAGCCTTTCCTCTGGCGCACAACCCGCTAGAGGGCGGCCACTGTGCCCTACCTCGTCTATCACGCGACGGGCTGAAGAAAAAACTTCAAGTAGAAATTGTTTAATATCGAGTACCTTTTCTTTGATTTTTTTTTTTTTTTTTTTTTTTTTTTTTTTAGTTATTTTAACTCTGAAAATCCGTACAACGTGTAAAGTTACAATTCTGCATATGGCTCCCCCGTCATATTCTTCTGCTTATGATGATGATCGTGTGGCATTTTTGGCCTTTAGACCCCATTTGAGATTGTGTTAACTCGGTTGTCTGATGCAAGTCTTAAGGTGACACCACTTGGGCTACTTGCGTGTCGATGATGAAGCAATGATGATTAGGACAAGACAACACCCAGTCCCCGAGTGAAAAAAATTTCCGACCCGACAGGGAATCGAACCCTGGCTCCCTGCGTGGCAATCTAGCACGCTGTCCATTGGACATTCTTCTGCTGTAATTCAGTTAATGGAAGTTCGAAGAACAGCTTGAGGTTCGTACTTGATCTGAGAATCAATATAACGCAGTTAAATACACTTTATAAAGAAATATATATCATGAATCATAAGTAATGATTCATGCATATTGGCACTGGTTTCGTTATTTTAGAAAACACCCCCATATGTATGAATGTTTGCAATAATTACCCCCTTTCAATCCGAAATTCTATTACTTCATGAACAAAAATATTTCTCTACGTAATGATTGCAATAATCCATATTTGCAACAGTTGTTCATTTTTTGAGGGAAATATGGAATGACTCCACATGTCATCGTGGAACAGGATATGTTTCCTTTATGGAAACTAACAACATTTTCAAACTGTTTAGTACTACTTTCGTCATTTGACAATAATTTAAGGGAAAAAAAAACAATTTTTCAGATTAGTTTATTTCCTTTACTTTAACAAAACAATTTATAAGTCTCCAACTTAGACATTAAGCAACAATATTACTTTTGTCAATGCACTGAAGCGTATTGATCTGTTCCTCTAAGTAATGGTAGAGAACACAGCCACAGTGAATTTTGGAGAGTCCTGCAGTGTTGTTTAGTCTTGGGACAGATAGATGTGGCTAAAGATAAACATTACATTACCTTATGGCGAAACCGGAAAAGGTTAATTTCTTTTGTAATGGTCTTCCAAAAAGGCCGAAAAGTAACAAAATAAAAAATAAAAATAGCACTGGGCGATTTTTCGTTCAAATTTTTCCAAATATTTCAACAAAAGAATAATAAAAATGTAAGTAATAAAAATTAAATATATAAAAAATTATAAATTAATTTTTTTAATATGTTTTAATTACTTTTCTCAGATATGTATTCAAAAATCAGAAACCGCAACCTAAAATTTGCCGTATAACACGCTAGTCCGATTTTCAATGGCATTCAGTACTGTTGTACAATGGTCTTCCATGTCCATAACCATAAGCGGATCCAAGGGAGAGAGAGGTCGTTCACCGCCCCCCCCCCCCCCCCCCAGCAGATTCTCACTCTCTCTCTTTCTCTTTCTCTCTCTCTTTCTTTTTATTATTATTATTCTTTTTTATCTTTTTTATATTTCTATCACTGCACTAAGTCTTCAAAACTGTGAGAGTTTTGTTTGATTGGGCATGGGGTAAAAAGGGGTGGCCGGTACTAGAGTCTTTCTGCTGAGCCAGAGTTTAGCTGACGATGAGAATTCTTTCACCGACCCTCCCTCCCTCCACCAGGCCGTCCTAGATCAGCCCCTGTCCATAACTGCGTCGTAAAGTTGTCGTTTCATTGCTAGCATCAGTCTGAGAAAAGTGAAGAAGTGGGCTGGGGCAAAATCCGTCGTATCTGGTGGGCGACGTAGGGCTGTAGGGCTGTTACCCGCCTGCTGACCAGATTGACCTCTATACTACCTCAATGTTGAACTTCAGCTGTCTCATTGTGCCAGCCAGAGGAGTTCGTATTTCGTTTCTGTCCAACTGAAGATATGGTTGCTAAGAAATGTTACTACTATTCGAAACAAAAATACGTTTCGATTCCACTCCTGTACAGGCCTTATCGCATATTGACGTACAGCTCAAACCAAGAAGTAAGCAAACAATTCTTTGTCATGTGCATATTGATGAAAATTCGTTTTCCAAACTTCGACATGAGTGGAATGCAACATGGCTCATGAATGTACAGGCATATTACTGTTCTACGCTCAGAGACGTGACCCTCGGAACTTGCCAACGGCCACACTGCAACACGGAAACGCGCCCCCACACTTGGCCGCCGTGTACTAAAATTCTTTACGCCGATCGGATCATGGTTGCCTTCGCCTCCTTCTCCTCGCCTGTCGGAAACGGCTGGCCAACGATAGACTGACTCGGGGTACACCACCCACTGCTACATTAATTCAACTTTGTCAACCTGCGAAAACAGCGTGGACGGAGACCCCAACAATTCATCCACATCCTCTTTGACTCATTTCCGGTTCGTATAGTCGCTGCCATAGCCTGAAATGACGGCCGCACTAAATAGCGATTTCATCATCTTCCTCACTTCATATGTGGCTGTATTCTTAATCATGTGATACTTGCACAACTTGTTATCTGCCTAATAAATTTAGCTGGTTATCTACGGCCCATCTTACCTTTGCAATCTGGACGGCCGGCAATGTATTTTACAGATAAAAGTACTCCAGCTAAGAACTACATCGAATAATAATGTTATTTTGTTGTAAAAATGTAGGCTTCTTTTTCGGCCCACTGTAGGTTACGGTAGTAACACTAAAAGTGGGCCTTTGCGATCGTCTTTTGACAGCTCTAAATTTAAATGAAAATAACGGCTTAACCATTCATCTGACACGAAAATTGAATAACCTAATTTGTAGAGGGAAAATTCTCTACAACTTTGCTCTCTTTTTTTCATATCTCGTATCGTTTGAGAGATATTTGCAATAATAACGGCGATTTGACACCGTCCAATGATTATACGAAAACCACCTGTTCGCAGAGGTCACGTGACATTCCTCGCCCAGAACTCTCTCTGGCATACGCCATCTTGGTTTGCGTATTTGATGATTTTCTTATTATAACTTACACGTTTTTATTTCAAAGCAGCGGCGCACTGAAGAATTAAAAAAAAAACACCTCGTTCTTCGTACGATAAATGATAATCTAGTGTCTAAAAATGCCTTATTAGCAACTGCCATCAACAGTACAAATATAAAGGACCCATTTCGTAGTTGTCTCCTGTAGTGTAGTGGGCAGAGCTTTGTATTATAAAATTCGTGGTCAGTGGTTCGGAATCCACCGCTACCGAAATTTTTTCTCCTTTTTTTCCTAAAGTGGTTACGTGTTGGGTGTATAGATATGTTGTAATCATATCACTATCATTTTTTTTATTATTTACATTATTATGGTTGTCCGTAATGTTTGAAAATAATTTTAAAACTACAAATCTAAAGTGGGCCGTAAAACACGTCAGTGCGATTTTTTTCTGATAATTTCTCTCCGGCTGGTAAAGTTGGGACGGCGGCCGCGCAGGCGGGCCACGGCGTGGAGCAGGCAGCAGGCAGCAGGCAGCAGGTAGCCGTGTTTATTTATTCGTCGGCCGGCGCCACGGCTACTCCGGTCGCCACGGCGACGTCCGCGGATCGATGCCCGGCGCGGACAGACGGGCCGTTGTTTGCACGGCGCGAATGTCAGGGGTCAACCGAGGGCGGCCGTCCACCTGCCGCGCCGCGCCGCGCATGCGCGCCAGCCCTGCCTGTAGCGGCGAGTCTGCGGGAAACGCGCCCTCTGCAAAGCGTACTATGCCCGACAGGGTCATCACATTGAAGCTGATAAAAGTGCGTTATCAGGTCTTCGAATTCCTTTATAGCGTCCTTCGCACAGTGAAAGTTGCCATGTCTATAAACCTTTTCTACTTATATTTATACTTGAATATAATAAAACCTGAGTGTAAAATTTATTACATTCAATATCTAAATATCAGTCAAGTCGGAAAAATGTTTAAATACTTTATTTTATAATAAGGTAACCGGTTTCGGTCATCCTCAAGCCGATTTAACTCACGTTGCTGCAGAGAGAAGAGCGTGCGGCGAATGCAACGTGAGGCAAATCAGCCTGCCGATCATCTTAGCATAGATCGAAACCGGTTACCTTATTATAAAATAAAGTGTTAAAACCTTTTTGCGAACTTGACTGATATTTTCATATTGAATCATATACCACTTCACTGCATTACTAATAGGAATAAGTGTTTTCCAAACTCATTATTATATTCCTGTTAGATTTGGACACAAATAATACAAAACTCATGTACGAAATAGGTGTGGCCCCGTGTGTCCAACGAATCTGTCTCGATCACAATCTTCTAGCAGCAGAATAAGTCGGTTAATCCATTATGAGTTAATATCAGTACTTTGTAAATTTTGCATCAAAATATGATAATATGCAGGTTGTTCAAAAAAGTGGAATACTTTGTGAGGTGGTAGCACTTAACGAGACAAGAAAAACAAGCCCAGTATACGTGAATCCGAAACGCATACTTCCTAAGATAAACCCGTATTCATAGGAAGGGTCGCACGACTCCTGATTGCCATCAGTGACGCAGAACTACTGTTTACAGTCGAGATTTTATTTACCGACGAGGTAGGGTTCACAAGAGATGTTTTTATCAATTTCCATAGCGAACATGTATGAGCAGGTGTAAATCCCCAATTAATTCAGGAAAGGAGATATCAACACTACTTCTTAGTCAACGTATTCCCCCTCCCCCCTCTCCCTCCAGGGGTCTTAGGGTTCTTTCCTATGTGGATGGCGAGCGCGGGGCCCCGACCTGCAGCAGTATTTCTCCCTTCTTTCCAGCCTGTACTGCATTTCCTTTCCTTCCCATCTTTTCCTTTCTTCCCTTTCCTATCCTCACTCCTGCTCCCCACCGGGGGAGGGACTGATGGCCTACGCAGTTTTGTCCCCCTGTCTCAAAAGACCAAGAAACCAGTCAACGTATGGACAACGTACTTGACGATAGATTAATATGACCAAACGTGGTGCTAAAAAGGTTAAATGGGGTACATTGTCGGGACTTCGTCATTAATGTTTGTTTGTAGAGGTTATGGGACTTAACTAAGGGGTCATCTGTCCCTAAACTTACAAACTACTTATGAACTAGCTAATATTAAGGACGGCACAAATATCCTTGCCCGAGGGGGATTCGAACCCCCAACCGTAGTGGCCGTGCAGACCGTGACTGAAGCGCCGCAATCATCTCGGCCACCGCGGCCGGCCCTCACTTGTTGCTTGCCACCAATCTAACGGCTTCCAATACTAAAATAAAAATTTTATTATCAGTAATTTAGATAATTCTTGGACTATTTAAAATACTGTCGAATTCTACGCATGCTATCACACGTATGACGATTAGAAACTGTTTGTCTTTAAGCAAGCGACACTAAAATACGCCAATTACGTTTATCCATTTCTCGAAAATTTGTGTTCGCCGTCACGAAACGAAACGCAGCAAGGTAATGGACAAGATTTGCTACGTTTGCGTCTCTGTGTAAACACCTGCGCTTTGGAGCCAACTTAAAAGATAATAGTATAGTGCATGGTGTTCATAATAATTTTACAAAATCTGTATTGAGAATCGAAAAAGTTTGAAGATAAAATTCAGCTGAATGCTCTCTAGAAATACGTTCCTGACTGGCAGGTTCTGGCCGTGGAACTGCGGTATGGGTGCTGTGCTGGCTGGGCGCGTGCGCATACCTTGCTGATGGGTCAGCTCAGTGGTCAAAGGCAGGCCGGGCAGCTTCGAAGCCGTGCCGCCGGCTCGTAGTGCGCAGCCCTAGGGCCCTCAAAGTGCAGGTGGAATGCCAGGCGATGGCTCCAGCCGGCTGGCCCTGCCTCCAGAAACCCAGTTTGAAGCCCCTAGCTGGTGGCCAGCACATCAACTGCGCCACGTAGTTAATGGAGCTGGCATAATTTAGCTGTATACTGGATGGCTGCTGCCTGCCGAATGCGCGATGCTGTTGTAGGAAGTCAGAGCGTTTCTGCTGGCTGTGGCCTCGTGTTTTGTGACTGATGGGAGGCTACAAGCACATTTTGGGCTGTTTAAACGTCACACTGGTGTACATCACCGTTTGTCGACCTTTTTTTTGCTCCGGAACACACCAAAGTACGTGGCAAACTTTCGCAGCACACCTGTACGGGAATTTTTCCGAAGATGCACAAGCAGTCACGTGTAGAAAATACAATACTTTATTGTAATTACGGAAATTTAAATTTTGCTACACCAAGAAATGTTTTACTGATTTTTTTTTGTTCCATATACGAAGAAATTAAAAATTTTGCAGCACGCCAGTGATGTATCCCCGAAACATCAGTGCGGTGCGAATAGCGATTACGAAACGCTTGGTGCACTTATATAGCGACACGACTGAACGTAGCTTGCAGATGGCCTATTTTCAGGGAGTTGTGCAACCGATATTAGAATCACAACGGACCTAATTTCACTTGCCTGGTTGCAAAGGTTTACTGGAAATTCAAATCGTAATAGAGATGATTCTTGACGCTGGTTTGGCCTCCTGTAACGATGGTTTTTACCTACATTCTTTCTGTATGTGTTGTATTATTATTAGAAATAGTACAAGCAAAAGCGCTGCTGTGAAATGGCCGACTGTTCTAAGGCTCCCTGCTGCCGGAGCACGCTGTTGGTACCCGTCGGCGGTACGAGTCCTTATTCGGGCATGTATGTTGATTTTTTTGAAGCAAATATTCCCGCATCATTTATTTCATTCTTAGTGAAATATGACATTATCGTGGTCTAAACCTGGAACCACCAAAAAAAAGGTACATTGATCTGTGCTAGCCGTCATTATTTCTTTGAAATATTACCGTCTCATTCTTTGACTTCAGATCTATATAATACACTGTTTACCATGTACATTGCAACACCCTGAAGGAAGCATCCAAATTTGATGCATTTTGCAGCACGCGTTGATGAGAGCTGCAGATAAATAACATTCGGCGTAGGCGCTCATCGTGGCTGTATAAAGGAAGGATAGAAGGCTATCATAAGACCTGGACACTTGATGGTTGCGACTGTGTGGTAGGGTTCGATGAATTGTCATTTACATTGCTTCCCGCAGACAACAGGATTTATACATCGGAAACCCCGAGAGCAGTTTACGAAACGGCATGCCTGCTTCGTACAGTCAATAATACGTGAGGTTCCGTCGTAATTTGAGCATCTGCATTCTGGAGTTCAGATGTTTTACAGAAAACTGCTTACTATTAGTAAAAAACACTGATGATAGAGTGAAAGCTTTCACGATCGGTTGACATATTGATTAATAAATCTTCTTGCCGACTGTCCGCAAAACTCAACAGACGATCAACCTCCGAAGAAGTCCGACGCAGCATCGGACGAAATGTCAGGAAGCAGTAACTTTTGTATAACATGGTCTGACTACCCAGAAGATTTATTAACCAGTAAATAACAATGACCGCCATATTGGAAAATGATAATCCGCCATTAAGGTTCGGGTGTGCTTTGTACAGCATCACAAAATTATCCAACTTCTCCCGTGGACAACAAGACATCATGTCTCAAGATAACTGAATAGTTTTGGGGGTTTTAAAGCAAACAGTGAGGACCAAATTTGATGCTCAAATATCGATCAATCGATCGGTGGATGTATTGCCACAAGAATAGATAATATTCTGTTGTAAACTGTAAAGACACTTCACGAATCTATTCATCAAAGAATTAAATCTCTTCTCACAACCAATGGTGGGCCAACTCCTGTTCATAAATAAATTGAGTCTCTGTAAGGTGTTCATCTTATTTTGTCCACGCTCTGTAAGTACCTATCGTTAGAATCAAAACGTTCATATACGGTGGCCATAACGTTTGGTGCATTTACCATAATTTTACTTGAATATCTTTTAGCGGGCTTACTTCATAAAATACTATTTCTAAGGGAATCTCATCGTGATTTGTCCTGAAGAATGACAGGTAAGTAAGTACGCGTAATGCGCGGGTATGGCCGTGTGGTGTAAGGCGTCTTGCTAGGGATCGTGCGACACTTCCCGTCGGACGGGAGAGTCACGAATGTGTATGTTGTCCTTAGCATAAGTAGTCCGTACGTCTAGGGACCGACGACCTTCGCAGATTGGTCCCGTAGGATTACAAAGATTTCTTACAGATAAAGGAAGATTGTAGGACGAACATTTTGATCAACTACAGTCTTGTCTTTATTTTAAAATCAGTTGTTCAAACACTGAGCCTAGTGAGAAGCTGCGCGAGTAAAATGAAAACGAAACTGACATGCAGGAGTGACGTCAAGTCCAAAGACTTGATTGGCAGCTGTAAATTTGAAATAATACTGTCTATATTTTTAGAAAGGTGTTTACCGGCCGCGGTGGCGAGCGCTCTGCGACGCGCCAGTCACACTCTGCATGGCCACTACGGTCGGGGGTTCGAATCCCCCCTCGGGCATAGATATTTGTGCCGTCCTTAGTATTAGCTAGTTCATAAGTAGAGCTCTTGCCCACGAAAGTCAAAGGTCCCAGTTTCGAGTCCCGGTTCCGGCACACAATTTTAATATGCCAGGAAGTTTCATATCAGCGCATACTCCGCTGCAGAGTGAAAAAGTTTCATTCTGGAAACATCCCTTAGGCTGTGGCTAAGCCATGTCTCCACCATATCCTTTCTTCCAGGAGTGCTAGTCTTGCATGTTTCGCAGGAGAGCTGCGAAGTTTGGAAAGTAGGAGGCGAGGTACTGGCGGAAGTAAAGTTGTGAGGCGGCATCGTGAGTCGTGTCGGAATAGCTCAGTCGGTAGAGCACTTGCCCGCGAAAAACATAGGTCCCAGGTTCGAGTCCCGATTCCGGCACACAATTTTAATCTGCTAGGAAGGTTCAGTTCATAAGTGGTTAGTAAGTTTAGCGATTGATGACCAAATGTTTCAAATGTTTGTATAGCTTATGGGGCTTAACTACGGGGTCATCAGTCCCTAAACTTACAAACTACTTACGAACTAGCTAATACTAAAGACGGCACAAATATCCATGCCCGAGGGGGATTCGAACCCCCGACCGTAGTGGCCGTGCAGACAGTGACTGGAGCGCCTTAGTCCTCTCGGCCACCGCGGCCGGCGACTGATGACCTCGTAGTTACGTCCCATAAGATCTACAAACATTTGAACATTTAGAAAGGTGTTTTTCATCTACCTACCGTTCAGCACCGAGGAAGCTTGTTCTGGAATAAGGTAGCCACTTATAATAAACGACTACTTACTGAGGTAAACATACAGTACTACCATATTTTGTTGGTCAATGGTAAATTAGCATTTCACCAGTTGTGAATTATGTAACGTGCATGTGATTAACAATGTCGTTAGAAATTTCTAGAATAAGACGAAGGACCTTCGACTGGATGGCAGTTGGTGTGTGTTATGATCCAATGCAAGTAACAGTTTTGCACGGGAAGCTCGCTTGTCGCCAGGTGGTAAAGGGTGATCAGCGAGAGCACCAGCCGCGCCGCAGCGACGCACAGCTCGCACCTCCGCCGTTCCCCGACGTGGAAAGTACATAATCCGCTTTTAATGCACCTTACAACTTTTAATTAAAACAGCAGCGAGTTATTGGACCCGAGGAAATACAATTTAAGTTTGGTTTCGTTTTTCACTGATGACCCGAGTGATATTGTCTTTTATATTCATAGCCATAATTTCCCCCGGTTCTGTTCTTTGCTTGTGTTACCTTGTAATTTTAGATCTGAAGATAATTCAACAAATTACGCGTATAAAATGGAGTGTCTTGATCGTCGGAAATGGTACAACATCAAAGAGTGGGCTTCTTTACATTGGAATTCTTGTAACCTCCTCGGATAAAATATCTCTCTGAATTTTCTTTTAGAAGTAATAATGCAGTGTCTTTGTCGAGTTGCTGAGCGATACATTTAAAAAAATCTCTTTTAGATAATTTTAGGCCAAAAGAGAAATCATTAACATTAAAAGGAAACAGAGTATACCGTAGAAACTTAGCGAAACAATTATCCATTGATTTATACAGCTAACGCTATTTTCAGTAGTTCCATTGTTAAGGCTCGTTTGTCAAATTTAGGAACGGTTCAACGGTAATTTATTCATGCTTTATTCTCAGAAATGAAGAAAGCACATCATTTGGACACGTATTGCAATCATTAGCTTATAAAAGGCAAGAAAAGCAAGGAAAAGTAAGACAAACTTAACAGGCTTCGGGTTTAACATCCCTCCGATGACGTCATCATTAGAGATATAGAAGGAAAATTTAACCTACTACCCTCATTACTCGTACTTTTATCTGGCTTCTCCAGTTATGTGTGTCGTTGGTGCTTGTTTGCCGATATGCATCTTATAGGGAAGACGAAAAACAGCTAAATGAGAGTTTTTAATAATAATAAGCGAAGTATGATGGCTTATCTTCCCATCGATGAGATTAACACACATGCTGAAGAAGCTCTTAGACGCGATAGGCAATAGGACTTACGACATATGCTATTGTCAGGAACTATCCTGATGTTTACTTCAAGCCATTTAGGAAAAACAAATCTAAATCTCACTAACCGGACCAGGCTGTTATCCTATATGAGAATCGCCTGTCTTTCGAAGCTAATGACGTGAGTGTAGATCAGACGTGGCTTGCATTCAAAGAAATAATATCGACGTATTGAGAGGTTTACACGAAACTAACTAACAAAATAGGGGGCTGACCGTTCATGGTACGCAAAACAGGTTACATCACTCTTTCAATGGAAAAAAGAAAAAGAAAAAAATAAATGGCATGTCAAATTTAAACAGACGTGAAGTCCCCAAAACTGGCATTCTTTTACTGAAACTCAAAATATAGCTTGAACGTCAAGTGAAAAGGTTATATTAGAGATCCCACAACGAAACCCTGTCACTTAACGTTGTAGAAAATCCGAAGAAATATGGTCGTATGTCTACTAGCGGCAAAAGACAATCAATCAATACCTTCACTACGTGATAGCAACGGTGATGGTACCGATCACAGCTCTGTTGAAGCAATATTGCCAAAGCTTTCCGAAATTCCTTCACCGAAGAAGACGAAGCAAAAACTCCATAATTCTAATGAATAAAAGCTGCCACCCTGGCGTACTTTAGAAGTAGATATCCCTGAAGTATTAAAGCAACTTAAATCGCTTAACAAATAAAGGCTCCCCGTCCAGATTCTATACCAATTATGTTCCTTTCGGACTATGCTGATGCAGTAGCTCCTACTAGCTGTCATACACAACTCCTCGCTCAGCGTAGGTTGCGTACCCAAAGACTGGAAAGTTGCACAGGTCACTTCCATATTCGAAAAGGCAACAGGAGTGATCCGCAGAATTACAAGCTTATATCATTGACGTCGGTTTGCAGCGGGATTTTAGAACTTGTACTTTCCTACAACATTAGAACTACCTGGAAGAGAACGACTTATTGACCCATAGTCAACACGGAATCAAAAAGTATTGTTCTTGCGAAACACAGCTACCTTGTCCCTCACATGAAATGATGAGTGCTATCGACAAGGGACCTCAAATCGATTCCATACTTCTAGATTTCCGGAAGGCTTGTTTCACTGTACCTCACAAGCGTCTTATCAAACTGCATGCTTATCGAATATCGCCACAAATATGTGATTGTATTCGCGATTTCATGTCAGAAAGGTCACAGTACTTAGAAATTGATGGAAATTCAACGAACAAAACGGAAGAAATATCTGGCGTTCCCCAGGGAAGTGTTATAAGACCCTTACTGTTTCTTTATAAACGATTTAGGAGATAATCTGAGCAGCTCTCTTAAATTTTTCTCGGATGATGCTGTCACTTATCGATTAGTAAAGTCACCAGAAGATCAAAAGACTGTAAAATGATTCAGATAAGATATCTGCATGGTGCCAAAATGGCAATTGACCCTTAATAATGAGAAGTGTCGAGTCATCCATATGACCACTAAAAGAAGCCCGTTAAACTTAATTTACAAATTTAAAGGCGTAAATTTATTAAATACCTTGGAATTACAATTACAAACAACTTGAATTGGAAATAACACACGGAAATATTGCAGGGAAGGCGAACCAAAGGCTATGTTTCATTGGCAGAACACTTAGGAGATGCAACAGTTCTACTAAAGAAACTGCCTACACTGCACTTGTGCCTCCTATTTTGGAGTATCGTTGTGCATTGTGGGATCCTCACCAAATGGGTCTGACAGACGATTTAGAGAAAATTCAGAAAAGGGCAGCTCGTTTTGTATTATCGCGATATAGTGGAGAGTGTGTCACGGAAATGATGCACGAGTTGGGGGTGGAAATCATTAAAAGAAAGACTTTATTTGTTGCGGCGAAATCTATTTGTGAAATTTCTGTCACCAACTTTCTCTTCCAAATGCGAACACATTTTGTTAATACCCACCTACATAAGGAAACATGATCAACATAATAAAATACGAGAAATCAGATCGTAAACAGAAAGATAAAAGGTGTTCCTTTTTCCCGCGAGCTATTACAGAACGAAACTGTTGAGAAATATTACAAATCGATTCGATGAACCATCTGCCATACACTTAAAAGTGATGTGCGAAGTATTTATGTAGATGTAAATCCGTCGTCCTCCCAAATGCGAGCCAAGTAAGATATCCACTGAGACACTTTCTTAAGTAGCTTTAAGGGTTTTATTTATTTATTTATTTTTACCGGCGTCCACAGCAACCGTCCTTTGGCTCTCCATTTACGCCTTTACCAGCGAGCGTTACTAACCTTTCTGTCACTTGTCTGTGGGCCTTTGAAAATAAGAGTAATAAACAAAAGCAAACTTTTCCGTGAATTAATTGTAACACATCCAAATAAAATTACAATCTTTCTTTTTATTACAATAAACTGTATGGATGTGCCACTAAACAGTTTTTGTCACGTTCGTCAGTTGATATGTCTTAAAACGAAAGCTACTTGCCACGGAATGCTTGCTAGGTACGAGATGATCCCTCTTAGGCGCAGAGTATCATCTCCTTGCGTATCGTCATCGGGTGGAAATGTGTAAATATGAACTTCCTCCTTATTGCAATTATCGACGTAGCCAGTAAGGCAACATTTATTCACCATCTGAATGATTACAACAACTTAACAGACATTATAAACCTCAAAGAACCTAAAAACGACGATTTCGCAAACGAATTCAATTCAGAAGCATTGCTGCTCAGTCATTTACGTAACTCGACATGGTACTACTATGGCTATCTTATGTGGCGCTGGTACAGGTAGGCACAGCTTAAATGCCAGAAGCTGATGACACCACTCGCCTGCTATCAAAGACTTGTAACGCCTGGCCATTTGGTGGTGGTGGTGGTGCTGCTGCTGCTGGTCTAGTGTCACCTCCATCGGAGTCCACCGCAGCTCATCACTTCGTTACCTTTTTACCCCCTTATTCGCTTTCGAATTAGCTGCCTCAAGGGACATTATCACCATGGTCCTCTACCGTATACGAACATCCGCACTATGTCAGTGATTACCCTCCAGGACATTACAGTACAACGTCAGTGATTACCTCCTGAGACATTCCAGTGTTTCAATAGTTAGCTTTCGAAGTGGACGGAGTTCGCCAAACCCGAGTTCCAAGAAACTTATTGTATTTTATTAATTGGAGTTTTCGATTCGAATCGAAGTGTGTTTCTCCTCTTGGTAACGAATATCACAATCGATGCCTGAGTTTGGACTGCAGCTGTAGTTGAAATATATGTCAGAGTTTCGAGAGTTGAAAGCTGTGCTACAGCATACATGGTTCAGCGCACTTTCGATAGAATATCTATTGAGGTAACATTGGGCTTCACAAGCGATCGTAACTTTCAATTATCTTAACGTCAAAATGTTCATATGTTTCTAAATCTATGGGACGTAACAGCTGCAGTTATCAGTCCTTAGGTTTACAAACCTCTGAAACTAACTTTAAACTAACATGGCCGAGGGAGGACTCCAACTTCCGACAGGAAGCAACCGTGTGCTCCGTAGCAAGGCGCTTTAGACCGCTCGGCCATTCCACCGTGGCTTTAACGTCAACTGTTACATTATAGAATACAGAAACTGGAATTTTAGAACGTACCTTCACTTTGACAGTAGAGGTAAGTGGAGATCATATAGACCGGTAAACGATACCACAGATAAATATATGTTACTCTGTGATGATACCCTTCTTTCAACACATCTTTCCAACAAATGCGTGTGGTGCAATTCAACACTCTCTGAAAAAACTGTAACTTTCATCACTGTGCGACACCGTTTTTCCTCGTCGTGCACAATCGTGTGACATGTAGCTGATGGAACATGTATTGGATACTATCGCCTGATGCCTTGAGCTGTAGGTGTCCTCCGCATATGAAATTCGTATTAGAATAAAAGACCTCTAAAACGCAGTCGCTAAGAGTCATATTAAATGTGTATATTGGTTCGATAACATATAGAGCTTCTTCCAGCAAGGCGTAACATCTGAAATATATTCGAAGTTTGGCTTGTAAATAATGTAGTTGCTTTATGAATGTAGTTCACATTTGGTTATAGTCATTTATTTCTGATTATCCTTCATATAGCTGCAAATTTCTATAACGATAGGACTAATGTTCGGCTTGCGGCATATAGCTACTATCCTATTTTTCAGTAAGGAAATGAAATGTTACTGAATCCGACTGAGCTGTCATGAGAAGAACGGCTTGGAAATCATTTAGTCTAGACTTTAAAGGCTGGAAACAGCTATGGCTATCGATTATGTTATTGGCAAATTCCGTGTAACAGGAAAGAAAAACCGGTAATTTTTTTAGCGTGAATACTAATTATGCGTGTTACGGATACCGCGTCCGTGCGCCTCGGCATTTAACTGGAGTAATAAACGGAGAGTTGTTAAGCCTGGTGCGGAAACAGCGGCGCCGTGGCGCTGGCAGGAGAGCGCCACTTTCTCATCCTAGTGCCGTTCCATAATTCAGTGTTAGCAAAGGCAATTCTTGCGGGAATAGCCTCTCCGCGCGGATCATTCCCGTAACGATGGCCGCTATGGATGGCCGTTATTACATTTTCCGGGCTCGCATGACGCCCGCGCCGCTCGTTTATACACACACTGTGATGAAGTGTGACTGGCTCTCCCGCCTGCTACGATATCTCTTGAGTGGGGCACACACCGTAAACAACGGCGACAGTAAACACGGAAACATTCCAGCAACAGTATCTTACGACGAGCCTCAAAAGCAACTCTTAATTTTCCGAAAAACTTATACCAGCTTTCCCAACAGTATATTAACGTGTACTTCACAGTTTTCCCAGCTGTAACTACCAAGGACAGCCCTGTTTGTCATTAATCGTTCTGTTAGAGAATGTATTTTACCCTAGAATATTAGCAACCTATTTTCTAGAGTAGCGAGGGAGTAGCCGAGCGGTCTGGAGCGCCAAGTTGCGGATCGCGCGCCCTCCCCCGTCGGGGGTTCGAATCCTCCCTCGGACATGGATGTCTTTGTGTAGTCCTTAGGTTAGTTTAATTTAAGCAGTTCGTCAGTCTAGGGACGGATGACCAACGTATTTTGGTCCCATAGAATTAGAAACATTTGACCATTTGAATTTTTTTCAAGCCTTCAGAAGTATTAAGAACGCCACCTGTGAAAATAACTCAATGATAGTATTTTCAAAATTTAATAGTCATAAATGTTGCGCATTTTGGGAAAGAACCGTAAATGCCTCGTTAACGGTTTCATAAATCGTGCTTGTATTAAAGTAATGAATTGGTCTGCATGTTCCCCCTACATGACCATGCTTGCGATAAAGGAAAAAAATTGTTCAAGCACGTCTTGACCAATCACGCAATCTACGGGAGTTCAGGGAGATAGCTATTGAAATACATGATAAAATACCCCAGCACCGGTTAATTGCACTTGTGCGCAGCATCCACATAGGTTGAAGGCCCCATTCGTACAGAATTCATGCAAATTATATTGAGTGAGGTTGCCACACAGTGGGATTATCTCAAGAAATCTAATTTTACGTTCTGTTTGAATAATAAAAAAAAGTGGCTTGTTCGATCTTGTTTGTCAATAAAGTGGAAGATGTATTCTCCATAGTTTAGAATACCACACCGCTTTCGTTCAGTAGGTGATGCAAAACTGATAACAAGCTAGCTGGATGAAATATTATGTAGCGAATTGCCAGGAATAATATTTCGTACAATTCTCGCATCGTCAAAAATTCGTATGTAACATTAGCTGATATAGGGCATATATTTAATATCTTTTCTGTGTCACTTTTTGTAGTAGTTCCCAGGATGATAATGTTATTAGTTGTATTGATTTTTTTACACATTTGCTCTTTAGTTGTGTATAATAAAGTCGTTATTTTTTGTTGAGAATGTAATCTTTCCTGGCGTATATTGCTGATGAAGAGTTCTCGGGCTTCCAGCCGGGTGGCGGTTTCTTCAAACTGCGACGTTTCGACGAGTGACATACCCGCCAAAAGATGACGGGTATGTCACTCGTCGAAACGTCGCAGTTTGAAGAAATCGCCACACGGCTGGAAGCCGGAGAATTCTTCATCGTTATTTTTTGTTGCACTAAGTTTACATCTTCATTTGTTTTCAGCTTCATAAAAAAGTAGTTCGTTACGTAGTTCATGGTGCTGCAGTATGAACAGAAGTAGCTGTTTTGGCTATGTCTCTAGTAGAAGGCACAGAGCGAGGTGGCGCAGTGGTAACGCACTGGACTCGCATTCGGAAGGATGGTGGTTCAGATCCACCTCCGGCCATCCAGATTTAGGTTTTCCGTGATTTCCCTAAATCGGTCCAGCATATGCCGGGATGGTTCCTTTCAAAGGGCACGACCGATTTCCTTCCCCATCCTTACCCAAATACTCCGAGCGTAAGCTCCGTCTCTAATGACCACGCTGTCGACCGGACGTTCAACTCCAAGCTTCCTTCCTTCCTTCCTTCTAGTAGAAGGCATCTCCAGCACTGCAGTTCCATGTGTTTTCTTTGATTTTATTCACAATTCTCTATATTTGTCATTTTCCTTTTGTAGTTGTCTGTCTTCGTCAGTTAACTCTACTTTGCCCGTTGTTACATTCAAATGTTTGTAAACCTCTTGGACTACACTGCTATGGTCATCAGTCCCTAGACTTACAAACTATGTAATCATCGACTAAGGATAAATGTTCAAATGTTTGTTAAGCTTATGGGACTTAACTACGGGGTTATCAGTCCCTAAACTTACAAACTACTTATGAACTACTTACGAACTAGGACGGCACAAATATCCATGCCCGAGGGGGGATTCGAACCCCCGACCGTATTAGCCGTGCTGACCGTGACTGGAGCGCCTCAGTCACCTCGGCCACCGCGGCCGGCGACTAAGGATATCACGAGCAAACCTGCCCAGGGGGGGGGGGGGGGGTTCGGCCGCACAGTCGTAGCATGACGCCTTATGCCGTGGCCTGAGTGCAGCGGGGCGTAAAGCGGAGAGTGGAGCGGGGCGTACAGCGGGCAACTCAAACCCATGTGACGCTATGGAGGTGTCCTGGCGACGGGCGTTTGGAGCGGCGGTTGCAGCGGGCGGGAGCAGCGGAGAGCGGAGCGTGCGCGGCCACCGCAAACATGTCTGTGTTTCTCGAGCGGGCGGCGAGCGCGCAGCGGGCGGAGAGACATCTCCTTTGAGGAAATTATCTCTGCGGTGCAAGAAAGGCCAGAAATTTGGCAATCTAGTTACACTCAGTATAAAAATACGTCAGTTGGGAAGAAAATATGGAGTTGAATAGTAACGACGCTGAATACTGATGTTAAGCAACAGAACAAGAAGACTGATGGACAGTCGCAACCCATATTCATTACCTACCAGGAAAAGAAAGAGAAACGCAAATGCTTTGCGAGAGGACATGCTGGTATTAGAAAACCAGAAACTATTGCTGATGCAGAAGAGAATGAATCTGAAGCAAGATTATTTGTTTCTAATTAGTATTTTGCCTGCGATGAAGAAGTTGTCTACCTACAGAAACCCCGTTTTCGGGGAAAGTTCAATGATTGGTTGCTTGAAGCCATGACTGAAAATGACTGGTTTTCTGTATCCCCCAGGACAATATCAAAATCAACTAAATACTTCTTGTTAATACCTGACAAGTAACCCACATTAGGCTACCTGTTATGGTCGCCTTTAAATTACGAGGGGTCAAATGTAATTTTTCAAGTAATATAAAGCTAACTTCAGATGTTTGTAAAGCTTATGGGACTTAATTACGGGGTCATCAATCCCTAAACTTACAAACTACTTATGAACTACCTTATACTAAAGACGTCACAAACATCCATGCCCGTGGGGGGTTTCGAATCCCCGATGGGGAACGGCCTCACACATCGTAGCATACCGTCTCAATGCGCTTGCTCATTCCTCCGCCGCCAGGATCTGATCGTAAACTTTCATACTGCGTACTGAACACTCCAAACAATTCTCTCTCTGTTTCACTAGAAAAAATTGGACCTTTCTTGTTGTTGTTATGGTCTTCAGTCTGGAGACTGGTTTGATGCAGCTCTCCACCCTACTCTATTCTGAGCAAGCCTTTTCATCTCCTCATAAGAACGGCAACCCCACATCCACTTGAATCTGCTTACTATATGCGTCTCTTGGTCTTCCTCTGCGATTTTTACCCCACACGCTTCCCTCCAATGCTAAATTTACGATTCCCCGATGTCTAAGAATGTGTCCTACCAAGCGATCCCTTCTTTTAGTCAGGGTATGCCAAAAAATTCTTTTCTCACCAATTCTGTTCAGTACCTCTTCATTAGTTATGCGATCTACCCACCTAATTTTCTTAACACTGAAAAAATAAAATTTTAAAAAAGTATTTTCTTCCAATTAGAAATCAGTCAACACTGCATGCGACTCCATTGTTTGACCTTTGCCGGACGCAAAACGCTCTGTTGTCAGCTGGCCATGGCCTGCCGCGTCAGCTGGCTTGTGACGTCATGAGCGTGCTGCCCGCTCCGCGCCGCGCCGCACTCAGGCCGTGAGTTGCCCGCTGTACGCCCCGCTTCACGCTCCTGTTTACGCGCCGCTGCACTCAGGCCACGGCCTTAGACAAGCGGCCTTTCCGTGTGGCGTTGTGTCGTTCTTGCCCCCCCCTCACTCCCCAGTTATTTCTACTTTTAATTCACTTGCTCTAATCTGCGACATTTGCGTCAAGTCACTAAAACTTGATAACAGACTGATAATAAATGTCAGAAAATGAGAACAGTCTGAAATTACCTTCCACCTACATTCAAAGAGACAACGTACACAGGAGGTCTCTGTACGTACGTTACTACATGTCGCGCGAAATGAATCAACTATCGGTATCAACATAATTTGTAGACCACTAATATCCGACGACACACAATTATTTATTCATGTTCTGGTGCAGGTTTTTTTTCTGTTCGGTAGTGCATAATGTTTGAGAAATATAATCACAACAATAATTACAGTAACTGGCGGCGTGCGGTCAAAGTTACGGGACGACTGTCACTGCTCTAGACATCTACCCTTGTAAAACAGCCCTCATAAAAATCGCCAGTCTTGAGTTGATCTTCGCGACCGTAATGTAGTCACACTTTATGCACCTACGATATAATTCGTGCATCGTTGTAAATCTACTCGGAAAAATTCTAAAGTGCGGTGACTGAAGTGGAAAATTATGACAGGGTGTACATGAAGTCTGGGAACACTTGCTGTTATTTATTGCATAAGAACCAAACATTGTACAGTTATCATACATACGTCACTTTGAAGAGGAACCCAATTTTTTTTCATGTGTACTGTCGCTGCATAGTTTGGTAATTAGCCGATAGTCAGCGCAAGACGCAAACATGGTGAGTTCAGGTGCGTAGCGAGCTTTCTGTGTGCCAGAGTTCGACAAAAACAAGTGTGCTACAGCTGTTCAACGGATGTTTCCAACCAATTACGGTAATAAGCCACCAACGAGGAAGGCCACTTACCGCTGTCACAACAAATTCGTTACGACGGGTTGCTTGTGCCCGGCAAGGAGAAGCGGACGTCCCAGTGTGAGTGAAGTGAATGTGGAGCGCGTCCGAGAGACATTCATGAAGAGTCCACAGAAATCGGTGCGTCATGTATCCCGGGAACTCTAAATGGCTGCAATGACAGTGTGGAAAGATCTGCGACAGAAGCTGTATATGAAACCATACGAAAGTCAAGCTATTGAAGAAGCTCAATGACAACGACAAAGACAAGCGTTTTGAGTTTTGTCCGCAGTTGGAACTATTGAATGTAAATGGGACGGTATTTTTGATTGTTTAATTTTTAGCGACGAAGTCACTTTCCACACTAATGGGAAAGTGAACAGGCATAATTGTCGAATCTGGAGTACAAAGCATCCACACGAATACATTGAATTTGAGCGTGATTCCCCAAAGGTAAATATTTTTTGTGCCTTGTCGCGTCGAAAACTGTACGGGCCTTTCTTCTTCGCCGAGACCACTGTCACTCGATAATCCTACTTGAATGTTCGCGGCCTCTTGCGTGTGTTTTCCGGTACACCGCTGTGCCACGACTGTTGTTGTCGCCAGCGGTCGCTCCATGGCCTGTGTACCACCTGAACTCCCTATGTTTGCAGCGGTCAGCATGTAGATGTAGCACTGACTTTCAGTAAGTTACCAAATTTAGATGTGGTGGTATGAAAGAAAAAAATTCAAGGTTTCTCTTAAAAATGACAAATGTATTATATCTTTACAATGTTCGGTTCTTGTGAAATAAATAACTGAAAGTGTTCCCAGACTTCATGTTCGCCCTGTATTCAGTATAAGGAACCCGAAAATGTTTCGCAGTTGCTATGTATGGGAATGGGAATACACCCTGATCTGTCTCTTCTCCCCCCTCTGTTGGTCTCTCTCTTCCTCCCCCTCGCTTTCTCCATTTCCTCTTCCTCCGCTTTCTCTCGGTTAATCACTTTCCACCACTCCCTGTACATCTGTCATCCAACACACTGTCCATCTCCACCTCCCTCCTCTCTCTGTTCTTCTTATACTCACCGTATTATCTCCCTTCGCCTTCGTTTCCACCGCCTGCTTCAGGTCCTGGTCCATCGGTTCCCCTCGTTTTTGTACATCCCCTTGTCCCGTCCTTCCGGTATAGACGATGGTACGTATAGTTCTCAGTAACATTTCCTACATTGTGTATCCTCTTCTGTGTTCACCTGCTGCCCCCACCCTCTTTCTCTCTCCCTCTCCTCCTGTCTCTGTCTCTGTACATCTCCTCCTCCCCTTCCCTGTGTCGTCCACCCCGCATGAAACGTTACATATACCTGCCAACGTTCATGGTGAGCGAAGTCTATTGCAAGTTACTGTCTGCCATGCACCACACAGCGGCTTGCAGAGGGTAAGAAGCTTCTCTATGAAAACATACAAACGCGTGCCAATTCTGTACACATTCTTCCATTCCATGACCTGGTACAGCAACAGTACTTTTCAATTCGTGGAATAACTCCTCAGTGCCCCTCAAGTAGCTCCCTCAATTGGCCTCTCAAGGGCTGAGTTCAACCCGCTTGCCAGCAGCGGTCGGCAGATCCGGACGGTAACCATTAAAGTGATAAGCAAGCCGGACAATGCGTAAATTCTGTGATCTAGCGCAAACCACTGTATCCACTGCGACAAGGCCTTTGGCTGTTTTGCGTCGTTGATGGGTCAAAGTAAGAGTGAATTACTGAGGTTTTCTTCTAATAAACAAGAAATGCATCCGTGCATTGAAACAGTGCGTGTTCAGTACATATATCAGCCAGTGCCTGCTTTATGACTCCGTGCTTCGCGAAATTACGGCAATAAGCGTTATCGTCCGGAGCTAAGCTATAGTTACATTCCTGTCGCTAACGACATAATGATAACGGTATGTGTGACAACAATCGTTTTATAAGTGCCACTATGGTCGGTTGCGGAGCAACCTGCACTAAAAGACCTCCATCCTGACCCTGGAACGCCAGCGGCCCTGCGAATGGCATGAAAGTCGAGTGAGACGTGGCTGAGATCTCACTGGCTTCTTTCGTCGTGTAGTGTTCGTAGGACTGTAAAAAAAAACAGGCCGTGAAGAAGACAGCAGCCGAAAGGCGACAGCCCGTGTTGATCAGGTAAGCCTACAGAAATGTCCTCTCATTGGCTTTGGCCAAGGTGCAATTTTAACAGCATTTTGTATGCGTCACAAATTGTAGTACTTTGTGTTAAATATTGTCTTCAAGTTTCTTAGTTACGTTCGTAAATTACGAATTTTCTTCAGGAATGCTAGTTTATTTTCCCATTGTAACATGTTTTCGCTCTCGTTTCTCCATCGTGGACACGTACATTGAATTTAATGCAAAAATGTTGTTTTAATGCTTGTTAATAAATAGTATACACTATTTTATAGACATTAGATACAATAGTAAATTACAGTGTCGTGTGGCAAATGCCTAATTTCAACAAAGTTTGCAGCGTGAAGCGTACCGACGAATACGTGTGCCGTGTTTCTTTACCACAACTCTATTTTTGTATTGCTTTCTGTTCTACTGCTAAACGGTGTGAAACAATCCTTCGAGTATTTCTAGCTGTATACTGAACGATTACTACAGTTCACTCCTTAAAGAATTACCATTTCATACCCAATGAAAATGTCACATAATAACGTAACCTGCAATCGATATTTACAGAGATACCCAAAATAAAATTTCTCGGTGTCTGCACAATACACACATACTACATTAACAGAAATGTGGGAAGAGAAGTCAAACAGAAAAAAGCGAAAAATTATGAATCTTGGAATTGCTGTCCATAATTAACATTTCTGGAAATATCATGATTTCTAGGCTAGGCGGGAACGCAAAATTACACATAATGTGATAACGATTGTCAGAACTAGCTCCGTATTTTCAACTAATACGTCAGCAGTTTCGAGAACGTTGTTAGAGAAGAACGTAACAACCAAAGTTAAATATCCGCTGCATGTTTAGTAGTTTTCCCATAGCGTTGGAGATGAACAGCAAACACAGAAATTCTACTAGAAACAATAATTGTTCTCAACCATTCTAAGAACTTCGAAAATAATGAACGTGTTATGGCTGGGCTCGGTAACTGTATTTAACCAGTACTGGTCAACTTTAGTTACTGATCCCCAAGTTAAACATTTTTTGCAATAGTTCAGAGTCTAACAAATCTAGAAAGCCTATAAACCTGTTCAGATACGGTCAAAATATAAACCACGCTTGAAATCGGTGACTAAAATTAATCAGCTCAGTTCTAAGTATCCATTACAATGTTTTGTACAGTAGTTCATACAGTAATATCCTATACGGGTCCAGTGTACATACTTCATGAAAACCGTTCAAAATAATGAATCATGGTATTGGAGCTATGGTACAGACAACAACACGGAATTTAGAAATCCCATTAAATGCTACAACGCACGCACACACACACACACACACACACACACACACACACACACACACACACAGATCAAGAATCTTGAAAATAATGAAACACGAAAGGTTTCGAACCGATAAGTTGAAGTAACCTTTGTGGCTGAATTCTAGTTTTCAAGTATACCTCTTTTTACAGTAGTTCAGATAGCTATACCGAGCACAGGAGTCAAGTAACATTTCAGTGAAAACACCTACTGTAATAACGTTGACTGTAATGAACCATGAGATAGTTGCAGATTTCAACATACTTCTTTCACTGTAATTCAGAGAGCAATAGTAAACGAAAGCCGCGGCGGAGCGGCCGAGCGCATTGAGGTGCTATGCTCCGATGAGCGAGGCCGTTCCCCGTCGGGGGTTCGAATACCCCCTTTGGGCATGGATGTTTGTGCTGTCTTTAGTATGAGGTAGTTCATAAGTAATTTGTAATGAAACGTGGTATTGATCTTTTTGCAACGCTAAAAATTAAAACACTGAAATAAATCACAGTTGCTAAGGCTGCTGAAATGTGAAAGATAAAAAATCTGGAAATCAGAGCGCAGAATTGATCTATATAGATGAAATCTAATAATCCATTGCACATTTCGTTATTATTTCTGATGTTTCGTTGTGTAGAATTCTAAATGTTTTAAAATTTGTTGATCAATATTCGGATATTTTCGATTACGGCGCTTTTTATATTTTACATGCTACTTTATTTGATGTTTCTCTTGTTATATTGCATTTTAGTTTGTGCCTCTCCGAAACCCTCACTTACCCAAGGTAGTTATATTAGAGCCTATAATATTCAATAGTAAGAATTATCTCTGTATGTTGAGTTTACGTTTCTGAATACCGAAGAACACACCAGAGGTTGATTGTTTTACTTATTCAGGTAAACCTAATTTCTAACAGTCATACTGTGCATACAGTGCGCTCTAATAATAATCAATGGCTTTGAACGTATATGCCATAAGGAACTAAACTACAAACCTGGAGGAAATGTAGGTAATGCCGCGTCACCCATGCGGATAATGGATAATGAATATATGGTGATGCATACTTCTCTCTTACCAAGTGTCGGTCTGAGGCTCGTGTTGTAGCTGAGAAAGACTTTCACTTCTCTCTTTCAATTATCTGCTACGTAAAACTCAAAACATGCTTTTCATGCTATTCTACAACCTTGCTAGCCAGAGGTTTCAGGAAGCATTTATAGGTACACAAAGCTGTGTAGTGGATTATATTAAATAATATCTTGTGAAACTACTTTGTTCAGACTTGTCACCATCGCAGTAGTCGTGATACTGAATTATTTGCAGTATTATGAAGCCTTTAATTATCGAATTCTCGTTCGTCCCTGCAGCTGATCACACATCTCCCGTGTCATTGTTTTGATGTGAACATCAACTGTCAAATATCTCAACACTGCTGTTATATCTATAACATCATTTCAGAACACTAAACTAATTGACAATTGGTGTACACAACGGAAAATGTGCGAGCTGATGAGTTCACATAATTGACAGGTACGATTCAGCCATTTTATCACCTAAATGACATGACACTGTGCTGTTCCGTCAGACTCCCTTACGGCGATGGTTCTTTATGAAATCTTCTTAAGATGGAGTAAGCCCTACTCGTAACGTTTCAACCATGAATTATTTCGTAATGGGCATCTGCAGAAGCAGAGGAGCCCAGATCGCTAGATTCAAATTGCTTGATTTTGACCGGTTTCGGCAATTCTGTGTTGTCATCTTCAAGTCTGTTACCGATTAAACATCACATTGTAATATTTCGTCATGTTTACTTTTTGTTTTTGGACATGACGAAACATTACCGTGTGATGTTTAAATTTTAATAGACTTGAATATGGCAACATGGAATTGACGAAACCGGTAAAACTTGCAATCTGGCTCCCCTGCTTATGCAAATGCCCATGAGATTGCACCCCTCTGGCTTGAATGATGTCAAGTACATACTACATAATTATTTTACTGACTGCCTTACTTAATAGAGCAGATAGCGAACTAGGCGGATAAAATTGTTTTGGAGAACAGAAATTGTGTAGACAACGGAAAATGTGCGAGCTCATGAATTTACACGTCTTTGGAAGACGATGATGGGAATAGTTACAACAACGGCGTATGTTGCTGCGGCGTGCTCTACTTAAGAAACTCCAATCGCCAACATTCTCCTCCGAATGCGAGAATATATTGTTGACTGCCACCTACATAGGTAGAAATGACCATCAGAATAAAATACGAGAAATCAGAGCTCGAACGGGGAGATTCAGGTATTCTTTCTTCCCGCGCGCTATTCGAGAATGTAATGGTAGATGAATAGTAAAAATGTGGTTCGATTAGCCCTTTGCCACGCACTTAAATGTGATTTGCAGAATATCCCATGTAGATGTAGAAGTTTGTAATAAATCAGTGGCTCCATTCTCATCCAGTAATCCCTCTTGCTACAGAAGGGTAGAAGTACATCGACAGCCAAAGCAAAATTGAAAATAGCATACCAAGAGGGAAGCATCGGATACTAATGAAATCTATTACACATAATGAAAGAGGTGAGAGATCCATTTGATGCCAAAACCAAGAAAAGTAAACAAATACGGCGCAACATCAGTAAGGCGTTGGGCCATTTTTTGCTGCAGCATATGCAACAACACGGCCCGGCATCGAGTTGATGAGGCGTCCCATGTACTCCTGAGGCAAACTCGCCGACGAATCTTGAACAGACGTAACCAAATAGTGTACAGAGTGACGCAGCTGCATCTAGGTTTTCAGGTGGTCCCTACATACTCTGTACAAGGGCCACGCCCGGGGAGAAAGCCGGCCAGGGAAGAAACGGAACATCAGGAAGTAAGTCCTGATTAAATGTTCAAATGTTTGTATAGCTTATGGGACTTTACTACTGGGTTATCGTCCCTAAACTTACAAACTACTTATGAACTAACTAAGACTAAGGACGGCACAAATATCCATGCCCGAGGGGGGATTCGAACCCCCGACCGTAGTGGCCGTGCAGACCGTGTCTGGAGCGCCTCAGTCCCCTCGGCCACCGCGGCCGGCAAGTCCTGATTAACTTGAGCTTTACGGGGACGAGCGTTATCTTGCTGAAAGGTGCTCCTGCTACGTACACCACGCACGACGTAGACCAAATATCTAATGTTGATAGGGTCGCTATCAATGTTGGTAGGTTACTAATTAGATAACAATTCATGACAAAGTTGTTGAATGGTGCTTCCAAAGGGGCTAACTGAATAACCAGCTTATTTTTATGTGAGATATCAAAACATATTTTAAGCATACTTCATGTTTTTGATGAATACAAATTTTTTCACCATTGGTCCTCGAAAACTACCAAAGATTGTCCTGTATGTATTATATATTTGGTGTAGTTCTACATATAAAAATCTATTGCTGTACCTCAGTTTCGGTAAAATTCTGAAATAGCTTGACCTATTTCAGACTATCATTCTTTTTGTATGGCCATCGTCACTTGAGATTACATTCATATTCTACGCGCTTCCGCACGGTTCATCCGATTGCGAATAAATTTGGCACAGTTAATTGTTCAAAGCTGTAGGAACATCACTGTCTATGAAAGATGACATACGGCGCATGGCTGAGGGTACCTTGGACGTCTCTTTACCGATCACGAATTTAAAAAAAAAATGTTCAAATGTCTGTAAATCTATCGGGCCAAACTGCGTGGTCAACAGTTCGTAGCTTACAAACCACTTAAACTAAGATAAACTAACCTAAGGATAACGCACACGCCCATGCCCCAGGGAGGACTTCAACCTCGGACGGAGAGCAATTGCGCGCTCCACAGCGAGGTGCCTAAGGTCGCTCGGCTACTCCACTGCGGCGATCACGGAGTTAATATACGTATATAACGAGGGTGTTATGGGAAGAGAGAGAGGTGGATATGGGCTGATACCGGGGGAGGAATACATGAGTAGAGGTAGAGGAGGAGATGAACAGGCAGACAGAAGGGAAGATGAGAAGCACCGACTCGAGGCTGTAATAAATAAATAGCCAGGAAGCGCCGTGTTTTCAGCTAGTGTTCTATAAAGATGAGGAACATTTGATGCCCTAATTAAGTGCGTACACAGTCATTTTCTTTGTCATTATTTGCCGATGGCGTGGGAAAGTTAGCGACTGATATCCATGCGAAATACTTCTCATCTAAAACTGTACATTGGCTTGGACATGGCTTCACGGTGAGAACATAGTTCGGAAATGAGTTGCCACAGAAATTGATCGGCGCATTCATACGGAGAAAGCGAGAATTCCGCGAGAGTGCCGTGCCAGTCAGCCCCCCAGTGCGGGCTGTTTATTCAGGTCCGATCGGCGGGGGCGGCGGGAAGAGCAAATCGCTGGCGCGGCGTGACGGACGCGCCATCCATCTTGGCCCTCAGCCGCAGCCGCGGCCGCAGCCGGTGGGCGCCGGCGTCCGCTCCTTCCGGGCCTCCGAAGAAAAATGGAGGCCGGCCGCCGCCGCGGCGGCCCAGATTACGGCTGGATCGGGGAAAGTGTGATTGGCCATCGTTCCCAATGAAAAGCGGCCGCGTAAAGCCCGCAAGTCGCGCCGGCCGCCAGAGCCGCCGTGATTGAGGGAGGGGGCGGCGCCACCTGGGACTGCCTCCAGCAGGGGCGCTTTGTCTGCGCGACGACTAACGGTGCCAGCGGTTTGGAAACACTTGTCATCAGTGACCGCAGTTACCGTTCTGCGCATCACACGTATTCCTTGTCCCCTGCGGTGGAGTGGCCGAGCGCTCTAAGGCGCTTTGCCGCGGAGCGCACGGTTGCTCGCCGTCGGAGTTTCGAGTCCTCCCTCGGCCATTGTCCTTAATATTAGTTAGATCAAGTAGTTTCAGTCAAGGGACTGATGACAGTGAAGTCCCTTAGATTTACAAACATTTGAATATTTTGAAACTTCCTGGCAGATTAAAATTGTGTACCGGGACTCGAACCTTGGACCTTTGCCGTTCGCGGGCAAGCGCTCTAGCGACTGAGCTATCCCGACACGACTCACGATGCCGTCTCACAACTTTACTTCCGCCAGTACCTCGCCTCCTACTTTGCAAACTTCAAAGAAGGTCTCCTGCGAAACATGCAAGTCTAGCACTCCTGGAAGAAAGATTCGAGTCCCTGTTCCGGCACACAATTGTAATCTGCCAGAAAGTTTCATATCAGCGCACACTCCGCTGCATAGTAAATGTTTCATTCTGGATTTGAGTATTTTATTCCTTGTGTTCACTTGCAATTGAAGACGAAAAGGAATTTACATTATATGTGTCGGTCGACAATGATTTAAACGAATGGCCAGGACCCAATCCCGGTTCTCCTGCTTACTAGGCAGTTCCGCTGTCGCCACATGATCACGTTGGTCATGACACTGGCACTACTCCTCGGACATATCTACATAAATACTCTGAAAGTCACATTGAAGTGAATAGCAGAATGTTAATCGAAAAACTTTTCTGATTTGTGTCTACAGTTACAGTCTCTAATAGCGCGAAGGAAAAATGAGCACCTAAATCTTCCCGCTTCCGATCTGATTTCTTTTATTTTATTATGATGATCATGTCTCCCTGTGTAGGTGGGAGCTTCGCATTCGGAAGAGAAAGTTGGTAGAAGAAATTTCGCTCATTGATATTGCCGTAGAGAGTAACGCCTTTCTTCTAACGATTCCCATCCCAACTCGTACATCATTTCCGTGACACTCTCTCCCCTATATCGCGATAATACAAAACGAACTGCCCTTCTCTGAACTTTCTCTAGATCCTCCGTCAGTCCCACTCTGTGAAGTTACCACAATGCGTGGCAATCCAAAGAAGGATGCACAAGTGTACTGCAGGCAGTTTCTTTAGTAGAAATGTTGCATCTCCTAAGTAGCTTTTGGTTCCCCTTCCCTACAATATTTCTGTGTGTTCTTTCTAATTTAAGTTGTTCGTAATTTAATTCCTAGCTATTTAGTTCAATATATGGCCTGTAGATTTCACTAGTGTAAATGTAGATTAGCGAATTTCTTTTAGTGCTCATGTGAATGATTTCACTCTTATTACCAATCATTGCCAATTCCTTCACCATAAACATACCTTATGTAAATCATTTTGGAGTTGATTTTGATCTTTTACTGACTTTACTGACCGATTAATGACAATATCATCGGCGAATAAACTAACACAGCTGTTTACATTGTCCCTTAAGTCGTTTATACAGACAAGGAACGCTTGATAATATTTCTGTTTTACTCGATAACTTTCCGTTAATTAAGACGTGATGTGTCCCGTCTGATAGGAAATCACGAATCCATCGCACAACTGTGGCGATATTCCATAAAACATATCTGACACAATAAACACCACACATTTACGTAATAAAACGAACTTAATGTATTTCATGGATTACAGATAGTTTATATGCACTTATAACTATTGTGTTTCGCACGGCATGAGGTCCTGGAAGATCAGTTGAAAAGAATAGACGTTGTCTTGAAAACAGACTATTCGATAAATATTGTCGCGTTGAAATGGAAGCAGGCTTGCCGGCCGCGGTGGCCGAGGAGACTGAGGCGCTTCAGTTACGGTCTGCACGGCCACTACGGTCGGGGGTTCGAATTCCCCCTCGGGCACGGATGTTTTTGCCGTCTTTAGTATAAGGTAGTTCATAAGTAGTTTGTAAGTTTAGGGACTGATGACCCCGTAGTTAAGTCCCATAAGCTGTACAAACATTTGAACATTTTGAAGCAGGCTTGACTTCGAAGTCAGGGTTCTGGACCGAACACAGCACTTACACTGAAAGCAGATTTATTACGAACTGATACGTACACGCAGCACTGATTGCCTCTCGGGCAGAGTGCTCTGCTATTTGGACACAGACAGAATGCACCACAAATTAGAAGAATAGTTATCATAAGAAAGAAGTAGAAATTACAAGTGAACATAAGAAACATGTAGAACATTCTGGAAATGTTAATTTCAAAGAAATAAATTGTTTTGCCGGTGGATTGGATTGAAACGGCGACCTTCAGCACCGCAGTCGGTGACGCTATTCCTTGCGCCACGCCGGCAGTCGGTGAACGTGGGATCTCGTGGCAGTATTAATACAAGTAAAAATAAATAAAGATTTTGGAATGCTGCCGAATTGGCGATCTGAGGGAATTAAATCCTTTCTTCAGTGCGGATGCACACCATGATCTAACACCGGTACTGCCGAAAATCCGCGAGTAGTGAGTTACAAGGGCAAGGCACTACATCATTACTGTGCGGATAAGATGAAATTTTACGGCTGACGGTAGGCATGCTCGAACTGTCCGTGTAGTAATGGACAACGTAGTTGTCTGGTAAACGGAAGACGGCTGGTCATATTGTACATCTAGCCTTTGTAACATGTGCCATCCCTGTCTGTTGGGAGACTTGAGAGAGGGCTCGCCGCGGTAGAGCAGCCGAGCGGCGCTAAGGCGCCTCGCTGCAGAGCGCGCGGTTGCTCGCCGTCGGGGGTTCGAGTCCCCCCTCGGGAATGGGTGCTTGTGTTGTCCTTAGGTTAGTTTACCTTAGTTTAAGTAGTTTGTAAGCTTCGGACTAATAACCACGCAGATGAGTCGGAAAGATTTACAAACATTTGAGAGTGAGCTCAGGCCAGCTCGAAACTAATCGTCAACAACGTTTGCGGCAACTTCAGCTGTTTGCAATGTTTAACGTAAAACGTAGATATTGTATTGGAATGCGTCAGATAATATTATAGTCCTTGTTACCTGTATCAGTGATCAGAGGAGGAGACTGGCCGCAGTACAGTATGAGGTGTAAAATAGCAGTGCGTTGGCCGCAGTAGAGGGAGGCGCCACCAACAGAGAGTGTGGCGTTTCAGGAGTCCCCACTGTCCGTGCCTAAACCGCTGACACCAGGAGCTGCAGTGTGATACGTTAAGTCCCGCTAATACGGTGTTAATGCCTAGTCCCGGGCGGCCTGTCTGCAGATTCATAAATTCGCACACAGGGGCGAGAGCTCCAATAGTTCGACAGCGAATTCCCCTGCTCGAAACTGTAAATAGGAAAAAATCTAACAACGACCCTATTACCTGTCCCATTGATTTCTCTTCGTGCAATAGGAGAAAATATATAACTACTATCATGGTCATAATGAAAACATATCATTTTACTAAACACAACTTAAAAAAGCATATACCGGGTATCAGAAAATGTTCAAATGTTTGTAAGGCTTAAGGGACTTAACTGCGGGGTCATCAGTCCCTAGCCGGCCGCGGTGGCCGAGGGGACTAAGGCGCTCCAGTCACGGTCCGCACGGCCACTACGGTCGGGGGTTCGAATGCCCCCTCGGGCATGGATATTTGTGCCGTCCTAGTTCATAAGTAGTTCATAAGTAGTTTGTAAGTTTAGGGACTGATATCCCCGTAGTTAAGTCCCATAGACTTTACAAACATTTTCATCAGTCCCTAAACTTACAAACTACTTATGAAATACCTTATACTAAAGACGACAAAAACATCCATTCCCGAGGGGGGATTCGAACCTCCGACAGAACACTGCCGCGCGCACCGCAACACGGCGCTCCAACAGGCGCGACTAATCCGCCGCGGCCCGGATATCAGGTGGAGATTAGGAGTTATTGCCATCTCTTTGTATCCTCTTCTCTGAAGATAAGTAGATAATTTGGAATTTTTTACGGAAACGTCAGTATCTTGAGAAGCATAGAGATTATTATATACAAATATTATAAAAATGCATCGAATGCGTGCGCACGTGTGTGTGTGTGTGTGTGTGTGTGTGTGTGTGTGTGTGTGTGTGTGTGTGGCGGGGGGGGGGGGGGAGCTCCATGTCTCCTCTCAAACTACTTGACCGATTTCATTCAGACGTGGCCCACACATTGCTTACCGGCAGTCGACAATTTCTGTGGGGCTAACAACAACCTACCACATATTATTCATGAGATATGGCGTCATGAACAGTGTAATGTATGAAACATTGCTCACATAATGCGTCAGTGTTTCACAATTCTTCTTAATATAATGGGCCAATATCAACCATACTTGCTACACGTATTCTTTACTGCTATGCAGCAATATCTGTGTTGGAGGAGGAGATTGTAAAAACTACTTAACGACACATACTTCAGAAGATATGACGCTATGAACATTTAGAAACGAAAGGTCTGCCACTTCACACGACTCTTGAATAACGAGACTTCACTCACCCACTATTTAAGAATGCGAGCCCTTACTGACTTATAACAAACTTAACACTTATATTAAAAATTTGAGAAAACTTTTCTTGTTGACAACCCCAATAAAAAGATGAAAAAAGTTTATTGCTTACTACTTTGCCCCTGTTCACTTATTAGAAGCACGCCACTTGACACGTGATTAAAATGTATTCTTCTACACTTCCAATTACATTAACGAGATGTTTTACACACATTATACGTATATCATTGAATGTATATTGATATTGCGACACATATTTCAGGAGATATGACATCATACACTCACATCAAAAAACTGTTGCATCACCTTGGTTCCAAGGTCTCCTGAACATTGACGGTGAATGTGTCTATATAGCAAGAAGAGCACAGTTCCTCATATTATCCATAGATGTCGCTCTAAAGATTGTTAAAAGGATATCAGAGTGACAAAAAAACATTCGTACAGCAGTTCTCATTACTGTTATTCAAGAAATGCGTCAAAACTGTACAAATTGCACACATCAAGGAGGAGAACCCTCTGCACCGTGTGGCTGCCGTAGCCGTCACCCTCGTTCAGAAGGTACTCAGTAAGATTTTGCATTTTGTTTTCAGTAAGGTGGACAATATTTCCCAGTAGTATTGTTATTTGACGTTAATTAATATTGCTTTGACTTCAGTTACTTTTTTTCTCCAATTTTTTTTCTTTTCCCAGATTGCAATTTGAAATAATTGAACTGCGTCGGAAAATGGCAAACTGCATTTTGAACAAATATTCGTCCGAGAATATTCACTGTTTAGAAATGTTACCGTTAATCACCGTCTGAAACTTAATTTTTGGCATAAGTGTCACTTTGGAGCTATGCCTTCCGTTTAAGCGTTTTTGTCCAGTAATAAATGCACCTCAGCTATGAAAATGGCGAGGAAACTTGTTGGTGGATTCCAGCTTAGAGTGCCTGTATAGATCAGAATTTGAAGCAATCCTCGAAGAGTGCCTAACCCTACGTTCAAATTTTGGGCCATCACTTAGTTTTTTAATATCACAGAAAGGTAATTCTACACAAGTTCCCTCAGAAGATCAAAGTTAAACTGATTCTGGGAAAAGGTTTTCGGCCTACTTCAGTGCTTAGTACTCAGTCGTCTAAGGAAAGTTTAGTATAAATCTCTTATTCCGTTATGAAACGACAGCACTTGTTTTATTTTTGCTGTAGTTCTGCGAAGGTTCAAAAATTACATCGGAATTACAGTGTAACGCGGCAACACCATACTTTGTAATCGTCATTCTATAGTCAGAGAGGTTGGTCTCTGTGAACTGTGAGTCGGCGATAGCAACACCACCTGGAGACAAGGCCTCACAAAAGCCCGTGCTACGTCACACTGACCAAGACGCGGCCGCCAGCTGAATAGCTGGCCGCTACGAGGCAGTGGGCTGTGTCCCAGCGGCCAGCCATTCAGCTGGCAGCCGCGGCCTGGTCAGTGTGACGTAGCACGGGCTGTTGTGGGGCCTTGTCTCTAGCTGGTGTTGGCGGTAGCGAGTGGTAGGCAGAAAGAGTCTGCGAGTGAAAGTGGATAGACGGAGTCAAGAGTCAGTGGAGAGAAGTAGACTGAGAAATTTCTTGTAAGCAGTTAGGATTGTTGATAACTTTGATTTTGCTACATATTTTTTATTGTAATTGTGATGTTTGAAAAGTAGTAATAATCATAAGTTATAAATTTGTTTCACTTCAAGTTAGATGATAGCTTAATTTTCCGTTTTGTTTAAAGTAAAAGATTTCATTATTATTGGCCAGCTGTCTTAGGCCGTGAGTTGTAACAATAACAGTGGGATAGATACAGGCTTCAACTTTGTTTATATTGCATCATTAATGTACTGCAAGTGGCCAAGCTGCTGTCTATGGCAAATAGGTGATTGAATCTAAATTTTTTCATGATTCGATGATTCGTATTCCGAGTAGGGAGGCAAATTGTTTAGTCTCTGTTAAACATTTCGCACATACTTACTATCTCTGTTTGTTATGCTCTTACAGTTTTTTATATAAGAATTGTAAGCAACTAGTTCATCAGGTAGCTAACAGCATTTCTTGTCTATCGTGTGATGCGCCTATTCATATAAGTATTAATTACACCACTTGATAACAACACAATAATTAGTGTGTTTATAAAATTTAGGAGTTTGGCACCAGAAGGAGGCAGCTCCATTTTTGGCTCCATTGAGTTGAACAATCTAACACGTAGTCCGTAAAATTATATTTTTTTCTTTAGTAAATATTGGCAGTCAACGAATCTGCCGGGCGCGGTGGCCGAGGTGACTGAGGCGCTCCAGTCACGGTCAGCACGGCCACTACGGTCGGGGGTTCGAATCCCCCCTCGGGCATGGATATTTGTGCCGTCCTAGTTCGTAAGTAGTTCATAAGTAGTTTGTAAGTTTAGGGACTGATGACCCCGTAGTTAAGTCCCATAAGCTTAACAAACATTTGAACATTTTTTTTCAACGAATCTAAGTTGCAGATTAAGTAATAAATTGCGATTAATACGTAAATAAGTATGTCAGTGAAGGTATGAACGAATAGTGGGATATGTAATGTAGGAAAGAAGAGGACGGTCTGGAGCGACACGTTGCGGATCCCGCGGCCTCCCGCGTCGGAGGTTCGAATCCTCCCTCGGCATGGATGTTTGTGTTTTCTTTAGTATAAGTTAGTTCATAAGTAGTTTGTAAGTTTAGGGGCTGGTGATCCTGCAGTTAAGTTCCATAATCTGTACAAACATTTGTACATTTTGAAAGAAGAGGAAACAGAGGCTAATCGAGCTATACCAATGGTGTCTCTAGCCAGCAGGATAAGGGGGCAGAGGCGCAGGATGAGCAGTAGAGTGAGGAAACTATTAAATAATGGTCAATGAATAAATTAGGAAATTTGTTTCATCACAAGAAAAGTTATAAACTATTCAAATGAATTTTACAACTTGGAAAAATTTAAAGATGATTTTTTAGGATTTTTTGTAAATTCTTCCAGCAGTTTAGTAATGCCTTTAAATTACTGTCCTCTCCATCCCTTCCCCTGGCGACGCCCTAGTCGGATACACCGCTGAAACTTGGCATGTACTGTTTGAAATTGTCATTGAAGCGTCTCTGGAAAAAATGCGTATTAGCTTTTGTTCTACTTTATATTCCATGTCATCTGTTGCATCACCCGTTGCATATTGATAAATGAGTTATTCGTTCGTGGATGACTTTACTTCCTCCGCACCTTTCAAAATTATCTGGCGAACACGACGTGTGAATTCGATTTCATACTCTGTTAGGCCAATCGTATAGCTGGCCATTTTTTGTCGAGGGCAAGATGATAAAGCGAAAAACGGCACAGTAAACCGACAGAAGTGGAAAAGCGGCTCCCGTTTTGCTTTGACTGCGTTTTTGTGTCGCGGTCTGCCCCCGGGGAGAGGAAATGAAAGCCGTATCTAGAGGGGCCGATCGAGCTAGTGAGCCACCGGCTCTTTGGGAGGCCAGAGGCTGCAGTTGGCAGCAGTGGGCGGTCCGCGTGCTCCTGGTGGGCCCCACTTACGGTCATCGGGAATCGATTACCGCAATCCGATAGCTCGAACTGATCCTGCCGCGGCTGTAGCTGGGCGGCAGGTGGTCGCTGCGCCATGGTCGATCCTAGCGGCGCGGCGCGGTGGCGGAAGGACGGCCTCGTCACGGCACTGTCTCGCATAATTTCCCGGCAGTCAGCGAAAGGCGCGCGGCTGACCGGCCACTAACGAGTCCAGGACCGGACACTTGTCGCGCTAGGTTCAAGCTTTACTGTGTAGTCCTTCTGGCACGGATCTGCAGTTGGCTGCCTGCGTCCCAGAAGTATTCCGCTCTATATATTTTTGATAAAAAGTCTTGTATAGCACCTTTTTTTTATCATCAGTAGTTGTCACTTCGCGGTCGATTAGGTATTGTAATTCGCCACTTAAGCCTGTCTTGTCCTTTTCTATTCATCTGAACGTAAATATGGCATACATTGCCGATACTGTCCATTTCTTGATGTCTTTTACAGCACCAGCTCGTTCCTCGTCCTCTCTTCAATACTCAAAAACCTCTAGTTGTCTCCAGCATCTCAATGGGCTCTCACTTGGGAGGGTGGTGGTTCAAATCCACCTTCTACCATCCAGATTTAGATTTTTCGTGATTTTCCTAAATTACTCTAGGCAAATGCCGGGATGGTTCCTTGTAAAGGGCACAAACGATTTGTTTTCCTCTGCTTAAAAGAAGAAGAAAAAGAAAGTGCGTTAGTTCCGTCTCTAATGACCACGTGGTTGATGGGACTTTAAATCCTAAGCTTCCTTGCTTCCTTCATTCCTTTTCGTTATCTTCATAACAACACTGTCAGTGCTCACAGACTTTACTTCTCCGTTTACTCTGTAGCGGAAATAATACCTACTAGATCAGTTTCATCACCAACCTTCCTTGATTCGTTTTTCATTACTCACATTTCAACAATGTTCAGACAGCCTGATCCCGTAAAGTACTTATTCTTATGGTTATCAACTGTGGTTAGTGTACGTAAAGCAGTCTACAATCCGAAGATTGGTTTGAACACCACAGTGCTTTACTAGGGATGATCCTGTTTGGAGGTGGTATGCCATTGCCTTCCTCCGACCTTCGAACTGACTCACCCAGCCAGTTTAACATAGGTTCCGAACCACGGTGCTACTGGGTATTTTTCACGTGAGCAAGACTGCCAGAGGTGAAAGAAGTGGAAAGTGACAGATAAAAATCCTAGGACCTGGTGGGGATCGAACCCGCACCCTTTGGATTTGTAGTCTGGCACTCTACCGCTGTGCAACCGAGGCGCACCTATCGAATATGATTGTATTATGTGACACTTCATGAATCCTGCAGTAGTTCAACGTACGAATAATTTCTTTTATTGAAACAAAGCTTCTCAATAACTGAAGGTTATTACGTGGTATCTATAATAGGTGTCTCAATCGTAACCGGTCACATAGGTAAGCCAACCCTGTAATAAAATAGCAATCGTGCCAATAAAGGCAAGGCAGTCGTTATAAAATAATTATGTTGAATTTTAGTTACTAGCAACCAAGTTTCTTTGCGGTGAGAGTACAGAACTAAATAATCCTCAAACAGAATAAGACAGTGATGGTTAAGAGCAATAAAGTGTTGTCGGTTAGTGTATATAAATGTTAAATTATTCGCTCAGAACAAACGCGCTAAATCCATTATTTAAAACATGGGATCATCTTTGCTACAATAGAAGTAATCTAAGAAGCACAGTCAGGAAATATTCATGAAATAGAAACATTATACTCACGGTTAAAAAATGAAATTGTTCTAATAATATCGAATTTCCGATGCATGAAGAGCAACTGGAACATTCATACTTACTACAGGATTTCACGGTGTTAACAGCGAAATCGTGAACACAGAATACAATAAATAACTAATGCAGCAACAAAGTAAAGTAGACAGAAATCAAAAACAGTAAAATGTTTAACATACGAAACTGCATGTTTGATCAATCTACACTGACAATAAAAAAATATTTCAACAATTGCTTATAGCAATTACTGTTGTGCTGAGCTGATTATATAGCCTGGCTCTTAGAGTTCGTTGAGGTGGGAGACCGTCGTTTATGGTTATTGTGTTGCCATGGCGAGGACTTGATAAAACTGAGTAGTATCATCACACACACAGCAGTTTCATCTCTCCAGCCCTGCTTTTCGATCACAGGACTCCAACCTCTAGGATTGCTATCAGGGTATACGGCTGGTGGTTTTCATGTTTCTTACCAATGGCTTGTGTACAAACGTGAGGAAATGCCTCATTTTTCATAATATTTATCACAGAAAATGCATGGTCGTTTTCAGTATTATTCCAAAATGTAAAATATTCTTTACAGATCACAAACAGCATATATACCTTGTAAGTAGGTTAGTCGATGGCTGCTGGTATAGTGATGACTGGATAACCGAATCTCGGACGACGGAACTTCCAGTCTTCCTACAAAAAATGTTGGAATATTTGTAAATCTTTGGGACTTAACTAGTACGGTTATGTCCTAGGCTTACAAAGTATTTAAACTATCTTAAACTAACCTAAGGCAACACCCCGCACCTATGTCCGGAGAGCAACCTCGCACTCCGTATCAAGGCGGCTTAGAGCGCTCTGCCACTCCACCACTGCTCCTATCTTCCTTTCAACCAAGTTGAAAGTAGCTTGCTAAATTTTCTATGAAAGGTCTCGGGCAGTAGAGATCTGCAAATGCAAGTTAAAACACTCACTGCTGCTCTAAATTACATTGCGAGTGGCCACAGTACTTGCCAACAGATATTTCTAACTGCTCACTCCTTACGGGAGCAGCCAACGTTTTAAGAATCATAAAATTAATGTTTTAACAAAAGGAATAGATAATTAAACATGGGACGGGGAGCAAGAAATTATAAAGCAGAGGTTTGATACTTTAAATTATTATGTATTCAATAAAATGAACAAGCAAAATGTGGGGAGACCAAATAAGTACAATAAAGCACTCACATTGTACAAAAGTGAATTAAATTATAAAGTAACTGTCCTTAATAAAATTGTTTCTGCCCTTAATGAATATGGAGGTAATGTGGGAGAAAATTTGCAACTACACAGTGGATAAAGGAAAGCACACTCGTTCACTCACAAACACGCGCATAATGCTTGTGATACATTACTCAAGTGGGAACACTTCATAACAGCGGCTAAATCGAAGTGTTGACGGAGTTTTGATGAGATGCCGGATGTCTTCAAGCACTGTTCAAAATATACTATGCACAAATGAACTCGTGTGCAGGGAGGCAGCAGCATACTATCCCTAAGTACCAGGTGGTGTGTGACCATGGTGAATTACATGGAATTACAAAAATAAATTAATTTAGAATAAGTAAGTAAAGCACATGCTAGAATTCATATAGAAGAAAGCTAGTATCAGTAAAAGCATGTCTGAAGGAAGAAGTAATGACCGTTACGAAAGCACGTCGTGCAATCGGTCATACCAAGACAGGAAAGACAGATTCAAATCGGAAATTCTGACAAAGAATTTAGCATACTTGCAGAAACAATCACCACACGAAAACGTTAGATAAAAATCAACAAGGAATTGAAACGTACCATGTTGACGCAAAGGCTGAAGGCCACACACGTGTATTCAAACTTGAGAAAACCGAACACAAAATCATCACTGGAATGAAAATGCAAATACTAAATTTACAATGAATTACTCCAGTTCTGTAAATTAAACACTTCGCCTCACATAGCGAAAGAATACTCAAGAAAAACTAAAACTGATAAACCAAAACTGCCTGGTCACGTACAAAGTAAAGTTCTAACAGCGTGCCATCTCCTCAGCATTATTCGACGAAATACTCACTTCGGCAGTCACAGCAAGAGTAGTGCATCAGGTCATGTTCAGAGGCTTCCCCTCCTCCGTACTGGATGTAGGGCGCGCTCAAAGTGATGCAGATTGCGTTCAGATCCTACTGTATACCAATCCTCGCGACCTGAAGAAGATTACACCCTCTACTAGAGCTCCAGAGAGGTCTCTTTTGTCATCTTGTTCGTCCATACTTATGTTGGTACTACACTAACAACAGGACACCTCGCCAACTTGCCAAGTAAGGTTGTCTCTGGCCAGCCAGCAGACGGCAGTGCATCCGGCATACGAAGTCATGCGTTCTTAACTAAAGTAAACGATGCCTAATGCGCGAAGCGGGGACTGTAAGCCATTGCGCGGCAGTCGGTCAAGATTAAGAACAACCTTCTTCATTCATTTGAACACACCAGTTCAATCACACGGGTGGAAACATATACAGGGTGTCCCAGATATCTTGTCCACCCAAAATATCTCTGGAACAATAAGAGCTATTGGAAAACGACTTTCACCGGTATCAGTGTACGGCTGCGGCCCATGAATGTACATATTTGGAAACAATCTAAAACGAAAGCAAATGTGTTTTTTAACACAAACTTATGTTTTTTTAAATGGACACCCTATATTTTTTCTTCAGCAATCCATAGCATGACAAATCACATAAACAGTGGCGTTGATTGCATCGCAATATTCCAATTACATCCCGAGATATTGCGACGCGAAGTTGACGCTTGAAATACGAGAAACGCGCGGCTAGCGCATGTCCTGAGCAGCTACTACTACTGAACTACCTTATACTAAAGACGACACAAACATCCAAGCCCGAGGGGAGATTCGAATCTCCGAAGGGGAACGGCCTCGCGCATCGTAGCATAGCGCCTCAATGCGCTCGGCCGCTCCGCCGTGGCGGATCGAACCTAATTAAGCAGAAGTGTTCGAACCGAAATTGGAATTGACAGCTTCAGGTGGTCGGTAGTGCCCAAATGGATCCATTAATGTTCCGCTCGCAAAAGCACATTCAGGAAGAGGGTATATTATTTCAACATTTAACATCTAATAATGGAATGGGAGGCCAACTTCTGCAGGCAATTAAAGGTCTTTCCGTAGATTGTCAAGCAGCGGTTAGAGTTGAAGCAAATTGGCTTCGTGGTTCGCAGTAATTGCAGGGGCAAGACAAGGCTGTAGTCTGTCACCACTATTGAAAACAATAGACTGGCAGGGTGAGATCAAAATTGTTGAAAACAACATAAGCGGTCTCGCAAATACGGACGTCTCATTGTGACAGCAGACTCGACTGAAAGTTTGCAAACAAATATTTCAGAACTAGATCAGAAGTATAAGGTTTATGGTATGAAGATTAGCATCTCGAAAACGAAGTAATGTCTGTGGGGAAAGAGATTTAAACAGAGCGAGTGCTAAATTGGAGAAAGAAAGTTGGAACAGATAGTTTCAAGTAGCTAGGATGTATTTTCTCACAGGATGGCAACATAGCGAAAGAACTTTAATCAAAGTGCAGCAAAGCTATTGCAGTGAGTGCTCAGCTAAGATCTACTCTCTTCTGCAAGAAGGAAGTAAGTACCAAGACTAAGTTAGCAGCACACCGCTCTATCTTCCGAGCAACTTTGTTGTATAGGAGTGAAAGTTGGGTGGATACAGATCACCTTGTTAATAAAGTTGAGGTTACAGTTATGAAAGTAGCAAGGATGACTGCAGGTACTATCAGATGAGAAAAATGGCGGGAGGGTGTGCATAATGAGGAAGTTAAAGAAAAACTGATAATGAACTCTATACCAGAAGCAGATGAGTTGGTGGGTCGTGTTACACTTATGGGAGAAGCAAGGTTACCGAAGAGACTCATGGGTTCAGCGGTAGAGGGTAAGAGAGCCGAGGTAGACCAACGAGAAAGTAATCGGATTCAGTCAAGACGACTTTGAAGTAACAGGTTTAACATGAGGTGAGGCTTCAATATTAGCAGTGGTTGGGCAGTGGTAGAGTGGCAGACTACATATCCAAAGGTCGCGGGTTCGATCCCCGCCAGGTCCTGGGATTTTTATCTGTCACTTTCCACTTCATTCACCTCTGGCAGTATTGCTCATGTCAAAAATACCGAGTAGCAACGTGGTTGGGAACCCACGTTAAACTGTAGGTCCCCCTTATAACTGGCTGGGTAAGTCAGTTCGAAGGTCGGAGGAAGGCAACGGCATACCACCTCCAGACAGGACCATGCCTAATAAAGCACTGTGGTGTTCGAACCAATCTTCGGATTGTTGACTGCTTTACCTTTAGGCTATCATGGCCGGTTTTTATGCTCCAGACTGAACGCTGAAAGGCGTAATCAGTCTCTAATGATGATGATGATGATGATGATGATGATGATGATGACGATGATATCTAATTGAATGTTTATTTTGTCTAGCTACGTGTTACGGCCGATTAGGGGATTCAAAGCTTGCTGTGAAGGCAGTGTACCTTCGTTTGCTACTACCTTCTCTCTGGCGATTAAATTTGTCCTTTGTACGTCGCGGGCAGTATCTCGAAGAGCTAAAAAGCGTCGTGCGGGAGCATCACCTGCAGCGGACGGTTCCTCTTTGGGCAATTGGCGTGTTTTTGTTGGTCGTCTGCAGAGCGCCTTTTTGTCTCGGCTTTGTGGCTGGCGCTCTCATCAGCTGATACTCCCGCCGCCATTAATCCGCGCGCCTGGCGGCGGCTAGCGGCAGCGGCAGCGGCGGATCGCCCGCCTCGGGCTGTGTACGGCGCGGCGGCCCGCGGACAAAAGGAGGCCGCAATAAGGCCAGCGCGGCTGCCGCCGACGTCCGCGCGCGCTGTCGCCACAAATCGCGAGCCCCACCCCACAACCACCCCAGCTCTCCACCCACCTCGCTGCTTTTGTCGCTCCGCTCGCAAAAGCGCATTCACCACTTGTTCTGAGGCCTTCCGTGCCAGCGGGCCCCACGGGACCCCTGCGTGTTTATATCACATAAACCCAGCTTGCCAGGTTTACTTGGTGTAAGACATCATTTTGACTTTCGCTTTCTCTCTGGGTTTGCTGCCGTATCGTAAACTCAAATTAATTCATTGTGTCTGGAGGCCTATCTGGCCTCCGTCATCAGGTGAACGATGCTGCGTAGTCACGCTGAAGAATGATGCCCAAAACTGCAGTTCGTCGTCCTATAGCCTCTAAAGCGTGGGCAATAAAATGTTTAAATGTTTGTAGAGTTTATGGGACTTAACTACGGGGTCATCTGTCCCTAAGTTTGCAAACTACTTATGAACTAGCTAAGACTACGACGGCACAAATATCCATGCCCGAGGGGGGATTCGAACCCCCGACCGTAGTGGCCGTGCAGACCGTGACTGAAGCGCCTCAGTCCCCTCGGCCACCGCGGCCGGCGCGTGGGCAACGCATGTGCATTTGATTCCCGCCCTTTAGAGGATTAGATTAGTTGTTCGTTCCATAGATCCACGTTGACGAGACGCTCTTGGATTTGAACATGTCATTTCTTTAATATACAGGGTGTTAGAAAAAGGTACAACCAAACTTTCAGAAAACATTCCTCACACACAAGGAAAGAAAATATGTTATGTGGACATGTGTCCGTAAACGCTTAATTTTCATGTTAGATTTCATTTTAGTATTTCTCTTTAAATGTAAATTGAAATAATTCGTGCAGACAATTGTCAAAATACCCTATTGTTTCGTTAGTATGTACTGTACTTCCCCGATTCACCGCATTTGTAAACATTGCACTGACTGCAAAACCACTTTCGTGATGAACACTAACCAGTTGATGATACGTACTGATGTGCTTGATGCTAGTACTGCAGAGAAATGAGTCGCATGTCAACACAAGCACTGAAGTCAACATTACCTTCCTTCAATTGGGCCAACTGGCGGTGAATCGAGGAAGTACAGTACATACTAACAAAACAATCGGGTATTTTGACATTGTCTGCACGAATTATTTCAATTTACAAAATGTTTGTATAGTCTGTGGGACTTAACTACGGGGTCATCAGTCCCTAAACTTACAAACTACTTACCAACTAGGACGGCCCAAATATCCATGCCCGATGGGGGATTCGAACCCCCGACCGTAGTGGCCGTGCAGACCGTGACTGGAGCGCCTCAGTCTCTTCAATTTACATTTAAAGGGAAATACCAAAATGAGCTCTAACGTGGAAATTAAGCGTTTCCGGACACATGTCCACATAACATATTTTCTTTCTTTGTGTGTGAGGAATGTTTCCTGAAAGTTAGACCGTACCTTTTTATAACACCCTGTGTATAGGTCGACTAATTGCAGCTTTGGCACCATTTTTCCGCGGGATTCAGCACCAGCAGCGTTCTCCTGAAGATGGCGGCCAAATGGACCATCGATGAATTGAATCGTTTTCATTTTACTATCTGGTTGCAAACCTGAAGAGCCAACGAACAATTATTACTCCAGGAAAACTTACGAACTCGTATTATTTCTGCCTGTTCAGAGCGGGGGAATAGTCGTACTGTAGTAAAAGCATTAAGCTAGAATTCGGAAAGAGGAATTTCAAACATGCAACTTTAAACTTTTTAAATGCGATACAATATTTCATCAAATAGTATATAGGCAGTTACTCTAAACGTGGCCACATTTCATTTTATATACTATCCTTATACATTTTAATCTCTTCTTCATAAGTCATTCTCTAGAAATTGATTGGACTTACCTTCCTTCACCATTAGAGACATTCGTTACATTAATAATAATAATAATAATAATAATAATTTGGTGTGGTTCACAAGTGATAATAATAGTAATAATATAGTATGGCTCAATTTAAAGTGGAAATCGAACCACGTGTCGCTTTTGTCGACCTACAATGTTGAGAGGTGAAGGCTGCTTTAAAGTGCAGACTGAAAAGTTCTGTGACGCAACAGGGTTTCGAGCCCACGGCCCTTCGGTTTGCAGTAAAACGCTTTACCCAGATATCACCAGCTTTATTATCCCTTTCATCCTAGAAGAAATAACTACTGTAGTCTCTGATTCATGTATTATGTATTTCTTCAAGTAATTCAATCCATATCTATGCCAATTTTTTTCAATTTCGACGGTTACCTTTTTTGCAAATTTCGGACTATTTTGACCATTTCAGTGTTATTTTTCGCCATTTTCATGTAATTTTTCGTTATTCTCCATGTTATTTTTCTCCAGTTTCCGTGTTATTTTCTTCCTAAACTCAGTGTCCTTTTCATGCCAAATATGGTGGGTTTTTTTTTCCTTGCCAAATTCTGTGTTAATTTTGTTACTGCAATCTCGTCAGCTAAACTGTTGCTATCTTGCCAGTTTCGGTTATGTTATCTCGCCAATTTCAATGTCGTTTTCTGTCAATTTTTGCGTTTGACGATTTTTCAAATGCTCGAATGTTCAAATGTTTTTTATTGTAAGGGACCAAAATACTCAGCGAACTCTAGACTTACAAACCACGTAAACTAACTTATAATGAAGACAACACAACACGCACGTCCATGCCCGAGGGAAGACTCTAACTTCCGTGCGAGCGACAGCGCCATCCGTAACAGCACGGCTATTCACGCGACTGAAGATTCTCGTGCTCTAGTTTGACATATATGGTGGTCAGATTCGGTGATACCGCTTCGACGGTTTAAAGCTACTTTCTCTGCGAGAACCGAAACTTCCATTTTTACCAAATTCGGGCCGGCCGCGGTGGCCGAGGGGACTGAGGCGCTTCAGTCACGGTCTGCACGGCCACTACGGTCGGGGGTTCGAATGCCCCCTCGGGCATGGATATTTGTGCCGTGCTTAGTTGTAGGTAGTTCATAAGTAGTTTGTAAGTTTAGGGACTGATGACCCCTTAGTTAAGTCCCTTAAGATTAACAAACATTTGAACCAAATTCGGTGTTACTCTCTTCCCAATTACAGTACTGTTTTTGTCACTTTTCCATAATTAGTTGCTTGCGAAATGATCAGTCATTTCGCGGTTATACAGGATCTACCGCCTTGAGAAAAGAAGGCAAACTGCAATTTCAATATGCAGTAACTATCCTTTACCAGTATTGGCAAACTGCTTTCCTCACATTTGTAACACATTTTACGCGGGAATATGACTAATTTGTCGGTATTTCCAAAAGTCGTCAATTTCGCTTTATTTGACTAAAAAATAATTTCGTGTGATTTTCAAGTTACAGTTTTCGCGAGATTTTCCTTTTTCTACCGGCAAGTTACTGCACTTTTTCTCGCGATTGTGTCTTTCCCAAACGAAATACAAATCTATGATTTTATTGTAATTTGAAAGAGTGAAGTTCGAAGTGTCGACGATGTTAGTCTTCATCGTTCAACTAAAACTTGCAACTACTACACAAATTATAATTTAATGTTCACACAAACACAAGAGTGAATGAGAGAAATTTCATGACAGTCGGAAAGTTAGTAGAGCAAGTCCCGTATGTAGAACAGAAAAACCGCGTTTCAGTTCAAATAGGCCGTCACATATTTTTAATGTCTCGTTTCCAAATTCCCTCTGTTTACCACACATTCACAACATGACAACTCCACTTAGCCTTAGAGCAATGGCGGATGGTACATCTCGCCGCAGAGGAGACAATAGCTTACCCCTAACGCCAACACGTGCCAGGTGCGTGGATCGATGGCGTCCTAACCTCAGCCAACACTGTCTGTACATAGCTCTTAGTGTGTGTATTGCTCCTGTGGGGTTTTACCAACGTCAATATGCAACGGCCTCCGCTTCCGGCGTCGACATCACAATTTAAGAGCATCAAATCGAGCATAATTTTGTAACCAGAGTATCGTGTCATTAATGAATGGATAGCCAAATGAATTTTCTTACAATATCACTTTATGATGCAGATCAGCTGCAACCATAAGTAACGGGAACAGGCATCTTTGCGCGGGGCCGCTCCCTGTCGGCGGTTCGAATCCCCCCTCGGGCATGGATGTTTGTGCTGTCTATAGTATAAGTTAGTTTATAAGTAATTTGTAAGTTTAGGGTCTGATGAAGGGTCTTATGAAGAGCCGCGAACTGAAGTTCGACATTTGTGGGCCACAGAACGAGTGAAATTGTCAGAGACATGCGTGGCGTGCTTAGGGTATGAATTCTTCTTAAAGGGCCTCGTGGTGATTCATCATTCGCCACGCTCCTGGCGGGCGGTAACAGCTGCAACCTCGCACAATGACGGAGCCATTGAGGCAGAAATTTTGCGGCATGTGTAACTGCGAACCTTATCGCAGCAGTTCAAAATGTTCAAATATTTGTAAACCTATTGGACCAAACTACTATGGTATCAGTCTTAAACTAATTTGCGCTTAGAACAATACACACAGAACGCACGCGACCGAGGGAGGACTCGAACCTCCGGTGGGAGCGACCGCCCAGTCCTTAGCCTGATGGCTTAGACCACGCGACCACTCCCGAGCGGCGAGTAGCAGTTCATTTCCTGTGGGGGGCTGGGGTGTTCGACATTGTTCATAACAAGTTGAAATTTCGGAATGTTAATGCTGCTGCATGCCTAAGAACGTGACAGACTGGTGGAAGGGTCAGCGAATGATGACAAGCTTTGATCACTTAACGCATTGTGAAGGAGAAGGGTGTGGCTTTCTGAAATTTAACTGCCACTGGTGATGAGACGTTAGCGTAGCTGTACACGCTCGAAACCAAGCAGAGCTTTATGGAGTTGAAACGTGTTAGTTTTCTCTTACGGAAGAAACTCAAGAGTAACTCAATCTCCATTGAAAGTGGTTGCAACATTGTTCTATGATTAGCATGCTGTGTTGTTGGTGTACTGCCCTGAACCCTGGACCACTGTGAATGCTGCAGGATACATTGCGTCACTGCCTTCGTGAAAGATGTATCATTAATGCTAACGGAGTCAGAATTTTTCGTGACACTGCTTGTCCCCATTTCGCTGCTTCCGCTTGGGAGAAAATCGTCAGATTTGGATTGTAGGTACTGCAGTATCCACTATTCATTCCGGACCTCGCTCCGTCAGACTTTATATTTTTGGTCCCATAAAGAAATTCCTGGTCGACCAATGCTTTGCGACGTACGGGCCATTGCATTCCAAATCGGACAGGAAAAAATTATTTTTTGTGGGGTTTCATTTATCTATCATAGACAGAAGACGTTAAGTTAATGTCTTTGACATACTAGCAGCTGTGACACGCAACAGCTACCGGTAGTTTCCAGCATTTTTCTATAAATGCCATATTATTATTATTATTATTATTAGTTACTTTTAAAAACAATGAGGTCAAGTTTTTCATTTTATCCGATTTTAAATGGAACAGCACATTTTTTCCCCCTATCTGTGGGTCGCGACTCTTAAGGGGGGTCCGAAAGTCTTGGTTGGGGGTCGCCGTCGCATGAGCAATAGCTTGCGCCATAAAATAAATAGGGAATCAGTATTAACAAAAACGTACGCCTAACTGACATTTATTTAATGTTCAAATTACAGTGTTCCTTGCGTAACATTAATTATGAATTAAGTGCATCTTAAATTGTTTTATAATACAGTGAGTTAATGATGAATAAGTGCAAAGCCAAAAAACCAGGAACCAGGAACCAGTGAATAGGTAAAAGAACACAACACAATACGTACTTCTGAAAGATCAGAAAAATCCACTTCTTTGCTAATTGTCTGCACAGTGAGACTTTTATTTATTGAGCATAATTCGCTTCTTGTCTGCCTGAAATAGGAAATACTGTTGGAAATCATGGAAAAATAGGATAATGTGCTCCGGTTCGAAAAATACACAAAAAAACTTCGCCCAACAATTGAAAGAAAACTGTAACTGCCGGCCGCGGTGGCCGAGTGGACTGAGGCGCTTCAGTCACGGTCTGCACGGCCACTACGGTCGGGGGTTCGAATCCCCCCTCGGGCATGGATATTTGTGCCGTCCTTAGTATTAGCTAGTTCATAAGTAGTAGTTTGTAAGTTTAGGGACTGATGACCCCGTAGTTAAGTCCCATAGACTATACAAACATTTGAACATTTTGAAAACTGCAAATGGTGGCTGTTTTCTTTTTCAGCCCAACTGCGATGGATAAAACATTTAAAAGAAACCCGTATCAAATGAAAGAAGATTAAATTTGTTTCCTTTGTAGCTAACATCTTGTTGTTCCGATATGTGAGAAAAAGGTGGGGGGGGCTAGAAGGGGGACGCATATTTGAAAAGATTCTTGAGTTTCTCCCGACGTATTTGATAAACGAAATATCCACGGGTGTACTATCGGTCTATAGTGTCCAATGGGGAAAATGTTCAAATGTTTGTATAGCCTGTGAGACTTAACTACGGGGTCATCAGTCCCTAAACTTACAAACTACTTATGAACTACTTACGAACTAGGACGGCACAAATATCCATGCCCGAGGGGAGATTCGAACCCCCGACCGCAGTGGCCGTGCAGACCGTGACTGAAGCGCCTCAGTCCCCTCGGCCACCGCGGCCGGCTGTCCAATGGGCCCTACGTTTTGCTTTATGGGGTATTGAACTTTTTCGTAATAAAAGAATTGTACATTAGATTCGGACCTTCCCTCGTGGGCTGTCACTAGGGTGTGCAGATAACAGTGGGACACGCGGAGAGCGGCCTGCAGGTGTGGGGTGTTCGCGCCGCTGTGTGGGTGCCGGCCTTCCGCCCGCTGCTGACCAGTCGCTGCCCCCGATCGAGCCGGAAATTGCCGCGCGTTCTCGGGAAGGAGCCGCGCCGTGCACTGGCGGCTTAATTAAAAACTCCATTCCCACCGGCGCTTCGATCGGCACGCGCGCACGTCGACGCACCCGTCCATTGTGGACGGCACGCCGAGAAAGAAAAACTTCTCTCTCTCATTTGTAGCGGCACGTCTGTGCAAGCGCACCTTTCCCCCGCTCCTTTCTGAAGGACAACAGCAGTGGAGCAAAGCAGCCGCTTATGTTTGAGTATGACACCCTTTCAAAATTTGCCCCATAAAGTCCACTCGGGAGTTACATGAGATTCTTTATTATATTATGGTGTTACGAGGAAAAAGGTTGTCCATGTGCGTATAAAGATGAGATCCAACAATAATGGATACAGACGATGTGTTGTGGACAAATAAATTGAAAGAATATATATATATATATATATATATATATATATATATATATATATATATATATATATATATATATATATTCGACGTTCTCTTAAAGGGCACAGTCGAATTCAGCACCTTTTAATGAGCACCAAAAAGGGTACCGTAAGAAGGTCTCTTAATCCTCCACTAGAATTCGGCAACTCTGTACATAGGTAGCAGAGCGGCCGAAGCTGCTGCGCGGGAGTAGACGAGAGGTCTGGAGCGCCACGTTCTGGATCTTGCGGCCTTCCGCGTCGGAGTTTCGAATTCTTCCTCGGTCATGGATGTTTGTGCCGGCTTTAGTAAAAGCTAGTTCAAAAGTAGTTTGTAACTTTAGGGACTGATGACCCCGCAGTTAAGTTCAAATCAAATGTTTGTAGAGCTTATGGGACTTAACTACGGTGTTATCAGTTCCAAAACTTACAAACTACTTATGAACTAGCTTATACTACAGACGGCACAAATATCCAAGCCCGAGGGGGGGGGGATTCGAACCCCCGACCGTAGTGGCCGTGCACACCGTGACTGGAGCGCCTCAGTCCCCTCGGCCACTGCTGCCGGCCAGCAGTTAAGTCCCATAAGCTTTACAACCATTTGAACATTTGAACTTGTAAACAGAAGTCAACACCAACGCCCTCTGTTATTACAAGTATCTCGGTTGCCGTAATGTTGTTGTCTCCACTTCGTAGAACTGACGAAAAGACTTTGAGTCATTCTACTTCATTCTGTCGATGACAGTACTTGTGAAGCTGTATACGTCAATCGTTTTGGCCACTGCAGCTGCTAGGTAGACGCCTGTGTGCTTTAGCGCCACGAGGCGTCGGCGTGAGCGCGGCTGCGTTGTCAACCGGTGGCCCGCTGGCCCGTGCCCGTGGCCGATTATAAAAAGCCGGCCTGCCGCGTGGCCGGTAAATGTCAGCGCGCCGCGCTTCCTGGTGCCGCCGCTGCTTCTGCCGCCGCCTCTGCCTCTGCGCTCCTCACCAAAGCAGCGCCGCATCTCAAGCGGGCCCTCTCAGGAAACGCCTACTATTGTCCTGTTCACAGTTACTGTACGATTTACACTAGTCTTGTGTAGTCCGCGAACGAACTACTTCGGAAGAGGGCTCCCACAGGCGAACTACGCGAACTAGTTCGCAGATCCCTCGCTTCTTAGTTCGTCCGCTCCTTTTCCGATGATTGACGGGTAACAGCGAGAGGACGCGAGAGCGCGCAGAATCGCGTGATACCCTCCTGCCAGTTGCCGTCATTTCGAGCTGAGATGCAGCTCATCTGTAGTTTTAGTAGCGGTAGCAAACGCCAAAACGAGCGGACGAATTAAAAAGGGCGACCTACTTCGCGGCCGAGCTGCGAACTAAAAGGAGAGCTACCGGTCGCGAAGTAAAAGGAGAGCTACCGGTCGCGAACTAAAATATTCGCCATAGGTCGCGTACAGAATTAAAAATCAAGTGTTTGCCTTCTGCTGATGAGAGCCATTTCGAGGTTAGTGTCTGCATGGTAGATTACATAGTTCAGTGCTACAAAATTTCTGCTTTGAAGTATTCTGCGCTCTGACTAATAAATTTCATAATGCCAAGATATAGAGATAACGCTAAACTTAAACGCGAGAAATTATCCACAAACTGTTTCTTTTGGTTTGCCTGACATCGTTAGCGGCTCAAGCAGCAAGCGCATGAAGCAGCTACATGGGGAACTTCTCCCTCCACCTGTATGCGCAGACCATGCCGCTCAGCCGTCACTGGGAGCGGACGAACTAAAAGAACGAACTAGTTCGCGGCAGAGCCGCGAACTAAAGTGAGCGCTCCCGATCGCGAACTATTATGCGCAAGTCTAATTGTCACTGCTTCAGGAGCACGCGATGGCACGGCGCTAAGTTGATACGTCACGCACAAAATGCACGCGTCGTCTCAGTTTTTGAAATAAAACGTTACGGATGCATTAGACATTCTCGTACGCCAAACCTAACTCTCTCAGAGTTCTGTAACATTAGATAATTTCAGTTAATTGAGACGCACTATGCTCCGCTTGTCCCTCCGGTACTAATTGGTCGCCCTTCTTTTTCGTTACCAGAAAAGGATCGCAATTTAATTATTCTGATCCTGCTACTAATCTCTAACACATCAAATACAAGATTTATGCATCTTTATCGCGGTGAGAAAATGTTTGTTAAATAGACCACCCAATAACAAAAGATGAAATAAAACCGATTAATTATCAGATAAGTTATATTGCAAAAAGTACTATTTATTATCAGTGTTGTAGACTAAGCCAAAAGCCGCGTGGCAGTGCAATCACAGGTTCCTGTTAGGTCACCGAAGTTAGGCACTGCAGGGCTTGGCTAGCACTTGTATGGCTAACGGACCGGGTGTGCCGAGTGCTGTTGACAAGCGGGGTGCACTCAGCCCTTGTGAGGACAACTGAGGAGCTACTCTATTTGAGAAGTAGCGGTTCCGGTCACGAAGACTGACATAACGGCCGGGAGTGCGGGGCGCTGATAACGTCCACCTCCATACCGCATCCAGTGACGACTTCGGGAGGAGGCTGGCACGGCGGCCGGTCGGTACCTGATGGGCCTTTCGATATCTGCGGGGGCGGAGTTTACTTTTACTATGTTTTAGATGTAAATTAAATTTCTTATACGATCTTAATTTGAAGTTATTTACTGCTTACATTTTCATATTAAAAATTTCAAGACTATGATTTTGTTTCGCAGCTATTTGCCACCAAATTATTCACTCAACATGCAGCTGAATCCGTCTGTACTTCGTTTATATGGTAGTAATTCAACATAATTTGCTATTATCTGAAATGATCATCTCCAACGTCCACTTTGAAATCGTCGATCTTGTGCATGACTGCCCTGTAAAAGATTCTTTAACAGTGACATCCACCTGTGATAGAATTTCCATTTCTGCGGTAATAATCATAAACATAAGGACTATCGCATCCTCGACAAGCAGAGCATTATTGGTAATCTACCTACCCACACGTTTTCTCCTCAAGAGTTTCAATTTTCGATGTTTTATTTCTCGTATATTTCCAGCGTTTTTGTTTGTGCTCAGAATTGAAGCGTTCATGTAAAATACATAACTAATGGAAAGTTGTGCTCCAAGTAGGCACTAAAGGTGGAAACGATTTCTGACGTCGTACAGGGATGTCCTGCCTTACATAACGAGTCCGTCTTTTCTGCTTACGACATTCGTTGAAGAACAGTCTGACGTTGAGGGGTAACACACACACACACACACACACACACACACACACACACACACACACACACACACACACACAATAATAAAACAAGTAGAGTAATAATATCTTTTGCAACCAAGAAAACGACGAAAGACAATCACAATGTAAAACGAACACGCAGGAAAGTAAGCTACCTGAAACTCAAGCACTGTTCAGGCGGTGTGTGTTGTGGTGTTCGGCGTAGGTCAAGCCCCTACCTCGCCATAGTGGAGAGTTCGTGCAACTGTTTCCGAACTGAATTCCGCCATTTGCAGGGAGGAAAACTGTCCGCGCAAACTAAGTTGACATGCGCCGTGGAGACTGAAAGGGGGCTACCTTGAGTATAGCGAATGCCCTTACCTACGACGCTGAGGCTCGTCTTAATTTACACGGACAGTGTGAATACTGGCCTACGATTTTAAGCATATGAGAAAAAGCGGAAGGAAACCGGAGAAAAAAATAAAATTATTTTTGCGACACAGTTATTATTGCGTATTCAACTCTGACTTAAATGAACATAGTTTCCTGGTGCTCTGTATTAGTTCTTCGTCAGTTATAATTGTTGTTGTTGTGGTCTTCTGTCCGGAGACTGGTTTGATGCAGCTCTCCGACCTAATCTATCCTGAGCAAGCCTCTTCATCTCCTCATAAGAACGGCAACCTACATCCATTTCAATTTGCTTACTATATTCATCTCTTGGTCTCCCTCTGCGATTTTTAGCCCACACACTTCCCTCCAATGCTAAATTTACGATTCCCCTATGTCTAAGAATGTGTCCTACCAAGCGATCCCTTCTTTTAGTCAAGGTATGCCAGAAATTCCTGTTCTCCCCAATTCTGTTCAATACTTCCTCATTAGTTTCCTCATTGTTCGCGCATGATGCTGTCGTTTATCGGTTAGTGAAGTCAACAGAGGATCAAAAGCAACTGCAAAGCGATTTAGACAAAATTTCTGCATGGTGCGAAAATTGGCAATTGACACTAAACAAAGAAAATTGTGAAGTAATACACATGACCACTAAAAGAAATCCGCTGAACTTCAATTACGCGATAAATCAGTGAAACCTTAAGGTCGTAGATTCTACCAAATATCTAGGAGTTACAATTAGGAACAACTTTGACTGGAGAGAACACACAGAAAATATTGTGGGGAAGGCGAACCAAAGGTTACGTTTCATCGGCAGAACGCTCCGAAGATGCACCAGCTCCACCAAAGAGACCGCCTACATCACACTTGTGCGTCCTCACCTGGAGTACTGTTGCCCCTTGTGGGACCCTCACCAGGTGGGACTGACGGAAGACATTGAGAAGGTTCAGAGAAGGGCAGCTCGTTTTGTTTTATCACGTTACGGGGGGGAAAGCGTCACGGAAATGTTGCACGAATTGGGGTGGAAATCATTAAAAGAAAGACGTTATTCATTGCGACGTGATCTGTTTGCGAAGTTTCAATCACCGACTTTTAGTTCTGAATGTGAAAATATTTTGCTAGCACCCACCTACTTAGGGAGACATGACCATCCCAATAAAATAAGAGAAATCAGATCGAAAATGGAACGATTTAGGTGTTCTTTCTTCCCGCGCGCTATTAGAAAATGGAACGGTAGAGGAGAGTTACACGATCCACCCACCTAATCTTCAGAATTCTTTTGTAACACCACATTACAAAAGCCTCTATTCTCTTCCTGTCCGCACTGTTTATCGTCCATGTTTCACTCCCATACAAAGCAACACTCCACACAAATGCCTTTAGAAAGGCTTAAATTAGTGTTCGATGTTAACAAATTTCTCTTTTTCATTTTCCCTGATTATAAATATCAATTTAGAAATGTGTAGTGTTCACGTCTGACGAGTAGAAGCGGAAATGTGTAAACTTATCATATAATTTCCTCTTATCGGTTCAATATATTTGTATGAAACAAGGTAGCAAACAGTAAGATTTAATCGTTTAGAATTTCACTTTCGGTAACAGTATGGTATTTCATGCCATAAATTGCATGTTTTTTGCGATAATTTTTCATCTATATTTCTTTTCCATACCGTAATTTTATCTAATTTTTTCTTCATTTAGTTTGACCTTAATTGATTGCAATCGCCTATATAAGTACCACTAAAGACTAATTTCATACTTTTTCCCAACGGCAAGGATACAGAGTCGTTCTGAACTTTATTTTCATCTGTTACGTCAAGCTTTATGCAAAGTTTTATCAGACTACTGGCATCATTTAGTGAGTGCACACACACCGTTTTCCTGCGGTGGTGGCTTTCAGTATAGGAGTGCTAGATTAGTGCCGGTGAGCCGTCTGGTTACTTTTCGTTAGTCTGTTAGTCTGCCAACTTGAGGTGTCGGCTGCGGCTGTAGATGCGGTGGGATTGGCGGACTGCGGTCCGTGCCTTCCACGTGGGCTCCGCCTCCCCATCCCCCTCCCCCTCTACTACCTCCGTAGTACTGCCATTCTTAAGTAGATTTCAAGAGACTATACATACTGTTTGTGAATTGTTGCGTTAAAGAAACACTGTTTTTGATGTCATGGTGAAGTGGAAATGTGAAGTGACAAGTACAAGCACGAAACCAATAGGACAAACTCGTTTGTTGGTTGAAATAGACCGTCGACAGTTGAAGAGCATCGTGCAGTGTAATAGGCAGGCATCTATCCAGACCATCACACAGGAATTCCAAACTGCATTGGGATCCACTACAAGTACTATGAAAGTTGGGCGGGAGGTGAGAAAACTTGCCCATAAGCCACACATCACGCAAGTCAATGCAATACAATGCCTTGCTTGGCGTAAGGAGTCTAAACTTTGCATGATTGAACAGTGGAAAAATGTAGTGTGGAGTGACGTATCACAGTATATAATGTGGCGATTTGATGCAAGGTGTATGTATGGCGAATGCTTGGTGAACGTAATTTAGTTCCAGCAGTAAAATTCGGAAGCTATGGTGTTTTGGTGTGGTCGTGTTTTTCATGGAGGGGGGCTTCAACCCTTGTTGCTTTGCGTGGCGCTATCACAGCACAGGCCTACATTGATGATTTAAGCACCTTCTCGGTTCCCACTGTTGAAGAGCAGTTCGGGGATGGGGATTGCATCTTTCGACACGATTGAGCAGCTGTTCACGATGCACGGGCTGTGGCGGAAAGGTTAAATGTTTGTAAATCTAATGACTTCTGTGGTTGTCAGTCCCTAGACTTACAAACTACTTTAACTATTGCTAAGGACATCACACACACACACACACACACACACACACACACACACACACTAGAGGGAGGACCAGAACTTCCGACGGCGAGTAACCACGCGCTCCGCAGCAAAGCGCCTTAGAGAGCTCGGCCACTGAACCACGGCGGCGGAGTGGTTACACTACAGTAGGTTCCTCTAATGGACTGGCCTGCAGAACACTTTTGTGATGTTTTGGAATGTCGACTTCGTGCTAGGTTTCACACGGATAACTCACCACAGTGAAGCACTCCGTGAAAAATGAGCTGCCATTTCCCAAGAAATATTACAGCACCCGGTTGAACGTATGTCTGCAAGAGTGGAAGCTGTCGTCAAGGCTAAGTGTGGGCCAACACCATGTTGAATTCCAGATTACCAACGGAGGATGCGATGAAATTGTCAGTCATTTTCTGCCAAGTGTCCGGATACTTTAGATCACATGGTGTAGCTGCAGCAAGACAGGTATTCTAATTGCCAAAGAAGCATTACCAACGGAGGATGCGATGAAATTGTCAGTCATTTTCTGCCAAGTGTCCCGATACTTTTGATCTCATGGTGTAGCTGCAGTAAGACAGGTATTCTAAATGCGAAAGAAAGGGGCTCTGGCAGGAACTAAACTCAGAACGAGGTGGCGCAGTGGATTGCACAATGGACTCGCATTCGGGAGGACGGCGATTCAAACCCATTAGAGGACCGCATCTGGCGTCTAGCTCGCTCGAACTGAAATACGGACGTAGTTCCGTGACAGTCGGGTAGATTTCAATGTAGTAGTCTGGCACGCTACGAGCAAATGCATTCCATTTTCCTCGTGCTCGTTCTGGAGGACTCAAACCTCCGGCGAGAGTGGCCTCGCAGTCCCTGACATGTCGCCTAGAACTGCTCGGCCATTCCCACGCGTCGGTATACAGCATCGCTCAATAACCGCACAGACGAGTTAGTAACCGCAGTCCCACATATTGATTACAACAAGCTATAGGATAGCTCCCTGGTTACGTATACTGGTTGTGCTCCGATTAAGGCCCACTTAACAGGTGTATGCACTGACGGCAGGAGCGCACACCGCCCGGGTGGAAGACGTGAACGTGTAACGATCGCGGCTCGCGGCCGTCTCGGCCAGTCGGCTTAGCGTCGGCCGTCATTAGCTGGCGGGTCGTTAGGCGCCGGCGGCCATTCATTAGCGGACTTGCCGCTCATTAGTCTTCAGGAGGCGCGGCCGCTGCACGTGGTCGCGCGCCGCGCCTACTCGCCGCACAATGCGATCGAGCCACCAGTGCCACCTAGTCCCGCAGTTTAGCTGCTAAATGCCAGCTTCTCTGCCCACTATCACTGTCCTATTCACCTGTAAACTCGCTCCTACACGCCTCGGGAGTCCCAACAGGTGTCGTCCGGCCACTGTCCCATCCTCCGGCTGAAGGTGTCAACGCACCCGGTATGGACGGGGTCGTGGTCAGCGCCCCGCACTGCCGGCCATTACGTCAGTTTTCGTGAGCGGAGCCGCTTCTCTCTATCAAGCAGCTCCTCCACTGGCCTCACAAGGGCTGACTGCACCCCGCTTGTCAACAGCGCTCGGCAGACTCGTACGGTGGCTCATCCAAGTGGTAACGAAGACATAGTGCTTAACGTCGGTGAGTCAGCATGTCAGTGCGAAACACAACTAGCTCTTTACTCACACGAAGTGATGAGTGCTATCGACAAGGTTTTACAAGCTTCCTAGGGTTTATTATTTGCTGACGAAGAGGTTAGTTCTGCTTCCTCCCACAAATCCCCTAAAACCTCCACATGCTTGCGGATGCTGTTGCGTAGCAGTGTGCGTTTGTACCGCCCTACAGTACGCACGAGGTGCTGTAGTTGCTGTCCAAGTCTTTATGGAGAGCATAGAGTTCTGACTAACCTGTTGTCTTCTATAGTTGTGTCCCCAGCGCAGAAGACAGCAAACAGGTCGTTGGTTCTTCTACAGCGTACAAGTGAGGCTAAAATAAGTTTTGTACGATGGAAGCATAAGAAGCGACTCGCGAGATTTTTAATTGTCAGGGATGCCATTTATTAAATAAATAATAAAAAAATGAGCAACTATTGTTAATATGATACGGCCTATGCTGCCCATAGCTCATGTTGAGACCTCGAATGTTATCACTATTACAAAAATCTTTATTTACTCATGACCGGCGCGGTCCGGCGCGTATAATGGTCAGCTCGAGACTGAAACTGCGGTACGTTGCGAGAGGGCACCTGACGCTCTATTTCGCGCCAAAACAGCGCCGCCGCGCGCCTTCTGCAAAATCGCTCTTTTCTTGTTACCATAAGAGAAGGCACCTTAAACGTTTTAAACTGTCAAAACCTAGCCTGTCCTTGAGAGATATTTATCACAATTTTCTCAGCTCTGAATAATTAATATTTAGTATATAATAAACAAAACTAATTTCAAAAGAAATCACGTGACGTGAAACGCAGCAGCCAACGCGAGGAGAGTACCAGTAACATAGATGGGCTTTCCCACGGGAACCAGCACCTACTGTGCCATATGCTACTGCTCCCTACCCCACATTTCAACATATGCTGCACTTCTATCTTTCTTCCGCGTTTGAGACACGTACGATGTTAGCAAAGGAACGGCCAGCGGCCAGAAATATGAAGTGGCCATAGGCCAGGAATATCACAGGTTTTCAAATTCATTCCGTATTTCTTGATTTACAGAAGGGTTTTGTTACCGTACCTCACAAACGGCTTTTAATCAAATTACGTGGTTATGGTATATCGCCCCAAATTTGCGATTGCATAGGGGATTTCCTGTCAGAGAGGACACAGTTTATAGTAATCGATGGATGACATCGACTAAAACAGAGGTGATATCGGGCATTCCATAGGGTAGTGTCATTGGTCCTCTGCTGTTTCTTATTAACGTAAACGATATAGGGGAAAATCTAAGTAGCTCTCTTAGATTGTTTGCAAATGACGCCGTCATTTACCGTCTAGTAAAATCATCTGAAGATCAAAACCAACTGCAGAACGATCTGAATAAGATATCACTATGATCTAAAAATTGGCAATTTACTCTAAATAATGAGCAGTTTGTAAGTTTAGGGACTGATGCCCCGCAGTTAAGTCCCATAAGCTTGACAAACATTTGAACATTTGAATCTGATTCCTCCACAGGAAAACACGTTTGATGTATTATACACGACATGATCGTATGTTGGACGAGCATTCGAGTCCTTAAGGAACTTGTAGTTTCCTTAAAGTTCGGAAAAATTTAATTGATTTTGTTATACAAGTTGCGAGCTATATTTTCTGGTTTCATACTGCCCACGGGATACTACTGAGGTATTTGATACACTCTCGTCCAAAGTCACGAACAGTCGGCTAGCAGCCAGCAGCCTCGTCAGCAGGAATCCTCTGTCCACCGTGCGCTGTGGTCAACTAACGCCGTGTGTTACGACGTTTGTTTAGGCCTAGCGCCTCGCTACTACGGCGCGGCTACCTCGCATCGTACCTACTGCTTCCTGTGGGACCCGAACTACTTGTACATTTATAAACGAGATCAGCTTCTTTCACCAAATGTTCAAATGTTTGAATAGTTTATGGGAGTTAACTACGGGGTCATCAGTCCCTAAACTTACAAACTACTTATCAACTAGCTAAGACTAAGGACGACACAAATATCCATGCCCGATGGGGGATTCAAACCCCCCGACCGTAGTGGCCGTGCAGACCGTGACTGGAGCGCGTCAATCACTTCGGCCACCGCGGCCGGCTCTTCTTTCACCGATTCTGTGAGTCTTTGTTATGACATTGTTCCTCCCCGTATATTTGTTGCCTTTCACATCCACTCACTAAACATCACATTTGCTTGTGACTGTTAATATGTTCTTACGACATGACTATTACATAGTATGAAAATTACCGGGGCTACGGAAATAGCGCAGAGACGTCAATGACATGACAGATAGTTCATAATGTAGTAACAAAAAAGGGGAAAAAATGTTCAGGAATGGGTTATGAATCAAGGATCTTTTGTTCCGCAGTCAGATATCATTACCACAGAAACACAACAAGTTTGGAAAAAGCTGCTTCCATAAATGTGGCATACCATTCGCTTTGGAGTGTTCAGTTTTAATTTTGTTTCTTTTTTCCATAGTTGCGTATACTTTCAAATGTTCAAATGTTTGTAAATCTTATGGGACTTAACTACGAGGTCACCAGTCCCTAAACTTACCAACTACTTATGAACTAGCTTATACTAAAGACGGAACAAACAGCCATGCCCGAGGGGGATTCGAACTCCCGACGGGGAAAGGCCTCGCGCATCGTAGCACAGCGCCTTAATGCGCTTGGCCGCTCCGCCGCCGCGGTGTGTGTTAGCAAGCAGAGTTCAACTAACAATTAGATGCGTAGATTCACGAAATCTGCAACTAAAAATGACATATTACAGGACAATAATTATAGCTGCTTTGCAGCTATCTGGCAGACACTTGAACATGTAATTTTAATATGGTAAACAAAACTAACTGAAAGGATAGAAACTTCTCCGAAATACTATTTGGTACTAAAAACAAGTAAAATTGTGTTTTCTCTAGGTAGATTCTCATTTCCATACTACATATAGAAATAAAACACTGAGAATAAAGAGGTTCACGTACAAATCGATTGTCACTCTTAATGGAACCCCCTCCCTCGGCGACTGTAATAGTCAGCAGGCGGTCCAGTTTGCTGACAAGTAGCAGTGCTTGACTCTCTCATGACGTAAAGTGTAACAGTGAACTACTGGATAAGACTGCCAATATGGATATGTCTCCTTAATAGCTTTGAATTTTACTATGAGATAACAGAATGTTTAATGCAATGTAAAATTTTAAACAAGTAAACTCCCCGTCGGGAGTTAGAATTCTCCCTAGGGCATGGATGTTTTTGTCGTCTTTAGTATATGATAGTTCGTAAGTAGGTTGTAAGTTTAGGGACTTATGACCCCACAGTTAAGTCCCTAAGCTGAACAAACATTTGAACATTTGATAAGTAAATCAATCATTGAAGAAGACATATTTGAACTTCACCTCGAGAAGCTAACATCTGTATACTTCGTACCGCTGTGACGTTCCAGGTTACAAACATTGTTTAATATGATCATATGGTTTCACGATAGACTGGGACCCGACTACAAATATCAAGTTTCGATACGTAATGGCAAGCTATGAAACACTATTAACAACGTAAATCTTGCTGCTCGCAGACTGAACACCAGCTTTATAAACTCCGGTAGCCGTACGGTAATAATTTTCCCCCTGGACTGGTTCGAATAGATAAACTGCAGTTCCAACCACGCTGAATTTCACACTCAACAGAATCACTTAAGTGTCGTCCATCTTGACAGTGGTCTACAAAAAATGTTCAAATGTTTGTATAGCTTATGGGACTTAACTACGGGTTCATCAGTCAACAGTGGTCTACTTCAGCTGGGAAAGAAACAAGTTTAAATTTTTTCTCAGATTCGACCATATTACTGCCAAACACATTAATGAATCTGAGATCTGACAGTGTCTTCGCTTTTGTGCTATTCGACGGTAGAAAAGCATGCATATTCTGTGTTGCAGAACGTCATAATGACGCAAGCTACCTAATTTAGGAGATGTAGCTTCGTTTCTTATGTGAACATGGATGTTCGTGCAACACTGGTGCTTTAGATATGTAGATTATGGGCCGTCTGAATAGGAAGAATATGCTTGATTACTAACAAGTTGTGAAGAGAAACGTGTTGACATTATTTCTCAAGATACCGTTTTATCTCTTGATACCGCCTTTTATCTGAAATTCGTAAAGTGACATATTTTTACAAATTTTGTTGGATTTCCTATAGAACGGCATTTAGTCCCAGCCTCTGGCACTGTTTGATAATTTGAATAACATCGATTTGCATATATTTCGTATTTCACGTTATATTGTAGGTCACCCTACAACTTATCGGGAAAAGTAGCTCGAGGTCGGAGTAAGCCAACGGCGTATCGTCTGCAATAGGGGGATGGCTGGTGATACACTGGCGTGTTCAAACAAACCTTTGGGTTGATCAAATTTTTATATATTACTTTATGATTAACACTCATCCTTCCGAAACACTCAAAACGTTTGCTGAGACTGCTTCTCACTCTTTGATAAACTACGCAGAACACTTGTATTTTTATCTACTTTTTTACCGATCTAATATATAAAGCAGTGTGTTCGTATGTTTGTACGTGTTGCATACAAATCTACAGTTTTGTTCCAATCTTCATGAAATTTTGTACACGTAAGCTTCAATCCATGAGGACTGTCGCCGTAAGTGTAAGAATCACATACGATATATAGTTCACGAGATATGTCATAAACAATGGGATGCGCGAAAAACTGCTGCATTTTGCGACAATGCTGCTCATTTCAACCAAATTTGGTACACACATTCCTTACCGTGAGGTAACAATTGCTGCATGGCTAAGAATCACATACGGCACATGGTTCAAAAGATATTAAGTCATAACCAATAGAAATCTTAAAAAATGCCATATAATGCGGCGAGACTTTTGAAATACACTGTATGAAAATGACAGTACTTAGCGACTTGCAACAAATTTTAAACATAATTTCAAACCTTTATTAAATTTTTTCTCGCTGGCAACCATAGTAAAATGATGAAAGGAAAAAAGTTTCTCGCTTGTTACTTTTCCGCTGTTAATGGAGTAAAACTACGGCTCGCGGTATGACGTTACAATTTATAGTTTGAACACTACAAATTGTAGCGACAGGAAATTTTACAGACAGTACACACACATATATAGTTGAATGTAGCTTCTAAATTGTATCACAGTACGATACGTAGTTCCTGAGATATGAGAACATAAACAGTAATGTTCATCTAAAACCGCTCCGTCACGCACCAAGTTTTAATCTATTACTTCTTTAGCACTAATTGTATTCCCAAGAGATTTTATAGGCAAACATCCCTTATAAAAATTAATATATACTTAAAAAAACGATAGGAAGAAATAAATAAATACCCGGGCAACGCCGGGTTTTCAGCTAGTACGAAATATCAGAGAGTTAACCTGAAAGCTCACAATGGCAAATCGTCGTTAATGGCTAGGATGATATTCAGTTTCGAGAAGTACAAAAATTGTTGTTTCCGGTTTGCTTCAAGATATCAGGCTTGCAGGACACAATGAGTTGCGCTCTCTGCCAGATAGCTGCAGTGTTTGCACTGCAGAGCTGGTAGCCATCCACCGCGCACTTCAACATATATGTTCCTGCCCTGGGGAGTCATTCGTTATTTGTAGCGACTCCCTGAGCTGTTTACAGGCCATCGAACAGTGTTTTCCGCGCAATCTTCTGGTTGTTGCTATACAAGAGTCCTTGTACACCATTGAACAACGTGGGCAGTGAGTGGCTTTCCTTTGGACTGCGGGACACGTCGCGATAGACGGCAATGAGCAGGCTGGCCAAAGAGGCCACCCACAAGCCTGTCCTCAATATAGGCATTCCATGCGCTGATCTCCGTACTGCACTACGCCGTTAAGTGCTCGGTTTGTGGAGTAGTGAATAGCGCACCCTACAGGTGCCCAACAAACTGAGGCGTATAAAGGATACTACAAATGTGTGGAGGACCTCTCTGCGGGCCCCTCGCAGAGAATCTGTTGTTCTCTGCCGGCTGCGTATCGGCCATACTTGGCTTACGCACGGCCACCTTCTCCGTCGCGATGATCCTCCCGAGTGTTGATGTGGTGCGCGTCTGACAGTCGCCCACATCGTTTTGGAATGCCCGGACCTAGCAGCACAGAGAAGGAATTTTAATATCCCTGACGATTTGAAACTTGTTTTAGCTGACAATGCCTCTATGGCTGACGCAGTTTTAAATTTTATTCGTGTGAGTGGGTTGTACCGATCTATTTGATTTTTAGCACTGTGTTCATTATGTGTTTGTTCTTCGCTCGCCTACCGTTTTAGGCAGGTGGTTTTAATGTGCAAAAGCGGCCAGATGCCCTACAGCCTTGTCTGTGGTCATCTGGCCAGAACACTCTGGAATCGTCTTTCCGCCTTTCTCTTCTTTTATTTGTTTTTACTTTGATTCTTTTATTTCTTGATGTGTTACACCCTTTGCTTGGTGAGTTTTAACAAATCGTTTTCTATTGCATTGTAGTGCTTTTTTATTCTCCTCTCTACGGTTGGCACAAGGGACTGATAACCGTAGTCGTTTAGTCCCTTTAAAAATCAAACCATCCATCCAAGATATCAGTAATTGCATGCAAATTGGCCGTGAAAAGAAAAGCGACAGTGGCGCTCGGCGCTCGTGTGGCTCGTTTCGCCGTGTGTAGGGCGCGGCCGTGCCCCTTATTTACGGCGACGCACGTCCAGCGGCAGACGGGCAGGGCCGGCGCGCGCCTCAGCGGCTCACAGCTGCCTGCTGCCTGCCGGGCTTTTTATCTCGGCCTTGCGCCCGCCCTGACTCCCTCAGGCCGTCTGAATGCTCGCGCCGGCCGCGCCAGTTTGCATTTTAAATTTATCACCCGCGCTAATCCTCCGCGGATCCTGCAGCAGCAGCAGCTATAACTTGCTGACCTATGCAACATTTGACGTCCTCGCTCGTCGTGGTGTTTTAAGAGCTCGACAGTGTCGGATATTTCTTGGCGTAAATAGAAAAGCGGACCCGGCGTTGCGTCACTATATTCTGTTTGTAGGACGCGTCGGACTAATATACACCACGATCAAGTACAACTCTTCGATCTTCTACGTCGGCGTTAGGCTTATTAAAGAAATTACACAGGCTTCAATCCGTACGGCCACCTATTGTCATAAAATACACTGTTCAAAACAATTAGGGGATCAGGTAATCATATACAATATACATACGCTAACCTGTTTTATCCATATCATCAGCATCATGATCATCATCAGCCAATTCTATCACTTAGTGATGTAGTCTAAGTGTAGGTTCTTCCATTTCTTCCGATCTAGAGCTTCCCGTTGCCAAATGAGTCCTGCTGTCTTCCTTAGGACTCTGTCCCATCTGTCTGGTGGTCTTTCTCTACTTTTTTTGTGGCAAATTAGGCTCCACTCTAGGGCTTGTCTGGATCATCATCTACTATAGCAATATGACCAGCCCACTGCAATTTCAGTGTTGCCATAATGTCGGTGACCTTTGTTGTTCGTCTTACCTCGATTGCTCTTTTTCTGTCTTCTTTTGTGTAACCCAGCATTGATCATTCCATTTCTCTTTGAGCTACTGTTAGTTTTATTCATATATTGCTTACAATTATAATTTGTGTCTGATACAGTACCATATTTTACTGTCTTAACTAGTTAATTCGGGTCTGCATGGCGTCCTCTTAGGCACCATTGGGCTACCCTAATAGTGAAAAAGTTATTCTGGTTGCCGTCTAAAATAGTGTGAGACCACCTCGGACGCCAGTACAGTCGCACACCTGCGTGGCATAGTCAGTGTGAGGTTATGAGTCAGCTCTTGAGGGATATTTGGTTCTTCTTCTATGAGTGAAATATTCGCTACGCAACCGCTGTGGGATGTGTTGTTCAAAAATGTTCAAATGTTTGTAAATCTGTGGGACTTCACTACGTTGGTCAGCAGTCCCTAGGCTTACAAACTACTTAAACTAATTTATGCTAAGGACAACAAATACACCCATGCCCGAGGGAGGACTCAAACCTCCGACGGCGAGCAGCGGCGCGCTCCGCAGCTAGGCGCCTTGGAACGCTCGGCCACTCCACCGGAGCGGGATGTGTTGATCTGGCTGTAATGCCTCTGCCAAGTGCATCCCAGACATGCTCCATCGGATTTAAGTCCGGTGAACAAGCTGGTCACTTCATTCATACAATTTCATCAGCATCAAGCATGTTGTCCATCACCTCTATGGGGACGAGCTTTATCGGACACCGAAAGTAACCCATCTCCTATGGCCTAGCATAGTGCACAACGAAAGGTCGAAGGATGTCGTCTTTGAGGAGTGAAAGTACTACTCTGAACGACAGAGGTATCCGTACGTCTGCCAATAATGACTCTTGCCTACACCATTCGTCCACTACCATGATATGGTCATGTTTCCTGCACATAAGAAGGATTAGGGAACTGCGATTGTACGGCTGGACACAAAATCTTCGTTCAACTGTGAACAGAACACGGCCCCATTCATTACAGCTCCAATGCTTATATTCCTCAACCGAGTTTTTGCGCGCTAAACGGCGTCGTGGTTTCAATGGTACACATACCATATGCCTCCGTGCATAGAAGCCACATTCTCGAAGGTGATTTCGGACAGATTGTGTTGATATTCCGCGTCCTGTTGGAGGATTTGTTGTGGTAGTCTCATTCAGCCACCTGCTTCTATGGGCTGCTAATTGAAGATAATGGTCATCTCTTACCGATGCCTCACGTGGACGACATTGGTCTTGTCGTCCTTTAACGGTACTGTTGTTTGAAATCGCGTGCAGGTCCTGGAAATTACACTTTGGGACACTCCAATAGCTGCAGCCCCTCCCTGTGTGCCTACCCCACCACAAACCGTCCCATGGCTCTCCTTGCCACAGCTTCTGGTAAGTTGTTATATTACACTACCTGGTCACTACACTAACTGAACCCAACTACTTGCGTAATTCGTTTGGTAGATTATGTTTGTAAATCTATGTGACTCAATAGCTTAGTTATTAGTCCCTAGTTTACAAACTACTTAACCTAAGGTAAACTAAACTAGGGACAACACAAACACCCATACCCGCGGGGGGAATCGAACCCCCGACGGCGGACGGCCGCGCGCACCGCAACATGACGCTCCAGTCCGCGCGGCTAATCCGCCGCGGCGTTTGGTAGATTAAACGCAAGTCAGCAACAAACGCGTCTGCAGCAGCTTTCCATTATTACCACTTTCTCGGTTGCCGTAATGTTGTTGTCTCCACTCCGTAGAACCGACAGAAAGACGTCGAACCATTTTAATTCATTCTACCGATGTCAATAATTCAGAACGTAGATATCTCAACTAATACCCTAATTGTTTTGACTATCGTAGATTAGATTAATACTTGTTCCATAGATCATATATACGACATTTCGTAATGATGTGGAACGTGTCAGTTTAGTAATGGTGTCTACACTTGACAATCTATATTTTAAGGATTTTTATTACTTTTTTGTTGTTTTTTATTTATTTATTTTTTCATTTTTTCCAAGTTTTATCTAAAAATTCATTTACATTATAGGAGGAGTTGCCATTCAGAATTCCTTTAATTTCTTTTTAAATACTAGTTGGCTTTCTGTCAGACTTTTGATGCTACTTGGTAAGTGACCAAAGACTTTCGTGGCATCATAATTCACCCCTTTCTGAGCCAAAGTTAGATTTAACCTTGAATAGTGAATATTATCATTTTTCCTAGTGTTGTAGCAATGCACACTTCTATTACTTTTGAATTGGGTCGGATTGTTAATAGCAAATTTCATGAGTGAATATATGTATTGTGAAGCTACAGTGAAGATTCCTAGATCCCTAAATAAATGTCTGCAGGGTGCTCTTGGGTAGGCTCCAGCAATTATTCTGATTACACGCTTTGTGCAATGAACACTTTTTTACTCAATGTTGAATTGCCCCAGAATATGATCCCATATGAAAGCAATGAATGAAAATAGGCGTAGTAAGCTAATTTATTGATATGTATGTTACCAAATTTTGCAATGACTCTGATAGCATACGTAACTGAACTCAAACGTTTCAGGAGATCTTCAGTATGTTAATTCCAATTCAGTCCCTCGTCAATGCAAACACCTACAAATTTTGAATATTCTACCTTAGCTACAGATTTATGTTCAAAGTCTAAATTTATTAATGGTGTCATGCCATTTACTGTATGAAACTGTATATAGTGGGTTTTATCAAAGTTTAATGATAGTCCATTTGTAGAGAACCACTTAATAACTTTCTGAAAGATATCATTTACAATTTCATCAGTTAATTCCTGTTTGTCAGGTGTGATAGCTATACTTGTATCATAAGCAAAAAGTACTAGCTTAGCATTTTCGTGAATGTAGAATGACAAGTCATTAATATATATTAAGAACAGCAAGGGACCAAAGACCGAACCTTGTGGGACCCCATTTTTGATAACTCCCCAGTTAGAGGAATTAATTGTTTCATCTATATTATATGAACTGCTTATTTCAACTTTCCAGAATGCCTATCAGAAGCGTATCCTGGTCATTTAGATTAATATAATATAGTACACTGTTAAAGTCTCATTTTAGTGGATATGGAAAAGGAATTGCCAACTCTCTGACGTAACAATAACTTACTGCGAGCTACCAAATCTCCTGTCTTGTGCGTTTCTTGGCGTGTCATATATGCATTTTGCAAGTCCATATTAAAGCCACATTTATATTCATACCAGTCCATTCGAAGACTGACAAAACAGATTTTTTTTCCATTGACGAGCTCAAATTATTGGTCCTTGTAATTGAATTTTATTATCTTCGAGAAAGACGCATACAGATTACTGCTGTTGGTACTTCGCATGACTGCCAGACGGTTACAATAACAACTCATTTACGATTTAGGAACGATGTATGGATGGAAGGAATGGAGATTAGAGTATAAAGCCACCCTGTTTTAAGATACAATGACGTAATCTACAAATCACTGCGGACTACGAACAACTTTCATATGTTTTTTATTTGTTCCCTACGAGAAACGCGGATTTGAAAACAAACATCCGATACGAATTCAGAAGTATTTGTCTTATTCTGTTAATTTTTGTAAGCAAATTTGTAATCTCTCCGTTCGTAGTCTGTGAATTTATCTTCTGCTTCACCATGTTTTCTAACACTGGCACAAATAATTTATAGTTGAGAAGACAATGAGGATGACATTAAAGAATGCTTTGAGTAATAATACCACATGCAAACTTGCCAGCCAGGTTATACGCAGATATAATGTTGGTTATGTTCCGTAAATCTATCATGTAGATGAGAATCTTCTTAATTCTCACTTGCTACATAAAAACTTTTGTCGCAACACATAATTATTTGAATGTGGAGCCAGACGAATGGCCTTTAACAGCAGCTATTAACAGTGTAAACTGATGGTAACCGTTATCACCAACCCTCAGCCGCGCCGCTCCACCACTCGTGATTTGGGTTAATGTGCAGGTGCCTGTAATACGTTGACTCCTGTATGAATTCCTCTTGTTAGCATTAACGATATTCATTCGGGCATAAGGTTCTGATGCAATAAACTCAAAAGTTGTTCTTCGGTGTCACCTTCGTCGAACTACATTCTGCCTTTAGCACGTTCAGTTTTTAGACAACGTCTCGACACACTACTCACATCTCTTGAGGGAGCTCCATTGGGTTCAGTTTCCTGTTATTCACGTTTTTGTATTCATTCTATTTGCAAGCTGCCCACCATCTTTCTAGAATCTTACCCCCCCCCCCCCCCTGTCTCTCTCTTACTTTCTACGGTTCCGCTGTCTCTGTATCGTAGGATTGCTGGTTTTCACGATGAGAACTGAGAAACTCAGTAATACACAGATTAGTAAACAGTGTCATTATGTATCATGAGCAAACATGTGGTACGAATTCAGTTGTTTTCTGAAGCCATTATAGTATTTATTTTTTCTTTTTTGCTTGTTGATACTATTTTTGTTACAATATGGGATACGAAACAGAGAACTCGGAAGAGCAGTGACTGTTTCTTTATTAGAGCGTCCCAGATGGAGATCGGTGTAATTAAAGTGAGTTCATGCTGTGCCGCTTCTATTGTACGTGCTAGCACCTCCCCTGTCGATGTAGGCAACTGGCCACGCGAAACGAATTTACAAACAATTACTAAATTCATGCATTCAAGAATCTTAACAATAAATAATGCAATTACAGTCTTGATGTTACCCAACGAATAGTCCCTGGTGTATCTCAGCTTATAATCTCATTATGGAACTCCACAGAGACGGAAAACTGCCAGTCACAACCAAAGTTTAAGACGTTAGTGGAGTGTATGTCAGTGACGTATAAGGTTTTGGACTAAACGTTTTTCGCTGTAGATGGTTGTGTTGTTATGGTATCGTAGATTTATACGTCACTACTTGTAATGATTACATTAGATATATGTTTATTGAATTGTAATAGCATAGACTCGATGTCATGAAAGTACGTATCTCCGTCGCCGTGCTAGAAAGTTGTTGACGCTGAGAGTGGCTCCTAGCCATAGAGCTGTCACCGATCCAAAAGGATAGGAAATAATGGCATTTGTTAAAGATACACTCCTTAAGGTTGCGAAACTCTGTACCCCGTATCGTGAGGATGCTTAGGAGAGGTAATAAATTACTGTGAGTCATGTGGTTCACTGACAGTGGGGTATTGTCAGCAAAATTGGGCACAGATTAATTTTGGCAAGTGTGGAAATTAAGGCAGCGAACAGGCACACAAAATCACTGAGGCCGAGGTAAACAGTGCAAAACTGTTTGATTGAATGATACGAGGTACGCTATAATCACCCTACTCGACAACTTTATAGGATACATATTTTGGTCCGTCTCTAATGACCTGTATGTCGATGGGAAGTTAAACCGTAATCTGCCTTCCTTCCTTGAGTTTTGGTATGTAATATTCCTTTCATTTTTACTTACTGTTACAGGGTTCTTGTACCTCGGTGTGCCATGTACAGACCAAACGTATTTGGCTCTTGTTGAAAGCTTTTCAAGATATTGCACATTCTCGATCAGTCTCGCAGAAGTAGCAGCGCGCCCTTCTTCCTCAACTACTTGCAGTAACCGGACGTTTCCCTCCAGGTGCAGCATCATTGCTGCCGTCAGCAGGTTTTCAGCACAGACGCTTACACTCCCTTTTGACCCTTGTACAGTGCCCAAGACGCGCCAGCCGCCCCCGCAGTTACCTGACCTTAACAGGGTTGGAACTGATACTGCCCTTGGGCAACGGGATGGGTTTCCATCAGTTACGCCTATTCCCCCAGGAGGTTCATGGCGCACGTGCTAATGGATTGACGTTGATCAATACGTCCTGTTGGGCTGTTAACTGGGGGACTAATAACAGGCACTGAGCATTCCTAGAGATCGGCGTTTTCGTTGGAAACGAAAAATAGTCGCTTTTGACAGTAACTTCGTTTACCGTACTGGCGGTTAGAATAAAATCACCGTTACTGCCGCATTTTAGATCCGTCGTCAGTTGACTGCCCGCATTACTTCTATTTATTTGCGAAACTTCATGCTGTTGTGGGGTTCGTATTTCATTTTGGCACTCCCTATTCGTTTGAGTTTCTCCATTATCGACATAAGAAATAATCAAAATTGGTATATAGAAATGTAACGAAATGCTTAAAGTAGTAAAAATAACTTTGATCCATCGTCATATTCTAGACTAATAAGCAACGTAGAAAGAGAGCGTAAAACTAATTTAACAATCTAAAAAGAACTTTTTTTGTAATCATGAGGTAAAAACTTGAGATAAAGGCAATAAAGCATTTTATAGTCTAGTCTCGAATTATATTATTAATATCGCAAATGCATACTATTATCCATAAACTGAAATAGAATGTAACCATGATCAAAAACAGCTGCGTCATGTTTAATTGATTTATGATATAAGTAAAGGTTGTAGGTTTCCATTAACGAAAAATTTTAATTGATCAATTCGAAACATTGATACACTTCGACCGCTTCAGGGCATTGGAAAAAAAAAAGGAAGAAACAACAACAACACCGTGAGGTTGAAAATTTGTGCTGGACCGTGGATCGAACACGGATTTCTCACTTCGGCCCAGCAGTTGCCTTAACCAATCAGTTTATCCAGGCGCGCTTCCCTTCCAACCCAAACACTCAATTTGTAGCGCAGTAAGATGGCAGTGTCCCCTGGCCATTAGTTCCTCTTGCTCGCAGGACTTTGTCCTGGCACTCAGCTGCGAGCGTAAAAATATGAGGACTAATCACATACCACATTGTAAAGTTGGAAAATCACATACGCTAGAGTCATTCGCTTTGGCGGAAAACTGTTGTCTTCTGTGAGATGATTAGTCTTCTTGTACATAATTTGTTCCTGTCAGCCATGCCAAAGTTCAATGACAAAATTCTAATAAAAAATTAATTTTTCCTGCCTTCCTGCCCCCATCCACCACTAATATCTACGGCGAACAGATACTCCCCAATTATAACATTAAAAATACTTCTTTGTTTAGTACGCCGTCACTGAACGTACTATTATTAATCAACAGGGACATAAGACAAACATTTATTTTCTTTGAAACGTTCTCGTTCGCCATTGTTATTGGTGATGGAAACAAGAAGAGGGTACAAAAATAACGTATTAACGGACTTGGGACAAGTTAACGGGAGTTATAGAGTCCGTTAATGTTTTTTGACTAAAAAGTTAATCCGTTACTCAAAAAGTTTACTTGGTTAATTAACGGATTAACAGACTTGTGCCGAGCTCTGTTCATCTCAGACTGTATGGACAGTAAGATGAACCGTGTACAGCGGTAGGTCTGTAGAGGTAGATATTTGGTCTGATGAGTCAAGGGGTACGTTTATCCGCTTAGTAGCTAACGGTATCCTTGCTCGATTAATATCGAAAGTGATGAGAAATCCGAAAGTTTATCTTTACTATTTTTCAATGAGAAAGAAATGGTTTATGTACGTATAGAATTGAATACATAAGAGAATAGAATTTATAAACAACAGTTGAACACGAGTATTCGTCAGAGTATTCCACAAAATTGACTCTGAATAAACACTATGTGACGAAAAGTATTCGCACATCTGTCTGAAAATGAATTAAAAGTTCCTAGCACGCTCCATCGGTAATGTTGGAATTAAGTAGGGTGTTGGCCCACCCTTAGCCTTGATGACAGCTTTCGGACGTCCGAAAGAACAGACACCACACCAATACAATAAATGCTCAATATGTCACCATCGTTCCTCAACAATAGCTGTAGTCGAGGAATAAAGCACGTCCGGAGTTATGGTGAGGCATTGGCGTCGGATGTTGTCTTGAGAGCATCCGTAGAGATGTCGGTCGATCACGATACACTTGCGACTTCAGGTAACCCAAAAGCCAATAATCGCACGGACTGAAGTCTGGGGACCTGGGAGGCCAAGCATGACGAAAGTGGCGGCTGAACACACGATCACCACCAAACGACGTGCGCATGAGATCTTCCACGCGTCTAGCAATACTTTTATTTTATTTTATTGTTTTTATCTTTTTTTATTTTTTTTATTTTTTTTTTCTAATAACACCCCATGTCATTCCAAGCATGGGTGTCAATTTTTACCTCTCTATCTACATTATTCCGTGATTTATTAAGTTTTCAAATTCATACTGACTTTTTGATCACCCGGTATTTTAAGCTGTTATTTACAGTTTTAAGCAGTCTATTTAGAAGTTGCGAGAAGCCATCGGTTATGCACACAGTCAGAGATAATATATCAAAGATTCTGATAAAAGGAGTGTTGTTACACAGTTCTCCACAGTTCTTTTGTTAGAGAACTAACGAAGGCCCGTGCAGATAATTCGCTGTTATGATTGATTGATAAAACGTATCGGGGCACAATGTTTCGGGGATGGGTCGACATTTTTTTCATTTATTTCCGATTATCGGTATGAAACGTTTTTATTGCGTGATCTTCATTGTTCGTATACAGAATGTTGTGGTAATCTGGATACGATAGCGTATAGATGAAGTGCAGAGAAGCGTTGTGTTTCCATATCTTATGCTTTAATTGAGTAAATATTTGTCTCACAGTTCAGTAGACCGAAGTGGGGAAAAACAGCGCAAATACAGGGAATAGCCTGTGGTACTACAGATTCCCTGTCCGTACATGCCGGTCAATGTTGAGACCACTCGATGTAGATCATTCCAACAGAACACGAAATACCTCTTTAGGTGTTTTGCCACTTGTGCCTTACTGCAAAGTGTGTATAGAATTTGAATTATTGTAATATTTGGAATTTTAAAAATGTATGATTAATGTCAAGAAAAACATAATTTGCTGATGGATAACCCTAAAGTTGCGTGATACTGTTAATCCCACCGTTTGTTTGACATCAGACATCGTTGCTTACAGATAGGCTTATCTCTTTCCTTTAAAGTTATATCTACATCAGTATTATTACTCTGGAAATCACATTTCAGCAGAGGTTTCTTCTAACCGCTTACGTACTATTTATCTACCACTCCACTCTAGAAAACCAAGCGAGGTGGCTCAGTGGTAACAATCTGGAATCGCATTCGGGAAGATAATTTTTCAAATTCACCTCCAGACGTCCAGATTTAGATTTTTCAGTGATTTACCTAAATCACTCCAGACGTATTCCGGGATCGTTCCTTTGAAAGACCGCAAGCAATATCCTTCCCCATCATCATCCATTAATCCGACCGTGATATGCGTCTCTACTGATTACGGTGACGACGGGACGTTAAAACCTAAGTAAATAAAGTCCGCAATAGGCTGCATAGGTCGCTGTATTGATTAAAGTCATGAAGTGGCTATAATATGACTTTATTTGACGCGTTTCGGCCTGGGCCATCATCAGAATCCTGCATACATTGATTACAAGTACGTCAGTCTGCTCCTTGACGTTAGGACAATAACATGTAATTGTCTTTACTGACGTACTTGTAATCAATGTATGCAGGATTCTGATGATGGCCCAGGCCGAAACGCGTCAAATAAAGTCATATTGTAATCACTTCATGACTTTAATCAATACAGCGACCTATGCAACCTATTTCAGACTTTATTTACTATTAATTATGGTCGCCTGCCTCCTCCGTGACTTTGTCACAACTATGTGTTAAGCCCTAAGCTTCCTTCCTTCCACTCTCGAATAATACATGGGAGAAAGGACACCGAAATCCCTCTGTTCAAGTTCTGATCTCTCTTTTTGAACGATCCCTATGGAGGTGGGTGTGAAAAACTTATTGTCACATTCCGGATGAGAAAGTCGGCGATCGATACTTCGTAAGTAGATCTCGCCGCAACGAAAACCGGCGTCGTAATAATCCCCACGCCAACTCCAGTATCATTTCCTTAACATGCTCTGCTCTGTATCGCGATAATACAAAACTGTCATTCTTTGTACTCTTTTGATATCCTTCGTCAGTCCTACCTGATAAAGATCACATACCGCGCAGCAATAGTCCAAGAAGAGGACGGACAAGTCAGGTGTACACATTCTCTTTGGTAGTTATGTTGCACATTGGCTATTCCATTTGAAATCGGAGGAAAAAAATGAGAAAATTGGTCTCGTATTTTTAACTAATTAATACTTTTTACACGTACTAATTGATATAAAATAAAACAATGTCTTGAATGATTCCTATTTTTCAAGTTAAAATTCGGCGAGTTAGCGTTCTTTTCCGAAAACTTTCTGTGCCTTCAACTCAAGAACCTAATACCGAATTTCAGTGAACCACGGTTCATTTTGAAGCTGAATATCTGAAGTTGATGTAAGTATATAACAATAACATGACAACAATTACTTCATTATTGTAAAATCTTTACCTTTTTTCGATTATTAAAATAAGCTCATTTTTCATAAGGATTAAATTTGCGTATGGTTGAACATCTTTTTATTACACGTTTATTTTCGTTTTAAGTATTATGGAGCCCGTTATCATTAACATGAAAAAAATAACTAAAAAGTACGCTGCACTTACAAGTTAGACTGCGGTGGGCTGCCGTCGAGTCCTCCGTCGGACATGGGTGTATTTGTTGTCCTTGGCATACGTTAGTTTGAGTAGTTTGTAAGCCTAGGGACTGATGACCCTAGTAGTTCAGTCCCAATGATTTACAAACATTTGCCGGCCGCGGTGGCCGAGGGGACTGAGGCGCTCCAGTCACGGTCCGCACGGCCACTACGGTCGGGGGTTCGAATCCCCCCTCGGGCATGGATATTTGTGCCATCCGTAGTATTAGCTAGTTCATAAGTAGTTTGTAAGTTTAGGGACTGATGACCCCGTAGTTAAGTCCCATAAGCTTAACAAACATTTGAACATTTTTTACATTCATTTCAACATTTGGCTGCCGTCCGCCACGCAACAGGGGAAGACGCCTCGCATCTGGATACGGTCAACGGGGTACTTAAGGACCGACTGGTTTCATAGAACATGGCGTAATACGGTGTAACGCAACACATTTTATTGTTTTCTACACTTCTCTATTCAAGGTACTATAAAACTGTTCACTCATACTGTTTTTAAATCAAATGGTGAACACTATGGCATCTATTTTATTCTATTTAAAATGCATTTTATAGACACAAGATGACGACGAAAAGTACTTCAAATTTAAATTCTAAAAATACTGCCTATATTCCACAATAATGTATACAAATATGCCTTCATTCTGTAATTTATTTGAGAATTGTACTTTGAATAGTTTCCGAGCTATGCACACCCTATTAACAGCTGCGAGTTTGTCAGATCAATAAACGTCCATTTCCTGTGACAATAAATAAACCCCACAAAAATGCGAGCTTTCCTGCTGTCCCATTTGAAATAGAATGGCCCATATCCTAAATGTTCTGCAATTAATACACAGTATTCGGTTCGCCGTCCCCACAACATTTTCTGTAACTTCTATTCAATGTAACTTACCCGTAAAGGTAGTATTTAGTTGAACGAACGGCCTTTAGATTTGATTGAGTATTTTGCAAAAGAAAGTCGATTAATTCCTTTCATCACGCATGTGGACTACTTCATACTGTTCATCATTGAGCATCAATTGCCAAGTTTCACACCATGCAGATATGTAAGTTGTTGTTCAGTTGGCTTTCATCTTCTGATGACTTAATTAGACGGTAAATGACAGATTCATATGCAAACAAACCTACGAGGTCTCCTCAGATTTTCTATCAATTTGTTTGTAAGAAACACCCTAAGACCCAAACAGTACCGTTGGAAACGCCAGATATCACCTCTGTTTTAGCCGGTGCAGTTACCGCGAATGGCTCGCTGTATTTCTAGCCTGGAGATCTCATCTTAGATTGTTCAGCTGCGTGGGCGTCAATGATAAAAATGATTAAAACACTCAATCCGCAGCTGGTAATCGGACCCAGGTCCCCTGCATGGTAATAAACGACGCTGTCGACTGAGTTACGGAGGTGGACTTGTTCGAAATTTTGCCTCACTGACAGTAAATACGAAATTCAGTCAAATATTCGAGACAATATTGCATAACCATGTAATTTGATTAAAATCCGTTTGTGAGGAACGGTGTCAAAATTCTTCTGGATCACTACGGGCATCGGTAAACAATGGGTGGTTGAAACACCAATAAAAAAGTTTGATACATTTTCAGTAAGAACGGTAAATTGTTCTTTTGGAGATACATAGAGAACACGGATCGACAGCAAAGTAGCTTCTTAATTAACGATATCTAATTTTCGAGTAGCAGTTCTCTTTGAAGCAAGGAAGGTAGAATAAAGTTTAATGTTCCGTCCACAGGGAGGGTAATGGAGGCGGAGCACAAGCTCGGATTACGAGAGGCAGGGGAAGGCAATCGGTTGTGGCGATTTAGGGAAATCTCGTAAAACCTGAATCTGGGCCGCCGGGCGGGGATTTGGATCGTCCATCTCCCAAATCCGTCTCCAGTGTGCTGACCGCTGCGCCAAGTACTGTACTAGTTCTTACTATACGATGCAGAGTTTCATGTCGAGAGATATTAAGATTACAGAAATTCTCCAAACTGTTATGGCACGGCTTAACAGGACTGAGAATTTGCACAACATAATAACCCCGAGTATTATAATTTATAATAATTTTTCAGTTGTTTGGTTTGTATCGAATACTCCATATCAAGTAGACCATGTAAATAAATATAATTTTTATCGTAGTGTTTTGTGTGCATATGTCATTGTTTGAAAGGGGAGATTATTCCGAACACTCCTTTTGCGAGTGTACACACGTGCTACATGGCAGCTAGGATTGTCCCATGTTGTCTGCGATTAACGGGTGGCACCTTCCTCTGTGTCGAAGTTGATGTTATTTACGAAAAATCCGAAAGCATGTTTAACCAAGACTGAATAGGAAATATTAAGATAGCATAAGGCCGCGAATTGCGACCTTGCGGGAAAGAGAGAGAGAAATAGAGACGACCTGGTCTCTTAAATTTCTATGGGATTAAGAAAATCGTGGACGTTTGGAACAACCAACCAATCACAACCTCGCAAAATTCCATTCTCCTGTCGCAGGTCTCGTCGATCAGCTGTTACACCTAATGTGGCTTCCAAGGACGAAAAAACAGCGCAATATTTAAAATGGGCTAATGCCCGTCGTACTTTCCCGCTACCTAGCAGTTGGTCTTATTGACTTTGATGGACTCAGTTCAACAATGTACTGCACAGCAGTTCAGAGGCGGTCTGCATTTTGTTGCTGGTAGGTTCGACCAGCATCCTAGTGTTGCTCAGACGCTTCGGGAACTCCAACGTCAGGAGGGAAGACGACGTTCTTTCCGCGTAACATTAATGAGGAAATTTCGAGCTCCAGCATTTGAAACTGAATGCCGAACGATTCTACTGCCTAGAAGTTTCATTTCGCGTAAGGTCCGCAAACATAAGTTAAACTTCGCACGGAGGCACGTAATTATTCTGTTCTCCCTCTTTGTACTGGGAAGCGGAGCAGGCAGAGAAATGAGTATCGGTGCAATGCCGCGCGGGAGTGGCCGAGCATTGTTAACGTGCTTTGCTGCGTGGCGCGCGGCTGCTCCCCGTCGCAGGTGCGAGTCCTCCCTCGGGTAAGGGTGTGTGTGTGTGTGTGTGTGTGTGTGTGTGTGTGTGTGTGTGTGTGTTGAACATAGTGTAAGCTATATGATTCTTTAGCTTCTCCCGCCGTAATTCTAGATGAAAAATTTCACGGGTGTGCGGTCGAATCCCTGTGTCAAACTGGCACAATATTTCGGCAACCAGACCTGTTGCCATCATAAGGTGCCCTGATGAACTGACTGCCTAGGAGCAGACGCCGCCAGCAGACGTCGGCGGGCGCGGACGGCGTATGAAGCAGCGGAGGGAGGGAGGAGATAAAAGCGTCGCTACCGCTCCTAGACAGTCAGTTCATCTGAGCACCTGATGATGGCAACATGTCTGATTGCCGAAATATTGTGCCAGTTTGACACAGGGATCCGGCCGAACACCCGTGAACTTTTTCATATAGTGTAAATTAGTTTAAGTAGCGTGTAAGTCTAGGGACTGATAACCGCTGCAGTTTGGTTGCGTAGGGACTAAAACAGTGCTATGACGGCCACGCAGTATATGGTGGCTTGCAGAGTATGTGTGTAGACGTAGATGAGGAGTCGGTACGACACCTGTTGTTGGAGCAAGGGAATAGAGAACAATACGCCAGGTTGTCATACTATAACAACAGATTCCGGTCTATAATACATTGATTCTTGCACAATCTGGTTTCTAACTGAGGCTGAAAATAACGTGACGTACTAGGTACACGGACATACTAAGCAAGAATGAAAAGTATGTTCCTTTCTAGGAATATGGCCGTACCACAGAAGAATAACGTTATAGTCGAGTTCTCGGTGTAACTGATGTCGTTATAAGAAAGTTCTTCTGCAGTTCGACAACACTTGCTTCACGTCTGGACCAGTATACACCGTCAGCATTGCCGGATGTCGAAAGGAGACGCAATTTTAAATGCTTTTTATGAGACCAACGTGCGCTTGGGCGGTACTAGTTGACTTCCAACTGGAACGAGTGTCGTTACTTTTTGGAGCGAAAGTATGCGAGGGGAAGTGTTGATATTGAAGAACTGTGTTGTTGTCTGCATATATAGGCTTCCACGAAATTGCCCCGCTCGTGCAGTAACAAAGCGTGTACATTTTCTTACATTTTTACAGCTATTATTAGTGCTAGAAGAAAGTCACCATTGACTAACTCAGTGAAACAAGGATACGCCTTGGTGTCTCGATTTGTAGTCTAATGCAAATCGCGGACGTCGATACTGAATGATTAGCCGCATGGTATAAAATGTTCCGCGAAGTTTGGTGTTCTCGCTATTTTGTGTGAATCTAAAAATTATGGATTTGACTACTATGAAGTATAGCTAATCCCTTAAGAGAAAGGGTCAGTACGAAGAGAAAGTGGATATTCAATTCTCTGTAGTTCGCCCTATGGCTCATTTCCTGTTCCCCCACATGTACCCCCATCAATCAGTGGTACCGATAACACTGAATCGACACACACATCGAAAAGCGCAAAGCCAGTGATGCTACTCAACATTTACATCCACTTCGTCATATGGAGAGCCATACAAAAACACACAGCACTGTTGATTACCGAAGTAATATACACCTGTAAAGAACAATTTTAAAAGTGATATTCATTTTGAGCACATCGAGATGAATCAAGACCGTCCACTTTCGTTTCTGCGAAAAATCGACTGTATACCAGCGTTTTGGGCGACCCCTTGTCAGTCATGGGTGATGGCCGGCATCGGACTGTGAGTTTACGAGAGGTAAAGAGAGATCAGTCGCAATAAATTCCAGCTAAAACGCTATCCTCAATGATTGCTGGAGCGGTGCTGTAAGACGGGTTAGTTGCAGGTTAATGGCTGTCCTGTATTAAGCGAATGCACTAGGGAAGAAGCAGTGTCGACCCCCTGGTAGTTAGGAGGTTTAACTGTCTATAAAGGCTGGATGAAAAGCAGTGAAAACTATTATTTTTTTCTCTGAAATATCTTTATTCAATATAATCGCCCGCGTTATTTATGACCTTTCTCCAAATGTCCGGAAGGCAGCGCATTATATGTGTGCGTCTGTTTCTGAGGTGTCCCACATTGGCTAACCAGTTCTGGTGCCTTACTGGACGCCTCGCAGTAGTTCTTTCACTTTGGCAAACAGACCTTAATCACAGGGACCCAGTGTAGCAGCGCAACAGGTCCTGGACAGCAGCAGCGGAGTGGCACCGTGCACTGTCGTGCAGGATGATGACACAGTGCTGTTCCATGAAATGTCTTCGCTTTCACCTGAGCGCTTTACGAAGAGCGTGTCACATTTTCTAAGATAAGTGACAATGGAGGTATAAACAGGCCTGTAGAGTGCAGAGGCGCGTAACAAGTAATATTTTGGGTTAAGTTCGAGACGATCATTTTCGACCTAATTCAAAGAATTGAATGTCTTAACTACATATCATCGGTATAGTTTTTCCTTGGTAATATTTTTTTAACCAATACCTCAGTGTACGAAATCAGTCCGGGGAATAGAAACGCCGGCCGCGGTGGCCGAGGAGACTAAGGCGCTCCAGTCACGGTCTGCACGGCCACTACGGTCGGAGGTTCGAATCCCCACTAGGGCATGGATATTTGTGCCGTCCTAGTTCGTAAGTAGTTCATAAGTAGTTTGTAAGTTTAGGGACTGATGACCCCGTAGTTAAGTCCCATAGACTATACAAACATTTGAACATTTGAAATAGAAACAATCGACATAAAGACCTGTTGCTACCAACTTCAGCTACCTGTCAGTGCTGGCTTTTCCCAAGAGTTGGTAGACGTTGTTGTGTTAAAAGTCATTTGGCCAATAAATAATTTTTGAGACAGTGTTCAAACACGAACATTTTAAACGTGAACGTCTTTGTAGTTCGATATAGCAAATCTTTATTATTTTTCCTGTAGCTGCTTGTCGGTTCGGGGTCTGCGCATCCTGCCGCGGTGGAGTGGTAGAATGTTCCAAGACGCCTTGCTGAGGAGCGCGCAGTTGCTCGCCGGCCGAGGTTCGAGTCCTCCCTCGAGCGCGAGGGCGCGTGTGATGTTTACTTTTCTTTCTTTTTTCTTTCTTTCTTGGTCCTTACGATAAATTAGTTCAAGTTGTTTGCAAGTCCCTTAGAGTTACAAACGTTTGTAATTTTTTGCACCCTTGAGTAGGCAGAACTGACCGAGACGCAAGTACAAATTCGTCTTTCTACGCTCCGTCTAGACGCATAGGCTGTGTTACTCTTTCTCCGCTCTTTACATGCCCTTGAACCGAACTGTTTTCTTTCTATAGAGACATGAACACAAATATGAGACTCTTTGGGAAGAGAAAAGAAAGAGAAAAGTCCATTGTATTTCAGTACTCTCCGTAATGGGGAATTGACGATAATAGTAATAATTAGGATCCGACCGAACATTCAGTTTCGGCCAGTTTCGACCGATATATTGGTTTTGGCCGTAGTTTCAGTTTCGGCCATATATCAGCCCACTTTTCCAACTTGGCGGAAACTAGCTTAGCTTTTGGATGAAGTCAGATCGCGTTTGGGACGGATTTAGTGAGCATAAAACATTATAATGCACTCTTATACTGATGTTCTTACACTGTCTTTGTTTAATTTAATTTGTTCAGCATTGTACTTAATGGAACGTGTAATCGTTTTGTTATGTTGAAACGTTTCATTAATGTGTTTCGTTGAAAACTTGGGGCTTCTTCAGTAAACAATGAGAGTTTAGGAAACATTCATCATGTGGTACATAGATTTCCCTAATGAGCTTGCTTAAATTTTCACTGACGACAATCATACAATTAGTCGGAACTGTGACGTTATTTTTCGAAATACTTTCTGCACCACTAATTTAAGTTCATTTAGTGATAGGAACGAAGCCATTACTGAAGAGCAATACATAAAAAACATTTTGTTCGCTGCAATCTAATTACTATAATAAATAAATGAAAAAAATTAATATTAACGAAGAGATACAGACACACATCGAAATTTTACAAAGATATACGAGATCATAGCTGCGCGCGAAATAAGTCTGTCGTTATAGGATCTACCCTGAGTTTCATGCAGTGACAGTGCTCCTCAGTTTTGCTTACATATCAATGTTAGGGTAAAGTGGAAATTTTATTTCTGTATTACAGCGTCGTCAGCAGTAAACGTATCGTAACTGGGATCCCGGACTCTATTTTGAGACTAATACCTACTCGCAACAACTTATAATGTATTCAGGTATTCTTCTTCGCATTTTTAATGCAAAGCACTAAGACAGCTTGGAGGTGAGAACGACATAGCTTCACTAACAGATAAGTATGCGCTGGCTTACAAGCCCAGCTTAAGGAACGGTTGGTTTAATATTCCCAACTGCCGGATAGAAAGTGTAGGCAAGTAAATCTGTACCCTTCATTGTCATCTTCTATGGACTCCTGCTTAGGCTTAAACACACTGTAGAAGGCTTAGTGCCGCGGTGGAGTAGCCGAGCGGTCGAAAGCGTCTCGCTGCGGAGCGCGCGGTTGCTCGCCGTGGATGTTCGAGTCCTCCCGGGGACATGGGTGTGTGTGTGTTTGTCCTTAGGTTAGTTCACCTAGGTTTAAGTAGTTTGTAAGCTACGGACTGATGACCACGCAGTTTGGTCCGATAGATTTACAAACATTTGAACATTTGAAGGCTTAGTACGAGGAGTGGATCTTGCAAAATGTGAGAAAATTAGTGATTTGCGGTATAACGTAAGTGTACCGAAATTTTTAGTTAATTAATTTTCGGTCGCAAATGATGTTTCGGTCGGCCTTTAATAATGAAAACATAATGATAAAACTAGATAATGCGCGAAATGCGGGAGAGTTGGTCGCTCTACCAGTGTTATCTGTGGTTGTGGTAAACAGCAAGTGTTATTTCGAGCTCTCATGACGTATGCCAGGTGTTGCCTCTGCTTTTGGAAACATCCCAGAAGAGTCAGATACTGAGCTCGCTTAACTCTTTCATGCACAGCGATATAAAACAAATTTAGACCCTTGTTGCACAAGACTTATTTGTTGAACAATTTTATAAAAAATTGGTGAAATTTTATAGAATTACATTATAATGAGAATTTTAATAACATTAAAATAATTTTTAGAAACATTTTTCGAAAACAGTGGTAGTACATTAAGTGTACCCCTACCCTGGCTCGTCATCACTAAAACCTGCCTCTTCAGCTGACGAACTCTGACCTGAGGGTATTTCTGCATGGAGTTTTGTCATTAAGTCATCATTCTTTAGCATCTCACTTCAGTGTTTCATTACTAACTGAAATGGAAGATAACACCTTGAGTTACGTGGAAGTGCTTTGATGCATGGTGGTACAAATTTTGAACTCTGAATTACTCATGAATTATTTATTTTATATAGAATAAATCCAAGAACTGTGAAGTTTACAGTTATTCCAAATGTATAGAAATCATTATCTTACCTCTACGAAAGAGATGAATCAACAATGTCTCACATAAAGACATACAAAAATATGCACTTGACCGAAGAGAGGGAAAAACCCACCAACTCTGTTCAAGTTGTGGGGCATACCTATCACCATAGATGAGCAAAACTAGTTCTGACATCTCTTGGTCATTGTGGTAAATACCTCCTTACATACAATGTACAGGAAATGAACTTTCATGCTGGACGAGTCAGAACTACATCATTATGTGGCACGATTTTTGTACCACCATGCATTTATGCAAGGCAGAATGGTGGTACAGAAAATGTACCAGCAACCATGAAAGAGTTAACATCGGATTCATGGGTCCAATGAAGTACTTGTTCGTTGCGTAAGAAGGTTGTTTGTCAGACAAACTGTATGGAAGTCCAGGGCCTGGTATGACTCGCTGGACACCTAGTGCCGCACGCAGCGCAAACACAGCGCCTCGCGGCTAATTGCGTGGTGCGTGGCGGTGGAGTGTCTGCCGGCAGCGCGGCTTAGGCGGCTTTTGTGTCGCCATCATCCGCGGCCCGCCTCCGCCTTTCAGGCAGCCGCCTGCCTGTGGTCTCGGGGTCCGCCCAGCCCAGCCTGGCTCAGGTGTCGCCTGGCGCCTGCCTGCTATTGTCGCGCCCTGGCCGACCGCTGGCTGCTGCTGTTACACTACAGTGACGCTGTTTCTCACGGGAGTGTTATACTATCTACACTTCTATCCTTGGCGGGATTTTGTAAACAAACGTTTCGATTACATTTTATAAAGGTTAGTTTATCGACTTTTGCAACCGCTTGAGACATAATATTACACCAGTCTTCTAACCGCCCTCAACCCCAAAAGGAATCGGCTCTCAGATACATTTTACAAAGATTAAACACAGTATCAGTCGACATGATCGATTGGAGAGTGTCCGCAACTGCACTACGTTATTTTAAATGTACTCAGTCAGACGAGTTGCGGACGCAACTATAAGATCTGAAGATGATCCAAGTGATCGAAACATGTTATTAAACAATTATATTGCAACTGTTGACGGAAATAAACACATTTAAAATAACAGTACCAGTCGATAAACACAATTACAACAAGAACTATCTGTTTAGCCGCCGGCTGATACGCAGCAGACGCAGCCTTCTGAAAGTAAAACCGGCTTCTGATGACAAGCGATGTACAGTATTTTTATTTTTGTCTGCGCGTTTTCGTTTCAGTTTGTAAATTTATACTGTGCTCGCGCGCATATTAGAATCAAATCCACGTTTTTAGATACAGTGTAGTCTTCCTTTGAGTGCATCGCGATAATAGTTTTTGTTTCCGCGGCACTGTAATCATGAATAGGGTCTGTGACTGCTGTATGCGGATGCAGTATGAGCTGGTGACACTTCGCTCTCAGCTTTAAGCTGTGTTACCCTCGGTTGCACAGCTGGAGGTGCGATCGAAGGGCGTCGTTGTTGTTGGCCGGTAGTGGGAACCGAACGGACTCGCGTCGTCTCCACCGATCGCCCTGAGGCAGCGACATGCCCTGATACTGCCAGCAATGAGCCAGACACCCCACCCGTGGTTGAGTGGGAAGTCGCTCCAGTGCGTGGCAGGCGGCGCAAGACATTCCGGAGGACTGGTCGTGAGGCCTCCCCGGTTCGTCTTGCGAACAGATTTGAGGCACTATCTGTTCAGGACAATGTTCCTGAGTCGGATGGTGTCTCTCATCCTGAGGTCACCACCCAGCCTGCGAGATCCGGGCTTTCACAGAGAGTGGGTTTGCTTGTAGTTGGGAGCTCCAACGTTAGGCCGGTGATAGAGCCCCTTAGAGAGACGGCTGCCAAGGAGGGGTAGAAGGCCAACGTGCACTCAGTGTGCATACCGGGTGGGGTCACTCCAGATGTGGAACGGGTCCTTCCGGATGCCATGAAAGGTATGGGGTGCAGCCAACTGCAGGTGGTGGCTCACGTTCGATACCAATGATGTGTGTCGCTTCGGATCTGAAGAGATTCTCTCAGGTTTTGAGCGGCTATCTGAAGTGGTAATATCTGCCAGTCTTGCTTGAAAGATGAAAGCAGAACTCTCCATCTGCAGCATAGTTGACAGGACCGACTGTGGACCTCTGGTACAGAGCCGAGTGAAGGGTCTGAATCAGAGGCTCAGACGGTTCTGCGACCGTGTAGGCTGCAGATTCCTCGACTTGCGCCATCGGGTGGTGGGGTTCCGGGTTCTGTTGAATTGCTCAGGAGTCCACTACACGCAGGAAGCGGCTACACGGGTAGCGGGGGCTGTGTGGCGTGGACTGGGCGGTTTTTTAGGATAGAGGACTTAGGGGAGAAACAAAATTGGCAGTCTCAAATGGTGCAGGTGGATCACAGGAGAAACATAGATCTAGGAACTATCGGTATATAACGGTATCTGCGTCAAGAAAGTACCAGAACTCCAAGAGTTAATACAAAGCACCGATACACATATCATTATAGGTAGCGAAAGTTGGTTTAAGCCGGAAATAAGTTCAGCAGAAGTATTTGCAAAAGATCTGTGTTCAGAAAGGATAGATTAAACAAAATAGGTGGAGGCGTGTTTGTAGCCGTCAAAAGTAGTCTTTCGTGTAGCGAAGTTGATAGCTCCTGCGAGCTATTATGAGTAGAGGTTGGAAATCGTAAGAAGTTAATAATCGGTTCCTTTTACGGGCCCTCCGACTCTGACGATACAGTAGCAGAAAGATTCAAAGAAAAACTGTGTCTAATTGCAAACACGTATCCGACTCACATAATAATAGTAGGCGGTGATTTTAATTCACCCTCAATCTGTTGGCGAAATTATATTTTCAAATCAGTAGGTAAGCATCGTTCGAAATTGTACTCAATGCGTTCTCTGAGAATTACTTCGAGCCGGCCGCGGTTGCCGAGGGGACTGAGGCGCGCCAGTCACGATCTGCACGGGCACTACGGTCGAGGGTTCGAATCCCCCCTCGGGCATGGATATTTGTGCCGTTCTTAGTATTAGCTAGTTCATAAGTAGTTTGTAAGCTTAGGGACTGATGACCCAGTAGTTAAGTCCCATAAGTTCTACAAATATTTGAACATTTGATTTATTCACAGCCTGTGTTTGCTTGGAGCTCCGTGAAGTTCGGTTGTAGACCCTATTCTATTATACAAACAGGCTGCGTCGTGTCTAGGGGCCAGCCATACCTGCTGCAATGTCCCCAAAATGTTTAGCTTCAAATAAATTCAGGCAGGAACAAAAAATGCACAAACGAAACGTTTACTTGTAACTAAATTGATGTTTATTCCACATAATATCCGTCAGTGATTATTTGTTACCCCCTGACTTCCGAGCAATGCCGAGTTCCTTAAGGCTGCCACACCCAAAAATGGGCCGGCCGCGGTGGCCGAGGAGACAGGCGCTCCAGTCACGGTCTGCACGGCCACTACGGTCGGGGGTTCGATTCCCCCTCGGGCATGGATGTATCGTCTTTAGTATAAGGTAGTTGATAAGTAGTTTGTAAGTTTAGGGACTGATGACCCCGTAGTTAAGTCCCATAAGCTTAACGAACATTTGAACCAAAATGGTGGTTTCATTAACTATTTACTCAAGTGTTGTTTACCGTACTGCCGCTAAAACTACATTTATTATTGTTTATTTATTAAAAATCCAGCTTTTATACCTGGAAACCATGTTACTGGCCTCTAATTCAAATTTACTGAATTTGCGCAAAAAACTAAATGTACATCTTAATAGTACTCACTTAGATCTATGGTTTGACATCTTGTTCATAATATTGGTTTTGTTCTTTTCAAGATACAGCGTTTACAAAATTGTTATTTTATAATAATTTTTGATTTACTAAAACTCAAACTATTCAAGTGACAGGTGCCGCTTTTATATCAGAGCATCCGTCTTTTCCCTCTCTGTCCACCTTCTCATGTTCTCTCTCTAACCATCTCACTGTCTGTTCATCTCATCTCCCCTCTCTTTCTTCGTCCATTCCTACCGCTCTCTTTGCCCATCCTCCCCTTTTTATCCCAATCACCTCTTCCACCTGCTCAGTCCATTGCCTCGTCTACCTGTGAAAAATTACCGTATATAACTCATGAGGATCAGTGAAGTGGTGTCTAAGATTATTGCCAGGTACCCTTCGCCTTGCTCAGTTGAAATCTCAGGTAACGTTCCCCTTTTTAAGGTTAAGTATGCAAAATTTCGAGAAGATCGGAATAAAACTGGAGATTTTCTCAAATTTTGTAGGTAGAGTACAGTCTGCAGACGGTTTATATTTATCGTTTTATCATTGATTTTTCTCTTGTTTTGAAGGTCAAATAGGCAAAGTTTTATCGCAGTCGGATGAACGATACGGCAACGCATAAAATACGAACAAACCTGACGCGGCAGTTTCCCGCGCTTCTCATTGTTTATGATGTCATGTCTCCTGAAGTATAAGTCGTACAAAGAAATAATTTTGTAGGTACATTCATTGACGTAAATGGATACTGTCTGCCCCGGTAATAATCAAAAATAAAATCTCATAATTCGCTACATACTTGACAAAATTTGTGTTGCTCTCTAATTTTCACAAATTCTTCAGTCCCACCGTATACCAAATGTAATGAAAAAGATTTGTCTTACCATCTGATGATATGCTAGGAATATACAAACTGCGAATGGGAAAAGATTAATAAATACATTTCACATAAAAAACGACTGGCTGCTGTAGTTTTTTTTTTTTTTTTTTTTTTTTTTTTTTTTTTTTTTTTTTAATGATACTGCATTCAAAATTATCTTGCGAATATATTTGAGTAGCAAAGAAGTAATGAATTTACTGTCATTCACATTTATTATGCACCAGTTTTTCATACATCTGTGTTCGTTACGTCATATCTCCTGGACGTGTCGTACGATATAATTATGGCGCCGCGGTGGAGTAGCCGAGCGGTCTAAAGCGTCTCGCTGCGGAGCGCGCGGTTGCTCGCCGTGGAGGTTCGAGTCCTCCTTTGGGCATGGGCGTGTGTGTTGTCCTTAGGTTAGTTTACCTAGGTTTAAGTAGTTTGTAAGCTACGGACTGATGACCACGCAGTTTGGTCCGATAGATTTACAAACATTTGAACATTTTATAATTATGGCTGTAACTTTCGCGAAAGTGCAAAGACAAAGTTTCATCGCAATTGGATGAACTGTACGACAGTCCATAAAGTACGGACAAGTATACATACAAGAAAACATACAGTACATTCATTTTTACATATTAGATGGTAATATCTCTTCTTGGCACGGTTACAGAAGTTTACGCGCATCGGTGGAAATACATCTTGGTATTCATTTTTAATGTGTTACAATCTCTGACGATAAATTTCGGTGAATAATACTGTAACATTAACGTAGAAAAACTATGAACTGCAGTTAGCTTATTATCATTGGAAATAGTCACCTCCCATAACTTTTCACCGTTGAGCTGTGCGATACATGTCTTGCAAACTTTCCACGAAGTCTTCCCTTGGGATGATGTTCAAAAACATCGTCACGTTTCGCTGGATGTCAGGAATATCGTCAAATCCCTTTCCTTTCGAAGCGGGAACAGGAAGAAGTCTGGAGGATTGAGTTCAGGCGAGTACGGTGGATGTTCAGTTGCACCCCCGCCTCCCCCCCGCTTTTTTTTTTTTTTTTTTTTTTTTTTCTCTTCAGGAACTGCTTCATGATATTGGCTTTGTGTAGGCGACCGTTGTCGTGCAACTTGAATATCCACCATACTCGCCGGATATCGATCCTCCAGATTTCTTCCTATTTCCTAGACTCAAAATCGCTTTGATAGGAAAGAGATTGACGATATTCCTGATAGCCAACGAAACGTGACGAGGCTTTTGAACACCATCCCAAAGGAAGATTTCGTGCCAAGTATTCAGGACATGTGTCGCAGAGCTCAGGGGTGCACAGTTATGCGAGTTGACTATTTCCAAATACAGTAACATACCTATAGTTGATAGTTCATCTACGGTAATGTTACAGAATTATTCACCGAACTTTGTCTGAAGTTATATATTGTTGGTCCATATTGCATCGTAAGTCGGTGCAGACTTTGAGAAGTCGGATTTACATGGAGGAAATAAGGCCTGCGGTGGATGCCGCGTTTGGTGGCCGGTCAATTCCCTGGCTTCCTATCTCAGAGAGCGACCTGCCCTCCCGCCCCCCTGCCTCGACGTGGAGTGGAGTTAATTAGGCCTGCCGGTGGCCCACGTCCGGCCAAGACAGGCGGCGGCACAGGTCGTCGTCTAGTCGACTGCAGCTGACGCGGCCGTCTGCACGCAAAACTCTCCTACTGCAGTCCTGCTCTGCGCCACACCGCACACAATTTACAGATACCTGTAGGCGCTGTTAGTGACGAGTGCACAGTTTCTTGGAAACCGTTTTAGAAGAATCAATCTATAAGAACCATCGGCTCGGACGAGTTGATGGGTAAACGCCAGTTTCCGAGGGTGAGCCATTTATAGATGAAAACCATTCAACGTACCGACGACTGATAAATATGTGGTGTCTGTTCAAGTGTTTGTAAAAGGGACTTAACTGCTTCGGTTATCAGTCTCGAGGCTTACAAGCTACTTAAAGTAACTTAAACTAATGACAATAAATAAACCCGTGCACAAGAGAGGACTCGAACCTCCGATGGCAAGCAGCGGCGCGCTCCGCAGCTAGAAGCATTGGAGCGGGCCACTTTATATAGGGTGTTACAAAAAGGTACGGCCAAACTTTCAGGAAACATTGCTCACACACAAAGAAAGAAAATATGTTATGTGGACATGTGTCCGGAAACGCTTAATTTCCATGTTAGAGCTCATTTTAGTATTCCTCTTTAAATGTAAATTGAAATAATTCGTGCAGACAATTGTCAAAATACCCAATTGTTTCGTTATTATGTACTGTACTTCCTCGATTCACGTCGTGAACACAGATTTTCTGTGAACGTTTGGGCAGGAATTGTTGGTGATGTCTTAATTGGGCCTCACGTTCTTCCACCTACGCTCACTGGAGCACGTTATCATGATTTCATACGGGATACTCTATCTGTGTTGCTAGAACATGTGCCTTTTCAAGTACGACACAACATGTGGTTCATGCACGATGGAGGTCCTGCACATTTCAGTCGTCGCTTCTCAACAACAGATTGGTGACCGATGGATTGGTAGAGGCGCACCAATTCCATGACCTCCACGCTCTCCTGACCTCAACCCTCTTGACTTTCATTTATGGGTGCATTTGACAGCTCTTGTCTACGCAACCCCGGTACCAAACGTAGAGACCCTTCGTGCTTGTATTGTGGACGGCTGTGACACAATACGCCATCCTCCAGGGCTGCATCAACGCATCAGGGATTCCATGCGACGGAGGGTGGATGCATGTATCCTCGCCAACGGGGGACATTTTGAACATTTCCTGTAACAAAGTGTTTGAAGTCACGCTGGTACGTTCTGTTGCTGTGTGTTTCCATTCCATGATTAATGTGATTTGAAAAGTACTAAAATGAGCTCTAACATGAAAATTAATCGTTTCCGGACACATGTCCACATAACATATTTTCTTTCTTTGTGTGTGAGGAATGTTTCCTGAAAGTTCGCCCGTACCAGTTTTGCAACACCCTATATATCTGTGTGTGTGTGTGTGTGTGTGTGTGTGTGTGTGTCGATGACGGCCATGATCCTTTCTTCAGTGCAGAGGTACTCATGGGCCCTTACTAGTTTAAAAATACCGCGAGTTTGAGTAACATTGGACAGGGTAAAGCTGAGAATTTGTATCTGACGGGAGACTTGTTTGAGTAGTCTATACAGGTATGGTTATCGCTGTGTCCCCAGTTGTGTAGGGGTCAGCGCAACTGCCTAGAAAGTGAGACACCCGGGTTAGAATCCCGGCAGGGTCATATTTTCAACTTAACCCATTCCCTACTAATGTCATACATTCCGTGAATATGTACTGACGATTGCTGGTCTATCACCCAAGCAACTTACATTTGCTTTTTAGACAGTTTTCCACACATTTTTAATAAAATAAGTGTTGATGTGGTATCCCCAGCCCAGAAAAACAACTTGCTAACACATGCACTTGAAAACAGAAGAAACGAACTTCGTAGAATTGCAAACCGTGTAGTGTTGCTTACATTCACTGACGTTCTGTCGTTAGGAATTGCAGATTGTCTGAGAAATGAGTGTCGCGATAAGGGAGGCCAAGTCTTACTAAAATGCCATCGACAAACATTGAACACAGTTACTTATTACATTATTCATACTGGGTGGTTATAATTAACGAGTATCGACTCACAGAGGACCAGTGAGAATTGTAATTGTGCTGTGTTATCGAAATTCGGTAGATATACTGATGAGTTAATGCGGGATCGATTAGTTATGGAAAAAATTATTTCCATTTGTAATCATCAAAGGCAAATCTGACGTTGTACACTATTTTCATGACGATTTGTCATCCACGCAGTCATTTGACAAGTCACAGCTCGAATGAACAGTATAGCTATAGAGAATAGAGACTATGAGCTGTTAGTGAAACTGTTTTATATGAAGAGTAGCAGTAAAAGTGTTGCAGTAAGAGATTAAGGCCGAATTAATGGTATGAAGAGAGGCGTGATGTCATTAAATGATGTAACGAAAATAATGATGAAATTCGAAAACACAGTGGGCTTGATGGGCACTTGGAAGAGGGCTGCGTCCTCTTCTGATGGAAGTTTATAACGCAGTGACTTTGTTAAGCACTTACAGATACGTGGTGAGGTCGCAGCATCTGTCCATACCAGTCCTCAAGACAGAGGAAGAGAAAGTTATGAAAGTAACCCTTCAGTTCTAACCAAGGGTTCAAGCTCCAAATTAAATTCCGAGTAAATTGATAGAAAACTCGGGCCGATCGACACGGTAATTAATAATTCATCAAACTTAATTACTCCATTAACACAACTAAATTAATTTACCCTGGTCCGCAGGCACAAACGAGATATTGACTACATTGGAGAGCATCGGTTGGAGGAGACTATATAATTATAGCATTCCCCATTTACGAGTAATTATTATTGAAAACGCCCAATATGGCGAAATCTAAATCTGTTTTATGGCCTTTATTTCAAATCGCCGTTGGAACCATGCGTTGTGGAGGGAGACCCCGCGCGTTCCGGGAATTCGCAGCAATTTACTTCACCCAACTTCAGGGCCGCAAGTCCGCCACTGCAGGCGGACAGAACAGCACTGACGGTTACTCCTCCCTCCCCTGTTAGGTTGGCTACAAGGACCTTTTCGAATACGACGGAGGTGCACTGGAATTCTTCGACCGAGTCTCTACAATCCCAAGTGCATCTCTCCAGCCCATTCCGTTGTAGTGCCTAGAAGTAACCACATGCGATGTCAGTGTGCTGTAGTTGACGCCATTTTAGTGGCACGTGCTCCCCAATACCTCGGCGACAGTGTTTTTTTTTTATCCACCCGCGAACTAGTGCTGATTTTAGAGCTAGAGCACACCCCAATAGCGAGTGTGTTACCGCTGCATTTGCGCCGCACCGTACAACCGACATGCAACGTAGTATCCGCCTTGGTCCCGCCCCTCGTACTGTGATCATGCATGTGACACATGGCTAGTTTTTTATTTTATAGTTGCATCCATTAATTCTTATCTGAAGTCTCTCCGACGACTACTCTTTAATCTGAAGAAGATTGTCCTACGGGAAGTTCATTACTCGCCCAACAACTACAATCTGTGAGCTGTAGTTTGTGGAAACTTGTGGCTGGGCTACCTCTCATGTATGTGCTTACTTCTGAAAATATGTTTCGACCGACTGTCCCGTTTTTCATTGTCTGCAGCTTTCTCCATTTTCCCTTTTTGTAAATTAATTCCTTACTGACCCGCGGGACACCAACTGTAACAAAAGAAGTCCGATCGACCAGAACTTAGGATTGGCAGGGCAGGGAACAAAGTTAGTCTATACTTCTTCGAAAGTTAATTCTTCCACCTCCTAATAATAGGTAGAGGAAATGTGATAATATATTTTTTGTAAACCCATTTTAAAGCCTAAAAGTAAATGCAGTTATATTTTTATCATGGTAATAATATATTTCAATATTTAAGTTTATCATTCATTTATCATATTTATTCTAATAAACAATCTTTAAAAGTAATTGTTAAATCTTCACAAACAAGGCATTTCGTAGAAATGAGGTTAAGGTTTTCTAATGTAAAACTGGAGTAATATTACCCTTTATTTTTTTTTTTTTATTTGCGAATAATGACATATGAACACACGATGTTTATATGTTCATTTATTTCTGTTATCCTTCATCCATTACACAGTTTATTTTTACGATATTCCGTCCACACAAAATTCTCTCTGTGACACCGCAATCTTCATGAGCCCAGCGATATCTTTTCATTGACTGTGACAATTTGTTCTCGTGTTTGTCGTCAGAAAAGCGAACTGTACAGAACAGACACACTGCACCATCACCACCACTGCTGTCTGACCCCCGCACTGTCTTCAAGAGGGACATAGGATGCCGAGTCACTAGACGATTCTCCTGCTTAAGGTTTTGATGATTTTCAACTCTTCTACCCAAATAGTTTTTGGCTACTTCCTTAGCTTCAGTCGCTAATTTGTTCTGTTCAGGCTCTTGCAATCGTTTCAGATGATAAAATGAAATTAGTAATGCAGCAGAGCACGAACGTAATGTTTGAGCTAGTTGACTATCTCCAGCTGGTTTCGCTATGTGTGGGAGAGGTCTGATGTCTGTAGGGCCGGCAGCTTGACCATTAGCAGTTTTATTTTCGTTTTCGGCATCTCCTTTTTTAAGAGCGTCAGCATGACGAGGAACTGGAAATTCATGTTCACTAAAGATGTTTCTGTTGCTTGGGGATGAGACGTGTTTCTCTGAAGACATTCACAGATGCTTCCATTGTTGCTGCTCGGTTGTAAGCTGCCCCAAATAATCTGACTATTAATAATCGGGTGATAACACGACCTGGTTTACTTGCCAAATACGTTTCTATCTCTTGGGCATAGTACGTTTTCAAAGGCCCCATAAATTCGTCGTCAGGTGGCTAAATTTTTTGCTTTGAATTAGGAGGAAAACAAACAATTAGTGAACATCGAGAGAATAAGTTCCCCCAATATATGGTAGGTGTAGTAACAGGTAACATTGGCGTGTATTTGGATCCTCATACTATCGCTCATTATGAATCTTCCCATCTTACACCAAGAATCACCCACATGCTAACAACGCACGTTGGAAAATGAACTTAATTGTCAATAATTATAGGTAAGACCGTCACAAATAACAATAAAAGCATGTAGTAATATCCACTTATCTTTAAGCTGATATATTCTCTTGGCACCGATGCCGCAGAAACTCCAGACACTAGACATTTTACCACAACCTGTACGTACTCTATCCGGCTCAACAATGGCGTACTACTCGCTGTGTCATCGTCTGACACGCTATAGACGTGTTTAACCCTTTAGTAACCAGTGATTTCACTTAAACTTGTGCTACCATCTGTTTTAGAGTGTACTAACTATATACCTTGTCAACAGGCGCGCGAAAGTAGTTTTATTTCTACATTGTTAGTTAGAAAATGCAGAAGCGCAGTTTTCGCGGGAAAACAAGCCACTGTTTCGATCATAACACACTTTTTTTTTAATTTTTTTTTTGGTATAGTGTGCTTTCCTTTTGTGTTTGAAGTGATTTGTATTGTATTTGTCTACTTTCATATTTAGGGGGGGGGGGGAGATATGTACATTTGCTGGATATCAATGAAAATTGAATAAATATTACAAGGTAAGTTAGTGGGAACTATGTTTCCCACTGAACGTGTGTGTAGTGCAGTGTGTATGGCTGTGCAATCGGCATTGTAGTTACTGTTTGTTTCTTGTTGTTTAGAATTCCTGGATTCATGCCAGGAGAGGTTTTGGGAATTTTGTACACATTACCAGAAGATGTAGCAGATTCAGATGTCGATGCTGACTCTGATGAAGATTTTGAGTCACCAAAACACTTCGCAGATTTTGAACAAAAGATGGAAGCAGAAGTGAAATATTCTCTCTATTGGCTGTGGCAGAATACAATAAAATAATGTGAAGAGTGGTTCAATTTGATCAGCTGCGAAAACGGTATGCTGTAGGTCGTCGTTCATGGAAATAGTGGCAGAGACTATCTTTCTTTCTTGTATATGTGGCAGTTGCCAATGTCTAAATTATGTGGAAGTTACAGAACAAGATCAGCTAACATTTAAATGGCATTTGGCAAGGCAGCTCATCTGCGGCTTCTCAAGTCGTAAGGGAAGAGGAAGGCCCGCTCATTTTCTGAAACCAAAAAGAGGCTGACCTGGAGCTCCAGAGGAAAGTTGGAAATCATTTGCCAAAAAAGGTACTACAAACAGAAGGTGCCGCCATTGTAGCACCAAAAGAAAGAAAAGAGGGTAAAATAATGTGTAGCAACTGCCGTGTACCTGTGTGTGTAGCACCATGCTTCTGAGTTCTATAGTACGTTTTCATAGTGAACTCAATGGACAGTATGAACTAATATAAATGTGAATCAAATGTTTAATATGTTTTTTGTACTAAAAAATAAAGGATATAATTTTTTTAAATTATCAAGTCCAGCTACTGAAAAGTTCGATGGGAACAACAGTTTCCACTAATTTTTTATACCCATAGGCTAAACCCTCACTTTCAAGATTTAAACTATGATTTTATGTATGGCTTTTTAGCCCAATATAGTATTCATAAAAAGTCTAAAACTTCTTGAAATAATTTGGTCACTAAAGGGTTAAGAAACTCTCCACCAGAGTGCATCACCTACCATGAGCCTAGTTGTGGTGTCTCATATTAGGGAACTAAGGCATAACAGGCACCTTTCTTCTACTAATTCACACTCTTAAGAGGAGAGCTACAGCTAACATCAGCAGACAAGGGCTGCAGGTTGTTGACGAGGTAACCGTTGCTGTAACTAGCCATGCAGCAGGTTCCCGCGTAACGCTAGTGCTTGAGCAATGCTACGACAATTGAACAGCAGCGAAACATTTGCGGCCTATTTTTTACTGGTACCCGGGCTAGATCCAGATGTGTGCCAACTGAACCCTCATGATCCGCAACAACGTTCTAAGTTTGCTCTTCTGTTTCTGATACAGTTCGAAGTTCATAAAATGTGGCTGGACATTATTCTGTGGAGTGAGGACGAACATTTTACACACGGTATAGTGAATGTACAGAATTGCACAAATTATGAATTGTTGAACCGCTTTTTGGGCACAATGAGGCATTGCACTCGACGTAAGTGGCAGTGCGGTGTGGGTTAATAAGCAGTTTTATTCTCGGCCCATTCTCATTATAGGGTGTCGAATGTGCCATGATGCGTGCACTTCATCGAGACCTCCTTCTGTAGTGTTTCTTCAAGACAAGACAACATCCGTGTCGCTCGACCGTTGAAAGATTTGCTTAACACAACGTCGCACGACGTTTTCCAGATGCGTGGCCTAGAACTTCATCTAAATCCATGTGACTTTTGGCTCTGGCGCTGTCGAAAAGAACAGGGAAACGTTCCATCACATCGTGATCTGAAGGCTGGTATACATGAACGCGTTGGTCAGATTACACCGGACGGAATAATTCGTCGTCTTCTCCGGTTGTCATATTCAATAAATTAAATTGGGCAAGCGACGTTTAATTATTATGGCTTTCTTGCTTTTCTAGCCGAGTCAAGTTCATAAACCATTACATGAGGCAACATTTGCAAACGTCAATCTTGTAGTCACTGAAGCAGATTTGGAAATTTTATCTAAAATTGGAAGCATTCTTTCTGGCATAGTTTCCAAATTAAGCATTAGCATATCTACCAAGTCGCGATATCATACGATAATTGCTACCCACTCTGAACCTCTGTTAGCAGGTATACTTCAGTGATAACAGCCTGGAGCCTTTCAGGTTGCTTAGCAACGAAAAAAAAAGTTCAAATGTTTGTTAAGCTTAGGGACATGACTACGGGGTCATCAGTCCCCTAAACTTACAAACTAATTATGAACTACTTACGAACTAGGACGGCACAAATATCCATGCCCGAGGGGGGATTCGAACCCCCGACCGTAGTGGCCGTGCAGACCGTGACTGAAGCGCCTCAGTCCCCTCGCCCATCGCGGCCGGCAAGTAAATAATAAGCTATGTGTTACCACATAATCGCTTCTTTCTGTCTCTATAACTGTTGAGTTTCACTAGAGGAAGCTCACACACAATTACACGTGATGATGTAACGCTATGTATCGTAACAGTGCAGAACAGCAGGTAGAAATATCATTAATGTCACTGTTTCGCCGGCCGCGGTGGCCGAGGGGACTAAGGCGCTCCAGTCACGGTCTGCACGGCCACTACGGTCGGGGGTTCGAATCCCCCCTCGGGCATGGATATTTGTGCCGTCCTAGTTCCTAAGTAGTTTGTAAGTTTAGGGACTGATGACCCCGTAGTTAAGTGCCATAGACTATACAAACATTATTAAACTAAATTTATGTAGTGGAATATTCTGTATGAAACGAAGGTTTCTGTACAGGTTCGCCAAGCTGTTTTGAGTGTCACTAGCATAACAATAACGCATTGCAGAAATACCCTCAGATGAATGTTTGAAGAAGTTGTTTAGTGTTTACTGTAAGCCTCTAAAACTGTGACTCTGCAGACTGGATCGAAGTTGTATGACAGGATTGTGTGTGACAGACAGCTATGTCACTCCGCTATCTCTTAGCGGACGACGTTGAAACAATTATCAGTACTTGTACTGTACCCCAGACGGCATTTGCCGTCATCGGATCAAACTCGATGTCGTCTTTTCATGTGTGCAATTCTTTTCCGGCAGTGTATATGTTACTGTTTGTTATTAGTTTCTAAATTCATCATAACATTTTTCATTGCCATTATTTTTGTGGTATTTCACGACACTATTTTGATGTTTAAAAGAATTTCATGTATTTTTCTAGCCACAAGCGGAAAAATATTGTATCAGCTTTGAGAAGTGAAATAAACGACCGTTACTGCCTGCAGTTTTTTTTTATTTTTATTTTTTTTATTTATTTGGCCTTTTGAGTGTTAACTCAATGTGGCCATCTACAACACACAGTAGAAATGTACATATATTTAAATAAACAGACAAAACAGAAGTACATTTTGTCAAAATTGAAAGTGGAAACAAAGCGAAAATTGCATTACATTACAATTTAAATACTGTTGCAACATTTTCACATATTCACAAGCAAAACCTTATATTACCAACACACTTGATGCTTATAGATTGTGTACAGTGATCTTAATAAACTTAATTATGATTTTATATACACGAATGTCTTTTGTAAACAAAAGGGAAGAAGCTGGCTGGGGAAGGGGATATCCCATCTTCACTAATGTCTGCAGGAAGTTCAAACGTTCGCGGTCAAATTTGGGGCACCTGAACAGGATGTGGTTGACGTCAGCTTCCGTTTCAGTATCACACTCACATGCCGCCGAATCGTAGACGTTGATCCGATGTAGATGTTTTGGATAAGAGGCGTGATTGAAGCGAAGACGAATAATGGTAGCAATCGCGGATCGGTCCAGATGAGTCATAAACCACGGCTGCGTAGAAATCCGAGGTTGCAGCACAGCGTAGGAAGCGCCTTTCGTTTCTTGGGAAACGTTCCACATCTGTTGCCACTGTTGTTTGGCGTATTCCTTGACCGCAGATAAGAAGTCTGTGTATGGTAGTTGTAGGTCCAAGACAGTGCCTAAGGATGCCGCTTGTTTTGCCAATGCATCAACTTCCTCATTATAGCAGATACCAGCGTGAGAAGGCACCCACAGTAAATTAACTGTCCGTCCCGTATTTGTACAGCGAATATATGCCGAAATCACATCCAGGATATAGCTGTTGGTTTTTTGTTCCATCTCCGGTGTTGTAGGGTTTGAAGGACACTTTGAGAGTCAGACACAATATTTTCGGGAAGGAAATGGTAGAAACAAACCTAAGTGCTTCCAGAATAGCCACTGTCTCCGCCGTAAATATAGAGGTATTCGTTGGCAGGAGGTTCTCCGAATGTGAATCTGAGGGCAGAAAAAGGCACATCCAGTACACTCTTCTTGTGGAATTTTGGACCCATCTGTATATACACGTCAAGTTTTCCGGTGTGAGTGAGGGGTATAGATGTGTTAGTGGCGAGTAGGTCTGGTAGGGGCGTAACGATTTCTTTGTCCCCTGGACGTGGTCGTCGGCCAGCACAATGAGGGGGCGGCAGTCATTAGTGGGGCTGTCCATTATAGGGGGAGGGGGAGGGGGCGTTAGCGGCCGCGACAAGGACACGCTCTCAGCCGCCCACGCCGCCCCACCACTTGCTCCGCTGCTTGCCTTGCCTCCCGCTGAGGGCCCACGAGTTCTGCTGCAAAAACCTCCTCTACACACGCTGACAGATCATCCCCAAAGAAGGGGCTCGTTCTAAGTCTTTTGTGACAGTCCTGTAGGGTTAACATATCACGTCACGGGGAACAAGGTTTAAAAGACAGATTGTTTGGGACAACAGATATCATTTTTCTTCGCCGGTTCTCAAACATCTACATCTACATGGGTTACTCTGCAAATCACATTTAAGTGCCTGGTAGAGGGTCATCGAACCACCATTATACAAATTATCTCCCATTCCATTCTCGAATACCGCGCGGGGAGAAAGAACACCTGAATCTCTCCGTTCGAGCTCTGATTTCCCGTATTTTATTCTGATGGTCATTGCTACCTATGTAAGTGGGACCGAGCGAGGTGGCGCAGTGGTAACGCACTGGACTCGTATTCTGGAGGGCGGTGGTTCAAATCCAGATTTAGATTTTCCGTGATTTCCCTAAATCACTCCAGGCATATGCCGGGATGGTTCCTTTCAAAGGGCACGGCCGATATCCTTCCCCAACCTTACCCAAAACTCCGAGCGTTAGCTCCGTCTCTAATGACCAAGTTGTCGACGGGACGTTAAACCCTAAGCTTCCTTCCTTCCTATGTAAGTGGGCGTCAACAATATATTATCGCATTCGGAAGAGAATGTTGGCGATTGGTGTTTCGTAAGTTCAAAAATGTTCAACTGATTCTAAAGCATATGGGACTTAACTACGGGGTCATCAGTCCCTAAACTTACAAACTAGCTAATCCTAAGGACGGCACAAATATCCATGCCCGAGGGGGGATTCGAACCCCCGACCGTAGTGGCCGTGCAGACCGTGACTGGAGCGCCTCAGTCCCCTCTGCCACCGCGGCCGGCATTTCGTAAGTAGCCCACGCCGCAGCGATAAGCGTCGTTGTTGTAATGATTCCCATCCCAGATCCTGTATCACTTCCGTAACGCTACCTCCCCTGTATCGTGACAATACGAAACGAGCTGCCCTTCTCTGGACTCTTTCGATGTCCTCCGTCAAACCCACCTGATAAGGATCCCACACTGGGCTGCAATACTCCAAAAATGGACGGACAAGCGTAGCGTATGCAGTTTCTTTTGTAGTTCCGTTGCATGTTTTAAGGGTTCTGCCAATAAAACGCAGTCTCTGGTTCGCCTTTCCCACGATATTATCTACGTGTTCTTTCCAGTTTAAGTCTGAAGTATTACTAATTCCTAGGTATTTTGTGGAGTTTACGGCCTTCACTTTTGATTGATTTATGTTGTAGACAAAGTTTAACGGCGCGATTTCAGTGAAGTAAGAGGTTCTGCTAACCATCTGCCCTGCAAATCATCTACACCTTTAAAAAGATAGCTGATTTTCCACAAAAATGAATGTCTCCAATAAATAGACTTTATGACTATCGGAATTATGTACTATTTTTATATTTATGGTTCGTGAAGTTCAGAACTGAACTCAATTTAGGTAGACGGACAAAGCCCAATAAAAATACTTGGATAACAGAGAAGATATTGCACTTAATTAATGACCGAAGAAAATATAAAAATGTAGTTAGTGAAGGAGGAGGGTTCGGTTGGGTTGGGTTGTTTGGTTTATATAGGGGGACTAAACTACTGAGGTTATCAACCCCCTGTGTGGAGGGGAAGGAGTGGGGATTGGAAAGGAAGGGATGTGGAAAGGAAATGCAGTCCGGGAAATAAAGAAGGAAAGAAGACTGCATTAGCTCGGGGCCCCGTGCTCGCCACGCACGTACTCGCGAAAGAATCGTCAGCCCCTGGGGGGGGGGGGGGGAGTGAAGGAGGAAAAATTGAGTTCAGACGGCTGAAAAATGAGGTTGACAGGAAATGCGGATTGTCTATCCTGGAATATCCAGAGTACAAATGCTAGTCCTTAGAACAATGTATAACTAGGGGAAAGATGAACTGCTTAAAACAATTCGGAGATCATACACGATATACATATGTTAACGTATTTTATTTAGATACTGGTTACAATTGCGAATTATGTGTCATACAATCTGATATTTTGCTGCCTGAACTCTTTACTTCAGATGATCGTCGTGTGATGGTGCAGCTCTTGTACCCTCCGTGCTTGCTGTATTACATTTGTGGCTAAATCCGCCTTAGCAAGACACTTTTTTTTTTTTTTTTTTTTTTTTTTTTTTTTTTTTTTTTTTTTTTTTTTTTTTTTTTTTTAATACCCAAATATGTTTCGTCACTTACACAAGACAGTTTTCCGACAGGAGATAACTGCTAATAGCAATTTATTAAAAGAACAGAAAACTGTGCGCCTGTAATGTCGTTTACATAACGCAAGAGAATTTATAGGCTGGTATATCCGAACGGAAGTTTCGGCCTGCAGCGGAACAAAGTGTCAAATGGAGCGCAGTCTAAGTGAAACTATGAAGGAGCACAGACTATAAAAGTAACTGTAAAATAGTTTCTGTGATTGTAGCGCTGTGCTCTTGTTGTTATTGTTTGAAAGAACTTTGTACAATTGACTCTGAGAGTAGAGAGATTCACTTATAACTGATATGTCAAGAGTAAGACATACTTCAGTTACACAATGTATGTTTCATAAGGTAAAAGTGATTGCAATAGAAATGTTAAGATGAGACAAGTGTCTTATTTAATAGTCGTCTCTATTTACTCTCTTCTATGGTATTTTCCCCTCCAAGTAAGACAAGAAGTTTGATGCTGAGGATTGGAGTGAGGACGACTAGCGGGTTCCTCAACACTCATCCTTTTCAAGTAATTCAACGCAACCGGCTGAGAGAATCTGCAAGGTTTGGGAAGATACGCGAGAGTGGAGTAATCTGTGTTGTACATGAAGGTGCTGTCTGAATAGCTTCATCTAAAAATTATTCATACTGTCACAAAGGTTACACCACATTTTGCGTTTTATTCTCTAGAATACCACGAATGATGACACAATAAGTACCGAATTACTTCATGTTTACACGGTGTTTACTTACAGCGAGGCACCATTGGGCTACCATTATAGTGAAAAAGTCGGTCTCGTCGCCCTCTAATATGGTGGTGTATGGTCACCTCGGACGACCACTACAGTTGTACACTTACCTGGCTGGCATGACGCTATCTTCTTCCATGAGTGCCATATCTAGCTCTAACCGTCGTTGGAGGTGCTGGTCTAGCTGTAATGCGCGTGACAAGTGCATCCCACACATACTCATTCCACAGACCGTTGAACAAACTGCCATGATCTCGTCTCCATACCGCTGAGAAGCCAAAGCGCCGTACTGAACGACATACACTGCAAATGAGCACGTCCGCCGATGCTCGCTTCTGCCCACACCATTCGTCCACCACCATGATATGATGGTGTTTCCTGCACATAATCATGATTGCAAGTACTAATAGATGATAAGAATGGCAGGAGGGTGTCCATAATGAGAAAATCGAAGAAAAAGTGGGAATGAATAGGAATCAGTTAGAGCAAACAGGCTGAGATGGTGGGGCTCGTTACACGCATGGTTGAGTAAGGTTACCTAACAGACTCATGGGTTCAGTAGTAGAGGGTATGAGCAGTCGAGGTAAACCAAGGAGAAAGTACTTCGATTCAGTCAAGTATGATTTTGAAGCAAATGGCTTAAAATCGGACGAGGCATCAATGTTATCATTGAATAGGCGTTCGTTGAGGAATTTTATAAGGGGGACTATACTCCAGACTGAACGCTGAAAGGGATAATCAAGCGCTCTAAGGCGCCTTCCTACGAAGCGCGTCCTTGCTCACCGTCGGAAGTTCGAACCCTCCCTGGAGGATGGGTGTGTATGTGTTGTCCTTAGGTTAGTTCAAATGTTTGTAATTGTATGGTACCAAACTACGTTGGTCATCAGTCCCTAGACTTACGAACTACTTACACTAAGATTAACTAACCTAAGGATAACACACATAACCATGCCCGAGGGAGGATTCGAACCTCCGACGCGGGAGGCCGCAAGATCCGTAAAGTGGCAGCTGCAGACCACTCGGCTACTCCCGCGCGGCACCTTAGGTTAGTTTAAGTCAGTTTAAGTAGTTTGTAAGTCTAAGGACTAATGATCGTAGCAGTTTGGTCCATAAGGTTTACAAACATTTGAACATTTAAGATTGTAAAAAATGTTCAAATGTTTGTGTAGTCTATGGGACTTAACTACGGGGTCATCAGTCCCTAAACTTACAAACTACTTATGAGCTACTTACGAACTAGGACGGCACAAATATCCATGCCCGAGGGGGGATTCGAACCCCCGACCGTAGTGGCCGTGCAGACCGTGACTGGAGCGCCTCAGTCCCCTCGGCCACCGCGGCCGGCAAGATTGTAAAGCTGGAAATACCATGAAAGAATATCTGTAAAGTGTTCTTGTGGCAAGTACTTAGCCACAGCGCCCAGGAAAGCTGGTTGTTACAACAGGGAATCTGTGTTGGTGCGCCGGAAGAGAGGCACTAGAGAAAGCAAATATCTTAAGTTACGACACCATGTGTTGTTCGTATATAGTCCTGTTTTAGCAGCGAATTCATTCTCTCGTGATGTGACGTAAGTCAGTTGAATTGTTTATGTAGCGTTATGTTCGTTACTTGAATGGATCTACGTAATGTATATTTCTATCTCCTACTTCGGCAGTGATTGGACTGTGGATATATTATGTTCACTGAGTTTTGAAACATTAATAATATTGCCGCGAGAGAGCGCGTACATCGACTGCCGGCGTGGTGCAGGGGATAGCGTCACGGACTGTTGTGCTGAAGGTCGTCGGTTCAATCCCGCCCCCCCCCCCCCGGCAAAAATTTATTTCTTTGTAATTAACAATTCCAGAATGTTCTACATCTTTCTTATGTTCACTTGTAAATTCTACTTGTTTCTTATGTTAACTGTTCTTCTAATTTCTGGTAAATTCTGTCTGTGTATAAATAGCAGAGCACTCTGCCCGAGAGGCAGTCAGTGCTGCGTGTATGTTGAGTTTATAATAATCGTGCTTTGAGTATAATTGCTGTGTTCAGTTGCCTTCGAAGTTAAGCCTGCTTCCATTGCAACGCGACAATATTTAAAAATAAATAAAAAACGGGGAAAAACTTCGTTCCTTTCCTCATATCATGTAAAAAGACATTGGTAGTTCCGTGAATCGATCTCGATTTCTGCGAGTTTAGTCAGCCATGGTGACTTCTGAGGCATAGTATAGGACTGAATACAATAAATATGAACAGAAAAAGATAATAAATTAGGAAAAATGCGCAAAAAATTGCCTCTGGACGTATCCTGTTGTAATCAACCATTGTGCACCGATATTGCTCCGAAGACAATTTTTTTTAGCGTTGACCGAGTGCTAGCGACAAACTCGCGACAACGTTTTGCCACATAGTTGGTGCTGCGCTTGCTTATTGCGGTCGTGAACACGCGAACAAATAGTCGGGGCCACAAAAATTAGCGTGTCGTCGTCAGAATTAATTGTCTAGCGCTGGGCGCCCCCCGGCAGGCTGACGCTGCAGCAGTGGGACTGGGACTGGAGGCGGGACAAAAGACGGCGCCGCAGTCGGCCGTGATAAATGTTGCAGGCGCAGGCGCGGGCGGGCGCAGTGTATATGGCACGGCCGCGCCGCGCCACGCCGCCAGGGCCAGCATTCGTCAGCGGGGAGGCACTCGCTCTCCGTCTCCCGGCACTGCCAGTTCCACAGATGGCTCTTTGATTGCGCCGCGCTGTCGCCGCTGTGACGTACGGCGTTTACGGCTCGGAAACGGAAACGACGGACCACGTACGTCCATCGCAGCACCAATAACGTCACTATACTCGCGGCCATCAACAGATATCGTCATATTCGCAGCGCCCTCGACCAAATTAAAAGCTCAAAAAATTATAAATGAAACCTTTCCAGAACTATAAAAAGATCGATGCGCGAAGCATACAATAATTATCACAGCCATACCTTAGCAAAAGATCTTTCCGAGAACCCGAAAAAATTCTGGTCCTATGTAAAATCGATAAGCGGGTCACAGCCCACTGTCCAGTCACTCGTCGATCATTCCGGGGCAGTAATAGAAGAAAGCAAACGGAAAGCTGAAGTTCTAAATTTAACCCTTAAGAAATCTTTCACGCAGGAGGACGGCACAAATGTACCATCATTTGATCAACGTACTAATTCCGAAATGGGGGACATAGCAATAGGTATTTCCGGTGTAGAGAAGCAGCTGAGAGAGCTAAATACGAAAAAGTCTGCTGGTCCGGATGGAATACCAGTTCGGTTTTACAAAGACTATTCTGCGGCATTAGCCCCCTACCTAGCTTGCATATATAGCGAATCTTTAATTCAGCGCAAAGTTCCTAGTGATTGAAAAAAAGCGCAGGTGACTCCCGTTTATAAGAAAGGAAAGAGAACTGACCCACAGAATTACAGGCCAATATCGTTGACATCGGTTTCATGTAGAATTTTGGAGCATATTCTCAGTTCGAATATAGTAAATTTCCTTGAAACGGAAAAGCTTCTTTCCATGAATCAGCACGGGTTTAGGAAACATCGTTCATTTGAAACTCAGTTTGCCCTTTTCTCACACGACATCTTGCGAGCCATGGATGAAGGGCAACAGGCGCATTGTGTTTCTCTCGACTTCAAAAAGGCATTCGACGCGGTGCCACACTGCAGACTGCTAACGAAGATACGAGCTTATGGAATAGGTTCACAGATTTGTGACTGGCTGGAAGACTTCCTAAGTAATAGAACGCAGTACGTTGTTCTCGACGGCGAGTGTTCATCAGAGACGAGTGTATCGTCAGGCGTGTCCCAGGGGAGTGTGATAGGACTGCTATTATTTTCTATCTATATAAATGATCTGATGAACAGAGTAACTTGTAATTTGCGGCTGTTTGCTGTTAATTCTGTGGTGTATGGGAGGGTGTCGTCTTTAACTAACTGTGATAGCATACAGGGTGACTTAGACAAAATTTCTAGTTGGTGCGAAGAATGACAGCTAGCTCTCAATGTAGAAAAATATAAGGTAATGCGCATGAGTAGAAAAAACAATCCTATAATGTTTGAATACAGCATTAGTAGTGAGCTTCTTGATGCTGTCGCGTCGTTCAAATACCTAGGTGTAACATTGGAGAGCGATATGAAATGGAACGAGCATGTAAGGACAGTTGTAAGGCGGACAGCCGACTTCGGTTTATTGGGAGAATTTTGGGAAGATGTTCTTCACCTGTAAAGGAGATCGCGTATAAAACGCTTGTACGACCACGTCCTGAGTATTGCTCAAGTATTTGGGACCCGCAGCAGATCAGTTTAAAGGAAGACATAGAGGCGGTTCAGAGGCGAGCAGTTAGATTTGCTACCGATAGGTTCGACCAATGCGCGAGTGTCACGGAAATGCTCCGGCAACTCAATTGGGGATCGCTGGAAGAAAGACGACGTTCTTTTCGTGAATTTCTGTTCAGTAAATTTAGAGGGCCGGAATTTGAAGCTGAGTGTAGTGCGATCTTGCTGCCGCCTACTTACATTTCGCGTAAAGATCACAAAGACAAGATAAGAGAAATTAGGCCACGAACGGAGGCATATAGGTATTCTTTCTTTCCTCGTTCCTTTTGGGAGTTGAATAGGAAAGGAAATGCCTAGTAGTGGTACAGTGTACCCTCCGCCACGCACCTTACGATGAATTGCGGAGTATGTATGTATGTAGATGTAGAAAAGCACAAAAAATTACAAATGAAACTATTGCAAAACTAGTGAAAGGCAGTGAAGTTCTGTCTGCCGGCGTGACAGAAATAGGGACAAATTTCGCTGTTATGTGAAATTACTAAATGAGTCGAAAACAACTGATCAAACATTCTGTGACCATAAGAGCATTCAAACGGGAGCGCTATATCTCCGTGTACATTCAGCATGCCACCTTCCTGTGTGTGGTATGTACCAAGGCTCAATTCCTTTTTCAGTCTCTTACAGTTCGTCGAAAAAAACGATTGCCGGTGGGCATCCGTGTGGGCTCTAATCTCTCAAACTTTACATATTTTTGGAAACATTTTTGTTTCATTTATTGGGCAACAGCACTCTTATTTAAATTTATATATAAAGAACAGTCTAGAGTGCAAAAAATTTTTTTTTTCGACTAGTTTTGGTCTTCTCTTAGACCATCTTCAGGAAATATAGCTCCATTGATGTTGTGGAGTTGGCAGGATACTTGGAGCCTTTGAGCAGTGACGCACTTGAAGGCTCCAAGAAACCTGCCAGCTCCACAACATCAATGGAGCTATATTTCCTGAAGATGGTCTAAGAGAAGACCGAAACTAGTCGGAGGAAAATTAATTTTTGCGCTCTAGACTGTTCTTTATATATAAAAATATCTCTAACTTTACCCTTGTGGTCTTTTCGTGTGATATACGTAGAAGGAAACAAAATATTGGTTGAGTCTTCAAGAAACATACTCTCTCGGAACTGTGACAAAACCTCGTACAGCGATACAGAACGTCTTTCAGCGTCTCCCACTGGATTTTCCCAGTCATCTCTTTGACCCTTCCGCGCTTACTAAATCAGCCTGTAACAGAGTTCGCTGCTCTCAGACGGATCTTCTCTCTCTTCTCTCAACATTATCTATGACACACAAAACATAGAAATAAGAGGGTTGGAACTTAAATAGTGGCAACTACTTATTCACAGTCGATACAAAAGCGTTACATGTTTTCACTTCTTACTGTCCAAATTACTCACCAGCGTTGTGTAGAACCCGTTGCCAGCGATGTGGAAGACGTAGTATACCGTTAGTAGAGCCTCTTCTGTTGATGGTGCGAATGGAGCAGTTTACTGCCTGTCGAATCTGTGGCATAGTTCTGAAGCGAATGCCACGAAGTGGTTCCTTCATCTTCGGAATCAAATCAAAGTCACAAGGACCTATGTCTGGGGAGTTCTATCGACCGAACAGAGCAACCATAGCTTGCGCTGTCTTAGCCCACGCAATGCCGTGCAAAATAATGGGTGGGTTGCGCAGAACGTTTTACCGCTTCTTTCGCAAAGCTGGTCGCAGGTGATGCTTCAAAAAAGAACAGTAATACTGTGCATTGGCGGTCTGCCGTGAAGGAACATAATGCGTTAAGGTAGCACCAACACATTCGTACACGAGAATCACCATACTGGGGCTCTTGAAGACCTTTCTGATGGTGGCGTGTTGTACGACCTCTCGCACATTCAGTCTTGATCCAACTCCGTTGTTTCTGTTTCGAAAACGTAGTGTCACCGTACCGTTAGACCGCCCGCTCACAAATGTCTGTGTTTTTCTCGATTGTTCGCACGCAGGTGACGTGGTACGGGCGAGTACATTTGCTCGAAGATAAGGTAAGGATGTCAACTATGTGTGCTATTAGCGACAAGAGTAAATTCTATTACATAGTGTCTCCACAACAATCTTGCCACCCATTCACAGATTAAAATTACATTAAATGCTATCCTCAAAGATCTAGCTGCTGGGAGAAGTCTTTTCATACCCCACAAACAATAGCGTATTTGACTGCTTTCTGGAGGTCATATTGTGCTCATAACATGCTTTTTTCCCCTCTTGAATCGCAGTGTTTTGTAAAAAGAATAAAAAGGGAATTTGAAAGCTCACTAAAACCTCCACTCATGTAATATCTCTGACGGTAACTAATATGATGCTACGCCTGCTGCCGTAAAATTCACTAACAGTGATATGTTGTTTGGGCACTGACGTTTCTGTAAACTGTTTACAAATATTGCTTAGCATCGTACTGTACAAATACTTCCTAAAAACTTCAGAAAATTTGTTTTCATATGTGTCAAGCAATGAGAAATAGCTACATTGTGTTTGAAAGGCGCTTTATAAGTCACGCGGCCGCAGAACAACCACTGGAAGCAGTTACTTCCATAAAGCATCCGACAGTATGGTAAGTTGTTATCTGATGGACCACATAAAACCAGTAACGCGGATAGCTGACTGAAATTGTTGGGAACAAGAGTCAGCAACTGTAGTGCACCAACAGAGTAGGTTACAAAGAACTCGTTCGGCGAATACCTTAGTATTCGTCATCAGTGCGCGATTCACACCTAATAGGTTAGATAGAGGACAGAGAGAGAAGACCCAAAGGACAGCAGCACGCTTCATTACTGGTTTATTTACTAAGCGCAAACTCATCACGGAGAAGATCGTACGAATTCCAATCGCAGGCGCTGCAAAAGAGGCGTTCTGTATCATGATATGGTGTATTGGTAAAATTCCAAGTGCTCGACACCACACACACACACAGGGTGACTGCTAGAGGTTAGACGTGGATTCAGATATTTATGACTCCGGAGCAACTTGTAGTAAGTGCAGTCTCACCGCACGATACCTGTCAATGTATTCCTCTTTCCTTATTTAGTTTCCTCATTGAAGCTGGCCCAGTACGTATTATGGTGATTAACTGTATTCAAAACATGCATTTAGACATTCGAATGCGCAACATGGAGTCCTCTGGACCTCTAGAATTTGTTATAATTTCCAATAAATCTATAGTCATAAAACCAATCATTACCGTCAGTGACGAATCCGAAGTTTTGGTTTTAGGGGAAAGGGAGGGTGCGAGCTCATATCAATTTTGTGGTCACCACGCCAAGAACTGCACCTGTTCTTTATGAAGAAAACAAAAGAAAGAGGAGGTGGAGAAATCTTCTTAACGTAACCTGGATTTGTATGGAGCAACTCTTCAAAGGAATAGGAAAACCACCATAGCGACAACTTGCTGTATAAGAGACGGAGCAACGCACCAGAAGTACTTCTAGCTTTTGAATGGTTCTAAAGTGATTTGTTCCATTACATATAAGAAAGCCTTTAACTTGTAAAGGTTCGAAACATAAATTCATGTTGGACTGTGAATGCATACATGTCTCACATCTGTTATTTCTGCGCTTGTAGGCGGATGCAAGTAAGTTACGTCACTCTAGTTTGTGATAGATGAAGACTACGAATGATGTTCCAGTTTCATAAGTTGTATCCACCATGGTGACTCATCTTTCTTGAATTTTAGATAGGTGTGTTAAAAGTTATATATGGCACTAAATCACCGATTGATCGCTGTAATGAAGCAGTTCATGAAAATTTATTATATAGGTACCAAACAACTTACGGTGCGTTGTTCAGGGAGGATGGAGAATAAGTGTTTATAGACACTTGCTTCATTTTGAAACGATGGCACCATACAGGGTGTCTTAAACCTTATAGACTGAACTGAAGCAGGTGATATACTGGGTCCACAACCGATTATACTGATACCTAATGTGTTACGGACAGACGCAAACGTACACCGCATTAACAACAACGTAGATGATAGCTATTGCTCAATATGACGACGGGCAGTTTTAAGGTATGTATTGCATGTCTGGAGCTCCAACATTCACCACGCTATGCACATCGATGGTCACCAACAACGATTGTCTGTCGTCTTATGGGCGGGAATTGAGCAAGATCACCCTATAGGACCTTCTAAGCTGCTTCTCCATTTGACTGGTCTTCGTTACCTGATGAGCCTGTAATTCGTACCGAGCGACGTGGCGTAGTGGTAACACACTGAACTCGCATTCGGGGGGACAGTGTTTCAAATCCACCTGCCGCCATCTAAATTTAGATTTTCCGTGATTTCTCTAAATCACTCCAGGCAAATTCTGGCTTGGTGCCTTCCCCGACCTTACCCAAAAATCTGAGCGTGAGCTCCGTCTCTAAGACCACGCTCTCAACACTTCCTTTGCTTCTTCTATCATCCCTGGAGACTGTACCTCTTGTTGGCGAAAAAGATGTCGTTTCAGAAGAACGGTGCACCAGCTCACTTCGATGCTAATGTCCGTAAAGCACAGCTAAAAACTACGTTCCCTAATCGTTGGTTGGAAGAGGAGCTCCTTTCCCAGTGCCAGCGCCATCACCGGACCTCGTTGGTGTATAAAAACCCCGTAGAATCGGATCAAAACTCACTCGATAGGTTCCAAGCTGACTGGTACAAGAAACACCGGCGACCTTTTGAAAGAATGTCATGCATGCACTGAGACTGGCGGTTGTCGCTGCGAACAATTATTATGAGCTACGTTGTTGTTACATGGTGTACGTTTTGTATGTCCGTAACACGATAAATATGTATTTCTGACAGCTGATACCTTATCTCAACATAATTGGTTCTGAAGCCACTCTCATATTTTTCAATTTGATGCAAAAGGTTTGAGACATTCTGTACTTACTCACTTTTTCGCTCATTGCCAACATCGGACAAACGAAAAAAATGAAGCCATAGCAATGTTGCCCAGGAGGTCCCCTCTGACTTAGAGCGCTTAGTGCAAATATTTCCATTTGACGTCACTTCGGAGATTTGTAAGTAAATTATGATTATGATATGACAACAAAATCGCAAAGTATTCGAGCAGAGAAAAATCAATGACCCGGCGTGGAACCGAATACGGGATCTGGAGGTAGTAACACTACTAGACTCGGGCTGCAGAGTTTGACAAAGGAGTTCCACCACGTCGTCTTCTTCTCAGAGCACTTTAGGTTATTCCTACGGAATCATGATACACAAATTGTTGTGAGAATGTTTCGAAGAGAGCCATTGTTTTATTACATTCGTCATTGTCTCAAGGGCCAATACTTGCTATAATGATACGAGGTGCGCAGTATAATTAATTCTGGTTCGTGTAGCGGTAATTCAGGAAACAGTCGTTACGCTTTTGATATATTAAAGTCAGTGGATGTGTTCCATCTTCGAAGTCTCCGTGATTTCACCTTTCAAATCATGTAGCCGATGGTGTCCTAAACCACCTTGATACAGAGGGTATTTGACTTTTGACGTGACCAGCATTTCCTCCAGATCTCTCCAGAGAAAACGTGTGGACATCGTCTGCCGAAAGATCGACTCGAGACTACACGCCAGCCACTGTAGTAGACTTCAAGATACGGGAAGAGACGTTTCCGTATTTGTCAGTGAAGCTCAGATTAGCCAGGCCTCAGGCAGAGTCTCTGCTAGAGGCGGCATTTCTGTTGACTGAGCCTCGTACCCTGTATAACCCGAAACCACCCACAAATTTAGAGACAGATTCTTCCTGCTGCACTGTATATGCGCAAGTAGTAAAGTTTCATTATTTACTATTCTTCCTATTGTTAAATTTTAACCGTCACTGGTGTATTTGAGTCCTCTTTCTTCTGGCCTTAAAAATGTTTGCAGTATTATTCGGTAAAGAAACCTTTAAGTTATTAACCAATTTCCCAGAACTCACAAGTTTTAGTATCTCTGAATCGTTGTCCTTCCTTTCACAAAAACACTAAACGGTCTCGCGTCCGTATCTGTGCCTGTGGTTCTGTAACCACTTTACATGATGAGCAGTTTTTACTGGAGTAGCTACCTACAGCATATCCATATGCTAAAATTCACATTGGGTCGTCCACGTACTGAGGAATATCGTTGATGCAGGCAGTTGAAAAGGTATTACTGGAAACATTATCAGTCGTCCTTTCTTGGTTTTGCACGGAGCTGTTACGGAAAATTTTCGTTATGTCATTGGAGATGACGATGGCAATCCACGGTGTGACAATGATACATCTGGTGCGTCCCTTTTGATTAAAGACTTGATGGATTTAATCTAGTTATTCTACCAGTAAGTTGCAAAGAGCTCACACCAATGACAATGCGTACATACTCAGTTTCCTCCCTCTCCATTATCTCACTAAATAGGTAAGCTGCTGGCAAGAGAAGAACATTCTCTTAACGACTTTGCTCATCAGTCATACTGCCAACTTTAAAATACTTTTCGGTAACCTGGAAGTGAGATGTTGCAGACGCCCGTGTATAATACTTCGTTACAAGTGATGCAGTACTGCTTTCCGAAGTAAGCCTACTGTTTGCGACAACTAGGAGCAACGAAAACGGGAAATCAGAATACGTGGACTGGTCGCAAGCCCTTCAACGCTAACTCTAATTATGATAGATTAATTTCAAGTAACGGATATCCGTATTAAATTGAAGTGTGCACTATATTTTAATTTTATTTTATAGTTTGTTTTGATGACATTAATGACGGAAAGTTTCCAGAGTTGTCTTATATCAGAATGTGTGGTAAATTTAGAATTTCTTTATTGTGAAAATTTTTTTATTGTTGTTTAAATCGTCATTGTTGAATAGTTGTTTTCTTTATTGTTATAAGTAAATAAAATTCTTACGAACGAATACTTTATAATACTTGCGTTCTCTTTACAGGTAAGCATACACTCCATCAGAATGACGATAGTGCAACAGAGAACTGACGAAGCTTCCTTCTCTACAGGTAAGACGCGGAAAGTGAAAAATAATGTAAAATTATTTCTTTTGGCACAACGTAACTAGTGTTTTCGATTGTTTTTTCCTCGAACATTCGGAGCAACCACACGGGACATACTAAGGCTACTTTTTGTCATTTAACAGGTGGCTTAGTGGTCTACTGGCTAGAGTGTTAGACTCCGGTCCTAGAGGTTCCAGGTTCAGTCTCGGGTACTGGCATGGACTTAGCCTCGTGCCGGTCCTTGCAAGACGGCTGCAGGTCCTATTTATCAGTTTGAGGACTTGGGATAACACGGGGTCGGGCGACGGCTCGCCTCACGTCTGTGAGGAAGGCAGGCTGCAGTCTGCCTGCATTAACCCCTTCTTTCCCAGTCTTTTTCCTCGACAACAACATATTAAAATCTGATTTATACCGTACTAGCTGAAAACCCGGCGTTGCCCGGGTATTTATTTATTTATTCAAGTCTTGAGTTAGTACTTCTATCACTTCTCTCTTTGTCCAATCCCTTTTTCTAAAAACATATTTTTTTAGAGATTATTTAAGAAATGAGGCTGCCTTGTATAAGGTACAAAATTGCAAATATATTATCCAAACAAACAAAGATAAAAATGAAAATACATATAACATGTAAAATTTATTTAATTCATATATATGTTCATATGTTTGTTAAGCTTAACGGACTTAACTGTGGGGTGATCAGTCCCTAAGCTTACAAACTACTTATGAACTGCCTTATACTAAACACGACACAGACATCCATGCCCGAGAGGGAATTCGAATCCCCGACCGTAGCGGCCGTGCAGACTGTGACTAGCGCGCCACAGACCGCTCGGCTTCATTTAAGTCACAACTTGACTATAAACAACATCGAGCGAGTTGACGCAGTGGTAACACACCGGACTCCCATTCTGGATGACGACGGTCCAGACTAGCCTCCAGTCATCCAGATTTATGTTTTCTGTGTTTTCCTAAATCTTTCCAGGCAAATGCCGGGGGGGGGGGGTGAGGTTCCTTTCAAAGGACACGGCCGATTTTCTTTTCCATCCTCACCCAAACAACCCGAGCGTTAGCTACGCCTCGCCGGCCTCGCCGGCCTCGGTGGTCGAGGGGACTGAGGCGCTTCAGTCACGGTCTGCACGGCCACTACGGTCGGGGGTTCGAATTCCCCCTCGGGCATGGATATTTGTGCCGTCCTTAGTGTTAGCTAGTTCGTAAGTAGTTTGTAAGTTTAGGGACTGATAACCCCGTAGTTAAGTCCCATAAGCTGTACAAACTACAAACAGGCTCCGCCTGTAATTACCACGATGTCGACGGCACGTTAAGCCCTAATCTTCCTTCCTTCCTGGCTACGAACAATATTTCTTATGACTTGTCCATGATCTGATATGAATAATTTCTTTGGTGAGCCCATCCTTGAGCAAGCGACATAAAGCTGTCTGTGCGAGAAACATGGAGATTTCAAATACACTCCACACTATTGTGTAGATTGCCCTGTGATTTATTAATCAAGTAGAAAATACAAACTGTAGTCTCTCAAAATTAAAAGTCAGGTCTGTCGGAAATGATGGGCATTCATCGGATGTACACTGTTTAATTCTCTTACTAGTAGCTCTATATAGAAGTCCATTGCTTCTTCCTACATCGACATGCGCTGCACAGTTCACAGTTCCTTCAAAGTTCTTAACAGCACTGTCATCTTTCAGGATTTTCTTAAGCTCACTGGAATATAGGAGTCTCTTAGCAGTAAATAACAAATGTAATGAAACGTAGTGCCTGATGTGAGAAGTTTTTACCCATCACAGTATATATGATCTCATAAATAGTTGTTTTTTTATAGAACTGTATACTTTTTCAAGTATATATTCATTTGTATAGGTGCTGTATGTCTATAAAATCTGTTGCGAATACAGTTAGTAGGAAAGACGTAATAGACTAAAACTTGGTACGTGATGGCGCGGTCTTCCATTCACGTGACTGTTTTATATGCTCATATCTCATGAACTACGTGTAGTACTGTGATACAATTTCGAAGGTACATTCAGATGTATGTCTGTATACTGTTTGTAAAATTCCCTGCGGGTACAATAAGTAGTATAGAAATTATAAATTGCAACGTTATACCGAATGCCGTAGTTTTACTGTGTGAACAACGGAAAAGTAGTAAGTGAGAATCTTTCTTCCATTCATCATTTTGCTATGGTTGTCAGCGATTAAAAGTTTCCTAAAGGTTTGAAATTATGTTTAAAGCTTGTTGCAAGTCGCCCTCCTTCTCAAATAGTGGTCTGATAAATCACACTATCACGTGCCGCAAGACAGGAAAATTTTCATTGTTTATGACGTCATATCTCCTGAACTATTGGCCCTACCGCAAAAGTCTTTCTAAGCTGACGTCTTCTACCTCTAAACTACAATCCTGCCAAATTTCAGCTTCATAGGCGAAATAGTTTTCGAGATTTCGTGTTTAGTCAGTGAGTGAATGAGTGTCTTTTCGCTTTTATATAGACAGAGATTTGGTGTCTCAGTCCTTAAAGTCGCATTGGTGTTGATGAACAATATGCTTCTAGTACGACATTTTGCCGCTTGGTACGGCGTGTAGCCACTATGAGGCATTAATGTATCTATCTTGCTTGTTGTGTTGCGTTACCGCCTGTATGTGGCTGTGAGTGTGAGCAGTGAATTGTCCTTTCTTTGGTGCTGTGGCGAAGATTATGCTAGCATTATTGATCTGACAGTGCTACCTATCAACAAAATAACGTTCCAAGTAATAAAATACCTCGATACGAGCGTCTGTGTTGTGCATGAAATACATGACATAAAAAAGAACAGTATTTCGATCAAAAATTTTAAAACACATGTTTTTCTGTTTAGTGCACTGTATTAATGCAGGAAGCACTTAATAAACACATTTTCATATAATTTTCTGTCGGAATTCGTGTAATAATAGGATGTGTTCCGTTCAGAAAATGGAGTAAAATTTACACTATAATAACAATTTCATGGTTTTTCTTCTTCCTTTTCCTAGTCATTGTCTGCCGCTGACACTTCGTCGCGCCTTCCTCTCACTATTTCCAGTTGTAAACTGGTGGCCGCATTCGCCGAGGTTGCCAGCTCGCCCTTTATTACCTCACTGGCCGCCATAGACCATAGATAATATAGACTGCGCGTGATGTCATTACACTGAAACCAACACCTAAGTCACGTGACTCGGGGCAAGAAACCGTTTCATCATTACGAGTAATGTGAAAGATATCAAAATGGTTCAAATGTTTGTATAGCTTATGGGACTTAACTACGGGGCTATCAGTCCCTAAAGTTAGAAACTACTTATGAACTAGCTTACACTAAGGACGACAAAAATATCCATGCTGGAGGGGGGATTCGAACTTCCGACCGTAGTGGCCATGCAGACCGTGACTGGCGCGTCGCAGTCCCCTCGGCCACGCGGCCGGCTGCGAAATATAGCTGACAGTTGCAGTTCTTATCCTTTGTAGTGGAAATTATGCGCATATTTAAACAAGAAAACGTCTTTGCGTATTCTTATTACATCTTTAGTAGTACAATTGATGTTGGTTCTCTGCAGATGCAAAAATTAATGCAATAGCTACAGTCTTTATATGTGCCCGGATGAAACGTATTGACAGTATTTTTACAAGCAACAGAACAACAGTCTTTACGTGAAAGATTGTTATCGCTTTACTGTGAGTCTTTTAGTTTGTATTTTGCACACGAGTAGAAGATCAAATATCAGTATGAAAGGAGCATCAGCTTCCGTAAGATTCCTCAACAATAAATGTGAAATGTTTCGTTGTGCGTTTATAAGAAATGTAGGTAAAATTTTACTACGCCGCTCCCCGGGCCTCAGTGCTTATGTTGGCAACAGATGAACAATGAAGTGTAGAATTGCGTTAATATTTTTACTAGCTACTGAGTAAATGTTATTGCTGCTCGTTTCACTCGCAGCAAAATTAATACTGTACCTGCTCTATGATTGACAGGTTGTTGTACGTACACTTGTCCGTTAAGAAAAAATAATTGTCGTTTTAATTGAAATTGTCAAGACAAAACATTTATTGGTTACTTGAGTTGCCGCCATTACCATTGGTGCCAACGTAACCACTGCAGCCCGGCGAGAAGCGTCATACAATGTAACCGAAATGAAATCTGTTTGCATCTATAATTCCCGATTTTAATAACCGTTTAAATTTTAAGTCTTTTGCCACAGACTGTGATGCCAAAACTTAAAACTAAAGTATTCGCTATTTACATTAAATAATAGGGTAGTGAGAAAACATCATTGATGCACTCGGCAAGAAGTGACATTATTGGTGTAATAAATAGTATGTATGAATGTTTAGCTTTGTATAACGTAAATCAAAGCAGATTTTCACTAGAAATGACTTACTTGCTGACATATAAACTTGCTCAGGAGAAGCTTGAAGTATCTTCGAATCGATAATCACATTCATAATTTGAAAAATTAAAAGATTCATAGCGGAACACAAACACCGAGGATATGTAATTCTGTTGCTTCTAAAAATAACTGAAAATACGTTACTTTTCACCTGGGCTATACACAAAATCACTGCATTAATATTAATAACAAGATGAAATTACGATATCTTCACTACTAGGTGTGTAACAGGAATACGAGAGGTCGTTTTATAGTTAAAATCAATGCTTGATTTCACCTGTAAAATAGAAAAACTGTTGCTCATAATGATGAAAACTGAGTCACGTGACTCGGGGAATTTTAGATGTTGGTTTCAAACTACAACACAGCAGAGATAGGGACACGCGCAGTCTGTGTTATCTTTGGTCTATGCTGGCCGCCACACGAGCCTCGCTTTTGCCAGACGCCGGCCACAGATCACGCATCAGCGCTGCAGAATCTGGAGCACCGCCGCCTCGTTATTCTCGGTAGCGCCGAACTTGGCGCCTTATGGCAGCCCCACGGCGATCAGTCACGCTCCTCGGCCAAGTCTGTCCAACAGAAAGACCGTGACTAAGGAAGAGGGCGGTGGGCTATTGTATCATCGATGATAAATGTCGCACGCCGCGCCGCGGCCCTTTGTAACGGCTCGCGCAGAGTTTCCGGTAGTTGGTGGAACACTGGCACGGGAATTACGCGGGCAGTAACCGTATATCTCGACTCGCAGAACAGGCGGCGGGCACGCGAGTGTGCAGTGCGCGGAAACCACTCCCCACTTCACGTGCGCTGTTTGGGACTCCCTGGGTATTGATGGGGGTATTTTGCTGGTACTTCAGGGCGTTCGGTATGTAACTTCAAATGTGCGTTCCTTGGAACAGTGGTAAAAACGTGAAATCACATAGTCGAGAAGGAAGATACAAATCGTAATTTATTATTTTCTTATCTAGTCGCTACCTGCAGCGCGAAAGCACAAATTCGAGACATCGAAAACCACTAGCATGAAGTAGAAATTATAATATCTGAGACGTTATTATCAAATTCTACATCTACATATATACTTTGCAATCCACCCAAAGGTGCGTGGCTGAGAGTGCTCAGTACCACTACTGGCTTTCCTCCATATACACTAGGGAAAAACGAATGCTCACATCCGTCCGTACGAGCCCTAATCTCTCTGATCTTATCTTTGTAGTCTTTATACGAAATATAATTTGGCCGCAGTGGAATCGATCCGCCGGCCGCGGTGGCCGAGGGGACTGAGGCGCTTCAGTCACGGTCTGCACGGCCACTACGGTCGGGGGTTCGAATCCCCCATCGGGTATGGATATTTGTGCCGTCCTTAGCCCGTCTTAGGTAGTTCATAGGTAGCTTGTAAGTTTAGGGACTGATTACCCCGTAGTTAAGTCCCATAACTTGTACAAACATTTGAACATTTTTAGAATCGATCTACAGTGTACTTCAAATCGGCCGTCTAAATTTCTTCAGCAATGTTTCTCGAAAAGAACGTCGCCTTCCCTCCGGCGATACCCATTTGAGTTCCCGAACGTCTCAGCAACACTCGCGCATTGATCGAACCTATCAGTGACAAACCTGGCCACCCGCCTCTGAACTGCCTCTATGTCCTCCTTTAAATCGATCTGGTGGGGATCCCAAACACTTGACCAATACTCAAGACGAGGTCGCACAAGCGTTTTATATGCGGTCTCCTTTACAAATGAATCACACCTTCCCAAAATTCTCCCAATAAACCGAACTCGACCATCCGCCTTCCCCAAGACCGTCCTTATACCCTCGTTCCATTTCATATCGCTGTGCAGCATTGCGCCTAGATATCTAATTGACGCGACGCTGTCAAGAAGCACACTATCAACGCTATATTCGAGCATTAATGGATTAATTCTGCTACTCATCTGCATCACCTTACATTTTTCTACATTTATTGCTAGCTGTCATTCCTCACACCACCTAAAAATTTGGTCCAAGTCATCCTACATTCTACTATTGTCGTTCAATGACGACGCCTCTGTTGGGTGTTTCACCTTCTCGGTATTGATATCGTCAACTCGTATATTGGTTTGAAAGCATACTTACTCAGTATGAATTATCCCAGCTGGTCTGGTGTGTCTCTAATCTTCTATTCTCTGAAAACCCTCTCACGTTTCAGATATGACTGGAATTACAATTAACCGCGAGAGATTCAAGACAACGTCAGCTTGTAATTTTGTACATGCATAGAGCATTAGCAGACTAGGTAATCATGTTGAGGCCAAAAGTCTTCCAGAATTAGCCGTGGATCAAACTACGTATTTTTGGAACGGACCTAATTTCCGCAGCTGTTTGGACATTAAACTCGGCAAGTAGTTTCTAAACCACGTCCTGCTACCTTCGTACACATTCATTTGATAGCTTCAGATGATGGACTAATGGATCAAACGGTGAGACGACTGATTTTATTTCCCATCCTTTAAATTACGTTACCTCGTCTCCAGGTTCATACACTTAGGTCACTTACCTGAAGATATTAGTAAATCTCCAGATAACATCAAACCAAAATGTTTAATGCTTTTATTTCCTTCCGTGCTTGCTGAGAATAATACGTAAGATAGTGGCATTACGCAAGATACTGTTACTTTATTCTTCCAGAACTTGTTTCATCGCTTATTTTGTTGTCTTCAGTGAGATACATTTATTTCTGGTATAACATTACGCTAATAGGATACAAACAGATTGCATTTATGTTGGTATATTTATTATCACCACAATATATTTTCTTACGGCCTGTCATAGTTGTTTCATTTTTAATCTTCATTCCTGGTATTTGTTATGTGTGAAAGTGCTTGTTTTCCCTACACCGTGCGCTCCAGCAGTTTCACAAACTTTCTTATTTCTTTTATCACAAAAGATAAGATTTTTATCGCAATGTAACATACGGATGCGACTATTTGCTCTATTAGCCTTATGTGAGTCTCAAAATAAATACATCCAACGCACTACATCACAGTAACTGCTGGAACATAGTTGAGAAAAATAAAACCAGTTATCAGTCTTTTTCATCAGGCGGATTATCTCACCAATTATCAAAATAAAGTTTATCTCACCTGTAACTTCCATATTAGAGCCAATAAATAAGGATCAGCTATTTAGCGCCAGCGATCCAGTCTTGTGGGTTTCTGATTTGAAACCTAAAAGACTGTAAAATATCTGCAGGTTATCACAGACTGACACTGCTCATGCTTAAGGCGATATGGCACAGTAATTGTGTTTCTGCACTAAATTTAAGTTTCTGGAATATGTTTCTTGATACATTTTTCAATGTGAATACCCATTGTGTCTCTAAAATTAAATCTGATATAAAAATAGAAATTATTCTCCTGTATTACACCGAAGTTCAGAAATACTGCAGCTTTATAGCTGTTCTTGCGCAACAATCATATACTGACAAGAACGAGTTTTACATGCCCATATTGTCCGTATCAGAATCGGTTGATGTGGCGCAAGGATTAAGTCACCGAACACGCTTTAGAGGGAATAAAACTGAAATCTTCGTGGAGCCATCCATATTCATGTTTTCCCTGAATGCCGTAAATCGCTTAAGGCCAGAGTGGATCATTAAAAAAAAATCCAAACTGGGCTTTTGCTTTCTTCTCCCACCGGAACATTTAATTTTTTGCAGTCGCTCACAAAGCAACGTGTGTTCCAGTTTTAAACAATGAAAGGGTTTTGCATGTCAGCGGCAGGTATTTTGGATGGCCTGAAGCCTCGAGGGAGAGGCCGTGTGCTGCAAGGTTAGAGTTCTCCCTCTGGCATGGGTTTGTGTGTGTGTGTGTTGTCTGTAGCATAATTTAGTTTAGTTTAAATAGTTTGTTAGTCTAGGGACTGATGACAAATTCAGTTTGGTCCCATAGCTTTAGAAACACTTGATGACCTGAATGAACTTCTTGTATTGAGAACTGAATTCTACTTCCTCCCACCACCTCATCCCACAAGACACTGGAGCCACCGCCATCCCTCACCACGATATATGGAAGTACCAACCACTGCTAATACAGTAAGTTCGAAAAATAAACAAAGGAAACATTGTTGTCTACAGATATCCTTCTTGCAGTTGTTACTATTCCTTACTCTTTACAAAGTTTCGTCTTCACTATCGCCTGTTTACACTGTTTCGTGGAATAATAAACGCAGCCTTACAAAATTTTCGTTTTTCTTTAATCCTGGACGCCAGTGTACTTCAAGTTCATAATCCCTAGTGTTTCTGACACGTGATTGTGGCCTTGCTTAAGATAATGAACGGTCAATACGTTAGCATGTACTCAAGAAATAGCTTTCATTCCTTTGGTGGAAATGCTTTTTATATATATCGCCTCATTTCAGTAGCCTTCTTGCTTAGCTAATTATCGTACTAAATAACCTGTTTATCATTGCTGTTAATAAATGATCTTGGAAAACAACATGAGAAACAGAAATTGAAAGGAATTGCTAGGAACTCAACCCATCTTCTGTACTGAGAGTGTTTCGCCGTCCTCTGATTATATTGGGTTTATAGCCCCCTCTCGGTTTGCGTGGCATCCCATTGTCAATAACGGGGGCGTTTTGTACCCCTTGATATATTCCTTTATCAGTAATCAATACGAAGCATCTGCCAATAGCTTCCGCCAGAATTTCCGAGGGCACAATGTTCATTCTTCAAAAAAATGTTCAAATGTTTGTTAAGCTTAAGGGACCTAACTGCCGGGTCATCAGTCACTAAACTTACAAACTACTTATGAACTACTTTAAACTAAAGACGACACAAACATCCATGCCCGAGGGGGGATTCAAACACCGACCGTAGCGGCCGTGCAGACCGTGACTAGCGCGCCGCAGCCAGCTCGTTCACTGCGACCGGCAGTTCATTCTTGCTACGACCGTTGGTCGAGTGTCTCTTAAATCTGACTCATGTCTTCTGAGAAACCCATATTTTTCTCACAGTTGATAAGAGAGTATTATGTGTATACATTATTATTTTTATATACATTCACATTAAAATAAATAAAAGCGCCGTGTGTTCCCGCGACGTGTTGCGGCGCTCAGCCTGCACGACTGGCAACCCGTCAAGCACGACAACGTAGCAGGTTGCCAGCAGACCAGGCAGTCGCCACAAAGTGAACAGCAGCCAGCATCAGGCGCACCGCCAGAGGCTCTGCCCCCGGGAACAGCCTCTCTTCCACGGCACACGTGACCAGGAACTAGCTCCAATTGTATCCACCCGCCCAATGATACTTCAGCCGTCACACGGCCGGGCCCAGGACTCACGTCTTCCTTTTACTTGCAGGCATACGTATTCACTGCATCATACGCAAGATTGACTCCCACAGCCCCTTGGGTTTTCCTCCCCTTACCGATCCTGGGCCTCTGCCACGCATCCACCACTGCATTCCGCTGGCTCTTCACCTCCTCGCCCTCCATATCCTGTCCTTCCCCCGGATGATGCTCTCCGTGCCGACATCTCCCCGTCGTACCAGCTCTGATCCTTCTGCCCCCTCCTCTGTTGAATCAGCCTCCTGCTCCCACCCGCTTCTCTCCCCGGAGTCCCGCGCACCTCACCCCTCCCCTCCCACCCGTCTCCCGTCTTCCTTCCCCCTTCCTGCCCTCCAAAAATATTCAAATGTTTGTAAATCTATCGGACCAAACTGCGTGTTCATCAGTCCGTAGCTTACAAACTACTTAAACGTAGGTAAACTAACCTACGGACAAACACACACACAGCCATGCCCCAGGGAGGACTCGAAACTCCACGGCGAGCAACCGCGCGCTGCGCAGCGAGACGCTTTAGACCGATCGGCTACTCCACCGCGGCTCTTGCCCTCCCCCAGAAGTACCTGCATCAGTGGTAGAACAGCTTTTAACGAGTGTTCTGTGTCTTCTTGTTTAGTGTTGTTTATGGTGTTCTTGTAACTTTTTGCATCCGCCGATCACGACAGTACAATCGCCGTCGCCAGTATGGTTTTATCGTGTGTCGTCAGTGCTACGTGAACGTTATCCATGCGCTGTCTTTACATTCATTGTTTTAACCTCCAAGTCATGTTTTTAAAACAATTTTCTGTAACCATTGGCGCCTCGCTGCGAAGCTCGCCGTCGGAGGTTCGAGTCCTCCCTGGTGCATGGGTTTGTGTGTTGCCTTTAGGTTAGTTTACTTACGTTTAAGTAGTTTGTAAGTTAAGGACTGATGACCACGCAGTTTGGTCCGATAGATTTACAGACATTTGAACTTTTTTTTTATTTTATTCAATTTTTTACATTGCCGTAGGGCTGAAGAGCAGCGAACTAAGCTGCTGCCATCCTGCCTATGTAGGACTTCAAAATAAAATAAATATAAAAAATAAAACGAGCAGAGTACAATCGCAGAGCCAGGACTCCAACGGACCGTCTCCCTGCCGACCAGGCGCACCGCCTACGTACACCGCCTGGCCTCGGCAGCTTCGCTGACCACCATGTTTGTGGAAGGAAGTTACATCTGGCACACTGAATCCTCGGTGAACTGTTCTTGATGTGTGTACTTGCCGAAGAAGGCGGACCGTAATTTCGTTCATCTTTATCAACCGTTGGAAGACTTTGTTTTCTGTCGCCTCTCACAGTCGATTTTTGTAATACCTGCAAAAGAAAGTTGAAATGTTTGTGAAGCTGTGGGATTTAACTACTGCGGTTATCTGTCCCTAGGCTTACGAAATACACTCAAATCGCGCCGTGACAGTTATGTCACTACGCTGAATGTTGGCGAACAACGTTGTAACCATTACCACTGCATCTACTGTCTTCCAGACGCTATCTGTCGTAATTGGATCAAAAGCTATATATCACTTCCAGTGTACATTTTTTCGGGCAGTGTATAAAAATTACGAGGTTTGGGGCGAAAGTCATGACTGCCTTTTTCCTTATCAGAATATGTGAACGGGTCATAAACTTATATGTGTCGTGTGGAAGTTCTGCAGGCATAGATGGCTCTGTGACAGTTGGTAGTAGGGCAACGAGGGCTGTGAAATCAGACAGTCGGTGAGTGTCGAGCGAGATGGAAGTAACTCATGTTGAGCAGCGCGCTTACATCAAAACAGCCGTTCTCCGAGGGAGCAATGCCATGGAATGTCACAGTGAATTAATGGGAACACTTGGTAATAATACCTTACCATATCGTACAGTAGCACGGTGAGTAGGAAAGTTTCAGGAAGGACGTGTGTCAAGCAGTGTTTCACATAGGAGAAAAGTGACGGCAGAGTATTACAGGGACTTTATAGTGCGACAGGTACGACGCAGTACAATAATCGTGCACGACAATGCAAGACCACATAAAAGAGATTGTGTAGGGCAGTTACTGCAACGTTGGGGATGGGAAGAATTGGAGCACCCACCGTACTGCCCCGATATTTTGCCCTGTGACTTGGATGTCATTCATACTTGGTAGACCATTTGCAACACGAGAGCACGTTAGAAACGCTGTGCGCGAACAGATGAGCCGATTCAGAATTAGTGCGGCAAATGCTGAGGCAGATGGTATTGAACGTATGGTGACAGTAGCAGGGGACTATTTTGAGAGTCTGTGGGCCCAGGTTTGTCATTCAACTGTATTTGGTGTTGTCATTCTTTTGCACCGTGAAGGGCATATTGCCCTGTATATAATCTTAATAACTTAGTGTGCTACGATATTTCAGTGCTCTTCATTGTCGACGTATGTGGTTAACACCTTGTCTTTTCGTCTGTACATGTCAAATTCTCCAACCGGAGTGGTATCTGCAATGAAAAAAGAAAGAAAAAGAAAAATATTTGCCATGAGTTTTGCCCCAACTCTCGTATATTGTGGAAAACAGTGACTATGTCAAAAATGCAGGTGGGGGGGAGGAGGGGGGGCTCTTAAAATTTTGACTCAGGGCGACTAAGTCGTTGGAGCCGGCCCTGCACTGTCCTCGTCAGTTTCATCGTCATTAACGGTGACCGAGTTCTCGTGTACTGATTTAACGTGAGATCAAAACTTCGCAGGATTCGTCGGGTAGAATTTCACATTTGAGTGCGTTACAGACGGCCCTCTTGGCGCTAATTTAGTGTTCCTTTTTTTTTTTTTGCGAGTATTGTTAGAATGTTGCCTCAGCTCGGTCGGCGCTGCATCTCTGGCGGTCAACAACCGTCAGCGAGTGGGGGAGCGACTTCCTGGCTGTGGCGGAGAGTTGGGCTCTCGGTTTTGTGCGGCCGCAGGAAAAGTGAAACAAGCTTGGCTTCTGGGCCGCGGGCCGCACAAAGCCCGCAGCCTGCCGTGCGGCGCGGCGCGGCGCGGCGTGACGGAATCGAGTGGCCGCCCAAGTCTGGCCGGCCGGCCGGCCGGCCGGCCGGCACTCCGGACAAAGGCGGCCCGCAGCAGCGGCCACTGCCGAGTGCCGACCCACTCGCCGGCTGAACCGACTGCAGACAGCGCGCGCCGCCGCCGTCGCTTCCACTTTCCCTCACGGGCTCGCAAGTACGGTACGGGATGAGCCTTCGCAGATTTATCGTATCTGTCGGGACAGTGCGCCGCATTAATACGTTTGGAAACGAAGCGTCCGAAACTGCCATTCTTCAGCGACCCATCACTCGGATTCTGTCGATCAAAGAGATACCAGGTCAACAGTTGTGGATACCCCTTGACTTAGTGATCATCTATACCTATAAATGTGAATGTCTGTTCGGTGTACGTTTATCACGTCTGAACCACAAGACATAAAGAGCTAAAAATTTGTACAGTTACTAATGTCTACCCGGGGAAGGCTTTAGGCACGGTTTTTTGGCGATCGGATAGCTATTTATCTATATATATTAATGTGAATGTCTGTTCGGTGTACGCTTATCACGTCCGAACGACAAGACGCTGATACTTAAATATTTGTACAGTTATTAATTTATACCTGAGGAAGGTTTTAGGTACCGTTTTATAGCGATCTGATAGATATTTAGTATTTTGAAGAATATAACACGAAATGCGGAACAATAATTACTCTTTGAAAATTATATTTACTCTTTGAAAATGGTTTTATTGGTTGCATTGTTGCTTGAGAGTTGATAAAAGGGTGGAGTATATTGGGATGGAAAGTTATCGGTTTGTATAAAATTCTACGTGTGTGTATGTTAATATTTCGCTCTGCAGCAAAAACTACAGAACGCAAACGAATGGTCTGTGTGTAATTGTTGTCCGAAGTCTCCCGTTCTACACCATAGCAGTTCCATGCTGATAGCTATAAGGGGATGGAAGATATAGTGGTTGAAAGTCGTCAAATTATAAAAAAAAAAAAAAAATCGGACTGAAGGCCAGCGATGACGTTTACGACTCTATAGCAATGAGGTTACATGCAGCGAAACGTGATGCCACAGACCATATCTTTGGTCTATGCATGCTACAATGTCTTCAGCTCTTTCTCTGTAAGGATAAGCATACGAATAAGGAAATATAAGAATAAATAAATAGCACACTACTGAAAGGTACCTTATTCATCATAATCAACCAACACGCGAACGGAGCCGCGGGTTTAAGCTAGTTTGTATATAAACTAGACGTATTGGCATGCAGTACTTTGTTAAAATTTAAATGTTACACACTTCCTATAGCTGAGCCAAATTGAGCAAATCAGTTGGTTTTTGCACGGTATAGAGCAAAACAAAAAGCATTGAGTCAAACGAGGTAGAGAGATGATTGGAGACCAGTCACTATCTTTGGGACTCTGAATACTGTAAAATAATTATATATTAAATATTTGTAGTCATTATGTCTGACATAATCAATTATTTTGATTTACATGTCTCTTTAAAAGTCTTTGGTCAGTTTCTGATAAGATGCTACGAAATTCCTGGAAAGGAACAATTTTATTTATTTCTTACCACCACAGGCTAGACTTTGTGGTGTCGATGCAGCTCGTAGTTTCTTACTTCATGGTCTGCAATGATGTGTGAACCTGTAAACTGTTTAATTTAATTCCTTGGATAACAGAAGGTCTCTATGTACCGAATGGAAAATTCACTACCCAATCTGGAATTGCCAGGAGTATTTGTGTCTAATATAACAGTCAATTTTATAATTAGTGTCAAATAAAGTCCCGTGTGTAAAATCTGCAGGTTCGTAATTCCAGGTGAGGTAGCTCACGTAGACTCTTTACTACACCAACATAAAATGACATGTTGAACAGATGAAATAATTGCAGACGAAAGCAGAACTTACTTTAAGTTGAAATATATATTGAGCGTTCGTAATACATCGATTCACTTTCCATAACATCCAAATAATAATAATAATATACTCCTATAGATTACTTTAAATTCTATCAGCAAAGAACAACCACTTTTTCTCTTCCTAGCAATTACATGGAGATTCTATATGTTCTGAAAAATACTTTGCCGCGGTGGAGTAGCCGGCGGTCTAAAGCGTCTCGCTGCGGAGCGCGCGGTTGCTCGCCGTGGAGGTTCGAGTCCTCCCTGGGGCATGGGTGTGTTTGTCCTTAGGTTAGTTTACCTAGGTTTAAGTAGTTTGTAAGCTACGGACTGGTTCCGATAGACTTACAAACTTTTGACCAGAACATTGAAAAATACTTTACGGTAAATTTTGATATATATATTAAATACAGTAAACATTCTAATTAGCCTTGAAATTAATTTATAACATAACAAAATCTTTTATCGACAATTACTTCGTTGACAAATATGTGACACACAATACTAACAGGTACCTTACAATACCCATTCCCCAATTTACCCCTTCCCTTCATCCGTGTGTGAAAGTTTGTCGATCTAAGATATACAAGCCCCGGAGAAGCATCTACGTCACTTCCTAACCTGTGGACAACTTTCTAGCTGCGCCCTCCGCCCCCTACCCTCTCGTCAACGGCACTGCCCCTTGTTTCTCCACCTATTTGAGGTTAGTGATAGTAAAAAAACGGCCGTTTGAGATCGCCTTATAATCGTTCTAAATGTAACTGCATATAACGTCTTAACCTTTCATCTGAGACGAAAACTGAATAAACGGATTTGAAGAGGATAACATTCTCTACAACATTGCTATCTTATTTTTCCTTATTTTGAACCGTTTCAGTGATATCTGCAGAATCGACGGGGATTTGACACTGTCTGTCTGTCTGTCTGAAATTTGTTCCGACTCTCTACGTCGCGCAGTTCAGCCGATCGGCACCAGACTTCACAGAAGTGTTTGTTGGCCGACAGCGAGCAGAACCTCCCTCTGGAGGTATAACTGGACACCGCTAGAGGGTAGCACTGTGCCCTAGTTCAGATGTTATGGCCAAGTAAAGGTAGTTTAAATTCATTATCGAGTAACTTTTGTTTGAAATTTTTTCCGATAATTTGACTCCGAAATTTGGTAGACACGGCTAAAGATATATTTCCTCAAATGGCTCTACCGTCAGATTCTTTTGCTGTAAATCATGTGATGGACGTTAGAAGAACGATTCGAATTTCATGTAAGAATGACTACATTGCAGGATAATATATTCATGATTAATAATAATGATTCATTATTATTGCGATTGGTTCCGTTATTTTCGATATATAAAGCGGTATATTTTCACTGAATTTACAGAGAAGCTTGAATTACTTACATCCCAATTTTTCCTTCTGTAAATTTAACATCTTCAAGTCCTTATAAAGTTTATTAACTCACCTCTGCCTTCATCATCCCTTTCCTGCGACTTCCACGGTGTACTCCGACTAGGCAACTGTGTTGTCTTCTGCGTGCAGCAGATGCTCGAAACATGGTAAACGGAGCAGCCTTTCTTCTGCCCCAGGCTGCTTCACTTTCCCTCCCGGTTTATGCCTTCGCCCGGAGACGGGCGTATTTCACGAGTTCAGGTGTTTTCTTGTTGTCGTTTCTCTTATTCCTTGGTTCCTTCCTTTCTTACCCTTTGTTTCTGTCTCTCTCTCCTTGTCCTCTCCTCGCCTTCTTCTCCTCATTAGTCTCCCCCTCGGCGTTTGAGACACCTTTCCTTCTTTCTCTTCACTTCCTCTATTCTTCTTCTTTCCTCCCTGTGCGTGTCTGAAGGCCGACCCACGCATTATCATGCGTAGCAGGTGACGGGGTAACGCGTAATTCCCCGCCCCGGGTAGACAAGTAGGGCACGTACGTACCCCCGGTAAAGGCCAGGCCCAGGGAGGGGTGATTACCCGAGCTGGTACCTTCCGAACATGCCAATTGGTCCCTCCGTCAGTTCTCGGGAGGTGTGACCTGAGGTGTGAACAATCACCTAAGGCGGGTAAGCCCTCGGAGAGGGCCCCCACTAGGAAGGAGCGCGCCATCGGAGACGCCGGTAATCACGGGGGACACTTCCGCAATGACTTCCTTCTCTTCTTCACTGACATTGACCCAGAAACGTAAGATAGATTCGCCTCAGCACAAGAAGACTCTGCCTAATTTGCCGAAATTTCTTGTTGTGTCGCGCACCGACGGAAAAGATTTCACTTCAGTCAATCCTTTCGTTATACAGAAAGGTGTTGATGCAATTGCTGGCCCTGTTAAAACCTGTTCGCGTCAGCGCAATGGCTTATTGTTGCTGGAAGTGGACAGTGCTTTCCAAGCCCAGAAACTTATCCGGACTACGTTATTACACACGTTTCCAGTCAAAGTAGAAGCGCACCGCACACTCAACTCGTCACGTGGGGTAGTTTTTACGAGATCCCTTGACGGGTTGTCTGATGACGACATCCGGTCCTATATGTCCGATCAGGGTGTGACAGCCGTCCACAGGGTGATGAAAAAGGTAGATAACCAGCTGACACCGACTCGTACTGTGTTTTTGACATTCGACAGAGTTGACCTCCCATCGAAGGTCAAAGCAGGGTACGAAGTTATCTCAGTCTGCCCTTATATTCCAAACCCAACGCGCTGCTACCAATGCCACAGGTACAACCATACCCGTGAACATTGCCCACATGCAGCAAAATGTGTCACTTGTGGTAGGGACGCCCATGAGGGGGATTGCCCACCTCCGTCCCCTCACTGCCTTAACTGCAACGGCGACCATGCGGCTTCCTCTCGCGACTGCCCTGTATATAAGGATGAAAAAATCATTCAGCAAATTCGGGTCACGGAGAAGGTATCAACATCTGCCGCTCGAAAGTTGTTGGCGAGTCGAAAGCCCACTGTCCTCCCAGCGGGTACATACAGTAAGGTCCTCACCTCAACTCGACCTACTAAGGATTCCAGTACCCAGACTTGTGATTTCACTTTCGCTGACACAGTTGTGCGATCCGCCAGCCCGAAGATTGCCCGTTCCACGTCCCCGCTTCCTCCTGCTGCTTCTAAGGTACAGTCTTCGTCAACCTCTAGTAAACCGCGGGCACCTAAACAAGATGCCCGGACCTTGAAAAAGGAACCCGTCCGTGAGGATTTTCTGCGTTCTCAGGCTTCCCAACAGTCAACTGCCTCTTCCCGCCGTCACTCTTCCAGAAGAGCTGACAAGAAAAAGAGTTCCTCTCCTTCCCTGCCGAGGCGTGACCCATCTGTCACGCCGTCCAACAGTTGCCGGCCTCGGCCGTCTTCTGTTTCACCGGGACGCTCCGTTTGCCGGGCGCCCGGCCCTTTACCGGCGGTGGAAACTGCCCCTCCTGATCAACTCAGGGAGGTGGCAGGCGCGTCGGTCGAACCAATGGAACATGGCCCTTTGCCCCCAGACAGCGATAGCAGTGCTCCCTCGAAATCCGGTCCTCAGCGGCCGTCGAGGTGACCCCGCTCGCTACTTGGTTTTTATCCTTATTTCTTCTCTCATTTTTATCATGGCGCTCCTTCAATGGAACATTCGCGGCATTCGTTCTAATCGGGAGGAGTTAAAACTACTCCTTCGATTGCACTGCCCGCTTCTAGTCTGCCTCCAGGAAACTAAGTTGCGTCCACGTGATCGTGCAGACTTTCCACACTACACCTCTGTGCGGTTCGACCTGCCACCCGTGGAAGGTGTCCCAGCCCATGGAGGGGTTCTGATGCTCCTTCGAGACGACGTCTATTTCCATCCCATTTCCTTGCACACTCACCTACAGGCAGTTGCCGTCCGCATCACCTTATCCACATTTACCTTCTCCCTCTGTAATATATATTCGCCATCGTCATCTGCCCTTACTAGGGCTCCCTTCACCTACCAGCTCCCTTCACCTTTCGTGTTGGTAGGCGACTTTAATGCCTACCACCCCCTATGGGGCTCTCCGGCACCTTGTCCGAGAGGCTCCCTTTTGGTGGACCTTCACCACCTCGATCTTGTCTGCCTCAACACCGGTGCACCGACCTTCCTTTCTGACACAACACACACTTATTCCCATATAGACCTCGCAATATGCACTCCTCAGCTTGCCGGTCGGTTTGAGTGGTATGCACTTTCTGACACGTACTCGAGTGACCATTTCCCTTGTATCATCCACTTCCTACATCATTCCCCATCTCCACGTCCCACCAGTTGGAACATTTCTAAAGCCGACTGGGGGCTTTATTCTTCCATGGCTGTTTTTCACAATCAGCATTTTCCCAACTGTGACAGTCAGGTCGAATACCTCACAGAGGTTATTCTCACTGCTGCTGAACGTTCCATACCTCGTACATCCTCTTCTCCACGTCGTGTCCAGGTCCCTTGGTGGACTGCAGCCTGCCGCGACGCGCTTCGAGCCCGACGCCGTGCCTTACGCACCTTCCGCCGCCACCCAACTTTGGAGAATTGCATCAATTACAAACGTATGAGAGCGCAGTGCCGTCGTATCATAAACGACAGCAAGAAAGCTTGCTGGACAGCTTTTACTAGTTCTTTTAACCGTTTTACTCCCTCCACGGTTGTCTGGGGTGGCCTACGCCGTTTGTCCGGCATCAAGGTCCACTCCCCGATTCCTGGCCTGACCGTGGAGATCGCGGTCCTCGTGGACCCAGCTGATGTTTCAAACGCATTGGGTCGTTTCTTTGCGGAGGTTTCGAGCTCTGCCCATTACCACCCTGCCTTTCTCCCTCGCAAACAGGTAGAGGAGGCACGGCCGCCTTCTTTCCGCTCTTTTAATCGTGAAAATTATAACGTCGCCTTCACCATGCAGGAGCTAGATCGTGCTCTCGCCCTGTCCCGGTCTTCTGCTCCCGGGCCCGATTCCATTCATATTGAGATGCTGAAGAACCTCTCTCCTGCGGGCAAGTGCTTTCTTCTTAGTACCTACAATCGCATATGGACTGAAGGTCATGTTCCCACAAGTTGGCGTGAAGCCACTGCTGTCCCCATCCCCAAACCAGGGAAGGACAAACACCTTCCTTCCAGTTATCGTCCCATTTCTCTGACGAGCTGCGTCTGTAAGGTGATGGAACGCATGGTTAACGCTCGGTTGGTCTGGCTCCTCGAATCTCGCCGCCTCCTGACTAATATCCAATGCGGTTTTCGTCGACACCGCTCTGCTGCTGACCACCTCGTTACGTTGTCGATCTTCATTATGAACAACTTTCTAAAGAAGCGTCAAACAGTAGCCGTGTTCTTCGACTTGGAGAAGGCATACGATACCTGTTGGAGAGCGGGCATTCTCCGCACATCGCACACATGGGGCCTTCGGGGCCGCCTTCCTCTTTTCATTCAAGCGTTTTTGGCGGATCGCAAGTTCCGGGTACGGGTGGGCTCTGTTTTGTCAGATACCTTTTGCCAGGAGAATGGGGTACCACAGGGCTCCGTCTTGAGTGTGGCGCTCTTTGCCATTGCAATCAATCCGATCGTGGACTTCCTTTCAGCCGACGTCTCCGGATCTCTTTTTGTTGACGATTTCGCAATTTATTGTAGCGCCCAGCGGACGTGTCTCTTGGAGCGTTCTCTCCAACGCTGTCTTGACCGTCTATATTCCTGGAGCATCGCAAACGGCTTCCGATTCTCCACTGAGAAAACTGTGTGTATCAATTTTTGGAGATACAAGGAATTTCTTCCACCTTCTCTATATCTCGGCCCTGTTGCTCTTCCTTTCGTGGAGACTACGAAATTCTTGGGACTCATGTTGGATCGGAAACTTTGCTGGTCCACACACGTGTCCTACCTGGCTGCCCGTTGTACCCGATCCCTTAACGTTCTTCGTGTCCTCAGTGGCACGTCATGGTGAGCGGATCGTACCGTCCTGCTTCACCTTTACCAGGCCATTGTTCAGTCGAAGCTCGACTATGGAAGCCTTGTGTACTCTTCAGCACGGCCGTCGATTCTCCGCCGTCTCAACTCTATCCACCATCGTGGATTACGTCTGGCGACCGGTGCATTTTATACCAGCCCTGTTGAAAGTCTGTATGCCGAGGCTGCTGTATTACCCTTGACCACTCGACGTGACATACTCTTGTGTCGGTATGCATGCCGCCTACGGTCGATGCCCAACCATCCCTCTTACAGATTATTTTTTGACGACTCACTCGATCGCCAATATCAGTTGTCTGCGATTGCCTTGCTTCCACCTGGAGTTCGGTTTCGCCGCCTGCTACAGCGGCTCGATTTTACCCTTCCTTCCACCTTTCGGTTGAGCGAAAGCCCATTGCCACCGTGGCATAAGGCCCCGGTTCACGCTTACCTCGACCTTAGTTCGCTCCCCAAGGTATACCGCTCGAGGCTTGTCGAACTCCGTTCGCGGTTCGATAATGCCGTATTTATTTACACTGATGGTTCCAAGAGCACTGCCGGTGTCGGATCTGCCTTCGTCGTCGGGGACAACCGGTTCCAATACAAGCTCCCTGACCGGTGCTCGACCTTCACGGCTGAGCTTTTTGCCCTCCACCAGGCCGTTTTGTACACCTGCCGCCACCGCCAACCTTTCTATGCCATATGTTCTGACTCCCTTAGTGCCCTGCAGAGTCTTAAGGACCCTTTCTCGAACCATCCTCTCGTGTATCGGATCCAACGCTCCCTCCAGTTGCTGGCGGATGACAGCTGTCACGTTTCTTTCCTGTGGGTCCCTGGCCATGTGGGTGTGCCCGGGAATGAGGCCGCCGACACAGCAGCCAAGGCAGCAGCTCTTTTGCCTCGCATGGCTACCTTTTGCGTCCCATCGGACGATGTTCAACGGGCTCTTCGCCGGAGTATCGTGTCGCAATGGCACAGTGTGTGGCTTTCACTGTACAACAATAAATTGCGAACTGTCAAACCGATCCCGACCGCTTGGAGGACATCCTCACGCCCCTCTCGGCGGGAGGAGGTCATCCTGGCTCGGTTGCGGATCGGTCATTGCCATTTCAGCCACCGTCACTTGCTATCCGCCGAACCTGCACCGCTATGCTCCTGCGGTGAACTGCTGACAGTGCGACATGTTTTACTGACTTGTGTTAATTTTAATCATCTCCGTGTAGCCCTTCACTTTCCGTCTACTCTGGAGGAAATTTTAGCTGATGACACACGAGCAGCTGCTCGGGTTTTGCGTTTTATGAACTTGGCCAACCTATCCAAGGATATTTAACCCTTTTAATTGTCTTTTATCTTTCGTTTTTAGCCTCTTGTTGATGTTCTGACAGTCACCATTTTTTTGAGATCATAGCGAATCAATGTTCTTGGCTGGGCGCTAATGACCATAGAAGTTGTGCGCCCTAAAACCACAAAAAAAAATTTACATGAGTTTTTTAGATTATAAAACTTTCGTCTTGAGATAAACTTTTTATAGATTCAACATTTTGATATCAACTGCCAATGGGTGAAGTTGAGAATGTGTACCCAGCCGCAATTCGATCCCGGGTCTCCTGCTTTCTAGGCAGTTGCGGTAACCCCTACACCACTGGGGACACAGCAATCACCATACCTGCATGGATTACTCATTTGCGCCTCCCGTCAAATACAAATTTGCAACTTTACCCTGCCCACTAGAACTCAAACTCGTAGTCACTTAATACTGATTCCCGTAAGAGTAAGGGTCTAAGAGTGCCTCCACACTGAAGAAAGGACCATTGCCCGTCATCGGCTACCCACAGTATGAAACCACTGGACAGCTCATTATCCATAACTTAGCGTCTGCTAGTTTACTCGTAATCTTAAGTTTCATGAAGATGCCCGATTTTAGAGCACTTAGCCCTATGCGCCACTGCGTCTACCCGAAGAGCTCCAGTTCTTTGACTGTTTCATATCTAAGTATTAAACATTAGCAGATTGATTACAAATTGTCCTGTAAAAATGTCATTAGTTAATCAATGTAATTTTTGAGGAAGTTACAGAACTAAGGAATTTGAGAGACCTATTAGTTGTTCAGAGAGAAAGCGCTTTAGAGGAGACGCTTCAGTATTATACAAGCCAACATACCTTCTTCGACGAGCTCGTTACAGACGGAACACAAACTCGCATTGCAGGAGGATGTGAAAGGAAATCAACCGCGCCCTGCCAGACAGCCCGTCCTGCCAATCGCCTTTACCGATTTAGAAATCGCGCAGAAAAGTACTTCTGGATAATGGGAGGGGGCTTTGATCTGCAGTCCTCCCGCATACGAGTGCACTTTCGAACCACTGCGCCTTTTCGTTCGATACAGTACAGACTATGCCAGTTTGATTCCGCAAACAACGTTACGTGCAGTTCCTCCGTTGCCACCTGAACATTCGACGAGACGAAACGTAGAGCTCATAGAAAGCAGACCAATTAATATCTTCTTGCGAATTCTAATTAATGGGATGATACATAAAATTATCGTTTGTAGGTAGGTGGCAACATTGACCCTTTTCTGAATGTTTAAAAAAAATGTTCAAATGTTTGTATAGTCTATGGGACTTAACTGCGGGGTCATCAGTCCCCAAACTTACAAACTACTTATGAACTACTTACGAACTAGGACGTCACAAATATCCATGCCCGAGGGGGGATTCGAACCCCCGACCGTAGTGGCCGTGCTGACCGTGACTGGAGCGTCTCAGTCACCTCGGCCACCGCGGCCGGCTGAATGTTTCAATTCTAGGAATGCCGGCGGGATTGTGATGTAATGCGCTTTCCATATGACTAATCGACACAACTGATGACTACAGTAATAATCACTTGAAACGAATCGTGCTAGGTGTCCAAGCAGGGTACGGTCTGTGTTGCAAATTGCCGTTCTTTTGCTTGTCTAATTACGCGTTTCGCACGCTTAGCGCATCATCCGAATGGAACAATAATGAAAATATTATGGTTCAAATTGAAAATATTATGGTGATTTGACCGATCAACTGATCCAGTAATGCTGAAGGAGAGTAATGATGCTTTATGAATGTGAGGCCACGTCAAGCAGCGATGCAAAGCCCCAACTTTTTTCAACCAAGTTACTTTCAAAATTTTCAAAATTACTCAGCTTCAGTGTTACTACACTATCGGCCGCTAGGTTCGCCTACTTGAACTGTGAAAGTTTCATTATCTTTCAAGTCTCATGATGCACTAACCTCGCGAAACGCTCCATTGGACAAGTAAAACAAATTTAATTTTCAACAGAGACACTGCTCACAGTTGTTAATCCACAGTTGATATTTCCCATCTCTAACAATTTGAATGACATGAGTGGCAGTTAGGAACGGTTTCTAATGGTGTGTAGTTTCTTAACATCCGAAAAACGTGATATGTATAGGTTGCGTGAGGAACTAATGCATACGACTGTTATTCGTAGAGTAGGGCCCCGGCAGAATAACCGCGCACTAAGGCCCTCAGCTACGGCGCGCGCGGTCGTTCGCCTCCCTCGGGAATGGGTGTTTGTTTTGTCCTTAGCATACGTTACTTTAAGTTAGTTTAAGTAGTTTGTAAGCCTAGGGACTGATGACAAATGTAGATTTACAAACATTTGAACATTTGAATTTGAACCTCGAGTAGGCCTACTGTCAGAGATCACCGGCAGTGTCAGGAAAGGAGGCCGGGAAAATAGACCAGGGATGAAAATACAAGTGTCTAATTTTTAGTTCACTAAAACATTGTTCCATAAATAGAGGCAATTGTAATGTGGATGCTAGACAATCGTAAGAAGCGAGGGTTTGACCCCAGAATGTGTTAGATTTAGATTGTGATAGTCATTCGTTTGGAATAGTGAGTGAAACATAAGTTGCATTCTGCTTCGGAGACCTGTAACTGTCAGGTTTGGTAAGTCGTCTCTGACGTCACAGGAGAATAACAACATACTGCACTATCTTACAATAAGACCATGGCTAGTAAAACATTGTATTGTTTATATATTCATTTCTTCTGATTAAATATAGCTGTACCCTGAATGTTTTTTGATGGGTTATTGCTAATGTAATGGCCGCGATTTCGTTGCTTCTAGTAAGTCATCGTAAAGATGATCTTAGAAAGTTTTGCTTCAAAACCGTAACTATTAATGGATTAATACGTGCAGTGTGTATTTCTGTAAGATTGGTGCGTTGTAATTTCTGTTCTGCTTTGGGTGTTCTCCTCCTCGTTTTTACTGTTTGTCACACCGCACTAGAGGTAACACATTCACTGCATGCTTCGGGGTGCGAAAATTGCGCTGGACGCAGCATACCGAATGGCGCGCCGCATTCTTGTGCAGGGCTGCTGCCAAGCGGCGGACGCCTGAACTACGACGGCCGACTGCGCATTGGCCGCCAACGATCGATAGCGACGGTGCTGCGAGTTCAGCCTTCTGCCGCTAGGAGCGCCACTGCTCGGTGACACAGACCGACATTGTTTACCAACAGAATACAGCAGCTATTAGCGCAGATCACGTAATATTTTACGCGAACTGGGCTATTATCGTTGATTTTGATCTCGCAATGCGTATTAGTGTTAATTTTTCTGTTTTGCATTGGATGACTAAAACAAATAGTATTTAAGAATCGTTCAGTGATTCAATTGAAGAGTAGGGTAAAATCATACAATTGGGACCATTACTTAGAAGGAGACTACATGGGTATCGGGTTTTAGAATGTTTTGAGATTTATGGTGCTTTACGTTCGGAACACAGCAATGAGACAAAAACCATTCGACGCAACTCTCAAATTCGTACCAATAATTAAAACAATTGCAGTATCTGTCGGCGTAGCTTCGATGGTTGCATTCTAGCCTGATAACTATAGGGTCGGTAGTTTGAATCCTGCAGTTACAGCTTTTTTAATTTTTTTCGTCGAAGACTTTCATAATTATACTATCTAATGGTAACTTTTTACGAATAATGTACGTGTCTTAGTTCATTCGTAATTTACTATATTTTATAAAGGGTTGTTACTAATTATGGTTTCAGTCAAAAAACAGTTACATATTTTCAGTATTGGTTTCACTGTTACTTGATGACAATAGTCTCTGTTCAGTTTGTGAAGAGGTATGACGCTGTTTTTGGAAAGTCCTCTCCGTAGCTACTGATGGCTTTCCGAGCAGCTAACCTACTCCACCATTGTTTTAGTTGACGGCAAGGTGTTCAGTTCGTCCATATAAACTTAAACAAAAACTGACACAACACGTGGAATTAGAGATTCCAAAATGTTTTAAATAACTGAATTCGTAAACGAAAAAAATGTCACAGTTGGATTTCAACCACCGACTCTACGGTTGCGCGGTCTGAACGGTACCACCTGAGCTACACCGACAGATACTGCAACTGTTTAGTTATTTGTACATTTGTGTACTTGCAAAACTTCAAAGTCGATTTTCTCGAAAAATTATTAAAGTTGCGTCGAATGGGTTTGGCTGATTCTGATTTAAGTTCTGAACTTTATGTACCATAAACAATCTATAATTCTATACCCGTGTGTGTCCTTGTTGATGCAGGAAACACTTTATTTGCCTTTAAAGAGAGCTCATTTTGACATACTCCAACCGCAGTATATACAGGGTGTTTCACTAAGTGTGTTTGCCTCTGTAACTTATAAAATAATAGGTGACGGGAAATTTTAATGCGGTAAGTCAACACACGAAATGTTACACTTTCTGCGGAGCTATGAATATAGTTCATTGTATCATTTTCCAAAGAGTTACACCACAAAGATATAATTTTTTAAATGGAACAATAGTTTTTCCTATCGTGTTTTAGATTCGTTTAAACCAGCTGCGTCCAAATCAATTTAAACTACATTCTTATCACTGTTAGTTTGGGAGCTACAACCCTTCAAAGTTCCGGGAGCGGAGGCTGCGATAGCGATGTGCCGTGTGTTACAATTCAGATCAAATAGCGCCTACGAGATGTAAAAATTACTAATCTAGCAACATGACATATTCGTCGGATGCTACGGTTTCAGAGAAGCCTCGACTATCCCCTAAGACCTCAGGCGATGTCACTCCAAATCACGAACCGTAAAAGTTGAAAGTAATAACGGTTATCATCTCTACAATCATGTAAAGAGCTTTGTTTGAATGTACTTATCTGGAGATTCGAAGACTCGAATTAATTTCGCCCTCTCTTAAACTTCACACACTGTATCAGTGTTCTCTATGATGCTATGTTTACAGGCGTCGGGAGAAACTTTCTCTTTATCAGTTAATTTTATTGAATATTTAAAAATAGCTTCACTATGACAATGCAAAGTACGTCTCACAGACATCCATACAATCCACAAATACACTTCAAAGCTCATAACGAGTCGCGCGAATGTGACTTCACACCAACACTCAGTAACGAGTGTATGATTGAAGCTGATTTTGATCTTAAAATGTAAGACATTGAAGGTGTGATCCTTCAGAATGAGCGCTCTCACGTTGCACGTATTTGCGCACACTGTAGTTAGGCGAAAGTCTTCACACTATACACTTCACTATACACCTGGCAAAAATCGCGTACTATTGTCCACATTAATGCTACCCAACATTTCCTGAGTGAGACCTCACCATTAAATAAGAAAAGAAAATTAAAGTGTTTTTATTTCTTTTTTGCGTTTCTGATATTTTGGTCTGTACTCTAATATTGTATATTACTGCATCATCAATAATAGTTTAAGTATCAAATGAGAAATATCTAGAAAGCATCATTAAACTGATATACTACACTGAAGATCCAAAAAGACTGGTATAGGCATAAATATGCAAAGGTAGAGATACGTAAACACTAAGAGGATGTCGCTACGGTCGGCAACGCCTGTACAAGATAACAGTTGTCTTGCGCAGGCGTTAGGTCGGTCACTGCTGCTACAGTGCCAGGTTACCAGGATTTAAGTGGGTTTTAACGTGCTGCTATAGTCGGCGCATGAGAGATGAGACACAGCGTCTCCGATGTAGGTATAAGGTCGAGATTTTCCTGTGCGACAATCTGACGAGTGCACCGTGAATATGGGTAATCCGGTGAATCATCAAACCTCTGATCGCGGCGGCTGGAAAAAGATTATGCAAGATCTGCTGTGGATTTCAATTTTGGGCCATCAACAAGCTTCACGCATACGAACGGTTCGAAGAAACATCATGGATATGGGCATTCGGAGCATAAGGGCCAATCGTGTACCATTGCTAACTGCAAGACAATACTTTACGCTTCGCCTGGGCCCTTCAACACTGACAGTTAATTATTGATGATCATAAATGTGTTGCCTATTCTGACGAGTCCGTTTCCAATTGTGTTCTGCGGATGGACGTGTACGCGTATGGAGACAACGTCTTGAACCCATTGATCTTCAAGTCAGCAGGGGACTGATGGCCGCGGTGGAGTAGCCGAGCGGTCTAAAGCGTCTCGCTGCGGAGCGCGCGGTTGCTCGCCGTCGAGGTTCGAGCCCTCCCTGGGGCATGAGTGTGTGTGTTTGTCCTTAGGTTAGTTTACCTAGGTTTAAGTAGTTGATGACCACGCGCCGGCCGCGGTGGCCGAGGGGACTGAGGCGCTCCAGTCACGGTTTGCACGCCCACTACGGACGGGGGTTCGAATCCCCCCTCGGGCATGTATATTTGTGCCGTCCTTAGGATTAGCTAGTTCATAAGAAGTTTGTAAATTTAGGGACTGATGACCCCGTAGTTAAGTCCCATAAGATATACAAACATTTGAACATTTTTTTTTATGACCACGCAGTTTGGTCCGATAGATTTACAAACATTTGAATTTGAATTTGAAGGGGACTGATCGAGCTTAGTAACATCCCTCAAAATGACGGCTACATTCAAATTGTCAGTGAGCTGTGACGTTTTAAGGAGCAATTGATAAACAAGTGTACACGGGCAGGGTGTTGTTTTGGAATCACACAAATTGACGGGTGTCACTAACTAAAGTTGAAAACCCCCTGAAAGACGGGTGTTAGTAGCGAGCGTTAAAACCAGATGTTAGTAACGCAGGGTTAAGGCTGACTGCACACACACACACACACACACACACACACACACACACACACACACACACACACACACACCTATTTTGGGCGGCCGTTATTTTACCTGTGGAGCGCTGCTTGCACACACGCCGGCATTTTACCGTTCAAACGAGCAGGCGCCTGGTTGTCGTGGCCGAGTGAAGTTTATTCCAAACATGAATTAATGAATCCCCAACGATTTTGGATAATATTATGACAAATATTGCTGACACGATACAAATAACTAATAAAGAACCGTATCATCACAAATTAGTATACTGGTTACGAAATGAATTTTTTTCTTTGCTCTCCAATACCTCAAAGCCCTCATTCAGTTCGCAGGAAAGTTGTCTCAATGCATCTCTAGTCGCATTTCTATCTTCAAACAGGTCCAAAGTTTTGTTGCACAAAACTGTTCGTGCTTCTACTACCGAATCACTTACCCAGGTAATCCATTGCAAACGGAAGCAGGCAAGCAGGCAAACAGGCAAATGACCATTTCCTTGTGGGTATAGAAAGGAGTTCGATCCCTTGCGGGAATGCAGATAAAGCTGCGAGATAATAGAATAATGGACACTACAGCGCATTAGGTTGATTTAGGCAGGGCTACAAGCGTTTCTGTACAGCCGATCGCTCAGAGGGCTAGCCATCCTCCACAATAAAACAAAGCAAAGACCTCAATAACATCATAAAACAGTGACACGATCTACCTGAAGAATAAAAAAAGAAAAAGAAAAAAAACACACAAAACGAGTACGAGTCCCTCTCTGACACAAAATTGTTACTTCGCCATCGAATTTTACTCAGTGCCCTGGAATAGACGAGGATTGAAATATTTGTAATTGATTGTATACAGAATCAATATTTTTACGTTTTAGTCCTATATGCGCTACGTCGACTGTATGGCGAGAAGGGACGCGAGAACTGTGTGCCGGCCGCGGTGGCCGAGGGGACTGAGGCGCTTCAGTCACGGTCTACACGGTCACTACGGTCGGGGGTTCGAATCCCCCCTCGGGCATGGATATTTGTGCCGTCTGTAGTCTTAGCTAGTTCATAAGTAGTTTGTAAGTTTAGGGACTGATGACCCCGTAGTTAAGTCCCATAACCTCTACAAACATTTGAACATTTGAATTTGAGAACTGTGCATGGAGAACGACAGTTGTGAGTAAACTGCCATTTGACGACGTGCGCCACTGTATGGCCGGTACCCCGACGCCGATGGTCTGCAGGGACAACAGCCGGCAGCTGACCGGCTTTTTGCCGGTGCCGATCCGTGGTCGGGGCTGATTACTTGCATCCGTTCATGTCTATTGTGCAGTACGACGGACTAGGCAGGACGATGCGACAGCCCATTCGTCCAGAATCACTACAGAGCGGCTACATGAGCATTTCTGAGTCTGAACACTTCCTCTGACCACCAAACACCCCGGACATGAACAATGTTGTGCTGTTGAGAAGAGATCTCAACCTCCTCGTGCTGTTACGGATTTATGGACAGCGCTGCAGGCTGCATGGCTTCAGTTTCCTGCAGCTCTGCTTTAGACATAAGCCGAGTCCATGGCAAGCATTTTTTGCGGCATTTCTGCATTGTCTTGAGGGTCCTACAAGACATTGGGCATGTTTTGCTACTCTTGTACATGCTTCTCCTGTGGGTATAAATGTCGCTCTTCGTATGAGTATACTGTTCATTATTCAATATGCTAAATTCGTTACATACATTTTTTTGATTTTCGAAATGGAGACGCCGTTTTGTTGCTGCAGTTTATTTTACTCTGACGCTTTTCCCCATCACATTATTTTATTTATTTTTACTTCAAGACATTATCAGTTAATTCTAGAAATTACATTTTTGTTTTTTGATGTAGGATTTATTATTATAAACAGTACACGTTTCTTTAAAGTAACTGTTCATTTGCAGTAAAGCTTAAGTAATCACTACAAAATTTTAAAAAGGCGTGAACTATTTATTATCTTTAAAAATAACTGTAGTTTTTAGAAGCTACTGATTACGCACTGATGTAAAAAAAAAAAAAAAAAAAAAAAAAAAAGAGAGAAGAAGAAAGCGCGAAACGCATCTAGGTAAAATAAATTATTGCTCCAAGGAAACGGTATTTTCATTTCCAGAAACGAAAGAATTTCGCTTGTTGGGGAAAATGACCATACAAACAAACTTGTAATCACAGGCAGTGAATATTTTCCTTTTACCAGTGGGTCGACATGCACGCGTAGGTAATAGGTTAACATTTACAGAAGTGTGCATGTTCCAGCAACGGAAAACTTTACGAAGTGTTCCTCAGTGATAAATTCTACACCACGTGTATACATTTAGGGGTAGGTTCCTTTGGGAGTTCGGCAACAAATACAGACCACTGTGTGGGTGGAGAAGCACTGTATAGCGACCACAAATTACGAGGAAGTTGGTCCATTTGGCGCGCGACGCCCCAGCTACGTGCAGGTCATTAGAGAATTAAATTTATACGCCCCGATTTCTGCGGTGTGCTGGAAAGGAGCGCGCCCCTGCTTTGTGCGCGAAGGCTGTGCTCCTCTCCGTTTCAGATGAAGAGCCGAGGACGATTTTCGTCGAATTGCGACGTCACCCGCTCGCCTCCACTTGTTAACGTCAAGTTGGAAATATTTTTGGCTCACGGCTTTTACGTAAGAGGAAAGGTAAGAGAAATAGGAGCCGGCGTGTGGCCGCCCCACCGGCGGTAACTCCCTTAAGCCGGGCGCCGCACCTCTAATTAAATTGCGTCTTTGGGGCGCGCAGAGCGGGCCGGGATTTGTGCCCCCTCCCCCCTTCCTAATCAAACAGTCTCAGCAGGCGTGCGTACGTCTTGCGCACTGACACTAGGCAGTGCTGCTTACTGTTTACCAGTAGGAGACATAGCTGACTGTAGCACACGGTAAAGCTGGAAGTGGCCAATAACAAATTACGACCCATAAAATCTACTGTGCGTCCACAGCATACCTCCTTCCGCCGGCCGCGGTGGCCGCGGGGACTGAGGCGCTCCAGTCACGGTCTACATGGCCACTACGGTCGGAGGTTCGAATCCCCCCTCGGGCATGGATATTTGTGCTGTCTTTAGTGTTAGCTAGTTCATAAGTAGTTTGTAAGTGTAGGGACTGATAACCCCGCAGTTAAGTCCCTTAAGCTTAACAAACATTTGAACATTTTTACCTCCTTCCGCACTGGACGAGCTCGTGAGGTAGGCCTGACTCGTCTTCGAGCAAAACATTGCCCACTAACACATGGTTTCCTCTTACGCCGCGAGTAATCACCAGTGTGTGAAGATGTGGAACACACATGTGCATATTTTAACCGAGTGTGTTTTATATGACGGTCTGAGGACTAATATGGGTCTCTCAGAGGACCTGCACTGTATTTTAATTAACGATGAGGCATTTGTAGAAAGTATTTGAAGATTTTGTACTATGACTGGACTTCTTTTCCAAAGTATTGGGTGTGAGATTTTAATATGTGGCAGAGTGGTTCGGTCACCCTTTATTTTTAAGAAGTCACCAAGCCACACCTATCTGCCGGCCTTTTCTACATCTACATGGAATACTCTGCAAATCACATTTAAGTGCCTGGCAGAGGGTTCATCGAACCACCTTTATATTATTCATCTCCTATTCCATTCTCGAATAGTGCCCGGGAAGAAAGACCATCTGAATCTCTCCGTTCGAGCTCTGATTTCTCGTATTTTATTCTGATGATCATTTCTACCTATGTAGGTGGGAGTCAACATTATATTTTCGCATTCGGACAAGAATGTGCGCCGGCCGCGGTGGCCGAGGAGACTGAGGCACTTCAGTCACGATCTGCACGGCCACTACGGTCGGGGGTTCGAATCCCTCCTCGGGCATGGATATTTGTGCCGTCTTTAGTATAAGGTAGTTCATAAGTTTAGGGACTGATAACCCCGTAGTTAAGTCCCATAAGCTTAACAAACATTTGAACATTTTTGAAGAATGTGCGATTGGAGTTTCGTAAGTAGACCACGCCGCAGCGATAAGCGCCGTTGTTGTAATGATTCCCATCCCAGGTCCTGTATCATTTCCGTGGCGCTGTCTTCCCTTTATCGTGACATTACAGAACGAGATGCCCTTCTTTGAACTCTTTCGATGTCCTCCGTCAAAACCACCTGATAAGGATCCCACACTGGGCGGCAATACTCCAAATCAGGACGGACAAGTGTAGTGTATGCAGTCTCTTTAGTAGTTGTATTGCAACTTTTAAGCGTTCGGTTTTCCCACGACATTATCTACGTGTTCTTTCCAGTTTAAGTCTGATGTAATAGTAATTCCTAGGTATTTAGTGGAGTTTACGCGTTCACATTCGATTGATTTATCTTTTAAACAAAGTTTAACGGTTTACTTTTCGTAATTATATGGACACCTTCACACATCTCATTATTTAGATTCAATTGCCAATTTTTGCACCATAGTGATATCTTATTTAGATTGTTCTGCAGTTGGTTTTGATCTTCAGATGATTTTACTAGACGGTAAATAACGGCGTCATCTGCAAACAACCTAAGAGAGCTGCTTAGATTTTCTCCCAAATCGTTTACGTAGATATGGAACAGAAGAGGACCAATAACACTACCCTGTGGAAGGCCCGATATCACCTCTGTTTTAGCCGGCGCCTTACCATCGATTACTACAAATTGTGTCCTCTCTGACAGGAAATCCCCTATCCAGTCAAAAAAGAAAGAAAAAAAAGGTGGCGATATTTCATAACCACGCAATTTGAGTAAAAGCCGTTGACTATGTCTGTAACCACATTTTGCTCTGACTCGTTCTATCTAATTTTAGAATAACTTTCATCATTATTAAGACATTACGTTGTAAATTCGTGTTTTCCCATTTCACAGTCTACTTGACATTCTATCGATTGTGTCGAGTAAGGGCGCTGATGGCCTAGATGTTCAGCGCCCTGAGTAACCCATCAGCACACGGTGAGTCAAGCAGCTGAGGCATCGCTGTCTGTCGACATCCAACACTTCGTCTCCGAGCGATATGAAGCGTCGGCCTCGGTACTTCATGAGGAGTGTTAATTTCGTAGCGGTTAGCTCACTTCAGGTATTGTTACTAAATAAGATGTTCACAGTGACACTAAACTAATTTACAGTTTGGTGATCAGTATAGCTTGGTTCTATATCTCACCTGTTGGATATTTTAACAAGTTATTCTTCAAAAGGTTTTGTGGTTGTTATCACTCTTGCTGTGTAAAGTGCGAGTATAGTTGGAAGACAGTTGGTCAACCAAAACCGATTCTCCCCTTATTATAGGATTGTATTGCCAGCAAGTCTATTAAAATTCGTAATCTATATATGGCATTTCTGCTTTAGGGGGCAATCTATCTTGTTTTTCAAAAATTGCAAAAAAGGATATGTTGCAAAACATCCCTTTAAAATATGTCTATTTTTTACCAGTTTGCCATCATCAGATCTTGTGTCAAAACTAAAATCCACATAAAAATAATATGTGAAATATTTTTGTTGATGTCGGTTTCATTCAGTAGCACTAATATATACAGGGTGTTTCACTAAGTGTTTTTGCCTCTGTAACTTATAAAATAATCGGTGACGGGAAATTTTAATGCGGTAGGTCAACACAAGAAATGTTACACTTTCTGCGGAGCTATGAACGTAGTTTATTGTATCATTTTCCAAAGATATCAGCACAACGATATAATTTTTTAAATGGAACAATACTTTTTTATATCGTGCATTGGATTCTTTTAAACCAGCTGCGTCCAAATCAGTTTAAACTACATTCCTATCACTGTTAGTTTGGGAGCTACAACCCTTCAAAGTTCCGGGGGCGGAGGCTGCAATAGCGTAGCTGACTGGCCGAGTGGCTATCCCCTGGGGCACGGCCCACTGTCTCATGACCACCAGTCAGTGAGCTACGCTGTCGTAGCCTCCGTCCCCTAAACTTTGAAGGGTTGTAGCTGCCAAACTAACAGTGCTAGGAATGTAGTTTAAATTGATTTGGACGCGGCTGGTTTCAACGAATCCAATGCACGATATAAAAAAGTATTGTTCCATTTAAAAAATTATATCTTTGTGCTGATATTTTTGGAAAATGATACAATAAACTATGTTCATAGCTCCGCAGAAAGTGTAACATTTGTTGTGTTGACCTACCGCATTAACATTTCCTGTCAGCTATTATTTTATAAGTTACAGAGGCAAACACACTTGGTGAAACACCCTGTATATAGGGTGTCCCACTCAACTGAACTCACTGAAAATACCTCTGGAACGACATTAGATGCAGGTAAACGACTTCCGCTGTCATAGACATACGGCTGGGGCTTATGAAAGTAAACACTGTGCGCCAGCCTAAAAAGTAAATAAATATTATTTTCAACATAAACATATGATTTTTTAATGTATACCACAAGTTATTTCTTACGCAATAAATGGCACGAAAAATAAAAAAGAATGGCGTTGGTTGCATAGAAATAAGTGAACTACATCCGGAGAAACGCTTCATGTTTTTCAACATGTGTATGTGTTCAAGTGTTTCTCCGTTTGTAACCAACCCCTCTGTATGCGTTGTAACCAACACTATTCTTCTTTATTTTTCATGCTATTGATTGCGTAAGAAATAATTTGTGGTATCCATTAAAAAATCAAAAGTTTGTGTTGAAAATAATACTAATTTACCTTTTAGGCTGGCACATAGTGCTCTCTCTCTCTCTCTCTCTCTCTCTCTCTCTCTCTCTCTCTCTCTCTCTCTCTCTCGCACACACACACAGACAAAAAAATACACAAATAAATAGATATTTCTGTGGTCAGATATGGCGTGACCGATTTGAATTTTTTTTCTTCTTTTTATTTCGTTTTAATAGAGGGGTGGTTTGGGGAAAAAATTAGGGAAAACCGAAACGAGTAACTGAAAAATCGAAACTGCTAATTTTGTATGGTCATCGAACTAGATTCGTCTTTTATGCGCTGGTATGTCGTTCATCTGACTCCGATAAAATTCTGCACACTTGACCTTCAAATGTTGGGGGCGGAGTAAGTGATGGTCATGCTGGTGAGAGAGATTAACGATAAGAGTGTAGGAACCATATCAAACTGCCATGTATATTTATCGATTACTGACCATTGCCGGCTTTGATAGTTAATAATAGAAATCGTTCTATAGGTGCTAAAAATTTTTGCCGGAAGGTCACTTCAATGCGGACTTCGGCCTACGTTAGCGGTTTTGTCACTCTGATACTTTCCCCGTCCGAACCATATTCCCACCTGTCACAGACTCCTGTTTCCAGTGTTCTCACTATATTATTTCAATTTTCTCGCAAATTGTGCCTGTATTTCCGCAAGGGTTTATGCATCTGTTCTGAAATGTACAATTGTGTGTATAGCAGGAGCGTAGATAATTTAATCTTTTTTGAGGGGAAGGGGAGTTAATTTCTTTAGTACAAGAAGTACATCTAGTTCAGTATCCATACCATCTGCAGATTAACTGCTAAGTCTTTTCACCGCTTAAGAGAAAAAGAAAGAAAAAAATAACATGGATATGGATCTGAGTTTGCATAGCCCCTCTGTATGCAATACGTACACACGAACACATACACACTGTGCTTTATAATATATAGATATTACCACATATTGGTGGACTTTGATATGAACAGAATCAGTCCTTTTACTTCCACCCCCCTCCCCTTGACTCCGCCGGCATTCTCTCTCTCTCTCTCTCTCTCTCTCTCTCTCTCTCTCTCTCTCTCTCTCTCTTTTCCATATTTTCTTGTTCTTGTAGTAATGTTACTACTAGCTTACCTGATGCAACCCACTTCGCTATATCTGTACCAATATCAAAACGACCCTAAATCAGTAAAATTTTACTTCGAAATTTCTGTAATTACTGTTTTCAGTAATATAGTAGGTACCCATTTAATTGTGGATATTGGTCCGATGCTCAGGCTTGCTGACATGTAATGTCACTTTTTTCTTTTTTCTTTTTGAAGGCACGCCACTTTATATTTGCCATAGTTGCGACACGATGATCATGTTGGAGAACGCAGCTCAATACCCGTAACGCCAGCTTGGGGTTGGAATGGAAATGTTTCCGACACCGCTTTAATCCCCATGAGCTTACGAGCGATGTGCTTGGTTGCTGTGTGACCGGATGCGTGCGCGGGATACACGGGGAGGGTATAAACGCCGGCCGGAAGGAGTGAAGGCGCGGCGCGCTGAGAGATGACGTCACGGCGCGGCGCGTCGTGTAAACAGAGCCCAACTGCTGCTGACGGGCTGCTCAGCAGATAACTTATTTCCCGCGGGACGCGTCGGATCAAATCTGCAGGCGCGACCAGCCGCCGCCGCGGGCTTTTCCGTGAGCTGGCGGGGGAGGGGGTGCACGTGCCGTCTCGCCTGGAGAGCACACTGCCATTCATACGCCCGCTGTTTTTCCTTCCACAAATATTCTAACTCTATCTAAGAAATTGAGTTTCATCTGGTAAACAGCTTTTCACCTACTGATTAAACCATCTTTATGTTCCATTTTAGGTCACCAAAGCTGTGACTCTTATGTCGAACAGAAAGTGGTAGTTCGAATGGATGGAGATGAAACTGAATGGCTATTGGAAGAGGTGTGGGAAAGAGTTCTTGTTAAACAGAACTTTTTTATATACATGCTGAAAAACTGATCAATAAGTACTTGGAAAAAGCCGCGGTGGCCGAGGAGACTGAGGCGCTCCAGTCACAGTCTGCACGGCCACTACGGTCGGGGGTTCGAATCCCTCCCCCTCGGGCATGGATATTTGTGCCGTCCTTAGGATTAGCTAGTTAATAAGTAGTTTGTAAGCTTAGGGACTGATGGCCCCGTAGTTAAGAGGACTTTCGTGGGAGGAGAAAGGAAAAAAACTATAAAGCGTGCAGATGATATCATTACGCTAACAGAAACAAAAGAACAGCTCCAGGTAATAATGGAGAATGTTAAAAGGTCAGACAAAGAATACGGAATTAAACTGAACATCGATAGGGCCAAACTGATGAAAATTCGAGATAATGTGCAACACGAGCAATGTATCACTAGAGGGAAGAAACCTACAGGCTGTTCAGTCATTCCAGTTTTTTGGAAGCTTGATAATTTCCAATGGAAGTTGTACAGAAGCATTAAGACGCAGATTATACATGGGAAAGAAAGGGTTTGGCAGAGTGAAAAATTTGCTAACAGCCAGCAGCATCCCCATTAATCTCCGAAAGAGGTTTGCCAGATGTTTCGTGTGTATCGTAGCGTCTTGCGGTTCTGAAACGTGGACAGTCAGACAGAAAGAACAAAAATGTTTTGAGAGTTTTGAAATGTGGCTATGGTGAGGTATGGAAAAAATGAAAAGGCTCTACAGAATGAGAAATGAGGTGTTGACCAGGGTAAAAGGAAAAGGAACTAATGAGGATGACGCATAAGTGGAAAATATATTGTATGGGACTCAAATTACGCAGATACTGTCTACTGCGGAGGATAATGGAGGGAGAAGTAGAAGGAAAAAGAGGGAGAGGAAGATGTTCAAATGTTTGTAAAGCTTATGGGACTTAACTACGGAGTCATCAGTCCCTAAACTTACAAACTACTTATGGACTACTTATGAACTAGGACGGCACAAATATCCATGCCCGAGGGGGGATTCGAACACCCGACAGTAGTGGCCGTGCTGACCGTGACTGGAGCGCCGCAGTCACCTCGGCCACCGCGGCCGGCGGGAGAGGAACAAGAAGGTTTGGTAAGTTAACATATGTGAAGGAAAGAAGAACCTACAAGTAAATGGAGGAGGACAGAGAGACATAGAGGATGTCCGCTGATAAGTGTCTGAGGACAGGTTTACCGAAAGAAGGACAGAGGGAGGTCCCATTTACATCCAACCGGAGATCTATCTTCACGTACTGTTAATGAATAATGACGTTCACATTATATGGCACTAGGTAATATTTTATTAATGTAATGCACACTGATTATCACAATATACATGATATGGTATTTCGTATTAGATGATCTCTTGTGAACGATTGTCATTTGTTACGGTGAAGTGTTTTGTTGATGTATCTGGGTGATCTGTCATGTACACCATCTCCCACAGAGCGAGAGTTACTTTTACCTGGTTTTCACGTTACATTTGTCAAAGTACGACGTCGTATCTATTTATTATCTCCTGTGGAAAGAAAGAAGAGTGAGAGGATGGAAATGATTGTCTTTGGCTGCAGTAGGGCCCAAAAATAATTCAACTGCGTCAGGTGAAAACACCTATGGTCTGGCCGGGATTCCAGCGCTCGTCAAACCATGTGGCTATCGGGATCACGCCTTCCGTTTGCCCCATCTTATTACTCGTTGAACACGGTGTGACATTGCAGATAAGCTGATTGGTTCCATGTGAAAAGCAAGTTTTGGCCAGCTGTTGGGTTCCCCAGCCGGCCGCCTAACAGTTTGAAACTAATGAATGGAATAAAGATTGTTAGTAAAACCCTAATCTGCTCGGAAACAGGAAACGGCGGTCTTGAACTAGCGACGTCGGCTATCCCAGATTGCAATTGAAATACAATATGGCCACACACATTATTCTAAAAATCCATATAAAATTAGGGAATGATCATACGGATATGAATGGATTCGGGAGACTTGGGCCGCAGCCGAGCGCATTGAGGCGCTATGTTGCAATGCGCGAGGCCTTTCCCCGTCGGGGGTTCGAATCACCCCTCGGGCAGGGATGTTTTTGCTTTCTTTATTATAAAGTAGTTCATAATTAGTTTGTAAGTTTAGGGACTGGTGGCCTCGCAGTTAAGTCTCATAAGATTTACAAATATTTGAATATTTTTGGAGACTTGGAAGAATCAAACGCCTAATTACAATTTCGATATCCATTACAGATAAAAAGCCGATAAATTTCAGTACTATAATCAAAGATTATAAGACTTGTATTTACAATTATTGATACGTAGTATTTTCAAGACTCAATTTGAAAATGAGTATGAAAGTTTAGTATAAAGGTCGAATTCTAATCCAGGCTTTGGTTCAAATTTGTTCCTTGCGTCAATGTGCGTATATGTGTATGTTAGTAGCAAATATTCATGAATTTCCACGTCTGAGAAAGATACAAAGATAAAAGGAAAAGTCAAACAAGAGAGCAGGAACCGAGAGAGGAGAAAATACTGGGAAGAAAACGTTGAGGATGAAAAATAGATTCATAAACGGGTAGTGCATTAACTTTAAGGAAGGAAAAGCAAGGAAGTAAATACTTTTCCTTTGATGGAACGTTTTATTGGATTGTGGGGAGTACAGCTCTTGCGGCGGCAGCTATACAATGTACGGTTGAAATCTTACACTGTTAACACATTCCAGTCCAAATTTCACGTCGCAATAGAAAAATTTAAAGTACTGTTTTTGACTTGAAGATACTTCTAACACCACTTCCGGAAGAACAGACAACACTTATAGTCTTATCAATAGCCGTAAATTTACTAATTCCAAACATTGAAACATCTGTTTACAGGGCATTGAAATAAATTCAGAGGCAAAATTGAAAATTTGTACTGCACCGGGATTCGAACCCCTAATTTCCGTTTCTTGGCAGCGGGCCCCATAAGTTTTTATTTTATTTTGCATAGTTAGAAATCTCCTTTACGGATTTGTGTTGGGGTTTGTTCTGTGATGTTGACCGGTGCATTCTTGGCTTGGTTCTTCGTTGTTACAGAGGACCGAAGGCGCTGAGCTACCGCGTCGGCGACTAATATAAAGCTATCCAGACACGCTTCTCGACTTAACCGCACGCTGCGATTGTAGTACCTCCTGCCCATTACTTCATCCTACTCGGAGCTTTAGCCCCATTCCCACAAGGAATCGGCCGTATCTGTACATTCACACAGAAATTGTCATTTGCCTATTGCTGGCAACATACGATTATAGACATGATGTCGGTTTTTTCGGACGTGTCCGATATTCTCCTTTAATTTCAGTTCCTTGTAAGATGTTTGAATAATTAGAATCTGTGAATGGTGACTATTAATGTGAACCATGTACAGGGTGTATAAAAAAAGATGGCGCAAACTTATAAGATTGAAAGTGCACGGTAATAGAAGCTTAAATGTTCAAATGTTTGTAAATCTATCGGACCAAACTGCGTGGTCATCAGTCCGTAGCTTACAAACTACTTAAACCTAGATAAACTAACCTAAGGACAAACACACACACCCATGCCCCAGGGAGGACTCGAACCTCCACCGCGAGCAACAGCGCGCTCTGCAGCGAAACGCTTTAGACCGCTCGGCTACTCCATCGCGGCCGGTAATAGAAGCAAAAATGTCTCAGTAAACAAGGGACTGCAAACGAGCCGTTTGCGAGATAATTATGAATGTATGGTTCCAAGCCGCCACTGCCGTCATTGTAAACATCGTCCTAGTTAGCACAAATAATTTTAAATTTATACTTTACTATTAGGTTTTACATAGCGTTTAATTCACGTTTCACGTATGAGTTAACCTGTTAAATGAGGTGTTCGAAGCGCCTTCCTTGCATTTGGATGCTATACTGTGCTCTTCGCTGCAATGAATTTCAAATTCTCTCGAAAACCCCTGGATTATTAAGAAATTATTGACAAGCGTGTACCACTCTCCGGTCCACTTCTTCAAGCGTGTTAATGGGTATCGCTTTTGAGGTGATGCCAGACACAAAAATCCAAATGATTTAGATCAGGTGATCTAGGAGGCCAAGGTTCAGATCCGCCTCGACCTATCCATCTTTGTCCGTATCTGCGCGTTAGATGCCGTCTCACAGCAGCAGAAAAATGAGCCGGAGCTCCATCTACCTAACTAGGACGATGTTTACAATAAAGTCAGCGAAATGTGAACTAAGTGCGATGTAAATCTTAATAGTAAATTCTACATTTCAAATTAATCTGTACTAACTAGGACTATGTTTACAATGTTCGTTATTACCTCGGAAACGGCTCGTTTGCGAACCCATGTTTAGTGCGACATTTTTCTTCTATTTTCGTGTACTTTGAAGCGTGTAAGTTTGCGCCATCGTTTTTTATACACCTCGTATAAAAGTATGTAGGTCTCGAACAGGGCAGCGACTCTTCTGTTCGAAATCACCTTTGACTTCCCACAGGGGAATGGCGATTCCCCTGCGGGAAGTTAAAGGTACGAGCAAGAAGAAGTAATGGACAGGCGTAGTGTGAGATACGTTGAGAATTTGGTCACGACGGAAGGCGTGTTTCGATAACGTAATTGGTTAAGGCGACCGCTTTCCGAAGCGGTATATGTGAATTTCATCCCTTTTTAGCTCCATTCAATTTATTTCAGTGCCCTGGTACAGTGGAGATGTTTAAATATTTTGAATTCCTACTTGAAAGGTGATTGCACTTTTTTTCAATTAGGGTGTTTCATTATGTAATGGGTCAATGAGGTCACAACGGCAAACCAGTACTAGCCTCTGCCTTTTCTGCTTTGAAGTCGTCAAGTATTCCAAGTATTTTTACCACATTATTTTCAGTCAGTTAATCATCCGAATTGTTTTGGAATTATATTAGGGGCATAATCATCCAAAAGAAGCTCCACAATCTTTTCTATTGACGTCTACTAACATCTACATCTACATAGATACTCTGTAAGTCACATTTAAGTGCCTGGCAGAGGGTTCATTAACCACTTTCATAACTTTTCTCTACCGTTCCATTCTCTAATCGCACGTGGGAAAAAAGAACACCTAAATCGTTTCGTTTTCGATCTGATTTATTTTTTTTGGATGGTCATGTCTCCCTATGTAGGTGGGTGCTAGCAAAATATTTTCACATTCAGAAGTAAAAGTTGGTGATAGACATTTCGCAAGTAGATCTCACCGTAACGAATAACGTCTTTCTTTTAATGATTTCCACCTCAAATGGTGCAACATTTCCGTGACGCTTTCCCCCCGGTAACGTGATAAAACAAAACGAGCTGCCCTTCCCTGAACTTTCTCAATATCTTCCGTCAGTCCCACTGGTGAGGGTCCCACAATGGGCAACAGTACTCCAGGAGAGGACGCACAAGTGTGATGTAGCCAGTCTCTTTGGTAGAGCTGCTGCATCTTCGAAGCGTTCTGCCAATGATACGTAACCTTTGGTTCGCCTTCCCCATAATATTTTCTGTGTGTTCTCTCCAGTCTAAGTAATAATAATAATAATAATAAATTGTTTTAACAGTCCGCGCGGGGTTGAAGGTGGACTTCCTGTTTTGGGCTAGGTACATGCTGTAAAAAGTCTTTGGTTTAGCCCGAACCATCGTCCACTTGCATAGCCATACGGAAATATCTATTACTGTGGCGCTGTTATAGTGTGCGAGGGCTTTTCGAAAAATTCCGAAACTTTGTACACAAAATTTTACTACGTTTACCTTTTACATATTGTGGACATGGCCTCCTTCGAAATAATCTCCCCCACAACTGATGCGCCACTCCCAACGTCGTTTCCACTTCCGGAAGCAGTCTTGGCACGGCCTTTGTTGGACCGCTCGAAGCGTCGTCTGTGGATTTTCTCGTATCTCGCCTGTCTTTGGAAATCTTAATCCTTTCAAAGTGTTTCTCAACTATGGAAATAAAAATTCGCTAGGGCCACGTCTGGAGAGTACGGAGGATGAGGCGGCACAGTGATTTCGTTTTTTGTGCAACAGATCCCCGCAGCAACAGGGTTGAATGTGCGGGTGCGTTATCGTGATGCAAGCGCCAGGAATTGTGTTGCCCGTTTCAAGCCGCTTCCTTGTCAGTTCTTCTCGCCTGCGTCGCAACACGTCCCGATAGTACTATCGCAGACAAAAAATGTTCAAATGTTTGTAGAGTCTATGGGACTTAACTACGGGGTCATCAGTCTCTAAACTTACAAACTACTTATGAACTACTTACGACTAAGGACGGCACAAATATCCATGCCCGAGGGGGGATTCGAACCCCCGACCGTAGTGGCTATCGGAGACACTTCCACATCTACATAGATACTCTGCAAGTCACATTGAAGTGCATGGCAGAGGGTACATTGAAGTGCATGGCAGAGGGTTCATCGAAACGCTTCTATGATATTTCTCTATAGCTCGCGGGAAAAAGGAACACCTAAATCTTCCTGTTTTCGATCCGATTTCTCTTATTTTATTATGATGATCATGGCTCCCTATGTAGGTGGATGCTAACAAAAAATGTTCGAATTCTGAAGAGAAGGTTGGTGAAAGAAATTTCGTAAATAGATCTCGTCGCGACAAATAACGCCTTTCCTTTAATGATTTCCACCCCAAGTTGTGTAGCATTTCCCATGACACTCTTCCCCCCTATATCGCAATAACACTAAACGAACTACCCTTCTCTGAACTTTCTCTAAATCGTCCTTTAGTCCCACCTAGTGTGGATCTCACAAAGCGCAGCAATACTCCAAAATAGGACGCACAATGGCAGTTTCTTTAGTAGAACTGTTGCATCTTCTAAGTGTTCTGCCAACGAAACGTAGTCTTTGGTTCGCTTTCCCTACAATACTTTCTATGTGTTGTTTGTAATTGTTACTCACAGGTATTTAGTTGAATTAAGGGGCTGTAGATTTGACTCACAGGTATTTAGTTGAATTAAGGGGCTGTAGATTTGACTTATTTATCGAATAAATGAAGTTTAACGGACTTCTTTTAGTGGTCATATGGTTGACGTCACACTTCTCATTATTAAGGTCCAATTGCCATTTTTATGCACCATGCACATATCTAAATTATTTTGCAGTTGCTTTTGATCGTCTGGTGACTTTATTAATCGATAAGTGTCAGCATCATCCGCGAACATTCTAACAGAGCTACTCATATTGTGTCCTAAACCGTTTATAAAAATAAGGAACAGTAGGGGCCGTATAACTCTTCCCTTTGGAAAGCCAGATATGTTCTGCTAGATAACTTACCGTAAATTACAATGTACTGCGTCCTTTGTGACAGGAAATCACGAATCCAATCGCATAACTGTGGCGATTTTCCAAAACCAAGCAATTTGATTACAACACGCTTGCGAGGTACAGTTTCAAAAGCCTTCCGTTTGTCCCTGTGGCACGAATTCATGATGAACTAATCCTTCAAAGTCAAAGAAAACCATCTGCATGGTTTTGACATTTGATCTGACATTTAAATTTCGTCCGTCCAGATTTAAAGCTCGTGAACCATTCGTAACACAGAGTACGGCATAAGCACTCATGATCGAGGGTTCCCTACATCTTTTGCTGTGCCCCTGTAAAGATTTTCTTGATTTTTACACAAGGTTTAAGGGAGACACGTTGCTCCTCTAACTGTGCCACTTCGAAATTCGCAATCTGTTTAGTGTTTGTAAACCTATTGGAGCAAACTACTATGGCCATCAGTCCCTAGAGTTACAAACTACTTAAACTAAATTACACGAAGGACAACACACACATCTATTCCCTAGCAATCTGTGCGAGACAACTGTCCACTCAATACAGCACGGAACAATAACCAACAGACATCCAGTAATGAGATTTCGGCATTTACACATTATATACAACGTGTGCAGGGATGCCAACCGCATTTCGCTAAGACACTCCATTAGCGCAAAATTACTACTGTTCCAGAAATTGTTGTTGAGACATCCTTTAAGCAAATATTGAAGGACCAACCGGACCTGTCGCCCAGGAAAACCTTGCGAATTGAGTAACCTTTTCACAAAATATGTCAATTTGACAGAGATATATATTATCTTTTGAAAACCGTTTAGTGTGTGGTTTTCGAAGCACATTTCCTCTATTTTTTAATTTGAACGAATTTCTTCAAACTTTTTACGGAGGTAGGCAAATTAGCCGCTGTGGAATGGCCGGGCGCTCTAAGGCGCCTTGCGGTGGAGCGCGTGGTTGCTCCCCATCGGAAGTTGTGCAGTGTAATTACTCTCTTAATGTGACTGTTTTCTAATTATAGTACAAATGGGAGTATCCCTTTAGATTTCCTGAAACGTTTATATTCCAAAAATCATTGTGACTAATATTCAAACATGTCTATTAAACATTTGGTATGACTTTATCTGCCTCCAAACCCCGTCGAGAAGTCCCTCGCTCTGGGGATCAGAAGTAGCTCGTCACGATTTTATGATTTTAATGCTTTGAGGCTCCCAGATAATTCGAGAAGCTAGTTCTCCTCCTTGAGCGCTGTTTTATTTTATCAGATCAGTTTCGAGCACATGCTCATCATCCGTAGAAGATACGCCACAGAAAAGAATGCAGGTCTTTATGGCGGGAATAAGAATGTGTTTATATTTTAGTGTATTTTATGCCAGTTAAATTCTTACTTGTCTTTTACTTTGAAAGCTTCATAGGATTTCCACAGATGTTCTATTAATATGTTTTCTAGCTCATATCTTACTGTAATTGAATCAAAATGTGCTTTATAATATCAGCTACTAACTTTGCTGTAAAACAAATGTATTTTTTCTTTGATTTTAGCAGTATGTGGGATCTATTTATTCTTGCCTACTGCTAATAAGTACGGAAAATATAACGAGTAAAAAGTAGGAAGTGGAAATATCAATAATGTGAAGGATGTTCTTTTTTGTTTAAAGGTTGTTTTATCTTTCAACGAAAATATCGACCGATTCAATAAAAATGTTGTTTTTAAGGCTACTCTAATCGTTTTCACACGAGGAAAACTTTCTAGTTTCCTCAGAATGTTTAGATACATCTCTTTATCATAAACTTGTATAAACGGCATACATTGGGCTTTGTCCGTTGTTTGATGATTTGGTCTCCTGAATATGTACTGAATGTGGATTAATTGTTCTCTCTGTTGTTCATGCGCCTTCGCAATATTATTTCAAAATTTATACCTGTGTTATAGAAGTATAGGATTTTTCAGTCTTCACATTTTAATGTATAGACTCCATTTCTGAAAATTTTTGTTGGTTGTCGTGGTGAAGTGTTATTTTCCATCTGCGTTATCTGATGCGAATGCAATTTTTACATCTGTTTATCGTAGGGTGTACTTAATTTTGTCTCGTGTTTGTCCCCAAAGTGGTGATATATTTGGCATCCTCTTTATTTTTAATTTAAGGTAACTTCGTCTTCTAATTTACTTTCATTCGTTTTGGTTATTTTGGAAAGAATTTTGTCCACAATTTTGGAGCCATAGTTTTGAGTGTGGCAATTTCTGATTTAATGTTGCTTTGACTTAACGGATTTTTTAAATTTACTGTTATTATGGATCGAAAATAGGCTTCTTTGTGGCGCCTTTAGTAGTAAAGTTGTTGTGGATCACTGTATACGAGGTTGTGGATTTTGTAAAAACATTGATGCTATCTGGTGAATTTTCTTGTCTATTTTCTGAGTCTAGGAATTTTATTTTGTTATTCTCCTTTTGTTTCGTTGTGAACGTATGTTCGGCGTAATTCACTGCATTGTAAATGGAATATATCTATTTTCCTTTAGTTCCATTGTATAGTGTCGTCAACTTATCTTCTGTAGTATTGTATTTTGAAGTACCCTTATCTGTGTTTACTGAAAGGATCATATTCAGGTGTATCAAAAAATACGTTTGCTAGAGTACGACCTAGAGTGTACCCTTTGCAAGGCCTTTGTCTTGCTTCTTGTGTTGGTTGTTAAAATTAAAATAGTGGTGCACCAAGTAAGTTTAAGTAGTGAAAAAATTTATCTGCATCTACTTTCCCCATTCTGGCAAGTCTCCAAAGATGTTCTTGAATTATGTGTATCAGCGATCTCTACACATCTTGGGTGTGTAACACAGATAGATATTACTTGCCCCTGTGACTGATGCCTGAGGCCGCCATCTTACTGTACCTCAAGTGCTTTCCTTATGTTATTTACTATGATCTTCTGACCCGAAATGACGTTGTAAGCTTTAGAAGTTGGTTTATACGTGCTTTTCATTTGAGCTAATACCACATAGTTAAAGAAGGGCGGCCGCAGCCCAATGCCACCGGACCAGAGAACTGGGTCGTGTAGTCACCGAGAAAAATATGAAATAATTTATAACCCTGATGATGTGGCTCTGATGTCACGAAGCTAGTTGGTTGAATAAACAAGTACCACACAGCTGAAGCGGTTTCCTTTCAATATGACTCAAGTCTACAGCTGTGGATGCCCATGGTACACACTTCGTTACTTCCTTAGTAGTTGAATTTAATACAAATATTGTAGATCATGTTATGAGATGAACATCTTATATACTTAAAAGTGGTGTGTGTGTGTGTGTGTGTGTGTGTGTGTGTGTGTGTGTGTGTTTGAATAAACGCTAAAGGTAGTATGTGTGTGGGGCGAGCGTGTCACTGTTTGTGTTAAGAGACCGTCCCCGCTAAAATTCACAAATAAATGATCTGTTGTGGTTTTGGTTACAAAATAATTCGACTAAGCAATGAGACTTGGTACCTTCCTTTGCCCTGTTAAAATAAATTGCAACTGACATGGAATGCAATGATCTTACGTAAATGTGGTTTTGTTTGATGCGCAACGGATAACACTCTAAATTGTTCAGTTGTTGATAAGTTAACAGTAATTAAATTCGTAATTGGTGTACACATTAATCTCGTGTGTGAGAGACAATGTGAGCAAATGAAAAGTTCAGATCTGTTAGCGTGCACCATATACCAGTGGCCAGGCTATACATGCACAATGCGACTGCGAGAGCCAACAAAACAGCGTGCTACTACAGTGATAATTTTGTCACTTGAATAAACAGGATGTCAAACAAAGATATTTGAGATTAATTAGATACCAAAAATCACTGCACTTGATAATGTGGCTATCTGAACAACAATTACCTTACTGATTCAACCTAATAAAAACTGTCCTACAAATCTGGTAATGGTTTCAAGTATCACTCACTGCAAATATTTCTTATCTCTTTACGTGATCTACTTCTCTTCTGATGAAACAAATCACTTTAACTGTTACTAACATTAACTGACTTACTAATTTGAACTTTCATAAAGACACTGAAAAATATCTAACTATGAACTTTACTGGATTTATGAACAAACTACTTCCTGCTCTCATTAATAAACCAATTAATCATGACAAAATGCCTACACTCAGCTGTTCTAATTACCACATAAATTTACAAACACAATAATTATGCAACACTATCACAAGAAACAATGATCATGACGGATAGCAATTCAAATTGGAGAAAGGAACGAGGAACTGGTAAAATCACTTTGGGTTAAATGATAAATGCAAGCTGCTTTAAACGGTATTCATTAGCAAAAGAAGACAAACACCAATTACAATAGTTCAAATACAGTCTACCATACATAATTATAGAAAAATACAAGTTTTTCCATATTTGAGACAGATTAATTTCTATACATAAATTACAATCTGCAGACTTGGCTTAAACCTTCTGATTTTTTTTTTTTTTTTTTTAATTAACTCTTTGAGTCTAACAAACACACAAACTCGACAGTTCCACGACTACTACTCATCCACTCAACTCTACAGTAATCACACGACTGCTCTCCACGACAGACACACATCCACTTTCTCTCTCTACGAAGGTCACACAACGACTCTTAAACGCAACTGCGAGTCCAAGACACATTCCAAAGATAAAACAAAGTCTTTGGTTTACAGCAAAGATATGAAAATAAGTACGTTAAATCAATTAATGAAATGGTCCCAAATATTACATGAATTTGTTTTCTATAGAATTATAGCTTAGGTTTTCATAACAAAACATGCTCAAGGCTGTATGACAGGCATACTGTACAGTTACAACAGACTGCAGTTATCATAAAAGACTCGGCAGAATAAATATAACAATCATACCATTCAAAGTAGTCGATCAAGACTGGTAACAGAATTATAACACACTAATTAACGCAACTCATTACTGTATATGTGTCAAAGCAAACTGTAGATTTCGTAACAACATTCAAGAGAACAAAGGCACGTGTTATCCATGACAAAAAGCACTTTTATAACGACCATACTACTGAAAGAAAAGCCGCAGTTAAATGAAATTGCTAACGGATTGATAAAACAGCAAATCACTGCAGCTCGTTACTGTATGTATCTTCCCTTTGCTGTACGAAAAATTACAGCCATATATAACACACGAATTGACCATTATGTCAAAGCTCTACGTCAGTTCACCCGTATTTTACGACTGTTTTCTGTTCTGAATTACAGGCACTACTGTTCACACATTTATAGGATTGAAATATGGCGGCGAGACCTAAGTCTTGTAATATATGTCTGTGATTTATAACTCTGGTCTCTGAGTACAGAACTCTGCATCGTGGCTGCACATTCATATGTTGTGCGCATGATTTTGCATTTCCCGCCAAGTTGTAATTTGGCAAAAGAATTGCTATCAGTTTGTACGTGACAAAGAAGTGCTTGCTTTTTTCTTGTTTTGAAAGTTATGTCAGTATGCGATATAATAGGCTGGTATAGCAGTAAAATCAAAATGTAGTTTCGAGTTATGCTAATACAAAGTAGCAGCCATTCTGTAATTTGGTAAAAACCCAGGTACACCAAGGTAGTATAGTCAGGACTGGCGCAAGGCACGTGCGAAACGTGCGGCCACACGGGGCGGCACTTTCCGAGGGGCGGCAAATCTGGCGCCCCCCCCCCCCTTTTTTTATTTTTGTAGGACAAACTCAACATTCATGTCCAAGAGGGGATTCGAAACTAAGCCTCGGAAGGAGCGGCTTCGGGAACTGTGGCAAGGCGCTTAGAGTACCTGCCGGCCGCCCCTGTTGAACAAGGGGAGGGAGGAGGACTAATTTCTTGCTCGCCACTGTGGCAGCACCGTCGTGTTTACGCCGGAGGAACAGAGTGGGAAGGAGTCTGGCGTACACGCCAGTATTCTTATAGAGCGTTGACAGTCTGTTACGCGCCGTGCGTTCACTCACAACCAATAATGCAGAAGACGAAATCTAATTTGGAAATTCACGTGCAATGTTCGATACTGCGATTATGTGTTAAGCCTCAAGCAATTTTGCCAAGACCCTTCCGAGTGTTTTATTCTTCCCGCATTATGGATAAAATGGTTGAACATTACTAGTCAAACATGTCCAACACCTACAATGACTAGAGGTATTCCGAATGGCTAAATACGCAGCGAGTAATTACAAAGGATAAAGATATTGGTAGTAAGCCTGGCATAAGTTCGGTTTCGATGTATTTTTCTAAATTTTTGCTATCCGTTTCAGAGTGATAGTCAAACGTTTTGGTTTTTGAGCCACGAAACACCTGTCTGCGCCTGCATGAACAACAATTAAACTCTGATTGGCACTTTTGTTTGACAATACTACTCGCACATTATCACTTTGCTAACATTTATTTACTGTATACGGTTTTCCGTTGACTACATTATCTGTTCAAAACAAGTGAAAAATGTTTATTTACGTTAATTTTGTGCGCGGGATTAACCGAGCGGTCTAAGGCGCTGCAGTCATGGACTGTCCGGCTGGTCCCGGCGGAGGTTCGAGTCCTCCTTCGGCATGAGTGTGTGGTTTTTTTCCTTAGGATAATTTACGTTGATTAGTGTGTGTGTGTGTGTGTGTGTGTGTGTGTGTGTGTGTGTGTGTGAGCTTAGCGACTGAAGACCTTAGCAGTTAAGTCCCACAAGATTACATACACATTTGAACATTTTCGTAAATTCACAAGGCTTGTTAAAATTAGCTATATTTCTTCAATCAGGTTTAACTCTTTTTTTGAGCTGGTGCCCAGCGACTCTTTTGTACAAATCTGTAGAGAATGTCACACATCAGTCGCATTTTCTGTTTTTATTTTCCAGATCTACATATATTTCGGATACAGTGTGGTTATTCTCAATGCTTTATGTTTACACCTATACCGTCATGCTGAACGTAACTGTCAACCTGGCGGTTTACATGTAAGGACATTTTAAAAGCTTTTGAGACTGGCCACTTAGCGGCCGAAACCTAAGTAGATCTGAAAAGTAAAAACAAAAATTGCGATTGATTGCTGACATTTCCTATAGATTTGTTTAAATGAAATTCCACAAACGTTTTGAAAAACAAAAAAATCGTGGGTTTGGAGGGGGCGGCAATTTAACAGCTAGCACGGGGCGGCACTTGGGCTTGCGCCGGTCATGAGTATAGTGATCAGTGATGTGGATGGTTTAAATGTTAAGACGTTAATGTGTAGATTAGTGACGTCTAATGAAGAGAATATGAATTATTTTAATTTTTGTGTCTTTTTCTATATACATAAAACTTTCCATATAGATGGTACTTCCTAATTACAACGTATAACCCGGAGGAGTGAAGTGCTCATTATTTGGATATTACGTACTATGTGCTTCAACAAATTGTCAAACGATGTCAAAAAATCTAATTTGAAGTTTCATTTCTGACTCTTTAAGTTCCGGAATATTAACACATGATTTTGCAACCACAAGTTTTTGTTTTTACCATTACATTATAGAATGCAGTGTAACTAAGACATTAAATTTACTTATTATGAAGAACATTTCTGTTACTCTACTTTTCACACTTTGATATTTACCCTCCGGTGATTTCGAAAAGAGCGGTTTGAGGTTGCGCTGTAGAGGCAGCGCTCCCAGCGGCAGCGCCGGGAAGCATCGCGGCTCTAGTTCGCGACGCCGCTCACAGAGAGCGCAGCGGTGGTGTTGCGGGAGAAAATCAATTCGAGCAGAATGAGAGGACTGGCATAATATTCTAGGCCTTGCGGTACTTCAAGAAGTAACAAAACAGCGTGTAAATGAATGGTGTGTGTGCGCGCACTGTTTAAAAGCAAAACAACAAAGTTATGTGCTCACTTCGAGAAAATTAGAATAATAAATAGTGTTGAAAACGGGACTCAAATCAACTGCTATTGCACTATACGGAGGAAAAATCGTACGACAACTTACGCATTTGTATGAATTTTTGCAGCTGTTACCCATAGATCTGACCTTAATGAACGACATCACATGCAAATATGAAATGTAATTAATATGGAAAGTAAAAAAGGAACGCATGAGAAACGACAGAGCCTTCTGCTTTAGAACTAATGATGCTCTCTACTTTTTCACAGTGACGTAATTGGATAAAATTATAGAGGTATGCGAATGGCGTCAACTATTTTGGATTGTTAACATCTAGACAGTTTTCACAATCATCGTCCTCAGGAGCTTAATCATTTAACAGGGAAGGTGTTCGCCTTACATATATATGCGAGGCTCATCGTCCAGAACGTTCCAGAGGTGGTTCGAATTAACGCACAACTAGAACGCTTGGCTCCATTACGCAAAATGTTTCGGTAATGCACGAAGTGCTTAATACTTACTGCTGATTCTTATTGAAATCAGTATTCAGTGGAATTTAAAGATTAAGTAAAATATGAAAGGTGATTTCAGTCTTCGAAAAGAAGTCCAGGTTAATAATTCTAGATGTGTAAGTGGTTGTAACGACCTTTCTCGAAATTTTGCAGTTCATATGAGCCTTTTCGTACTCTGGATTCGAATGTTGCCCTCTTGCTGTTTACACTGTACGTAACTAGTTCTAAATCTTGCTTAAGCTTGAACTTAAGTCACAGCTCCAAGCGAGAAGGCAGAAGCTAAGTCAAATTTTGTATTGTAGAGATGCTAGCCGAAATTTTGACTCTTTCATAATTTTTCTCTTTCGTAAACTTAGTGCATAAGTTGCAGCTTACGGCTCATGTCTGCCACAGAAACCTCGGTAACAGTCTTAACTTTTTCCCAAGTATCTTCAGAAGAAATATGGTGTATTAGTAGAACACGCCTAAGCACGGTTCTTACTGCACTCTTTTGCTAATGTGATAAATACACAATGGTTTGATAGTTGTGAGAATAAGTAGCGAATGGCCAAGGGGACTGAGGCGCTTCAGTCACGGTCTGCACTGTCACTACGGTCGGGGGTTCGAATCCCCCCTCGGGCATGGATATTTGTGCCGTCCTTAGTTGTAGGTAGTTCATAAGTAGTTTGTAAGTTTAGGGACTGATGACCCCGTAGTTAAGTCCCTTAAGCTTAACAAACATTTAACATTAAGTAGCGAAGCTTATACTTCGTAACCCATCAACAGATTCTGTAGCGGCACAAATCATTCTATTGGCTCGTTACGGAGAGTTCGAAATGTTTCGCTTGAACCTATTACGAAAGGAAAAAAAATATGAATGTTAAGTATTTAGAATTAGTTCCGAAAGTTACATTGGATTATATATTTTAATTATTTTTGTTGAACTAAAATGTATTTGTTTGTTGAGTGTTCTAGATTTTACATCAAAGAAACCCCAAAGATATATCTAGGAGAGAGCTCACAGATATATTTTAAATGCATATAAGTCGCTTACGATAGTTCAAATATGCCAAAGAAGATGACATTGAAACAGAGTACTTCAACTTGAAAAGGAATATTAATGATTATTGTTCAATGAAAGATGAAGATCTCTCAATGATTTATTGGTTCCTGAGGTTGTTTACAGTTGGTTGCTTGTGAGTTGCCGAGCTGATTGCTTTGGGAGGCAGAATAGCGTGTTAGTGGATTATTGTTGTTGTTGTTGTTGTTCGGTTTTTGAAAGGGGACTAAACAGTGGATTGCTAAGTCTATGTCCGTCTCAAATTTCACAGCGTTTTCGAAACAGGGTGTATTTGTAATTTTCCATATAATATTTAAATACACTTCTTTCCTGTGTGGAATCGAAGTTGTAAGTGTAAAATTTTTCAGAGTGGATAGGTTTATGTGGGTGATAGTGACATAGTTACTACTGATGATATAACTTGATGAGATTTGTCGGATCAGTGTAGTGACAGTATATTAGAAGTGTTATTTGGTTTGAAATTGGTAACTGAAGTTAATGCTGAGTGGCTGCATTAAATAACTCATTTACGGAACGTACCTATTGAGTATTGGTTTGTGTTGGTGGTAGCCAGTCCCGAATGCAGTTAAACGTGGCAATTTGGACAGAGTAGTCTTATTGTGTTTTTATGAATTCTGTGGGCGTTCATTGAGCCACGCGTGGGTAGTTTGCTTTGTGTTATGGTTTGACTGGCTCTGGTTACAAATTGTGTGCAATAGGATTCCATGAGTTACAGAAAATATACCAACTTACCTTCTTAACTAAACAGGTTGGCAGTGACGGGTAGAATGGTAATAACTTTAGGGCTTGGAACCAATACAACTATTTGGAGATATCGCAAGTAACTATCTACTAGCTTAGAGTGACATAGGTTCGGTGGGAAAAGTTATCATTGCTGTATTAGAGTGTTTCGATGTCAACACCTGAAGTAGGCTCCAAGCTTGCTTCAAGATTAATTAAAGTGGTGGTGGCACCATAGGATTTATTTTTCTTTATTTTCTAACTCTACTTACAAAGATAGAGGGGACAGTTAGTTGGCAGCCACTCTAAAGCTAAGATCTGTATGTTGTACATGTAAAATAATTCAATAAAACAGAAATAAGGCTGGAGGCGTAATAAAAACAAAAGGAATTTATTTGATTTTTTATATATAGTTTAAAAGAAAGGTTTCCTAAACAAGAAAAATAACCAATTAGTAAATTATAATTATTATAGTGATTTGAAAATATCTAATAAAGAGATTAGCATCTTTGGTCTATTGAGCAATAAAAAATAAATGTACGTTTGTTCTTTGGGGATAAATATAGTACAAGGTCAACCATATCTCCATAAAGATTTAAATGAAAATAGAATATTAATTGGATATAAAGAAAATATTGTGTATTAGTAAAGGGGTCGATTAGGACTGGTACAAATATTATCTTTGATGAATAGAAATTTTATTTCGGAGTGTATTGGATAATATTCAAAACGGTCAACAAAAAGGGGGAAAGCATGTATTGTTACTTCAGGTTGAATATTGTGAAGAAAATTGTTGAGAAGTCGTTTTAATGAAGTATTTAAGTAAAAAAAGATATTTTAGATCAGTGGTTTGTAATACACCCAGAGTACAGGTAAAACGAAGGTATCGTTTCATTTATTGAGATACATATTCAATAAATGTGAAGAGTCCTTTTAAATGCTTTTATAAAGATAAAAAAAAGTACTTTGATTTTCTGCATATAATAAAAATTCAGAACTTACTTTATATGTAGGGCAACCACAGTCGAAAGATTCCATAATTTATGAAAAGAACGGGTCCGCTGCGACTGTTAAATTCTTTTATTGAAAGACACACACGACCGGTTTCGCAACTTAAAGTTGCATCCTCAGGTGTGGGCGTCGCACGCGTATCGTTGTAGTGGCAATTTAGGTTACGCTATACTGGTGTTCAAAGCAAAAGGGTATATTCGTCCTGAACGGTATTTAACTTACTTCAGAACCTTATAAGGGTTTTCTGAAGCTATTCAGATGCGTTAAATATATTACGTTAATTACGTATACTGTTCCTCTTTAAGATATTTTCTAACGCGATAGGCGGTCAAAGGGCTAAAAATATTTCAGAGTGTTTAATTGCGCTAGAAAAGACGGGGCGTTACAATTCCCCTGTTGCACTTAGATTTTTCGGCGTGCTGATGTTGTATTTTATCCAAATGTTTGTATAGCTTATGGGACTTAACTACGGGGTCATCAGTCCCTAAACTTACAAACTACTTATGAACTAGCTAACACTAAGGACGGCACGAATATCCATGCCCGAGGGGGGGATTCGAACCCCCGACCGTAGTGGCCGTGCAGACCGTGACTGGAGCGCTTCAGTCCCCTCGGCCACCACGGCCGGCTGTATTTTATTGATGTGGCATTATAGTAACTGGTATTGTTGTAACCTCAAACCCTGGGTGGGAAGGAACCGTAGAAAGTGTCCACTAAGCTCTGAAGAATTACGCAAAGTGAAAAGTTCATGTGCAGTGGCAGAACACGGTAAAACAAAAAAGTAGACATCAGTGAGTTGCAGTGAAATATCATTTAACCCTTTCATATCCAGTTTTGTTAGCAGACCGCATCGCATTAAAAGTTGCTATACACAGTTTTGTGTGTATCAGTCCTTAAGTCGCATTGGTACTGTTGGTCAACACGCATGTAGTATGACATTTGGTCACATGGCATTAGCCATTTCGGAAGCATTAATTTCTCAGACTTCGCGGTTGTATTAGCTTCCGGTATCTATACCAGGCTTTTGGTGCGTTGTATTTATGTTCACGTCTTTTATTTTATTGAAATTATATGACAATCATTCGAATTTACTTAATTTATTGATGCATTTTCGTATTTTGTGATTTTATGCGATTCCCTAAAAAGGGAATTAAGAATATATAAAGATTATGGTGACTTTGTTAGGTTTTGTCACTCATTCATTACTTAAAAATAATTATATTCTAGACATATTAAATTAGTTTTACCATTAATTGTGCTGAAAAATTATGTCGACTTTCGTTGCTACATAGGTACATCCAGCTTTACTACCGTAACTTAATTGTTTCGGGATGACGGGTTGCTGCCTTTGAAAGGGCACGGCCAATTTCCTTTCGCATTCTTAACAACAACAATCCGGCAGGACAAGGTTCTCGCATTTATAGTCATCCCACTCAGGAATGAAGATATGTTTTATAGAGGTTTATGCCATCCTCACGTTTCACTGCTTAGGCACCCCCAATCCTGGCGCACATAATTCCATTGTCTCGATGGATGGCCATTCCACGGGCTTACTGATAATAGAAAACTGGTTGTATTAAAGCGTCTCATTTTGGAAATTAGGAGTCATTGACAGGACAAGAGACGAGATGAGACTAGAAAAACTGACATTTTAGCATTTGATACGACGTCGTTGGTTTCGTATTCTTTGGTGATTGAGTTTCTAAGAGCTATGTTTAGTAACTCTGCTTTTGTAGCGCTATCATCGGCAGGATCGCCATTAGTATCACATAGTGAGGGTATTGTTTGTGTTATGCCCCCAGTTAACAACAAAACACGGTGAACAGACGAGTGTCTTTCGACGGGACGAATACTATGCAGTACTTCAAACAATAATCAGCTTTCAGTGATCGTGACGTCAAAATAGTTTACATTTTTGTAACCTATGCGGGGGAAATTTTGTTTATGATGGTTTGAGATGTGACGTTTTTAATTAACGGTATTTTCGTTTACGCAATTTCAATTATGATACATCCAAGAAATTGCTATCAATTTCTTTATCAAAGACCGTGTGACTCTCATTCAAAACAGAACACTTTAAGGAGCAGCCACATGGAAAAAATTGGGTCCAAAAGGTCAGCCTTTTATACCATTATTACAAAATTTACTGGTACACCTGCGTTTGATATCTCTCTAAAGATAATAGGCTACTCATTAATGGAAGAACAAGTTTAAGGTTAGTTTATCATATTTATTTTAGTTCTTTCATAGATCCTAAATTATGTAATATCAATAATAAAAAGTATAATCACACATAAGAAAACGATCTGAAGTGAAGACAGCAAATTATTTGTAATTAATTGTGCCGTTGTGATCGTACAGTACGTTGACTGTGTTTTTGGGTTCCTGCCTAATTCCACTCTCGAAAACGCGACATCATTCGTAAAAAACAGGGAAATATTATGGACAATTGTTAGTGTAAACGTGATTGCTACTCATTTCACTCGTACCAATCAAAACTGTGTTATTAAGTTCCAACCTGAGCAGACTCACAACTGTAATTTATTCGTGGAAAACAGTAGGTTTCGAAAAGCAAGAGAGTATATTTGCCTACTGCTTGTTTCGCTAACAGTAATTAAAGCCGTTTTATTAGGTTCCCGCCTAAACACATATTCGGATATAGTAATTTGTTTGTACAAAACAGCAAAGTGTTTTACTTACAAACCGAATTAAGTGATTAACGGTTTTCTCATAAATTACGATATCTGTCATCGCTACAAAATTGAAATATAATGCGATCCTTCAAAAGAAAAACAAGAAATGAATAACTTCATCCTCATTGGCTATTTCCACCTCACCCATGATTAGACGTACTTGCTTCCCATCAGTTACCGTACCGATAGCAACATCTACACATCACGAAAAAATCGCCGACGTCGTGAATGCACTTTAACCACAGGGAGTTAGACGTGTAATTGAAATATTATGTTTCGAACGACAGATAAGGGGACGTGTGTTGTTATTTGGAAAAAAAGGAAAAAAAAGCAACAATTATTTTCACCAGGGAAAATGTGTATTTTCACGTGAGATAAATGTGCTTGGTAAGTACTTAAAATACAAGAAGTTCATTTAATTTTGCCAGAACCACCATCACAGCGTGAACCTATACTTGTTGCAAAACAGTAAATGTTCATGTACCTTATCCACTGAAGATGAGTGGCTCGAAAACTAGTTGTGGAATAAAAACATTCATAAAATACTGGTTTCATTTCTTAACCAAATCGCCGAATGTATTTTTTAATCGGGATATACGATTTTTAAGGCCGCATACACAGCTTGCATGCGCCACAAGAGAGAGCAACTGCGGAGTCAGTATATCCACTCTCAACTAGTATTTAGCACTACAGGTTCAAGCCATCCTTTCTGCGTGTTCCAGGTTAAGGGACTTGCCCTCAGCATGATCCGTAAACAGTAACGAAAGAAAAAACCCATATGTATTTGGTTAAGCGAAGAAGTGTGTCCGGAAGGCAGCTTGTGAGCTAGCGACGGTGGTCTAAGCGCGCATAAATATTTGTCAGTGTGAGGGGCAGGCGGTGTCAGACGACAGTAAAACGGCCCTTTTGCGACCCGTGCTCGCCGTAAAACAGGCGGGCCGAAAGCGAAAGCAGGAGCAAGCTGCGCAGCCAAGAGCTACCCATAGCAAGGTGAGTCTGCACCAGCTGAGGACTTCTTGACTTCCAGAAGGCTTTTGACACCGTACCTCACAAACGGCTTTTAATCAAATTGCGTGGTTGTGGTATATCGCCCCAAATTTGCGATTGGATAGGGGATTTCTTGTCAGAGAGGACACAGTTCGTAGCAGTCGATGGTAAGACATCGACTAAAACAGAGGCGATATCGGGCGTTCCACAGGGTAGTGTTATTGGTCCTCTGCGGTTCCTTATTTACATAAACGATTTGGGGAAAATCTAAGTAGCTCTCTTAGGTTGTTTGCAGATGACGCCGTCATTTACCGTCTAGTAAAATCATCTGAAGATCAAAACCAACTGCAGAACGAACTGAATAAGTTATCAGTATGGTGTAAAAATTGGCATTTGACTCTAAATAATGAGAAGTGTGAAGTCGTCCACATGAGTACGAAACGAAATCCGTTGAACTTAGTTTACAAGATAAATCAATCAAAAGTGAAGGCCGTAAACTCCACAAAATATCTAGGAATTACTATTACTTCAGACTTAAATTGGAAAGAACACGTAGATAATATCGTGGGAAAGGCGAACCACAGACTGCGTTTTATTGGCAGAATCCTTAAAACATGCAACAGAACTACAAAAGAAACTGCATACACTACGCTTGTCCGTCCATTTTTGGAGTATTGTAGCCCAGTGTGGGATCCTTATCATGTAGGTTTGACGGAGGACATCTAAAGAGTCCAAAGAAGGGCAGCTCGTTTCGTATTGTCACGATACAGGGGAGACAGCGTCACGGAAATGATACAGGACCTGGGATGGAAATCATTACAACAACGGCGCTTATCGCTGCGGCGTGGGCTACTTGCAAAACTCCAATCGCCAACATTCTCCTCCGAATGCGAAAATATATTGTTGACTCCCACTTACATAGGTAGAAATGATCATCAGAATAAAATACGAGAAATCGGAGCTCGATCAGAAAAATTCAGGTGTTCATTCTTCCCGCGCGCTATTCGAGAATGGAGTGGGAGATAAATAGTATAATTGTGGTTCGATGAACCCTCTGCCAGGCACTTAAATGTGATTTGCAGAGTATCCCATGCAGATGTAGATGTAGGACGGCAACTCAACTGCGTAGTCGTTTGCGGCGATTTGAAAAAAAAACGAAAAAGTATTTGTTCTATTAACTTTAATTTATTACTTCTTCATGTTTTGTTCAACAGGTCATAAACAAACAAGTAATTCTTCGTCTACTGTATATTCGTAATTTTTTCTTTGGTATTCACAGCTTACAATATCCATTATAATTAGATGAAAGAAAAGGACGAAATACTGTAACAGGCTGTACATAAAGTCCGGGAACACTATCAATTATTTATTTCACAAGAAGCAAACATTGTACAGATATAATACGCATGTCATTTTGAAGAGAAACCCCTTTTCTTTCCATGTATACCGTCACTGCAGATTTGGTAATTTGCCTATAGGCAGCGTGAGTCGCAAACATGGCGAGTTCAGGTTCAAAACGAGCTTCCTGTGTGTTCGAGTTCTACAAAAACAACTGTGCTACAGCTGTTCCTCGGATGTTCAGAACAAAGTACGGTAAGAAGCTACTAACAAGAAAGGCATTTATCAATGGCACAACAAATTCGTTACGACGCGTTGCTTGCGCCTGGAAAAGAGAAGGGGACGTCCCAGTGTGAGTGACGTTAATGTGGAGCGTGTACGAAGTACATTCATAAGGAGTCCAAAGAAATCGCTGCGTCGTGCATCCCGTGAACTCGAAAGTGCTCCAGTGACAGTGTGGAAAGTCCTGAAACAGAAGCTGTCTATGAAACCATTCAAATTGTAGCTAGTGCAGAAGTTGAATGACGACAACAGACAAGTGTTTTGAGTTAGTTCGCAGTTGCAACAATTGAATGAGGATGGGGATGGCATTGTTGATCGCTTAATTTTTAGCGACGAAGCCACATTTCACGGGAATGGGAAAGTGAACAGGCATAATTGTTGAATCTGGGGTACAAATCATCCACACGAATATATTGAATTTGAGCGTGATTTCCCAAAGGTAACTGTTTACACTGGATATTCTTACTTGGATGTTGCAGGCTAGGTGGCGCAGTAGTAACACATTAGACTCGCATTCGGGGGGACAGTTGTAGAAATCCACCTCCGGCCATCCTGATTTAGGTTTTCCGTGATTTCCCTAAATCATTCCAAGTGAATGCCGGGATGGTTCCTTTGAAAGGACATCGTCGATTTTCTTGCCCATCCTTGCCCAAAACGCCGAGCATTAGCTCCGTCTCAAAAGATCAAGTTGTCGACGGACGTTTAACACTAAGCTTCCTTCCATTTCCCTGCCGCCGCTGCTCTGGAACAATTGAAATAATTGGCGTGGCAATTTCACGGAATACGAGCTTCGAGGCGGCCAATTAAATACATGCGTCTGCAACAATGCAAGACACTGAAATACACATAGTATAATATGAAACTCTCGCCTCATTTCTCTGGTCGGAGTGTCGTGTGACACCCAAAAATAAGACGTTCAGTCTTCGTGCTAGGACTCGGCAGTTCTGTGTGTTGTCTGTCAACCACACTTATGACAAAGTCAAAAGCTAGTGCAATAATTTAAAACCTTGTTCAAAACTTCATACAAATAAGATCAGATTTCACAGTCACCATTCGCCCGTTTAGGACCAAAGATACGTAACTACATAAACAGTGTTTTGAAAATATCGATTTAAAGCTTTTGTCCTAAAAACTGAGTAATTTTTAATAATTAATTGCGAGTCTTTGTACGGTAAATTAAAAGTTTATTTTATTCATTGCCTTTTTTTACTTATGCCTTACATATTCCATTCACTCTCTAGAATCTAGATGCTAATCATGTATATAGTCACGTCGGTCTGATCCGAAATGGGAGCATAGCTATATCAAGGAACACTTAGATTATTTTTACATTTACTCTATTCATGACGATTTTACAGTCAACAGTACTATGGTTTCCGTAAATGATGCACCGTAAAAAATTTCAGGTGAAAACCGGGATGACCAGCAAGTATGGAAAAAATGTACAGCACTTAGGACGATAATTACAAGTGGTGAAGTGATGAAATATTAGGGCTTCGCTGCTATGTAGTCATGTAATTCGTTCTACGGGTCTCAACATTTCATGCTTCTTAATTTGTAAGAAGATGAACAAATTTCGTAAGCTGCGTGAGATCAAACAGTAGGCATATCACTAGTACTTGTGTTGTCAATACAAGAGAGAGCGAAAAAAGGTTCTTTTATGAATCTAGAAATGTCCTCTTTTCTGAAAACGGACATCTGGTAACCCTATAATTACGTCAAACAAATTTTCACATAAATATTGGTCCTCTTCTGCCTCTAATGGTTAGTGCCATCCAGTGAACACCTCGTGATAAAACTACTTCCACCCTTAGTCAAAGGCTTCAAACGGTTCCTTTTCACGTTTCTTGTGTGTGACGTAAGTCATAGCAGGCTGTCAACAACACTTTACGAAAATATTCCGTTCATTTTATTAACCAAAAATGAACCACTTCTGAAGATTTTTGTAGCATCAACTATGCTTTTTTTTTTTTTTTCACCGATGGATTAATAAAAACTGATTTAAAAATGTTTTATTTGAGTTTGTTAAAAATAATTGAATCAGCGTGAGCATGGCATACATTAATTTTGTTCGCTATTCATTTCAGCGTCGTCCGGTTGTTATTCATCTGTTGTGGAACAAATCGCTAGCGCAGGCTATTGTTTCGCACACTGAATACATTTATGTATTTATTACTTATTTAAAGATCTGTTCCGCTTTGTTATAAAACAGGTCGATCAATATTAATGTCGAAGAAATGTAGGAATACGTTAGGCAATACTCGCCTGACGTTTTATCTTAGATGATAGGTTAAAGGCAAGACCAGTCTATGTTTATGACTTTTGTAGATTGTGAGAGATCTTTTGACAATGTTGAATGGAATGCACTCTTTCAAATTCTGAAGGTAGCAGAGTTAAAACAGAGGGAAGTAAAAGTTATGTACAACGTGTACAGATGGATGGTTGGGTTGTTTATGGCAGGGGGACCATACTGCTAGGGTCATCAGTCTCCTGGTGGGGAGAGGAAAGGAAAGGAATTGCAATCCAGGGAAGAAAGAAGGAAGAAAGACTGCATTAGCTCAGGGCCCCGTGCTTGCCACGTACTGGGGACTTGTGTAGAAACCAGACAGCATTTGCAAGGATCGAAGGGTACGAAAGGGAGGCGTTGATTGGATAGCGAGTAACACAGGGTTAGATCCCTTTCCCATAATCATTCAGGTTCTACATTAAAGAAGCTGTGGAGAAAACTAAGGAGAAACATGAGAAGTAAACGAATTTCGGGAGGAAGAAATTTTGCTATTTGCAGATGGCATTGTAATTTTACGGAGACAGCAAAGTGCCTGGAAGGGCAAATGATTGGAATTAACAGTGTTTTGAAAAAAGGATATATATAATATGAAAACTAACAAGAACAAAACAAAGGCAATGGAAAGTAGTAGAATTAAATCGCGCGATGCTAAGGGAGTTGCAATAAGACCGCATGAGTATCGGATTTTAGAATTTTTATATTTATGGTACGTGAAATTCAGAAGTCAAATAAGTCAGCCAAAGCCGTTCGACGCAACTCTCAAAACTTCTCGAGAAAAATGTCTTTGAAGTATTGTAAGTAACAGTAATTAACAATCATTAAATGAATTTCAGCATCGGTGTAGCTCGGGTGTTCGTTCTTGCCTTACAACCCTAGAGTCGGTGGTTCTAATCCTGTCTTGACAGATTTTTTTTTTCTTCGTTGTGTTCGAATACTTACACAGTTTTAATATCTAATGGTAATTTTTACGAAAATTTGCACGTATTTTTATTTATTCGTAATCTATATCTATAAATGTGAATGTCTGTTCGGTGTACGTTTATCACGTCTGAATCACAAGACATAAAGAACTAAAAATTTGTACAGTTACTAATTTCTACCTGAGGAAGGTTTTAGACACGGTTTTATAGCGATCTGATAGATATTTAGTAATTTGAAGGATATAAATGCGGAACAATAATTACTCTTCGAAAATTATATTTACTCTTTGAAAATGGTTTTATTGGTTGCATTGTTGCTTAAAAAAGGTAAAGCAGTCAACAATCCTAAGATTGGTTGGAACACCAAAGTGCTTTACTAGGCATGATCCTGTTAGGAGGTGGTATGCCGTTGCCTTCCTCCGACCTTCGAACTGACTTACCCAGCCAGTTATAGGGGGACCTACAGTTTAACGTGGGTTCCGAACCACGGTGCTACTCGGTATTTTTCACATGAGCAATGCTGCCAGAGGTGAAAGAAGTGGAAAGTGACGGATAAAAATCCCAGGACCTCGCGGGGATCGAACCCGGGACCTTTGGATTTGTAGTCTGGCACTCTACCACTGTGCAACCGAGGCGCACCATTGTTGCTTAAGGGTTGATAATGATAAATGGTTGGAGTATATTGGGATGTAAAGTTATCGGTGTATATAAAATTCTACATGTGTGTTTGTGTGTGTGTGTGTGTGTGTGTGTGTGTGTGTGTGTGTGTGTGTTCATATTCTCTGCAGCTAAAACTAGAGAACGCAAACGAGTGGTCTGTGTGTAATTGTTGTCCGAAGTCTCCTGTTGTACACCATAGCAGTTCCATGCCGATAGCTATAAGGGGATGGAAGATATGGTGGTTGAAAGTCGCCAAATTATAAAAAAAATTCGGACTGAAGGCCAGCGATGACGTTTGCGACTCTATAGCAAGGCGGTACGTAGACGATATTGGACGCCGCGTTTTGTTGCCCTTCGTGACGAACCATCGTGGGCTTCCATTTCAGCACGATAACGCCCGCCCCCGCACGCCCCCGCCGCGAGTTTGCCAAACTCTACTTTGGCCAGCGCGTTGGCCGGATCTCTTTCCATTTATATGAATATTACTTCTTTCTATTTAACACAAATCTCAAACATGATCTTGAAGTATTTGATTTTTATGTACTTGGTTTATAAAGTAGCAGCAACCTTCCTTCCAAATGATTTGCTGTGTACTTAGTGTTGACAGGGCACGCAGGAAACTGATACATAACCGCTGATTAACTTAAAATCAAACTTTTTTGTGGATCGACCTGACCTTTGACCTGACCTATATTTGGTGGATGTCAGCAACTGTATATTGGCACCTTTAGAAGAGCTCCAAGTGCTCGAAATCGGTTATAATAAAAACCAGTTTAGCTGCAACTGGTTGCTGCTACTTTAAAAACCAACTGTATAACAGTTGCTGACATAGACCAGATAAAGGACAGGACTATCCAAAATGAAGTTTGATTTTACGTTAATCAGCTGTTATATCTCAGTGTCCAGCGTGCCGTGTTAACACTAAATACATTGCCTATTATTTGGAAGGAAGTAAGGAAGCTTAGGGATTAATGTCCCGTCGACAGCTTGGTCATCAGAGACGGAGCTAACTCTCGGAATTTTGGGTAAGGATGAGGAAGGAAATAGGACGGCCGTGTTGAAAGGAATCATCCCGCCATTTGCCTGGAGTGATATAGGGAAATCACGGAAAACCTATATCTGGATGGCTGGAGTGGATTTGAACCACCGTCCTCCCGAATGCGAGTCCAGTGCGTTACCACTGCGCCACCTCGGTTGATGCGAACCATTGGTACGTCCATTCCCAGGTATTTCTTTCCAAATTCTGTGCTTGTGTACGAGATACATATGCCTTTTGCTGTTAGATTTAATCACCTTTTATCTCAGTGTCAGAAGACAAGCAATATGCCGTTTCGAAACTACCTCTGCGTGATATCCACCGCTGTCCGTGCTACGGGACATCTGTTATAGCACCAAGTTTCGATAGACGGTGAAAACTCATATTTTTCATGCGTTTAAAATGCGAAACGGATTGTAATACAGAAGAAGTCATTTCCATGTTTTGATGAGCTGCTGCGAGACTGGCGTTCGTGTCCAATTTTGATTGCATTCTCCCAAAGCGTAGCCCCAACGACTAAAGCAACAGCACGAACATCACCAATACGTTAGGCTTCTATTGCGATTTGATCTTTCATCTGCAAACCTTCGCATTTGAGCGCTCTCTCTCTCTCTCTCTCTCTCTCTCTCTCTCTCTCTCTCTCTCTCTCTCTCTCTCTCTCTCTCTCCCTCTGTGTGTGTGTGTGTGTGTGTGTGTGTGTGTGTGTGTGTGTGTGTGTTTAATATTGGGAAATACAGAAAAGGTATCTGTTTTTCGATGGGCTATACTTCGCAAGTAAATGGAAGACTGTGAAAGGTGACTGTTGCGCTTTCAGCTATTAATGTCAAGCAGTTCACTTTGTAAGTTATGGCTGAATATTTTGTTAGCAGTAAAATTACCAATCGTGTCTTCCTCCTGTCGACACTTTTCTTTTATATTTCCCTCTGCGTTGTTACTAAGATTACTTCAGACCATCAAGCGAAATGGGTTTGTTCCAACGGGCCTTCTATTCCACGAAAATAGAGATGAAATTGCCACGCCTAGCTCGCATACCTGAACATTGTCAACGTCGCCGCGCGAGTCAGTGTGGTGGAGAACGGCAAGGCAGGCAGACAACCCGAGTTCAAGGCTTGCTCAGATCATTTGTTTTTCACACTTATCCGATGACTGTTTGTGCATAATTATACACTTACGCAGCCAGTGTTACGTTATCGCTGGAGTAAATACGACAACAACGTACAAAACAGTAGTCACTATTAATTTTACTTATTGCGCAGTGTCATTTATTCATTGTTACTTTCTTTACTAGCTCTTACATTATATCTGTTAACTACAGACGGCTGCATGATTTCGAAGTATATTTCAATGGATTTAAAAGTGTGCTTCCAAATAACAAAATAAATAAAATAATCGTCGCGCCATACCTGATATGTTAGACGAATAGTTTGTCAATCAGATGAACGTTTCCGTTTCATATGGAGTCTGGGGCAATTCTGCTTTAGGAAACTACTTCTGAAGTTACAGAAATCTCAGGAATTAGTTAAGTTTGTTTGTTTGTTTGTTTGTAACTGTATGGTCCAAACTACTGTGGTCATCGGTCCCTAGACTTTCAAACAACTTAAACTAACTTACACTAAAGACAACATACAGACCCATTCCCATGCTCAATGGAGGACTCGAACCTCCGGCGGGAGCGGCCGTGCAGTATTTTACTTGGCGCCTAGAACCACACGGCTATTCCCGCGCGGCAATTAGATATGAGACACGTTTACAGATACAAGTGCATAAATCTCAACCTTAGACTGTGTGTTGTCAGTGTACGCCTAAATGTATTACGAGAAACCTTACCTCATGTTCAACATTGCCGAAAAGGTGGAATGAGAGAGTTGAACCGTCATGTTACACACTTCATACTTAATTTGTTATAGCATTCACTGCCCTTGATTTTCTCATGCTCCTGAAATTCTTCTTGAGGAACGTTTCATTACGTAATTAACACGTTCTCTTCTGTTCAAATGTTTGTAAACCAATGTGGTGGAACAGGGACGGGATAACTGCGATAGTTAATACAGTTAGTCTTGTTCATCTTTAGTCACTAATCTTGAGAGTATTTTGATACTACAAAGGTTTTATCAGTTGCTAGGACGCTCTTGATAAATTATTTACATTCCCCTAGCAACACCAACTGTCACAATCTAGCCGTGCAAAATTTCAAGACTTCGTCCGAAGTGTCCCGCACCACAATATAAATCAGAAAATATAGGATTAATTCCTTTAAATAGTTCACAAAGAATAAATAAGGTTCTTGTACGAGCGGGGCAAGGAAACCGTTACTAAAATTTTATCGAAGTCAAACACAGGCACTACTGTTTGCTGTCGCTAACGTGTATTGAAAAAATTAATATTCCACCGCCTGCTAAAAACTCTCTTTCCATATTCACACTCGATACCAATATAATATCACATTCGAAGATAGTCAGTAATAATTTCAATCAGAATTTAAATTGTTTTCTGAAATAAGTAGAAGTTCTTCACAAAAATCAAATTACTCTTGCTATAATATATTCTTGATTATAAATAACTCTTCATAAATGTAAGATACTTTTCAATATTAAAAAATATTTATTCTTCTTTTTACTGATACAAAGTCAGTTTAGCAAGAGACCTGAACTTGTACAACCAGCTTGGACTGAATCTCAAACAACAATAATTAATCATTTTCTTCTTTGAAACGATTGACGCGCGGCAATAAAGAAGGCGCAGCTGCATTCGTAGCCCCGTAGCCTTCGGTTAAATTGTGCTAGCGGTCACATACTTCAAGGTTGGCTGCGGCGGCGACAACGCTGCCCTTGTTGATTGCGACGCCTCGATCGTACTTGTAACATAGAGAAATAAAAAATTTTAAGAATCATATTATAAAATAACAATATTTACATGAACACACACACACATATATAAGTTTCGTTTTTCCTATTTACAACTTCGAAACAGAGCTGACATAGGAAAGTGTAGTACGACTATTTTGTCCCACTACACCTATTGGACAAAACTGCTATGGTCATCACTTACGCCGGCCGCGGTGGTCGAGGGGACTGAGGCGCTTCAATCACGGTCTGCACGGCCACTACGGTCGGGGTTTCGAATCCCCCCCTCGGGCATGGATATTTGTGCCGTCCTTAGTTGTAGGTAGTTCATAAGTAGTTTGTAAGTTTCGGGACTGATGACCCCGTAGTTAAGTCCCTTAAGCTTAACAAACATTTGAACATTTGTCATCACTTACATCCTGCTTTAAATTACGCTGATGAGGCTGCTCAGTCCGTAGCATGATGCCTTAGACCACGCGGCCATTCCCCGCTGCTTCTTTTGCGTGACCGACCATTATTTTTTAAATATTTTTATTAACTTCTACATACATACTCCGCAATTAACCGTAAGGTGCGTGGCGGAGGGTACACTGTACCACTACTGGGCATTTCCTTTCCTATTCCACCCCCAAATTGAACGAGGAAAAAAAGAATGCCTATATGCCTCCGTACGATCCCTAATTTCTCTTATCTTGTCTTTGTGATCTTTACGCGAAATGTAAGTAGGCGGCAGCAAGCTCGTACTACACTCAGCTTCAAATTCCGGCCCTCTAAATTTTCTTAACAGAAATTCACGAAAAGAACGTCGTCTTTCTTCCAGCGATCCCCAACTGAGTTGCCGGAGCATTTCCGTGACACTCGCGCATTGGTCGAACCTACCGGTAACAAATCTAGCTGCTCGTCTCTGAACCGCCTCTATGTCTTTCTTTAAATTGATCTGCTGTGGGTCCCAAACACTTGAGCAATACTCAAGACGTGGTCGTACAAGCGTTTTATTCGCTGTCTCCTTTTCAGTGAAGTACATCTTCCCAAAATTCTCCCAATAAACCGAAGTCGGCTGTCCGCCTTACTCACAACTGTCCTTACATGCTCGTTCCATTTCATATCGCTCTGCAATGTTACGCCTAGATATTTGAACGACGCGACAGCATCAAGAAGCTCGCTACTAATGCTGTATTCGAACATTATGGGATTGTCCTTTCTACTCATGCGCATCACCTTACATTTTCTACATTGAGAGCTAGCTGCCATTCTTCGCAACAACTAGAAATTTTGTCTAAGTCATCCTGTATGCTATTACAGTCAGTTACAGACGACACCCTCCCACTCACCACAGCATCATCAGCAAACAGCCGCAAATTACAACTTACTCTGTCCATCAGATCATTATAGAGGTATAAAATAATAGCGGTCCTATCACACTCCCCTGGGGCACGCCTGACGATACACTCGTCTCTGATGAACACTCGCCGTCGAGAACAACGTACTGCGTTCTATTACCTAGGAAGTCTTCCAGCCAGTCTCAAATCTGTGAACCTATTCCATAAGCTCGTATCTTCGTTAGCAGTCTGCAGTGTGGCACCACGTCGAATGCCTTTTTGAAGTCGAGAAAAACACAATCCTCCTGTTGCCCTTCATCCATGGCTCGCAAGATGTCATGTGAGAAAAGGGCAAGCTGAGTTTCACAGGAACGATGTTTCCTAAACCCGTGCTGATTCATGGAAGAAGCTTTTCCGTTTCAACGAAATTTACTATATTCGAACTAAGAATATGCTCCAAAATTCTACATGAAACTGATGTCAACGATATTGGCCTGTAATTGTATGGGTCAGTTCTCTTTCTTTTCTTATACACGGGAGTCACCTGCGCTTTTTTCCAATCAAGAGGAACTTTGCGCTGAATTAAAGATTCGCGATAAATGCAGGAGTCCATTTACATGGTGACTGCGTGCAACAATGTTGTAATGTACTATTAAGTTGTCATCATAATTTTGTTACTATATATGAATTACAGTTAATCTCCTGTTATACAAGAGCTAACACGCTCAGTGGTAAATGTGCATGTTCAAATAACAACCCCATTTAGCGTGCCGTATATGTCACAATGAAATACGCGCAGTCCTCATTTCATGAAACTGCCACTCGTGACGTTTGTGGTGTCGCATTATCTGAATATTATGATATCTGGAAAATGAGCAGACTGTTACGGTATAGTGCCCTAATATTGGGTGTCTTTTTTTAAATTTAAGATTACGACGAAACTATCAGTCTGTAAGTTATAGAAAACGAGCTAAACTATTAATAGGGCATATTTAAATATTACCTTTCAAAAAAATCTGAGTATGTACGAATCCAATATTAGCTGAACAAAGTATAAAGTATCTTTTTCTTTTTTTCCAATGGAAATATGATTTCTGATTCCGTGTTTCCTAATTACAGGTTAGCAATAAATGGTATAACATAACCTTTATTCGCACAAACTTGTTTGATTTCAAAACTACCTCCACCAGACTCACAATGGTACATCACAAAAACCTTTATTGGTTCTTGGAACGAGCTGTAGAGTACAGTACCAAGCAAGAGAGATATTCAGCTTGCCGGAATTACGCAACCACACGAAATTCAAGTACTTCAAATCCCGAGAAATTAATCTTTTGTTTCGATTTGTCGAGAAAAACTTGGTCCTTTTAAGATGAATATATAACACTGATTCTTAGTAAATGGGGTGGACGGCGTTGAAAGAAGAAAAAGCTTAATGGAATGAGCAGGTGGATATAAAAAATTATAGAATTGTGACATTCCTGGCTGTGCAGCAGAATAAGGCTCTAATGTTTAAAAAATATTGCTCATAGGCAGACTGAAATAGCTACACTCAGTAGATGAAGTTCCCGAAGATTATTGCCGTCTTATTCGAATTCGTTAAACCTTTTCAGGCTGCCAATTTTTTAATACATCAAAAGGTCATTCGTTTCTCGTCAATGCATCGAAATATGTCTTTGTTTTGGCGCCTGGATACTTAAAACACGATCTACGTGATGATACACTACTTCGCTGGTGGCGTGTTTTCCATTCTGTTTACCCTCAGACTTCCATTCAAATAAAATTCGCTGTAACAAATTTCACTGAAGTGGTCTAGATTATGGGGTAATGCAATTAGACGAAGCACTCGAGTATCCACTTCCTGCAATCGAGATGGCGTAAGATGATCTGACAGCTCGAATTGCGTTGCCATAGAGACGTTTACAGTGTCGCGTTACGTTATTGGTTGATGCACGCAGGTGGAGGTTGGCTGAGCGAAGCTGCCGCGCACAACTCACTGTAACTCTCAAGGATCAACTTACACCGACTCAAGTAGAGGTGTTTATTGTTTGCTAAAGGTAAGCCATAACCAAGTTCGAAATATGAAGTGTCAAATCAGTGGAATCAGGCTTGATTCCATATTGGAATTGGTGCTCCACGACTGTATTTGATTTGTGGTAATTCTTTCACCGATCAGTCGTAAAAAATATATATTTATTTGCTTGCAAATCTAGATTTCGACCACTATGTGGTCATTATCAATGCTTAAAACCAATTAAAATAATTGAAACGCAACATGGAGGTCGAGATGTTTTAAGTATTTGAATTGGTTTTAAGCATTGATAATGACCACACAGTGGTTGAAATCTAGATTTGCAAACAAATATATATTTTTTACGACTGATTGCTGAAAGAATTACCACAAATCAGTGGAACTCTGTATTGATTAGTTGGAAATTGCGTGACGAAGTCGTAAATTATCAAAACAATCGATGAACGCTAACTTTCGCAGGAAACAGCAGTACATATCCGTCATATAGCAACAGTCAGTATAACGGACAACTGAAAATTTCACACTACACTGCCTGTCGTCATTTCTACATCTACGAGGCGCGTCCAGAAAGTAAGTTCTGTTTGGTAATAAAATGAAATTGTACACAGATACAGAAGATATTGTTATTGCACAAAAATCTAAAACTCTTAAACTACTTTTCCACATAACTGCCGAAATTTTGCAGGCATTTGTCATAGCGTGGGACCAGGTTTTGTATACCTTCTTCATAGAAATCTGCTGCCTGTGTCTTCAACCAGTTGGAAACAGTTTCTTTCAGCTCGTCGTCATTGGTGAAGTCCATAGCGAGAGCACTAATTGTAAACCTACGGTTTTCCTGGGTCTTGTCATCAATCGCGTGGACCAGTTCTTCTGTAACCAAAGGTGGACGCCCACTTCGTTGTTCATCGTGCACATCACTACGCCCGCGATTGAACTGTCGGACCCATCCTCTCACCATCGAATCACTCATCGCATTTGGTCCGTAAACATCGCAAATTTGCTGATACATTTCACTTGGTTTGACTTTCATCACATTCAGAAACCGAATCGTCGACCTGATTTCACAGGCGGCGGGATTTTCAATCAACGCCGACATTTCAAACAAGCACAACAAAGCGTACGTAACTGACAGCGATTTGCAAATGACGCACGTTCTTCTCCTTGATACACATCGTCTACAGCGCATGTGCGGATCTGCAATCGCAGCGCTGCAGCGGAGATAAATTGAAACAGAACTAACTTTCCGGACGCGCCTCGTATTTCGAGGAATCTGTCATTCAAAAAATGTTCGAATGTTTGTATAGCTTATGAGACTTAACTACGGGGTCATCAGTCCCTAAACTTACAAACTACTTATGAACTAACTAATCCTAAGGACGGCACAAATATCCATGCCCGAGGGGGGATTCGAACCCCCGACCGTAGTTACCGTGCAGACCGTGACTGGAGCGCCTCAGTCCTCTCGGCCACCGCGGCCGGCAGCCCTAATCTGTCTGATCTTTGTGATCTTCACGCGAATTATAAGTTGGCGGCAGTAGAATCGATTTGCAGTACGCTTTAAATTCCGGCCCTCTACATTTCCTCAACAGTGTTTCTCGAAAACAACGTCGCCTTCTCTCCCGCGACTCCCATATAAGTTCCCGAAGCATCTCAGCAACACTCGCGCATTGTTCCAACTTACCAGTAACAAACATAGTCGCCCGCCTCCGATTTCCTTCTTTGTCTTCCTTTAAACCGAGTTGAGCAATACTAGCAATAGGTTTCGTACAAGCGTTTTATATGCGGTCACCTTTACGGATGAATCACAACTTCCCAAAATTCTCCCAATAAAGCGATGTCGACCATCCGCCTTCCCCGCGATTGTCCTTATATGCTTGTTCCATTCCATATCGCTGTGCAGCGTTACGCACAGATATTAAGACACGATTCTGTGAAGCAGTACACTACTAATGCTGTACTCTAACATTACGGAATTGTTTCCCCTACTCCTCTGTATGACCTTACATATTTCTACATTTAAAGCTAGCTGCCATTCCTCACACCACGTACAAATTCGGTCCAAGTCATCCTGCATCCTCCTACAGTCGTTCAATGACGGCACCTTCCTGTACCCCACAGCATCATCAGCAAAGAGCTGCAGATTGCAACGCACTCTGTCCGTCAGATCATTTATATAGATAGCAGTCCCATCACACTTCACAGGGGCACTCTTGACGATACCCTAGTCGCTGATGAGCTCTTGCCATCGAGGACAACGTACTGGGTTGTATTACTTAAGTAGTCGTCCAGCCACTCACATATTTGGGTACCTACTCCATATCCTCGTGCCTTCGTTAGTAGTTAGTAGTGACATTAACTTGCATCTCCGACTACACATTTTTCTAATCATATTTTTAGGCAATAATTTACGACACGATTCCACCCGTCTGCTTTCCCACACAATCAACTTGTCGGAAAACCCGTATATGGGGTAATATCTTAATGCTTATGTATTGTAGATAATAAATAATCTGTGTTCATCTTCATAAATTACAGATTACAACAGAATTTACCATCGATCACAGGTCTCCGCCCAAAAATTCGTTCCTTCGGCGCTCACTTGCGGAAATGAAAAGCATTACTTCGCATTTTTGATTATGTCGGCGACGTAAACATATGATTTCAAAATGGGTCAATTTTGTTGCCACAACCGACATTTGGCTTTCACATTCGCTGGCTTTGCAAGGTTACAACGAAACTGTTCCGTCCCAACATAACCTAAACTTTGGGCTGCACTACAGATCAGTCCATCACCACAAACAAGATTTTAGGGGTCAATTTTGTTACCGCAACCGTCATTGGGCTGTGACATTCGCTGGCTTCGATAGCTCACAGCCAAGCAGTTGCCCCCCAACCTAACCTAAACCTCCGGCGGCGCTACAGGTCAGTCTGTCACCACAACCAAGACTTCAGAGAAAAACTTAACTTTATGCGTCAGCGGCTAGCGCTTGCGAGATTAAGAACGGCAGAGTAGCCAATCAGAAGTCGCGTTACCACGGCCAATAAGAAAGGTCGTTACAATTGTACTATACAAATAAGATTCATTTTTCGTGCCGACCATGGAGTATTTAATTGATGCTTTTCCTGCTCTATGGTTGACAGGTTCTCGATGAATCCTTGCCTGGTTAGCAAAGTAGCAAACTTCTTATAACTGAAAAATCACTTACAATCACAGGAAACGCCGCACGGAAATCCTTCAACAAACTTCGAACCTGACTCCACATTTACTCGTCGATCCTTAAACACAAACACTCCACAACTAAAACAATAAACCACAGAACTGACAAAAAAACTTTATCGTACTCACTACTCAATACCTCAGTATCACGAATTGCAACCACAAATATGACAACAGAAAGAAGAATGGCCGTACGACAAAATGCCCATTGTATGTAACGTGCACCACAAGAGAGCGCCACTCGATACTTAACCCTTAATTGCCCTGGCGGGACCATATTTGTCCCCAAGAGTTTTCATTTTAATATTTACTCGCTAGGTGACATGGTGGGGAGCTTAAATGAAAGCTGCCAAGTCTAAAGAAGGTAACCAACATATTTTTTGTACAAATTAGAAATATTAGAAAAAAGTATAAATAAATCTTCAGCGTAAGTATTTATATAAAAATGGTTCGAAAATCATCTTTTTTGTTTGCATATGGCAAGAACCATGCCTTCAGAAGTGCAAAACACGGAAAATAACGTCTTTCTAATGAAAACAAATTTTTTATGTATATTAAAAAATGTCAGATAAATTCAAATCTTTTAAAATAATTTCTTTATGCTTACTTCTATGTTCAAATGGATTTATTTACGTTACAATTTGGTTACTAATTAGAAAATAAACGCTTTACATTCAAAAAGTCATTAATTTTTTTTATATGCCCCAAGAATTTTGGGTCAAAAAATGATTATGCCAGAGTATGAGAGTTACTACCGCCAGGGCAGTTAAGGGTTTATATACGACACCAACAAATAAACACATTTAAAATTAATGCGCATATGATGACGCCATACAACACGACACGCCGACGTCACGGGTCAAAGCCGACGGGTGGAGTCGCGTGCTATAAATGACCCCATTTGTACAAACACACACACACACACACACACACACACACACACACACACACACACACACAGAGAGAGAGAGAGAGAGAGAGAGAGAGAGAGAGAGAGAGAGGTAATATCTCGTTTCCCTGCTTGTCAGCATCTCTGAAACTGCCCGAAAATACTTGGCAAGATTCGCGGCAACCGTCGGAGCGGCACGTGCTGGCCTGGGAATTAGCTATTTCGCGAGGAAGTTGAAGAAACCATTCCGAGCTAAGCGAATGGAGCGGCGGGAGGGGCAGGCAGTTTACTCGGGGCGAAATTGAGACGTGGGCGGGCAAGGTGAGGCGCTGCTCTGTTTCCTCTGCCCTCTCCCCCTCTCCCCTTCTCCCTCCACCTCCCTCTTTCGCGGCCGCTCCGCCTCCTCGCAGCCTGTGGGGGGCGCCGCGACTAATGTTGTTATCGTTATCTGCTCACCTCTTAAATAAACATCCGCTACGGCCCACGACACTGCGGGCGCTCTTCAAACTTTCTCAATTTAAAACTGCTGCTCTGGTTTCATTACTGCAAACCGAAGAAAGCTCTCCGGTGCCGCACTCACATTACATTCCGCCAACTTTGCCCTGCTTAAATGATTCGCGAGGAAGGCTCAGTTTCGCAGCCGGCGAATGTTCGGAGCGAGTCCCTTTTAAACACGCGCGATCCATTCCCAAAGTTCGTCTACGCTTTGGATCGTTCTCGCCATTAGAGTGTAGTACTCATTGTGATTTTGGATTATTTCCCTGATTATTCAGTACTTCGCAGAGTGGCGAATGTAATTTTGACAGTGCTTATACTCCGTTTTTGTTGTGGCTTCGCTCTCACAAGGGGAGCTCGTGGGACGTGTCTCACCAGTTTGTGTGAAAAGAAGCAGGCAGGTGGGCCTTTTAAATTCCAGAAATATCTCGCCTGACTGGACATAGAAAAGCAGAAAGCGCTCGCGAAATATTTCCGATTACAGTTCAAGCTTCGTTTGAGTAACAGTATTTGCAATGTTTGCCTACCACAGTGGGAAAGCAAACTTTGCTAATGTTCCGACCCGGATTATATTCCTGCTGTTATCTCTTAATTTTCATTTTATGCTATTCTAATGTGTAACGTTTAATTGTGAAATTTAAATTAACTTAAACATTTCAGTTTATACAACTAAAAATGATGTGCTCGATTTGATTACAATTACTCCCATTTAATTAATGTACCGTATTTAAACAGTTAATTTTCATAATTCGTTAAAGTTTTAAATGAAAATATTATTGCTGAAAATTCTATTAATTAGGCGGAATTATTTTTAAATCTAATATTTTCCGCTAGATGCTTCCAGTCGTACTCGTTCATTCTTATATCCAGACCAGGTGTCACAAAGTACGAATGACTTTCTTGGCAATTAGCAGAACTGATTACCAATTTAATATTCATAGAATATATGACAATAACTGCGATTGAGCAAAGCTGAAAATGTGTACCCAGCCGGGATTCGAACCCGGGTCTCCCGCTTTCTAGGCAGTTGCGCTGACCCCTACACCACTGGGGACACAGTGATCACCGCACCTGCAAGGACTACCCATGCACGCCTCCCGTCAGATACAAATTCCCATCTTCGCCCTGCCCATAGTAGTCATACTCGTAGTTTAACTAATTCCCGTAAGAGTAAGGGCTTCAAACTTGCCCACCCCTCCCCACTAACAATAGGATCATTGCCCGTCACCGGCATATTATATATATATATATATATGTATGGCGTCTGTTCCGAAAGGACTGACGTCACTTGTGATCCTGCAGTTGTTATTATTTAATATTCATAGAATATATGACATCAACTGCGATTGGGCAAAGCTGAAAATGTGTACCCAGCCGGGATTCGAACCCGGGTCTCCTGCTTTCTAGGCAGTTGCGCTGACCCCTACACCACTGGGGACACAGTGATCACCGCACCTGCAAGGACTACCCATGCACGCCTCCCGTCAGATACAAATTCCCATCTTCGCCCTGCCCATAGTAGTCATACTCGTAGTTTAACTAATTCCCGTAAGAGTAAGGGCTTCAAACTTGCCCACCCCTCCCCACTAACAATAGGATCATTGCCCGTCACCGGCATATTATATATATATATGTATGGCGTCTGTTCCGAAAGGACTGACGTCACTTGTGATCCTGCAGTTGTTATTATTTAATATTCATAGAATATATGACATCAACTGCGATTGGGCAAAGCTGAAAATGTGTACCCAGCCGGGATTCGAACCCGGGTCTCCTGCTTTCTAGGCAGTTGCGCTGACCCCTACACCACTGGGGACACAGTGATCACCGCACCTGCAACGACTACCCATGCACGCCTCCCGTCAATCGCAGTTGATGTCATATATTCTATGAATATTAAATAATAACAGCTGCAGGATCACAAGTGACGTCTGTCCTTTCGGAACAGACGCCACATGTATATGATTACCAATTGCCGACCCATCTGTCTGTTGAGTACCCGAATAACGTCACAAAACGCACTCAGAGCCACACTGCTCCGTCCCTTCTGGTCCCGACTGGCGCACCGGCAGGTCAGCGTGCAATGCGGCATGGCACACGCAGAGTCCTCTAACGGACGACTGCAGAGCTTTTAAGATGCGGGAGTATTAATGGCGCAGTAAGGGACCTTTACATTATCTCTCACACGATTTTGGTGTACTTGTGTTTGTTCGAGCCCTAGTACTTTCCTTGTCAGTAAAATAAATATGTCCCAATGTATTTTAATGGTATATAAAATACAGATAATGATTAATTAAAAAAGAGGTTTTATCTAACTTTTGAAAATGAGGTAGGCGACTTCAGATAATTTAGTTGAATACTCTTTATTAATACACAAGATTTATCTGCTAGAAGTGGTCGTACACAAAGGTATTAAATTATAAATAAACCTTATAATTACTTGAACAGACGCTTTAAACACACTGTGAGAATACGGTAGCAAAATCCCCAACTAAGTAATTATTGACCAACTAAGTAATTATTGACGACGCTCAGATTCCAAGTCCATTTCGCGATCACACGACACGAAATAATCGTCACTCAAAATATTTCAAGTTTCAGTCTGACATATAACATGTCAACACTCGTAAGTTCTCGATTAGAATCAGTTACACTGTTCAATTACCATTTCTAAATGGAATCGGAAAAAGTTGAAGTTTTTTAAACCGGCGCACATCAGCCCTCGGCAAAGTTAAGTCCCGACACGTGGCCATTTGCGGCACAGATTCTGTTTCTGTACCTAAAGAATCACTCCAGACAAGCAGGCAGATCCTTCTTCTTCCAATACGAGACATAAAATATTCCTCTAGCTCCCAAGTAGCCGTCCGGCCGCACTGTTTAAGTATTTATTCGACCACCGCAGTAGCCTGCCCTACCCAATCTCTCATTGGCAGATCGCCATCCACTCCAAACGTAGCAGAGTTCTTAATAGAAAAAGATTTGTTTTGAATTAACTTTGACCACTTCCACAGTAATTTAAAATTTTATAATATTAAATAGAAAAGTTATAAACAGTGTCACGTTCTAGCTATTTGTAAGCAGCACAAATAATGTATGAAATAAACAAGCTAGCCTTCATGAGCTTGACCGTTCCCACTTACGTAAGTTCACTGCCAAAATAATTTCTAAATAAACATATAAACATGATGATAACAGGTACATATCACGCTGCTTGGAATTCGTGAGTTTCTGTGGAGCATACAGTGATCTAACTGTAATTCGTAATCATTTGTAGCCGGCCGCGGTGGCCGAGGTGACTGCGGCGCTTCAGTCACGGTCAGCACGGCCACTACGGTCGGGGGTTCGAATCCCCCCTCGGGCTTGGATATTTGCGCCGTCTTTAGTCTTAGCTAGTTCATAAGTAGTTTGTAAGCTTAGGGACTGATGACCCCGTAGTTAAGTCCCATAAGTTGTACAAACATTTGAACATTTTTGAACATCAGTCTCTAAACTTACAAACAACTTATGAACTAACTTATACTAAAGACAACACAGACATCCATACCCGTGGGGGGATTCGAATCTCCGATGCGAGAGGCCGCGCGACCTCAGCATGGCACTCAAGACCAAGAAATTCTTAAATCAATAGATGAGGATGTGTGGCTTTCAAGAAGATAGTTTTAGGTAATAAGTTGGTGGAATCAGGTGACGCATTCAGAAGTTGGTAATTTTAAGTTTGCTATATTTAGATAATTTGGAAATTAACAATTGTAGTTTTCAAGATATTTAAAATACTGTTGGTTCATGAGATGCGCCTAATTTTTCTGCGTTCATTAGTATATTTTGAATTTGTTGTAAGTCAAAAAAATATTAAGGACGGCACAAATATCCTTGCTCGAGGGGGGATTCAAACCCCCGACCATAGTGGCCGTGCGGACTGTGACTGGAGCGCCGCAGACGGCTCGGCCACCGCGGCCGGCTGTTATAGGTCCATAGGGTGGATTATTTGATTTTGTGGATTATTATTGAATTTTGTATTTGCCAGTATGTCCATCTTTCAACTCGTTTCCATTCTCCATATTGACAGCCATCTTCGCCTACGCTGAGAACTGCTCTGTCCGTTGTCCATGATCGTCGCTAAACGACGGGTGTCACCCAGGTGGAGGTATTTTGTGAAAAGCAGAAAGGGGCTCCCCAGCTGTACGCCGCCGCCCGCTTCCTGCCTGCTTGCTGGCGAGCACTGTTCCCCACAAGTGTTTACCACAGAATAAACATTCCCCGCTATTTCTGTTACCTTACACCATACAAGTGGCTGGTCGCCGTTTTAATTATAAACACAATAGTACCACAGGCACGGTTGATAAAATACCGTTAAGTTAGCGTGAAAAACGGAAGGGAAAAAAACAAAAGTATTCTCACCATGGAAATTTTACGAAATCATTTTTTGAGCAAGAAAATTTTTTTTCTAGAAATCTGCTTACTCTGCAAAGTATTCAAGTTTTTAAAGGAAGGTCTTTCTTCATTCAGTTTTGATGGATACGACGCATATCGAAACATTTGACCTGGAAATAGGAGCACTGGATTGATGCATTATGATTAAATGTGTTAAATTTGAATCTTCTCTTGATGATAGATCTCGGATATATCTCGCTGTTGTTGGATCAGTTCAGGAGTGCTGAAATGTTTAAGTACGTTAAATTTTATAATCAAACATTTAACTTTGGAAGATCTGATATAACATTAAAAAATAGAAGGTAGGGGGAATTGAACCCGGGCTGCAATATTCACGAACTCGCTTATCCACGACAGTACGCCGTGATGGCTACTCGAATGGATTTACACTTCACTTTTACTACAATTGGAAGTCTTTCGCCGGCTGCGGTGGCCGAGGGGACTAAGGCGCTACAGTCACAGTCTGCACGGCCACTACGGTCGGTGGTTCGAATTCCCCCTCGGGCATGGATATTTGTGCCGTCCTAGTTCGTAAGTAGTTCATAAGTAGTTTGTAACTTTAGGGACTGATGACCCCGTAGTTAAGTCCCATAGATTATACAAACATTTGAACATTTTTGAAGTCTTTCGCTCGCGTTCTCTCTCTTCCTGTGGCCCACTCATAGGAAATAATGCAGGAATTTAAAAGCCCAATTTACCTGCTACTCCTCACACACCTGAGCCAAATCAGCGAGACCCATCCCGCGACCTCTCACCGCCAGAGGAGACGTTTGCAAGAAGCATGTCTCCAGTTTGTATGGAAACCATATATAGTGTGTAAGCAGTATAAACTGCCAATCGGAAATCATGTCAGTAGAACAAAAGTAATCCATTTAAAACAAAACGTCTTGTGACATGTTTGTCCATTTCCTACTGTTGTTCCAGAAAAAAATATCTCAGGATAATGTTTTTCGAAATGTAGATTCTGTCAGGCTCTGATGTAAGCAATCGGTTCGTATTATTTACCTCTGGGTTTCGACGTCGCGACCTAGAGTCGATAACGCACAGGCAGCTGTGCCTTGCGCGGTTGACTCATTGTAATACACTTACCGACTGCAGTCGTCCATTTATCTGTGTCGCAGTAATTGGAACTCTGTTGAACGTTCGGATGTCCACGTTTTACATTTCTCTGTTCATACGTTACCTTCACCCGAAGACGCGTCGAGGTTGGTAATATACAAGCAATGTCGTGTCCCGTCAGTTAACAGTAAGAAAAGAAGTACGTCTACTATCAATCGTAAAAATGCTGGATTTACGAATACAAAAATAAATAATATGATACAACAATATTTCGTTATTTCAAGCAGACAGAGATACACTGTCTGGCAGTGGATTCCGTTTACTCCCTTCAATACTCGTTATCTTGGTCCTTATAAATGTTCAAATGTTTGTATAGTCTATGGGACTTAACTGTGGGGTCATCACAAACTACTTATGAACTAGCTAAGACTAAGGACGGCACAAATATCCATGCCCGAGGGGGGATTCGAACCCCCGACCGTTGTGGCCGTGCAGACCGTGACTGAAGCTCCTCAGTCCCCGCGGCCACCGCGGCCGGCTTGGTCCTTATATGCGTACAAATGATAATGTAGGCAAAGGAAGTTAACGTTATTAAAGCTTTATCTAGAAAAGCTAAGAGGAGTTTCCCCTATGGTGCTTCATAGTTGGAATGGATTAGGGAATATACAGTGTGTGTCAAAATTTGCACACGCACACAGCGTGATTTAATATGCGTGCTGATAACATTTTGTCAAGTGGCGCGTGCATATTTTCGTTATCAGTTATCAGTTGGGAAACTATAGTTAGTTACATGTGCGATAAGTATCTTCATTCAGTACTATACAACACACACTTTTAGTGCTTTGTGATAGAAAACGAGCTGAAAATTATGAACCCGCGTTTACGTATATTTCTTTCAGTTTTCCAATATTTCTGTGCCTAACAATGGTGTAGTACACGCAGTATTGTAAACGATATGTCGACTATATCTATAGTTCTTTTCATCGTTGAATATAACTGTCAAAGGTCATAAATGTTAAAAGAAGAGTAGTAATCAGATAAAATTAAATACCCATCATGAGACGTATAGAGCTACAAATGTGAGATGATATACGTATTTACAATAAGTAACAATTGACTGAAAGCTGAAATACATAATTGGTCCACACATCAAGATAATCTACGACGCGTTGCCCTTTCTACAATACGTAATAAGCAGATGAGCAAGTAGCGAAATTCCAAAACACAGCTGTTTGCAATGGCTATTCCTAACACTGTACACTGCCGGTCATCGCTCTCCAATTTCTATACATTAATTTGGAAGGCAACAGCCACAGACCCAAACAAACAACAAAAGCAACGCGCTTTGACAGAAAAGCGGTGACTGGCCGCAAAGTGGTAAAAAGTATCTGTAGCGTTGCATTAACTTCCGCTCAGCTGCCTCCAATATGACTAGAAAAGCACAGTAATCACTGAATGGAAATACAGTGTTAAAACGTGTGATGTGAAACGGAAATACAACCTCATTTAAATTTCTTTCGTTTCTAAATCACTTATGCGCATGCGTGGATGATTTCATCAACAGCGAAAAATCCAACTAATTTATTCTTGTTGCTTAAATCCTTCTTCTTGTCTAAGCTGCTATCGTAACTGCCGTAAGTTTTATGTAGAAGAAATTTTCTACTCTACTGAAGACAATGACAAGGCCAAATTAAATATATTCCGTGGACGAGGTATTTTTTCTTAAATTTCCGTGTGTTCTTTTTTGTTTTATGGATTTCTAGCCTAGCACCGCTCTGGTAATGATTTATACCATTAGTCTATAGTCGATATTCTCCTCCTTCCTCTTTCCGTCCATCTCCTCCCACTCTTCTATCTCCGGTCTCCTCCTCCTCCCTGTATTCATTCCCACTCTCTTTGCCTGTATTCTCCTCTTCTTTTTTTTCTTCCTCCCGCTATTCATTCCCTTTTCCGTCGCAGTCATCTAATTCCCACTCCCTACATCGAATTCCTCCTTACCTTCTTCCCATCTCCTCCTCTCCTGTCCTCTTCACCTGTTCATCTCCTCTTAGTCCGTCTTCTACCTCCCCCCCCTCCCCCGCGCGTACACACACCTCCTTACGGATCTCTGTTCATCACTCCCTCCCTCTCTTTCTCTCCATCTACTCCTCGCCCTTTCTCTGTTCAGCACCCCATAATCATTCACACCCCGCCCCCACTTTTCCAGATAGTAATAAATGCGCATAACTAATTTGGTTGAAATCAATTCAGGGTTTAGGAGGATCACATGCGATACACGGCACACAGACATATATGTGCGATTCTCTGCTGTTTTACACAGTCAATTCCAGAGAGGATGTCAAATGTATCTGTGGAGTTCATCGTGTCGAGTGATATTAGCTCCTGATCCACAGCAACAGAGTTATTTACAGCTTTACTGCGTATCCAACGATCTGCTGACACGGGTTTAATTACATGTCACACTCAACAGTTACCCGGTTCGGCTGTCCGCGGATTGTATTGTTTACGCCTCTACCGCCAGTTGCTGCAACTCCAGCCAATGGCAAGTTACAACGAAGTGGATGACGAAAATATTCTCCTTGCTCAAATAGCTATGCACTATATCATATTTTCATTGTGATAATTTGAATTATACAGAAGTTGATGTGCTCGAGCACCATCTAGTGTTGAGTTAGGGAAAAATGTATATAATTAACATTCAAAATAACTGTATTTATTACATGTAAAAATCAAAAGACAATGATAGTGTTTCCTCGGATCAGTAACTACAATAAACTTTTACGCTTGTGCAGGGAATTTTGCCATATAATCAAACTGTAGAAAAATATTATTGTAATTCAAACGATGCATAGTAAAATTACCCCAATATTAACAGAAGACCCTGAAAGGATTACTTAAAACGATTATCGTCTAACAATAAAAGTCGTACTGGTAAATGTTCGTCTTGTAACTACGTGATGTATTTACACTACGCATAGGCGTAATATTCCGCATTAGGTTAAGTATAAACAAAATTGTCTACTGAAGAGACGTTAAGAGAAGTCACTACTTTGCTCAGTCACGATTGTTGCTTATTAAACCCTTTGTTTCAAGCATAGTATTGGAAGCGAGGCGCTTTGTATGTGCCTTCCGGATAGTGGTCATGGTGTCGCCTTTCAATTCCTCCTCTGACGTCGCAGAAAGGCAGGAGACCCTCAGAACGAGATGAGCTGATCACGTATTCATGAGCCTGGCCAGATTGCACTCGTGGACACTTGGTTAGAGGTGGAGCCTCTCCAGGGCCCAGCTTCCATACCGCTCGCCCAGACCCAGCGGGTAATAATGCTGCACACCTGTTTTCAAATTCCAGAATTAAATAACCGGCCCTCCGGAACGAGTGCATTACATCTTACACGAAGCAAGCTAATTATATTCACTTTAAATACTAACTTTTCTAGCAACTGCACTTTTGCTTTCTTCAATCGTTACTGCTTCGGAACAACCAGCACTTGGAGACGCTTCCTTGAGTAAAAAAAAATCGTATAACAACTTTACTGAGAGCTCGTATCTTCGTATGAAGCAAATATGAAGCATCGTAAATTATTTCAGCAGGAAATGCTTCCAGCGTATGGGATCTTGCGTTGAGTCTGCGTGTTAATTTTTTTCTTATCGAGCGATAGATCATTACGTTTTTCAGATCTCCTGTTCCCATTTTTACTTGTGAGATGATATATCCTAATTTCTGTATTCTTTCCTGTGTTCTTTTTAGCCTTCCAAATTCGTATTATTTTCCTAAATCCGTATTTTTAGTGTTGTACTACTAATAGTAGCAGATGGACTGTTGCAGTTGGGTGCTCCTCTCAAAAGCCTCATTTACTCAGCATCTGCTCACCGCTCAGTTCCAGCTCTTGTTGCCAAGGATTTCCTCCCATAAAATATAAGGGCTGTGCTACTGTTTCGTACAAATTTATTAGGATTCCTTTTCACCTGTTTATTGCGTCATTTGCACGTGCTTCTTTTTTGGGGGGCATGTCTTTTTCGTTGGTAAAGGGGACGGTATTTCTCAAAATCCTCTCTCTCTCTCTCTCTCTCTCTCTCTCTCTCTCTCTCTCTCTCTCTCTCTCTCTCTCTCTCTCTCTGCTTTTCTCCATCTTTTATTCCATTTTAATTTGGAACTAAGTCACGAACTTAAGAAGCTATGACTTTTCTTCTTTGTGTCGAGATTGTTATTTCTTTTATAAATGGATTTGTGAAAAGTTTCCTCTTCGTTAGCTATAAGAATCTTGTCATCAGCAACGAGTGTTGGAGTTAGAAAATTTCGTTCATTAAAGCTATGGGAGTAAAATTATATTTTATACTTCGCTTCAAGTTATCATGAACATATTGACTGCCGCAGAAGGATGGCCTCGGGGTCTGAGACACCATGCCACGGACTACCCAGCCGCTTCAGCTGGAGACTCGAGTCGTCCCTCGGGCATGGATGTGTGTGTTCTCCTTAGGTTAGTTTAACTTAATTTAAGTAGTTTGCAAGTCTAGGAACTGATGACCAACGTATTTTGGTCCCATGGAATTACAAACATTTGATTTGTTGTCGTGTGGCCGCCGGCGGCCCGGGCGGGCGGCTCTGGCGTGCTTCTGACGTCATGTCGGCAGCCAACGTATTAAATAGTGTGTAATTCTAAGCACCAATGACCGTAACAGTTTGGTCCCTTATTTACACGAATTTTGATCATGGTGTCAAGAAGTATCTTAGACACGCTGCATCCTTGCAATAAGACTAAATTTGTTGTCATTTTTACATTTTCTTTCTCGGTAACGAGATTTTTGGAGTGAATGTACATTTATTTGAATAATTGACGCTTTGAAGTAATTATGAATCTAAGTGCCTTTTCTGCGTAAGGTATAGTTTTGCCAAAAGTGGGATCTCTAGACCAATGTAAACAACGTAAAAGAAGATTTTAAGTTCTAAAAGAGTTCCTATTGGTTTGAAGGATCGATAATATAATGCGTAGAGGTATGTGGTAGACTGAAGAAGTGACAGAGTACAGAAGGATCTAACTGCTGACCCGCCGCTGATCTGTTTGTCAGTCGTCATTGTTGGATGTTGGAGCCTGTTGTTTTTCTAGTGTGTTGTATGTAAGTGACTGGCTGCATCATTAGAAGGCCTTACCGTTGTTATTCGCTGTAAACTGTGGTAGGTGAGAGTTTTTAAAAACTGTACTCTGACATTTGCATTTGATTTAGAAAAACTACCTTTACTAACCTTCATACGTACTAACATTTGCTACCTAAGACAACTTTTAAATAACAAATATAAAACTATGTTATTGTTTCCACAAATAACAGTACGACCGAATATTTTCCGTGAAGGAATATCAGGTTGGGGATGAAATGAATTGTATTCCGTGTCTTTCATGTTTGTTGCTGATGAGGGAATACTAACTAGCCAGGACAGTTAGAGTGGTCACAAAAGTGTGTATTTTGGAATATAAGAGCTACGTGTCTTACTGGTGCAATACTTCTATTAACCAATCTCTGCATATTGCAACTCCAATAGGATCTTGTGTTTATATTGAAAAATCTTATGTTTCTGTTACACTTACGTAAGCCTACCACGGTGGCCCAACGTTCTGCGGCGTGCCAGTCACGATCGGCACGACCACTGCGGTCGGGGATTCGAAGCCCCCCCCCCCCCCCTCGGGCATGAAGGTTTATGCCGTCTTTAGTATAAGCTAGTTCATAAGTAGTTTGTAAGTTTAGGAACTGATCACCCCGTAGTTAAGTTCCAGAAGCTCTACAAACGTTTGAAAATTTGAACACACATGTAATATAATATTCTTTAGGAGCAAAGCACATCGAAATTCTGCAGACTTTTATTTCATCTCGTTGAAACATTATATAATGCTACGAAGAATAAAAAATTAATTCAGATATAAATCTAACAACAGTAATGATTTGGGTAAATATCATCAGATAAGAAATGTCGATTGACTATTTATTTTCATATTAGCAGAAAAATCAAATGTTCAAATGTTTGTAAATCTATGGGATTTAACTTCTTTGATTATTAGTCCCTAGTCTTACGAACTACTTAAAGTAAAACGACGTTATAAAAAAGTTTGTCATTGTGATGCTGTTAATTATTTTATTATTATAGCGGCAGCTGTTTCGGCCTTAGGCCATATTTCAAGAAATCTGCCATAAAACTTATCTCTCTGCTACGCTAATTGTACGTTTGTACTTAATGCGTGCAGCTATTAGAAACTTTTATTTAATTTTTATGAAGTTCGTATTTACTGTTATATGACAGTTACACACACATATATATATGACAGTTACATATAACAGTAAATGCGAACTTCATAAAAATTTAATAAAAGTTTCTAATAGCTGCACGCATTAAGTGCAATCGTACAATTAGCGTAACAGTGAGATAAGTTTTATGGCAGATTTCTTGAAATATGGCCTAAGGCCGAAACAGCTGCCGCTATAATAATAAAATAATAAGCAGCATCAGAAGGACAAACTTTTTTATATGTCTTTCACGATATATACTTTGCTGCGGGCTCAATAATGAATAAAATACATAACCTAAGTTCAAATAACGTAAGGTCAACACACACACACACACACACACACACACACACACACACACACACACACACACACACACACACGTTTCTAGTTTTAGATATTACTAGGGTGACCAATCGTCCTCCTCTAGGGAGGGCAGTCTTTTATTGTGTTGGGTAGTGTCCTTCCTCGAGAAGTGCCCTCCTTTTCAATATTTTAAAACTAGTCTGTCAATCTCTGTATTCAGAGATGCCACGCCTGACCGAGGGGATTGAGGCGCTCCAGTCACGGTCTGCACGGCCACTACGGTCGGGGGTTCGAATCTCCCCTCGGGCATGGATATTTGTGCCGTCCTTAGGATTAGCTAGTTCATAGGTAGTTTGTAAGTTTAGGGACTGATGACCCCATAGTTAAGTCCCATAGACTTTACAAGCATTTGAACATTTTTTGATGCCGCGCCGAACTCTATAAGGCTCCCTTCACACCAAGCCACTGAGTAGTGCTGATCGGCCCAACAGTGGGTAACGCAGATGGTAAGTCGGCTCGTGAAGTCGGCGTAGCAGAAGCCGGGCCAACTAGCAGTAGCGGCATCATCAAAGCTGGTCGCGGCAGCATCAAAGCTGCTCACAGCAACAGCAGAAGTCGGCACCAGTACTCAGTGTTAAAAATGTTTGTTAAGCTTATGGGACTTAACTACGGGGTCATCAGTCCCTAAACTTACAAACTACCTATGAACTAGCTTATCCTAAGGACGGCACAAATATCCATGCCCGAGGGGGGATTCGAACCCCCGACCGTAGTGGCCGTGCAGACCATGACTGGAGCGCCTCAGTCCCCTCGGCCACCGCGGCCGGCCAGTACTCAGTGGCTGCGTGCCACGCCGTGCACTGTGAAGGCTCGATCTCAGCAGAGAAGCGCTTGTCAGCCGGTCGGTGTGAAGGGAGCTTTAGAAATGCGAAATTATTTCTTTCTCTGTGCATTATATTCAGGTAAGTGCAATTCATGTTTTATTATTATTTGCGAATAAACCCATTTGGACTATGCAGAGCCCTTAAAGGTGTGCATTTGCTTTGGTCTGTGCCCATATTCTTTTCATTCTCTTCATGTGGGCTTCCTTTCTCTCTGTCCTTTGGTTTCCCCTTGGTCAACTTGCCATTTGTGACTTTTGGACCTACAAAATTCGCGATTTTGGACCTCTTCTGAAGTAATTTCTGGCAATTTCATATATCAGAATTGATCTCACCAACACATTTCATCATGTCCATTTTGGCTTTGCTACTGTTGTCAAACAAATCGTACCGGGATCAGTATATTTTTTATTTTTTTAAAGTTTTGGTTCTGGGGAGTTATGTAGTTCTTTGAAATATCCGGCTAGTTCCTTGCAGTTTTCTTGATTGTTTAGAGCCAATTGCCCGTTTCCTTTTTTGAAGCAATATTTTTCAAATTTAGACAACTGTCCAAAAATTCTGGAATCTTTTTTCATTTATGAATTATCAGAGATATTAATGTATTTTGTACATAATCGGGCATCTGTTTTTCACAAAATTATACAAAAGATTGAAGGTAAACATACAGGGTGTCTCACGGAAGACGCCTGCCAGGCGTCTGCGGATCGCGCGGTACAGCTCCCGGCCTCCGCCACCGCATTCGCCGGCCACGACAGCGCCCGATTCTCGGACTCTATTGTGCCGCGGGCGCATACACTGAGTTAAAGTCTAAACCTAAGCTTGCCTTTATTTACAGTAGATGTTCAAAATGATGTCCCTCTATGGAGAGAGCCGCCTGACATCTCTTGAACACATTTGCGAACACTCGACGAATTTCGGCTGCCGAAATCTGGGAAATGACTAGTCAAATCTTATTTCACGAAACAGTTATGTGAGCAATATCCTGCATCCACTTTTTCAAGAACTTTCACCCAACGAAAAGCTGTACGGTTGTTTCATGCAGGACAATGCAAGACCACACATTGCCAATGTTTCTATGGCAGCAATACGAAGTGTTTTTGATGATAGGATAGTTGCTGGCCTCCTCATTCTCCATATCTAAATCCCTGTGACTTTTATCTTTGGGGAATGTTAAAAGACAAGGTGTCTGCGAGCAATCCCCATACACTCGAAGAGTAGGAAGACAGGATTAGACTAGTCATTTCCCAGATCGGCAGCCGAAATTCGTCGAGTGTTCGCAAATGTGTTCAAGAGGTGTTGCTTTTCTGTTCTTAAGTGACGGTAGTACAGATATTAATTCGTCAGATCGTGTTTCATGTAACCCTTCTCATCTAATTGTACAGTTTCAGTTTCTTGTGCTTAATGATCATACCATAATTCACTTGGTACTGGAAGTAGTCTGTGTTTTCAGAAAGTTGATTACTAGCCATCCGCTCAACCCCCTTCCAGGAGAACCAGGATTTTCTTTCGGGGTTATCTCTCTTAGCCGATATTTACCAGTCATTTAAAGGCGCCGAAAATAAGCTCGCTTTTCATTCTCTCCCCTTGTCTTTGCAACATATAGGCACTTTGTATGCCATGCATTGTCTAGGCGTCTCGCGATTCATGCTTTCTAGGATATGGGGTAGGGTTTGCTGGTTGAGCTGCCTTGAAATCCGTAAGGTCTGACTGATGTCTCAAAGTTCAGTGGACATTTCTCAGAGTTTTGTTTCTGCAGACAGGTATCGGCAGCTCCTTTGCCAACCTTTTATTCTTGGAGAATAGAAAAGAAGAATTAAAGACACCCTCAGACTTCGTAACCTAATACTGTTGGGGTAGAAAGACTTGTTCAAGGAAGACCGATAGGAAAGAAAACAGAAGCAGCCCGACACAAGTAAGTGAAAGCAATGTCAGTCTCAGCTAAGGGTGCACGTGGTTGCCACCAACATTGTTCCAAGACGTGAACTCCTAGAGGTACTACTCTGTGTCTGGAATCTCATCAACTGACCACTCTGGCGTGGGTGACCCTACCAGGAGCACAGCTGTAGCTCTCGCTAGAATAGCTCAGTGGATCCCTGATACACACAAACCTCCCCTCCAACATTAAGGTGGTAGTCTTTCAGGAGGACTATGTGCATGTATCGGCGATAACAATAAAATGTTCTAATATCGTCTGCTTGAGTCACTATATATTGTACTATAGGGGTCAAGGTACACCAAAAAGTGCGATTCCGTAACCCTCAGGCGATGAAATTTATGTAATGTTTTGTTCACGACTGATCACTACTGAAGATTTGAGTCATGTCAGTGTGAATGTGATCGGTTATTTGAGTCTACAGTCTCCTGGTTGTCAGGTAGTTGGAAATACGATTTGCATATACCTGTGCGAATAGGGCGTAACATGCTCCTGTTTTCTCAGTCATGCGACCTTTGTATCATAAATTTAGTATTTGTCCTTGATGATTTTCCATTTTGGATGGCCACCAGCGTACATACGGCACAAGTTACGTCAAGCTACGTTACTAATCAGTGACAGATCATGGAAAGTCACTGCCATCCATAAATTTGGCCGCAACAGTTTTTCTAACAGTTTTGATAAGGAGTTCCAATGTAGAAGAAAATGTAACATCCCGAACAGCTAGGAGTCCAAACAAATCCGAAGCCGAAGAGAATTACGTACGTGAAAAACATAGGAAGACTGATGTGGACATAGAATACATAACATTTCGCAAAAGCGTTTCGAATGAGGCGTGATAATAGAAGAGCTGTCACGAAAAGCTGCATCAGTACTGAGTAACTCCTAGAAAAGTGCTCTGCGACGCAGATTTGATGGAACGACCGGACCCGGTGCTGGCGGTGCGCCCGCGTTACCTCGGCCGTGGAGGCGCCCCCTGTGTTCCCCCGCAGTGGATGGAGGGGACGTGCCCCAAATAAAAGTGCCTCTGCGGGGGCTCGCGAGGGCCACCGCCACGGCGTGATTATGCCGCTCAGGCGGCCGTAGACCCACCGCCGACCTAGGCTGCAACTTCACTGCTGCACCAGACTTCTCACTCTGTGCCTCAGTGCTCTCGTCAAGTGATCTTTCTCAGCGAGGCAGACGTCCACGCGGGGAATTATACGTCCGAGCTAACTCAGCTCGACACTGAACCACTTTCGGTGGATCTCGGTGTAGCGTTATACAATACAGAGGAGCTCTGTAACGGCTTTGTTAATTCAACAAACTTTGTCTTAGGGGATCACTTATTCCTGCTAGCTGTCTCTCGTTGCTGTCCTTATATGTATACATTTATTTGTAAAATTAGACTTTCAATTTTAAGGTCAAGGGATTTTTAACTAGCGCGGCATCTACTAAATAACTGACTACAACACGAGTATGATTGTAATGATCATACGATATATATATATATATATATGTTATCATACATCTCCACCCCCATGAATCACAGACATTGCCGAGGTGGGGTGGCTTGCGTGCCTCAACGATGCAGATAGCCGTACCGTAGGTGCAACCACAGCGGAGGGGTATCTCTGGAGAGGCCAGACAAACGTGTGGTTCCTGAAGAGGGGCAGCAGCCTTTTCAGTAGTTACAGGGGCAACAGTCTGGATGATTGACTGAGCTGGCATTGTAACATCAGCTAATGTGGCTTTGCCACACAGCTACTGCGAACGGCTGAAAGCAAGGGCAAACTACAGCCGTTACTTTTCCCGAGGACATGCAGCTCTACTGTATGGAAATATGATGATGGCAATATGGCATCCTCTCGGGTAAAATATTCCGGAGGTAAAATAGTCCCCCCATTCGGATCTCCGGGCGGGGACTACTCAGGAGGATGTTGTCATCAGGAAAGACAATACTGGCATTCTACGGATCGGAGCGTGGAATGTTAGATCCCTTAATCGAGTAGGAAAATTAGAAAATTTAAAAAGGGAAATGGATAGGTTGAAGTTAGATACAGTAGGGATTAGTGAAGTTCGGTGGCAGGATGAACAGGATTTCTGGTCAGGTGAGTACAGGATTATAAATACAAAATCAGTTGGGGGTATCACAGGAGTAGGACTGATAATGAATAAGAAAATAGGAATGCGGGTAAACTACTATGAGCAGCACAGTGATCGCATTACCATTGTCAAGATAGATACGAAGCCAACACCGACAACAGTAGTACAGGTTTATATGCCAACTAGCTCTGCCGATGATGAGGAGATTGAAGAAATATATGCGGAGCTAAAGGAAATTATTCAGACAGTTAAGGTAGAGGAAAACTTAATTGTTATGGGAGACTGGAATTCGGTGGTAGGAAGAGAAGGAAAAATAACAGGTGAATATGGACTGGGCAGGAGGAATGAAAGAGGAAGTCGCCTGGTAGAATTTTGCACGGAGCATGATTTAATCGTAACAAACACGTGGTTTAAGAATCACAAAAGAAGGTTGTATACGTGGAAGAGAGCAGGAGACACCGGAAGGTATCAGATAGATTTTATAATGGTAAGACATAGGTACCGGAACCAGGTTATAAACTGCAGGACATACCCAGGGGCAGATATAGACTCTGACCATAACTTGTTAGTCATGAACTGTAGGCTGAAGCTGAAAAAACTGCAGAAAGGCAGGAAAATAAGGAGATGGGACTTAGATAAATTGAAGGAAAGTGAAGTTCTGGAGAATTTCAGAGGGAGATTTAGGCAACAATTGACAGAAACAGGGGGAAATAAAACAGTAGAAGAGGAACAGTAGAAGAGGAAGCTGAAAAACTGCAGAAAGGCAGGAAAATAAGGAGATGGGACTTAGATAAATTGAAGGAAAGTGAAGTTCTGGAGAATTTCAGAGGGCGATATAGGCAACAATTGACAGAAACAGGGGGAAATAAAACAGTAGAAGAGGAATGGGTAGCATTGAGAGATGAAATAGTGAAGGCAGCAGAGAACAAAATAGGTAGAAAGGCAAGACCTACAAAAAATCCTTGGATATCACAGGAAATACTAAATTTAATTGATGAAAGGAGAAAATATAAAAATGCAGTAAATGAAACAGGCAAAATGGAGTACAGACGACTAAAAAATGAGATTGACAGGAAGTGCAAAATGGCTAAGCAGGAGTGGCTAGAAGCCAAATGCAACTGTAGAAGAATGTATAGCAAGGGGAAAAGTAGATACCGCCTACAGGAAAATAAAAGAGACATTTGGGGGCAAGAAAAGCAACTCTACGAATATCAAGAACTCAGATGGGAAACCAATTCTCAGCAAAGAAGGGAAACCTGAAAGGTGGAAAGAGTACATAGAGCAGCTCTACAAAGGAAATGAACTTACAGACGATGTTGTAGGAAGGGAAGAGGAAGTAGATCAAGATGAAATAGGAGATACTATACTGAGAGATGAATTTGACAGAGCCTTGAAAGACCTAGGTCGGAACAAGGCCCCAGGAGTAGATAACATACCCTCAGAGCTACTAAAGTCTCTGGGAGAGCCAGCCATGACAAGACTTTTTTAACTGGCGTGTACGATGTATGAGAGAGGCGAAATGCCCTCAGACTTTAAGAAAAATGTAATAATCCCCATTCCAAAGAAATCAGGTGCAGACAGGTGTGAAAATTACAGAACCATCAGTTTGATAAGTCATGGTTGCAAAATTTTAACACGAATTATCTACAGGAGAATGGAAAAGCTGGTAGAAACTGACTCGGGGAAGATCAGTTTGGATTCAGGAGGAACGTAGGAACTCGGGAGGCAATACTCACTTTACGTCTTATCTTAGAAGACAGATTAAGGAAAGGCAAAACTACATTTTTAGCTTTTGTAGAATTGGAGAAAGCATTTGACAATGTTGACTGGAACACACTCTTTCAAATTCTGAAGTCAGCAGGGGTAAAATACAGGGAAAGGAGAGTTATTTACAACTTGTACAAAAGCCAGACCGCAGTTATTAGACTCGAAGGGCATGAAAGGGAAGCATCAGTTGGGAAGGGAGTAAGACAAGGTTGTAGCCTTTCTCCGATTTTATTCAATTTGTACATCGAGCAGGCGGTGAAGGAAAGCAAGGAAAAATTTGGAATAGGGATTAAAGTTCAGGGGGAAGAAATAAAAACATTGCGTTTTGCTGATGACATTGTAATTCTGTCAGAGACAACAAAGGACCTGGAAGAGCAGTTGAATGGAATGGACAGTGTGTTGAAGAGAGCGTATAAAATGAACAATAACAAGAGCAAAACAAAGATAATGGAATGCAGTCTTAGAAAATCAGGCGATGCTGAAGGAATTAGATTAGGTAACGAAACAATGAAGGTGGTAGATGAGTTTTGTTACTTGGGTAGTAAAATAACATGTGATGGTCACAATACAGAGGATATAAAATGCAGAATGGCAATGGGAAGAAAAGCATTTTTGAAAAAGAGAAATTTGCTAACATCGAATATTAATTTAAGTGTAAGGAAGTCTTTTCTGAAGGCATTTGTGTGGAGTGTTGCCTTGTACGGGAGTGAAACATGGACGATAAGCAGTGCGGACAGGAAGAGAATAGAGGCTTTTGAAATGTGGTGCTACAGAAGAATACTGAAGATTAGGTGGGTAGATCGCATAACTAATGAAGAGGTACTGAACAGAATTGCTGAGAAAAGGAATTTTTGGCATACCCTGACTAAAAGAAGGGATCGCTTGGTAGGACACATTCTTAGACATCGAGGAATCGTAAATTTAGCATTGGAGGGAAGTGTGTGGGGTAAAAATCGCAGAGGGAGACCAAGAGACGCATATAGTAAGCAGATTCAAATGGATGTGGGTTGCCGTTCTTATGAGGAGATGACAAGGCTTGCTCAGAATAGAATAGGGTGGAGAGCTGCATCAAACCAGTCTCCGGACTGAAGACCATAACAACACAATCATACACTTCCCAAAACACTTAGGCAATCAGTTGAGATATCATATCCAATATACATACCGTACCGTAACGCATTTTATTCAGCTATGTGTTACAATTGCAGTTTGTGTGTGTTATAGTACGATATTTTGCTGTCTCAACTGTTTGTTGAAGTTTACATGGCGTTTACTTAGAGAGAAGCACCATGGGGCTCCTGTAATAGTGAAAAAATTATTCTCTTCGCCTTCTAATATGGTGTGTGGTCACCTCGAATGGCCAGTACAGTTGCTCACCTGCGTGGCATGGTCAGTATGAGGTTATCAATGAGTTCTTGAAAGATATTTGGCCAACCTTCCATGAGCGCAGTTACGAGCTCTGCAACCGTCACGGGAGGTGCTGATCTGGATATAATGCGTCTCCCAAGTGCATCCCAGAAATACTCAATTGAGTTGAGGTCCGGTGAACAAGCTGGCCATTCAATTCGTTCAGTTCCTTCAGCTTCAATCATGGTGTCCACCAGCGCAGCTATGGGAACGAGCGTTGTCGCCCACCATAAGGAACCCATCTCCAAAGGCACTAACGTAGGGCACAACAAAAGGTCGAAGAATGTCGTCTCATTACCTCTGAGCAGTCAAAGCGCCATTCTGAACGACATAGAGGTCCGTACGTCCACCAATACTGAATCCTGCTCACACCATTCTTCCACCACTATATATGAGGGGTATTATTCCGATTTCCGCGTTCACTCCTGATAAGGGAACGATGATTGTCAGGCTGAACACCAAATTTTGACCCATCTTTGAAAAGAGCCCGGCGCCATTCGTTACGACTCCAATCCTGATGTTCCACGGCCAGGTTTCTGCGGCTAAACGGTGTCGTGGTTTTAATGGGGCGCACTCCATTGCCTCAGTGCGTAGAGGCCACATTCCCGAAGGCGCTTTCGGAATTTCTGTGTTGCTATTGTTTGTCCAGCTGCTGCCTGGAGGGTGCGTAGGTGCTAAGTTGCATTCAGATTCTGTTTCGACGTGCTGTTAAGGGAGATAATGGTCTTATCTTGATGATGTTCGCCGTGGACGACGTAGGCGTTGCCTTCTTTTAACGGTTCCTGTTGCCTGAAATAGCGTCCAGGTCCTGGAAATGACACTTTGAGACACTCCAATAGCTGCAGTCACCTCCCCATTCTAACCTTCCTATGGCTCTTTATGTCATAGCTTCGGACAAGTCACATTGTTGATGCATTGCACTACCTGCTCAGTACAGTATCTGAACCCAAGTGCTTGTGTACTTCGTTTAGTAGAGTAAACACAAGTTAACAGCAATCCCCTGTGCAGCGACTTTATTTTAGTAGCACTATCTCGTTGCCGTAATGTTGTCTCCAATTCGTAGAACCGACAGAAAGACGACGAATCATTTTAGTTAATTATGCAATGACAATTCTTCAGAACGTTAGTCATTTCAAATAAGCGGCTAATTGTTTGACCAGTGTATTTCTGAGACATAATTAAGACAGTGTTCCGACAGCATTCTCACAATGAAATGGAAAGGTCTCAAAGCATTGGTAGACACTCGAAGTATTGTGGAAATTCAGCAGATTTGCTTGTTATTCTACTCCTAACTTAATACTTTTAATCTAGGTGCTCCAGGGTCCATGTTCTTGTTGTTGGGTGACACAATCAATATAATTTATCACTAGAGGTTCAATCATTTCAATATCTGGCAAGGTTCATAACTTTGAATGAATGTTGACAGAAGAAGTGAAACACAGAACATACATGGGAAAGAAAGCGTTTGGGAGAGTGAAAGATTTACTGACAGCCAGCAGCATACCTTTTAACTTCGGAAGAGGTTCGCCAAATGCTTCGTGTGGAGCGAGGTGTCTTATGGATGTGAAACATGGACAGTTAGAATATGTATATGAAGAGTTTGGAAACGTGGCTGTGGAGAAGAATGAAGAAAATGAAATGGACTGACAGAGTCAGAAATAAGGAGGTGCCGCGATGGAGTAGCCGAGCGGTCTAAAGCGCCTCGCTGCGGAGCGTGCGGTTGTTCGCCGTGGAGGTTCGAGTCCTCCCTGGGGCATGGGTGTGTGTGTTGCCCGTAGGTTAGTTTACCTAGGTTTAAGTAGTTTGTAAGGTACGGACTGATGACCATGCAGTTTGGTCCGATAGATTTAGACATTTGAACATTTTGAAATAAGGAGGTATTGAGCAGGGTAAAAGAGGAGAGGAACTTCATGAGGGTGTGATACAAAATACGAAAACATCTTGGATGGGACACACATTACGCAGGAAATGTCTATTGCAAAGGATAATGGAGGGAAAAGTAGAAGGAAAAAGAGGGAGAGGGAGAAAAAGATTGGAAATGCTAAGAGATATCAAGAAAGGAAGGAGTTAAAAGGAAATGGAGGAGGATGCCCAGGACTGAGAGACATGGATGTCCAGTTGATACTTGCCTGAGGAAGAAGAATCATAATTGTCCACAACGAGGAGGATACTCTGCAAATCACATTTAAGTGCCTGGCAGAGGGTTCATCGAACCACAATTATACTATTTATCTCCCATTCCATTCACGAATAGCGCGCGGGAAGAATTAACACTTGAATCTCTCTGTTCGAGCTCTGATTTATCGTATTTTATTCTGATGATCATTTCTACCTATGTAAGTGGGAGTCAACAATATATTTTCGCATTCTGATGAGAATGTTGGCGATTGGAGTTTCGCAAGTAGCCCACGCCGCAGCGATAAGCGCCGTTGTTGTAATGTTCCCATCCCAGATTCTGTATCATTTCCCTAACGCTGTCTTTCCTGTATCGTGACAATACGAAACGAGCTGCCGTTTTTTGGACTCTTTCGATGTCCTCCGTCAAACCCACCTGATAAGGGTCCCACATGTCGTTATGTAAGACCTAAGTAGTATTCCTTGAACACCCAGTCGTCTGCTATAATATCCACTGGAAGTGGATGCCATTTAGTAGAACACGTCGCACGGAATTATGAGTATGGAGTCCGACACCCGTGCCGTTGTGATACAAGTGAAAATTCCGTCAAGCAGTAACGGAACAAGCCGTGAGGTGCTCAATCTCGGACGATGTGTGGCACAAATGTGGTGCCTCGCCTGAACGCCTAGCCGTTTACACGGCGGAAGCTACCTCACCGCGGCGGTTTTACTCCTCGCGAAGGTGTCGGTGGCTGCGGCAGAGCGCGCCGTAAAAACTGGGTTCAGCTGCCGATCCGCTTATCGGAGCGCTAGCAGCTAGCAGGAGCCGAAGCGACAGCCCGCCCCGCCCAGCCGAACCGAGGGGCGCGGCCCGTAACGAGCGCCCTCGACAAACACGGCGCGCCTCGCCTCTCCTCCACGGCACGCCGCCGCCCCCCCCCTCCCCCTCCCCACGCCTTATCAGCGCAGCGCTGCGGCAAGAGGATCAGCGCGGGCTTCCGTCTCCGTGAGCACACCGCGCCACTCACACGCGCCGTGCCTCAGCTACGGTCGCGCGGATAACGTACTCGCCAAACGACGGCCGCACGTTCCGCAGTCGTTTTTAGCTGTTGGGCACTTCGGCATTCTCCGGTGCTGCTCGAAACACCGGAATGAAAAACTAGAGATGGGAAGTTCGTATTGACAGGGGCTCTACATTATGCAGTGTCGGCACGCAGATTTGAAGTCGACATCGATATCGCGGCACACCACAACCCCCGCGGCACACCACAACCTATCGATAAAATGTGCTGCGACTCCCGTTGCAGCTATAAACCGAAGGTAGTAAATCAGTGTGACTTGAGCAGACGAGCAGGATGCCTAGCAGACGTATGCGCGATCCCTTTCGTCATACCAGTGAGTTAGAAAGAGGGTGATTTATTCGCGGCAGTTCAATTGTTCGTAGAGCTTATGGGACTTAACTACGGGGTCATCAGTCCCTAAACTTACAAACTACTTATGAACTAGCTAATACTAAGGACCGTAGTGGCCGTGCAGACTGTGACTGTCGCGCCACAGAACGCTCAGCCACCGCGGCCGACGCATCTGTCAGAGAAATCGCTCTCTGTATCAGACGAAGTGTTTCGGCAGTGCGACGGGAGTGTGCAGAATGGTTCACGGAAGGCTTTAAAACGCGAGGAGATGGGTCAGATCGCACGGACCAGACTGCCCTTTCTCCTCAACAGAAACTTCACTGACTTGATATTACCCTGTTGGAGATATGTGTCCGTTCAGTCTATCACCATAGCGGTCCCGATAATTTCGGGCAGTTCGCTAGTGGGCCAATCGCAACATAAGTGCATAACGAGTCACTGCAGTCTACCCTGCACCTCTTGTAGCCGTTGCCGCGCGGCATTGGCCGAGCGGTCTGTAGCCCATGTTGCGGCTCGCGAGGCCTCCCGCGTCGGAGGTCCGAATTCTCCCTCGGGCATGAATGTGGAATATCCTTAGGTTAGTTTACCTTAGTTTAAGTAGTTACGCACTAATAACCTAGCAGTTGAGTCCGATAGATAAAATTTTTTTTGCTGTTTCATAGGGCTTTCAGCACTATTGTCCCCCAATACGGCTGGGGCATTTGATATTCACGTGACATGTGTAAACCAGAATTTTCGTGTTAAATTGCACTGCAATGCTGTTTCATGAGAAATAACAAACGAGGGCGCAATCTGACCGCGACCTAACGTTCCGTCGCAGAGTTCTCTCGATGAGATCAGTCTTGGCCTGGAGTCACGATCGATAGCTTCGCACAGCACAATTCCGGGAGTAGCATCGTTATTATGCTCTCCAAAGCATAAGGTGAATAGCTTTTTTCTGTAGGTCGCCGGCATACGTACCCACAGCGGTCATCCTGGATAGTGTGGGACCGCCAGTCATCGCTGAACACAGTACAACAGTTGGTGTTTGTGTCCCACGACAACGCTCTAATCTGAACCTCTCGTATTGAAGTGCTAGGGGCAGCCAGAGTTGAGGACGGTAGGACTTAATTCCGGCTTCCCCAGTCTCCGGCCAGCCGTCGAACGTGACACAGAATGGTGGACTTCTTGTCAAACGGCAGGCGCCAGTGTCGAGAGTTAAGGTGTGCTTGGTGGACACTAGAGGTATCCTCGCTTGTAGTGACCATACTCCTGACGCAAAGAGCTGAAAAAACCTTTGGGACTTCCGAGTCAACTTTGTCAAGGACTAAAAGAGGGAGAATTTGGAAGAAGTTTCTAGTCACCTACAGAAATGTGTGCGCTTCAAGTAACATCCAAATGCAAAACCAACAAAATTCTTCAATGTGCAAAACATCCAGTTGTAAGATATTACAAAAATTGTTCTGGCACTAAGAATGACTGTCTTAATTTCAGTCACTGTAATATATTTAGAATATATTTATGAATGCATATTGCAGAAAGTATATAACACGTCGATACACTATTCTGGTAAACAGAGAAGATAATGCCTGGTTTTTTAAAACTTGTTCCTTAGCAGCTTCGTCAAAACTGTTCTCGAAGTCTGTAATCGTAACTTACTACTTGAATTAACATTAAACACAGCCATTTTTATTGCCAGGGGTAAACGTCGATAAGGTTTGCAATTAAGTGACATGTAACTAAGAACGTGTACCTTCGCGATCAATAAATTTGACAATATCCAAATCGCTGCCACCAATTTGAATTATGCTTTTGTCATTAGAGTACAGTAACGCAAAAAACACCCTCGTTGTATATATCTAATGGAACAGCCAGTCTACATTCTAAATAGAGCACGTCCGTATTCTTCGTTCCAAAACTTAGCTGCCAACCTGTGTGCAGTAAGCATGTCATCCTGGCAACGCTTGTTGGGATAGGTGAATGACTCGTAATTGGGGCGAACGGCAAAGTTTTTTGTGGTGTCGCGTCGGCGTTGGTGTGGGTCGTTGTGTGGAACAAGCGGCGAGCCGACAATAACCAATCACGGAGATAGCGGGCTCTAATCCTGCGCGAGTAACGGCGGGCCACGCCGGATAGCCAAGACAAACGCCCGCTAAAACTGTTGCCTCTGCCACGCCGGCTCCACCTGCTGCGTGCCGCCGACCGTCGCTACTTTCTGCAGCCAAAGCACATTTACAGTACATTCTGTATAGCTTTCAGCTACCTTAAAGTATTAATATGCTTGCGAATATCACATAGTGTCGTCGAAGACCAATTCCCTTACGGTATCTTGAATAATAGCAACCAGTCGCCTTTTATGCAAAATCGTTTTTATTGCGTTTTTTCCATAAACGGTTTCGATATGCCTAGCATAACATCATCATGTGGTGAACGGGTTTTTAGGTTACAAATCGCGTGTAGTGGGATTTGTGCATCTGTTACAATTACAAAAAACGAAATAAGTGAACTGTCTGTCTGTAAATCGATCGGACCAAACTGCGTGGTCATCAGTCCGTAGCTTACAAACTACTTAAACCTAGGTAAACTAACCTAAGGACCACACACACACCCATAATAAGTGAACTATGTGGCGAGCATAAGTGCCATAATAATATTGACTTAGGACTAAATGTTGCTACTTAAAATTTGTGATATCCATAAATCCATTGCCGCAATTGCTAGCATGCACATACTTATTGTGCTGCCTAACACTTTAGACATGTTATACTGCAGAAGGTGTTGTGCAAAGATTTTGTATAGGTACATCACCGTTGATTGACACTTGCATTATTTGGTAATTATACATTTGATTTAGGATATGTCATAATAATTTCTGATATGTTAATGATAATTATTGTGGCAATGGATTTATGGATATCACACATTGTAAGTAGCAACTTTTACGCCTAAGTCAATATTATTAAGGCACTTATGCTCGCCACATAGTTCACTTATTTTGTTTTTTGTAATTGTAACAGATGCACAAATCTCAACCACCATTTGTAATGTAAAAAACCCGTTCACCATCTGATGATGATATGCTAGGCATATCGAAACTGGTTATGGAAAAAACGCAATAAAAGCATTTTGTTCAAAAGGCAACTGGTTGCTGTCATTCAAGATATCTTATTTCATCACAGTCGCAGTGTTCCTCATCCAGAATGGATAAAAGTTTTAGTTCAATTCCCTTATTTCTGAATGAGATTCAAAATCCGTCTTAGTTGCATTAATCTCTCAACATAAAAATCAGTTGCTTTGCGTTAATCTCGTTAAAACTCAGAAATTTCCTGACCGATTTCTATTATTTTTTTTTGGTCCCTTTTGTATGTGGTGTTTTATAAAAAAAAAATGAACAACCGAAAAAAAAAAAACACAGATATTTTTGTACAGATGTCGCCTCTTGGGATTAGATTCGTCTTTATGCGCTACCATACAGGTCTTCTAATGACGATAAAATTTTGCATACTTGACCTTCAGAACAATAGGGATGCTACTGTCCAAACGATAATTACTACGGTGCATGGCGGAAGGTACCTCATTCGTGACTTGGACAGTATTTTACCAATCACCTTTAAATTTTGGATATATTTGTAATTTTTCGCGTACAGGGAAGGGGAGGGGAATGAAAGAGGGAAAGGAACAGACTGGCAGAGTGCGAGGGCAGAGGCAGGGAGGTGGGTGCGTGGGCGTTGTCACAGATAGTGTGGGGCAGAGCATGGGCTAAATACTTAAACAAATAACTAGCCCTGCACGCCAGGTGTTCAGCCAGCCGAAACAGATGGAAGACAATGATGAAGGTAAGGAACAGAGAGTTTTGATGAAAGCGTGTAGGATTTACATCCAATTCTCATTCATGTTTAGCAGTTGCAAAGCATTGCCGGTTTTGCTACTTACATCAATGGAAATCATCAGATTACTAACTACAGTACATACCTCTTCAAATATTATGGTTACACCCAGGACATTTGCGTTCTTGTCAATATTTTCATTATACTGCTATTAGAAATCCATTTTGTGGGCCTGTCCATCATTGCCAATCTCAGTACCCAAAATATCAGTAGACAGAGTCCGAAGAAATCTAGAAATTTCAGGAGATTCGTTTAAGTAATAAAACAAAGACAACTGTTTTTCTTTGTTGGTATAGCTGTTGCAATGCTTGAAATAAGTAAGCCGGCCGCGGTGGCCAAGGGGACTAAGGCGCTCCAGTCACGGTCTGCAAGGCCATTACGGTCGGGGGTTCGAATCCCCCCTCGGGCATGGATATTTGTGCCGTCCTTAGTGTTAGCTAGTTCATAAGTAGTTTGTAAGTTTAGGGACTGATGACCCCGAAGTTAAGTCCCATAAGCTATACAACCATTTGAACATTTTGAAATTAGTAAATTCGTTTCTCTCGTTTTTTATCCCGAATCAAGTTTACATTAGCACTAGTAACAAAATAAACGGCCAGTTTTAACAAACATTATTTCATATTGGCGAAGAACATGACGTAAAATAATTTTAAAAATAATAAAAGTGCAACTGTGAAAAAAATGATATTTGCCAGATAGTTTGGAAATACTTTAGCTTCTTTAATATTACCACGAAATTCGTCACCCGATTGAAAAAAGTCACAAAAACGTAATGTTTTTTGCTGAACCTCAACCGTACTTGCAGAACTACAACACGGAACATACTCTCGAGCTGAAATTTATAATTATTACGCCAAAATTCCGTGCAAAACAACCTCGTCTTAAGCCCCTGTCATTACTGATTTGATTTACACTTCAGTGCACTGTACTTCGGGTTTATAATCAAGTTACAAACGAGAACTGACCTGTGTTTTGCTCAAGTGTTTCGGATCCTCAATAGATCGTTTTTGAGGAAGACATTGAAGCAATTTAGAGGCGGGTTGTTAGGTTTTTTACTAGTAGCTACGATCAACGCTCGTGTGTTACGTAAATGCCTCAGTAACTCAAATGGGAATCGCCGGAGGAATGGCGACGTTTCCGAGAAATTTAAAGAACTGGAATTTGAATTTCACTGCAGACGATTTTACTGCCGCTAACTTATATTGTGCATAAAGGCCACTAAGATAGGAGAAATTAGAGCTCATACAGAGGCATAGAAGCATTCGTTTATTTATTTATTTTTATTCGCACGTTTATGATGATTTTCCTCAGCTGCAGCTATAGCGGCTGATCTGGCACATTAAATAATGTAGGTATTGCATCCCATATACGTTCCTTACGTTCAACACTTACTGATTTGACTGGAATTGCAGTGGAGAAACATTGACGTTTCTGGATAAAAAAACCGACGTCTTTCTGCAAGAGATCAGGTCTTCTGTTGTTTATCAACCATTTTTTGTTCTTAATAGAAAAATGTAATACTTCATTAAAAACTCATAGATATCAATTGCATCTTAAATAAAAAATTTTACTGCAATGTAGCGTTTAATACCTTACAAAACTTAATAAAGACAAATGTGGAGTTAATGCTGATTTTATGTCACTACATACCTTCGTTTCGGAATCAGAAGTAATTACACTCAAAAGTGTGTGCGTTTGAACGAAAGACGAGTGAAGTATAAAAATGTTCGAATCAGTAGACGCCGTACCAAACTGTTACATACGTCAAAGAAAGTAGCTGTCATGTAAGAACAGCCCGTAACAGGAATCTATGTTTCTCGTATTTTTATATTCTATTTCAGCAGAATGAGTGCGGATATAAACATATTCGTAAACATTGCATAATGAATAAGTTGTTGAAATTCGGCTGTTTCTACATTTATTTCACAATTACTTATGCCTCTAGATATTTCAGGGGGGGGGGTTGTTCGAATCCCCTCTCGGGCATGGATATTTGTGCCGTCCTAGTTCGTAAGTAGTTAATAAGTAGTTTGTAAGTTTAGGGACTGATGACCCCGCAGGTAAGTCCCTTCAGCTTAACAAACATTTGAACATTTCTACATATTTCACTAACACTAGGAAGAGAAAAATTACGGAAACTATTTGGTTAAGTACGTAGAAAAGTAACAGCAAACAAATATTACTCTTACGGAACCTTGCACACCACTAGGAGCGCTACTGTAGTTGTAACTGTCAGCCGGTAACGCCTTTCAGAGCAGTGAGTGTCGCGACCATGTATGTTAGACTGTAGAGATGGGCAATCTGCTCCTGAACTGATTCAAAGAGCCAGATCCTTCTAAGGAGTGAGTGATGGATGAATCCAAAAAAAAAAAAATAGTGGTAGTTCATCTGATCCGAAAAGTCCCTCTGGTGACAGCAATGAGCTACATAAACACCCCTTGCCACATTGTTCAGAAGTTTCCTAAACCCCTTGCCACATGCTTCAGAAGTTTCCTAAGCTACAAAATAAATGTGCTATAGACAAAGTGCAAGTATAAATCGCTAAAAATGAGCGCCTAAACACGTGCAGCGCCTTCGTGCTGCGAGTCGAGAGTCGGTGAGTCGTGCTAGCAGCACGGTTCAGTGAGCGCGCGGCTCCTGACTACCGCAGACTCGCTGCTCCCCACGACTCCGGCGATCGAGGCGATCCGACAGCCACTGAGTCGGTGAGTTAGCTGGTTCACCGGTTCACCTCTCCTCACCACTCTCCCGACTCCGCTCGCCTGCGGAGCCGCCCGTGTGGCGCGCTGCTCATTATTCCCCCCCACTCCTCTGGCGAACCGCATGGTGCCGAACAAAGCGACTTCGCGCATTCTCTGTTCTCTCGACTCCTGTGTTCTAATAAAGCTTGCAGCTCACTTACAGAAACGATAATCTGAAGCAACAGAAACCGTCATATTCCTATTTCGAATAGTACTCGAGATGAAACGTATTTATTTATTGTTACATGTTTTTTCTTAATAACAGGAAATCTACAGTCGGTAGCAAAAACGCGTTACAGTACAAAATTAAATTATATAAAATTTCTGCGAAAAAGATCCTACTCCATTTTTCTCTAACACTTGTAGTTTGTATGAGGGGAGTAAGAGAGACAAAGTCTTGTGCAATGTGCATTCTGTTGCTTAAATTTCGTAAGTCCATATCACACAGTTTCCTGACATGATAGTCGAGTGTCCTCTAACAAATTACGCGTCTTTTATGCATCTACCTTATTTTGGCACGTTGAAAACAATGACTATATAATCGAATAACAAAGTAAACAACAATGTGCATTAATGTTTTCTATATCTGAAAATATTCATTCTTCGTTTGTGTGGCCACCATTCAGTTTCATGAATGTGTACATTTGAAATTTTTGCTGCTGGCGTCAAATCTTTGACAGTAACAACAAACTTGTTTTCAAAGATAGAGAGAGAGAGAGAACACTAGGATGTCAAACGAGATGTCTATAATTACGTTTCTGAGTAAAATATCTTGCTGTAATGTTTCATGACGAATTTAATGTGTTTGGTACAGTAGGATGTGTGTGTTTGCAATTAAAGATAAATTATATTGGGAAGCTCTTAAAAAAATAATTCGCATTGCTCTGTATAGAGAATATATAAAACTTTGCACAAATAACAGGTGAAAGGGTTGTAGTTACAGGAACTAAAAATATAAGGTGGAACGGGAAACTTAGAATATAGGAGCCCAGAACGCTACCCCCTGTACTACACCGACTCTAAGAGTATCACCGCAGTTATTTACCTAATTATTTCTTTAGCTAAGACTCTCTTCGAACTTAGTCAATTGTTGATGGTTTGTACTCACAAAAGAAAAACTCATTGACGACATAGTCGAAAGTATCTGTACTCGTCGTCGTATTTTCGAAGAATTTGGCTGGAGATTTTCACAGTCTTTTTTTCGTACTCGAAGTTACGAATGAAATAGTCCACGAACATTCCTCGCTTTGTAAATTTAATGGACATTACTCTTTTGACGCCTTATTTTCGAAATTAAATAAAACTTTATTGCTTACTCTGGAGCTATCATTATTTTACTGTTTATGGGTGCCAGACTTTTGTTTTTAGATAACAAGAGATGGGTTCTAGCGGCCATCTTGTAGCGAGAATCTGTCGCGCTCACGTAAGACACCCGGCCGTGTCGCCGAATGTTGCTGCTTGTAGCTGCCGTGCTGCGTCGCTGAATATCGCGCGCTGTCGCTCGCTTCTGTCGCTCACGTAGGACACGGCCTTATTGCGCACGGCTATTCCGTTGCGGCAGTTGCCACATTTTGCACGGATCTCTCGCGATATCTCACGTTTCATTCAAGTCTCTTAAACTACTCACTGTATAAATAGGAAACTAGTATTTTTATTCAGCAAAATATTGTATTTTTTAATGAAAGTATAAAAATAATAATTTTTCTTTTTACAATTATTTCACCTGCAAAAATATTTAAATTCTGTTATAACATGTTTAATTTTTAATGTAGGTGAAACTAACAAATTTTAATTCTCGAAACTACTGGCTTGCAAGAAAATTATTACTCTTCTTTCTTCTTTCACAATACGGCCAAATCAGATAAAAGTATAGTGACAAAAAAGCAACGTGACATCGTTTCACGTTTTTTATTAGTTGGTGAGTCGGTGAACCACGAAAAAGAAATAGTTCATCCCAGTGAATGACTATTTCTGATCCGATCTCTGAAAAGATCGGTTTGGCCCATCTCTATTAGACTGTGGTTGGATGTTTCAAACCAAAACGCTGCAGCGATAAGGACACGCGCAGTCTGTTATCTTTGGTCTATACAGGGTGTTACAAAAAAAAAGTACGGCCAAACTATCAGGAAACATTCCTCACACGCAAAGAAAGAAAATATGTTATGTGGACATGTATCCGGAAACGATTAATTTCCATGTTAGAGCTCATTTTATTACTTCTTTTCAAATCACATTAATCATGGAATGGAAACACAGCAACAGAACGTACCAGCGTGACTTCAAACACTTTGTTACAGGAATGTTCAAAATGTCCTCCGTTAGCGAGGATACATGCATCTTCCCTCCGTCGCATTGAATCCCTGATGCGCTGATGTAGCCCTGGAGGATGGCGTATTGTACCACAGCCGTCCACAATACGAACACGAAGAGTCTCTGCATTTGGTACCGGGGTTGCGTAGACAAGAGCTTTCAAATGCCCGCATAAATGAAAGTCAAGAGGGTTGAGGTCAGGAGAGCGTGGAGGCCATGGAATTGGTCCGCCTCTACCAATCCATCGGTCACCGAATCTGTTGTTGACAAGCGTATGAACACTTCGACTGAAATGTGCAGGAGCTCCATCGTGCATGAACCACATGTTGTGTCGTACTTGTAAAGGAACATGTTCTAGCAGCACAGGTAGAGTATCCGGTATGAAATCATGATAACGTGCTCCAGTAAGCGTAGGTGGAAGAACATGAGGCCCAATCAAGACATCGCCAACAATTCCTATCCAAACGTTCACAGAAAATCTGTGTTGATGACGTGATTGCACAATTGCGTGCAGATTCTCGTCAGCCCACACATGCTGATTGTGAAAATTTACAATTTGATCACGTTGGAATGAAGCCTCATTCGTCGCATGTCAACACAAGCACGGAAGTCAACATTACATTTCCTTTAATCGAGCCAATTGGCGGTGAATCTAGGAAGTACAGTACATACTAACGAAACAATTGGGTATTTTGACAATTTTCTGCACAAATTATTTCAATTTACATTTAAAGAGAAATACTAAAATGAGCTCTAACATGGAAATTAAGCGTTTCTGGACACATGTCCACGTAACATATTTTCTTTCTTTGTGTGTGAGGAATGTTTCCTGAAAGTTTGGTCGTACCTTTTTGTAACACCCTGTAGAATCCAGCAATGTCCACAACATTTCGTACTATTTCATCACTGCCTTCCTTTCACGTGTGGCTGTATTGTCAATAGTGTGATACTTGTGCAAATGTTATCTCCCAAATAAATCTGACTCCGATCCTTCGATTCTTTTCGGAGTCGCATGTTGTAGGGCCAGAAATGAACTTCGAGTATAGCGGAACCCGCGGCGATTCGCGTTAGTTGCTGCACAGAGTAACATATACAGAGGAGCAGCCCCCACTAAACCACTGTCCTACGCTCCCCTCGTAGTTCCGTAAGATGCTAGCAGGTGTCAGGCGGATCGCTGGCTTTAGGGTGCCTCTCGCACGTCAGAGGGTAGCGTGGAGGAGAGGCTGAGGGGAGAGCTCGTGCTGCCTGCCACGAGGCCACGGCTGTGTCCGGTGTGCCGGCGTTTGAGGGGAGGTAGTGGTTGGGAGAGCTGCTAACTGCCGCCTGCTCTGGCCAGTTTAAAGAGCTGCTTCTGACAGCTGCGCCATCATGGGACATCTTACGGAACTGCTGGAAACCCTCCCTCCTCGCTTCCCTGAGCGTAGGACCGGACCCTTACGGAGGTTTCCCATCTGTATATATTTGTCTGTGGTAGCCGGCACATACGCAGTGCAGCGTCGGCCGGCCCGGCTGCCCTGTAGGCCCGCTCGCCCCGGGGTCCCGGCTTCGGCTCCCGGAGCGCGTAATGAACCGCCGGCGGCAGACAAAGCGGCCATTGATCGCGCTGTTCCCGCCGCCACGGCCGCCATTGTCTCCCGCTGAATGCCATGCCGCACTTCTTTTGTCCGCCTCTGCCCTCTATCATTGTTATTTTATGCCTCATTTTGCAAGTATGCACTGCGCCCGTTAATTCCATTCTCGATTCTTCGCCCAAAATATTGTTGTTTTTTGCGATGTTCGCTGACAATGCCGTTCGTTTTTGTACGGTTCGGCAGAGGGCGGTAACGGCCTGACCTACCAAGCACATTTATGAAAATGAAACTTGCGCTAGGGTCGTGGCATTCCTGAAATAGTTTTATTAAAATACCATGTCACGCTGCACAGTAGATGACTGAAATATTTCCTCCCCAGAGTCACGCCCCTACTTTAGCTATGTGGATTGTGTGTTTTGCCCTCTGTATCCTGACGACCCTGTGTGTTCAAATGTTCAAATGTTTGTATAGTCTATGGGACTTGACTACGGGATCATCAGTCCCTAAACTTACAAATGACTTATGAACTACTTACGAACTAGGACGGCACAAATATCCATGCCCGAGGGGGGATTCGAACCCCCGACCGTAGTGGCCGTGCAGACCGTGACTGGAGCGCCTTAGTCCCCTCGGCCACCGCGGCCGACCCTGTGTGTTCAAAGAAAAGGTATTCGTTTTCATAAAATCGAAATATTCTCTCCGGTTAGAGTCTCGCTGTAAGTTATTTAGCGAGAAAGAAGGTGGAAAATACTTGTACTTACCTAGTTGTATGGTTGTTCAAATGTGTGGACACACATACGCACACGCACACAGACACACACACACACACACACACACACACACACACACACACACACACACACACACACACACACACACACGCACGCGCCCGAGGAAGGACTCGAAACTCCGGCGGGAACGGCCGCCCTATCCGCAGGATGACACCTTAGACGACGCGACCATTCCGCGCCTCCTAGTCCCTCACAACGTGCCTCAAGCCGCTTGACCACCTCCACGCTGCCTCATCTGCTTGTAGTAGTTATAAAAGGGACCAGAACATTTTACCTTTTTTTTTCAACAGAAAGAAAAAGGAAAGCCAGAAGATTATAAACATACAAGAATTCGTTGCGTATGCTACTGTATGGACATAACTCGTGTATACTGAACTTTTCTTCCACATGACGATACAATTTTGAGCTTCAGCACTACATATCGTGCTCCAAAACGTGAAAGAAGTTCGCAGAAGGTAGACTACAGTGTATTTTAGACGAGGCTGAGACTTTCAAACAAATAATCACATAGCGAAACGTGAACCGTGACTCGTCTTCTCTTTTGTATCCCCGCCTCGTCGCCACTTTTGCGTCTCGTTTCCGTCGTAGGTGTCTGTGGCCGAGTAAAAAGACCGACACAGGAATAAAGGATGCACGCTTGTGCAGGTAGGAGGTTACCAGCCAGTGGAACAGCAGAAACTAGAAACACTAGACTAATTTAGAACGAGATATATATTTCTTAGAGACTTAGTAATACTTAACTTTTACATAGCTCAGTACAGCAGAATGCTGATACATAGTTGAGCTAGAGGCCTGTCTAGTGCTTATCCGATAGCCAAGTCTTCACTGGTGCCTATCTGATTCCTAAGTGTTAACTGGTTCCTATCTCAGTCCCAAGTAAACTTTGTCGTTCAGTGGTGGCCACGATCGGAGTTGTAGCAGAGGGCGCTCGTGGCTGACGTCGTAAGAATGCCGCGCCGAGCGTGCATGGCGGCGCGCGGCCGAAGTAGGTGGCGCGCACTTTAGACTTGTGCGACACCACATTCTCTTTCACAACTATTCATTGTCATCGTAGTGATTCCGCTATTGAGCGCCTACTGAGAGATACCAGTTCTGATACAAACGAATTAAAGACATTACGTGCCTACGGACACCAATGAGAAAAAGCATGATGTCAGGGATCACGCCTCTTTTGTGTCTCCACAATATTGACAGCATGTGCCTTCTGTCATGGGAGGCTATGGCGTAGTGGCACCCATGGTGCGGTGCCAATCGTCCTTCCTCGGGACACGGCAGCCCTTCAAACGGCCGACTTGGTTGTGGTCTCGATGGTGGCAACCGACTCTCGGTACGCTAGGACCCAAGTCCAGTAGGTGAGACTCGCTGAGACACTGTACGGGTACCCACAGGAAGTCGTAGGGTTCGCGGATGGAGGGTGCCTCTCTGTCAAGGGATCCCGCTTTCCTTTGCGGGGTGTTTCTCGTCGACCCGAACCGTACAGCGATACTGGTTGCTTTGATTCCAACCCCGGCCCATTGTGACGTCTATTTTACTTCCAGTACTGCAAAAGACCTACATATCTAAACTTTTCTCTTACAAATTAGGGATTCTTTAGCAAGATAGTATCAAAGTTCCATTTAAAAAAGTACGTTCTGTACGTCGATGAGTAACGAAGTTATTTGAAGTGTAAAATTTGGCCAGCCTCACTCTGTCTATGGACAGGTGTGTGTGTGTGTGTGTTTGTCTGGAGAAAGAGAGCTCGCTGTAATTTTCCAGGACTGCTCTCAAACTCCTTAAGTAATTTAAACTACATTTTAAAAAAATCCCTCTAATTGTGAAAATATTTAGTCATTTGAACCCGAAGGAGCCAAACTGAATTTTGAAACAATTTTCATTTGTAATTATATTACAAATTATATATGAAACTAATATATAAAGTGAGAAAAGTACTCGAGTGTTAACAAATTTTCTCTAGGGCATATGGATGGGTAGTGAAACCACTGGTGCAGTACAGGAAGAAGATAATACAGCGGAAAACACAAAATATGTAATCTCACGATCCTCAGAAATAGTACACACTCCGCCGCTGAATGTTTTTGTTGTTTTCCCGCGCAAACCTATTACCCGGGCCAGCAGCGAGTTGATTTTCTTGACGACAGAGGGTAGCACACTCCAGTGCCGTGGTGGTTTTACAGAGCAACTCCTGAGCCGCTTTTGAGACATTAAATGGTTGGTTGCTTGGGACAGGGGGACTAAACTGCAAAGATCATTAGTTCTCGAGAAATTAATTCAAAGGCGTTCTCAGTGTGAAAGCATTTGTACCCAAGGGTTAACTGACTCGCATTTACAGAGGCAGTAATGACTGGCAGAACTCGCGCTGACTAGGTTCAGTATTTGTTTTGGCACGTACTGCTCGAGAACGGAACGACGGAGTAGTAGTCGTGAAGTGTTTACCAATCATTGAAGTGTAAACTGCGGGGCTGTCAATTCAAAAATGTTCAAATGTTTGTAAAGTTATGGGACCTAACTGCAGTGGTCATCGGTACCTAAACTTACAAACTATTTAAACTAACTTATCCTTAGAACAGCACAAACACCCATGTCCCATGTAGGACTCGAATCTCCGACGTGGAACGGCCGCGCGGACGTTCGAGGGGCGCCACATTGCATCCGGCTTTTCCGCCGCGGCTGTCATTTCAGTGCAGTATGTGCAAAAAATACATTAGCTTAAGATACAGATATGGATGTAGTTTGGGTAGTGATAACGGAACGCGTGGAGCTATTTGAACCAAATTCGGTACACATGTGCCCGTGTGAGAAAGAGTACTTCCTGAACGACAGCTCTATTTAAAGAGGGTAACACGTAAGAATAATATAAAAATTTCCTAGCCGTTAGGCTGATTTCTAACAGTCTCGTTCTATAATACAATTCCCACAAATTAGTAAAACGGACAGCGACGAGTAATCAGCTACTTACACACTAAGGAGTAGTCTATTTTCTTAGGTTAAAAATATGGTTCCATTTGTTGTTATTCTGAATGATTATAACATTCAAATGGCACCTCCTGGTCATTTTGCTTAGAAAGCATTTGTTACTTTTCTGAAATTAAAGCCTAAATATCATTAAACTTCAAGATTGGCCCTGTGATCGAAAGCCCTATGTAATTTAAGTTCTGATAACGTCACATGACACGAGGAAGACGAAGAAGCTACATGCGTGTTACAGCAGTGTTAGCGAAAGTTAATACACTTTTCCTTATTTTTTCTGCGTATAATTTTTTGTGATGTAAAAAGCATTTAGAACTTTTAATGTAATGACAGAAAATAATTTTGTGGAGTCTGACAGTGAAAAAACCCTTCCGAAAGTAGATGCGTTTGTATCTTGGTTTTTCCAAATCAACCCCGACTTTTACGTGCAGGAAATAAGAAAGGTGAAAACTGCAGTTAAAGTAAAATATACCTACATTTATACCAAACTGTTGCTTGTTTGTAACAACAGACTGACTCTTTTCTAAAGGTGCAAACTGATATACACCATAAATGGGTGTAAATAACAATTGCATCTTATGTTCAAATGTTTGTAAATCTATCAGACTCAGCTACGTGGTCATTAGTCCGTAGCTTACAGACTACTTAAACTAAGGTGAACTAACCTAAGGACAACACAAACACCGATATCCGAGGGTGGACTCGAACCCCCGACGGCGATCGGCCGCGCGCACCCCAGCATGCTGCCCCAATACGCACGGCTAATCCGCCGCGGCATTGCATCTTAGATTCAGTCTTCGTTTTTCTGACAAACAATTTCGCTTTTAAATTAACACGGATATCGGAGGCCACTATAAAAATTCAACTCTCTAGTTATAGTTCGATTTTACATTAATTCTTGTGTCAACGTATATTAATCTTGTGCACTAGTCGCTTTCCACATATCATGTATTTTTCTCGTGCTGATTCGTTACAGTGATACTTGTCAGGTTAAATCGCGACCTGACTAATGAAAATAAGAGAAAAAATAGTTTAGCATACGTGTCAACCTTTAATATTTGCGAAGTCTAAGTTTTGAATTAGCTGTATATGAGAAGTCAGGTTATCTTCTCCTGCAGGATGTGTCGTAGCTGTGTGGTATCGGAAGGATTAGCGTCATGGGTTACAAGTTTTGCTTTTCGTGGTCAAATCCTACCTCTTCTAATTTTTTTCTCTTTTTAGTTGTCGTGGTCAAATTCTTATGTGATACTGTGAAATAGAATCAAATTATTGGCGAAATTAGTAAACATTTCAAATTTTATTAATAATAGCTGCGCTCACCAGATGAGCACAAAAGGCGTTTTTGAAGCACAAATTGTAGATTTTTGTAGATCGTGTATGAAAGTACGGCATGACTGATGTAAATATGAAAAGTGACAACCAACATGACATTCGTTCTTTCATCAACTACATTAGAAAACGACTTCAAATACAAATCTTGGCGTGTCACATCGCAAACAGCTGTATCGCATATGTAAACATAAGCTCATAAATATCTATATAACAATACTTTATAACTTTGCACCTGCAGAGCTAGATACTTAATAGGAAGTAACAATAATTAACGTATGGAGTATTTACTTACATGTAAATGATCCTCACAGAAATAAACTCACAAGTGAGCGCTATCTCATTTAGATCGCTGACAGAGGTTTTCAACCACAATTTACGCATTTTTTCCTTCACTTGTAAGCAAAAATAATTTTTCTGTTGTTTTTATAGATGTATTTGTACAGTGTGATACTACGCAATATTTGTAGACCATTTTCATAAATGTGAGTGTTCAAACAATATATCATTATTTGCGAATTTTGAGCCAGTAAAAGTAGCACTGTCTCAGGAGATGTCACAGGCATCACAAGACTCAAATGTAGCATTGTAGCGGGTTTTAAAATTATTTGAAATTCATTTTCCTTTTTTTGTCAAAAAACTGCGATTCGTGAGGGAGAAAAGCTTGTTTCGAGAATAAGACGGGATAAATAACTATTTAATACGATTTCCAGAAATATCATACACCCTATTGGAGATGGCTATATTAAAAGCTCTAAGTTAGCTTAACCGCCACTGATAACGAAAAAAGAAACACTAGAGTTCCCGTCGAGTTCGCCAGACTGAAATTCGTGCCTGTTCTTTGTGGAATATTACTGCATTGTTCTGCTGTTACAGCGTCTGGTTTGATGTCGACATTCAGTGAATAGATTGCTGCGCAAGGCGCTCGGCACACAGAACGCGGAATAACCAGACTGCAAGGGGAAAGGGAAGGCATTAATTATCCCGTGTTAGATATGTGTGCTCATAAGCGTTTCTCTTGCAATTAAAAGCATGTGTGCCTTACGGTCTGCGTAAGAAATAAGCACTGGAATAGCCGCCTCATTAAAAAGTTGTTAGTTTTGCTGCAGCAGGTTAATTAAGTTTCTTTCAACCGGAGATTCTGTCTTTCCTCCTGTACATAAGTAATGAATTTCACTCAATTTTCTCTTGAATATAGGATGAAGCGACTATTATTCAATGAAACGTGCTGCTATAGTAACTAGAAATGTGGAATGTGGAGGACAGCTTGAATATAGTGTATAAAACCGGATGGGATATGAAATAAATATACCGTCGAATTAATAGATATAAGACATTTTGAAGTTTTGTTGTTAGTGAGGTAGGTAACATTGTGGTTAAGATAACCACGGCTCAGGTTCCCGTTCTGCCATTCGATTATTGGTTTGTCGTTGTCTTTCCGAATTATTCAAGGAAGATGCCGACGTCGTTCCTTAAACATTGTTGGAGCTATCTAATTGCTACAATATTCTCTCACCTGTACTTACATTCCCCTATAGTATCTACACTGACAGTTTAACAGTTGTAGTTTTCCTTGGCACTGGGACGCTTGTAATGACAACAGTTCTAATATAGAGAGCCCTCATGCGCTTCGCTTGATTTCTTGAAACAGTCGCTACAGAATTCAGTATTACGTAGTACACCGCAGCCAAGAACACACATATGTGTGAAACACTATAGAAGGCTGGAACCAGCGATAGAGCATTGCAAACCCTTTTTAATTTCTTCCCTCCTCCATCTTCGGCTGTTTTATTTCCTAAAATATTCAATTTCGTCTCATTCGAGGAATTTAGGGCTAATTTTGTTAGACATGATTTCATTTTAGAACTTGATTTACGTGATCTCATATGTGCAGAAAATGTGAGAAATGTTAAAAGCTCAAAGTCACTTTTCAAGAAAGGCAATAGGATTGATCCGTAAAATTACAGGCCTATATCACTGACGTCGGTTTGAAGCAAGGTTTTAGAACATTAAGTTTTCACAAATATTATGAACTACCTCGAAGATAACGGCGTATTGATCCACAGTCAACACGGATTCAGAAAGTATCGTTCTTGTGAGACACAGCTAGCTCTTTACTCACGTGTTGAGATGAGTGGCTATCGAGAAGGAATGTCAAATCGATTCCATATTTTCAGAATTCCGGAAGGCTTTTGACACTAACTCACAAGCGTCTTCCAATCGAATTGTTTGCTTATGAAATATCGCCACAGTTTTGCATCTGAATTCATGATTTCCTGTCAGAAAGTACACACTACGTTTAATTGACGATAAGACATCAGGTAGAACAGAAGTGATATCTGACCTTCCACTGGGAAGTGTTCTAGGGCTCCAACTGTACTTTTTCTCCTAAATCAATTATAAAAATAATCTTAGTAGCTTTCTTAGGTTGTTCGCGGATGATGCTGTCACTTATCGGTTAGTAAAGTCACCAGAAGATCAAAAGCAACTGCAAAATTATTTCGATATCTTCATGGTCCAAAAATTGGCAGTTGACGCTTATTAACGATAAGTGCGAATTCATCTATATGACCATTGAAAGAAGTCCTTTAAGTTTCATTTACACTATAAATCAGTCAAATCTACAAGCCGTCAATTCAGCTAAATACCTAGGAATAACATTTACGAATAACGTAAACTGGAAAGAACAGAGAAAATATTGTAGGGAAGGCGAACCAAATACTACATTTCATTGCCAGAATACTTAGAAAATGCAACAGTTCTACTGAAGAAGCTGCCTACTCGACACTTGTGCGTCCTAATTTTGAGCATTGCTGCCCATTGTGGGATCCACATCAGGTGTAGGGGAGAGAGTGTCACGGAAAATATGAACGAGTTGGGGTGGAGATCATTGAAATAAAGGCGTCATTCGTGCGGCGGGGTTTATTTGCGAAATTTCTTACACCGACTTTCCCTTTCGAATGCGAACATATTTAGTTAACATTCGCCTACATGGGGAGACATGAGAATCACAATTAAATAAAAGACTTCAGATCGAAAAAGGAAAGATTTAGGTGTTCCTTTTTCCCACGAGCTGTTTGAGAATGGAACTGTAGATAAATTAACAACAGTGGTTCGATGACCTCGGTCCAGCAGTTCAATCTGATTTGTAGAGTATCTATGTTGATGTACCCCGAATGAAAGATGATATATTAGGATTACAAATCTGGAAGTTGCTATTCATATATTCTGCTCTCTCTCTCTCTCTCTCTCTCTCTCTCTCTCTCTCTCTCTCTCTTTCTCTCTCTAGTTTGGTTTTTTATTAATATTGGAAACCACTTTTGTCATTTACTGGCTCCAGTTTACTTTTAGTATTTCCTATTTAAATGTTCGACAGCGTTTAAATCTTTTAATCTCTCTCTCTCTCTCTAGTTTGGCTTTTTATTAATATTGGAAACCACTTTTGTCATTTACTGGCTCCAGTTTACTTTTAGTATTTCCTATTTAAATGTTCGACAGCGTTTAAATCTTTTACTCAAACAGCGTTGTCAGTTACGTAATAAATGTTTGTAAATCAATGGGACTTAGTTAAATCCCATAAGCTTGAAAAAAGTGTAGCGCCAGTCTACGGCGCTATGGTTGGTTGTGGGAACAAATAAACGAGATTATGGCTTTATACAATCTGCCTGATTTCCGCTTCCCAATTAACAGGTGACTTACCTGTTAATCTTCTGTTGCTGTGACCGTTGCCAGCATCGGACCTTTTCTCTTCTAGCAGGGGTTTCTATTATTTTGTAAATGAATAAAAATAATAGCAACAGGAGACGGCTACAGACAAGAAGTGGAACAGATCATTGAAATAATCTTTGTATTCTGGAAGTAGCATATAGAATTACGAGGTAGCCTGTCACATCTTATCAAACGGTTACTGATGTTTGCTGCAGGACAGACATACGATAGAGAGCATACATCGAAAATAAAGCACATTCAAATAGTTCGACCAACCTTTACGAGAGATAAAGAGAGCGTATTGAGTTTTATGAAAATTTCCGTTGGTCATGAGAACAGTAGACTGAGCCCGATATGCAGATCGTTGCATATTTATTAAACTCGTGACCGAATGCAATTACTTCACTTCAATCGCGAGTACCTGCTCGGTCGAACTGTGAAGTTCCTGTCGGTGTAGGAAATATCACCAACACTGAGCATGGCGGCTTCTGCACAGTAGGCGATCGCGCGAACCTATCCTAACAACTGCAAGCATCTGAAGTAACTGCCGAACTGCCAGCGGCCACATCGCTCACGGCAGATTCGCACCGCTGATTCTTCCGCCGGCAAAACTAGTGATTTATTACCAACCTAACCCACAATACAGTTAGAGTTCGTCCTGGCCCACAAGGCCCGGTTTCACGACTCGTAGGGTGGCGGCCTGTCTTGGCGACAGCTCGTCAAAGACGGCGGGAGCAGAAGTGTCCTTCCGCGAAGACGTTGGCTCTCCGGGTTTGAACGGCTCCGGAAGCCTTTGTGGCTGATCACCATCTTGCCAATTTAATATTATACAGGACACGAAAAATTATTTCGCCCCCACGAGACGATGGTCTTCTGGTCAGGCAAGCAAACGGTAATTTTAAATTGTCGGGGAAAATTAGTTTCATATGATTTTATTGGCGATTAATCTTACCAACTTCTTCATCGGACCTAACTTTGTAATACTTCAAACGAATCGTCAGCTTTCATTAGATTGGAATCCGTCGTCAGAAATTTAAGAATTATTTTATTTGTGCCCACTGTCTTTGTCCTGACCATGTGGTTCATGACACCTTTTTTGCTGGTCTGTGAGAAGTCTGAGCTGTACAACAGGCTGGCGAGAGGAGTGTCTTGGCAGAGTACCTTGGCCGGCCGCAGTGCTCGCTGCTCGTGCCGCACGCTGCGGCCGAGTGTTCGCCAGGCTGCGCGCGGAATGTCCCCACACGTCGCAGAACTTCGGTCGGCGCCTGCCTCTGATGTATGGACGCTCTTACTCCCCTTGCCTCAGCGGCCACATTTCTCCTAATGCCACGTCCCGTCCGCAGCGTTTACTTTACATTTTGCGTTAGCGTAATACGTCAGCCGTGAATGGTTATGGTTCTCTTTTTTGTGCTGAACTTCCTGTGTGCTAAAACTTTGTCGGTAGTGTTACGAATAAATTCTGCGGGGGGAAAAGAGAAATATTCCTCCGCTGACTTAGGAATCGTTCCATATTTCACCCGGTAGTAATTATCTGCTACCAGTGTGTGTTTGCACTGCGACGCTGGTCACAGAAACAGTGACGGTTTTGCGCTCAGTTCTTTGAATTTCCCTACCCTCAGTTAAGAGAATATGTGCACATTCAATTGCTGGTAGTATGCTAATATTTTTCTTTGTACGTACAGCATATACCGACAGTGTCTGACTCTGTTTTAAATGTACAAGTAAGGTGATATTACCTGTAACGATGGAGCACTTCTCGCGGATAGCTGTGTTGACATTGCAGAATGTAACAGATACCGGTAATTACCAAAACGGAGAGCTGATATGGTTATATCGTGCTTCCTAAAGAAAACTGAGAATGAAAACTGTATTACCGGCGCCGGTTTCGAATGATTTACCAACGACAGGTTCAGAAGAGTGATAGAGCGTGAAGAAGTGCTGGAGCGCCAGTTCTCATGGGTAGTTACCCTCTAGGAATTACCTTACACGTTATCTATGCCGTACAAGGTGCGTCGGAAGATTAGGTGATTGCTTCAGTATTTTACAAACCGCTGTGACGAGGACGAGGTGCCCGTATACACATTCAGGAACATGTCAATCTCTATATATAAAAGGCAATGTCCCGACTGATCGACTGACCGACTGACTGACTCATCGTCGCCCAGCACCAACAAATGAAGAAACGAACTTGAAATTGAAATTTGTAGAGGGTTTTGATCTTACTCTGTAGACGTCATTTAACAAGCGATTTTTCGATATTCCAACCTTAATGGGCTGAAATAGGGGATGAAACGTCTTTTGAAAATACGTTCTTATTTTGGCAATTTTGAAGCTAGAACTACAAAATTTCGGATTTTATTTCAGGGTTCGGCATTTTTTGAAATTCAACCAATAAATGGGGTAAAATAGGGGCCGCAAAAAATTGATTTTCAAAAATATGTTACTGTTAACTCCGCAGGTTCTATACATTTTTTCATCGCTGTGTCGTTCTTTGTTGCATGTTCAAGTATGGTATTGAAAAGTTCGTCAAAAGAAGCAACCAACATTCGATAATAATGAAAGAGTTTCTTTTCGTACATTCAGTCTTGCTGAAACATTAAATGAAACTATCCTGTTGATAGTCTACTTAAAAGTAGAGGATGTGTACCCTAACGTCTCGATTTACTCTTATTATTACACTCTTCATACATTTGTAATATATATAGACCGGCGTAGTCTAATTGAATATTGCCGATTTTCAAACTATGATGTAGTAAAATCAACGCCAACGAGTGAAACGTGCGATTTATAGCATACAACCAACACTAACGTCCCGTTAAAACGAGGAGTTTGTAGCGCCCTGTATAGTATGCAAAATGAACGCCTAGTTTCATGCGTTATGCCGCGGCGGATTAGCCGTGCGTACTGGGCCGCCGTGCTGCGGTGCTCGCGGCCGTTCGCCGTCGGGAGTTCGAGAACCCCCTCGGCCATGGGTGTTTGTGTTGTCCTTGAATTAGTTTACTTTAGTTTAAGATGTTTGTAAGCTACGGATTAATGACCAAGCAGTTGAGTCCGATAGATTTACAAACATGGGAATTTGAATTTTTTTCCTGCATTATCACCGCCGAGATTTCAGCGCTGCTAGGGAATAGCACTAATGGCACGCGTGCTACTGGTTGGCCACCCGTGGTCTGGTTAGTTGCGTCATGCGGAAAAGCCGAGCGAGGTGACGCAGTGGTTACACACTGGACTTGCATTCGGGAGGACTGTGGTTCAAATCCACCACCGGCCATCCAGATTTGGGTTTTCCGTGATTTCCCTAAATCACTCCAGGCAAATGCCGGGATGGTTTCTTTCAGAGGGCACGGCCGACTTGCTTCCCTGTTCTCAACCAAATATCGGAGCGTTTTGCGGCTCGGTAGCACAGTGGTAGAGCGCTAGACTATAAATCCAAAGGTCGTTGGTTCGATCCTTGTCAAGTCCTAGGATTTTTATCTGTCACTTTCCTTTTCTTTCACCTCTGGCAATGTTTCTGATGTGAAAAATACCGAGTAGCACCGTGGTTCGGTACCCACGTTAAACTGTAGGTCCCCCCCCCCCCTCCCTAAAACTGGCTAGGTAAGTCAGTTCGAAGGTCGGAGGAAGGCAACGGCATACCACCTCCAAACAGGACTGTGGTATTAAAAAACCAATCTTCGGATTGTTGAGAGCTTTACCCTTCTTAGCTCCGTCTGTAATGACGACGCTGTCGACGGGACGTTCAATCCTAAGCTTCCTTCCTCTTGCGGAAAAGCAGGGCGGGGAGAGTGGCAGCAGAAGTTGAGCAACAGAATCCAGTCGCCCCTGCGCGAGTGCCTCGTGAAGCTCTCCGTTCTCGCCGGAGGGAAGGGGTCGTCCGCTGTCACGTAGCAAAGCCGCGGCGCGGCCTGTATTATTCGCGCCGGCCTGGGAGGAAGAGGTAATAAAAGGCGCGGCCTCCCGCAATATTCAGCAGCGGCGGCGGCGGCCACGCCTCTGCACCAGGCACCCTGCCCACATACAGCCCTCCGCCCACTCCACAGGGCAAGGAGGTCGCTGGCCTGTATACGCCACCTCACCCCAAGTTTTCGGCGGAGCACTTCTTGATATGGCAGCCGATACTCAATAAATTAGGTTCAGGTGTTTGTAAATCTAACTAGGCTTACAAACTACTTTAACCAACTTACCCTAAGGACTAAAAACACTGATGCGAAGGACTCGAACATCCGACGACGAGCAACCGTGCGCTCCCAGAAGGCGCCTTAGAGTGCTCGGCCACTACATTGCGGCGAATACATTAAGAAAAATAAAAAAGGACCTCACTAAACAACAATCAATCGCCGTGTAAATAAACAAACATACAAGGGAGCCGAGACAGGTTCCGACTGACTAGACCAAAACAGTAATCACCCAAATTTCAAACTTCGAAATAGGAATGATTCTAACAACTACATAGGTATCTCTTTAATTTGCGCTGTGGGCAAAATCTTTTCCAGTATTCTTGAAAGGAGAGTATGAGTATTGAAGGCAAGTTGGATAAAATCAGTGTGGGTTTAGGCCTTTTACAGGCTGGCAGGACGAGATCTTTAGCTTACGCCAGATAATGAAGATGTGCTATGAGTGGAACAGTAATTGTATCTTAGTTTTAAAGATCTAGACAACGCTTACGACTGTCTTCCTAGGGTCGGCCGTGGTGGCCGAGCGTTCTGCGGCGCGCCAGTCATAGTCTGCACGGCCACTACGTTCGGGGACTGAGACGCTCCAGTCACGGTCTGCACGGCCACTACGGTCGGGTGTTCGAATCCCCCCTCGTGCATGGATATTTGTGCCGTCCTTAGTGTTAGCTAGTTCATAAGTAGTTTGTAAGTTTAGGGACTGATGACCCCGTAGTTAAGTCCCGTAAACTCTACAAACATTTGAACATTTGAATTTTTGTCTTCCTAGGACGCACCTATCGTCAGTTCTACAAGATTATGGAATAGGACGCAAACTTCTGCAGGCAATTAAAGGTCTTCACGTAAATTGTCAGGTAGCAATTAGAATTGAGGGTAAATTGATTTAATGGTTCACGGCAGTTTCTAGGGTAAAACAAGGCTGTAACCTGTCCTCACTGTTGTTCATACTATTTATGGATCATGTGTTGCAAACAATTGAGTGACAGGATGAGCTTAAAATAGACGAAAACAAATTAGCCGCGGTGTAGTGGCCGTGCGGTCTAATCTTCTCCATCTTCTAATTATTTCTGTCTCCTTTCATCTTCTTCTATTAAATATAAATTCATGATATTCGTTCACTATCTTTTTCAACATAAACCTCTGTGCTTGCCCTTATTCTTTACTTCTTCTTCTTAAATGGATATATATTATTTAATTAAGAAAAGCAGCTCTATGAATTTCAAGGACTCTGATGGAAAACCAGTTCTCAGCAAAGAAGGAAAAGCTGAAAGGTGGAAAGAGTACATAGAGCAGCTCTACAAAGGAAATGAACTTAAAGACGATGTTGTAGGAAGGGAAGAGGAAGTAGATCAAGATGAAATAGGAGATACTATACTGAGAGATGAATTTGACAGAGCCCTGAAAGACCTAGGTCTAAACAAGGCCCCAGGAGTAGATGACATACCCTCAGAGCTACTAAAGTCTCTGGGAGAGCCAGCCATGACAAAACTATTTGAACTGGTGTGTAGGATGTATGAGACAGGTGAAATACCTTCAGACTTTAAGAAAAATGTAATAATCCCCATTCCAAAGAAATCAGGCGCAGACAGGTGTGAAAATTACAGAACCAACAGTTTGATAAGTCATAGTTGCAAAATTTTAACACGAATTATCTACAGGAGAATGGAAAAGCTGGTAGAAGCTGACCTCGGGGAAGATCAGTTTGGATTCAGTAGGAACATAGGAACCCGGGAGGCAATACTCACTTTACGTCTTATCTTAGAAGATAGATTAAGGAAAGGCAAACCTACATTTTTAGCTTTTGTAGATTTGGAGAAAGCTTTTGACAATGTTGACTGGAATACACTCTTTCAAATTCTGAAATCAGCAGGGGTAAAATACAGGGAAAGGAGAGTTATTTACAACTTGTACAAAAGCCAGACCGCAGTTATTAGACTCGAAGGGCATGAAAGGGAAGCATCAGTTGGGAAGGGAGTAAGACAGGGTTGTAGCCTTTCTCCAATGCTATTTAATTTGTACATCGAGCAGGCGGTGAAGGACAGCAAGGAAAAATTTGGAATAGGGATTAAAGTTCAGGGGGAAGAAATAAAAACATTGCGTTTTGTTGATGACATTGTAATTCTGTCAGAGACAGCAAAGGACCTGGAAGAGCAGTTGAATGGAATGGACAGTGTGTTGAAGAGAGCGTACAAAATGAACATTAACAAGAGCAAAACAAAAATAATGGAATGCAGTCTTAGAAAATCAGGCGATGCTGAAGGAATTAGATTAGGTAACGAAACAATGAAGGTGGTAGAAGAGTTTTGTTACTTGGGTAGTAAAATAACATGCGATGGTCGCAGTACAGAGGATATAAAATGCAGAATGGCAATGGGAAGGAAAGCATTTTTGAAAAAGAGAAATTTGCTAACATCGAAAATTAATATAAGTGTAAGGAAGTCGTTTCTGAAGGCTTTTGTGTGGAGTGTTGCCTTGTACGGGAGTGAAACATGGACAATAAGCAGTGCGGACAGGAAGAGGATAGAGTCTTTTGAAATGTGGTGCTACAGAAGAATGCTGAAGATTAGGTGGCTAGATCGCATAACTAATCAAGAGGTAATTAACAGAATTGGTGAGAAAAGGAATTTTTGGCACACCCTGACTAAAAGAAGGGATCGCTTGGTAGGATACATTCTTAGACATCGAGGAATCGTAAATTTAACATTGGAGGGAAGTGTGTGGGGTAAAAATCGCAGAGGGAGACCAAGAGACGCGTATAGTAAGCAGATTCAAGTGGATGTGGGTTGTCGTTCTTATGAGGAGATGAAAAGGCTTGCTCAGGATAGAGTAGGGTGGAGAGCTGCATCAAACCAGTCTCCGGACTGAAGACCATAACAACAACAACAACAACAACAACAACAACAACATTATTTAATTAAAAATTTTCTAATTGTTATTTAGTTAAACTGTATATTGTTCAACGTAAATAGATATAAAAAAAATAATCCGCGTAAAAAAATTAAAAGTGCAAAATACGTCATGTATTGGCATCCAGATGACAGGTCAAAATAAATAAATATCAGGAGCGTCCTTAACGAATAGATTTGGTGATGCTAGCGGCACTCATTCGCTCAGTGTTTCACACCGGTACTTTTTTCCAGAATCGTCTTCGAAGTTACCAACCCTATTCTCAAGTATGACACCTCTCAAACTCCATCAGCTGGAAACAAAATGTCGGAATTCCTGTAGCGTCCTCTACTTGTCGCTGTCGTCGCTTGTTAGTCGGCTCTGGCGCTTGAAATTTTCCTGGAGATGCGGTTACAGCACGGCTAATGAACGAGCCAACTTGGCCGTGCTTGTCCGCTCTGGGTAACCTGCGGGAACTTGGGCCGCCGCGTGTAATTAGCAAACGAGCGTTTAAAGTGTGGCCGGCCATTGTGCGCGCCACAATGCTGTCCGCCTAAACAAGGCGTTGCGCGCTCCGCCGGCTTATCTGCCGGACACAATCGGCCCGTAATTAGAGAACACGCCGCTAATGCCCGCGTTAATTTCCTGCCCAGGCGGCGGGTCACACTCGCCACGGCTACCTGCCGCGCACCCCAGGTGTGAACAGCCCGCCTAGGTACACTGCTCGCTGCCCACATTGCAGCACCCCGAAGGAAGCGTGCAGATCGTGTGAAATAAGCAGCGTGCGTTTGCGGCGACGAGAAACACGCAGGATTAGCATTTCACCGCATCACGGCCGCTAGTAGCGCCAACTACATGCGCTGTAGAAACAGACGGCAGTGTGGACGTACTGGAATTGTTCTTTCGTGTGGTTGTTTCGCGGAAGCAGCTTCAGTACGCCACGTAGAACGTAGCGAGAACGTTTCGAAGACGTTACGGAGACCGAGAAAGTGTAGTTGCCTATAGGGATTGCGGATTAACCTTCCGAGTAATCCGTGATCGTGGCCGACGTAAGCAAGCAACTGTGATGAGGGCTTGTAATCGCTGTATGCAGGAGGGAACGAGGAACGGACGGGACCCATTCACAGACCTTGTTGCTCCAGTTAACGGACGCACTGTGCGCGTGACAGTGGTGGATCGCTCTGTCACATCACGAACCGCATTACAACAAGTTCAAGTTCCGCAATAAACATTGTGAAAGGGGGTACCTTCTACGTCGTTTGTAGGAGAGTGGATTGTTCATAGGGCGTCCATTTCTTTGTTTACCACTCTGTCATTGCCCTGTGAATGGTACGATGAACGACAGACATGTATAAGCGAATGGGAAGATACTGTTTTACCGACCAATCTCACTTTACGTCCACCACCACGGTGGCCGGATTAGAGTCCAGACACAGTGCCGCATCTGCATTTCCACAAACACAACCGGAGCACAACCTTGACACTGGTGCCACCCTAATCCTGCTCGGTGACCACTCTTCGCCTCCTCGCACTCCTTCGCGGCGTACCTCCTTTTGGCTCCCTCCCACCCCTCCCCCCACACACCTATCGCACATTGTTCCTTTTTTTCCGTCCCCCCCTCCCACCCTCCCGATCTGGTATCATGCTTCGGGGTGGTATTGGATTCCACTTTTGCACCCCTCTTTCTCTCCACCTCACAGTAGCCATTGTTGACATCTCAAATCCTCTTAAGCTTGCATACCTGCCATGGCATATCTTCAATATCGTCCTCACTTCACATCCTGCTGTATTTTCGATCTTTGTAGAAAGTCTTATCTTCAACATAAAATTAGATATATCTTCGGCACTTCTTGGTATTGCGTTTTGGATGGACAACCGTCTATTCAAAATGTTCAAATGTTTGTAAATCTATCGGACCAAACTCCGTGGTCATCAGTCCGTAGCTACGGACAAACACACACACCCATGCCCCAGGGAGGACTCGAACTTCCACGGCGAGCAACCGTGCGCTCCGCAGCGAGACGCTTTAGACCGCTCGGCTACTCCACCGCGGCAACCGTCTATTACAAACTCACAATTAATTATAAACTGTTGTCGATTATAATACGTTCATTTGAGTTACTTACACTACTTAATCGAAAATAATTAGACATATTCGCCGGTGGAGTAGCCGAGCGCTCTAAGGGGCTTTGCTGAGGAGTGTGCGGTTGCTCGCCGTCAGTGGTTCGAGTCCTCCCTCGGGCATGGGTGTCTGTGTTGTCCTTAGCATAAGGTAAATTAGTTTGCAAGCCTAGGAACTGATCGGATAAGTAGAGTCCCTTAAAATACAAAAAAAAAGGAGAGATAATTGTTCAAATGTTTGTCAAGCTTAAGGGACTTAACTGCGGGGTCATCAGTCTCTAAACTTACAAACTACTTATGAACTACCTTATACTAAAGATGGCAGAAACATCCATGTCCGAGAGGGGATTCGAACCTCCGACGGGGAACAGCCTCGCGCATTGTAGCATAGCGCCTCAATGCGCTCGGCCGCTCCGCTGCGGCAACAAAAAGAAAACCATAAAAATTTGACACCCCTTTGTAATGTGAAATCGATCACGATCTGTACCTGTAGGCGGACCCACAACTTTAAAAGCAAGTGGAGAGTTTTGTTTTTTCTGTTTTACCTTTGGTCCGCATTGACGGAATTTGACATTGCTACTATTGCATTTGGCATGAGAAGCCCTTCCTCTCTCCACTCCGTTACCTACTGGGAGGAACTGCCTTAGGTAATAGTGTTACACATGTGAAAGTATGTGGACTTGCTCAACATGTTTGTTAACGTTGTAAGTGTGGCGGGATTTGGGTAGCAGCTCTGGTAGGACATGGGAAAGCACATCCAGGCGGCCGCCACGCGGACCGTCGTCGGTCGTCTGCCGGCCGAGTTCTAACCGAGACTGGCGCCCCTCCCCATCCCTGAACACGGCGGTTTAACGGGCACGGCTATCCGGAGGGGGATATTTTGTAAATGTTTCTTACTTCATTATTAAACTATGATCGTAGGATGCCTGTGTATCGAAATTGATGGGCAGTAGGCAAGGTAAAAGAAATCGCGATTGTCATGTGTGTTTTCTCCACTTTTTTTTTTTAGATACTAGCACTATTTACGTCCCAAACACTAGAAAATAGTATCACTAAACGTAATTACACACCACAAACAAGAGAGAACAACACCACAGCTCCAAAGTAAGGTGCTAAATAGCCACATAGAACTATATTTAATGATAACTCGGTTGCACAGTGGTAGAGTGCCAGACTACAAAGGTCGCGGGTTCGATCCCCGCCAGGTCCTAGGATTTTCATCTGTCACTTTCCATTTCTTTCCCCTCTGGCAGTATTGCTCACGTGAAAATACCGAGTAGCACCGTGGTTCGGAACCTACGTTAAACTGTAGGTCCTCCCTATAACTGGCTTGGTAAGTCAGTTCGAAGGTCGGAGGAAGGCAACGGCATACCATCTCCAAACAATGCTGACCAAACCAATCTTCGGATTGTTGACTGTTTTACCTTATCAAGGCTAAAGTAGAATAAATCAGACCATTTTGGAAAGAAAAACGTATGTTGTTGCAGATAAGACGTTGTCAAATTCGTCATTGCCTGATAAAAGCAGCGTATAAATTCTGCCAATCATTTCATGTAGGTATGTGAATAAACATAGACCTAATACATACAATGTAAATCTCGAATCAAAACGTATCCAAATGTCCGTACATCCCAAAATACGGTAACATGTAAAACAGTTTCAGAAATTAAAGGTAAAAACCCACAGAAGTGGCATATTAAGTGCCGAAACATGTTTGGACGATAAAAATAAACCAAATAAGATGGTTGTCTTGCATAAGACGGATTTCCTGTGCAGCTTATTACAGCGGTCAAGGAAGAAAGATGACCAAATCTTCTTATGAAGCTTCTTATGAAATTGCGTGCTTATGGAATATCTCCCCAATTGTGTGATTGGATTCACGATTTCCTATCAGAAAGGACACAGTTCGTTGTAATTGACGGTAAGTCGTGCAGTAAAACAGAAGTGATATCTGGCGTTCCACAGGGAAGCGTTATAGGTCCCCTACTCTTCCTTGTGTTTATAAACGATTCAGGAGACAATCTGAATAGCTCCCTTAGACTGTTCGCGGATGATGCTGTCGTTTATCGGTTAGTGAAGTCAACAGAAGATCAAAAGCAATTGCAAAGCGATTTAGACAAAATTTCTGCATGGTGCGAAAATTGGCAATTTATACTAAATAAAGAAAAGTGTGAAGTAATACACATGACCACTAAAAGAAATCCGCTGAACTTCAATTACGCGATAAATCAATCAAACCTTAAGGTCGTAGCTTCTACCAAATACCTAGGAGTTACAATTACGAACAACTTTGACTGGAGATAACTCATAGAAAATATTGTGGGGAAGGCGAAGCAAAGGTTACGTTTCATTGGTAGAACGCTTCGAAGATGCACCAGCTCCACCAAAGAGACTGCCTACATTACACTTGTGCGTCCTCTCCTGGAGTACTGTTGCCCCTTGTGAGACCCTCACCAGGTGGGACTGACGGAAGACATTGAAAAGGTTCAGAGAAGGGCAGCTCGTTTTGTTTTATCACGTTACCGGGGGGAAAAGCGTCACGGAAATGTTGCACGAATTGGGGTGGAAATCATTAAAAGAAAGACGTTATTCATGAAGTTTCAACCACCGACTTTTAGTTCTCAATGTGAAAATATTTTGCTAGCACCCACCTACTTAGGGAGACATGACCATCCCAATAAAATAAGAGAAATCAGATCGAAAACGGAACGATTTAGGTGTTCTTTCTTCCCGCGCGCTATTAGAGAATGGAACGGTAGAGAAAAGTTCTGAAAGTGGTTAATGAACCTTCTGCCAGGCACTTGAATGTGATTTGCAGAGTATCAAAAAAATGTTCAAATGTTTGTAGAGCTTATGGGACTAACTACGGGGTCATCAGTCCCTAAACTTACAAACTACTTATGACCTACCTAATACTAATGACGGCACAAATATCCATGCCCGAGGAGGGATTCGAACCCCCGAGCGTAGTGGCCGTGCAGACCGTGACTGGAGCGCCTCATTCCCCTCGGCCACCGCGGCCGGCTGCAGAGTATCGATGTAGGTGTAGATGTAGATGTACTTTCGGTTGTGATTTGTTTGTTTTGTGTTGCCCATTGCATATAATATTTTGTAATAAAATTAAGGAGCGCGACGTTCGCACCTTGCCCGGTATCGCGTTTTGTCTGGGAAGTATGATCAGCTGCCGCATTAGGTGGCGTGTGTGCACTGGCGGTGGCGGTCGGCCCGCAGTGTGCCCAGAGGGTGCGCCGTGCGCAGCCGAGTCAACATTCCGGGCGCGCGACGCCGCGGCCCAAATATGAACAGCCGGCCAGAGCGCTGCGCGGGACTCTGGGTGGCGGCATTGTCCGGCGTGTGTCCCGCCAGTAATACAGCGCGCTGATACCGGCACAATGCCGCCGCCGCCGTATTAAACCGCCGCTACCGCCATTGTAGCCGCCACAGTCCTAATTCGAGTATTAAACGTCAGCCGCGTGCTTTATGCCGGCCCGGAATGCGCCCCGCCCGCAATAACCCGACCACCGCCGCCCAGCGCTCGCCCCAAAAAGCCGCCCCTTGTCTCGTTCCTTTTACACCTTGTCGCCAGTTTGCAAACAACCATGCTGCGGACTTGTCCAGTATCATTGGAACTGAATGCTGTCAAGCGACCACGCAAAGGAGTCACAAGTCTGTAGATTCCAAGAACGCAGATAGGGTGCCGGCCGCGGTGGCCGAGGGGACAGTGATGTGCGTTCCTAGCCGTATGGTCTATCCATACTCTGTGTATTACGCAAGCGACGCTGCACAAAATGTTAAAGTGTCCTTCCTTCTGTTTAAGCAGGAGAATATCTTAAAGGCTGCGGAAGTTGCGCACCATTTTTGTTTACAAAACTGAAGTTTGTAATAGCTGATTTATTATGAAAATCATATTCTTCATTGGAGAAGTCTTTCTTTATTCCTGTATACATTGAAGAGCAAATATTTCTTTGCTACAAACTTTTCATTTATCTATTTGTTTATGTTTATTTCTGAAACAGAAAAGGTCACGCAGATAGCAGTAGCTTTCAGCCAATTGTAGGCACTAAAGTCACAGACCACTGACAGTACGGAGCTCTCAGCGGGTTCTACCCTCAGAGGTAAGAGCAGAGGAACTAAATATATCCATAATTAAACATAGACTTAAGAAAATGTTGACAGATTCCACACGGAAACCTAGAACTTCGAGAAGACGAACTCTGAGTCCTGACGTCGCTTGCAAGACACCGTACTGCGGAGATCGTACGGCATAACTGGAAACACCCGTATATTTTATGGCACCAGGATAGAAGATGCCACTTTCATTTACATATATGGCGTAAATAGATAAGGGAAAACAATTTGTTTTAAACGGCATTGAAGCCGACGCCGCAGAAGGCGATATTGGCGAGCGACAGGATGGGCTGTAAGGGGAGAAGGGAGGCCCATTAAAAAATAAAAAAATAAAAAAAAAGGGGGGGACTGAAGCGCTTCAGTCACGGTCTGCACGCCCACTACGGTCGGGGGTTCGAATCCCCCCTCGGGCGTGGATATTTGTGCCGTCCTTAGTTGAAGCTAGTTCATAAGTAGTTTGTAAGTTTAGGTACTGATGACCCCGTAGTTAAGTCCCTTAAGCTCTACAAACATTTGAACATATTTTTTGAGCAGATAGGGCTTCGTAACACTCCAACTAGACACTTACGGAAAAGTAGACACCATGAATACATTTACTTCCTGCACTGTTTAAGGCTCAGAGACATCTTTAATGGAGTCTGAGCGAAACATGATTTGTGGTCGAAACCGTAACCGAATATTCGGCTCCTCTTATACTATTGGCCGAAACCGAAACTTGCGTAATTAACTTATTTTTTTTGTATAAGATACATATACCAAATAGACTTGCGCATAATAGTTCGCGATCGGGAGCGCTCACTTTAGTTCGCGGCTCTGCCGCGAACTAGTTCGTTCTTTTAGTTCGTCCGCACCCAGTAACAGCTGAGCGGCGTGGTCTGCGCATGTAGGTGGAGGCAGAAGTTCTCCCACCTAGCTGCTTCATGCACTTGCTGCTTGAGCCACTAACGATATCACGCAAACCAAAAGAAACAGTTGTGGATAATTTCTCGCGTTTAAGTTTAGAGTTATCTCTATATCTTCGCATTATGGAATTTATTAGTCAGATATTGCAAAGTGCAGAATACTTCAAAGCAGAAATTTTGTAACACTGAACTACGTAAGCTAGCAGGCAGACGCTAACCTCGAAATGGGTCTCATCAGCAGAAGGCAAACACGTGATTTTTAATTCTGTTCGCGAACTATCGCACATCTTTTAGGTCGCGACCTATCGCGCATATTTTAGTTCGCGATCGGTAACTCTCCTTTTAGTTTTCAGCTCCGTCACGAAGTAGGTCGCTCTTTTTAGTTCGTCCACTCCTTTTAGCTTTTGCTACCGCTACTAAAACTACAGCTCGAAATGACGCCAACTGGCAGAAGGGAATGACGCGATTCTGCGCGCTCTCGCGTCCTCTCGCTGTTACCCGTCAGTCTTCGGAAAAGGAGCGGACGAACTAAGAGGCGAGGGATCTGCGAACTAGTTCGCAGCAAAAACAGTTCTGAAGTGTATATGCTTGCTATTGCGTACTAAATATCACGAAGAGACTAATCTCTTTCGGAAATGAAGTAATCCTTCCCTATAGATGCACAGTTCGAGAGTGAATTAATCTTGGCCGCGCGTAACGGTCGCGTGGTCTAAGGCGTCGTGCTGCGGACAGGGCGGCTATTCCCACCTGAGGTTCAAGTTATCCTCCGGACATGGGTGTGTCTGTTATCCTTAGTGTAAGTTAAAGTAGTTTGTAAGTCTTGGAATTGATGACCACAGCAATTTCGCCCATTAGGTTTAAAAACCTAAACATTTGAATATTTGACGGTGATGAATGACGATTGTTATTTTCATTTTGCTCTTTGCTTGATTTAATTTGATTTATATTTGGTCATTAATTACCCACGATAAGTATAATTTGCTACTCTCATTGTCTTGCCAAGTCACAATACCTATGAAATCGTGGAGGTTGGTGGAACGGGGAAGTAAACGGTCGATGAACACTTCGATATGCCTGGAGCGGCAAGCAGTAAGGGAAACTCCGGTTTAGAGGAAACGTTGTACTGGTACATTTTTGAACTTGATAATTGTTTTCTGTAATCAACGGCCAAGCAAATAAACACAAAGCAAAAGTATTTTGATCTGAAATATAGCTATCTGATGGAACGAGCTGCCAGCCGGTTCGAGCTAAAGCCTTTCTAGGGGGAAGGCTCGTTGGTATCCAGGTTTATCGCACGAAAGGCTATTTGCGTGAGGCATTTGTTGCCAGAACTTCGTGCTGCTTTTTTCATGCATTTTTACGTGTAGCAGGTGTGAGTAACGACGGTAACTCCTACTTCTAGCCGAAGGATATTTCATATCCTACCGCTCCCCGTTTGCAATACGGCGTGTTTTGTGATGATTTTCCATTATCTCAATTCAAATTCTCCTAGGCACAGCAATTTATGGGCCATCTGACTCGACTCAAATCTATATCTCTTTGCCGGAAGGGCAGAATCCTCCCAGCCATGCTAGAACACATGTTAAACCAAACTGCACGCTAAGTAAACTCTCATTTCTTGCGGAGAACGCATTTCAGTCATTTTTCTGATAATCACAGACAAAGGAAGTTTTAATTTCAAATTATTTACGTATCCTCCAAAAGCCTTAAAGTTTATGTTGTTGTTTTTAACGACCGGTTTCGGTATTACGTCAATACCATCTTCAGGCTGTGTCACAACATACATCCAGGTGAACTGTCAAATGGCCGTATATACCGGTTATTTAATAAAAAATACCCCTAATCCTTAATAAACATGTCACTTCACGTATATGACAGCAACTGTCAGAATAAAACAGTTATCATGTTCATAGTGCACCAGTGTGTCGTTTCTCTGAATCCTTACTGTCAGCTGCATCGGGGGCGGAGTCTACTCTGCAGACATATCGATGTTACTTATTTTGACAATTGCTGTCGCGTATGTGAGGTGACACATGTTTATTCAGGATCTGAGGAATTTTTATTAAATAACCGTATATATGGCCATTTCGAAAGTTGACTTGGATGTATGCTATGACATGGTATTAATGTAATACCGAAACCGGTCGTTAAATAAAACAACATAAACTTTACGTCTGTTTGTGGATACGTTAATTTGAAATAATCACTGGACCAGCCGCAGTCCAATTCCATGGAACAACATCGACAAAGGAAGTGTAGCAGTCCCCTCGCAAGTGTCATTTTGCAATCTCAAATACCACTTAAATGTTGCAAAAGATCTTTAAACGTGCACATGTAACATCCTTGCAGGAATAAAGCCATTTCACCTTTTCCCTATTTCTGCCAAGATCTTGTTACATATTGGACTATCAACATCCGGACGCTCACCTTTCTGTACGTTACTGGGCATTTAAAATGCAAGGCACCTCATTTCGGCAAGAAAAGTTACCCAAGTCGAAAAACGGCAATTTTAGTTTGTCTCTGAAAAATACATGGAAAAATGTCACACCTCTATCTCGCAGTTCGTTTGCTCGAGGGCAGTAGAGCAATTTTTGTCGCAATGACACGATCGTTTTATTGTCTAATTCCCGAGTGGCAGAACATTTGAAAGAGTTAAAAACAGTATTTCACGAGGCCTTGATGAAATCCCCATTCGGTTTTACAGATGGGGTTATTTGTCATCGGTCCTTTACTTAGATTGCATTAATCGCGGCATTCTAGCACAGCGTCTAGTCCCATAACTGCTCGAAAAAAGCGATGGTGACTACTGCAGGATGAGGGCAGGGAGGGGGGAAAATAACGAACCCTTCTAATTACTGACTAATGGCTATAGCATCGCGTTGAGGGAGAGTTATTTACAATGTTATTATTTCGAATAAATTAAAAATCCTTTAGTTACAATTGTTCGTATCCACATAAAAAACACACATTTAGAAAGAATCGCTCTTAAGAGTGTCATACTACCGTTTCGTCGCACGATGTCGTGCGAAGTTCGGAAGAAGTGAAACAGGCAAATTACATAGTCCTATATTTTCAGAAAGCATTTGACGTACTTTCCAACTGCAGTCACTTAACAAATGTATGAACATACTGAAGGTTGTGAAATATGTAAAAGACTTCTTAAATAATAGAACTCGGTACCTTGTCGAGGGGCGACAAGTGTGCATCAGACGCAAGGGAATCATGAGGGAAGTGTAATAGGATCGGCTATGTGTTCTGCGTACTGCAGAATCCGGCAGGTTGTACGAGTTGCAATGTGTAAGTGTTTGCTGATGACGCTACAGTACACGGGAAAACATAGTCCTTGAGTGACGGTGAGAGGAAACAGGATGCGTTATACAAAATTTCTATCTGGTTTGATTGAATAGCAACTTGTTAAGAATGTGGAAAATGTATGTTAACGCAGATGAGTAGCAAACACGATGCGTCAGTTGACGCTTGACGTCGATTCAATATCTCGACATATCGTTACAGGGCGATGTGACCTTGAACGAAAGCGTTAAGTTGGTAGTACGAGAATCGAATGTTCGACTCCGGTTTATTTGGAGAATCTGATGATAGTGTATTTCATCCATAAATGGAGGAACACTACTGTGATCGAGAAGTGAATACTGCTAGAGTGTCGTGGGTCCGTGTGAAACCTGATTAAGGGTAGACATCAAACCAGTTCAGAGATGTCGTGCGAGATTCGATTAAAAAGCGACTATTACGGAAATACTTCGCGAACTCGACAAATGGAAGAAGCTCTTTTCGAGTAACACTACAATATCTTGCAATCCACCATTCTCGAGTGACGAGAGAACTACTGTACTGGCGGCGACGCACCTGTCTTGCAAGGATCGCGAAAGAAGGCATATAGATATCGTTTTCTCGTAATGCATCTGCAAATTCGACAGGAACGAAAATGAGTAGTAAAAGCGGTGGGTTTGTAGTACAGTTCCAATAATGGGAATGAATGGACTCTCTCTCTCTCTCTCTCTCTCTCTCTCTCTCTCTCTCTCTCTTTCTCTCACTCTCATTTCGTTATCTAATCACCACACTGTGGACGGGACGTTAAACTCTAATCTTCTTTCCTTCTTCTTCCTGTCCGTGGAGAGAGGAGAGCAGACGTGAACTGGATGGTTGAAAGAGAGAGTAATTGTTTGGATCTTTTCGACACGCAGATATATTTCCGAATACATCAGCATTGACTGGTTTATTTCAGTACACCAGCCACAGCTTCGGCCTTCCACGGTCACTGGCGACATACAGTTTCACAGCGGTGGTACGACGTGTAACTGTTGGCGAACAGTGCCGCAAACAAGTTTTGGGAGCGGTGACAAACGGCGACCGGTGTCTGACCTGCATCGTTATCGATACAAATGGCCGCGCAGCTTTTTCTTTATTAGTGCGGCGCGCTGTTTGCTGGGGATGGGCCAGTGGCACTTAGTCTAATGAATCTGCACTGTGCGGTGTTTTGGGCTGTAGTGCGTGGGTCGCGGCAAGTTGCGGCCCTGGGCTCGGTTCTGCTCGCCGCAGCCGCAGCACATCGCTCATCGCGCCGCGCTGCCCACACGCAGGCTTGGCTTCTCTCACCACCGGCCCTCGGAACGTAACGAAACCACGCTTAAATTACGTTCGGTAGTGTAACTTCAATGAAAACGTTTCATTCCTTCATTTTAATACAGAAAAACAGAGGAACGAGATATACTATGCGAGACAAATTATATGTACACAGTGACGTCAGTGTATAATCACATTTTCAGTCAACAGTGCCAAAAATCATCATAAAGTCATGATACGAAGAACCCTTTGCAGTGCTTAAAACAAAGTTCAGTATAACAATGTGATCATTTTAATAAAGCCACATACTTACACTGATAAAATTAGTTAGGGGATCAGTTAAATCTAAATTGTGAAGTAGCGCGTTCGGCAGAATGAACTAAAATAGTTCTACAAAGTGGAGACAACATTGTTGTTGTTGTTGTTGTTGTTGTTGTTGTGGTGGTGGTGGTCTTCAGTCCGCAGATTGGTTCGATGCAGCTCTCCACGCTACCCTGTCCCATGCAAGTCTCTTCATCTGACAATACGTTCGGCAACCTACATCCTTTTGAATCTGCTTACTATATTCATCCCTCGGTCTCCCTCTACGATTTTTACCCCATACGCTTCCTTCTAATGCTAAGTTGACAATTCCTTGATGTCTCAGAATGTTCAAATGTCTGTAGAGCTTATTGGAGTCAACTACGGGGCCATCAGTCCCTAAACCTACAAACTAGTTATGAACTACTTAATACTAAGAACGGCACAAATATCCATGCCCGAGGGGGGGATTCGAGCCCCCGACCGTAGTGGCCGTGCAGACCGTGACTGCCGCGTCTCAGTCCCCTCGGCCACCGCGCCGGCTTCAGAATATGCCCAACCAATCTATCCATTCTCTTAGTCAGGATATGCCAGAAACTCCTTTTCTCCCCGATTCGGTTAAGCACCTCCTCATTAGTCACGTAATCTACCCATCTAATCTTAGTCATTCGTCTGTGGCACCACATTTCAAAAGCTTCTATCATATTTATATCTAAACTCCTTATCGTCCACGTTTCACTCCCATACAATACTACACTCCAGACTACTTCGGCCATCAGAAGTTATCTTGCTACCCAAATAACAAAACTCATCTACTACTTTTATTGTCTCATTACCTATTCTAATTCCTTCAGCATCGCCTGATTTTCTGACATTGCATTCCATTACCTTCGTTTTACTCTTGTTAATATTCATCTTATATCTTCCTATCAAGACACTATCCATCCCATTCAGTTGCTCTTCCAGATCTTTTGCGGTCTCTGACAGAATTACTGTCATCGGCAAACCGCAATGTTTTTATTTCTTCTCTCTGCACTTTAATGCCCTCTCCAAATTCCTCCTTCCATTCCTTAACTGCTTGCTCAACGTACAGATTGAACAACATTGGGAAAGGCTACAACCCTGTCTTACTCCCTTCCCAACCTCTGCGTCCCTTTCTTGGCCTTCGACTCTAATAACCGCTGTCTGGTTTCTGTATAGGTTGAATATAATTCTTCCCTCCCTATATTTCACCCCTGCTACCTTCAGAATTTGGAAGAGTGTATTCCAGTCGACGTTGTCAAAAGCTTTTTCCAAATCGACAAACGCTAAAAACAACATTACGGCACCCAAATTAGTGGTAACAGAATGTTACTGCAGGCGGGATTGGTATTGACTTGTATTTACTCTACCAAACGACACAAGCGGTTGGGTTTAGACAGTGTAGTCACCAGCATTACAACGCAAAAATAACGTGACATACACGAAGCTATGGCATGGAGAGCCGTAGGATGGTTGGAAGTGGGACAGACACAGAGGGAGGTGGCTGCAGCTATTGGAGTGTCCCAAAGTGTAACTCAACTGCAACGCACCGTTCAGGCAGCAATAGGACGCACAATATCAACACAAACAAACTGAAATCGCCTTCGGGTATGTAGCCTGTATGCAAGGTGGTCTATGGTGTGTGTCACTTTAAACCCACGACACCGTTTAGGCTGGAGAAACACAAGATTTTGTGTTTAGCCGGACAATACTAGTTCCTTCAATCTGGTGAGAATGTGGAAGTCGCAATAACCCAGCGTATGTGCAAGAAACATCACCACATAATGCTGGTGGACGAATGGTGTGCGCAGGAGTCAGTATTGACGGACGTTCCGACTTCTATGTCGTTCGGAATGACGCTTTGTCTGCTCAGAGCTCCTTCTACCCTTTTTGTGCCCTATGCTGATGCCATACGAGATGGGTTTCTTCTTATGGACGGTATCGCTAGTCTCCACAGGGCTGAACTAGCGGACACAATGCTTGAAGCTGAGAGAATTGAAAGAATGGAGTGGCCAGCTTTTTCACCGAACTTAAACCCGATTGAGCTTGTCTGTGTTGCACTTGGCAGATGCATTGCAGCCGGGCCAGCACCTCCCACAACGGTTGAAGAACTGTACATTGCACTCGTGGGAAAATGGCTATACATCCCTCAATAGCTGATTGTTAACCTCATACTGTCCTTGCCAGGCAGCAGTGCAACTGTACTGGCCGTCCGAGGTGATCACACACCATATTACAGGGCAACGCCAAGTAAACTTTCAGTAAAGAGTTGAGACAGGGAAATATCGGACTGTGTCACACGCGAATTACAGTTGTAACTAATGTCTGAATGAAATATGTTAAAATGCGTTATCGTATATTGTGTATGATATCTGACCTGATCCCTTACTTGTTTTGGGCAATATATATTCAAAATCACCTTCGCATTCAAGCAGTCCAACATCAGACTCCACAGTAAGTAATTTTTCAAATTATGTTATGGATATGCAAATGTTGTAACTTGTCTTTCGTCAAGAACATAGTTGTATAGACTCACATTTTGGTGCAGAACATTCATAGTAATTCACGAAATGATTTTCGGTGATGATATAATGATCATGGGATTTAACTTCTGAAATAGAAATCAGATTGCTGAAAAAACTAAACATCAGGAGTTGGCAGTATTTTGCGGTCTTCAGCATAACATCTTTGTTTGGAAAACTTGTATCTAGAATGGTACAATCTGTATGAGCTGGCCCGGAATTGACAATGAATCTGGTGGCGATAGCATCCACGTACGGAGTTTTGCTTGGCTATAACATCGACCTTTGTCGTCTTTATACCCGAGAGTCATTCTAAGCACAGTTCGCTACGGTACACACCATTCGGGGCCAAGGCTTTTAAGAGCCATCGCGGCAATGTAGTGACAAGCTACAGTTCGTGTATTCCGTATTTGTTGTTACAGATTCTCATCTGCTCTTTTTACAATGTAACTTTCACAATTCTACAGAGAATTACTTCCTTTCTTCCAGGAACTTTGTTACTCTTCATACACAGGCAACTTAGCAGATGATAGTGGGCACTGAAATAAATTAGTGGGAAAAGTTGCAACTTTGTGCTGAGTCGGGATTCGTACCCGGCTCTTCCGCTTACAAGGCAGTCCCGCTGACCACTATGCCACAGTTTTTTCCCCTTATATACTTCTTGGGTAGCTAGGAACCGGGCTTGTTCCTTGGTGATCCCACCACAATAGAGAATGACATGAAGATAATTAGAATAAATAATGAAAAAAACTCCTTACAATACAAGAAAAATGTATATACAACAACAGCTGAGAAAAAGTTGTTACTCCATGATCAAATGAACTTGACGAATCAGTGACTGTTTTCACTGATTGACCATATGATAGACACAAATCCCAACACATGATCACAAACCCACAATCCCCCCCCCCAACCAGATACACATTTAATTATATATATAAAGATGAACAAATAACACACACAAACACACAACGATACCTTCAACACACTTCCAGTGAAATAGTTGAATTACAAATAAGCTGAGAAAGTTGGCAACTCTTACAAACCAACTACAGTGCACACAATTCTGGCAGCAGATGGCAGTGGAATTAGGAAAACGCGAAGTTTTTCGGAAAATACTGGAACTTTTCGTCCTGGTTGCCGGAAAGAGGCAGATATGGAGTAGAGAGTTCTGTAAGTACACCATTCTATAGGAAAAACGAACTGTTTTGAATCAGCAACGAAATGTTTTGTACATATGTGAAATCCTAACCTATATGTGTAAACGAAAACATGTAAATATTTTGACACCCACTGATTATCCCTTGTGAAAAAGGCGAAACGCGTATGGGTGAATTATGGAAAAAAAAAGCACCTTCATTTGCAGTAGAACAAGGCGTTTTCTTTAAAAAATACTACAGTGAAAATACATAGTATTCAGCTGCTGCTCAAATGGCTACTACAAGCAACGTATTTGAGTATTCCCTGTTCACATGTCTCAAAACTCTACTTCTGTGTACCTCCGTGGTGTGAGTTCATTATATAAAACAATCATTTTTCGCTTTAAGTTCTGTATGATTTCGTGGAAAGGGCAATATATGTCTCGTTGTTTCACGATATATGTGGCCGTATCACTTTAATTGCGCTTTAAAGAAATTCTTAAATTATTAATTAATCATTGAACGTTTTAAATTCTTGTGATCTGAAATTTTTACAGGAATGATAAACGTACAAGTTATTAATAAACAATCAATAGTAATTATATTCTTGATTATGATCATGTTGTATATAGGACAATGGATTCACTATACTTTTCCTGTCCTATATATGTGTTTCAGTCTTTCTTTTCATGTCATATATTTGATGTATTTTCTCGTTGCGTCTATCTTCGAAAGAATTCTTTCATTTTATCCCTCATTCACTTCGTATGAAATGTTCAAATGTTAGTAAACAAAATTGGACCTAACTGCTATGGTCATCATGCTCCACAAAATACCTAGGAAATACTATTACTTCAGACTTAAACTGGAAAGATCACGTAGATAATGTCGTGGGAAAGGCGAACCAGAGACTGCGTTTTATTGACAGAACCCTTAAAAGATGCAACAGAACTACTAAAGAGACTGCATACACTACGCTTGTCCGTCCATTTTTGGAGTATTGCTGCCCAGTGTGCGATCCTTGTCAGGTGGGTTTGACGGAGGACATCGAAAGTGTCCAGAGAAGGGCAGCTCGTTTCGTATTGTCAGGATACAGGGGAGACAGCGTTACGGAAATGATACAGGATCTGGAATGGGAATCATTACAACTGCGCTTATCGCTGCGCCGTGGGCTACTTACGAAACCCCAATCGCCAACATTCTTCTCCGAATGCGAAAATATATTGTTGACTCCCACTCACATAGGTAGAAAAGATCATCAGAATAAAATACGAGGAACGGAGATATTCAGGTGTTCTTTCTTTCCGCGCGCTATTCGAGAATGGAATGGGAGATAAATAGTATAACGGTGGTTCGATGAATCATTTGCCAGGCAGTTAAATGTGATTTGCAGAGTATCCCATGTAGATGTAGACGTAGATGCTGTAAACGTCCAAACTATTTAAACTAATTTACACTAACGACGACACACACACACACACACACACACACACACACACTCATGCCCAAGGGAGGACTCGAACCTCTGGCGAAAACCACCACCATTTCATATCACAGTGAGCCACAGCGTAACCTGTCTGGGTTTAGTTAGTAACCCGAAACGTGCTATGGATACAAGTAAAGGAAGAAAGGTACTGGAAACGAAGTCTTTGAAGTAATTTTGATGCTAGTTAAATGGTGCGTTAGTGCAAATCTGTGCTAAATTTTGAAGTATTTTCCTTTAAGCACTTATTCTTTAGCAATGTGAGGAACTCGTATTTTTATTTTTTTTCGCTGTCGAGTTATTTGAATGCTGTGAGAACTTGTAAACAAACAAATAGCAGCATTGATTTAAATGCTCTCTGGTGGAGAACCGACGTTGATTGTAAACAGTTTTGATCGGCGAAGCGTTTTAACGCAAGTAAATACCTGTGAGCAGCAGGGGGAGGGAGGATTTTTAACTTCCATTAGCAGCACAGTGAAGGAATGTTCGATTAACGCCCTCCTGGTGTAGCAACGAAGAAAGAGGCGGCGTCTGTACCGCGGGGAGCGGCGGCGCCGCCCAATCCATTAGGCGGGTTGTTAGGGGTGGGGCGGGGCAACACCTCGCTGCCTGCAACCACCCTCCTCTTCAAAGCCAGCCTAGACGGTAAAGCTGCTTGTAAAACCTCACGGCGTGCACATTCTGTGCTCAGAAAGTACAGGTGACGGCTGTCAAGCAGAGTTCTTTACCGCAATTTCTATCGTTTACCAGGCGAGAAACTTGCCTTTATATCGCCAGGAGATTCTCAGTGGTATTTTATTTTTACTTTAGATAACTTATATCCCTTCCAGGCCCTGTTCGCACAATAGTGCGGTTCTGATTTGCTCGCCTGATTCACGCTGGGAAGTTTGGGTCTGCATCACACAATCGTGGATGGACTGTGCTAACGTGCGCAACGTGTTTTAGTTACATGTTTCTTCAACACTGTGTGACACCAGCAGTCAGTAAATTTCCTGTGCACATACAATGGCGGCAAGAAAAAGTTGTTGAAATCCTGTTTTGACATATGAAGCTATCATATTTGACAGCCAGTTTATTCCATATGATCCTGTAATGTTATTACATCATTTCTTTGAAAAGCATGTTACTGTAAGATGGTGCAGATCATGAAAATTTCTACTGAAGACCCAAAACAGACAATTGTGTGGGTACAAATTTTTTGAAAATAAATTTCTTTTTTATGATGAATTACTGTATGCACTTTATATCTTAAACGTTCCTCACCTACAACCTTGGGTCCGAAAGGGATATCGGGTGAAACTTCCTGGCAGATTAAAATTGTGTGCCGGAACCGGGACTCGAACCTGGGACCTTTACCTTTCGCGGGCAAGCGCTCTACTGTCTGAGCTATCCCGACACGACTCACGATGCTGCCTCACAATTTCACTTCCGCCAGTACCTCGCCTCCTACCTTCAAAACTTCTCATAAGCTCTGCTGCAAAGGCAAAGGTCCCAGGTTCGAGTCCCGGTTCCGGCACACAGTTTCAATCTGCCAGGAAGTTTCATATCAGCGCATACCCCGCTGCAGAGTTTAATTCTGGAAACATCCCTTAGGCTGTGGCTAACCCATGTCTCCACCATATCTTTTCTTCCAAGATTGCTAGTCTTGCATGGTTCGCAGGAGAAATTCTGAGAAGTTTGGAAAGTAGGAGGCGAGGTACTGGCGGAAGTAAAGTTGTGAGGCGGCATCGTGAGCCGTGTCGGGATAGCTCAGTCAGTAGAGCGCTTGCCCGCGAAAGGTAAAGGTCCCAGGTTCGAGTCCCGGTTCCGGCACACAATTTTAATCTGCCAGGAAGTTTTATATCAGCACACACACACTTCTTGGCATAGGTTCATAGCGTTTGCAAATGGGTCTAACTAGGAGAAGTTTCCATAATAAATCCATGTCAGGAAGTAAATCCATTTGATACCAAATTAAACTGAAGATGGTATCACTTTAAAATCGCTGCAACGTGCAACTCTAAAATGTTGCAAGCACCACCTATAATGTTTTTTTGTTCGAGTGACTTGAAAGAGCGGACATATTTATTGTTTGGTCAGGTTCAGATCTGGCAAGGTTGGAGGGGAGGGGGGAGCAGTAAATCAGCTGCAGCTCGCAACTTGTGTTCCTCGAATCACCCTTGGCCTTGTGGCATGGCACATATCTTGTTGAAAAATGTCACTCATCATCATAAAAGTGTGTATGTCGTCTGCAACCAGTGTACGTACTTCTTGGCATCATTGTGTCTTACATAAGCTCCACAGGCAGCAGTGGCCGATCAGTCTGAGGCGCGCCAGTCCGTCTGCACGGCTGCTACGGTCGGGGGCTCGAATCCTCCCTCGGGCATGAATGTTTGTGTCGTCAAAATGTTCAAATGTTTGTATAGTCTATGGGACTTAACTATGGGGTCATCAGTCCCTAAACTTACAAACTACTTATGAACTACTTACGAACTAGGACGGCGCAAATATCCATGCCCGAGGGGGGATTCGAACCCCCGACCGTAGTGGCCGTGCAGACCGTGACTGGAGCGCCTCAGTCTCCTCGGCCACCGCGGCCGGCTTCTGTCGTCCTTAGTATAAGGTAGTTCATAAGTAGTTTGTAAGTTTAGGGACTGATGACCCGCAGTTAAGTCCCTTAAGGTTAACAAACATTTGAACACAAACTCCCAATAGACTGATGGATGCCCACGCGAATATTCTACATAACATAATTGAGTCATTGACATATTGTCTTCCTTCCCAGTGTAGATGTCAAGGGGCTGTTTCCCTGGAAGACGACGGATCGCACCCTGCCATAGACACTGTAAAGCAGGTATCGGGATTCATCCGACCATGCACGCTCTTTCACTGCGCCAGTGACGATGGTCACTTGCTATTACAGTCGTAGTAGTCGATGTCGTGGTGTTAACATTGGCTGTGGGAGCCCATCATTAGGAGAGTTGGGCGCACTGTGTGTTCACACACACTTGTACTCTGCCTAGCATCAAAATCTCGTACTAGTATTGACGGGTGGCCGCTCAGCCCCTCCTCGTTCGGACGCGGTGTCACTTGTGGAAGACGCCGCAGTACTCCTGTAACACCCGACAAGCCGTGCAGTTTGCGAAATGTTCCTATCGAGCTTCCGGGCCGGACGGGTTTACATCAACAGTAGATCTGTGGTCATCATGTTCTGATGTGTGTAAATGTGCTAAGACGACTATTACACTTGACATAAAGTTCTTGCTCAATACGAATAATAAACTAATTAGTTAAATAGTAAGTGACAGTATTACTAAGTTACACAAAATGGGGTTATTTTAAATGCTTCATTAAAACTGTTAAAACGTCTACACAACAATAATGGTTCTTTACCAAAAACAGTTACTCACATTGTTACCTAAAATGATAACACAAAATACTTTACATTGTTTTACACAACTTTTATAAACGTTTCCAAGTGATTTCTACATTCTTGATGCTGATGGAGCAATATATGAGATATTCTTGTAGGCCGTCCCTGCAGACCAGGCACCCTTCCAAGTGAACAGTCTATCGTCGTCTGTTCTGTCTCCGTTCGAACAATGACCTCCTTGCCGCGGCGGAGCGGCCGAGCGCATCGAGACGCTGTGCTACGATGCGCGAAGCCGTTCCACGTCGGGGGTTGGAATGCCCCCTCGAGCATGGATGTTTGTGTCGTCTTTAGTATAACGAAGTTCTTAAGTAGTTTGTAAGTTTAGCGACTAATGAGCCCGCAGTTAAGTCTCTTAAGTTTAATTAAAAAGACCTCATTGAGACCATGATATTAACGAGATGCTGTCTATCTTTGGCACGTAGTGCCAACCAACTTAGAGATATGACAATTATTTTCTGAGCCACAGACGTTGCAACCCAACTGACAGACACGCTTCAGCAGAAGTTACAGTTATGATCTGCAACTGCGGGGACAGGAGAATATCACTTTGCTACAAGCGTATCGGATGTTAAGAAGCAGGTCGGAGGGGAGTGGCTCCATGGCAACGGCCACTAGTACCCGCGGCCTGGCGTCGACTTAGTATCGGCGAGTGCAGGCAACACCGCGTAGAAGACAAGGGCTCACAACAGGCCCCGTCACGTCACACCGAGAGGCCGCTTCCGCCAGCTGACTGGCTGGCCGCTAGGCAAGCCAACCAACACCGTCTGGATACAAGGCCTCACAAGTCGATGTCACGTCACACCGATAGGCAGCCATCGCAAGCTCACTGGATGGCGCTACGAGGCACTGGATGGCGCTACGAGGCAGTGGGCTGTGCCCCAGAGTTCAGCCACTCGGCTAGCGACGGCAGCCTATCGGTCTAACGTAACACGGACTAGTGACTTGGCCAGCGAGAGAGACAGGCCTGGGCACTCAGCCAGATGACGTGGCAAGAGTAGTAATGCGCCGACGCGATCTCGGATTTGACTGGTTAGCCGCTGGGGCACGGCCCAGGGTGATCGCGTCAGCACTACTCTTGCCACGTCACCTGTCTGAATGCCCAGGCCTGTCTCCCTCGCTGGCCACGGACTTGTGAGGCGTTGCATCTAGGCGGTGTTGGCACAGCCCGCTGGCTCTCGGTGTGACGAGACGCGGCCCTGTCTTCTACGCGGTGTCGGTGCAGGCAGCACGCCGGTCGCGGGCGGGGTCGATGTCCCCCAGTCTCAGCCTCAGGCGCAGCCAGCAGCTGGGGTCCCGGTGTGTCTGCAGCGGACGCTTCCAACAGCTGCGCTCTTTCTGACGCGACGCCGCTCTTCTCCGTGCACTGCTGCGGCGGTGAATGCCTTTGATCACGATTTTGCGCTAATAGCTTGCTTTCTTTTGTTACAGGTAAGTGGCGACTACATCGCAGATGAAGTGAAACAACTCTGAGGAACTTTCAATAAGGATCGGTAAGTATACAAAGAGATTTCATCAGAGAAGGAGCCGGGGGCCTCCTCCTGCGCCTTGCGCTTTTTAAAGTGAGACACTACAACACAACCTCCGCTCTATTCTCTGAAATCCCCGCGCTAATTTTGTTCCGCTTGCGTTGGTTAGCGATTGTAAGTCCAGTCACGATTCAGAAGTCGCAGTTAATAAACCCGTAACTATTACAGCAGGGTAAATGCAAATCTCTCTTAATTTTAGTTTTTGTCAATTTTAGTGTTTGTGGCACTGTAACTCTGCGGTTCTCCCTACTTTTCGCACAGTGCTCTTAGCAGTTGAAGTCAGTGATTGTGTTCACTATCGTTAAATATGTGATCTTACAACGATTTTTCTTTCAGTTGCGTGCTGACACCACCATACCGTGTATGAGATTTTCATCATAAAGCGTAGATGTGGGACAGTGTATCACACTACAATCTAGATCTGATAAGAAAAAAATTACTGCTGACGACTGTAATGTTAATGACTTGAAAACGCAGTCGCGGAGCAGATCTGAAATCGCAATGGAAGCGGACGTGATTGAAGTATATTTTACGCTAGCGCCACGTTCTCTACAATGCCCAAGTTCCGCCAGGAAGACTTAAATCAAGGAAAAGCTTTTTGAGGGGAATGTACCAATTGAACCACCTAAAAACGACCCACTACAACAAGCACGCCCTAATGGAAGCGAACTGGACTGTAAAACCTGGCGAACCCTGAATAGGATGAGAACGGGAGTAGCACCTGTGAAAACCATTAAAGCTAAGTGGGAACTAGCAAACGGTGAGGATCTCCTCTGCGTATGTGGATAACCACAGGACATGAAACATCTGCTTCAAAGTTGTAGTTGCTCACAGTCCTGTACTCTCGATGATGTATGGTTGGTCAGCGATGCGACAGTTGACGTGGCCCGATATTGGGCCAAGCATTGAGGTTGACGGAGAGTCCGGTCTCAAAAAAGTAAAGAAAGTTTACGCTAGCGGAGACTGAAGCGATAGCTTATCGTAATCAGATGAAAGTGGTTTCAAAATCCAACGAATGGCTGCATTCAATTGTTGATGAGGTAGAGAGAACTGCTGCGTTGACTAACATCTAGATAGCTCTTATAGAAAGCCGTTACAAATGGCTGCAGCCTGACGGTTTGGCACTTTGTCGGCTGTTGTTAACTTCACATGCGCTCCATCGTCTCCTTCCAACAAGCTACTGGAGGTTTCTACGCCGTATCGATTCAGTTCTTTACCTGTCTGATATGACCTCGCAACTACCATTAAAAGCAGAGCACCACACATCCTAAAAATAGTTTATTAAGAGTATTTAAATTACAGTTTTAAACATGCAGGCAGCAACGTAATTTTTTTTTCTTTTCCTTTGTCGGTGGATTACGTACCATCGGTTTTGTTAATTACTAGGTTATTTTGACCATGGTTTTGATACGTACTAGGGGTGTCTTCTTCATATTAGTTATAAATTACAAATAAAAAAATATTTATAGCGACAACGGTCTCGTCATGTAAAATAACTCTAATGAATTGTCAAAAATTATGGATTTGTGTGTGAAAATTTGAAGTACGCTTTACATCATGCATATTAACGACGTAAAACCTTAATGCGTATATCAAATGTCCCTTTCGGCACAGTTAGATTTAGACGTACTGTGTTCTATCATTGCTCTGTTGAACAATACACAACTTAGTATGAGGGAAAGCATAAACTGTGGTCGTTCTACACTTCTTTTTTTTTTTCAGTTAAAGATGTTCCTTATTAAGATAGAATGATAGATCGTTGTTCTCCATTGAGTAAGTCGAGTAGCCATAGTTTCCTTCTTTAGAGTATACGTCACACATTTTCTAACGGGATTGTCAGGAAACGGAATAGGCACATAATTATTCGAAATTATTGTGCAGGTGTTGGCGAGTTCCGTTTGATTTAGGTAGCCCCTTCCCGAGCTTCTCTCCTCGCTTGTTACGTCTTTGTACTGACTTATGCGCCTGTTAAAGATTTAAAAGAGGTACTACAGAAGGGTATTAAATATTTAACATCCTTGTGCAGCTTCACATTTAATAAGCTAATCAGTGCGGAGGCTAGAGGCGCGCAAGAAATAGTAACTCGTAAGAAGCTTTCCAAATGATTATTACCAATAGTGACGAGAAGGCGAAAGCAAAACAGTAAGTACACCTATTCCCCACCTAGCATCCTCCACGTAACTAAAAACAGAAAGAAAGTGGGGGGGGGGGGGGATCGTGCAGTCTGAAAAATTCGCTTTGGGATGAGACTTGGCACGTTATTAGGATACCTACAGGGTGTTCGTCAGTAAATGCTGCTGAGTACACTAGCCAGAACGTTCCCTGGAACATACCTCCACAGTTTTACGTGCATCTCATATGCTGGTCTATTTGTAACGTATTGCAGCACAGCGAAATAGCTACGCCTATAGCACACTCGCGTCAGACACGGGCGATGCGTGTTCATTCCTACCTTCGAATGACTTCTATTTTTTTTTCTTTTTAATTGTATTAAAATTTCTTAAAGACGTCTAAAAAGTAAATGGAGAATTTACAAAACTGCGCTTATTTGATTCAAAATAATAGAGCAATAAATTCCTGTGAACGGTCTAGGAAAATACTGCCAAGAGTGCGTCATCGCCAATTTTTGATGATGATCCGGAATGTTTGGTACGCCTACAGGCTGTGTGATGAAAGAGAAATGTTCATGAATGTTACAGAAGTGTTAGAAAAGATTGGTGTTGTAAACAGTCGTCTGTTATAAATTTATACAAGAAGGAAGTAAGTACCAAGACTAAGTTAGCAGTGCACCGCTCTATCTTTCGACCAACTTTGTTGTATGGGATTCAAAGTTGGGTGGATACAGGTTACCTTATTCATAAGGTAGAGGTTACAGATATGAAAGTAGCAAGAATGATTGCAGGTACTAATAGATGGGAAGCATGGCAGGAGGGTGTCCATTATGAGGAAATCGAAGGAAAACTGGGAATGAACACCATAGATGAAGCAGTGACAACGAACAGACCGAGATGCTGGGATCATGTTACACGCATGGGCGATGCAAGGTTACCTAAGAGAATCATGAGCACGGCAGCGGAGGGTAAGAGGAGTCGCGGTAGACCAAGGAAAAAGTACTTAGATTCGGTGCAGAATAATTTTGAAGTAAAAGGCATAACATCAGACGAAGCATCACTGTTAGCATTGAATAGGGGGTCATGGAGGAATTTTATTACAGGTACTTTGCTCCAGACTGAACGCTGAAAGGCATAATCAGTCTCTAATGATGATGATGATGATGATGATGATGATCATTTTATGATACTGATCAGTTATCACTCTGGTGCTTATATTTAAAATACTAAATTGAGAAAGACGGCACTGTAAAAGGTCCTACCTAAAATATTGTCATAATGGTAATTAAAGCAGCAATTATCTCCATTAAAATGTGCCGCTCGACTGTTGTCAATGATGAACTTGCAAAAGTGGATGAAGCGGTCAGGCGGAATCGCCATTTCAGTCGATTGAGCAAGACATGAGATAATGTGTCACGGATGTATCCAATGTGTGTTTGGGGGTGCGAGATTTCAGAGAATGCAGAACGTCATGTGCAAGAAACCAAAACAGTCTCGGCCTTGCACCAGTCACATGAACAGTGTGATCAAAAGTATCCGGACACCTGGCTGAAAATGACTTGCAAGTTCATGGCGCCATGCATCGGTAGTACTGGAATTCACTGTGGTGTTGGCCTTGGTGACAGCTTTGACCCTCGCAAACATACGTTCAGTCAGGTGCTGGAAGATTTTCTTGTTGAATGGCAGTCCATATTTCACGGTGTGCAGCACTGTCACGAATTCTGCGTCCCAAAACATCCCAAACGTGTTACGGACTGTATACATGTTTGCCTATTACCCTGTACTTTCAACTGTCGGCGGTCTCTGTCGGTAAACAGACGAGGTCGGCATGTATGCTTTCGTGCTGCACGTGTCCCTTCACGTTTCCACACATTGTCACATCAGAAACAGTAGACCTCGGTATGATTAGGAGTGTGTAAATATCGTGTATAGAATTCTGACACAAGTGGCACCCAACCACCAGACCTTGTACGAAGTCCGTGAGTCCTGCGGAGCGAGCCTAATCTGCTCTCTTACGATGTGTAATGACTACTGGAGTCGCTGATATGGAAGTACCTGGCAGTAGGTGGCAGCACAATGCACCTAATATGAAAAACGTATGTTTTGGGGAGTACAGATAGTTTTGATCACATAGTGTAACTCTCTGTAATATTCATTGCATAAATTAAATTAAAAAATTATAACTAAGTAATTACGTTTCAGGTCAATAATTTCGGTCAAAATGGTATAATTTGAAATAAAATAAACAGTAAAACGTTACTACAGGATAGGATCGAACTTGGATCGCCTGCGTTGAGAGTCCGCTACAGGTGCTACGATGCCGCTGTGCTGCCATAACTTGGAAAAAGTCAGTATGCAAGCTAAGGAAAAAAATTTAGAGCCCCTTTTCTATCTCAATTTTTGGCTAATGTGCTTTACCTCTCTTGCAATACTCTGAGGTTTGCAGCTATCAGTCGAACTTTTTTTTTTTTTTTTTTTTAATTTTAATTCTTTATTTGCAAATCATGATTTCGGCCAGTAACTGGCCTTTATCAATGCATGTGTTTAACTGATGTTTGTATAGTTTATGGGACTTAACTACGGGGTCATCAGTCCCTAAACTTACAAACTACTTATGAACTACCTAATACTAAGGACGGCACAAATACCCATGCCCGAGGTGGATTCGAACCCCCGAACGTAGTGGCCGTGCAGACCGTGACTGGAGCGCCTCAGTACCCTCGGTCACCGCGGCCGGCTGTTTAACTGAAGACATTAATAAGGATTACTCACATCACGCTAAGTATGACAAGTGGACATTTTTGTCGTTTTGAAAACTACACAAACAATAAACAAATAGTGTTCGGGTAGTTTTTAAAACGACAAAAATGTCCACTTGCCGTACTTAGCGTGATGTGAGTAATCCTTATTAATAATGTCTTCAGTTAAACACATGCATTGATAATCATGATCTGCAAATAAAATTTTTTTAAAAAAAGTTCGACTGATACCTGGAAACCTCAGAGTATTGGAAACATATCACAGTCGTTGAGCGCAAATCATTCAAAGTAACCTAATGTTTACCACTTTCGTTGGTGGACGCCCTTAAGGTATTCACGTATTGCTGTTAATTTACGAAGTTTGATCTTGAAGTGAATTTTCGAGACAGTAAGCTCCTCTTGTAAGCAAAATGTGCAGTAGTAGGGCCGCGAGGCGTCGTGCACGATTGATTTGTGCGCATAAAGCGGAAGAAATAGTGCGAACACGTGGCGAGCCGCTGTAAGAACGGCGCAGGCGTCCCTACACAGGAGAGCTGGCCAGCAAAGCGGTGCAGCGAATATTTCTCGTCAGCCGAGCGAGCAAATTCCTCGCCTTCCGCAGCAGCTGTGATAACATAAAGAGCTGCAGCTGAAGTACACGCAGCAACTTTAATTATTCCGAGTCTTTTCCGATAGTATACCCAGCCAGCTGCAGTCTATTTTACGAGAGAATGGAACTGAAACTCCCCTCTCGTCGGGCAATCTGTGTTCATCGTGCTCGTCTTAAATCACTTTAAGCGAATGCTTAAAGTGATTACAATAGTGCACATCCATTTTTTCTCCAGTTGCGCTAATGCTCAGTAAACAACTGTGAAATCAGTAGTGTTTTAAATAAAAGTAAATTTAAAATAGGCGAAAATTGTTGGCAACCATTGGAAGTGATAATAGAAAGAGTGACTATGTCATCTACATCTACCTTTATCTCCGCAAGCCACCTTACGGTGTGTGGCGGAGGGTACCTTGAGTACCACTATCGGTTCTCCCTTCTATTCCAGTCTCGTATTGTTCGCGGAAAGAAAGATTGTCGATATGCCTCTGTGTAGGCTCTAATCACTCTGATTTTATCCTCATGATCTCTTCGCGAGATATTCATAGGAGGGAGCAATATACTGCTTGACTCCTCGGTAAAGATATGTTCTCGAAACTTCGACAAAAGCCCGCACCGAGCGACAGAGTGTCTCTCCTGCAGAATCTTCCACTGGAGTTTATCGATCATCTCCGTAACGCTTTCACGATTACCAAATGATCCTGTAACGAAGCGCGCTGCTCTCCGTTGGATCCCACGCCGGTGAGCAGTATTCGAGCTGTGGGCGAGCAAGTGTATTGTAACCTACTTCCTTTGTTTTCGGACTGCATTTCCTTAGGATTCTTCCCAATGAATCTTAGCCTGGCATCTGCTTTATCGACGATTAATTTTATATGGTCGTTTCATTTTAAATCACTCCTTACAGCTACTCCCAGATAATTTATGAAATTAATTGCTTCCAGTTGCTGACCTGCTATAGTGTAGCTAAAAAAGGATTTTTCTTTCCGTGTATTCGTAGCGCATTACACTTGTCTACATTGAGATTCAATTGCCATTCCCTGCCCCATGCTTCAATTCATTGCAGATCGTCCTGCATTTCAATGTAATTTTCCATTGTTACAGTCCCTCGATATACTATGGCACCATCCGCTAAAATCCTCAGTGAACTTCCGATGTTCAAAAATGTTAAAATGTGTGTGAGGTCGTATGCGACCAAACTTCGTGGTCATCATCCGCTAGACTTACACCCTAATTACTTAACTAACTTACGCTAAGGACAACACAAACACCCATGTCCGAGGGAGGATTCGAACCTCCGACCGCAGCGGCCGTGCAGACCGTGACTGGCGCGCCGCAAACCGCTCGGCAACTGCAGCCGGCCTGAACTTCCGATGTTATCAACGAAGTATATATTGTGAGTAGCAACGGGTCCTATGACACAGATGTCAGTTGAGCTGAGAAATGAGTATACTGGAGATGTAACGCTAATGAGAATGCAGAGTGTTTTGTGCTTGGGGGCCTGAAATGAACTATTCGTACATAGTCTCCTGCTCACTTGTTCCTGATTGTTTCCCAGTGATCTCATGATTGGAGTGACCAGTATCTTCGGGGAGGCTTCTTCTGGGAACCTCGGAATCGACGTGACGTCCAAGTGACAAGAACGCTGGAATTAATTCCCACCGGACAATCCTTATCTGATTCAATATCCATCGAAAAAGATTAATTCCATATAACATGCCAAGCCTAGTCGAGACTTTACCGTATTAGGACAAGTCAACACTTTACACTAGTTGAGGGTAAATTGCCAGTCCCTGAACGATGCCTCAAGATGCTACAGATCGTAATTCCGTAGATTTTCCCGGCGTAATAATGGTTGTTGTCTGCCCACACGGAATGGAGGCCCTTCATTGGTTTCTAGATCATTTTAACTGTCTTCATCCACGCATAAAATTTTTGATGGAAATTGAAAAGGATGGTAAATTGCGGTTTTCTGATATTTTAGTTCATAAAAAAGGAAATGTGACTTTGGGGTACAGCGTGTACCGTAAACACACTCATACGGACCGTTATCTCCACGCTACTAGCTGTCATCCACCCCATCAACGGTTGGATGTTCTACGTACACTCGTCAAAAGAGGTTATGCCATTTCTGATTCTGAATATTTGACACAAGAATTGGATCATCTTAAGGTTGGTTTTAGGAAGAATGGCTATACTAATCATCAAATCAGTCGAGCTTTCCAATTCGGACCACCACGTGAACCACCCACGGACACTTCAAAATCAATTGCATTTTTACCTTATGCGGGAAGTATTTCTTCAAACATTTCAAGAATCCTTCGAAAATACGACATCAAAAGTATCTTATTGCCTTTGTCTAAAACCAGAGCTCTTCTAGGATCGGTAAAAGATTATTTGGGATTAAGAAAGCCTGGAGTATATAAAATCCCCTGCCACTGTGGAAAGGTATATATTGAGCAGACTATTCGTACAATTCACGACCGCTGTGTAGAACATGAAAGGCACACACGTCTGTTCCAACCAGAAGAGTCTGCAGTGGCTGAACATCGTCTTAATGAAGGGCATAACATGTCATTTAAAGACACGTAAATTATTGCTCCAGCCTCACGTTATTGGGATTGTGTCCTTAAGGAAGCGATCGAAATAAGACTATCAGATAATCTTATTAATAGGGAAAAAGGATTCCCATTGAGTAAAACGTGGAATCCCATTTTATCTAATATTAAAAAACAACGGTCTAGTTTTCGACCAGCTTCTTCTTAATTTTCGATTACTCGCTTTGGCTAACTTCTACCGCTGGTGGCGCTGCAATACTCTTCACGTCCCAGAGGGCGTTCTTCCACTTCTTGCACATGCGCACTGGCCTGTTCCCGCGGTATAAAGGAGCCGCCGTAACTGATATGTTCTCAGTTCCGGCGTGATTGTGCACCAGTCATACCTGAAGGTGGCGGCCAGGTGGACCGCCGAAATATCGTATCAGCAGATCGACATAATCCGGCCGCAAACCCGTAACGCGTGAAGAACAACATGCAACAGATCGACCTGCGTTTCACTACTCTCTTACAGTGTCTCGACTTTTGGATAAATTACTGCATCCACTGAATCTCCGATGTTATTTACAAGGCCATATATATTGAAAGAGCAATCCTCGGAATGTATGTCCTTACTTCTGTATGGAAGTCACGCTACGGTGCATATACGCTATAGCAACATCATTAAACGGAAAGTTTGTGATCGTTCCCTTGCGAGTCAGGGTTGTCTTAAGCTGTGTCTACCATAAGTATAAAATAACCGTGGCACGTACTCCTGGGTCGGCGGGGATAGTCAGGAAGGGAACGTGTGGGGTGTTGGCGGCGCCTCATTAGGGCTGCGCTCGTTGTCAGCGTAAACACGCGCTGGCTGGCCGGAATGCCGATGCGGCGCCACCTACACCTACACCTGCCACCTACACCTGCACCTGCAGTCGCCACCAGCCGAGCCCACACCTGGTAACGGGCTACACCTGCTCTCTCACTTCATTACGGCAGCCATGTTAACGCTCCCGGACCAGCAGTGAGTTTATTTTTTATAAGTATGTTGGTGCGACCGTTTTACGCATTAATATTTACATTTTCTGCTGCTATGTATCCAAAACGCTACCAGAGCTTTCCAAACTGGGTGTCGCGACACCCTGGGGTGTCACGTAGTAGTATCAAGGGTGTTGCGAGAATAACAAATTTAGACTCTAAACACAAAACTTGTCATAAAATAACACTACCCTGAAGATTCGCCTGCAGCTAATCGTCCTTCTCTTCATTCAGTACACCACAGATCACGTACTAAAGGAATGATCGGTGCACATTAATTGCGTGCTCAACTGCAAGGCGGTAGCTCTGCTTCAGCAGCAGCAGTAGACAAGGTTCGTTCAAGCAACTGCCAGTTGCCAGATTCCAGCAAACTGCGCATGCGCAGAGATGCTGCTGATAGTCGATAACTGCTCCTCCCGTGCGCAGTTTGCTGGAACTGGCAGCTGCTTGAACGAACTTTCACTGTAGTCTGCTTTCCTTCTCAAAAAGCTGAACCCCAGCGTTTTTAATGGATTTATCAAAGCCACGTCACACTCGGTAGCGTTTCTTACAATTAAATATCAATCAATGACATAGTGGCTGTAAAAGTTGTCACAGATTGTAAAAGCAATCACAATTGTCCACTGACTAAAGCTATTCAGTAGCGATGTTTAGTGTGGAGTATGGCCGGGCGATTAACGGAGAGTAGTATTTTAAATGCAGTGATCGTTGGTTCGAACCCTGGTATGCGTTTTTCTCTCAGTTTCCTGTATGTAACAGATTCAGGGACCAGAAATGACATATTCTTACTTTTCACAAATATTTATCCATTTTTTTCAAAAAATGTTCAAATGTTTGTAGAGTTTATGGGACTTAACTACGGGGTCATCAGTCCCTAAACTTACAAACTACTTAAGAACTAGCTAATACTAAATACGGCACAAATATTCATGCCCGAGGGGGGATTCGAACCCCCGACCGTAGTGGCCGTGCAGACCGTGATTGGAGCGCCTCAGTCCCCTCGGCCACCGCTGCCGGCTATCCATTTTTTCAGAATATGTCGGGGACTTCAGAGGTCATGGTGAAGCAAGAACCTAACAATAGAAATTAAATAATAATTCATCTCTTGTCATAAATACATCCACTTTATTTATGAAAGTAATGTAATAATATTGAATTGAAATGGAACAGCCACAGTGCTGTCTAAATCAGAAATCCGAGCATCTAATTTCCAGATACCGTTTTCAATTCATCCAGAAAAACCGTATCTGGCCCTGACATGTACACACGACAGCGAAAAACGGTTTCCGAAATTCGGTTTCCCTGTTGGGTCGCATGTAGAAGAAGCAAGTATTACTTTGTGAGTTAGGCGTTGTTGTCTGCGGTGTTACTCTGTTGTACATCTCCGTAGTTCCTAACGTTTCCTTTTCTTGCGATGAGTGTACGTAATTGCTGCAGTCAGGAACAACATTAAACATTTGAATTCGTAAGAGGATTTCATTTTCGTTTACAAACTACATGTAAGCGATACTTTATTCCCCCCCCTCCCCCCGTTAGAACCATCTAAATTCTACCATATGTCTGATGTAAGGGTGTCGCGCAAAACTGTGTCGCCATGCGGGAAAGTTTGGAAAGCACTGCGCTACACCATCAAGGAAGCATCTAAATCAGACGAAACTTGAAGCTTGCGTTTGCGGCGGCGACGCTTGAATATTTCACCGCATGTGCAAATCATTGGGTCAGTAGCGCCACCTACAAGCCCTGTATGAAGGGGTTAACTTGGCGGCCTTGTGGACGGGCCGAAATTAATCTTTCAGCTTCATTATACCGCGTAGAAGGAAGCCTGTGTTTTTGCAATTCGGCAGAAGAAGCCAGCCGCGATGGCCGAGGAGACTGAGGCGCGCCAGTCACGGTCTACATGGCCACTACGGTCGGGGGTTCGAATCCCCCCTCGCGCATGGATATTTGTGTTGTCCTTAGTCTTAGCTAGTTCTTAAGTAGTTTGTAAGTTTAGGGACTGATGACCACGTAGTTAAGTCCCACAAGCTATACAAACATTTGAACATTTATTTATTTATTTATTTATTGCAGAAGACTACTAGCCGATAGGATCTTCGAATAATCTTCCACAGAAATCGGTGATGGTGTCGGCGTTAACTGTGGTGAGGGTCTTTAATCACTGGATGCAGCAGGGAACGTCGTATCGACAGAACCTGTTACGTCCACTTACTTCCACTTCTGTCCACGTCGCTGCACCACTGCACTTGATGGCCGATATATTGCGTGCGTCTCAGGGATGTATCGCTCTGGCACATCGCGAAGCGTATCACGAAACTTGTTCTTTCGCGCTGGAGTAGCCGAGCGGTCTAAAGCACCTCGCTGCGGAGCGCGCGGTTGCTCGCCGTGGAAGTTCGAGTCCTCCCTGGGGCATGGGTGTGTGTATGTTTTCCTTAGATTAGTTTACCTATGTTTAAGTAGTTTGTAAGCTACGGACTGATGACCACGCAGTTTGGTCCAATAGATTTACAGACATTTTTGAATAAACAGTGTGCGCATCGCTTGCACCAGAATGGACTCTCCATTAGGCGTTCAGTGGTGCCATGAACGATGGATATCTGGATCCGAATAAAATGAAGTTGTTTTTGCAGTCGAATCCCGAACTGTCTGTACCACCACGGTTATTGAATTATGTGACTCAAGACATCCTGGTGGGACACTATTGAACTGCTACCTTATGCATCGCCACACAAGTACTGCTCACGGTATGACGGTCCAGGTTGTTATTGGACTCCAGTCCCGCACGCGCCTCCGTAGCTCAGACGATAGCGTCACTGACTACCACGCAGGTGGGTACGGATTCGATACCCGGCAGGGGACTGGGTGTTGTGTGTTGTCCCCATCATCATCATTTCATCATCATGGCGCACAAGTCGCCCACGAGACGTCAGGTTAAAAGACTTGTGTTAGGTGTCCGAACATCCCTTATGTGATCTCATGACCAAAAATTGCCATACGATCATTTCTATTTCACCCCAATAGTACGCATTGCCTTTACCCTAACCAGCCAGCGTTACCTATCTGAAATGATGCAGGAATTCGAAATACTGAAAGATCTCGACTGTTTCGGGGCACTGAAATAAACAGCAAAGTTGAAAAATTGTGCTGGACCAGGATTGGAGCCAGATTTCTCCCTTCTGGTCAGTGATCGCGTTAACCAGGCTACTCAAGCACGCTTCTCGTCCACCCCAAATTCTCAACTTGTAGCACACTACGATGGTAGTGCCCCCTGCCCATGCCCGAAAACAACAGACACCCTTATCAATAAAATTCTTCCGGGTATGAGACCGCGTCGTCATTTTATAATGACGACGCTGTCTCATACCCGGAAGAATTTTATTGATAATGACAACAGCCGCGGAAGCCTACGTTTGCAGTTAACAGACACCATGTCAATAATTGAAATCGTGCAGCCAACTTTCCTTTTATACCTTCCGAGCCTGGTGACGGTCACGTAGATATACATATATTTCCAAGTTACTCATTTTTTAATATATTTTTTTAATTTTTATTTTTATTTATTTTTGGGAGGGGGGCGGAGGTCTCCTTCCGCCCCTTCAGCGCGTCCTATCACACACCTTATCGAAGAATAACAAAACAGAAGGTTCTGAAACTGAAAGGCCTCCTTGCTGGAAACATGCAACAGAAATATACAAAAGGAGAAAATGTCTACAAAGGGAGAAAAAGAAATCTTTGGTTAGAAATTCCATTGTCAAGAAAGTAAAACAAATGTATACTCCTATATATTAGGATAATCACGTGACACGTGATGGTCAACAATTCGTCGCCCATAGTATTGCATTAGTGCCTTGGCCTCTAATCTATCCCGATTTCTAGCTTAACGAAAACGCCTGTTCCGTGTCAGTAGAACGACTGACCGGAGATTTACCACCCGCTTCTATATCAGGTGAACTTTTTCAATGTGTTGTGCAATACATCTAGAGCTTCTTTGATTCATTTCCGAGGTGTGTACCAGCTTTTATAGCCAGCAACGGCTCACTTCACATCGAGCTGTTTTTCCAGTCGTGTCATCTCTTTACAACTTAGAGTGGTCGGAAATTCCCGTTACAAACTTCCAGTACTTGTAGATGGAAATGAGTACATAACATTTAGAATAGGAACCCACGTCCGGAAACGTATCGTTTCCTTTCCACGACAATTTCAATTAGTGTGTTTAACTCGTCAATGTCTGCTTAGGGATAGAGAAACGTCACAGAGTTCCCCCTCCAACTACATCCGTTCCACTTACAAAGGGTACACGCTATGGGTCCAGCAGATTTTGGCCGAGGAGACTGAGACGCTCCAGTCACGGTCTGCACGGCCACTACGGTCGAGGGTTCGAATCCCCCCTCGGGCATGGATATTTGTGCCGTCCTTAGTGTTAGCTAGTTCATAAGTAGTTTGTAAGTTTAGGGACTGATGACCCCGTAGTTAAGTCCCATAAGCTTAACAAACATTTGAACAGCAGATTTTCCACAACGCGTCGCCTTCTGCACATTGTCCCTGCACCGTTGCATCGACGAGCTCAAGTTTTCACGTCGAGTTCTCTTCACAGATGAATGTAGATTCACAAGGAAGTGTGTTCTGAATGCTTGAAGTAGCCATGTCTAGGAGGACGAAAACCCTCATGCCACGCACGTTCAGGGATTTCAATACAGGTTTAGAATTAACGTATGGGTAGGTATTTATGTGATTGTACCATACCTCCTTCCATCCAAGACCACTGGTCCCGCATATTTAGTCTTCCTACGACACGTATTGGATCCGTTCGTGGAAGATGTGCCATTGAATGTCCGGCAGGAAATGTGGTTTCCGCATGTCGATGCACCAGCTCACTTTTCACTGAGTTGAAACTGTCGTAGGATGGAAACAGACATGGGTTCCTATTCAAAATTTTATGTACTCACTGCCATTTACAAGTCCTAGAAGTTCGTAACTGGAATTTCCGACCACCCTGTATTTCCAAAGAAATTGGGTGTGAAACTTTGGCTCTTTTTCGTGTTGCATTTTCGATTTCCGACAGTGGAAACTCAAACTCCCTCTCTCTTTGTGCAGTATAATATTGGTTTTGTGGTGCGTTACTCCTTTTACTGTGAAGGCATATTCGATTTATTGTGTACTAACGTGTCTGTAACTGCCATAACAGGCGTTACAGGACACAGCTGCATTACGCACTCCACTTCAGAAATTAGGGGAACATATTCATACTACATATTCTGCTTGCGTTATTTTTACAATTTTTGTTTTTCATTAAGAAAATGTTTGTATAGCTTATGGGACTTAACTACGGGGTCATCAGTCCCTAAACTTACAAAATACTTATGAACTAGCTATTACTAAGGACGGCACAAATATCCATGCCCGAGGGGGGATTCGAAGCCCCGACCGTAGTGGCCGTGCAGACCGTGACTGGCGCGCCGGGTATCATTAACAGCCTGACACCTTTAACTGCTGATATTGCACGAACTTCATACAGCTGTACTTGCTATCAGAGACAATATTGCCACGAAAACTAAGCATTTATGGTGGAGGGAATTTTGTTTGGGAGGGGGGGAGGCGGCGGATATTTGTAGAGGGATCAAAAATGTTCAAATGTTTGTAGTCCTATGGGACCAAACTACGTTGGTCATCAGTCCCTAGTCTTACAAACTACGTAACCTAAGTTAAACTAACTTAAGGATAACACACACATCCATGCCCGAGGGAGGATTCGAACCTCTGACGCGGGAGGCCGCGCGATTTCCAAAGTGGCGCTCCAGACCATTCGGCTACTTCCGCGCGGCGTAGAGGCATCCAAAACCTGCCTGCAGTAAGGAGGTTCGTATGGAATGTGGATGTACGTCACTGTAGTAATGTAGATATGATGGGGCTTGCAGAGAAAGCACCAGCTCCATAAAAGCAGTCCTCGGGCAGATAACAACTGCGCATAACAGTTCATAGAGAGAGAGAGAGAGCTAGCTTTTGTGCGCGCTTGTAACCACGCTTCAGTCCGCCAGTCTGTATCGCCCCCAGCTGCGGGATGAAGTTGCTGCGGTGTATCCGGCGCGCTTATAAGCTGGGGAATCGCTGCCGCGGCTGGCAGCGACTGCCGGCTTTGGCAGTGTTTACTGAGGCGTTAAGGTTAACGAAGCCGCCGTTTTAATGAAGCGCGCCGGCGGCGAATCCTTTCATTAATCAGACGGTGGCCCAGCCGCCGCCGCCGCCGCCTTGCTCTTTTTGTCGCCCCGGGCCGTGCCCCGCCTTTCCCAACTACTAACAGCCTCGTTACATTTTAGAATGCAAATGAGCGCCGCACCCACTGCCCTCTTCTGTTTGTCGAATTTCAGACTAACAACGTCCCTGCGGACAAGCGGCTTCCGGTAGCACACCCGCCAAATGACAACACTTTCCACTTCTCCGGTCCTTTTGTCCGAAACGACCTCATATTGACTCCGGTGACTGCTAGTTATTGAGTAATGGGCAACAAATTGGATACTCTGCTGATTTTTTTATATGTTTTCGAGATACGTAGAATGCACCGTGGCGGCAATATCTAGTGATTATCTAACACGGCGAGTGGGAATGGTCGTGCGCATTGCTGCGGAGCGCGCGGTCGTTGCCTGACGGAGGCTAGGAGTCCTCCCTCGGGCATGGGTGTGTGTATTTCGTCCTTAGGTTAGTTCAACTTAATTTGAGTTTGTAAGTCCAGGAACTGATGACCAAAGTAGTTTGGTCCCATAGAATTACAAACATTTTGGCCTTCTATAACACTATAAGTGGGCCTTTGCGATCGCCTTTTGACACATCGAAATTTAAATTAAAATAAGGGCCCAACCTTTCATGCGAAACGAAAATTGAATAAACGAATTTGTAGAGGAGAAGACACACTACCACCTTCCCCTCTTACGTGTTGTTTAATATCTCGCATCGTTTCAGAGATATTTGCAAAAATAACGGTGATCTGACAAGTGTGCCGGCCGCAGTGGCCGACTGGTCTGCGGTGCGTCAGTCACAGTCTGCACGGCCGTTACGGTCGGGGGTTCCAATCCCCCCTCGGGCATGGATGTTTGTGTCATCTTTAGTCTAAGGTTGTTCATAAGTAGTTTGTAAGTTTAGGGACTGATGACCCCGCAATTAAGTCCCTTAAGCTTAACAAACATGTGAACATTTGATCTGAGAAGTGTCAGTTTGTAACTTGTTCCCCCATTTAGGTCGGCCGTTGAACCGATTGGCACACAATTTTAAAGCATTGGACGCTAGCGTCCAGAATCTCTGTTTTTCAAATGTCTCGGACAAAAGCTAGGTTATTAACACCAAAAATAGACTGTTTGTGTTGGTCTTTTGACAGCACGAAATTTAACTGCAAATAAAGCGTTAACCGTTCATTTGGGAAGAAAATTGAATAAACGCATTTGTAAAGGAGAAAATTCTCTGCAACGTTGCTCTATTATGTTGTTTTCATACCTGGAAGCGTTTCAGATATTTTCAGAACTAACGGCGATTTGATACTGCCACTTGATTCTACGGAAACCAGTGCAGACAAAGAAAATAAACTTCAAAAAGAGGACAAATAACCACAGCAAGGTAGGTGATAGTATTTTCTACGTGCATTTATCATGTTCCACTGGATCCACTTGCGGAACAAGTCTCCACGGTCATGGTATGAGGCAGTACACGAAAATGTAACAGAAGAGTAGTAACAGATGAAATGAAACGCATAGGAATTCTGTGCACACATGTAAATAAAATTAACAACGTAACCGAGGTAGCTTAGCTTTTTTTATAGTTTTTCAGGAGTTCATTGACAGAACTGGAAGAGTGAGACATGAGGAAACTCTTCATTGTAGACTTGAAAGTGTGTGGGTTACTACTAAGCTTTTTGAATTTATGTCGAAGCTTATTGAAAATGGATGCAGCAGAATATGTTCAGATGTTTGTAAAGCTTAAGGGGCTTAGCTGCGGGGTCATCAGTTCCTAAACTTACAAACTACCTTATACTAAAGACGACACAATCCCCGACGGCGGTCGGCCGCGCGCACCGCAACACGGCGCTCCAGTACGCGCGGCTAATCCGCCGCGGCGCAGCAGAATACTGCGTAGCTGTATACTCAATACTCAAGGACGTGTGATCCAAATGCAAAAATGTTAAAGTCTTTGTAATTCTATCGGACCTAACTACTACGGTCATCAGTCTCTAGCCTTAGAGTCTACTCTAGCCTTAGAAACTACTGTGCGTGCGCAGGACGACTCGATCCAAATACAGTTTTGATTTCTGTCTACTATTAACTGAGTGAAAGGTCGGAACTTTTTTTTTTTTTCTCTCTTTTGACTTACGTGACTTAACTACGCGGTCATCAGTCCCTAAACTTACAAATTACTTATGTACTACCTTATACTAAGGACGGCACAAATATCCATGGCCGAGGGGGATTCGAACCCCCGACCGTAGTGGCCGTGCAGATCGTGACTGGAGCGTCTCAGTCCCCTCGGCCACCGCGGCCGGCAAAGGTCGGAACTCTTGGGACTAAAATCATATTGTTAACTACAAGCGACACTAAAGAAAATATGTACTGAGAGGGCAATGTCAGTATTCTCGGGCTGTTGAACAGGTGTCGACAAGAAATTTTCGAGCCTTGCTCGAATCTCCCGTTTCTGAACCATATATACCACTTTTTGAATCAGACGAGTTAACCCTAAAGAAAACCACATGTTATTAACGAATGAAAATAAGTAAAGTAGACTACTTTACGTGTTGACGTATCACCTATTTGAGATACTGTTGTAATGGTAAATAACGGAGAATTTATTTTTTGGACAAGATCCTGAACTTTCCACGACAGCTTACTATCTGAACGCGTAGAAATTTGAACTGTTCACTCTGACTTACGGTACAGTCTTCAACAGAAAATTGATTACCGCATGCAATCACTTAAGCACCAACACACAAATACGTTGAACATAGTCATATTGCTCAATGTTTAACGGCAGAGCATTAGAAGTTGTGTCAGCAAACCTGGAAAATACACCGTATACTGTGCATGACAAGTAATGCCACATACGTCAAGTCGATTTGAATAACATAATAGCCGCGGTGGAGTAGCCGAGCGGTCTAACGCATCTCGCTGCGGAGCGCGCGGTTGCTCGCCTCGGAGGTTCGAGTCCTCCCTGGGGCATGGGTGTGTGTGTTGTCCTTAAGTTAGTTTAGTTTAAGTAGTTTGTAAGGTACGGACTGATGACCACGCAGTTTGGTCCGATAGAATGACAAACATTTTTAAAAATAACATAATTTTTTTTTATTAATCCGTTGTCATTACTGTTCGACAGATCGTCCTGTTTCTGGCCGTTAGTGTATATGGAACTACAACAAAGGATAGTATGGTGGTGTTTACCATGTATTTGTTGCGTAGTTTGAACGAGAAGTTACACCGTTTGAGAAGAAAGTAATTTTGATTGAAGTGTGCAGAAACGATTCTAATATTCCAACTTGCAAGCAATGAAACTTCAGTGTGAGGTATTGTGCCCGCCACAGACAGCAAGACGCGCTATAGTCGAGCCGCCGAAAGAACGACTCTGACAGCTAGCGGCTATGTTGCCAATGCTGCTAAGCGGCTGTTCGTTGTTACGCCGTGCCAGTCGCCGGCATACGAATATCACGTCCGAAAATTTTGGACCCGTTACTATGTACTACTAAAGTGTGAACGACCGATAAAAAGTATGAAGTGATGAAAAACACTCTTTTTGCAGTTAGAAAGAAAGGTTTAGAAATATATGTCGAGTTAAAATAAAGCTTCATATGTTCCAGTATTCCATTAAATATAATGTATAATTTAGTCTTCAGCCAAAGGTCGCTAGTTGAAGAATTTTCTTTATATATTTCATCTTCTATAAGCATTTCCCACAAACTCGGTGTTATTACTCGGACACTGTATTGTGGCAGTCTGCAGAGAGGGTAAACAAATAAGGACACCCTTTACAAGTAGTACAATCGCCTCTTTCAGTGAAATGATTGGTCTTCTTTCATAAAAAGGTTTTTTTGCCTCATTCATTTACGGTCGCTGTTGACTGCCATAGTATAGTGTCCGAGTAATATCAGATCAGTTTCGACAACTAGTCTATTGATCACAGAAGTGACTTTCTGGCGGCTAGAGGAAGAAGCCATCTCACACACGTCTGAAATTAACGACACGTAACACGGCACGAACAAAACCGGTAACGATGAACACATGACAGTTGCTTTGCAGCAACTAAAGCATGCCACCCCGCGCGACCTTGAGTGGTGGGGTGGCAACGCGGCACCGTTACCCTAGCAACGTTTACGATTTCCAGAGCTCAGGTTGGTGGTCGAGTGTGCCCCCCACCCTCTGCGGCCCACGTGAGAGAACTGTCAGGGTCGTTCTTTCGGCGGCCCGACTTTAGTGGTGAGAACTTGGGCTCTCCCCTCCTATACAGCGCTCGTCCGCAAGTGGGGCGTAGCAGTGGGAGTCTGCTCCTGGGCCAGGCTGTTAAAAGGCCGCTGTTAGCCCACAGGTGCCGCCCCGGGCCCTGTTCGCCCACGGCAGATAATCTAATTCACGTCTGCCCTGCAACACCGCAGCCTCAAACTCTTCAGAGGCAACATCCCGGCTCCCTCCGCGGCAGTACAGCTTGTGGCTTGTGTCGTGGCGCACGAGGACGTTTCAAGTAGGCTACACACTTTCCAGAGGTAAGCTCAACTCCTGAAAAACTGCGCCCGCAATTAAGGTTGCACGTCTCTCTCTCTCCATCCCCCCCCCTCTCTCTCTCTCTCTCTCTCTCTCTCTCTCTCTCTCTCTCTCTCTCTCTCTCTCTATCACTAGCTCTCTACCCCACCACCCCTCCCCGGTTGTCCTGCGCCTTCCCTCTCCTACCCTGTCTCACTCTCACACATTGTACGTTTCTTCACAAGTTTCGGATTTTTTACAGGTGGCTCGTCTACAAGTGTTTTTTTACTACGTATCTGTGAGTTTTGCTACCGCTGACACATCAGATGTAGACTTTTTATTCTTGTTTTCGTGCATCCCCAGCATCCTTTATGATACAAATTGTTTTCTGAAATCATTACTAACGGGTAGGAGTGTCAATGCATCGATCATCCTAACGCACAACCCCTAAATTTCTATTTCGTATCCCACTATGAACTTCATTCAGTCTTAATCCTCTTTACGGTGCAGAGGACGAAATGTTAAAAGTGAAGTTAGATATTACACATTTATTGTATTTTTGTTATTTTCATTATTATTTACATTTCCGAACTATTATAGTCCTAGGTTTATATAACTACTAGCTGCGCCCCGCGGTGCTACCCGTGGTTGTATAGTCGGTGTAGCGAAAGACTAACGCCAACACTTACAATAATGTTCAAATCTTTGTAAATCTAACTTACTGACCATGTGCTGACCACGTGTGCCTCCGTAGCCACATCCGGGGACGCCTATAGCCAAGGACAGTATGGCGGTCTGCGGATTTTAATAGCCTGTTCTGACATCGTTCGTTACATAAATGTGGAAGGTTGCTCCTGGGATATGTAACACGTACTCAAATTCATTTATAGAGAAGTCTGAAACAGTTGAACTGAATTCGTACTACTTCTGTGTATGCATTCAATGACTTAATACCGTGTCGAGTCACTAGTAGGCATTGTCGTACAGGCCTCTTTCTCATGGCAAGACTTAGCAGAATGGCTCTGCTGTTGAAGGTTATTTAGCAGTTACCCAGACAACTGTCTGCTGTACGCGTAGACACGTGATTACTTTCATTTTAAAACACGACAATCAACTAGGTGCATCTGAAAAGTTTGGTGAATGGTCTCAGGAAATATAGGAAAGAAGAGTTACAAACAAAATACATTTACTGGCCTTCAAGGTAATCGATATGGGCTACAATACACTTCTGACATCGGTTCTACAGCTGTTGGAAACTGCCAGCGAACGCTTCTTGTGCAATCGGTAGAAGCACGCGTTGTTGATCTCCGCAAATTCAGGGCCGGCGCAAGGCACGTGCGAAACGTGCGGCCGCACGGGGCGGCACTTTCCGGGGAGGCGGCAACTCTGCCGCCCCCCCCCCCTTTTATTCTGTAGTACAAACTCAACATTCATTTCCAAGAGGGGATTCGAAACAAAACGTCGGATGGAACGCCTTCGGGAACTGTGGCATGGCGTCTCGACTACATGCCGGCCGCCCCTGTTGATCAAGGGGAGGGAGGAGGGCTAATTTCTTCCTCGCCACAGTGGCAGCACCGTCGTGTTTACGCCGGAATGGAAGCAGGCTGGCGTACACGCCACTGCCAGTATTCTTTTGAGTGGAGCGCTGCCAGCGTCTTGCGTTTACTCACAACTGATTTTGCAAGAGACGAAATCTAATTTGGAAATTCGAATGCAATGTTCGATACTGCGGTTACATGTTAAGCCTGAAGCAATTTTGCTAAGCCCTTCAAAGGCAGTTGAGTGTTTTATTCTTCCCGCGCTATGGTAAAAAAATGTTGAACATTACTACAGTCAAACATGCTCAACACCTACAATGGCTAGAAGTATTCCGAATGGGTAAATACGCTGTGAGTAATTACAAGGGATAAAGACATTGATAGTAAGCCAGGCATAATTTGGGTTTCGAAGTATTTTTGAAAATGTTTGCTATCCGTTTCTGAGTGATAGTCGGACGTTTTGTTTTTTGAGCCCTGAAACACCTGTCTCTGCCTGCAGGCACACAATTAAACTCTGACCAGCATTTTTGTGTGACAGTACTACTCGCATACTATCACTTTGCCAACATTTATTTACTGCATAATGCGTGTGAAACCATGTTTCGTCTAAGTAAACTACTGGTCGCTTTGATTCTAATGAAAACCTGAGAAAGTATGGTCTTTTAGCAACAATGCCTTCTCGTCCGCGCGAAACAAATCGTTAATTTTGACAACTTGTAAAACGAAAATCCATAGACAGAACATTGCTTCTAAAGGTTTCCTTGCTAGCTTTGAAGCTCATTTCTGTTTGACTAAAGTTGTGCAGTTTTCGAAAAGTTCGTATTTTTTTCTATTGTTCGTAATGCTATAAAAATTACTGCCTGATAATACATTTATCCATATCATCGGTCACATACTTATTGTGAGCTTCTTGCTTCTTCTTGGGCGCTAGTTTAACCGTAGCCTCGCTGTACCGCATCATGTGACCTAGTTCCTGGCACTGCCACGTTACCACTTCGCCTTCCCAGACAATAGGTATTGTTGCGTTCTCTACAACGAAAACTACAGAAATCTTTTCGATAGTTCGCCGAAAGAGTCAAGACTGGTCAGAAGCACATTCAGTGCGTTTCACAAGAACAGAAGAATTGGTGCGTCTGAATTTCTTGCAACTTAGGATGTAATAGGTAAGTGCTTTTCATATAACCTACAATTAGTAGTGCGCATGCAAGTTCCTCATAAGTTAGAATTTTTCTCCTTCAAGAATGCAGACTAGGAAATTTGTGTGTTAAAAAATTGGCAACTCGGCAAATAAGCAGGCGTCGCCCCAGTATCTAGAATGAAAATAAAGCGTTGAAAAGTGGCGTGAAACGGCGATGACTAATTTGTTACCCCTTATTCCATAATCAGACACGACAGAAGTGACACATGCAAATTACGACAGATGTCCATTGTCAGTTCTTTGGAATGAATAAGCGCAGTGCAGTGAGTTAATATATTTCGACTAGCATCAGTAACCGTCGATGCCCGGGTGAGTATTTATTGCATTATTATGTTACTCCATCTCACTCTTCCTCTCTCCATTGTCTTCCGCCCACTTTATTGCCGTTTCAACTGCTTTTATTTTCCACATCTTCATCGATTTCGGGCACATGTGGCTAATCTCAATGCTTTGAGTTATGTTTACATCTATACCGTCGCGCTGAACGTAACTGCCAACATGACTGTTTTAGATGTAAGCACGTATTAGAAGCTTTGAACTGGCCACTCAGCGGCCGAAACCTAGGTAGATCTGAAAAGTAAAAACAAAAATTGCGATTGATTGCTGACTTGTCGTACAGATTTGTTGAAATAAAATTTTACAAACGTTTAAAAAAAAAAAAAAGAAACACAACGGGGAGGGGGGGGGGGAGAGCGGCAATTTAGCAGCTCGCACGGGGCGGCATTTGAGCTTGCGCCGGCCCTGTCCGCAATCATTGCGAAGCGTAAAACTTTCAGGGCCAATTTAAGGCGAAGAAACAGAAAGAAGTCTGGTGGCACCAAATCTGGAGAATAAGGAGGGTATGGTGTCTAGCGGAAAAGTTTAGCACGCGGATCGCAGTGTGCGGAAGAGCTTTGTCATGAAGGAAATTACACTGTCCACTTCGGTACAGCTCTACCCGAATCCGACGGATGCGTTGCAGCCGCCGTTTGAAAACTCCCTCGTGAACTTCCGTGTTGACATTATGACCGTCGGGTACAAGCCCTTTCTATCGAAAAAGGCAGTCAGCGTCGTCTTTATCTTGGATTTTTTTCAGCCGAATTTTTTTGGGGGGAAATCGGAGAAGACGATGAACACCGTGCCACTGATTGTCGCCTGGTATCCGGATGGTATTGGTAGTACCAACTCTCATCTCCTGTTTTCCATAAGTGCGGATTCCGGTCAGCAGCCGCGGTGAAGTAACCGATCGCGGTTGCTCGCCGTCAGAGGTCCAAGTCATCCCTCTGGCGCGCGCGTGTGTGTGCGTGTGTGTGTGTCCGCGCGTGTGTGTGTGGTATCATTGTTAGACGTTTACCGACGATGACAGAAACTTCAATGAAATTGTGCACAAAAAAAGTTCAAATGTTTGTAAATCTAAAGCACTAAACTGCTCTGGCCATCAGTCGCTAGGCTTACGAACTGCTTTAACTTACGCTAAGGACAACACGCACATCCATGTCCGAGGGAGGACACGAATCTCCGACGATTAGCAGCGGCGCACTCTGCAGCAAGGTGACTTAGAGCGCTCGGCCACTCCACCACGTCTGTTGTGCATGCCAATCGAAGACTATCTGTACCAAAGATTGCAGAAGAAAGTAACATTTCAGTTGGATCACATCATGAAATCCTGACACAGCAACTTGGAACGCATCGAGTTTCCGCCTAGTTCGACCCACGGGTCATGAGTGAAAACCAGTAAATCTGTGAAGTGCTTACTGCGCTGCCTCAACCTCTGTACTTTCCCGTCCTAGGACATGCAGACTATTTTTTTTTCTTCTCAAGTTGGAAAAATACGTAAAAAAGGACGTAGATATGCAGCGATAGACAAGATTTAAAAAAAAAACGCTGACGGCGCTTCGCGCGATCTGTTAAGAGACGTACAGAAATTGCTTCCGAAAGTGGAAACGGCGTTGGTGCGGTTCATCAAATGTGACAGACACTGTTTCGAGGGAGAGCTTGCACAATAAGTAAGAGGTAAGCGTAGGAAATTATGTTGTCGAGTTTCGGAATTTTTCGAACTGATCCTCGTAAAGCGTCACTTCTCTTCGTTAATGGAAGAGCTGAATATCGGCCTACAGAGTATAGGTTAGCGTGTCAAATAAGGTGAATACTCGAGAGACGTCACATAATTTTCACATTAACGTTTATTATTATAAAATAAATTGCAATAGTTTTGACAATATCGTTGGTTCGAACGATGCACATTGCTACATAAATTATCGCATTACAATAAACTTTACAACATAGAAACATGATCTACAATGACTGGTTAATTTCGAGAAAATATTACATGGTGGGCATTATGCCACAGAAGGGGGGGGAGATAGGGAATTGCTAAATACAACAAGAATGACATTGTTTGATTTTTGTTTTTCCAAGTTTAGTTTTAAATCATTCATTGTGCACGTTCGCATAGAGAGTGCCATCTAGAGCAAGCTGCTACGTGCCTGGGAGCTTTATAAGTTACATTGGTGTGTAATTTGAATATACTTCACTGGTTGTGGCTCGCGAAGCGGCACAACAGAAAGAGACTGATTCAAGCGATAGGAAAATTTATTACAGTAATTAAATTGCCTGCTTTGTAATTAAATACGCACAAGTGGCGAATAACAACTTTGAAAACTGACTGTATTAATTATGAAATGGCCGTATCCTATCCATCTGAGTGGTCAGACACATAGACAAAGTGTATCCACATAATAAACAATAAGATGTGGGGTTCTAACTAATAACAGGAACAGGGGTTTAGTGAAACTATACACCATTTATTCATGCAAAAGAGACACGAAACATGAAATGAAATTACGTTATAAAAAAGTAAACATTCAAACAGGCGTTAATGAGAGCAAGCTAAGAAAGGTGGATGATTATACTGCAAACCAGATAAAACGGAATTGTCGGGAATTACTGAGTGACGGCATCAGGATAAAATGAAATGCGGACACGAAATTGAATCGCAGGACCTGCGCTGAAAACGGACGGAAGGCACTGGTGGCATGCTTACCAGTATTACTGTAGCGTTCATGTCACCCACTTGCTACAATGTACTTAATTACCATTAACTTACAATCACTAACAGCGTCAAGAATAATCACAAACAAAATTAAACCAATCAAACTGAATAAATCTGAATTAAAGAAAATTAGAAAATTAGCAAATTCGACGCAAGTAACATAAACTATAAAAATGAAGAATGTGCATATTATTGCGAAGTCGTGCAATGAGGCAGTTTCTAAAACACGGATGCAGCCCTACCCTCAGGAAAAGATAAATTATAAAATGTCAAAAAGTGAGAGGAACTGTTTATTATTATTATTATTATTATTATTATTATTATTATTATTATTATTATTATTACGTTTGGTTAATGTCCAGGAATTAATCAAGGTTGTGTGAATGGAAAATGATATAAAATAGAATAAAATGAAATGAACGACCTTGCGCAATGCGAACAACATTTAAAGTAAATTACCAAAAAATCAGCAGCATCACGAAGAACTCCGGGCTGTGTCCACCGCGAGCTCCAGTGCAACCGTCACGCTCCGCTACTACTCTCCAACTCTCACGCGGTAACACCGAGCAAACCCCGCCTACCGGCCGCGGACCCAACAAAGATGTTTATATATATTTGTTGTTGCCAACATATATAATCACAAAACTTAAGGTAGGAAATTTCCATTCAGTAGCCACATAACATGCTGGAGATCTTGGCTGCGGCTATCTTGTCGGTCCTAAGTCAAAACTTACGTCTTCTCTCTTCCAAGACTCATACAAAATCACCCTTCCAGTATTTTATTAACCAGTGGTAGTGCATGATGTAAAACTTTGCTAAAAGGTGGGAGGAAAGCTCACTCCTCATTATCCGTTTCCGATCGTCGCCCAATAAGAGTTCTAGGCGGCAAAGAGTTCCAGGCTTCGCGCCTAAAACGGCGGGCTTTTGCAGACTGCCAACGTATTATGCCACGGTCCCCGTGTGGGCGGCGAACATCTTAAAGATTCCTCACGTAAAACACGCGCCCCCTTCCACTCCTTCGCTGTGGTGCTGCTCTTTCCGAAACATACAGTCCTGTGAAGTTGGCACCTCTTTTTTGGAAAATGTACATTTTTTTCAGAGTTCTAGACAGATATACAATAGTTCTGGAGTTCTCTGTACAAAATTTAAATAGTTCTGCATAATTTCGCCGAAAAAATAGGAAAAATTACCACAACATTTAGTTTTTTTCCAAATAATTTTCTGCCTAATTGTTCAAACATAGTTCTGATCACAGTTCTAAATAGCTCTCAAAGAGTTCTACAGGAAATCCTAATGACATTTTTCTGTGCAGATTATACTTCATGAGATAATTGCAATAATGGGGAATCCATTTACACGCTACTGTGAAGTTGGCACCCCTTTTCTCAAAAAAGTGCATTTTTTTCAGAGTTCTAGGCAGATATGCAATAGTTCTGGAGTTCTCTGTACAAAATTTAAATAGTTCTGCACTAATTCGAGAAAAAATTACAAAAAATTGTAACAAATTTTAGTTTTTTCCAAATAATTTTTTGCCTAATTGTTCAAACATAGTTCTGATCACAGTTCTAAATAGCTCTCAAAGAGTTCTGCAGAAAATCCTAATGATATTTTTTTGCCCAGATAATAGTTCACGAGCTAATTGCGTAAGTAGGGCGAAAAACTATTTTTTCGCCGAAATTCTGCAGAACTATTCAAATTTTGTACAGAGAACTCCAGAACTATTGCATATCTGTCTAGAACTCTGAAAAAAATTTACATTTTTGAAAAAAGGGGTGCCAACTTCACAGCTCTCCCACTATTCAGAATTGCGATATTTCACGAAATTCTGCAGAACTATTTAAATTTTGTACAGAGAACTCTAGAACTATTGCATATCAGTCTAGAACTCTGAAAAAAAATTACATTTTTGAAAAAAGGGGTGCCAACTTCACACAACTCAGGCGCAATTTTGTGTAGTTTTTCTCCCTATTTACGCAATTAGCTCGTGAACTATTATCTGGGCAAAAAAATATCATTAGGATTTTCTGCAGAACTCTTTGAGAGCTATTTAGAACTGTGATCAGAACTATGTTTGAACAATTAGGCAGAAAATTATTTGGAAAAAAACTAAATTTTGTGGTAATTTTTCCTATTTTTTCGGCGAAATTATGCAGAACTATTTAAATTTTGTACAGAGAACTCCAGAACTATTGTATATCTGTCTAGAACTCTGAAAAAAATGTACATTTTCCAAAAAAGGGGTGCTAACTTCACAGGACTGAAACATACGGCGTGAACATAACGGCGCCAGCCCTAGCTACGGTTGCCTCCAAGGCTTTCTCTATCGCTTTATGGCCCTCAGGCCCTCGGCTGGACGCCCTGCCGACACTGCGAGGGGAGGTTACCTGCGCAGGTCCAGCCGCAATCTCGCCAACCACAAACTGTTTCTACTATACACCAAACTGCCAGTCTAAATCTTGCCACGTTACCCTAGAAAAATAGTAATTACATGAATTATCCCTATTGGAAACACTCATTGATGCTCTGTTGTGTCATGCGCCGAAGCACAGGGCGCAACGTTTGTTACACTGAGTAGCATGGAGTAGGGAGGCGGAAACTGAAGTAGCCGAACTCTGCAACATGACTAATTTATTAGTAACACACTATATACAGCATTGATATTAACGTATACGTATCTTTCATGAGCACGGAGCGTGAGTCTTTCCCGGATTTCTTCTGTGGAGGCTAGGCCTAACAAGAATAATAGTTCGGCGATTGACGTCGGCTATCACTTCCTAACTTGAAAATGCTAGAGCTAGTTGTGGAGTGAGGTCCTCGAAGTCAGGCTGAATACTGAGACTGGTACTGGCTTGTGGTGTCCCATAGTTGGGCGCGCGGTGGCTCTCCAGTCGCACGCCAGCGATGTTACCTTTCCTGGCTATCGACTCACGGGCAGTATCGAGCTGTGATACTGCATGCTGACCTACTGAATAATTCAGTAACACAATAAACATGCCACACACTGACGATTAAATTGGCTCCTATTACGCACATTTAATACTGATTAAAGAGATCGCTAGGGACGCGAAGTCCGACGCGTCTCAAAGCTACACATTGAATGCAACGAGAGGTAGACAACGATTCTCGACAGAGTTCAAGGCACTCAACACATTCGTTTTCTTCGCAATTTAATTGTTGGAGGAAGTAATGTGCAGGAAAATATCTTATTGTTTTGAAATTGAGCTTTCTAACTGACGCTTCTTTGGCGGTTCTCCTCCTCTTATTCTGGGGATTTGATTTAGCTGCTACATCTCTCTCTCTCTCTCTCTCTCTCTCTCTCTCTCTCTCTCTCTCTCTCTCTCTCTCTCTCTCTCTCTCTCTGTGTGTGTGTGTGTGTGTGTGTGTGTGTGTGTGTGTGTGTGTGTGTGTGTGCGCGCGCGCGCGCGCGCGCGTGCATAGACTTTGTCTTATTTCTTTCCTTGATTCATTTTCTTTCATTTCGTCGCTGACCTCTACTAAGGAAATTCTTGGAAGTGCGGCGTCGCTTCTCCAGCGTCATCTGTTTCGCTTTAACTTGACGGAAGACTCAAGTTGGAATTCCTGTAGCGCCTACACTTTCTGAATTTCTCCTCGCTGAGAACCCTAATGACGCCTGCTCATTCCTGCAGAAGCAACTGGCGACAAGTTGCCGCTGCAGTTTCCATTTCCAAAATTAACGGCCCGGAGAGCGCTCTGCTCAGCACCTGCCGCTGCTCACTGTAGTCTAGCGCAGGGCAGGGCAGGCAGAGGTCGCCAGCTGACCACACCCTGCGTACCCCTCGGCGGCAGCCAATTACGTATGCGTCATTTACAATAGACCCTTTCAGAATAGAACACACAGCGTAAACTAAGTATAAGGGAATTCAAAACAGTGTTAACGTGTTAAATTATACTTGCATACCAGTTAAACATTTTATTTGTAATCAATTCCAACACACACGTGTCGACTGTTTGTACACATTCCTGAAATTCAAATGCGGATAAATTTCGTTACACAGGGAAGCACAGTGAATTCTTTCCACCGACCAAAACCATGAAAGGAATTTCTGAAACGAGTATTTAAACGGTTGCCGCTAAAAGTTTGCAGAGACGTTCCTCGTAGCAACTGGTGTATGCGTTTAAAAAAGTAAAGTTTTTTTATTTACTTTGCAAAATTAATTGAACTTGAGTTTTATTAAAGCCGCTGAAGAACTCTGTTTAAAATGTAATCGCTGTATGCCCACGGGCATGTTAAATACGATAAAAGCTTATATGACAAAGGTCTCGAGAAGCTGAGAATAACATTAACAAAATAATACAAAATAATTACAGATTTAGCAGTTATGTTTCCTGTGATGAACACTTTTTGTAGTATAGAGAATTTTGCCGGGCTTCCATTCGCCACACATTGGAAGGCTGCTGATTGTAATTATTTCTGTTACGTAGCCATTTCCACCGCTTTGATGATAACACTATGCGAGGGCACAGTAATCAAAGTCCACCTAGGTAGTTAGTACCTTGTTCCATATTCCTACTACTCTGCTCCATCTCTCACGGTTTCAATCCATGCGACGCTAAGTTACAGATGATAGCGCACACACACACACACACACACACACACACACACACACACACTCTCTTGGGGGTTACTCGCATAAGCTGAAATCGTATCCTAGTGCCAAACATGCAAATGAGTTTCAAGATTTACGACTTGGCATGAGTTCACCGCACTTTTAAATCCAGAAGTTCACTTCCAAATTGTCTTTTTGTTATAACTGTGGTCCGTAAATTAACTTCTAATTATATGTTACACCGGGGGACTGATAACCTTAGCTGTTTAGTACCCCTATCCCAACCCAACCCAACACATCCCGACTTTCCACTAATTGTTACATCGGAAGTATTCAAATGTTCAAATGTATGTATAGCTTATGGGACTTCAGTCATCAGTCCCTAAACTTACAAACTACTTATCAACTAGCTTATCCTAAGGACGGCACAAATATCTATGCCCGAGAGGGGACTGGAACCCCCGATTGTAGTGGCCGTGCAGACCGTGACTGGAGTGCCTCAGTCCCCTCGGCCACCGCGGCTGGCTCGGAAGTATTATTTTCTCGTAGCCATAGGTGAGTATTTTATCGATCTCCGAAAATAGCGGTTATTAGTAAGGGAAAAACTTTCATACACGTTGTATTTTTCCCCAATAACAAATCTCCTAAAAATTCATGCTTCAGGAAAACTGAGTGCTGAAACGCGGAACGATGCCTTCACGGGCACTATCTTCACGCACTGCGGTACTCGGTAACAACGCGCAGTTCTCTGTCACAACTTAACTTTTGCCACTACCTCTCTTGCTTTTCACACTTCACAGAATGTGCCCTTCATACTGTTCTGGACTAGCCCTCCTTTGAGAAAAGTTTTTTTCAAAGAAGCAGCCAACTGGATTGTTTCCAGAAAGGATGCTGTATTCTGCAGCTGACCGTTAGCTGTCTCTAAACTTCTAGAAAATTTAAAATATCTGGTACACCTGGATTCGAACCTGAAATTTTACCTGTAGGCCACGGTGCCCTTATTGAATGATGAATCGAGGTACGACTGTCGACCGAACTTTATAGCTTTCATTTTGCAGATATCTGTGTTCCAATTTCGGTGGGGTTCTTGCAGAGTTGAAGCTCTTTGGGCGGATCCTTTGTCGTGCCTACGTAGAAAGTACGGGGTGTTCGCAAAGCCCCTTTACAAGCTTCTAAGACTTGTACATAATATTTTGATAAGGGACCCATGTCCGGAAAATTCTTTCAGTGCCGCTTTGAGAAATTTGACACTGTGACAAAAATATCTTCTACTACAAGCACTTTGGTTTCCATGTTTTGGAAGGAGCCAGTATGGAGTAAAACAAGGGGCACATCTATAGTAAATGTGGACAGGATAACGCATACCTTAAGAGGTATGAATAGGTGACAGTAAATGAAACGTTTTCACAGATGAAACGTTTTCACAGAATCGAAGACGAAGACGTGCCCATAGCTCTTAAGGTATGTATTTTGCAGCACATGTTTATTAGATGTGTATTTTTTGTTTTGGTGCACACTAGCTCCTCTCAAAATATGGAAAAACAAAGAATTTGTAGTAGAAGAGATTTTTTTTCACGGTGTGAAAGATAAAAAGCTGAAACAGTTCAAGATTTTTTAAATCTGTGATCTGTGGGATGTAACTACTGTGGTTATCAGTCCCTAGGCTTACAAACTACTTAAACTAATATATAAAAACACACACACACACACACACATTCCGGAGGGAGGACTCGAACGTCCCACGGAAAGCTACTGCTTCGCAGCAAGGCGGCTCACAGCGCGCAGCGGCAAAATAGCTGTGCGTACTAAGGCACCTTGCTTCGGTACGCGCGGCTGTTTGCCGTCGGGGGTTTCTAGTCCTTCCTCGGGCATGGCCGTTTGTGTTGTACTTAAAGTAGTTTGTAAGCCTACTGACTAATAATCAATTTAGTTAAGTCCCTTAGACTTACAAACATTTCAACATTTGATTTCCCAGAGCGTTCGACTATTCTACCGCAGTTAAAGAGTTCCTGATAGTATCATTGGATGACATGGCTTCCTTCTTAAAACATGACGTATTGTCCCCCCTCTACAGATCTTCGAAAATTCCCATTACAAATTCGAACACCCTGTAAAATTTTCAGCGAAAGAATTTGCGCTACACACCTCTGCAGAGTGCAACATCCTTTCTAGACACTTTGGCTGCAGGGTAGAAAACTAAGAAATTACCCTTCGTACTTCGAAGCAGACGTTGGACTTCCGTAGTCTCCGCCAACAGCAGGCCGGTTGGTATAGTGTAATCGGATGAAGGAACAGTTTCATCGGAATGCGGTCTGGAAGCAGCATAAAATCAAATCAAATGTTTGTTAAGCTTATGGAACTTAACTACGGGGTCATCAGTCCCTAAACTTACAAACTACTTATGAACTACCTACAACTAAGGACGGCACAAATATCCATGCCGTAGGGGGATTCGAACCCCCGACCGTAGTGGCCGTGCGGACCGTGACTGAAGCGCCTCAGTCCCCTCGGCCACCGCGGCCGATCCTGATGCAGTAAATGCCAATATTGTGCAGGTGATCTTTTCATAAAGTAACTCTTAATGCAACGGTAGTACGTGATTGACTACTTTTACATGGCAAAGTGGGTATACTAAAGTAAACTGACGCATACGTGACGAGTAAGTGAATGCAGCTAACTGTCGAAGTGATTCAGTAGCACTCTGCGACTCATAATTTCTGGGACGAGTTTCTTACATATGTAATGCTATGTATACAAGCAATTACATATGAATTTGTGGTAAAATGTTTATCATTTAGGTATGTAACTGATCAGCTACATAATGCATTAAAGGGATACGATTCGACTGCACTTCATAGTCTCTCGTTGCGTATTCCAGGACTGAGTCGACGCAAGCAGCACTGTGTTATGAACAAGAGCGGCGGTTGCACACGACGAGCCGGCCACGGTGGCCGAAGGGACTGAGGCGCGTCAGTCACGGCCATTACGGTCGGGGGTTCGAATCCCCCCTCGGGCATGGATATTTGCGCCGTCCTTAGTGTTAGCTAGTCCGTAAGTTTAGGGACTGATGACCCCGTAGTTAAGTCCCACAAGCTATACAAACATTTGAACATTTGCACACGACGAGTACACCGTTTGCTGGGAGTTGGTGGCCCTGCAGTGGAGGTGGGCCTCGCGCCAGCAGTCCTGGGTTCGGTGCTGACACAGGCGGCTAATTGGGGCGCCATTACGCCGTGTTGACCCACGACGGCCCCGCGCCCTGGCGGCCCAGACAGGGACTATTTGCGGAAGCCGGCTGCAGTCGTCTGCTGTGGCAGCTCCGCGTTGCTTGCTGTTACTTTCTGGCCACCCCAACCCTCCACTGTACATAAAGGCTTCATCCATCTCCGAGCTTCAGTTGCTTTTTTGGCACAAACTACTAGCGATGCGTTTAAAACGCCTTTACAGCAATCTAAGTCGTACGCAAGTCGGTAACAAGAAATGTGTTGATAAAACACCTATAGTAATAAAGCAACAAAAATTGATGTATGGTAGACAATGCTATATTACACAGGGAGCATAGCTTTGTAAGCTATCAGCTTGGAACGTACTATACTAAATTAAACCTTCTTGGTATTTTCCAGTTCATATTCCAATTCCTATTTCCTCATAATTTTCGTAAATTTTCAAATCAAATGTCAAAAGTTTGTATAGTCTATGGTACTAAACTTACAAACTACCTATGAACTACTTACGAACTAGGACGGCACAAATATCCGTGCCCGAGGGGGGATTCGAACCCCCGACCGTAGTGGCCGTGCAGACCGTGACTGGAGCGCCTTAGTCCCCTCAGCCACCGCGACCAGCGTAAATTTTCTAATATAAGACATGATACTCTACTTATTGAAGAAAAAGATAAAGAAAATTACATTTATTATTTATTTTTTAATAAATGCATCACAATTTTAGTTACTGAGAATGGGAGAACAGTGCCTAGAGTAGTATGACTTTCATCTCTTATCGGTCTTTATCTCAAACACACCGCACCACTTCGTCTAACATCTGTAAAGATAAAGAATCGTTGAATATGTGGCAAACCACGATAAATAGACTAATAAATAACACGACTTGAGCGAAATTGGAATTTTCTGCAAACTGACGTCGTTTTTATGATTAGCAGCAGGGTCCGGGTATTCCATATCATTTATCAAGTGGCTTTTGTGTAACCCACTTCATTTTATCCACTATGTGCAAACAGTATAATTATAACAGTGCCCTACTCTATTTATGAATTTTTATGTGGTAGTTGCATCTAATCCTACCGCATAAAGGCCGATTGTCGATGTCACTGACTTCTTGTTGCAATTGATCTGTCTGATATCTTACTGACGCAACAAAATTTTTCTTTTAACCTAAAGAGGTAAAATCTAGAAGTTATACACGACAAAGCAAATGTTACATTTAGCAATTTGTTATTTGCACTGAAGCAGATAACAGTCAAATATTCGAGTATTGCTCATCCATTACTCTAAAATATCACTTAGCTAATTCCAACAAATGTCAAGTATAATTTCAACAATAACGAGACTTTTTTCTTGCTGACCTACAGGATCAAACTTCAGCATCAGGCGCGACGTTTTACTTTATTATTTTATTCCCAACATATTTCTGCAAAATTGTGTCACTGTACAGAAAATAGTTCACGAGATATGACGTCGCAAGTAATGAGATACAGTAAAGACGAGCTTTTGCTTAATGTAGAACGCAAATTACGAATCCTATAATCATCCAGTGTTTCGTATTCAAAGCACTTTGCGCGTTGTAGCAAACCTTAAGCATAACTACAGGTGCACTGAAATCGTCTATTGTTGTCCAAGGAAATAGTTACATGTACGGTGTCTGTTGTTTGGGGCGAAAGAACAAAAAACATTCATAAAATGCAACATATTTTTCATTTTTGCTGACTGACAGTCCAGAAGCCAATAAAGAAAAAAGAAATGAGTATGTGAAACGTTGAGAAGAACCATGACTTTTTCCGTGTTAATTTATCCACTAGAATCCGATATCCATTGCGGCCAAACTTCCATTAATCGCGTGTCAAGAGGCTACATTAAAAACAGATAATAAAATATGTTCAGTAAAAAGGAAATTAAAGTTGATAAAAGGTAGATTTAATTGTAAAATCGGATGACACGAGAGACACTTCAGCAATTTTTAATGCTAGTTTCGTAATGCCACTTCCCGCTACTTTACTGATTAAATACTAGTTAAAAAGGTTTGGTGTGGCTAGTTCCATCATTAAATACTTGAAGGATACTGTTGACTAACTTGAAACGTTCTGATTTTTACAACTAACAAAGACTTTTTACTACGAAACACACACAGGCTGTGGTTTATCAAAGCGATAAATTATTTATCGTTTTTGTGTATTTAAAATCAGCTAAATAGATTAGTTTTACTTAGAACTATAACTTAATATTAGTGCCGATGATCCTGCCTCAGTAAATTTAATATTTTTAAATAAATGATCGCAGATGACTGAGTGGTCTTCATAGCCTTTTAATACATTTTATAGATGTTTAGTCTAATTTGGAATATTGGCAATAGATTTCAAGCGAGACCTAATGTTACCAATCTCCTGATTGTTTTTAGGGTTTTCTCTTCCCGTCTCTCAGTTTCAAGTATTTCTTCTTCCTCATCTCACCGTTAGATTCCTCCCCAGCTTCTTGTACATACAGATTGTGAGCTCTGCTTCCTTCTTCAAGGACCCCAACAAATAGGTGATTTGGAGGTGCTGGTTTTCAATAATATTATTTATTTTGCCACTCTTCAACGGAGTTTGTCATTGGTTGCTTTTTTCCGAAGCTGTTCCATATTGCTCTGGGTTTATCCTCGTCCTGTAGCCATTTTTCGACACAGTAGTCAAGAAGAGCCTTTCGTTATACGGAGCTTTGCATGAATTCCAATCCCTCCGTGACTTACATTCTGCAGTTACGCGAATATCAGCGCTGCACACATGCTGACCGTCTGGTAGCAAACCTCTGTTGCACCAAAGTCTTCAAGGTACTTCATCACCTCTCTTTGACATGGAAATAACATCCAATTTTTCACTTCAGGATAAAACGTGTTGAAGTCCAGTATCACAGCTGCATCAAAATTGACGTTTACTTTTGTAGAACACCATTGAGGAACTCCTTGTTTAATCAGACGAAACAGCCGAACATATGCGTCTTTCTTATTATTTGGCAGCAGTGCAATTGAAGAAATGTTTGTAATTCTATCGGACCAAACTGCGTGGTCATCAGTCCGTAGCTTACAAACTTCTTAAACGTAGGTGAACTAACCTAAGGACAACACACACACCCATGCCCCAGGGAGGACTCGAACCTCCACGGCGAGCAACCACGCGCTCCGCAGCCAGACGCTTTAGACCGCTCGGCTACTCCACCGCGGCTGCAATTAAAGTAGGAAGAATTTTGTTTCCTTACCCCAGAATCGTAAGTACGCGTGTATGGTCTAGATTTTTACAAAACTGTGTGCTGCAGCTATTTAATGTTCCATCCATTAAAACAAAAAGCGGAGATCTGTTTTTAAGCTTTCCTTAGCTGCATCCCGTCGACTAAATTTGACCATCCTCTGCTGTAATTATTCTTCTCCTTATGGAACAAAATTACTGAGAGCTCATATTTTAATAGATGTTTAGAAGATCACTTTCATAACAGTTCATGGGGTCCTGTTGGTTCTCCCACACTAGACTCCATCACCGACGCCAGGTCCTGTTTATAGAGCGAGTTAGGCATCAATGTAACTTTTGTGTCCCAACTTCGTCGCCGCTTTTGTGTCTCGTAGGTGTCGGTGGCCGAGTGGAACGTGACCGACACAGTAACAAAGATAGCACGCCGGTGCAGGTACGGAGGGGAGCAGCCATAAACTATAAACACTAGAGTAAATTAGAAAGAGAGATATATTGCACAGAATGTAACAATACTTAACTTTTACATAGTACTGCAGAATGTTGATACATAGTTGTTAGAGGCCTGCCTAGTGCCTGTACGATAGCAAAGTCTTCACGGGTGCCTATCTGATTACGAAGGTCCTAACTGGTTGCTATCTCCGTCCGAAGTCGCCGATGTCTTTCCGTGGTGGCCACGAGCGGGGTTGCAGCAGAGGGCGCTCGTGGCTGTCCTGAGAACGCCGCGCCGTGTGTGCATGGCGGCGCGCGGCGAAAGTAGGTGGCGCGCACTTTGTACTTGTGCGACACCACAGTAACTAAGCCATAAGCTTTAATATGAGAAGTTCCTATTTCATTCATTTACCGATATACCTCGGATAATAACATAGTTTTATATGAGACCTCCCTTTGCCCCCTCCAGTTTCATACTGATGCTCACACCAGCAAGTGTGGAAGCAAAGTGAGCAGAAGGACAGCTCTTTGAACCAGCAGTGTGTTTTTTCTTCAGAGCTGGTAAAACAGTAATTATCTGAAAACCTCGAAGTAGACAAGGTTACCCAGCTCTTGAAAATGCCCAGGGTCGTAATTGTCCGAGGTGGCAAGTGTCTGGACTCAGTTACCCATGCAGTGGACTAACATAACATAGAAACAGAAACGTGACTCTTTCACACGCTCACCTTTAGAGTAATTGTCACCCTACCTGAGTTCTCCTCGAAATGGAGTAAGTGCGCTACATATTAGCTGGCAGCCATGAAGCTAAATAACACATCTCAGGCTGTGACCCATCCACTAGTGTCCACATTGTTACCAAACGGTGCCACTGAAGGGCCCGTGCGAGAGAACGGCGCTGGCAGGCAGAACCAAGAAATTTCCACTTCTTGGAACATCCCCTCTATGAAAGAAGGCGCTCCCGCACATAGAGGCGGAGCAATAGGAAAAGCTTGAATGGGAGGAGCTACGGCCGAGTGCCAACAGTTGAGCTTGTGGGAGAAACATTGCGTAATTCGAGGCTAGTCACGCGCGTAGAGAATGATTATTATTGGCTCCAGTACGGTAATTGGGGGGGGGGGGGGAATGCGCAGAACGGCTGAAACTGGGGCACTTTCCTAGGTGACGCCGACTATAATGAGAGTTGCACAAAGGTCTGCCTACCCTGCCAGGGGGTAGACATCGGTGGAGGAGGAGGTCGGCCTTCACGTTGGCTTGTCGCCGTCTCCCCGCCGCATGTTGGCCGTACGAGCGGGAGCTAGCGCGATACACAGGGCAAATTGAGAAGCCGGCTAACGTAAGAGGTTTACTGGGGAGGCGGCGACAGGAGTCCGCGGTCGCGTGATTTGTGGTGCTTCGCGCGAGGCCGCCGTGGAAACGTATCAGAACAGCACAGCACGGCACGGCTAGGCCGCCTCGGGTAGCGGTTATTTTTCTTGCAGCGCCCCGGGCCATTACGCTGATATACGGCGGTATATCTGGCGCACCGTCCTCTCCATTGCTGAAATACGGCCACTAAATCCCGGCTTTTCCGCGGTGGGCCGCGCGATCGGATAGAGTCAAATTTGACTGTCCGCCCAGCCAGACAGTCTCCCGCCAGCTTCACCTCCTCGCGGTCCTGCTCCTACCAGCTGCACGCCCATATACCATCCCAGTTTTATAAGACAACTGTCCTTGTTTCAGCTGGGCTTGATGCTGTCAGTTTTAAACTTTAGTACCTCTCTATTATACAGGGCAACTGATTGTCAAACTACTGTAACCATCGAGAAAGTACACATTTTATTTGTGTATTATATGCGACAGATCCCTCCTTATTCACTGATTTCGCACTACATCTTAGATGCACATAAACACAACGTAAGTCACCATGTGGTGCGAAACGGAGGATAACTCGTACTAGTACTTGTCATAACCTTTCCTATTCCACTTCCAACTAGAGGGAGGGTAAAAGTCTCTTTTATCATCTGTACACGAAATTTAAGCTGACGTCAGAAATACCGTTCTGCAGTCAGCTTCAAATTTCCTCAACAGCGTTTCCTGAAAATAACGTCGTCTTCATCCCATTTTAGTTCCCGATTCATCTCTGTAACACATTCTGATCGAAGCCGCCAATAAGAACTTTTGCATCCCGCCTGGGGGTTGCTTCTATACCTTCATTTACACTAATGTGGTGGGGATTCAAAACGCTTGAGCAGTACTCAATGATGGGTCGTACTAGTGTGCTACACGCGGTCTCCTCTGCAGATACACGACGTCTTCTAAAAATTCTTCCAACATATCATAGTCGACCATCCGCCTTTCCCATAACTGACCTTCAATGCTCGTTCCATTTCATATAGTTCTGCAGCGTCACTTCTGAATACATAATCGACGAAACTGTCAATCAGTACAACTTATTTAGATAGAAAGTAACAGCGATCCTGTCACACTTTCCTGTAGCACTCCTTCTGCTGCCCCTGTGATGAAGACTTACCATGTAGGACTGTGTTCTTTTACTTCAGACATCTTCCAGCCAGTTACATATCTCTGACGTATCCCGCATGCGGTTCCTTCGTTAGCAGTTACCAGTGGGGCACCGTGTCAAATGCTTTTCGGAGATCAATGAATATGGATATCACTATTTGCCCTTCATCCATGTCTCGCAAGACATGTGAGAAACATTAGACAGATATTTCGTATAAAATAAGATTCTGTGACGTGTAAATAGACAGTTCTGGATAGGCATCACCCCACCCTGCACATATAATGCAAGAGATGCGACATTTATTACCATCTCCCTAAAGCCGGCAATGCGGAAACTACTTTTGTGTTGATGGTAATATCGTATACAACACTGGGTCACACACCTTCGTCCACTTTGTTATTTTTTCAGACTGGTTCGTGAAAAAGTTTATTCGGCGCAGGTAGCAACATAGGTACTGTATTTATTTTACACTACATTGTAGGCAATTACATATTGTTAAGTAAAAGTTCTTATTTTGTCATTTCTAGTCTCTTTCTAATACTCACACTGTTTTTCATTAAGCCACCATAGTGGCAATTAAAACGATTATTATTATTATTATTATCACTGTTAATATCAGGATCAGTAATGTTACTGCCCCCATACCTACTCGGGCGTGAAAGACCACTTTTGGTGCACCCAAACTCTCCATATCTCCACATCCATAGCTATTACTGCCTCTATGTTTACTACACTGACTACTGTACTACTAGACTTCATTATTACTATTATTATTATTATTATTATTATTATTACAACCATTGCTAGCTTTATTGATGTGCGAAGTTAACGCTTCTTAATAATGAAAATAATTTTTACTTCCAACATTTCTCGCTTTGCTACAGTAGATTCATGCTTTCGTCTACGAGGCAAACCCTCTCGATCTGATAAAGATAACACTACAACTTCGTAAAAATTATTTACCAATCGCAGCGGTATTCGGATGTTGGGAAGTTCGACTTTTACGGTTTAGAACAACTAAACCAGAATGTCACTCAATATTTGGTGCTCTCTGACATTACTGGGCGCTTCTCTTGCTTCCTTCTCTTTCTCCTCCTCCTCCCTTTCTTTTCGAAACTTTCCTCACAATGCCACATAACTGGATACGCTCGATAATGTAACTATTTGTTAAGCTTATGGGACTTATCAGCGAGGTCATCAGTCCCTAAACTTACAAACTACATATAAACCAACTTATACTAAAGACAACACAAACATCCTTGCCCAAGGGAGGATTCGACCCCCCGACGGGGAACGGCCTCGGAGCATAGCGTCTCATTGCGATCGGACACTCCTCCGCGGCCTGGATGATATAAAGAAACCTCTTAATGAAACGATAAAATATTTTCTGACAGCGTTACATGAGTAGTGTATCTTTGTCTTTCGAACCTTCTATTACAGATCCTATCGAAAATGGTGCTCTCGTAGAGGTCTACAATAGCACATAATTACACTATGGGCCGCGGTGGAGTAGCTGGGCGGTCTAAGGCACCTCGCTGCGGAGCGCGCGGTTGCTCGCCGTCGGAGGTTCGAGTCCTCCCTGGGGCATGGGTGGGTGGGTGTGTGTGTGTCCGTAGGTTATTTTACCTAGGTTTAAGTAGTTTGTAAGCTACGGACTGATGACCACGCAGTTTGGTCCGATAGATTTACAGACATTTGCACATTAACTTCAAAATTAAACAGTACGGTGTATAAACGCCGTTACTCATATAGCGTGCAACTCGTTTGTTCCTGAAGCAGTGGTAAGTTTGGAAGAGTGGCAGCTCGCCGTTGCTCCTCGCTCCTGCCTCCCACTAGTTCCAGAGGGGCCCCCGGCACAGCTGCAGCAGTAGCCACCGGCTGGCTGCCTGTCAGTTCCTCCACGCCGCGCCGGCCGGCACGGTCCGCTCCGACAGTGATGGATGGAGTCCGCTGATCTGCTACATACGAGCATCTCCCACGTCACGCCGGTCCAACTGTATACATCTTATACGGACTAGACCTAATCTCCTCCCTTAGGATTTCGGAAGATGTGTCAGGGATATTTTGTATTTTTTGGAACGTTGTCTCAAGAAAGGAACCACGATCAATTGTTATTATTATTATTATTATTATTATTATTATTTTCTTTTTTTGTGGACTTAAGTTTTGGCGACCGGTTTTGATCTGTTAACAGATGATCATTTCAAGCCCTTGTAAACGGAGTGAAGCAGACACTGGCTCATTTCCGATGAAGAATGAGATTAATAGAAAAACATTTTCCGAATATTTTATTAGAGACCAGCGATCCACAGTGGTTCATTTCATAAATGTAATTAAGATTTATTCGGTTTTCTTCTTCATTTATATTTGCTCCTTGGTGCTACAGTCGTATGATGAAAATTAGATGGGTAGATCACGTAACTAATGAGGAGGTGCTTAACCGAATCGGGGAGAAAAGGAGATTCTGGCATATCCTAAGAGAAGGGTAGGTTGGTTGGACACATTCTGAGACATCAAGGAATTGTCAACTTAGCATTAGAAGGAAGCGTGTGGGGGTAAAAATCGTAGAGGAAGACCGAGGGACGAATATAGTAAGCAGATTCTAAAGGATGTAGGTTGCCGAACGTATTCTCAGATGAAGAGACTTGCACAGGACAGGGTAGCGTGGAGCGCTGCATCGAAACAGTCTGCGGACTGAAAAACACAACAATAACTACTTCGGAAAATCTACCTGCAACAATTTAATAGCAAATATATAAAACGTAAATTCTGAAACACAAAGTACAACCTATGCAAGGACAGCATAGTGTGATTGTATCGCTCTTTCTCTGCATTTATTGAAACCATACGCATGTTTCATGTCAGCCAACTCTCCATCAGTATACCTGTCCATACTGCTATCAAATTATGTAAGTACAACTGTCGAAAACACAAATCGGACACACAAGGGAGTTGCACTGAATGTAAGCATGAGGTTCGTTTAAATAAAGTCTCTGTACTTTGCCTCGTATATCAAAAAAAAAAAAAAAAAATGGTAAACCTAATTTCTTTCCTTCCTTCATTTATATGCTACGCACAGTTGTCATTCGTAACATAATGTATAATTTCAAATCAAATGTTAAAATGTTTGTGAAGCTATGGGACGAAACTGTAGTGGTTATCAGTCCTTAGACTTACAAACTACCGGGTGATCAAAAAGTCAGTATAAATTTGGAAACTTAATAAATCACGGAATAATGTAGATAGAGAGGTAAAAATTGGCACACGTGCTTGGCACGACATGTGGTTTTATTAGAAAAAAAGGTCCAATAAGTGTCCGACAGATGCGCTTCATCTGATCAGAAAAGCAATAATTAGCATAACAAATTAAGACAAAGCAAAGATGATGTTCTTGGCAGAAAATGCTCAATATGTTCACCATCATTCCTCAAAATAGCTGTAGTCGAGGAATAATGTTGTGAACAGCACTGTAAAGCATGTCCGGCGTTATGGTGAGGCATTGGCGTCGGATGTTGTCTTTCAGCATCCCTAGAGATGTCGGTCGATCACGAAATACTTGCGACTTCAGGTAACCCCAAAGCCAATAATCGCACGGACTGAGGTCTGGGGACCTGTGAGGCCAAGCATGACGAAAGTGGCAGCTGAGCACACGATCATCACCAAACCACGCACGTAAGAGATCTTTCACGCGTCTAGCAATACTTTTTTTAAATTCTTTTTGTTCTAATAAAACCCCATGTCATTACAAGCACGTCTGTCAATTTTTACCTGTCTACATTATTCCGTGATTTATTAAGTTTTCAAATTTATATTGAATTTTTGATCACCCGGTACTTAAAATAACTTATGCTAAGGACAACACACACACACACACACACACACACACACACACACACACCCGGGCCCAAAGGAGGACTCTAACCTCCAACGGGGAACAGACACGCACTCTGCAGCAAGCCGCCTTAGAGCACACGGCCACTTCCGCGCGGCTATATAATTTCAGTGTGTCTAATAATGTGATCTGTGTAAAACAAAATCCCACTTTTTCCCCCTTATGTAATATGTTTTCTCTTTTAACATAATTGTGGATGATGGATAGATACTTGTTTCGTTACGTAACGTGTTAGAAAAATACTATTACTGGAATTGAAAGTTATTGGAATTATTAATTGTTCCATAAAGTTGACTGGAGAATAAATTACCCAGGGGGTTCACGGTTATGACGCGGGTTCGTGCGTGGCGAGCACGGGGCCTCGAGCTAATGCATTCTTTCCCCTTCCTTTCGTCCCGGGATTGCATTTCCTTTCTCTTTCCCTCCTTCCCTATCGTCACTCCTTCCTCTCCCTACCTGGATAATGATGACCTTGGCAGTTTTATTCCCCTGTTCCCAACAACCAACCAACCAATCCAATACGGTACCACAAACTTTATTATGAACGGAAAGTGGTTCGATTCAACGTCTGTGTTCAGTTTTTGTAGGTCTATTGTACAAAAAGTGCAAAATAAAATTACGAGTTAATTTTTCATGCCTGGTCTCAATATAAAGTGGTTCTGTCTTTTAACGGATAATTGCGACAGATACATATTAATAACTACTAGAGAACATAGGTACTGTCTTTTGTAGCCTACTTACGTAGAGATGCTACGACACATAGCGTCACCGCATTTGACACCAACTGAGGTCATCTCGATTTCCTTTTGTCCGAATCATCTCGAGATGGCATGGATTCAGTAATCATTACAAAATAGTCTGTATGAAATATTCCTGCTCTCATAAATCAATTGCATCGTTGACAGACTAGTTGCTTACGATCTCTCGCACCGACGCAGCTGGTAAACTTTTGCCGCGTGAAAGGATTCACACGTGTCTGTAACATGTGACCGTTTCCCCTGGCACCATCGTCATTTCCATTCCATCGCCTCATCTTAAGAATCATTTAGGGCCAGATGATCATCGACACGCAATCTGAATCAGTGTGTAATAGTTTTCTTTTAGGCTAAGGAAGGAAGGAAGCTTAGAGTTTAACGAGACGGAGCTCACGCTTGGAAGGTTTGGGTAAGGATGTGGAAGGAAATCGGCCGTGCCCTTTCCAAGGAACTATCCAGACATTTGCCTGGAGTGATTTAGGGAAATCACGGAAAACCTAAATCTGGATGTTCGGAGGTCGTTTTGAACCACCATACTTCCCAATACGAATCCAGTGTGTTACCACTGCGCCACCTCGCTCGGTTTCTTTTAGGTTTAATTTTTTTAGTTGTCACCTAGAATAGGCCAACATTAGCTCTTACTGGGACCGGAACTTCTCTTTTAGCCACCATTCGGTTCAGAAATTTCCTTTTTTTTGCTACAATTCGTAGGCCACTTCCTTCTTTGTCCTCACTGCGGCAATCTTCTCTGGAGACGTTTGATGAACGTGTGTTTCAGCTCAGTAGGTTTTTCGTTCAGTTTGTTTCTGTGGAGAAGGAAGAACACCCCGAGTAGTCTGTTGCAGTAGCTGTTGACGAATTACCGATTGCTGCACAATTTTCTGTGGTTGTTTCCGTGTTTGCTCTTAGGGATTTAGAAGACACAAATCGCCATTCCTCAATCGCATATGTCTTAATGGGTAGATCCCAGTAGGCTTACAGGAAAATCCTCACAGCTAAGCGGAATGACGCAGTAGACATTCATGGTTTGCTAAATGTTCCACTGAAATGAACTTGGCCCATTTTGGTGTTGGGATTTCGTAGCTACCATTTCTTGCCGTCTCAAAGTATTCTATTTTGAGGGTCTTGAAAACAAGGGCTGTAGGACCTGGGTAGTGAGCGAAAGCAAACAGAACATTTGTATCTCATTCTATTGGCAGAATTCCAGTGCTTTTGATGAAGAATGTGACAAATTCCCATTCAGTATAGCAAGTAGTTTTCTTCAATAAATTTTAGCAATTTCATAAATTCATTATTCATTTAGCTCCAGGTACATTTAAACGCTATTTTGAAGTAGTTCCCCAATACACTAACCAATCACAGCTCAATTCACCATTGTGACGCAGGGAGAACACAGTATTACTCACCGACTTAAATCACGGCTTTCGTTTCTTATAAATTGCAGCAAATCTGTAGCGAATACCACATCAGTTTTACAAGCCGCTCAATGACCAATTTGAGCCACTTACATTCTGCAATTTTTTATATAAATCTTGCGAAAATTTCTGGAGTCAGAAAAAGAGATAGACGTTTTCACAGGATAGGCAAGACCTCCGACATCAACAAAAGCTAACACAATGGCGACTCTGCTTTGCTGTTGTTACGGTATATGCGCATATATTCATATAGCCCCTCTAATCGAATAGCCCCGCTTTAGTCTTTGTGACAGCCACCGAATGTTTCAGTGTCGAATGCAGCTCCTACATGGAGAGCACTCGACATAAGTGAGAAATGAACAGTGCAGTACATACACTGTTTTATTGCTATTAATTTTCTTACAGCATTTAATATTCTGTCATCAGCAGATGAGAAATGAAATGGGAATTAAAATCTCAGAAAGGTACCGTATGCCGTGCGAATGTACAAGCCACGGACGACCTCACGAATACGAATTTATTGTGTTTGCGACAGTAAATGACGCTGACGATCGTACATGATATGGTTGTACCATGTCGGACCATTGTAATAACTGCCATTCAAATAGTTGTAATTCTAATAAAAGTTCTCGCAACAAGAAGTGTTACAGAATGAGCAAACTTTATTCCAGAGCATGATAACAATATTTTACACTTGGAAGAACGGCTTAAAAATTGTGCAGTACCAGTAGTTTAAAAACGGTTAAATGTCATAAAACTGAACTCCATTCAGCAACTAGTCACTTCGATGAAATAGCGTATTACATCAAATTTCTGTTTTATGAAGTGCTTAGTGTTAGGGATTGGTGAAGTTTTACAAGTTACTTATACATGAGCCGCGCGGGAGTAGCCGAGCGGTCTGGAGCGCTACGTTACGGATCGCACGGCCACCCGCGTCGGAGGTTCGAATCCTCCCTTGGACATGGATGTGTGTGTTGTCCTTAGAGTTTAACTTAGTTTAAGAAGTTTGTAAGACTAGGGACTGATGACAACGTAGTTTGGTCCCATAGAATTACAAACAAACCTGATACATGCATAAACTATCCCTAACTTACGGGCCTATTTTTGTCTATTAAATGGAGCAGCATTAAAAATTAGAATCCAAATAAGTAAGTCGATTTTCTCGTATTAACGAGGCGAAGATTGATCAGGAAGTGACACATGGATTGCTTTCTACCTTTCTCTATTATGATTGCTGGGGTACGATTGGGACATTACAGTCGCCGTAGTCCAGTTATTAGTATTTTAAATTGTGCGCCTTTCTGATGGCGACGGATAAGTGAAGTAAAAATAAGTATTACAAAAAATGCACTCCTTATGATGTTCTAGAAAAGAATGTATCTTAAGTTAAAATCATTCAGAGATACGTATGGAAAAGTACGGCAATTACGGAATTAGGTGATTCTGTGTTTAAGATATTGGGCAGAATACAGAGGGAGTTGAGATACTAGATACGCTTTCGGAAGGACTGGGATACGCATTATCCTGTAGATAACCTTATTGCCGCGGCGGAATAGCCGTGCGCACTAAGGCGTCGTGCTGAGGAGTGCACGGCTGTTCGCCGTCGGGGGTTCGAGTCCCACTCGGGCATGGGTGTATATGTTGTCCTTAGGTTAGTTTAACTTAGTTGAAGTACTTCATAAGCTAGGGATTGATAACCCAGCAGTTAAATCCCATATATCTACAAACATCTTTTGGCAACCTGATTTAAAATTTTCGTTATTTCCCTAAATCGCACGGGATGAATGCAAGGTTGTTTCCTTTACATAGAAAATGACAGATTTCCTTACTCAATCATATCCTTTCTCAGCTTGGGTGCTGTTTTTAATTACCTTGTGGTATACGGGATGTTTAACCATAGTTTTCCTTTCTTCCTTAAAGAGAAAGCATTTCTGTCCTAGCTAGGATCTGAAACAATGTACAAGCAAGTTTGTAAGAAAGATTTTTCATCAATTCCCTATAAGTCAAATGGTCATATGCATATCTACATAAAATTATTTTAAAATATTACACTTTCTTTCTTTCTTTCTTTTTTTTTTTTTTTTTGGAATCGTGAAAGTGCTCATCGATGAGCGATGCCATATAGCTAACCATGTCTTAATGGATGAAAAAGAAACTGTTTTTTCAAGGCATTGACATCAAACTAATTTCATTGAATCATGAGTTGAAGCACGAACTTAAAGATGAAACTGCGAAGGAAGCATCTCCCCAGATACTGTTAAGACTTCCGTGATAATTGTGCACGTTATTCAACTTTCTTTTAATTTCTATGTGATGCGCAAGTGTTACGTCTCAGGAGCGTGGTGAAAGATGGTAGACTGTAGACTCATGTTTGTGCTGTTAATGACGGAGATGGGAAATTGTGAGACCCAATGCGGAGATGTGGCCTATTCCCCTCGATTAAGATAAACTGTACCCTCGATCGTAACGTCCCCATTTGTGGAGAAGGGTTACCTTTTCCAGTGTGTTGCAGAACGGACGAAAAACCGTTGCGCCGAAAACCGCGACGCGGACTTTTCTCAGTCAGTGATACTTTTTAGTAACTTCCATTACAGAATTCAAGACATTAAGGCAAATAACTGGGTTTGTAAATTTCTTCCGCTACTAACAATGGGAAGTCACGAAGTGCGCGTCACAGATTTTCTTCAAACTTTGTGCACTTTAGCAATCCATTAGGACAACATGGTATGCAAATAGTGTGGTGTACTGCTTAAGCAATTACAAGACATTCGCTAGAGATGTACGTGTGCATTATGTAAACTGCACGTTATACATGTGGGCATGTTACGGTAGTGGTAATGTAGTTAGCTTTGAAGCTTTGAAATCCATGGTAAGCTGGATCCAATCTCACTCCTGTTTTCTATTTTGATTTATTAAAATTATATTTTTTTTCAACGCCGGTCATATTATTTCATATATATTACATATGGACGGTAATATAAAGGAAAGAGCACATGCATATGCATGAACTTTCTTATGGTACTTCCAATGTTTACGGTTAATTGTAAATTACGCTATAGTCTGATTTATTGCAACTCATTGTATTAAAGAATAAAATAATTTAACCTTAAGTTATCAGTGTTTGGCTTGAGTTTTCCAAGCGTGTCACTTCCCGTGAAAACGTCGTAACATCCAGTTGTATGCTTCGAATCGAGTGGGACCTCGTCGAGTAACATGATGTTCCCACAAGCTAGCAAGCTCAGGGGCAGGCAAAAAGTTTCCACAACACAACACTGCAAATGAATAACCGAATAAATAACATATTACGTTTATCTTATTCTCTCTATATAGGAATGTTGCGGTACAGCGATCTCAAAAACGTACAGGAGCGTAAATAACACGGGAGAGGTCGGTCTCTCTCTCTCTCTCTCTCTCTCTCTCTCTCTCTCTCTCTCTCTCTCTCTCTCTCTCTCTCTCTCTCTAACACACACACACCAAGCCATATCCTTGAAGTTTCCCGTTTTTTTTGTTTCATGCGAGCATTGTACAGTTATATTCACTTTCTGGATCAGTGCCCAGAAGTGAAGACACTTACTTTTAGGAAACACATTGCGGCACGTAGAGATACCGGATGACACTTCGTTATGGAAGCGTTTCTTTGCGTAGAGTTCCAGGAACTCTGTTGGCTTCTTTGTGAGTCTTTTTCCTCGATACGTATTCCCCGCTGCTGCCGTAAACCATGGTTACTACTGCATTACTGTTTGTTGTCTCTGAGGTTTGTTTGCTCGCTGTGTGAGGACGATTCTCGCTCGGTCTGCGCCCGATACGCACTGTCATATCGCTACGACAAACGACCCGTGCAAAGGATGGGAGGAAGGTAATATGAGAAATGTCGGAAAAGAAAGTCAATATTTTCGTTGTCAGAGGCACCGTTTCACTGTTGCCACATCGGTGTCACGATGTTTTCGTTTCCTACAGGGCAGAAAATTTCTCGAGCGAGAAGCTCTAACGGCTGTACGGAAGTGGTATGTTTTCTTTCTCTAAGGCGGCACGTTCAAGACGGAATAAAAAGTTTTACTTAACTGAAGGTACATAGTCTGAGTCAAATAACGGTTTGTGAACGGTGCGTGTACAACGTAAACATGCTTTTGTGTTCAGCAGTTTATGGATGACTAATAATGTGTTGATGTACACTACAGAATTTTAGATACACCTGTTGGTAAGACAGTTACTTGTCATATCACTTAGGTCCATTTACGTTTTTAGTCCACGCGCAATTACGCAGAGAGCATGGAAAGTATTTAGCATAAAAATCCTCTTTTTATGTTCCATGCACATCTAAACACGTATTTTTATTTCTAAACTCTCGATGCGCACCGAAATGTTTCCAATAGCCGATATTTGACCTGTAAGTCGAAAGATTTGAAGCAGATACTAATCTGCTGATATAGATGTAGCGTTAGACACTTGTTTTAAAATGTTTTTAAACGCAAGGAACGAAACTACGCCGGGCATAGGTCTCTAGACGTACACACTACTTAAACCAACTTATGCTAAGGACAAAAACTCAGAAACATATACCTGAGTGAGGACTCGAACCTCCGACGCGAGCGACCGCCCGATCCTTAATGTGGCTCCTCACACCGCTCCGCCATTTCCCCTTGGCTGTATAATGAAAAAAGTGAAATACGAAGGCTGTGATGTAACAGGATGGCGGTGTTTCTCGTGGTTAGGGTGTGATTGCCTTATTCTGCTAAAGAAAAATGCTTAGTACTAATGGGCATTAATTGAACTGCGTTCCGATACGATACCTTTATCAACATGACAGTGCACCCTGGCGGCAAGACAACTTCTACGAGATAGTGGTCTGTGAACTGGCCCACCCAGACTTGAAATTAACACCTTTGCTCTTGAGTTAAAATGTCGATTCCGCTCCATTCCACAGAGCAACATGGAAAGTGTTCCCAGCAGAGCTCAAGTCATCTCAGAGCCGAAGTTTAGACACCTCCATCCTGAGGGCCTCTAAAAGGTGTCCGGATGTTTCTGATCATGTAGTATTTATTTATTGTTCTCCTCCGTACCTTCCTTTAAGTTTAAATCTTAACGTTGTGTTCGAGCCCTGCTTCCACCAGAAGTGAGCACCGAGGTTATAGGTTGAATGAAGCGACGCAACGCTTGTAACCTTGAACTAATTGTTGTCGAAGTAAATCCAGTTCCCACTGGGTCCAATGAATTCAGTCAGACTGTGAGCCGACAGGTTAAACTGTATCATTACACGTTCATAATTACGTTAAATTGTATTGCTAATACGATGTCCTAGCGTCCACTTGCACTGTAGGAATGTTTCCACCAGCATCACTGAGCAACGGGGACAAAGTTTTGTGTCCCAGCCTCGTCGCCGCTTTTGTGTCTCGTTTCCGTCTTAGGTGTCGGTGGCCGAGTAGAAGGAAACTGACACAGGAATAAAGGATGCACGCTTGTGTTGGTAGGAGGTGAGCAGCCTGTGGGACAGCAGAAACTAGAAACACTAGAGTAAATTAGAACGAGATATATATATTTCATAGAGACTTAGTAATACTTAACTTTTACATAGTTCTTGACGGCAGAATGCTGATACATAGTTTATATAGAGGCCTGCCTACTGATCATTCCTAATGCCTATCCGATAGCCAAGTCTTCACTGGTGCCTATCTGATTCCGAAGTGTTAGCTGGTTCCTATCTCAGTCCCAAATGAACGATGTCGTTCAGTGGTGGCTACGAGCGGAGTTGTAGCAGAGGGCGCTCGTGGCTGACGTCGTAAGAACGCCGCGCCGTGTGTGCATGGCGGCGCGCGGCGAAAGTAGGTGGCGCGCACTTTGGACTTGTGCGACACCACACAAAGCACGAGCTTTACAGTAGCGCTGGCGTAACTGCAGTATGGCAACTCGATAAGACCTACGCTGTTTTGGATGAAAGTTTGGTTGATGTCATACCTCAGGAAAGATTTCGCAGTTGACACAACATTTTTACTGATTCTTAGAGTACCGGCGCAGGAAATATTTTGAAACTCAGTTTGGGGAGGGTTTTCAAGATTGACGCCCGTTCGAGATCAAAGTAACAGAAAACAATCAAAACGAAAAGCAAATGTTTTCACCTAACCCCATATCTTGCAGACTGCCACAGTGTAAACATACGTTCAGTATCAGTCATTGCCTGTAGCTTTTAAGAAATCTAAATTCAGTAAATTTGCTTAAGTTCACGCATCCATTACTTGGAAATTTTTGTGCATACCACTTATATGAGGCCGTGCGCTCTAAGCCGCCGCGCTGCTGAGTGCGCGTCTACTCCCCGTCTACTACCTTCCTCGGGCATGGGTGTGTGTAGTGTTGTTGTTAGCATAAATTAGTTGAAGTAGTTTAGTCTTGGGACTGATGACCACTGCAGTTTGGTCTCATAACATAAAAAACATTTGTATATTTGAATTTTTGAGAAAAAAAGGACGCATATAGGGCTTTGGACTGATTAATGGTACATATTAAATAACTATTTTTTGTTTCCCGGGATACTCTGTTATAAAATTCTCTCTCTCTCTCTCTCTCTCTCTCTCTCTCACACACACACACACACACACACACACACACACACACACACACACGCAGAGAGAGAAAGAGAGAGAGAGAGAGAGAGAGAGAGAAAACTGATCGTATATATTTTATCGTACTAGTTTTGGTACTGTTACTAACGGCTGTCTAATTACTTATTGTTAGTAGTAGTTAACATACAATTCTCGCTGCCTAAATAGACATGTTAGCAAATATATTTGTTTGCATTCACTCTATACAGATTGATTGTGCAGTGCAGTTTACTGCGGCTAGTATACTCGCGAAAGTAAACTGACCTACTTCTAAAGGCAACACGGCGTACGCCCTAGCTCAAAGCTCTTTCCGACCAATGTATCTATGACGCCCTGTATTATCAACCGCAGTTCGATAGCGCGTTTGTTCGTTTGTTAGCCTGTGTTGTAAAATTTTCATTTATTTCCTTTCCTGGTCCTCATTGTACCATTTTCGCTTCCATTATCAAGTAATTTTATATGCAAAAGATACATAACAGCGGAACAAATTCGTGTTCATATGCCCTGGTTCTGTCACGTTTTTTGACAGCAATTGTCTGATGCTGTGAGGCACCTTAGTGGTATATTCACAAGCAACAGTTGATTCCGGTGAGGTCACGTTTAGGATCGTGTAACTGAATTCATTTCTTACTACAGTCAGTCAGTCCCACTAATTGCTGCAGAGAGTGATAGTTCATTTACACGTATTCAGCAGTTCATATGTGTGCCCATTGAACACGATAGCCAAGAATCGGCCTTTATTGTGCTAAGAACAGACCGCAGGCGTTTCAGTACATACATGCAGAGTTGGTTGTGCTTTCCTTGTTGGTTTTCGGAAAATAGCTGTTTTTCCTAGCAATCCACATCAGAGATTGTACCGAATTATTCTGCAAACCACGTATTTGTCCATTACTCTGCAGTCTGATAAAAAGACGAGAAACATACAGATGAAGGTGCGCTACAGGTGAAAGTGTTTTCCGATCAGTCCCAGTTTGACGTGAAATAAGAGCAGACACTTAGGCATTTTGGTCGGGGCTTTATTCAGAGACCGGTTCTCGAGTATTTTAGTGGCTATTAATATCACCACCATTAACCGGATATTAAACTTGACAAAAATTACGTATCTCGTATTCGCGAAGCACCAAAGATGAAACGAGTGATACTGCCGGCTTTGTAGCAAATAAGAAGAGTTGACATTGGAGAGAGCCGATGACTGCTTTCGTAACCCGCTGGAGCTACGTGCAGTGGAGAGACGCGCAGACCCGTTGATTCGCTGCACGTTTTGAATTGCCGCAGTGGAGGCAGCTAGTAGCAGCCTCTTGTTAGCAAAAGCCGCGCTTCATTAAGCTTTTCGTTTGTCGACCGAGCTTAATTAAACAGCGCGTTAAAAAACGGCTGCGTGTTGCAGTTAACTGCAGCTGTTGTGTCTGCCAACACACGACTCTAATCACTAAAACTCTTCGCTAAAACGAACTGCGCTGTATTGTAACCATTGTAGCAGTGAACGTCGTTCCTAGTCGCTTTTCAGAGCGCGCTGTGTTGTTGGCCCTCTCTGTATTTGTTAGCAACGCTTGCTAAGTTGTTGTTGACCTTTGCTATTTTTGCTAGCAGTACGTCCAGAGTTGCTGCGATTCAGTAAGAACTTCCATTAAAACTGCAGTGCTTTTTTCATTTCCCAACGAGGCACGTGCAAGATACTCCGTGCCTCAAGTACCATCCAACAGTTGCAGACGGCCACTGTAATATTGTACTTACAACTTACACGACCAAGACGAAAGCCAGGGAGACGTTTTAGTAGATTTCTATTTAAAACTAACAACAAATAAGAAAACAGACGTGCTAAGTACGATGGTGATCCCAAAAAAGAAAACAAAAAATTGAAAAAAAAAATGTTCAACAATCTACTTTCGGGTCTACATAATTTTTACAGCGATGTGTAATATGTTCGATACCCTTTTTATAACGAGAACTGTCTAACTCCTCAAAATAGCCATTAACTACCGAAATCACGTCTTCATTTTTTTGACAATCTTCGTTCACCGAGCCATTTTTGGAAACGGAAAATAATCCGAGGGGGCTAAATCTGGCCGGCCGCGGTGGACGAGGGGACTGCGGCGGGCCAGTCACGGTCTGCACGGCCACTACGGTCGGGGGTTCGAATACCCCCTCGGGCATGGATATTTGTGCCGTCCTTAGGATTAGCTAGTTCATAAGTAGTTTGTAAGTTGATGGACTGATGACCCCGTAGTTAAGTCCCATAGACTATAGAAACATTTGAACATTTTGAATTTGGCTAAATCTGGCGAATTTCTCCAGTTTGTGTCCATTGTTTTGATTGTTCTTTTGTCTCGAGAGTGAAGTGGTGGACACATGTTTCATCCTTGGTTGTGAAAGGGCTTAAAAAATCAACTTTGTTGCTGCAGAACAAAACACTCAATTGAAACAGCGTCACGACACTGAGTGTGAGCACACAATTTTCTCGTGTTCAGATTTTCAGATAACATTCGATGTACCGTTTTTTGAAATGCTATTATGTCTGCCAACTGGTGACTTTCATTAGACGATCATCCAGTATTGCTTTGTCGATATTCTTCGCCATTTCCCGAGTCGTCATGTCATTTGGTCGACCACTGCGATACTCATCTCGGCAGGTGGTACGACCTCGTTTAAACTCAGCTACCGAATATTTTACTGTTGTAAGCGAAGGAGCCGTCTCTCCCAAAGTAAAATCTCGCTCACTTATAATACTGGTTGGATTGAGGCGTTAAAAAAATTGTATCACATAACGATGACCGTTTTTCTCCATATTCACAACGTACATTATTGATGGCTTCCAAACAAATACTAAACACTGTGGCGTCTTCAAACTTGAAACGTACGCTTCACAGATCGTATACTTTCTAATCCAGAGATATTTTTCAACAACGATTGCGATTTCTCTGCCAGACCGTGTACTTAACAGGACCACCCTCGCAAGTCGGGTGCCTTACTGGTTTAATGGGTACAGTGGCAGCAACAATGTAGATAATTTTAATACGAACGGAGACGTTTCACATCACTCAAATAATAGTTTAGTCAATAGTTAAGAATACTTCCGTCCTGCGTATACCTTTTATTTGATTTACACTTCGGGAAAAGCGTCAAGCTTTAACCTCTTACCGTTCGATCAACCAGGACACTTCGACCATCCAGCGTATATCCGGTGTGGCTACCTTTAACACGGATAATACTGGCGAAGCGTCTGGGCATGGAAACAGTGAGACTTTGGGAGATCGATGGAGGGAGTTGGTAACACATCTGATCACACAAGGCACCAAATTATTACCGGAAATTCCGGGGAGCTCTGTCGCCACGTTCAGTAACCTCCCAGATTGGTCAGGTTCAGATTAGGCGAATTGGTCGGCCACCACATCAACTGCAACTCGCCAATGTATCCCTCGGACCACTTGATAACACTCCTGGCCTAGTGACACGGCGCATTATCTTGTTAAAAATATCACTGTCGTAGTGAAACAAGAACGTCAGAAAGGGGTGAACGTGGTCTGCAACCACAGCATGGTATTTCTTGGCCGTCAAGGTGCCTTGCACATCTCCATGGATGTCCACGTCAGTATTCCCCAGAGCATGCTTGAGCCGCCGCCAGCGTGTCTCCACCCCGCAGTTGTCAAGTAGCTGTTCACCCGGAAGACGAAGGATTCGCACCCTCCTATCGACATGTCGAAGAAGGTATTGTGATTCACCAGACCGTGCTATGGCTACCACCACGACAACGTCCAGTGTAGACGGTCACGTGCCTATTTCAGTCGCAGTTGCCGATGTCATGGTGTTGATGTTGGCAGAAGCACGGGTCGTCAGCTGCAGAGGCTGATCGTTGGAAGTGTTGGGTCCATTGCGTGTTCAAACACCGTTGTCCACTGACGAGCATTAAAGTCTGATGTTGGTTCCGCCCAAAGTTCCCCACCTGTCCTGTCGCCTACGACCTCCGTCATTTGTAATGAGAGGTGGCCGCCAAACCCATCGACGTTAGGACGTGGTTTCACATTGGTTTCTCTTGTCGAGCGTCCGGACCAACATGACCTGCCCTCGGTCAAACTCGTATATATCTGACGCCTTGCTCATTCCATCCACGGACTGCACGATCACCAATACTGCATGCACCGTGCGTGTGTCTAACTAGTAGTCATTACTCGTCAAGTGACGCTGCTATCGCCTAGACGTCTTTATGCTGATTGTAGTTAGGTGGCCATAATGTTCTGCCTCATCAGTCTACTCGTCTATGATACTCAAAAGTTTCAGTTGAAGTCTGTCCGCCATCTTGGGGAGTCTTAGAAGAATCTACTTCCTTTTAAAACTCTGTGAAAAACGTAGCCTCTTAGCGGTTATGAGTTGAGCTGACCGTCAGTTTTGAGTATTTACTTCGCTACAAAATAATTTCTGGTATGAATTATCACTAACAGATTTTAACGCCAATTTGCAGTCGATGAGTATGGTGCACATGACGGCAGAAACATTTTGTTCGTGTTAGAAGTGAGACCCAAGACCACCACTGCAGTAAGAACACTTCATTAAGACTCAGCAAACTTCACTTCAGGGTGTCTCCCTGGTCTCCTCGCTGGTGCCGCTGTTTCCAGCGGACTTTTGCTACTTTCTTCATCAGAGTGCAGTCGCCACGTGTGTTGTACTAGCCTTCGGATACAAGCTCTTGAACAGTTTTCGTAGACGCGGCCACTGTCACAGCAAATGCTTGAGAAATAACTACGTGCTCCACATCTAACATAGAGTGAACCGTAAATATAGATATATAATATGCGTGTATCAGCACAGCATAAAATACAGTTTAGTCTATAATTCTGTACATGCCTATTACTATTATTATTAATCATAACGTTTTTCATGCTTGGTGCACAATGGTTACATAATAATAATTTGTACCAACTTGATATAAAACTATTTGATTCATTAGTCTTATAATAACGAAATGCCAAGCTAACTGCACAAGAGAAACTTAAATATAATCTGACTATGGGCGAACATTTGAATTAAACTTTATGCCAAGGCTAGTATAGTATACAATATGAGACTAAAAACTGTCTTAGGAACTAAATGTTAATAGACGTAAATTAACCCATTTGCTTGAACCACCTTGATGTGAAACGAACCATGTAGACCATTGCTCTGCATAATCATAATGAAATTCCAATGTAGCTGCACAAGAGAAACGCAAACTTAAATATTTGTATCAAAAAGACATCAACGAACAGTTTGGTTCACAACTCCCTGTAATAGTAACGTAACTTCATGTTACCTAGACAAGAGGACGATAATGGCTTAAGAAATGCGAACCTAGACTTCTCAAAAGATTAATGAGAGTAAATAAAAGGTTGTTAAAGAGATAAACTAGCCCTAGCAACGAATAAATATGTAAACAAGGTGTACCTTTGAGGAGCTCGTCCGGACTTGTACACGTTAGGTCTGCCATGTAATAGGACGAACGAAAACCTTGGCGGTTCCAAACATACACTTGGGGCTCCTGTGCGGACTTGTGTACGGTGGGTGTGTCGTATAATACCGGCTTAAGATGCCCTGCTGCGGATCGCGCGGTTGTTCGACGTCGGAGTTTCGAGTCCTTTCTGGTGGATGTGTGTGTGTGTGTGTGTGTGTGTGTGTGTGTGTGTGTGTGTTCCTTAGCATAATTTAGTTTAAGTAGTTTGTAACTCTTGGGACTGAGACCATGGTAGTTTGGTCCAATTCTTTGAAACATTTCGCTTCAAATGAAAACTACGCTGCTCAAAACAATTGGGGATCATGTGAAACGTCATTCACAGCTGGACTTGGCGGGGGCACTGCCGTGTCGCCAGATATACGTATGGTAACGTGCTTTATTCAGATATTGGTTGCAGTTGTAATTTGTGTGTCATACAGTACAATATTTTGCCGTCTCAACTCTTTGCTTGAGGTTTACATGGCGTTTACTTAGAGCGAAGCATCATGCGTTTACCATTATAGTGATAACTTCATCCTCGTTGCCCTCTAATATGGTGTATGATTACCTTGGACGACCAATACAGTTGACTCACCTCCGTAGCATGGACAGAAGTATCATGCTATTAATCAGCTCTTGAGGGATATTCGGCCATTTTTCCACGAGTGCAATATCCAGCTCTGCAACCATTGTGGGAGGTGCTGGTCTAGCCGCAATGCATCTGCCAAGGGCATCCCAGACATGCTCAGTTGGATTTAAGTCCGGCGAACAAGCTGGCCACTCCAATCGTTCAATTCCCTCATCTTCAAGCACGTTATTATTAATACAATTATTACAATGTTTTTGTTTTTGAAAATTGGAATTGCGTTTGTAACAGATACAGAGACCAGCAATGAAATTTCTAGTGTTATAAATATTTGGCCGTTTTCCACGAATATATTGCGATTGCGAGATTGTGAGTAAGCTGGAACCAAAATGTACAGCTACTGATAATGTTTGAGACAGTTCATATGGAATAGCAAGTATTTTCATTTGTGTGCTGTTTCAGCTTGGCCTCTTATCTGTGTGGTATCATGTGTGTATTAACTCCAATTTTTAAATGAGAAGAGTGTAAACAGTTTTAAGTCAAATTTGCTTAAGAAGGTCTCTTAAAATAGAGTCTTGTTTGTAATTACTTTTCCTTTATCAAATGTCAGCTCACGCCACTGATCGTGACAATGAAATGAATGAAAATTACCTGGAAAAGTCGTATACTTTTTACAAAGCATTTTCAATTGCTATTTAGACTCTACATCATCATCATCATTAGAGACTGATTATGCCTTTCAGCGTTCAGTCTGGAGCATAGTACCTGTAATAAAATTCGTCCATGATCCCCTATTCAATGCTAACATTGATGCCTCGTCTGATATTATGCCTTTTACTTCAAAATCAATCTGCACCGAATATAAGTACTTTCTTCTTGGTGTACCTCGACTCCTCTTACCCTCCGTTGCCGAGCTCATGAGTCTCTTAGATAACCTTGCTTCTCCCATGCGGGTAACATGGCCCCAAAATCTCAGTCTGTTCGTTCTAACTGCTTCATCTATGGTGTTCATTCCCAGTTTTTCTTTGATTTCCTAATTATGGACACCCTCCTGCCATTGTTGCCATCTATTAGTGCCTGCAATCATACTTGCCACTTTCATATCTGTAACGTCAACCTTATGAGTAAGGTAACCTGTATCCACCCAACTTTCACTTCCATACAACAAAGTTGGTCGAAAGATAGAGCAGTGCACTGCTAACTTAGTCTTGGTACTTACTTCCTTCTTGCAGACGAGAGTAGATCTTAGCTGAGCACTCACTGCATTAGTTTTGCTGCACATCGATTCCAGTTCTTTCGCTATGTTGCCATCCTGTGAGAAAATACATTCCAGGTACTTGAAACTGTCCATCAGTTCTAACTTTGTTCCTCCTATTTGGAACTCAATCTGTTTAAATCTCTTTCCCACAGATATTACTTTCGTTTTGGAGATGCTGATCTTCATATCATAATCCTTGCACCTCTGATCGAGCTCTGAAATATTATTTTGCAACCTTTCAATCGAATCGGCCATTACAACTACGTCATCCGCATATGCGAGACTGCTTATTTTATTTTGACCTATTTTAATCCCGCCCTGCCATTCTACTGTTTTCAACATATGCTCCACGAATAGTATGAACAACAGTGTTGACAGGTTACATCCTTGCCTTACCCCTGAAACTACCCTGAACAATGAGCTTAATTTGCCATCTACTCTAACTGCTGCCTGACAGTCTACGTAAAGCCCTTTAATTGCCTGCATAAGTTTGCCTCCTATAACATAATCTTGTAGAACTTACGTATTTTGTAATTAATTGTGCAATTTTTCGAAAGTTTTGGTGATCGCGACTACTTCTAGGCCGCTGTTACTGACTTGACTAGCCACACAGCCGCGTGGCGTTCTGATCGACAAATGCGTCAGTACTGGCCAGAGTATTGCATGTCGGAAACTGCCTTTGCTGAGCTTTCTTCCCCAGCGTCGTTAATAATTACCTCGTTGTAGAGAAGGCTGCTCACTTGCCGTTTGAGTGTCGCACAACGTGCCGTCGCCTCATTTCGCAGCGCCGCAGTGGGAAATTAAACGAGGGGAGCGCGGCAAGTGTGCCGTGTTTACCGCTGAAATATTCAGCGTCCGTAATTTAAAGTGCGGGAGGGAAGGCCGCGAGGCCTCGCAAATATGCCGAGGGGCAGGGGAGGGGAGAGCAGGGGTTGATGCAGCAACCTCGGCAGGCGCCGCGCTACGCGAATACACAGGCGGGCGGTGACAAAAGATGGGGGGGTGGGAGGAGGGAGGGGCGCTGCCGCCCACGCACAAAGGCGGCCGCCGCCCACGCAGTTCCGCCGCCGCCAGCGTGGAGGACCCCCCATCGTAGGCCCCGGCCTCCCAACTAGGCTGAGTTTTATGATGGCCGCGCTCACCTCTTTTACGTAAATCACTCTGAATACTTTCTTCAGCGTCTGCACATGGCTCATTTCATCGGCTTCCTGGCCAAAATACTTTTCATTAACAATCACGCATTTTTACGTTGTCTGCAAAGACGGCCGCGCGGGAATGGCCGAGCGGTTCTAGGTGCCATGTCAGGGATTGCGAGGCCGCTCCCGCCAGAGGTTCCAGTCCTTCCTCAGGCATGGGTGTGAGTGTCGTTGTCTGTAAATCTCAGATACCTAACTACTGAGGTTATCAGTTCCTGGACTTATGAACTACTTCATCTAAACTAAGGACAACAAACACACCCATGCCTGAGGAGGACTCGAACCGCCGGCGAGGAGCAACCGTGCGTTCCGCAGCAAGGCGCATGAGAGCGCTAGGCCATTCCACCGCGGCTGTTGTCCTCAGGTTAAACTACTTTGTAAGCCTAGGCCGCCTAGGGGCTGATGACCATATAGTTAGCTCCCATAGATTTACAAACATTCCATCATTTCTTTCTGCAAAGACGGCCTGAAATTGATAGTGTATCGTTCTTGTTCAAATGTTTGTAAATCTATCGGACCAAACTGCGTGGTCATCAGTCCGTAGCTTACAAACTACCTTAAACCTAGGTAAACTAACCTAAGGACAAATACGCACACACCCATGCCCCAGGGAGGACTCGAACCTCCACGGCGAGCAACCGCGCACTCCGCAGCGAGGCGCTTTAGACCGCTCGGCTACTCCACCGCGACTATAGTTCTTGAGGAAAGTTTTTCAACACACTGATTTTTCACGCTATTGATTGCGTAAGCAGTAATAATAATATGGGTTATCCATTAAAACATAATTTTGTTTTGAAAATAATATTTGTTTACATATTAGACTATATCACTGTACTTACTTTCATAAGCCTCTGTCGTACGTTCATGATCGTGAAAGTCGTTTGTCAATATCTATTGTAGTTCCAGAGATATTTTCGGTGAATAAGTTTTGTGGGACACCCTGTATATTTCAGTATAATAATCGCGTGTCTGAATTTGTATACCGCATTTTACTAGAGCACTCAAATTTCTAAATGATAAGGTGCTTACGCTTGAAGAGAATTACGGTGTCCTCCATATTGATTTCTGCTCCCTTTATCGTTACTAGACCTCGTCCGTGGCGCTATTTCCTCCGTTTATCTCCGCGAATGTTTCCTCCAGTGAGTTGGCAGAATCCGCATTTTTACACCCTCTGTGCCTGACGCAGGTGTTCCTGGAATGGAGCAATGGTGAAAAGGGAGGGACAAGTAATGAAATGCGATTCTACGGTAGCGCGACATAATTCGCCGTCACTTTTTAAGAGCGGGCACGTGCCTGATCAAAGGAGGCAGCGAGTGGCGCTATGAAGAATTCGCAGGCGGCAGCGGCGCTGTTGGGGCGTTGATTGCATTCTCCTGGGTGCATTCTCTTTCTCACCTCTGTACACAGCTCCACTCCTCGGCGCCCTGTCAACACTCGAGTGCTGTGCCCCACTCGTGAAAATGAAGTTTCTCTCATCTGTTTACCATTCCGCGTCACAGACTTTAGCCCCTGATGTTCGTTCTGGGCTACGTATCAGCTGAGAAGAGGTGAAATAGCAAAAATACAGACGGCTGCAATTAAGCCTTTGTCATGCTGCTTGAAACGAAATCGAATCAAAATCTACATCACAAATGAATTGTTCTGAAGGCCAATAAACGTTATCATTTTATGTACTTTATTCTAATAAGAGGAAGTCGGTATCGCAACCCCCTCAGATTTACTGGCAAATTGGCGCAGTAGGAAGCCTCTCAGAAACTGAAGACATATCAAGCACGAAAACGGGAACAAGCAGTAAGGAACTGTCAGACAGAAGAACAATGTAAACAATGAGCTGCTCAAGTGGATGATGTGCAACACGGGGGAAATGTCAAAAGCCTTGCGTCCTGGTTATATGGTCATGGTGTTGGACTACGAGGCTGGAGATCGGTGTTCAACACTCAATCGTGCTGTATATATATATATATTCACAAAATATCAACTGTCCGGCCGGTCTTTGACATGTCTGTTCATTGTATTCAATATTGTACCTGCGTCGTGATGTAAAGTCCGTACCGCGTAAGTGTTCTATTATCAGTCGAAAGATAAGTGACTAGGAAAAGAATCGCTTATCGGCTTGTACGCCTGGTGAGCGAGTGAGTCATGCCTCGGTGTCAGATTTGTGTGTTCGTATGAATGTGAATCTGATAAGCCTCAAAGAAATGATGAAAACATAACAGTTTGTCACATAAGTGCTACAGATGAACGCAACAGTTCAACGACGACATACTTTTCCTGTGCGCTGTGAAAACATGTTTTAACGCCCTTGAAGGCCTGGAACGTCGACTTCTCTGTATATCCGGGATTTTATTGTTTTCTTTTCTGTGAGAGGTATCGTCTGCTCTGTCAATCATCTCATTTATTTGCGGCGGTAATAAAATTGTAAAATAATTAGGATACCAATTGAAATACATAAGTTCTCAAGTATTGTCGTCGGCAGAATGAACTAAAATGATTCGACGTATTTCTGTCGGTAGTACGGAGTGGAGAGAACAACATTACCGCAAACGAGATACTGGAAATAACAAAGTTGCTGCAGTGGAGGTTGGTTTTTGACTTGTTTACTCTACCAAACGAATTACACAAGCAGTCGGTGTATAAGCAGATAGTGTATAAGCACGTAGTGCAATGCAAGAATAATGAAGCTATAACGTGGAGAGCCATAGGAAGTTTGGAAGCGTGACAGCCGGCGGCCGCGGTGGCCGAGGAGACTGAGGCGCTTCAGTCACGGTCTGCACGGCCACTACGGTCGGGGGTTCGAATCCCCCCTCGGGCATGGATATTTGTGCCGTCCTAGTTCGTAAGTAGTTCATAAGTAGTTTGTAAGTTTAGGGACTGATGACCCCGTAGTTAAGTCCCATAAGCTTTACAAACATTTGAACATTTTTGGAAGCTATTGGAGTGTCCCAAAGTGTAAATTCCAGAACCTGGACGATTTCAAACAGGAAAGAATGCAACGCCTCGGTCGTCCACGGGTAACATCGGGAAGAGATGACCGTTGTATCCGGTTAACATCCCAACGAGACAGGAGGCTGAATGCAACTGAGCTACAACGCAACCTCCAGGCAGCAACAGGACGCGCAATATCAGCAAAACAGTCCGAAATTACCTTCGAAAACGTTGTCTGTACACGCGGAGGCCTGTGGTGTGTGTCCCATTAAAACCACAACACCGCGTAGCCCGCAGAAAATGTGCTGATGAACATCAGGATTGGCGCCGGGTTCTGTTGACAGATGAGTCAAGGCTTTGTATTCAGCCAGACAATCGCCGTTCGCTCATCTCCAGAGGCCGTTGAACTCGCAACAATCCTGCGTACGAGCAGGACATCACCACATCATGGTGGTGGACGAAAGGAGTGGGCAACATGCTTGAAACTGAGGGAATTCAACGAATGGAGTGGCCAGTTTGTCCATCGGAAGTAAACCCGATTGGGCCTGTCTGAGATGCACTTGGCAGACGCATTGCGGGCGGACCATCACCTCCCACAACGGTTGCAGAGCTGGATATTGCACTCGTGGAAAAAGGGCCAAATATCCATCAAGAGTTGATTCATAATCTCATACTCTCCATGCCTGACAAGTGTGCAATCTTACTGGCTGACTGAGGTCATCACACGACATATTAGAGGGCAATGGCAAGTAACCTGAAGTGAAGAGTTGAGATTGCAAAATATTGTATTGTATCACTGTTGTTATCGTTGTCCTCAGTTCGCAGACTGTTTTGATGCAGCTCTCCACGCTAACCTGTCCTGTGCAAGTGTCTTCATCTGAGAATACTTTCGGCAACCTATATCCCTTTGAATCTGCTTTCTGTATTCGTCCCTCGGTCTCCCTCTACGATTTTTACCCCACATACTTCCTTCTAATGCTAAGTTGACGATTTCTTGATGTCTCAGGATGTGTCCCACCAAACTATCCCTTCTCTTAGTCAGAATACGCCAGAAATTCCTTTTCTCCCCAATTCTGTTAAGCACCTCCTCATTAGTTACGTGATCTACCCATCTAATTTTCATCATTCGTCTGTAGCACCACATTTCAAAAGCTTCTATCATCTTTTCGTCTGAACTCCTTATTGTCTACGCTTCACTTCCATACAATGCTACACTCCAGACATATGCCTTCAGAAAGGACTTCCTAACATTTAAACTAATATTAGATGTCAGCAAATTTCGCTTCTTCAGAAACGCTTTTCTTCCTATAGCTATTCTGCATTTTATATCTTCCTTACTTTGGCCATCAGAAGTTATCTTGCTACCCAAGTAACAAAACTCGTCTACTACTTTTATTGCTTCATTACCTAATTTAATTCCTTCAGCATCGCCTGATTTTCTGACACTACATTCCATTATCCTTGTTTTACTCTTGTTAATGTTCATCTTATAACCTCGCAAATTGTATCACACACAAATTAAAATTTTTACCAGTATCTGAATAAAATACGTTGCATATGTATATTGCGCATGATATTTCACTTGATCCGATAATTGTTTTGAGCAGTGTATTTAGGCCATACGTAGTGATCAGTATTCGCGTCACCCAAAATTCAGGTAGTGTGCACGTACACTGGAGTATGTTCCCGTAGGCAGCGACTGAGCGCTTGGGCGGGCTCTAGTAAAGGCACTGCTCCCCCCGTCTCGTGCGCACTTGAGCTCCGCCGGCGCCGCTGAAATACAGGCAGGGGCATCGAGCCGGACTTACGAGGCGGCGCTGTGTCGCTGTTTGCCGCGGCAGAACCCTGCCAAAGGCTGCGTATTTCCTGCCCCTGCCCTACTGCTGCTGCTGCCACGGTCGCGGTTGCTGAGCTCCGTACAGAAAGCCAGCAGCGCGCCGCGTCTCTGCCGTCTGCCGTCGCCTCCCTCTCAAGGGTCTTCCCCTTTCTCCGTCTATAGAGGCAAACATTTTCACTTTTCTTCTCTTTCGCTTAGTGCTCATTTATTGGAGAGAAATGGAAACACAGTGCTACTAGCAATTACACGCACCCACCTTATTTTATAACGGTACTCAACGATTTTAGCCAATTAATTTAGTTAAGAAAAAAATGAAATCTTTAGAAATTAATAATCACCCTAGAACTACGCCTTTGTTTGTCGCTCAAAATGACATTGTTACGTATTTCAAATGTTCAAATGTTTGTAGAGTCTATGGGACTTAACTACGAGGTCATCAGTCCCTAAACTTACAAACTACTTATGAACTAGCTAATCCTAAGGACGGCACAAATATCCATGCCCGAGGGGGGATTCGAACCCCTGACCGTAGTGACCGTGCAGACCGTGACTGGAGCGCCTCAGTCCCCTCGGCCACCGCGGCCGGCGTTACGTAGTTCTGTTATTTATTAGATGCCCCGTGGTTTCAATATAATGACGCTTTCTGTCGTAGCACGTGGTACTTTTAAAGGTATACATATCGGTGTTAACTCTTGCACCTCACACTGGTGTCCTTTATACCCCACGCATGTGCAACACTCTTTACAACAGGACACTACCACAACAACAATGTTATATTTGAAACCAAACAAGTGCAGAATTTCAGGCACTGTTACCAACTTGATATACACTGGTGCCGGCCGCGGTGGCCGAGGGGACTGCGGCGCGCTAGTCACAGTCTGCACGGCCACTACGGTCGGGGGTTTGAACCCCCCACCCCTCGGGCATGGATATTTGTGCAGTCCTTAGTGTTAGCTAGTTCATAAGTAGTTTGTAAGTTTAGGGACTGATGACCCCGTAGTTAAGTCCCATAAGCTATACAAACATTTGATTTTTGATGTACACTGGTGTTTCAAAATATTGAGGCGCTCGGACGTAAAATATGGTAACTGACACTGTAGCGGTATTCCATTTTCCCACATATTACGGGCTCAGGAGTAAAACAGGGTAACAGTCATTTTGGCCAAACAATTACTCAACGCCACATTCGATGTAGTATCTTGCATGCAGAGATAATTACATCTTCACAGAATGCAGCTGGTTTTATACATCTGCACACATAACACGATATATTTGAGGAACTGGCATACCACTAGAATGTCAGTTACCATGTTTTAATACCGAGGGCCTCAATTATAGACAGCCACTCTTCGTAATGCTGCATTAAAAATTCACTGGTGTCCCTAGGACGAAAGTGTGAGGTCCGAGGGTTAAAAATTGAACTGAGTCGCTCAGCTGTAATCATGAGCGATATAGTGCTATTGTTAACATATTCGTTGGTAATAAATTAATGTTTTTGACGAGTGGTAGTTTGAATCTGCGATGACATGAATGTTTCTTACAAGATAATAGTGATACAATCGTACGTAGTAAGTGATTTTTTTCAACGAACTTCCGTATAAATGTATTTGCCCCAACTGTCACTGTCGCTACTGAAGATCTTCAGAAAAGTACATCGACAACCAGTCACTGCATGGGTGTGACTTTTTTTTTACGAAAATATTAAACCTTTTATTCTCAGATTATGAATTCAGCATTGGAAAAATTAAAATTAAGTGTTTTCTGTATTAATACATTGCACCAGTCACTGCATGGGTGTGACTTTTTTTTTACGAAAATATTAAACCTTTTATTCTCAGATTATGAATTCAGCATTGGAAAAATTAAAATTAAGTGTTTTCTGTATTAATACATTGCACTAAACATCAAAATATGTGTTATAAACTATTTGCTCGAGCTATTTTCTTATGTCATGTATATCATGCACAACTCAGACGTTTGTGTCGAGGTATTTTATTGCTTGAAATATTATTTTGTTGATAGTTAACACTACCAGATAAATAATGCTAGGTTAATCTTCGCCACAGCACCAAAGACAAGACAATTAACTGCTGAAATAAAATAACATGAACCACACTCGCCTTCACAGTCACAGCCACGTACAGACGGCAACGTAACACAACCTCCAAGACGGACAGATTAATGCCTCAGAAGTGACTACACGTCATACCAATCGGCAAAATGTCGTACTAGAAGCATGTTGTACGTAAACAACAGTGTGACTTTAAGGATTGATACACAAAATACAGTATAAAACAGCTTTCAATACGTTGTTGTCTACGAACAACACGGGGAATGAAATGGTTAAGAGTTTCGAACTACACGCCATATTCATTCCTGCTACGAAAGACGCATTTTCATGGGCTCTTTCAACGACACATCTCAATGGCTGCCTTCCGGTACTAATATCGCGACTTCATCCGTCTTTACCATAAAATTTTTAAACGAGATAAATTTTAAGAATCGTGGTATATGTTTCAAAAATCATTGTACCTCCTGGGTAATGTCGTAGTAGTCTTAAACCCGATAATGTGACTACAGGTGTCGAACCCGGTCCTTCTTTTTAATAAAGTTGTAATACAGCTGCAGTTGACCTCTTTCATTCATCATTATACGCTTTGAAATATGCCTGGTTTGAATGTTCCATGATCGTGAATTCGATAAGTGCTGAATGCGACGGTTAAACCATCTTCATGATATTTTCTCAGATAGTCACCGAAATATTTTTGGCAATGGCAGGACTTTTTCATAAAACAGATGAGCGTAGAAAAGGTTTATGATGTATCTTTCCCATTTTTTTCTGGATCTTCGTAAAAATGGAAGCAATATTGGCTAATAAGTTGGCACTATCTTTTGTGCTCTACTTACCCAACAGGACATTCGGAGCTGACACCGCGTTACGCGGTACTGCAGTTAAACCATCGGAGTTAGATTTCAGTGTGTGTGTCAGGAGAACTGTGTGGTAGCTCGCCGTAAATGGACTAGTTCATATGCTGATCACTGACCTACCAATTCATTCTCTAGTAACCTAATACCGCTGAGAATGTTCTCGTGGAAATTGGATATCGCTCTGTTCAAAGTTAATTAAGGCTGAGCAGAAGTCGATACAAGGCTGTGTGGGCGGCCATTGCCTCGTAACGGTCTCGCTGCGCAAGAATACAAAGTTTCATAAATTTATTTGTAAAAGGCTAGACAATGGAAATTAATATAATAAAAGGAACAACTTCCTGATGTTCTGCAAACCGTATTTATTCGTCACAAACTGGCTTTCGGCTTCTTAGGCCATCATCAGGTGACAACTGACTGTAGTATACATGTTTTCAAAGATGTTACAAACATGTTACGATTTACAGAGATGTTATCACAGAAAATCAACTATTTCACAGGAAAGCTCATTACAAGTATAAATTTATGAAGGTTATTAACATTTATATAAAAATATAATAAGTATACGTAAAGGATCAAAACTGACATTTTTGTTGAAAAGGAAAGTTGAAAAATAAAACTTATTTCAGTGGAGGTGTAAAGGGGAACCGGATCTGATCGTTTAATACTAAACTGGCACCCTGAGCCACATTTTTATTGATTTCCAATATTTCCAGTTGTGTTATCTTTCTGCTTTTCTTCGGGGAATGTAAGATTTCACAGTGGACATCGTAATCATGGTTTTCTTTGAGCAGATGTTCAGCTAAGGTTGATTCTTTTTTTAACCTCCAGCTTCTCTCGTGTTCTGAGAATCTAATAGCTACAGCCCTGCCAAACTGACCAAAATACACTTTCCCATAAGGTTTGCACGTGATCTTGTACACACACCACTCTGTGATAGGGGTTGAATTTTGCCCTCACTATTGAATAAATACTTTGAAATGTTGGTTGTATTGTAAAATGCAGGTCTGTAATTTCGAGATTTTAACTTTTTACCAATATGATCTGAAATTTTGCCTAAATATGGGATGGTATACCAGTTTTTCCGACTACTGACTTGTTCCTGCTGGCCAGCGTATAAAAGTGTTGTAATTTTTCTCATATTCTTGTTATTCAGTATACTGTCAATCAGGGCAGGGTTATAGCCATTAATGGATGCTATATGTTTGATTGTTTGTAATTCTGTTTGAAATGCAGTATTAGATAATGGAACAGATATGAGGCGATGGACCATGGGGTGGAAAGCTGCATGTTTACGGCTGTTTGGATGCTGGGAACTAGCAGGGATAATTGTATCTCTTACTATGGATTTTCTGAAAACACTGAATAAATGTTTCTTTGTGCTGATATCAAAATTGTAATGTCCAAAAAGTTTATAGAAAACCCTCCTAGTTCTATAGTGAATTTAATTTTCTTGTGTTGGGAATTTAAATGTTGTAAAATGGTATCCATTTGTCTGGTGGTACAAAGAAACACTTACTCGGTATTTTCAGAAAATCCATAGTAACAGATACAGTTATCCCTGCTAGTTCCCAGCATCCACACAGCCATAAACATGCAGCTTTCCACTCCATGGTCCATCGCGTCATATCTGTTCCACTATCTAAAGTCTGCATTTCAAACAGAATTACAAACAATCAAACATATAGCATCCAGTAATGGCTATAACCCTGCGCTGATTGACAGTAAGACGGCAAACAGGCCGACCTGGAGCAGGAAATATTAATTTCCAGTCTATAATGTTCAGATGTTTGTAAACCTATTGGACCGAACTGCTGTGGTCATGAGTCCCTAGACTTACAAACTAAATGTTTGCTTTTTAAAGGATTATTTAATTCCTGACAAGACAAGGGTACTGTTACATATAAGAACCTGTCAACCTATAGAAGGAACAGAATTATTTATTTATTTGATTGCCAGCAGAAAGGATTATTCCCCTCATTCTATAGGATTAGGTTTTCCAATAACATTCAACGGTCGTTGCCAACATCGACACAGTGTGCCTCTATGACCGTAAACTTTAGATCCTGTACACTAACATTCTTTTTTGTTTTAGAGTTTGTAATACATTCTGAAACTTTTTCAATAACGTAATAGAAGTACATTCAGCAATCTGAGTGCGACAATTAGATGTGGTGTATTTGTCACAGTGGACAACAAACTCTTACTGCAGGACGGCAAACAAACCTCGCATATTGTCAGTCATTATTCAAATACAAGTCAAGATCGCTTAAAACCTTTGTCTATATGATCAGTTTCGGCAGAATTTTAAACGTAGTACGCGATTTTTATCACAGAAATATATATGATTCTTGCGCTTTTATGTTTATTTGGACGGAAAAGAAAAACAGCAATAAGTAAAGAAAACGCGAGATTTTTTAGTCTAATCCACATATCGATGTAAAAAAGAGAGGAATGCAAGCTCAAAGTAGCACAATCTAAGGCTCTATACCGGCACTTCCAAAATATTTCATTAAACTTGAAGAAAACAACACTGTTCGTATAAGCTACGTGTTGTGTTTAGCATTCGCGCGGAATGAAAATGGCGCATCCGCCAGCCTGTGTTTTCAGGAGCTCTACCCCGGCCTGTGACGTCAGAGTGTGGGGAGCGGCCACACGCGTGCCGCCCTCATCTGCTCGCAGCTGCCGCTGAACCTATCCCCGGCTGCAGCTGCGCCCTCGCCCTCGGCCACGGTCATCTAGCCCTGCTCCCAACTCCATTACACGGGATAACTGCACCGCGTCATTCTCTCCTCGTTAACAAACTCCAAATTCAAGGTCTCCAGTCTTTCAGATTACACCGCCCACATTGGAACAATACGACTAAAAAGGCCGGTTGGACGCACATAGTAATTAATTATATATGGAACACATTGGTTCGTTGCGACGATCTGGAATAAATATATAATGTTTCCAGCCAAGATCGCTATTTATTTAATTGGATGACCGATTTAGATGGTACTTAGGCATCATCTTCTGATCTCCAACATTCATCCAAACATAAATTGTTGACAGTGTTTTTCATGCAGTGCAGCAATACATGTCTCTGATCGTATTGTTGCTGCGGTAAGACAAATCTAATGCTGCACTGTACGAGAAACACCTTCAACAATTTTCTGTTTGAATGATGGAGATCAGAAGATGATGCCTAAGTAGCACCGGCACCGGCCATCCAATTAAATAATAGTAATTATTAAATATAGTAATTAATTTATTAGCCTTTTACCTAAAAGCAACAACATGGAATTAATCTCATCTCTTAGATTTCACACACATGTTCAAATGTTTGTAATTCTATGGGACCAAACTACTTTGGTCATCAGTTCCTAGTCTTACAAACTACTTAAACTAAGTGAAACTAACCTAAGGACAACAGACACATCCATGCCCGAGGGAGGATTCGAACCTCCGACGCGGAAGGCCGCGAGTAAGTAACGTGGCGCTCCAGACCGCTCGGCTAGTTCCGTGCGGCTCTCAGATTTCATTAATAATTATATACCGTAGTCACCATAAAATTGACCAAAAGCTAACTATTGAGGTTTACCTATTCACTGTTTTCCCCATCGACAATATGTCCGTTCGTTAGTTGCACAAAGACAGCTTTGCGTCGCCATGAAAGGATAGACACCTTGTTTTAGCGGAATAAAAAATGCTAGTATCACGGCACAATAAAAGGTGAGCATGTCCTGGCCAGAGTCAGAGATCTAAGAGAAGAGAACTAGATTCCACTGTGCTGTGGAAGAGGCTTTTTTCATCGGTACGTAATTCTTACTCTACCATAGTTGAATAGCTACCGTAGTCTGGTGACCATTACAAAATCTACACAATTTCTTCACGAAAAATTAAATAAATGCCTTCTTTACAATTACTTCATCGTACTTACTCAAAAGCTCACTGCAGTAATGTATCAAAGAAAACCATAATTAACCGAGATAAAACTATCAACTTTTCACTCCACCGTCTGTACGACCAGTGATTCACATTAGTTGTTCAGTTTTGCTAGCTTTTATTTCATCATACGTGGACGATGGATACCGATAACTCGATAAGAAAATGGTTTTAACTGTTTCCATTTATCTACCTTCGCACAAAGTTTGAACCGATTCATACTATTTGAGCCGCGGCCGAGCGCACTGAGACGCTATGCTACGAAGCTCGAGGCCGTTCCCCGTCGGGGGTTCGAATCCCCCCTTGGGCATGGACGTTTGTGCTGTCTTTAGTATAAGTTAGTTCATAAGTAGTTTGTAGTTTAGGGACTGATGACCAAGCAGTTAAGTCCCTCAATGTTAACAAACCTTTGAACATCATACTATTTGAAGAGTGAAACAGTTAAAATTGAAAATACTAAAATAAATAAATAAAAACAAAAAAACACCAAAAAATGCTAACGGTACACGTAAAAAATGTGCCAATAACAGAGCATTAATTTCAAGTCAATTGCCACCTTGATCGATGCGGATAACTTTCCTGGCTGGCAGTGCCGCTTCGTCGTTCAAACTTTGCTTGTATACTGTAAGATACCTACAATTCGGTGTTCTACTAGCCATACAAATAGGTGTTAGTCGGAACTGCACCAAAAATGTTTTGCGGTATGACTCTCTCTTAAATGGAAACCCAAAAAGTCGTGATTCTGTACCCGGTGTTTTCAAACATGCTACGCAGTGGGCGGACGCTCACACCGAAGGTTCATGTCTTCCATCGGGCATGTGTGTGTGTGTGTGTGTGTGTGTGTGTGTGTGTGTGTGTGTGTGTTATCCTGAGTTAAGACAGTTCAATTAGTTTGTAAGTCTAGGGACTGATGACCACACCATTTCGGTACAGTAGGTTTACAATCATCTGAACATCATCTAGATTTTTCTCAGTTCTGTATAATTTTAGTTATCTCGAAAAGAAACAGCTTTATATAAATTTTTAACACTCGGCAATTTCGTATTAAAATTTCTCTATCCAGGGAAATAATGTAACTGTTTTAATGATAACGTAGGGTGTTCTTTCTTTGCTTCCATATATTACTATTTTCATTGTAGCTGTACGGCCGCGCGGGAGTAGCCGAGCGGTCTGGAGCGCCACGTTACGGATCGCGCGGCCTCCCACGTCGGATGTTCGAATCCTCCCTCGGGCATGGATGTGTGTGTTGTCCTTATGTTACTTTAACTTAGTTTAAGTAGTTTGTAAGACTAGGTACTGATGACCAACGTAGTTTGGTCCCATAGAATTACAAACATTTGAGCAGTGTTGTAGTTGTTATTTGATAAATTTTCCCATGATCATTAATGCTGACATGCATCATCCATTTTGCTTTCCTTTATCATGTATCAAATGGGTTCATGGAGTCACTACTTCATTTGTGAGATTGGTGGTGATGTACCAATGGTTAATTACATTATCTAGCTTTTTAGTGCTCGATATTTTGTAATTTCAGATAATTCGTAGTTATTCGCAATCTGCAAGTTCTGTTGACAATTTCAAAGGAAATTAAAATATTCGCCCGAACAGGGACTTGAACCCTGGACCCTTAGGTTAAAAGCCTAATGCTCTACCGACTGAGCTATCCGGGCTCCATGTGGCGATGGGTACAAAATAAGGTAGGTATCTGGAAATAATAAGTTCTCCTAGTGGAGCAGAGACGCGTCAGAGTGAACATGATGGCAGCGTATTGTCTGCAAGATTGATGTTAACCTACGCGTTGTCAGACGCAGGCAGCCGGTGATTCATTCCCGCTGCTTTGACGTCACCGCGGCGTGTCAGAAAACGGACGCGGGCCACTCTCCAGCAGTCTGGCTGGCGCATTGTGCGCGTTTCGTGCGCAGCAAGCCGTTATATCGGGAAATTGAGCCTTTCATCGTACGCGTCCGCCCAGGCGCTGTGTCAATAATTCATCTTATTTCCGTCAGCGGCGCGCGGCTCCGCACCACTCCATTCCCGCGGAGGTGTTTAACTTAGCGGCGAACAAATCGTCGGTATCGTCTACGATGCCAGCTTTATCCGCCAGATTAAATTCCAAAGCCTCTCGTGCATTAACAACACAGCCAAAAAGAACCGCCACAATTTTTCTCCGAAGGATTATTCTGTCCGTGTAAAAGCCGATTGCATTTTCCAATATTGTTCGAATCCCTGCATTATCCACGTAATACATGAAGTAGCAAAAAGAGCGAGACATTATTTCACATAATATGGTTTTAGATTCGTGAAAGATTATCCTGGGGTATGATTTGTAACAACTGCTGCATAATTAATTTTAAGGGTGTACAGATTATTTATGTCTCTACGCTATTTTACGAACATCGAATGTTTGAAGATATTGTGGTCTGTTTTTTTATTCCCTGTTAATACCATTGATAATAAACCATAATTAATCTCTTTTGTTGCTTCCATTAAGCTAATTTGCCCTGTTACAATCTCATTTTTATTCATTCCGTTTCATTTTTGTTTGTATTGTTAGAATTTCCAAGACTCGTGTTCGGTGAATTAGTGGTATTTACTCTAGACGTTCTCGTAGACATGTCTTTCATCCGTAGGCTTTATTGAAAATGGCATCAAAAGATAAATTTACTGCCTTCCGATATTTATTTTCGACAATCAGTCAGAGATTGATAATGGTACATTATAATATCATAAGGAGAAATATCTTGCATTATCCATCAGTCAGAGTGTAGCACAGAAATAAGTGATGAGGTATACAGTCAAAAAATCCTTTAATAGCTTAAAAATACAGCAGAGGAGGAATTGTATTGAGAATATCTTCATTTACGCTTTAACCTTCTCACATTACTTATCTGAAACCCTGACCGATTTTTAACATTTTCCGTGGATCATAACAAGGCTTATCATAATCTAGAACCAGAATGTCCAGAAATAAATTAATTCTCTCTGTGACCATACGGCTCTATGCTCATCATTTACATAACTGACTTTTTCTTTTAATAAAATCGACAGGCAAATTTGATAACTCCCATACAATGGAGATGTTACAAATTCTGAAACTAGGCTGTACCACTGTCATTACCTGAACTTTCTGTGCTCTCTTTGAAATATACGTCCACATAAATGTGAGTATGCTAACAATAGTTATCGAGAAGGTGAAATAGAGGTCAGTCTCTGAATCACTATCCAGTGAGTAAATTTAGACTACTGCTTCAGGTCGATTTCGCCAGTGTTCCGTCACGCAGTGTTGGTATACCATAGTTTGTCGAATTAACAATAACGGTAGTAATTTATAGTGGACTTGGGGAAGCAAATTAGTGCTTCGACACTAAAGCTCTCCAGTCAAAATGGGAGTTCAATTCGTCTTGGATGGAACAGGTATTTGAACACAGATGCTGGTTAAAGCTCTAAATACCGCCTTGTTCCGGTGTTGAAATAAACAGTTAACACAGAGATCGACTGCAACATTCTTCCGCCGACGTGAGATTCATTAACCCCGCGTTACTAATATCTGGTTTTAACGCTCGCTACTAACACCCGTCTTTCAGGGGTTTTTGAACTTTTGTTAGTAACACCCGTCAATTCGGCGAGTGTGATTCCAAACTAACACCCTGCCCGTCACACTTGTTCATCAACTGTTCCTCAAAACGTCACAGCTCACTGACAGTTTGAACGAAGCCCTCATTTTGACGGATGTTACTAAGCTAGGGTTAAGCGCAGGGTAGCAGCTTAGTTGAAGAGGACGGACGACCTAATCGACCGTTATATCGCTAAAGAAACAAACCCAATATGTATCTCAAATTATTTGTAGAAATGAACGGAAACTAATGTCGAGGCGACTTGATAAAGGATTTGAAATTTACTTTAAGGATACGAGTTCTGTGTGACTACTTAATTTCTTTTAGTACTTTAATAATGTATCGATAAAAAGATTTCAGTAGACTGAAAATTTTTTGATTCTCTTTAAAGCCCATTTCACTGTTAGAAAGGAAACTATATGTGAATAACTGGGCAGTATTTGTTTGGTTTCTCAATTCAAATTTTATCCAGAACTGGAAGTAGGAAATCTTGGAGACAAAAAATATTCCAGGACTTCGTGCACTTTTAGTTATTTTTCTTTTTCCGTAACAGACGAGCAAACGCGTTAAACCATTCAGTTCGTCCACTGCTCGAGGTACTGCAATCGACAGGGCGACCGAGTGTCCCGGACAATAAATCTGTGATGAAAAAGTTGTCGTCAGATTAAATCCTTAGGGGCCGAGTTGGCCACCTGGGGTAGTAAAACGTGTTTCGTTCGCTGTGTTTATTGAATATTGTGAGTTGTGAGTGTGGTGTAAAGTTTTCTCCCGCCGAGGGCGGTGACAGAATAAACTTCCCACTTGTACGCAGGAAAGCATGCAGAATATTTTCCTATTGTTTATGTAAGCCCGTGGCACCTCCGTATTCACGATTGCTTTATTTGCCGCCTGCGTGTGCAGACATAAGCTCTTCACGCCGCCGTACCATCAACCATCATTGCTTGTTTCTTCTTTAGTAAATGAACCGTATTTTGTACTTGTTATCATTATGTTATTGACTATGTCATGAATTTCTTTTCAATATTTTTAAGCGCGTAATTTATTTATGATGTTGCGAGATAATTTTAGAACACATGCTATCAGGTAAAGAACATTTTCTCAAAGGTTACTTTACTTGTCAGTTTCAGAGTGTGGTAGGTTTTTCTTAGTAATAACATTAAGAAAATGTGTGTACCAGTATTTTTTTCTTCAGTTCACCCTTAGAGCCCCGCAATATTATTAAAAGTTACCTATGAAATACAGATATTAATATTTCACAAAAATTCAAAACTTTGATAAATTTTCTATAACACAAAGTTCTGTTACAGTATGTTTAAAGTTTGTAGCAAATTTGACTTGTCAGTCTGCAGTGGTATAGCAGAAAATGTTCCTTATACATCGAAAGAATTAAAATAGTAGTATATCGAAGATAATATTTTGTTAAAATTTACGCCATAAACGAATAAGTTAATGTTGGCTATAAGAATACATTCGGTCTTCTTGGTGTTCGTGTAGCGCTTTTCTTCTAGTCTCAGTCTTCTGCGTGCCCTTTTGACAATTACCTCAGACATTTGAGAACTAGCAATGTGTGCATCATTTATGTCCCAAAGTATGATTCAGTGAAGCAAGCTGCATGAAATTGTAATCTCATAAGGGACCTGATTCTTCCGTTTTTGCCATTAATAAATACTAGAAAAGTATCAAATGCCGCAGTTTTAACAATAGTAGATGAGCAAAATGTATTTGGGCGTCGTTTTCAAGCGAGTCATTAAAGCCTTCATTCCTGTTGTGTATTCGACCGTATGTTCATTTTATGGTGGTTACCTGACACTCTCACAGGTAGGAGGCGATCTAAAAATATGAACCCATGCACATCTTTTTCCAAGGATATTTATTTGCGTACGCAGCTGATAAACGTATCTGTATAAAGTGGTAAGAAATAAAGTTGTTTCTGCACCTGTATAAGTGTTAGAGAGCGCAAATGCTTTGTCAGCAACAAACATAAAACGTTATTGGAATTACAAAGTTCCTCTCTGGGAACCGACGAATGGAGTTAGGAGGTTTTCATTGCCTACCATCGATATGTAATGTTAATGTGTACGCTTCCCACCTGGACTTTCCATTGTTTGAAGCATATTGTTGTTTGTTAACGTTCTTGGTTGGCGTTGAACTTAGTGATATTTCTTCATGTGTTTGTAATGTGTGACGCCATCCCGGCTGTTTGGTTGAGAGTTTGTAAAGTGTGCGGAATCTAGTTCACTTCACTTTACAATACTGACATATCGCTATATTACACTTGTTCGCAAAATTATTACGTTATTAATAGTCTTACTGAAATAAGTGTCGGACAACAACGATGCACGAACATTCTGCATCTAAAAATTTCTTATTTGTTGTTCACACATTTAGCGTATTTAACAGATAATGGACCATTCATTTCATGCTTGAATGTTCAGGGCTTCCCATTATATCCTCTCTGCGAATAGTTACTAAATGAATATAAAATGTAAAATCCTTTTTTCTTCCTATCATTACAAATACAATAGCATAAAACAGGCTGAGGACCGACCTGTGCATGATTCCGACTTGATAATATGTACGCCCACACCGGGCTGTACAATAAAGAATAGATTACTGTCTTCGTCCAGGAATATTTGTAACTTTGGTTCGCTTAGAGTGATTTCAGAAATTCCATGAGTGGCATTGTAACTGTAATAAAACAGTTTTTTGTCCAAAACGTCTGAATGTGCCTCACTATTACACCTGCGCAGCTTGAAACACCTTCATGTGTTCCCGATTAACCGCTTTAGCACCTGCAGTACCCATCTATATGTGCTCCTTAATTTCAAATTCTGTAGCACTGTTTTCTACTCGACTGTGGGAGGAGGGGCGGGGCAAATGCATCATTGACGCAGTAACTTCAGGGTTCGAGGTAGCACTCAGAAAACTTCTCAACGTAAAGTTCTCTTTTTCTCACGTGAACGAAGTCTGACGACTTAACAAGGAACATCAATAACCTGGAACGCACGACATCGTGCTTGTCATAACACACTGTCACAAAAACAGTCGTCTGTCTCATCAAATTATTATTACCAGACACATCGTTGAATTTTACCACAGTGAGATTGTAATTGAGAGAAGTAACAAGACATCAGTACCATAGGAACGAAATTATACTAAATTCAGGGACGTCAATTTATCACTACTTTTTGAATCAACAGTGCCAAAAAACCTGATTAAAGTAATTATTATAGCTCAAAAACACAAACTGTACAACCTGCTAGTGCACATTGTTCTCATAGAGTTCGCTTTGCCGGCCGCGGTGGCCGAGGAGACTGAGGCGCTTCAGTCACGGTCTGCACGGTCACTACGGTCGGGGGTTCGAATCCCCCCTCGGGCATGGATATTTGTGCCGACCTAGTTCGTAAGTAGTTCATAAGTAGTTTGTAAGTTTAGGGACTGATGACCCCGTAGTTAAGTCCCATAAGCTTCACAAACATTTGAACATTTTGAGTTCGCTTTAACCACCTCACGGAAATCACACTTCTGCACTTTAAGGATTAACATTTCTTCATCAGGTTATTATATCTTCCCACGGAAGCTTTTTTGCACCGTGGATTGAAAATGTAATTATACACTGACATCACTGAATTAGATATAATTGTTCTCCTATGCTATTAATATATTGTTACTTTTTCTCTCTCTATTGGAATGTCGCTTGTGGTACCATGCAACGTTTTACATGTGAATCATACACACAATTGTTTGAATGATCGCGTGTTATTCTAAAATTGGTTTCGTGAGCTTCCGAGTGTTCGAGGTCATCGGTGTCCCTTGCGAGCGGTTTCTTACCTAGCTGTTACCTCTGCCATATTTCGCTTGTTGCCCTTCCGTTCATGGACACACACGTCAATAAGCGGCCTCTGTACGTCAAGTTGCAGCTATCTGCGTCTGTTCTGCACCAAACATGAAAATGCGAACACTAAACAAGCCAACGTATAGACTTCAATCTCATCCACCGTCAATTACTAAACAATTTGTCGACGGTCACCTCGTAGTTTATATGATGATAGTTGTTGGCACGTCGGTAATGGAGGAGTGTTTCAGCCAGAACGTATCTTCCCATCTTAAGCTGTTACGTCTGTGTAGTTCAGATGAAAAGGAAGTATCCGGCCACACGGTTCAGGGTTGTCGATGCTGTTGTTTAGTGAAATGTTTGATAAGTTCCGCCGAGCTGACGCAGTGAAAACTGAGCATTTGGACGCTGAACCCACGCCTGCGTCGAGCGCATTGCAGCGTGGCGCGCGATACCAGTGTGGAATGAGACATGCGACACCGCGCCTCGCCACGTGGTACACTCATGTCAGGGCAGAGCACCGCGATGCGAGGCAGGGGAGGGGTCGCCACCCACAACTTACCCGTGTCACTGTCGTCTTGCTCTGCCACTCTCAAGGAATGGCACTGCATAATTAGAGTGCGTTTCTGATTAACTGCATACATTTAGTATCTCTGCAATTGACTTCCTCTTTTGCAAGTTACTAATGTTCAAGTGCGCGGTCCGCTGCAAGCCGCAACAACAGACCGCTCGGCCAATCCACCGTGGCTGCAGTTATTACTTGAAAAAAATTTTCCACGTGGTCTTTCGTCATTAATTTCTTATCTACGTGGTTGATTACTGACCTTTCTATTCCACCGAGACACCTGGAGTTCGGAATGGTCTGCGCTGAGTGCGCCAAACAAGCTTCGCACGATCAAACCATCCACAGCCACATCGAAAACTTCACTGAGGCCCAATCGTCGAGATCCGTTGTGCTGTGCCGCCTCCGTATTGGGCACACTTGGTTGACCCACGGCTATTTACTTCGCCGTGAGCCACCGCCCATGTGTCGCTGTGGTGGCGCCTTGACAGTGGTTCATCTCCTGATGGACTGTACTGTTTTAGCCCCCTTGCGGCAGTGTTTTAACCTTCCACCTTCCCTGTCCTTAGTGCTAGGGGACGATGCATCCACGGCTGAATCTGTGCTACGTTTTATCCGTGCAGCCGGTTTTTACCATTTCATTTAATGGAGGATGCTTTATCCTGACTTTAAACCTCTTTTTAGTGTTTTATGTCTTCTGACTAGCAGATATTAGTGTGTGCCACGTGACTGGCTCGTCCATTATTATCCCAGTGGCCAGCCAGCCACGGATTTCCGTTGTCAAACTTTAGTATGATTGAACTCTCTGTTTTATTTTCTCTATTTGTGCTGTTGGGGACAGTTCATCGTTGACATGTATTCCTCTTCGGTATTCATTCTATGTCTCCAGGTCCATACTACCCTTGTTTCCACTCCACTGAACGTTCTTTGTTAGGAACAGGGGACTGATGACCAAGTAGTTTAGTTCCCTCTAAACAACAACAACAACTCTATTCCACCTTTCGAATTCCCCATCCAGTGACTTCATCTATTAATTTTTTTAAAGCCTTATGTCGTGATAAGACATGACGTCGTTTGAAGGACGTGTAACGACGTCTCTTACGGCATCTGAACGTACAAACTCGTCGCATTATGGGACTACATGTTTGCAGCGGTTACTGTCCTTCAGAGTAATCACTAGCGTTGTGTACAACCCGTTGCCAGCGATGTGGAAGGCGTAATTATGCCGTTAACAGAGCCTGTTCTGTTGATGCTGCGAATGGAGCGGTCTGCTGCCTGTCGAATCTCTGGAATAGTTCTGAAGCGAATACCACGAAGTGGTTCGTTCATCTTCAGATCAGACGGACTTAAATCTTGGAAGTATGTTGGATGCTACTGTACTTCCAGTTCCTATGGACGGAAGAGCAGCCACTGCTTGCGCTAATTCGGTTTCGAGTGCGAGCTCACGGATCGTCTTGCGTAGATCACTGTGCACTAACGCGGCAACAGCGTATTCTTCTTCTTCAGCGACACTACGATGACCTGCCCAATGCATGTCTGCCACAGTTTGCCGACCTCCGTTGAAGGCTTTCAGCCAGCGTGCTTCTGTTCTGTACGGCAATGACGATTCCCCGCGCGCCTCTTGAAGATCTTCACGAAACTATCCTTCTGTACGACATCTCCTCGCACATTCAATCTTGATCCAACTCCGTTGTTCCTGTTTCGAAAACATAGCGAAACCGTTACGTTGGACCGCTCGCTCACAAGTGGCTGGGTTTCTCTCGATTGTGCCCACGCCTGTGACGTGGGATGGGCCAGTCCATTTGCTCGGACCTAGGTATTTCAACAGTGTGTGCTATCAGTGTCAATAGTATATTCCATTGCACAGTGTCACCACAGCAGTTTTGCCACTAGTTCAGTTCCAACGCTCGTATAAAATGCTTTGCGGTGTCAAACCGTCACCAAAGATTCAAACGGATAGCAGTCGGTCACAAGGAACAGAAAACATCCCTAGCGAAAATCCGTGCATTTCAAACGGTCTGGAATGGCTTGGACTGGAGGATGTTTTTATACATTGTGTCGCGCTGTTTGCATTTTATACTCCCGCTGATGGTAACTTGGTTTCCTTAGGTCTATAATTGTGTGTTTCAAGTCCTCCGTGCTGTTATGCTCAGTCAGCTAAACTTTATTTTCGTATTCTGGAAATGGATGTCATTTGTGCTCATATGATATTTCTGGATACCGAAAACCTACTCTGTAGGAATAAAATTGAGTTCCGTGGGCAAAGATGGTGTGGAACCTAGCTCGTTCATTATTCGTCCACTTGATCCAGAGGGCAGCGGATGCAGTCTCTTACGTAGATTTGGTGTTCTTGACTTCCAGGAGGTTCCGCACTGTCGCCTGGTGAACAAAATGCGAGGTACACAATAGTAGATCATCTGTTTGATTCGACTCAAGAGTTTATAGCGAACTAAACACAACATGTCATTTTCAACGGAGGGAAGTATTCCGACGTTAAATCAGCCTTTGGCGTACTACAGAGGGCATGTCATGGGAACTACTTTTTACAGTCTGTATATAAATGACCGAGTAGATAACGCTGGAAGTTACATGACACTTTTCGGATATGATGCAGGAGTACAGCGAGATGTCAAAATGCTGGAAAACTGGTGCGAACCGCAGGAGAATCTGTGACGTATCTATGGTTGGTGCAGGGAGTGGAAATTGAGCCTCAACATAAAAAAGTAACGTAATGAAAACCTTCTTTTTTTATTTTTTCGTCACACTTGCGCTATTTAGAAGTTGGTAACTAGTTTCGGACTTGTTCGTCCATTTTCAAACCATAGGCCTTATTCCAACCGTAACAATACACTGCATGAAGCAAATGACTGATAAAATCTGTACGTTGGAGGCCCGTGAACGCATCATCTATTTTAACCTATTTTAAATTTCAGTGTAATCATGTATTAACAGTGGACAACGTACAGATTTTATCAATCATTTGCTTCATGCAGTGTATTTTTACGGTTGGAATAAGGCCTATAGTTTGAAAATGGACGAACAAGTCCGAAACTAGTTACCAACTTCTAAATAGTGCAAGTGTGACAAAATAAATAAATAAATAAATGTTTTTCATTAAATACCCATTTGCTGATCACGATGAATTTTCATAAAAAAGTAACGTGTTGCGAATACACAGAAAGAAGAGTATTTATTACATCATCGCGTGATTTCAGAATTATCGCTCTTCCAGAAATTAATGGAGAATATAGTCAATATCGAAGAAGAAAAGCGTGCTTCGCTGCAGATTCATTTAGCGTCACGTAGGGGACAGGTAAACTGACAAGCGAAATGGGCGTCCTGCATTTCGGCACGTGCATCAGAGTTCCAACAGCGAGCGCTCCTAGAAAAGTCAACCAAAATACTGCTTCCTGCTACGTATAACTGGACAAAAGACCAAGAGGATACAATTAGGGAGACTAGACCCAGAGCGAGGCTTACCGGCAGTACTGTTTCCACGAACCATACGCGACTCAGACAGGAAAATGTCACCGTGACAGTGGTACACAAGTCCGGTACCCTTCAACAAAAACCGTTAGACGGATTCGACGAATAGATGCAGTTGTGCATTTTCAAGAATTGTGACGTATGAAAGAAGAGATAAAAGACTCCGTCCGGTTTCCATCGTTATTAACTTCCAGCCTTTGACAAAGTTCGGTGAATAGTCCTGTAACATTAACGTAGATGAATTCTGAACTATAGTTATCTTACTGTCCTTCGGAATAGCTACTTCCCGTAACTATGTACCGCTGAGCTCTGCGATACATATCTTGGGAACTTTGCACGAAGTGTTTCTTTGGAATGGTGTGCAAAAGCCTCGTCACGTTTAGTTGGATGTCAAGAATATCGTGAAATCTCTTTCCTCCCAAACCGAGTTTGAGTCGAGGGAATAGGAAGAGCTTCAAATGCTTGTAAATCTATGGGACTTCTCTTCTGCGGGCACGAGTCCCTCGGTTTACAAACTATTTAAACTAACTTAAACTAGCCTAAGAAGAGCGCACACACACACCCGTGCCCGAGGGAGGACTCGAACCTCCTATTGGACGCTCCGCAACAAGGGAATAGGAAAAAGTCTGCGTTGCAAAACAACGCTTTCCCACACACAGCGAATATCGCCGGTTACTGACAACAAAAGGGGTCTTATTGAATCCATCATTACTGGTGGAAACGGGACAGCGGCTGGTCAAGCGTATGGAGGAAGTGAGATACCAACAGCCGTATGTATAATAGAAATATTTATTGTTTCACTACCAGTTTCGGCATTCCACTATGCTATCTTCAGGTTCCTACATCGGAGTATAATATCCATTAAGTAGGGATATCGAAACTGGTTTCGTCGAACTTTGAAAGTAGTTGTTGTTGGTTCCCACAGAGAGACAATTCCACGAAACCAGTTTCGATATCCCTACTTAATGGATATTATGCTCCGATGTAGGGACCTGAAGATAGCATAGTGGAATGCCGAAACTGGTAGTGAAACAATGAATATTTCTATTATACATACGGCTGTTGGGATCTCACTTCCTTCATACAAAAGGGGTGGTGCAACTCTCCAGATCTCAATCCTCTAGACTTCTTCCTGTTCCCTTGACTTAAACTTCGTTTGCAAGAAAAGAGAGATGACGATGTTCGATGTTCCTGACATCTATCGAAACGTGACAAGGCTTTTGAACACCGTCCCAAAGGCTGACTTCGTGCGAAGTTTCCACGAAATATATCACAGAGCTTAGCGGTGCATTGTTACGGTGATTATTTTGAAGGACAGTAAGGTAATCTACTTCAGTAGATCATCTACAATAATATTACAGGACTATTCACCAAATTTTATTGTCGGCGGTTTTATGTAACTGACACGATGCGTTCTTACAACAATATGTTCCAGTGCAGGCCCTTTCAGCAAGGGAAATATAAAAATTAAAAATACATATATAGTAAACCTACATTTTCTCGGTAGTTGTAACGTAGCGGTTACATGCAGGTCTCTCGTACTTTGCGCTGTGTTTAAACATTCAAATAATATCATATGTCAGAAGTCTGTGTAAGCTCACGCTCCTTTCGCAGATGTTTCATATAAACGTCCATATTAAGAAGTTACAAATAGTGGTGTATGAGCCATGTTAATAACCTGGATATCCGAACTACCAAACTTGTTGGAGCTACGGAAAATAAACCGAGCGAGGCGAAACTCATTTCTCGTCGGGATAAAGCTGCTGAAGATACCCGTCAACCATCCAAATTTACTTTTCCACATTTTCTCTAAATCGATTTAAGAGAAATCTGGAGTGGTTCCTCTGACAAAACACGGCTGATTTGTTTGTTCAGTCCTGTTTCGTGATTTTCCTCTGATCACCTTTTCTTACAAGAGAAGTGAAATAGTGTGTTCTTTCTCTTTTATGCAAAATTGAGTGTCCGATGTTTTAAATTACGAATCGTCAGTGTAAGGAGGGATACTATGCAGGTGCGTACTCCGAATGCGTTTTACCTTTTTAAATAGGTAATAATGACTGAAACGTAAATATGTTGGTAGTTCGTCGTCGCCACGCGTGAATGGTCGTGTGGTCTGTGGTGTCATTTTACGGATTGCAAGGTTGCTTGCGTCGAAGTTTCTCTTTTCTTGTGTCAGACTGGCAACATACACCAAATACAGTAAATATTAACAGACCAAAACTATGTTTCTGTATTTGCCCTACTGTATCTCGTACCGCATATCGTTCTATATTGCCCTTAGCAAAGGCAGCAAACGTGCACTTGAGTGTTAAGCAACTTCTTTTAGAAACAGACGTGTGCGAACCTAACTCATTTCTCTTCTACACTTTCGGTAACTTGAAAAAACTGGTTTAATAATAGATCTGTTAAAAAAAAAACAGCACATGCCAGGACGCAGAATGAGTGTCTGAAAACGTATGGCGCCACTATTAATTACTTTTTATACGTTTAGCCTGCTTTTTAATTTCGACCTTTTACCTCAGCTGAAAACGGCACCGTGTGAAAAACGCACTCGTGCTGCCTGGCATTAGGCTTAAATTTTCCCACTCATGTTACGCCTGCTGGAGTTTTAATTGCGCTGGGTTTCAACAGTTTCCCGCCGGGTGCAGGCCGAATGGTAAGAGGATTGTTTTTTGTGCGAAGAATAGATTCCATTAGTGCCGAAATTCAATTGAATCTTGGATAATGCGTCCGCTGCCAAATTTAAGGCGATTAAACGATCGAACTGTAAGATGCGATATCTAAAATTACAGCCAGCGTTTCCAGAAAAATCGGCAGAGTCGGTCAGGAGCTAGACGGGCTCCGCCGTTACAAACTCGCGGCTCCAATTGTGGCTACTTGTTTCGGCTGACAATGCTAAGTGCTCGTTCGTTTGAGTCACGGCGTGCAATCATCTCAAATTCAACCCAAGTCTCACATCGCCTCAGTTCATGCGTGCGTTCATTTTACGATATGTATCTTTTTACACAGGTTGGATTTGTTTTCGTTCCGTAGATAATTTGTTTCGTCTGGAGTGTAAAGAGTACTAGTAAAGATTAATATTGAGTTGTTTTTTTTCTTTCGCGACACTCCTCAAAAATTTTGTAGCAATATGATGAATTATTGTTAGTACGTGTGAATACCTATGTTGACCCTGCGGCGGAGTGGCCGAGCGCACTGAGGCGCTATGCTCCGATGCGCGAGGCCGTTCCCCGTCGAGGGTTCGAATCCTCCCTCAGGTATGGATGTTTGTGCTGTCTTTAGTATAAGTTAGTTGATAAGTAGTTTGTAAGTTTGGGGACTGATGACCCACGCAGTCCCATAAGCTTAACCAACATTTGAACATTTTAGAACCTCTGTTGACATGTAGTCAACACGGATTCAGTAGGTATCATTCTTGTGAAACACAGCTAGCTCTTTACTCACATGATGATATGAGTCCTATCGACAAGATATCTCAAATCGATTCCATATTTCTAGATTTCTGAAAGGCTTTTGATACTGTACCTCACAAGCGTCTTCTAATCAACTTGTCTCCTTACGGAATATCGCCGCAGTTGTGAGATTGCATTCGAGATTTCCTGTCGGATAGGACACAGCACGTAATAACTGATGGAAAATCAACGAGTAAACCGGAAGTGATATTTGGTGTTCTCAAGGGAAATGTTATAGCGCCTCTACTGTTCGTTACCTTACATTTTTCGCGGATGATTATGCTGCCGTTTATCGGTTGGTTAAGTCACCATGTGACATTATAGATAAAGGCAGAGCTCCTAAAAGCACAGGCTGGCGCATCAGTCATTTTCATTCCTGCGAATGCTAAACACAGCACGCAACTTAAACGAACAGTGTTGTTTTATTTAAGTTTAGTGAAATATTTTACAAGTGCCCGGGTTAGAGCCTTAGATCGTGCTACTTTGAGCTTGCTTTCCGCTCTTGTTTACATTGATATGTGGATTAGACACAAAAATCTCGCGTTTTCTTTACTTACTACTGCTTCTGTCCAAATACAGAAAAAAGAACAAGAAACGTATTTCTGTGATAAAAATCGCGTACTACGTTTAATGCTGCCGAAACTAGTCATCTAGATAAAAGTTTTAAGCGATCTTGGCTTATATTTGAATAATGACTGTCAATATGCGAGATTTGTTTGCCGTCCTGCAGTAAGTGTTTGTCGTCTGCTGTGACGAATTCACCACATCGGATTTTTGTACTCAAATTGCTGAAAGTACTTCTATTATGTTACTAGGAAGTTTCAGAATGTATTACGAACACTAAAACTAAAAAGAATATTAGTGTACAATATCTAAAGTTTACGGTCATAGAGGCACACGTTGCCGATGTTGGCAACAACCTTTGAATGCTATATGAAAACCTACTCGTATAGAATGTGTTGACCATAAGGTAAATAATTCTGTTCCTCCTCTAAGTTTGACAGGTTTTCGTATGTAACAGTACCCTTGTCGTCTCAGTAATTTAATAATCCATATAAAGCAAACATTTCGTTGCCAACATTAGCACCCTACGCCACCGCAGCCGTAAGTAAAATTTACCCAGTATTCTTTGCCAGTTATGTTACAGCCTCTTATAGATAAGCGCCAATATTGGCATTGCAATTTGTGCAATGCCAGTCCAAAACTTTTTGATGAGGTGTATTTCACACTTATTGTGCTCTAAAACAGTATCTTCTGGGATGATTTGCTGCAATATATCTTGCGGCTGCTAATTTCCGACAGGCATCTTCTCTGTTAAGAGGTAGTACTTTCAGAAGAGCTATTCAAAAACCTAAGTTCAAATATCACAGACGATTTTTACTATTAAATATTACTTCAAGTCATAATAACTATTTAATTACAATGCATAACTGTGGGCTTGGTCCGGGTTCCCAGTTTTTGCGCCGACATTTTTTCTTCTCTGAGAATCTCTCGGGAAACTAAACGTTCTGTAGCCACCTCTGGAATGATTTGAGCAGTTTACGCCAACACAACCACCTGTAATGTCGTACTAAAGTTCAGTGACGCAATTCCTATAGCACCGCAGTGTGTTTAACTTACGAGCCACGAGAATGAAAATGGCGGATGCGCCAGCTCGTACTTATAGGAGCCGTAGATAAAGGGGAAGGCTGATTGTTTCCATGTGAAAAGCAAGTTTTGGCAAGCTGTTGGGTTCCCTAGCCGGCCGGCTAACAGTTTGGACTTAGTGAATGGAATACAGGTCGTCGGGAAAACGGCGGTCTTTGGTGAGCGAGCCGCGAGCAGAGCCGCGCCTTTATAAACGGCAGCGGCTCACGTCGTTCGCCACACCCGGAAAATGGAGGGGAGCCGAGAGGCAGTCGCAGTTAACAGACGCGATTATTTTGTCATGTAGGCTCAACCACAGAAATCGTGTAAAAACACTAAAATTTAGTGTTTTTATACGATTTCTGTGCTTGAGCCTACTTCACAAAATAATTGAGTAATACAACCGCCACCTCACATCCATTAAGGATGTAACAGACGCCTCAACAACGTACCTTAGAGCCAACTACTACTCATAGTTCTGAAGATATGACGTCGTAATGAAATTCGCCTGAAACTGTCATATCCTTCGGCAATGTTCCATATCTTCTCGTAAAGTCATGGGCCGATTTCCATGAAATTAAAATAATGAAACAGTCTCTGCGCGAGTAAAAACCACGTATGACAAATACTACAGGAAATATGCAGTCATAAAAAATATCGCATCAGGCGACGCGTGAATAACGAGATTTCATTCATCCGCTGTTTGAGATCGAGAGTACTTAACGATTTGCAGTACATGTGATGTCAAGCCTTCAAGAAGTTTTTTAATGCTCATAACTCCAACAAAGTGATAAAAGAGAAGACTATAGCTTACTTCTTTTGTGCTGTGCATGCAGTAAAACTACGCTACTCGAAATGACATTACAGTTCGTTATTTCTGCACTGCCAATTACATTCCCGTGGCAGTATGCATATATACCTCTGAATGTACCTTCGAAATTACAGTTAGACGTATAGTTCAGGAGACATGATAAACAGTAAAATGTATGTTCAAATGTTTGTTAAGCTTATGGGACTTAACTACGGGGTCATCAGTCCCTAAACTTACAAATTACTTATCAACTACCTTATTCTAAGGACGACACAAATATCCATGCCCGAGGGGGGAATCGAACCCCCGACCGTAGTGGCCGTGCAGACCGTGACTGAAGCGCCTCAGTCCCCTCGGCCACCGCGGCCGGCTAAAATGTATGAAAAACCGCCTTATCACATGGAAGATTGTAACTTGTTACATCATTACTACCAGTTCTATTCGCAACACATTTTGCAAACAGTTTCTAGTATTCAACCATACGAACCTTGAATATTATATTATTTTAGGACACACAATGCAAGAGGCATGACGTCATAAGAACTGAGCTGTGTGGAAACGAACCTGAAATGGACAGAGTGTGAGGCAGAAATCGATAGAAAGAGAGGGGAGGAAATGGACCAACGGATTAAACAGACACCCGGATAAAGCCGACGACAAACGCTGGTTAACTGTATTTACAGACGAAAGATACCTACACAGACAGAATTTTATTGCAATGGAATTGGAACATGACAGTCTGTGCTTATATTTATCATGTTAGTCTTATCAAAGTGTTCGGTTACTTCATTAGTGTAAGGAAATGAAATTACAACTTGGATGCAAAGGGCACGGATGCTCCGCCTTGGAGGATCGAGTCCTCCCTCGGGCAGGGGTGTGTTTGTTGCCCTTAGGTTAGTTTAAGTAGTTAGTAAGCGTAGGGACTGATCACCTCAGTAGTTACGTCACGTAGATATATAAACATTGGAACATTTAATTTTTCTAAATACACTGAAACATAAACCTATGTAAAACAGTATTTAACAACTAATAGTTATTATAGAGGCATAGAATTGCTACAACATTTAATGTTGGCGAAAATGTAGCATCCAACAATTTCTTATTATTCTCTTTAACTCACAAAGTCAGGAAAAAATCCGATTGTGTACCACTGTTGAGTGTTGTTTTACAGTCTCGAAGTTATGGCCCTTCCCTTAAACAGCACGTAACATAGTGGCAAAGAAGAATGAAAAACAAGAACATAAAAAACAAACTAATCAGTCTTTGGTCTGTGATACACTATTTTTATATTTGCAACGTCAGTTCGTTCGGACATGCAAATATGAACTGTATAATATGAACTGTATAATAACAGGATAAACAGAGTAATTATTTCGGTGCAGATGTACTCCAGAGTCCCGAATTGGAAAGCTACCGCTTGGGTAAAGCACGAGTCCGGGTTCGAGTCCCGATCCCGCACAGATTTTCATATGTCGCTGCTGTGTTCTCAGAACATCTACATCACAGCGAGACTGGAGATTTCCTTTAATTCTAATATTTATTTATTTATTTTTCTACTTTTCCGAGACAAAGCTAATAAATAAGGAAGAAAATTTGTCTTTCTTATTCTTCTCTATCTCTCTCTCATATATATAATTTCAAACGTACACCTTACCGGTGGACCAGTTCACCATCTTATATTGCTGACAGAACAATTAACCAATTAACATGTACACCAGTACAAGGCAAGGAATTAATATCTCGCGCTCAAAGTGAGTCACTTCGCTTAGAATTACGCACTTATTTCATTACGCCGGTCAGAAGTTACATCCTGCTTAGTCTCCTCCGACACTGGAAATTGCCTCACTTCCGGCATGCCTTGGCGCCACTGTCGTTTTGTAAGTAGACTACCCTGAGAAAGTTTCGTGAGTGCCGCTGTTATACTTCAGCGATCGTAAATTAAAACTTGGGGACTTGCAAGCAGGAAAATTCCATAACCAGCAAAGTTGCGCATTCAACGCGATAGACAGCTATCGCTTAAACTCGTGACGAAAAGTTCATACATTTAAGTCGTAGTAACTGTTTTGTAATTAACTCATATCCGATCTTGACAAGCTTCCAGATAACTGTGTTATCTGCGGACTAACGCAGGACCCGGCAGCGTCTGGTGTTCGCAGAAATCGGAAGACGTAGCTTGTTATTACTTACCTTATTATTATTGTCACTAAATGAGTTGTAAATCCTTTCTTATAGTTTTGATTGCTTTTGGACCTTTGATAGTTACGTATATAATAACCTAAGCATATTGACTTGACAGATATGCAGTACGTTGAGCAAACCATCATTACGTGACCTGTATGTGGCCACGCATGGCTTTACGTGAACTATGCTTGTAGCGTTGTTGCGGAGTCGAGATATATCTCTGCCTCGCCGGGTCCCGCATGTCTCGACCTCGGTGTTGGTCGTCATCCATTATCAAACGCCTACCTAATCAGTGTGCAAATTACATGTCGCGACACTGTGACCCAGATTAATTATCGGCAGTAGGCAAGAAAGATTCGAATTAACGTCCCGTAGCCAACGTGGTCATTAGCGACGTACCACAAGGACCCATTGTTTCTTTTTTAGGATAAAAAAAAAAAGGAAATCGGCCACGCCATTTGAAAGGGGGAATTGTGGCATTTGCCTAAAGTGGTTTAAAATTCAATGTCACCAAACTACTGTGGTTATCAATCCCTAGGGTTACAAAATGTTCAAATGTTTATTAAGCTTACAGCAATAAAGGAGGTAGATGAGTTTTGTTACTTGGGCAGTAAAATAACAAATGATGGTCGCAGTACAGAGGATATAAAACGCAGAATGGCAATGGGTGGAAAAGCGTTCTTGAAAAAGACAAATTTGTTAACATCGAATATTGATTTAAGCCGAAGGAAGTCCTTTCTGAAGGCATTTGTATGGGAGTGAGACATGGACGATAAACAGTGAGGACAGGAAGAGGATTGAGTCTTTTGAAATATGGTGCTACAGGAGAATGCTGAAGGAAACTTCTGGCATACCTTGACTAAAAGAAGGGATAGATTGGTAGGACATATTCTTAGACATCAAGGAATTGTGAATTTAGCATTGGAGGGAACTGTGTGGGGTAAAAACCGCAGAGGAAGAGCAAGAGATGGATACAGTAAGCAGATTCAGACAGATGTAGGTTGCCGTTCTTATGTGGAGATGAAGAGGCTTGCTCAGGATAGGGTATTGTGCAGAGCTGCATCAAACCAGTCTCCGGATTGAAGACCACAACAACAACAACATGGGACTTAACTACGGGGTCATCAGTCCCTAAACTTACAAACTGCTTATAAACTACCTTACACTAAAGACGGCACAAATATCCATGCCCGAGGGGGGATTCGAACCCCCGACCGTAGTGGCCGTGCAGACCGGGATTGGAGCGCCTCAGTCCCCTCGGCCAAAGCGGCCGGCCTAGGGTTACAAATTACAAACACACACACACACACAAACGCGCGCTCCCGAGGGAGGGCTCGAACCTCCGATGCGAGAGGCTGCACGCGATCCGTAACGTAGCGCTCCAAACCAACCCACTATTCCCGCGCGGCGTGATTGAGTGAAATCATGGAAAACCGAAATGTGGCTTGTAAGAGAAGGGTTTGAACCGTCATCCTCCAGAATGCAAGTCCAGTGCACCGCGCCACCTCGCTCTGTATCGATTCTTTCGTTTATAAAACAACGTCATTGGGGATCCCAAAGTCTAGGCTCTCTCCCTAAAATAGGATTGAATTGGTGTCCAGCTTGCGAACTTGAACATCTCCAAGAAAACCCCTTATCCACTGGACCCCAAAACCCGATTCACCCTGTTCGAAGACTTCGGAGTACAACCCAGCGTTTTGAACTATACAGAAAATTACATACGTGGGCAACGGCCAGAATCGCAGCTTGGCTATCGAGACTGTAGGCTCATTCAGTCACTGGAACACTACCCACGTGGCGAGAATATGATCATGAGTAATACAACAGTACTCACTGAGTAAAAATGCAGTTTAGCAGAAGCCAGTTGGTGAGTATTATGTGAGTTTATGGGCCCATCTTGTTCAAAAATGATCTGATCGGCGAATGAAACTCGTTGTAAGACTTTTGAACACAGCATTGTTGACGAGCACTCACACTTATAGGTTGTACTTCCGAATTTTTTCACAGAGCGTCGGGAGCCGGCCGCGGTGGCCGAGGAGACTATGGCGCTCCAGTCACGGTCTGCACGGCCACTTCGGTCGGGGGTTCGAATCCCCCCTCAGGCCTGGATATTTGTGCCGTCCTAGTTCGTAAGTAGTTCATAAGTAGTTTGTAAGTTTAGAGACTGATGACCCCGTAGTTAAGTCCCATAGACTATACAAACATTTCAACATTTTGAACAGAGCGTCGGGACCGTATTGGAAGTATCCTGTACAATAGTCACTGCATGAGAGTTCGTAAAACACCTGGTAACTAATGAAACCTAGTGCCTAGTCACTTGGCGACGGTGCCCTTAAGCAGATTAGAAAAAATCGTGCCGCGGTGGTGTAGCCGAGCGCTCTAAAGCGTCTCGCTGCGGAGCTTGCGTTTGCTCCCGTCGGAGGTTCGAGTCCTCCCTGGGGCATGAGTGTGCGTGTTGTCCTTAGGGGGGATTCGAACACCCGAAGGGGATCGGCTCGCGCATCGCAGCATAGCGCCTCACTGCGCTCGGCCGCTCCGCCGCGGCTAAAGAGACCTGAGCCGACACAAGTTTTCACTGGTCGCCATTGCAATATTTCAGTGCCCCAATACATCGGAATTTATTCCTTTCCTTCCGCTTCCCTTTTCCTCCCTCTCAATTAAATACATTTCAATATTGGCTGCAAACTATGCGATATGTCTGTTATTTGGAACATGAAAGAACAGATACCACACCATCTGTGATTGTTGCCCGGAACGTACAGCAGCGCTTTCTCCTTCTCTCTCTCTCTCTCTCTCTCTCTCTCAGCCGTAATCAATATTGCGAAACCAATTTGTGAAACGTTACATATTAATTATTTCAAGTATACTGATTGTGCGCTCTAATTTACTGTCTCTTCTAACAGGTAAATTAGCTACAGGACCGTTTGAAAATAGTGTCTGTAAGTGATACAAGCTACAGGCAACACGCCGTCATTTAATTTCTCTCTACAGAGAAACAATCAGTGGGGAATATTCACAAACGTTTGTGCAAAGTCTGTGGAGTATCTGCTGTTGACAGGAGTACAGGGTTCAGATGAGAGGGTGACGTCATCATAGATGGGTCAGCAGAGCAAAATTTGCAACGGTCCTGGAGAAAGTCCGCGGCTGTGACACCTGACATTTTTCAGCGAGATGACGTCATACGCCATTTTTGGGGTATCAAAGTATGACATCCCTGAAAAAAATTTCGCAGACGACGAGGACGTCATGCAAACAGTGAAGAAATGGCTTCATTATTAGAACAAGGATTCGTACTGTCGCGGCATACACGCCCTTGTTTCGCACTGTATAAAGGCCATAGTACGGGATGTAGATTACGTGGGAAAAATAGGGTGTGTAAATGAAACATGATTCTTTCATGTGTCTAATTCTCATTACATGCAATAAATAAGTGTTGAAGCAAAAAATGTGGTGCATACTTTTTCGACAACCCTCGTATATCTGAATAACATAAATATGGAGGCCTATAAAACTAAAAGTGATGGCTCAAACGTGGACACTAAACTACTACCTACTACACAACATGAACGTTACGGAATCTTCGCAGCTGTTGGAAATATGTAACATATTATGCACATCTGATAACATGTTCGTATGTGCATCGTATAAGAAGATACAGCATTACTGCAAATTATGTATTACTATTTGCAATTCTATTACCCCCTGTCACTTAACGTTCAGAGTACTGCAATTAATCATTTTACATCATAGTAAAAATTACAGGTAATTGTATACTAAAGTCAAATTTTTCTTCCGATGTAATACAACCCGTAGACTTGTTTTTTTTTTTTTTTCATGCATAGTCACTCCCATATCTCTCCAACAGCCGCGGCTGAACGGCCGAGCGCAGTGAGGCGGACACACATCCACTTATTTTCTTTCTTTGTGTGTGAGGAATGTTTCCTGAACGTTTGGCCGAACCTTTTTCTAACTCCCTGTATAGCTTGCACTTTCGCGAAAGTTATAGGCATAATTATATCAATGTAAGACACAGAGTTCAGGAAATAAGACGTCATGGACACGTGCGTGAAAAGCTGCCACATTATGAATGACATTTAAATTTATTATTTCTTTGCTACCGAATGTATTCGCGATATATATGTACCAATAAAATAATTTTATTGTACGACTTGGAGGGTAGGAGATATGACGTCATAAACAGTGAGACACGTAGAAAACTACCGCATCATTTTTGGTCTTACTTTATGTCCTGCCTTACCGTTCATCCGTTCGCTATGACACTTTGCACACTTAACCCTCAAAACAAGAGGGACATCGACGTCTACCTAAGATTTCATACGGTGCAAGGCGGAGGGTACCCCTCAATAAACTCGGATACCACGCCACTGATCACCATGAAAGTTAACAGAGTGATGGAGGAGTCAATGGACAGAGGAGGCGTAAGGAAGAGTTCGATAGGGAGACGGGGAGGTCACTGACAGAGAGAGAGGAAGGATCAGATGGGCAGAGAGGGAAGGAGGATGAGAGGAACTGGGGGAGAGGGGGAGAGAGGAGAAGATGAACTGGGAGAGAAGAAAAGAGAAGGTGGACAAGGGAAGGAGAAGTGGACAAACTTAAGACTAGAATACATAAACACCCGGACGACGACGGGTTTTCAGCTGGTTAAATGTAGTTACGTCCATAGAAGCGCTTCACATATTAAGTGGGTACCAATCGGTCGACCACTACAGACTCTGCGACTAACTGTTCAGTGATATTTCAGTGACTTCCTTAGGTACTTTCTAAATAATGTGCGTATAACCAGTTGACTTAATATGGTAATAAAAAAAAAATCTGCATTCAGCTATAGTACCTTACTGGAAATGGTTATATAGAAACAAATGTGATGCTACTATCATTTGACTACATTCGGGTCACCCATAGAATTGTGAAAACCTGAAATCACGTTACGGTAAGATAATATTTACAAAAATGAATCAGTTCAAGAGCTGCATAAACGTTTAAGGCCTACATGAATAGAACCTCGAATCTAGTGTTCAACGATTTGGGCTACGGATAAAGCATTTCATCTATGTTCACTGGTCATCCAGATCATTCATAATTGTAAATATCGCTATTATTGAAGCAGCCAAGCAAAGTACTGAACGTCGTTAATTAACAAATAATTTCAGTTATATTCAGTCTGTTTTAACGTCATTCGCTGCTCCCTCTGCAATTATCACAGAGACTCATTTACGCGGCTGTTATAAACGCCTACATACCCCCTGAAATGGTACCGACCACAGCGGGATCACCATTGCAAATAAGACAAGGCTGCCAGAGCACTCGATTGTATAATTAATTAGAGTAAGTACTAATGACTGCGGCCGATTACTTTGTACGCGCAACATTCCCCAATAAAACATTTATCACTGCCAAATTTCAAATTAACTACGGCCAGAGAAGAAATGCAGGAATAATTCATACACTGATATGGTGCGACATAGCGACATCGGAAAATTTTATGCCATAAACAGATTTTTCATTATTTATATTTAAAAAGCTTTTGACAGAACTGACGGATGTAATTCCGCGATTTCGACAAAGCTGCAGCTATCACCGGCTTTTGTTACTAATGACGCACAGTGTATGCGTGCAGAAAAACTGTATCGAAGGAGAGCTATTTGGGGGAAACATAATATTGCTAGCAATTGCCACATAGGTAATACGATTTGTAAATTGCCTTTCGGTATATTTGCCGTATACGAGAAGAAAAGTATTAAAAGTCATTTCTGAATTTCTGTGGTAGTTCGATGTACAAGAAACGTGTGAAATAACCGAACACCGGCAATTAGCATTTAAACCTTTTTAATACATAAAGGCGAGTGTACAGCCTTTAGAACTGTTTACGTATTATACTTAAGACAATACTACATATGTACTACTGAAAAGACAATTTAAATGAGCACTTACAATTAAAATAAGCAATAGCGGACATTTAATAGATAACTTATGGTTATGTACTTGTACCACAACGAAGTCCAGGGTAGTGTTTCCCCCACTGTCGCCTAAATTCCACCCTAGTAATAGTCCCAATATAAGCCCTTATTTAGATCTAGTAAAAATGTTCAAATGTTTGTAGAGCTTATGGGACTCAACTACGGGGTCATCAGTCCCTAAACTTACAAAACTACTTATGAACTAGCTTATACGATAGACGGCACAAACATCCATGCCCGATGTGGGATTCGAACCCCCGACGGGGAACGGCCTCGCGCATCGTAGCACAGCGCCTGAATGCAGATCCAGTAAACTAATTGAAAAGTTTTTAATTCATTTAAAATGTGTTAATATTATTTGTTACTATTTGTTACCAGTAGTTATTTTTAACTTGAATCTTCACTCATTAACACAGTTGCCTCTAGCGTTCAGCTAAATACGTCAATGTATTGCATTTTTCATTATCTTCTCCATTACTTTTGAAGGAGTATGTTACTATCGGGAAAGAAGTACCACCTTTGCGAAAACTACGCAGCTTTTGTCACGCAGAATTCAGCTTCATTGCTAGCAATAAAACAAACGCTCTTCTTGCAACTATTTCCAGGCACTCTGACTAACAAGCTCTTATACTTTCAACAATGCTGACCCCCCTCCTTTTTTCACAATCGTTGTCGACATCGAGTGCGCTATATAATTCTTCTCGTTGATTTGATGATGTTGCCATATAGTTCATATGGGCAATAACGGGGTTAAAGTATTTCCACGATATGTGACGTAACTGCACTCGTCGTCAACGCCCGGTAAGTTTAGCCACTTTCCATGAGGACAGTTTTGTTTTGTCGCCTCTACCTATTGTAAATCGTCGGTATTAGTTTCGGCCTTAATAAAATAGCTTAACAGTCGATTTGAGTTTTGCCTAATTCGAAATTATATTTTGTTTTCATCCACCCCTCCCTCCTGTAAGAAAGTGATATAAGTTGAGGGGCTCGGCTCCGAACTTTTCATGCTACTTCTTCTGTTGTGGTCTTCATCCGGAACACTAATTGACGTAGGTTTGTACGCTATCCAATCCTGTACAGATCTCTCCACATCATCTAACTACTGCAATCTGTAGACCTTTCTGTTTGAATGTGTTTACTAAATCAAGCCGTAATCTGTATGATTTTAACCCCACTCCACAGAACTTTCCATTGGAAAACTAAAGGCTCCTTGATGTGCCTGAATGTTTCCCAAGGCCTATACCAACCTTGACGTATCATATCAAACGCACTCGCTGTACGTATAGTTAACGTTGTTGATGGCTATTGCTTTGCTTTCCGATGTTAATAAGTATTAGCATGATGAAAGATGGTAAGTGAATATCACGAATCGTGAGTCTGTAGTCGGTAAAGATTTAAAATTCTCGTTCGTATTGTATTATGGTTCGTAAGTAAAGTTTACCAGTATTTTGATCTCATACCCCCCTCCCCCCACATACACACGGCGTCCTAAGAGACAATTTGGCGCATGTCTGCGAGTGGCGCCCCTGTTTGCACCCCCCTCCCCCCCGCCCCTCCCACCCTTCAGATATAGGCCTATTTTCGTTAAAAGATCTGCAGAATGTCTTACCTCGGTTTGTTTACGCTTACTTCAACTCGAGCTGATGCGTCGGCCTATCAAGCTTCTTTATTTCACACTTCGTTTAATTTTTCCTTGATAATAAACACCAAGAACATATGAATATGCACATGAACACTAAAACACAGTAACTGATTATACTGTTAAGTGACTGAAACAAAATGAATCTGTTGCGATGAAGACACAAGCTATCTCCGGGGTCACGTGACACTGTGGTGTCATGCATTCGCCTTACGCATTCGCAAAGGCTGATATCCCCCACATATCATCAAACTGTTAAATGTGTAACAACAAAGAGTATAAATGTCATTTACCGTCAAAATCGCGACACATTTGGTTAAACGTCCAAATATATGTGGCAAGTAACAATACAAAAGTCATTGTTGATCCCCTATCTGTTAAAAAGAAGATTAGTGACTTCATTGATATATTAAAGATTACATCTTCTGAAGGCTTTTACGGTTGATGCGTCTTTAATTTATAGTTATAAAATATTTTACCAAAAATGACGTGTTTTTCATGAATGTTCATTGCTCCAAAAACAAATATGAAGAGCGGCTGTTTTATTAATGACGGATTTGAGCATGCGCAAGGCGAGGTGCGCAGTAGCTCCATTGTCTTGCTTCGGGACCATTCATGCGTAACAGCCAGTGCTCGAGTAGCCAGGAGCTGGTGTCTCTACCAGCTGCAACGGCCCATATGGCTTATGCTGCCTCCAGGAGTTCAAAAGAGAATTTGAACCTCAGCCGCGCATGTGCATTGCAACGCTGCGCCCACTGCAATAGCGGCAGTGTTGCCAACTCATTTCCAACCATGTCCCTACATGAACGTGTCAAAAATCCCTACGTTCACCACAAAAGTCGCTTAGGAAAACATTGATTATTTATAAAGGAAAAAAAAAACAGCTGCTTCCATATTGGGTGACCTTCCCTTTATTGACATTATTGTACAATGAATTGAATGAATTGTTACTGTTCTGAATAGAAAAAAAGTACTTTCATTCTGCATCATTCGTGAGAAAAGTCCCTACGTTTTGCAAATTTGCCCCTGCAGTTTGAAAAAAAAAAAAAAAAAAAAAAAAAAAAAAAAAAAAAAAAAAAAAAAAAAAAAGAGCCTAAAGTCCCTATCATAGGGACATGTCGCTACAGTTGGCAACACTGACGACTCGCTTACGTGCTCTCTTCGCAATGTAAAACGTTTTACATGCTATGAAAATAATTTCAATGTGCATATAAAATGATGTGATTGAAGAACAGAACGAAGAATCATAGTTTAAAAACACTTTCTATTTTATTTATTTATTTACTTTTTTTCCACGACCAGGATTTTTCCAGAGGTTCGCTGAACTAGTGAACACGTAGGACGCGCCGCCACTGGTATGAAATGTATGTATTTCGTTATCATTGTTGTGTTTGTGTGTACTGTTCTTGGTGTGCTTATCACGTGTGACAAAATCCAAAACAAAGAGAGGCAGACGTACAAGTCAGGATAAAAGAAGACAAAAAAAAAGAAAAAGAAAAAAAAGGCAAGGAATTGAAAACGAATTGCAACGGTTCCGACGTGACGCTGAGCGCTCTGATTGGAGGAAAATAGCTCCAATGTATGGAGTGACAACTGGCAAGTAATTTTAATCGGACTGTTGTTATTTTGCCTATAAGATTAAAAGGATTTTGATGCTTCGCTAAGAAACGTACTTTTTGTTGCCTTATCTTTGACGTTTTTGGATGCGGAGGCATGTACGTGCGTACAGGTTGTGGGCAAACGCATAGGCGTAGCCAGCATTTTATTTCGGGAGGGGTTTTCAACAAATGAACATCGTAAAAAAATTATATGGGACTATTAATAACATACGTCAAAATAGACATCCACAACTATCGATTTGTTTCGGCCGAAGAGGTGCACTATCTTGCCTCGCCGTGGGATAATTCTATCTACATTAATGGCGATTATTTTTGGAATAATGAAGGCAGAAAATTCTGTTCGCGACTAATGAATTCGAATGATTTCTACTTCCTGCAGCTACTACCAAGATCCTTACACACAAGGCGAGTGGTTTCGTTTGCCTCTTCCCTCAAACTTAACCTGAAACATAATGAAACAGTTCCATGTCATGATGTAATGTAGATCGTTCCAGCGGATACATTAATCGCATACACAGGAAACATCGTTAGTGGACTCTTCTTGTCATCCAACACTAGTTTTTCATGTCAATAATGAACTGTTGAACAAACAATATAACCCTGAGTAGGGAGAAAGCAGACAAAATTAATAAAAAAAATAACGGAAGGATTGTTAAAAGAAAATTGGGGAAAAAGAAAAAAAGAAAACGAATCATCAATTGCATACATTAGCCGTTCCTTATAGTTTGAAAAGGCGGTAATTTGACAAAAATTAAATTGCAATCTATTTTTTGAGAATTTCTGACCCTATTTTATTAGCTTTGTTAAAGTTTCGGGAGGGGTTAGAACCCCTAAAACTACCCCCCTGGGGACGCCAATGGGCACACGTGACCATGAGGCAGTGTGCTAGAGTTGGCTACGGTTTCATGGTTTCGAAACCTAGTTTCGATACACACAACAGTTTCAGTGTTTCAAACCGGCATTTGTCGCGGTTTCGAAACCATGCGGTTTAATTCAGTTCTGTTTCGGATCACGTTCGCGGTCGATTGTCGATACACTGAAACCGTTTCTTCCTGTCGGTTTCACGGTTTCGTGTCGGTTTCACGACACCGGTGTTTCAAACCACCAATGCAGAAAGGCGGAACAGACTAATGGTATCTGAATGTGGTGGTTCATTTTACTGAAGCTCCACAAAGATACACATATAACTTAGTGTATAAACCATTTCGAAAGTGTCAAACAGTAGGTGACACTCGTGAGTCTGCAGCTTATGATTACTGAAATCAAGATTCGTTTCCAAGAGACTGCTGTATTCCGAAATGACATAATGTCTGCTTTATAAATATAAAAGAACAATAAAACAACGTTTACTACTTGCATTGATAAAACCAGTTAAATTCTAGGTTTATCTACCATATTAGAAACACACGAGTGAAACTACATTTTTTAAAATAAGATACAACATGAAGCCTGAAATGACATTTTTAATACTAACAAGGATAGATCGTATATTTAATCTCGTGTTAAAGAGTTAGTTTCTTACGAGCGAAAACTAAGGTAGTACCTACTGTCGTTATAATTTTTCGACGGTCATGTTAAAGGAATTGCGGAGGTAGTGTAACGGTCTAGACGTACAAGTGGTGAACTTGTGTCTTATTATTTTTGTAATTCCATAGCATTATTTGTGATCCATCACTGTAATATGCGTACCGTATTGCAGTTTGTGAGTTCCTAACGGCGTAAACTTTTACCTACCATACCGGCGGCCTCGTGTGACTATGTTGGCAAGATCAACAACACGGGAGGAAATCTTTATCAAAATGTTTCGTACAGATCAATGGATGACATGTTCTTGTATGTACCCTTGTCCACATAGTGAAAAATATTGCCCTCCTGGAACGAAGATTTCATGACAAAACATACATTGCTACACGGTTTCATGGTTTCGAAACAGTACGGTTTCATTTGCTTCGAAACCGTCAGATGTTTCAGTTTTCCCATCTCTACAGTGTGTCGTGCACAGCAGCTGGCAGGTAGCGCTGCTCACACTCGACCGTGTGGTGGGAATGGTGGGGGAGGGGAGGGGAGCGGCGAGGCGAGGAGAGGAGAGAGAGGAGTGTTGCTGTGGCGACCGGCCAGCCGCGTCAGTCGGCGTCTGGGCGGCGCGCGCGGCGGTTGTGTGGGATACGCTCTCCTCTTTCCATACGCGGTGGTCACGGGCCACGCTTCCGAGAAAGGCACCCAGCGTCGTTCACGACTCTACGCGAGCAAGTTCTTGTTATCACCGTGTGCCCTACAGACGCTCAGCTTTCATCTCTCAGACGTGAAATAAAAGCCTAGCCCTCGAGACAAGATAGACGTTAATAATTTTCAGATTCAACAATACTGCTTTTGATGTCCAAACGCAGGAGCTGAAAGCCTTTTGTGATACAAGTGCTATACACCAGAACAGGAAACAAAGTCGTGCATAAATAAAGCAAAATAACGAGATTTCAATATTTATAACCCTTTCAGCGGTCTTCTTATTTCAAACAAAAGCACTGGGCCTACGACAGATTCAAGACCAGCCCAACTTTGCCGTTGATTGTGATTCTGTGTATTCCAATCGTAAAAGTGTTTTCCAAATGTGCCGCTATTGTGAAAGGTCTTAGATGTAAGTTTACGAAGATATAAATAGAGTTAAAAATTTCGAGTGAAGTCAGTGCGGACGCAGCTGGAAATTCACTGTAGCAAGTGTGTAATTAATTCTTATCCGACGTGCGTCAAATATCCCAACTCACCGAGTAGTATCCATTCTGTGATACGTCGCTGAGGACCCAAGGGCCTGTACTTCTCAGAGGCTGGTACACGTATACAACAGTCGATATACGAAGTTGCCACCCGTTGCATTATTACGCACTGTTCCATCGCCGGCGTTTGGATTACTGGAGCAGCGTTTGTGAATTGTGATTGAGTGCAGTGTTTTAGCGAGTGCTGGTTTCTCAGGTAGAAGATGCACGTACGTGTTTGTGAAGTGTCTTGCTGTGGCTGCGCAGCCGACCTGTCCATCCGCCTCGGCAGCTGACTGGCATACCATACGACATGCTCTGCTACGTAAGTCTTCATCACGATTCCCTAAGTGATAAGAGTGAACGCGCCTTGTGTACAGCCTGTGTTTGCAGTGTTTTAGTCATCCTTCAGATCATGCTCTATCATTAGCATTGATGGCGTATCACAATGTGAAACGGTATACTCCAAAGTCATGTGTCAAGTAATTGAGAAAATTTAATGATAAGTACAAGTGCGCCTCGGTTGCACAGAGTGCCAGACTATGAATCCGAAGGTCGCGGGTTCGATCCCCGCCAGGTTCTAGTATTTTTATCTGTCACTTGCCACTTTTTTCGCCTCTTGGAGTATTGTTCATGTGAAGAATACCGTGTAGCACCGTGGTTCGGAACCCACGTAAAACTTTAGGTCCACCGATATCTGGCTGGGTAAGTCAGTTCAAAGGTTGGAGGAAGGCATCGGCATACCACCTCCAAAAAGGACCATACCTAGTAAAGCACTGTGGTGTTCAAACCAATCTTCGGATTGTTGACTGCTTTACCTTAAGTACAAGTCTACTTGTATACATACATACGTCTTCACGCCAAGTTTCTCACAAAATATTTCTTACTGTAAATCCCGTATGTCGAGGTGCAACTTAGTTGCAATTTAGTTGATACACGACGTTAAAAATGCCTACAAAACCGTCTTATAAACTATCAGGATGTGCAACGCCGCCGGATAAATATATTGCCGTCTACAACAACAAAGGTTGTATCCCAAATCTTTTCCACCGAATCAACAATTTAATGCTCACAAGAAGACCACGTGAGAAACGGATTATATATGTATACAAATATATGTCACAACTGAAATAGCAATCTGACAAAGCCATTCGATGCAGCTTTCAAAAATGATCAAGAAAATTGACACTGAAAATTTTCCATATAAAATTATTTCCAATCCATGGTGTAACAGCAATCAGTTTCCAGGGCGTTTAATTACTCAGCGATTAGGCTAAATTCTCGACGGTCACCGTGGCTCATTAGGTAGAATAATAGGTTGTCAGACAAATAACCGTGGGTTCGTTGCTTCGAATCTCACCATACCATTCTTTTGTTCCAATAACTACAACGTTTAAATATTAAAATCATCAAATACGTGGTAATTAACACACATCATTACATATTTTCAATGCATGTTTTTGATTTTTTTCTGTATTCTTAGTTCCCGATATTTAAGAATGTTGGTACTGATTGTTTCGATTAGGAATCAACAAAAAAAAAAAAAAAAAAAAAAATTCAGACAATGTCGAAAAGTCACCTACTTCGTATTGGGACATTGTTCACTGTTTCTTATTATTGATGCCTCACTCGTGCCAGAGTGGCGTGGAAAGCCATACGTACGCACACTCCATCATTTCAGCAAAGATTGGAGGGACCACCGGTGATGAACAATTAATCGAAGTTTTATGCAGTTTCCTCTATCATTAATTCCGCCCTTACTGCAGGTATTAGCCTGCTTGTTCGATGAGATAGACGCTGTTACGGATCCATTTGATGATGATTATGTTTACTCTCAAGTAAAAAAAAAAAAAAAAAAAAAAAGGGGGTGGCACGATTCGAACCACCGAACCTGCGGTTATTTCATTGTAACAAGCTATCACATCGGTCTCACCCACAGTCTGAAGTTTCATCTTTACCATAGGCACTGAGAGGTACTCAGAAAACATCAAAGTAATTTTTTTTTTTTTTTCGTGAAGTTTTGACAGTTGGCTTGGGTTGATCGCTATTTGAGTTCACGACTTCAGGTATCATAATTACAATAAAAATTTGACACTCTTGTGGGCTCTTTGTCAGTATGAGAACAATAAAGTTGTGGAAGCGGTGATGTTATTAAAAGCGTGCTAATGATCGCTAAAATCTGTTGTTCTATTAACCTACATATATTACACAGGACCGATGTAACTGGCAATTTTTACTGTTACAAATGGCGCTGACCTTATTGTTAACAAACTTAGTAATTACCTTTCTTGCAAGACGTTCGTTCTGATTTTAATTCTCCGTGTTGTCAATGTGTTATTCTGAACCTATGGCTCTTAAAGATACCTCTGCCTTTCTCTTACAAATTAACTTTATGCTGGGCTTAGTAGTACTTTCCCATACAAAAACTTTTATCAAACGCTTCTAAACGTATCAGTACAATTTATGCTTTTGCGAATGTGTTTCACTGCTTAGACTGTTTAGACACTTTGGGGCCCCGGGCGCAGAGGACAATATAGAGCCTTTTAAAAGAAGGATAGAGATAATGAGGGGAACAACAAACATTACTAGATAGCCTATTTATAGCAAAAATATTGTAACATGATGAAAAGAAGTAGGCCTACAATTTTGCGTGAAATTAAAACATCAAAACTTACTTTTTTCCAGCTTTTAGTTTCAAAGATTTATCAGTTCTCTTCACAATAAATGAAGTAATTCGTTATCTATAAATAGCCTAGCTATTTTATCGTTCTCCTGATATGAACGCCTAAAGTATTTTTTTACTCTATTAAAAAAGAAAATGAACTTTCCCCAGGCGCACTTGAAATTAGCATGCTAAACTGTCCTACTTACAACATCTCTGCCAATAACAGCGACGTAACAGTTGTCCTATACTATGTCCCAGATCACTGTAAAGAAGTTAAGCAGGAAATTGTTGTAATATTTGCATCTAACTTTTAGAGAACTTGAAATTAACTACATCTATAATTTTGTTAAATATAGTCAGGATTTACATTAAAATCTCTGTCAAATCCTAACCGTGACAGCTGATCAGTATGGGATGCCCTATAATTGGTCGTGAGCAGTGTTAAGATTATTGACCTCAAGTGACTATAAGAAATAATTACTTGCAGTAAGCCTTCATCCACTTAAATCCACGATGTAGAAATTGACGTTTTTAATGTACCGTACTGTAGATGAAGATCCCTAAAGAAAATTGTAGCAATTCGTATTTATATACCGGTAAGCAGGTAATGAGCAACTAATGAGCACCAAATTGTGTCTGTCACTTATCGGCATTGTCCGATATACTCTTCCCGTGCTGTATCCTTTTTCTTGTGTATACGCTGCTAGTGCCGGTGACCTAATAATTCTTGTGCCAAAGATGTACATAACTGAATTTGCATCTTCATCTTTCTGGGGCTTTTACGTTCACACACAGTCACACACATGTTAGAGAAGTATACAATTTGCCATTTCGATTTTCACCTAAGAACCATAATGGGCACCGTGACGAAGCTATTCTACCATTCATGAACGTCATTGGTATGCAGTGAATATCTTAGGCTACAAACTGCAATATAGTGCCACATCCATTATCTTGTGCTAATCAAGCAACGTTGAATTTCATGTTAACAATCAGTACCATCAGTACCAAATGTTCGAATATCTGTAGTCCTAAGGGACCAAACTGCTAATGTCATCGGTTCGTAGAGTTACAGACTACGTAAAATAACTTAATGTAAGGACAACACACACACACACACACACACACACACACACACACACCAGGGACGACTGGAATCTCACTATTTCGGATTCTTAAATGGCTCCTTTAGTTAAATAGTAACTTAGAGGCTCCTTTGACCATAAATAGCTATAGGCCTAGACCTTTCGGTACCAATATCACGGGCTTATCTATTTTGTCTGCGATTTTTCGTTTCTGTCGATCCCCATCATAAAGAAATATATTCAGAAAGAGTTAAGTCACGGCGATGTCTGTGCTATTAACGACAACATTGAAAAAAAATACATTTGAAATAGGCCTAGACCTAGTATTATTATTATTATTATTATTATTATTATTATTCTTTTGCGTTTCTAGTCTATCTGGAGCGGACGAGTTGTAGAAATCTGTTTTCCTTTTAGTTTTGATTGAGACAGTGGTAATTACAATTTGAGTGTGTTATGTGAAGGAATTGTAGATTTCCGAGAACATAGGCTTAGGCATCACAATCAAGGGAGAAGTGAACTGTGCAGGAACAACTATTACAAATACAATTCTTATTTTTTTCCCTCCTTTATGTGAAGGTGTGGTGCATTTTTGTTAAAAACCTCTTTCTGAAATGAGTTGTACTTTACGACTTAAGACTTATTAGCGATGAAGAAATACATTGACCAAAACCCTATGTGTTTGAAATTGTAACGAATTACATTAAGCAAATTGTATGACACATTATTAAATGAATCCAAACTGATTGTTGTTACGATTTGTGTCCGGCGTTGACATGGTGACTACAAGAGCTTCAGCCTCTGCGTTAGCTCATACAGAACAATGTGGCAACGTGTTAACACGACCGTAATATTTCGTGTTATAGTTCACAGAATATGCTTTCAATTAGTTATATTCATACAGCTGTTACGGGAAACGGTATTCCGTAAAATTTACAATAACAGAAGCGTTTTACGTAATATAAGGCACACCAGTTAAAATTAATACAGATTTTATTAGAACCAGAAAATTACCCTATCATACGTATTAATATCACTGAAACATCGTGTCAAATTTCATTCGTAATGGAAATTCAGTGCACCACACAGAAGCTTAATAGATTCCAATGACTGCATACATAAATTAATTCTGATTTCCATTTGAAGCGTACGTCGTTTGCCTGGGGCGAGGTGGGGTTGGAGGCAGTGGAAAGGGGTGTTAAAGGAAGCATCGAATAGTGGGAAGTGCTGAAGAGATTGTCGCGGATTTCCTGCTGCACGGAGTTGTTGTAAAGTTCCTCCGAGTTAAGGAGGAAAGAAACCCGGCTATAAATAAATTTTGCCGTTTTCTCAGAAAAGCCAGAGGAACTTTCGGAATATTCAAACGAATTAACTCTTCTTGCGAGGAGACTGTTGCTCTTAGGCAAGACTAACAAAAACGGTATCAGTTCCACGCCGGCTTTCGCAGTCCGGAAATCTTGATTCTAAACTGTTGCCTCTTCGTTCTATGCTATTCTACCTTGACTTTTGTGTGATATGAGACTTAATATTTGAGTAATGTTGTGTCGTTAGCTATACTTTTTTTTATCTGTCTTGTTGCGAATCGTATACTCAGGACGTGTGCGAAATACGAAAACCTTTGAATTTTATATTGATCCTGGCATACATTTCAAACACTCCCTTAGTATTTTGCTTAGCTACTTCTTTTTTACCCCATGTATTACCATTTGCAGTGAGTTATTCGAACTTCAGTTACAGTCCCTTCGAAAGCTGTACTCTACAAAACGGTCATGGAATTTGTACAAATGAATGCTGCAAATTTTTCATTGGCTACGCGGTAGTTCGTAAGTGGAAGCTGAAAATGCTGATCACCTGATTAATCAAAGCTATGTAGCGACTAACGGATAATGTCAAATAATCTCTCAATAATGAGTCCTTCAATGGAAATGCTGAAAATACACAACTTGTAGCCATAGCCGTGCAACGATATAAAAAATTTAACGTCACTAATCGTTAATTCATTACTAAAAAGTTGCGTTCTTTAAACTTTTTTATCGTTCATCATCGTCATCGGAAGTGTTCTGCCAAAAGGCAGGATTTCGCTTGGTAGTTCTCCACGCCGTCCGGTCTGCTGCCGTCCTCTTCAGGTCCGCATACTGTCCTCTTCTCTTTATGACATCTGTCATCTTGTATCGCCTTCTACCTCTCAGTCTTTTCCCACAAACCAGTCCTACCAAAAGATCTGTTAGTATGCAGTCCTTTCTCAACGAATGTCCCAACCAGTTCTTTTTCCTTTCTCTTAACCTTCAGCAGACATCTCTCCCCAACCATTTCCAATACACTTCCATTATTCACTCTTTCTGTCTAGCTTATCCTCTCCATTCTCCTCCACAACCACTTCTCAAATGCTTCTAACCTTTTTTCATCCTCTCGTCTCAGCGTCCATGTTTCTGCACCCTATCTAATTTGCCACATAAGTCTCATCTTTCTGTTGAATACCTCCTTCGCTATGGCAATTCGAGTTTTCACCTCCTGGTGGCGTCTTAAGTCTCCAGTTATTATGCTTCCAAGATATTTAAATGTACTTACTTAGCTAATGGTACTTTGTCCTATTTTAATATTTGCCACTCTGTGTCTTGTACTGAAGACCTTACTCTTTGTTTTTGCTGCGTTTATTTTCATCCCATATTCCACACAAGCATCATTCAGATCTTTCAGCATGTTGTTCGCTGGCCGCTCACTTTCTGCCACTAATACCATGTTATCAGTAAATCCTACGCATTCTATTCTCTTTCCACCAATACTTGTAATATTTATGTTGACGTTATACTAAAATGAGCAAGTGAATCAAACGCATTGCCGCTGGTGATGTAAGAGCTTTGTTGTTGTCACTGTTAAGTCACGGAATAATTAAAATACAGCAGCCTCAGATAGTACATGGCACAATGTGCATATTTCCTTTCGTGAACGACATCATGTCAGAAGTTTTTTTCATCTGAGATCGAGGCTCGTTCGTTCAGGAGACAAAATGTTTTCGCCCACAGCACTAGGGGTTAAGCGCCACGTGACAAACGTCAAGTAGCAAGTAATTTTAATCGACAGAGATGAGTGCTGGTCGTTACTCATGGGCCGTGCGCTGAACTTTTAACGGGAACACGATGCATTTCCAAGGTGCCCTGATAGTATTTCATGACATGGTCTAACTCAAATGTGGCATTCTTCTCCAAATTCTCCGACAGTCTTCGATTGGCACTCCCACTCGTTAACGTCCCTGACATGAGTCCTCTTTAACTTCCGTCCGGCCATTTTTAAACTGCGCGATGATTCCTAACAAGTACAGCTTAATCACTGTTACACTGCAGGCTCCCTGCATCATTTATTGTGTCTCTAAAGGTTTTCCTGAGTTTTACGCGAAATTTAATGCTGGCGCTTTGCTCCTCTAAACAGTGACGGACTAAGGCTGTCGGAGGCCCGGGGCGGCGGCAAAACAAAATGAGGCCCCCCCCCCCCCCCCGTCCACTTGGAAATACATGTACTAGCAGGGCCTTATTTAGGCGGGTGCAACATGTGCAGCTGCCCAGGGAGGCAAAAATTTTCCCATCGGAAAAAAAATTAAGTATATTTTAATGGTAATTGAATCATGATTATTCAGAGTTTCGATTATGTGATAGGAGTGGAGTATCCAGAGAGGTTTTTTTTTAATTTATTTATTTTTTAAGTAACTAGTTTGGATCCCAGATGCCAGTGGATGGGCGTAAAATAAATTACTGTGCAGGGGCGTCACATACCTTAAATACGGCCCTGTGTATTTATTATTATAAATACGTAAATTTTGAGGTTTGGAGGCTCCCCGAGTAGAGAGGCATTGGACAGTCTTTAAAAAATTGCTTTCGAGATTTGTAGACCCCAGAAGAAAAAGAGCGCTTAAAAAATAAGTGTTTTCGAGGCATTTGGAGGCCCCCGCCGCCGCCGCCCCCCCCCCCCCTCCCTTCATTGTCCACCACTGCCTCTACACACTGCTATCTCGAAATTCGTAAACCGTGTAACAACGTTTTGGTCAATACACCACTAAACAACAACTAACAGACATAATGCAATAATGAAACTTCCGACGGTTTCACATTCAAATCACGTGTGTACAGGGATGCCAACCACAACACTCCATTGGCACGAAATTACGAAAGTTCGGCAACTTTTTGAACAGACCTCTTACATCCGCGGCCGGCAACACTATTTTCGTGAACGGTATGGTGTCATTTGTGACGTATTCTAAATAGTTCATTCCTAACTAACGATTAAGGACTGAAAGGCAGACGCTGGAAGTTAAAGACCCCCGAGTAACTTAAATAAAAATTAAACGTCGAATCGTTACTGGAAAAGTTAATTTCGTTAATTAACAATAAACGATCTTAGTCCAGCAATATCTGTATAATGTACAGGTCAAACTCAGAATTATGTGAAACGTACATTCTCATCAAATTCAGTAGACCTAGTGTAGGGCTAAATTGGACAAACAATGAAAGATTGTATGTGGTATGTATGCGCAAACTAAGTAATTTAGATCCAGTTTATTCATCGTTGTCTTTCTTTTCATGAATGTTTTTCAAGTAGTCCGTTTTAATTTTGAAGAGCTTTGTTTCCCCGTATGGTTGACGACAATGAGACATTGTTTATAGAGCATTATCATTTTGAAATATTGATTGCATCACGTATTCTAGAATGGGAAATATAATTTCCTGCCGGGAACTGGAAATAAATAGACGTAGTTGTCCTGCGAGAATCAAGAATCAAAGCTAATCCTCGTGATAAGAATAATTCGTTTGCTAATTTTAAAGACCTACTAGCTGAAAATCCGGCGATGCCCGGGTAAATATTTATTTATTCAAGCCTTCAGTTAGTACTTCTCTCTCTTCTCTGTCTGTCCATTTCATTCTTCGTAAAAATCTTTATATAGGCTACGTGTATAAAGCAGAGTGTCCGTGTATTTGTGTGTACGTATTAGATATTGTTTGCTGAATGTGTTATGAACAGAGTAATAAAGACTTAACAAAATGTCAAACATAATGCAGTAGGCTACTTACTTACGAGTGTCATTTTTATGACGTAATATGTCCTGAATTATGTGTCCTACAAAACCATTATTTACAGGTTCGTAGAGTGGAATATTAGAAAACTTCCTGGGAAACGTGTTGTAAATGGAGTTGGTAGTTACGACGTAGTAAATTACAACTTCATGCTTATTAGAGCGAATTTTCATGCATTTCATTGTCTTTGATGTCATAGCACCTAAACTATATGTCGCAATACGATATTATATGGAAGGTACATCCAGTAGTGTATATGTAAACTTTCTGCAAAAAACGGCGCGAATAGGGTTATTAGGAAAGGCATAATAAATCAAAACGTCATGCGTGATGAGGCGGTTTTTCATGAACCTAATTGTTTGACTCCATATCTCATGAACTGCTTGTCGTAATGTGATAAAATTTCCAACGTACGTTCAGTGATATGTGTGTATACTGGCCAACATTTCTCGCGAATACAATTAATAGTGTACGAGTAAGAAATTGTAACGTCATGCCAAATTCCGTAATTTTACTGCATGAACGTCGAAAAAGTAGTGAGCGATAAACGTTTTTCCTTTCATCATTTTGCTGGGGTTTTCAGCGAGAAAAGTTTCCCAAAGGTTTGAAATTATGTTTAATGTTTGTAGCAAGTCGCTAAGTTCTCTCCTTCTTAAATAATTGACTGATAAAGTCACAATATCAAGTGCCGCAAGACGGGGAACTTTTCATTGTTTATGACGTCATATCTCCTGAACTATCAGCCCTATCGCAATATACTTTCTTAGCTGACGTCTTCTATCTATAAACTACATCTCTACCAAATTTCGGCTTTATTGGTGAAGTAGTTTTCGAGATTTCGTGTTTTCAATCAGTGAGTGAACGAGTGTCATTTCACTTTTATGTCGATAGAGGTATCCGATATTCGTATTCTTTATGTAGGCAAAGTTTTGGAGAAATGAGCTTGGTCTGTGTTTGGAGTGACATCTGATGTGCTGCACTGTTATTTTGCGGACATTATTCCAATCAGAACATTCCTCTGAACAATAAAATGAACACGTATTCCACCAAATAAGAAGCATGGGAAACAGAACAAATTGTCTACGAACAGATGTGCCTTAGGCTACGTTCACACGATGGAAGATTGACCTGTCTGTATACACGTAACGTTGAAGTTATAACTGTTCACATGAGCGTGCATTAATGAGGCAGATCTCTAAACGCGCACAAACGCGCTTTGGCTCATGGTACAGAGATCCGCCGTGTCTGTGTGGTCATCAATTTCTGCCGTGATACGACGTGTTTCATGCGTCTTTGTTGGACGTTGCGAAAGCGAGAGAAACGAAAGCCGGGAGGGAATACTCTCAACCACCTTCTAATTGGCGAAATAGGGAAAAAGTATCAGAATTTTGATGCTTTCCGTGATCGCATGATGATAAAAATTGAGGCAACAATCGTGTGAGACGTTAATGCTCTTATTTTTTGACGTAAATGACAAAGAAGGGAAAAGGATAAATGTAGATAATACAAACTTACTTATTAACAAGTAGTCATACTCTTTATTTCGCGTCTTACGATCTGCAAGTTCAAGTTAGCGTATTACATTAACAAACTGGGTAACGTCCGAACTAGTAATCAAAAATTTAAGGGGCAAAAAACTTTGAACGTCCACTGGTAATATTAGAAAATTGGTTAGATGATCAAATTGCCGCATACATTTTCCAGCATGCTGGAAATAAGAAATTAATCAAATAGTTGATAAATTTAGATAGAATGATGTTCGTTGATTAAATGAATCGTCCGCGTATACTGGTGAGATATCTTCGTGTTTAAAGCCATCTCTCATTCTGACATCCAGTAGTTACAAAAGTTCCGTGATTGCTTTTCCAGTATCCAGTCCACTCTGACATCTAGTGAGTTATGTAGTAATCTGCACTTATTTAATACTATACCAAAAAGTTCGCTTTACATAGCAACTTGTTGAAGTGAACTGCTTTCCGCAGTAGAGTGTGATTAAATTTTCTATTCGCCCAAATGATTCAGCACCCACTTTCATGAAAAGAAATACCACCCTGGGATTTTCTGCCAAAGGTCTTCATGTGGCGTATCCAAAGATGAATGATTGGGTTTTTCGTATGTAACGGAATAGCTGAAAATTCCAGAATCGACGTTGTTTTCCACAAGGGTGGATGTCTTCCCAGACAAACTGATAGTCACATTGCACCAAGAGCAATTAACATGCTTCCGCGATGTTATGGGGTGGGGGGCGGAGGCGAGAAAACTTTTTTTACGTCGTTCGTATTGTGTGATTTACTTAAAGTACCGTCACATGACTTGTTTTTCACAGAAAAACCAGCATTTCAGTTGTAATATTTGGGCGTAAGTCAGTCTTATTTCGATTTTATGATTGCGATTTGAAGAAATATTTGAACTTAGGCTCAGCCTTTACTCAGTAACTGAAGTGTATCTTTACCTCAGACTTTTAATCACAATGAAGATCTTGTTTCTTCGCTGGCAGGCATATTGCGTGATTACTTCATAGTCCGTTGCCGCGCGGGAATGGTCGCGCGCGCTAAGGCGTCTTGCTGCGGTGTGCACGGCCGTTCCCCGACGGAGGTTCGAGTCCTCCCTCGGACATGGGTGTATGTCTGTGTTCTTACCGTATATTAGTTGAAGTAGTATGTAAACCTAGGGACCGATAAACACTGCATTTTGGTTCCATAGCTTTACAAACATTTGGTACTCTAGTGATATACATAAAACCTAGTTTCGAAAACAGTTATCCTGAATTGTTCGACAAAATGTTCGGCTTTTTCTTTGTTTTCTTGGTGTCGTGCACATTAGTACTTCATTGTTTTGGAATCCTCTTTTCCCGCACAGTATTAAAATGTTGGAAAAAGTCATAGCTGTCATACAGTACATGTTCAAGATTTAAGGATTACACCTGCAAACCAGCCTAATTGAGAAAAAGGTCTTTTTTTGTTCATAACACATGGTCTGGAGTGGGATGATATAATGTCGTCTGGCTCATTGGCCTGGTGCAAGTCTTTCAATTGGACGCCACTTCGGCGACTTGCGTGTCCCTAACCTACCCTGATGTTAATTACAGGGATTTTGCGTTTTTAAACCTAAAGTTGCATGCTGTCTGTAAGTAAAATATTTTTACGCTGAGATTCTGTCCCTCCCTCTCCCCCCTCTCTCTTTCGTTTTTCTTTTTCTTTTTTTTCTTTTTTATTATTTTTATTTTTTTTTTTTTTGTCAGGCTGTCTGGGTGGGGTGGGGGGGGGGCACATACCCCTGTGCCTCCCACCTCCTAAAAGTCTTTACAGACCTATGGAATCGGTATTACGAAAGCAGCACGTCCCGTTGTAGCAAGAAAAAGAAGAAAACATGCTGAAAAATGCTCCTGTCAGGGCAGAAAAAAAAAAGAAAGAAATCATGCCCCTGTTTAAGAGAATCTGACAGAAAAGAAATGAACCAGCTGTCTCAGACTTTCCTCAAAACTTACTGGCGCTTGTTAGGTCTGAAAGAGAACAGCAGAGAGTAGTAGAAGAGAAGGGAGACAAGTTATAGGGAGAGAGAGAGCAGACAGACATTGTAAGAGAGAGAGACTGTGCTGCTAAAAAGATAAATGGCTGCAGATAGTATGTCAGGAGCTGACCGGCCACTGCCGGCCGCGGTGGCCGAGGGGACTGAGGCGCTCCAGTCATGGTCTGCACGGCTACTACGGTCGGGGGTTCGAATCCCCCCTCGGGCATGGATATTTGTGCCGTCCTTAGTCTTAGGTGGTTCATAAGTAGTTTGTAAGCTTAGGGACTGATGACCCCGTAGTTAAGTCCCATAAGTTCTACAAACATTTGAACATTTTTGACCGGCCACTCCCGCCGGAGGTTAGAGTCCTCCATCGAGAAAGGATGTGTGTGTGTGGTCGTTAGTGTAAGATAGTTTAAGTAGTTTGTAAGTCAAAGGACTCATGGCCATAGCAGTTTGGTCCAATGGATTTGCAAACAACATACTAACGTGTAAACATGTTACGTATGTGGTGCGCGCGCGCACACACACGCGCACACACACACACACACACACACACACACACACACACACACACAAAATATATGTACCCACTACTGGTCATTGAAATTGCTACACCAAGAAGAAATGCAAATGATAAACGTGTATCCATTGGACAAATATATTATACTAGACCTGACATGTGGTTACATTTTCACGCTGTTTGGGTGCATAGATCCTAAGAAATCAGTACCTTGAACAACCTCCTCTGGCCGTAATAACGGCCTTGATACGCCTGGGCATTGAGTCAAAGAGAGCTTGGATGGCGTGTATAGGTACAGATGCCCATGCAGCTTCAACACGATACCACAGTTCATTAAGAGTAGTAACTGGTGTATTGTGACGAGCCAGTGGCTCGGCCACCGGACGTTTTCAATTGGTTAGAGATCTGGAGAATATGCTGGCCAGGGCAGTAGTCGAACATTTTCCGTATCCAGAAAGGCCCGTACACGACCTGCAACATGCGGTCGTGCATTATCCTGCTGAATGTAGGGTTTCGCAGGGATCGAATGAAGGGTAGAGCCACGGGTCGTAACACATCTGAAATGTAACGGCTACTGTTCAGAGTGCCGTCGATGCGAACAAAGGGTGACCGAGACGTGTAACCAATGGCACCACATACCATCACGCCAGGTGATATGCCAGTATGACGATGACAAATACAAGCTTATGTGCGTTCACCACGATGTCGCCAAACACGGATGCGACCGTCATGATGCTATAAACGGAACCTGGATCCATCAGAAAAAATAACGTTTTTTCCATTCGTGCACCCAGGTCCGTCGTTATGCACACCATCGCAGGCGCTCCTTCTGTGATGCAGCGTCAAGGGTAACTGCAGCCATGGTCTCTGAGCTGATAGTCCATGCTGCTGCATACGTCGTCGAACTGTTCGTGCAGATGGTTGTTGTCCTGCAATCAGGGATCGAGACGTGGCTGCACCATCCGTTGCAGCCATGCAGACAAGATGCCTGTCATCTCGAGTGCTACTGATACCAGGCCGTTGGGATCCAGCACAGGGTTCCGTATTGCCTTCCTGAACCCACCGATTCCATATTCTGCTAACAGTTATTGGATCGCGACCAACACAAGCAGCACTGTCGCGATACGATAAACCGCAATCGCGATAGGCTACAATCCGACCTTTATCAAAGTAAGAAACGTGATGGTATGCATTTCTTCTCCTTAGACGGGGCATCACAACAATGTTTCACCAGGAAACGGCAGTCAACTGCTCTTTTTGTATGAGAAATCGGTTGGAATCCTCCCTCGGGCATGGATGTTTGTGTTGTTTTCAGTATAAGTTTGTTTATACGTAGTTTGTAAGTTTAGGAACTGATGACCCCGCATTTAAGTCCCATAAGCGTAACAAACAAACACATTGTTCACGAGATATGATATCATAAATAATGAAATGCGCGAAAAACTGCTGCATCAAACGACAGTATTGCACGTTTCCTCCTAAATCACAGGACCGATTTGAACCAAATATGGTGCACGTATTCCTTACCGTTAGGTAACGAATGCTGTCAGGGTAAGAACCACATGCGACTCATGGTTCCGGAGATACGTCATTAACAGTATAGTTTCAAGAAACTGCCACATAATGCGACGAGACATTATTATTACACTATATGAGTATGAAAGTACTTAGCGACTTGCAACCAACTTTAAACATAATTTCAAACCTTTTGTCGCTGACAACTATAGCAAAGTTATGGAAGAAAAAAAGTTTCTCGCTTATTACTTTTCCGCCGTTCATGGACTAAAACTACGGCATTCGGTATGACGTTCCAATTTCTAATTTCTACACTGCTAATTGCAGCCGCAGGGAATTTTACAGACAGTATACACACATATAGATGAATGTGCCGTCGAAATTGTATCACAGTCTGACGAATAGTTCATGAGATACGAGTACATAAACAGTAACGTTCATGGTATACCGCCCTATCACGCACCAAGTTTTAATCTATTACTTCTTTACTATTAATTGTATTCTCAACAGATTTTGCAGACACACAGAACATACAAATGAATATATATATATATATATATATATATATATATATATATATATATATATATATATATATATCTGAAAAATTATACAATTGTACAACATATAACTCAATACATATGAGATCGTGCGAATTTTGTATGTCATTTGTATTTTGATTGCTACCTTTCTTTCTTTGGATACAGCACGTATAATTTTGTACATTATATCTTATATATTCTCCGATAAATACAACGTTTTTAGAAAAAAAGGAGATGGACAGAGAGAGAAGGGATAGGAGAAGTACTAACTCAAGGCAGGAATAAATAAATTAAATGCCCGGCCAACGCCTGGTTTTTAGCTGGTATGTTATAAATGCCAGAAATTTGACAGTACTAATCTGCGGCATGTTTTCAAAGTTGTAGAGGCCGCATTTCAGCCGTTTGTTATACCAGCTTATTCTGAGTTGGGCTGTGCGTGTGTGTCACTAGCAATTAGCCTGTTAGCGTGCTGAATAACCGCACCTCGTTAGTCGGCCGACTTTAACGCAACTTGGAGTGGAAAGAATATTCGACAACCTGCTCGCTCTTTCTGCTTTTAATTGTAAATTTTGGAGTCTTGTTTTGACTCGTGATTGGAGAATCGCTTTTTACTTGTGTTTTGCAGTGCACAGAAGTTGAGTTGGTAGCCTACGTATGAGGCTTCGACTAAATGATTAACGTTTTTGAAAACAGGAAACATAATGATTTTTAGATTACGAAATTTTCGAAGGACGTGCAATGACCAAACCTTTAATGGATATTTTGATGGTCAGTTAAATGGAAGGCGAATGCCGTGTTCACGTTACGGCGGGAATATGGATTTTATTTCACTGGCCGACAGGAGTTCAAAAGTGTAAATTTTTGTCTTTGCTCTATTTGAGGCCCCGGAACGTAAGTAACTTATGTATGACCGAAATTTCCTTCTAAAAGCACTTCTCAAAGTTCATATAACTTGCATGCGTGGAAAGAAAAACCCGTATGCAGTGTAGTAGAACAACATTTTATGGTATTAATGGTATGGTGGAGCAGCAATGTCTTTAAGATACTGGCTTCATATGCAGGTGAAGAGGGGCTCAAATTCCCGTCTATCCAGCCAAAGTTGTATTGTTCTGTAGTGTTTACTTAATCTTTAAAATCTGTCTCGCAATAGTTGATTTGAAAAAGACGCTAACAGTTTACTCACCTTCAGTAACTACAAGGAAGACTTTTCCCGTCCACGTACTTTTTTTAAAAGTAAGGTGTCACCAAGTTTATCGTTGAAACCGAATGATGGATTGCAGTGAACAGTGACATACTGGAAGTGGACAAGTTAAGTTACGCGGCGCATTATGGTGATCACCTCGCGACACTGTCCTGATGAAAATGTATTCCGTGGCCAGCGCACCAACCGGATTGGACCTAACTGCACTGTGGCACGTGTTAACTATCTCGCCCACTACCAGTTATCACATGGGAGACGCACGAGGAATGCCAACCAGCTGTGCAGTGTTTGCAGTCACTGACTCAGCGCCTCAGCAACGGCACTTACATCAGTGAAGACGATCACTTTCAGTCATTCCGTTAAAAGGAACCACTCATAGGTACTAATACGCAATAAATGCGGGTATGAATTTCAGTTGTTCTTCATTTAAAATATGTAACAGTTCTACTAAAGAAACAGCCCACGCCACACTTGTGCGTCTAATTTGGGAGTATTTCTGCCCATTGTGAGATCCCCACCAAGTGGGACTCACGGACGATTTAGAGTAAGTTCAGAGAAGGGCAGCTCTTTTTGTATTATCGCAATTTAGGAGTGATAGGGTCATGGTAATGAAGCAGGACTTGGGGTGGAAATCATTACAAGAAAACATTTATGCGTTGCGGCGAGATTTATTTGCGAAATTTCTTTCTCCGACTTTCTCTTCCGAATGCACCCACATGCATAGCTAGACATGATCATCGCAATAAAATAAAATCATATCGAAAACTGAAAGATTTTGGTGTTACTTTTTCCCGCGCGCTGTTAGACAATGGAACGGTAGAGAAATATCATAAAAGCTGTTCGATGAACCCTCTGCCATGCACTTCCACATGAGTTCCAGAGTATTTATGTAGCTGTAGATGTCTTGCTTGTAGTCTTTTGTATCAGGGTCTTTGGTCGACGTTTGTTTGTTCGTTGAAAATCACTTAGCAGAAACCAGGCAAAAACCGAGCGAAGATCATGAGACAGATGCCAACAAACAGTACTTCAACTAGTAGCTAAAACATCCAAGCAGTTTAGTCTTATTCATAATTCTTTAATTGTTCGGGATTCGTCTCCTTGATTACGTAGTTAAATCACGTCTCTTCTCAAAGTCTCTCATAAAGTAATCGGTTTAGACACAGCCTCTTTCACACTTGGCTTCTGTGACGATATTTTACATAAGATTTTGAGGTGCATTTGTTTTGGTTTGTTTTTATCTCCTGGCCTGGTATCGGGTATTCGGCTTCTATGCCGGTACGTCGTCTCCTGTTGCTCTGGATACACGTTAATTGCTCAGGAGGTCCTCGTATAACTGTGTTCGAAAGAAACGCGAGTGTTGTGTTCAGTGTAGGAGGTTTCAGAGCTTGTGTAAAAGAATACCCGAGGATCAAGTAAGCACTTGATTAAATTAGAGAGGCTGCTCTTCCTTCAGGGGAGAGTCAGTCACGAACTGCTGCGCTGCTGACGATGTCTGCTCAACTCACAGAGATCTGAATGGTGCCGCAAGTCAAAGTAACGTTAAAGTAAGGTGATTCTGATTTCAAAAACCTTTTTAGGCTCCTCGCTTATACTTCCTTTCTCTTTCTGGTTCAAACCTTTCACTGTGTGTATACCTGTATCAGAACAGAGCACTAAAAATTATGCCACTGCTACAGTTCACGTTATTTACCCTTCATAATGGGCTTTAAATGCTCTCTATCCATGTCATTTTGCCGATAATGTTGACGTACAGATTATGTGACTGAACGCTCAGTCGCGTATTTTCAAAGAGGTATAGGTCTACATCTATTGAGAAATCTTGCAATGCCTCTCATCGGCAGAAGGCAAACACGTGATTTTTAATTCTGCTGCGCGCCCTCTCGCTATTGCCCGTCGGTCTTCGGAAAAGACTCCAACGAACTAAGAAGCGAGATACGTTTTGCATAATAGTTCGCGACCGGTAACGCATGTTTTAGTTCGCGACCGATTTCACATATTTTAGTTCGCGACCGATTGTACATATTTTAGTTCGCGACCGATCGCGCATATTTTAGTTCGCAGCTCGGCCGCGAAGTAGGTTGCTCTTTTTAGTTCGTCCGCTCTTTTTGGTTTTTGCTACCGCTACTAAAAGAGCTCTTTTGTTATGACACCTTTATTTATATAATGATCAGTGTTGCCCAAGCGTGTGCTATTACCTGTATTTTTGGGTAGTGTCTATGAAAATACAGCTGAGCTGCATCTCAGCTCGAAATGACGGCAACTGGCAGAAGGTAATCACGCTATTCTGCGCGCTCTCGTGTCCTCTTGCTGTTACCCGTCAGTCTTCTGAAAAGGAGCGGACGAAGTAAGAGGCGAGGGATCTGTGAACTAATTCGCGTAGTTCGCCTGTCGGAGCGCTGTTCCGAACTAGTTCGTTCGCAAACTACACAAGACTACTGTCCACTACCTGAAATGTCCTGAGCTCTGCTCAGAAGTCAACACATTCCCTGTCACAAACTAGCGCGTTTGATCAGAGGGCTGAAAACTTACTTTTTGGATGCGGCACGTACAGTTGAAATGTACAGAGTGGGGCCCCGTAGGTTACAAGCTTCCTAGGGTTTTATTTGCGGACGGAGAAGTTAGTACTGCTTCCTCCCACAAGTCCCCTAAAACCTCCGCATCCTTGCGGATGCTGTTGCGTAGTAGTGTGCGTTTGTACCGCTCTACAGTACGCACGAGGTGCTGTAGTTGCTTTCCAAGAATTTATGGAAAGCATAGAGTTCTGACTAACCTGTTGTCTTCTCTAGTTGTGTCCCCAGCGCAGAAGACAGCACACAGGTCGTTGGTTCTTGTACAGCATACAAGTGAGGCTAAAATAAGTTCTGAATGATGGAAGCATAAGAAGCGACTCGCGAGATTTTTAAATGTCAGGGAAGCCATTTATTAAGTAAATAATAAAAAAATGACCAACTATTGTTAATATGATACGGCCTATGCTGCCCATAGTTCATGTTGAGACCTCGACTTTTATCACATTTACGCAAATCTTTACTCATGACTGGCGCGGTCCAGCGCGTATAGTGGTCAGCTCGAGACTGAGACTGCAGCGCGTTGCGAGAGGGCACCAGCCGCTCTATTTCGCGCCAAAACATGGCCGTCGCGCGCCTTCTGCAAAATCGCTCTTCTCTTGTTACAATAAGAAAAGGCACCTTAAACGTTTTAAATTGTCAAAATCTAGCCTGCCCTTGAGAGATATTTATTACAAATTCTCAGCTCTGAATAATTAATATTTAGTATATAATAAACAAAAGTAATTTCAAAAGAAATCACGTGACGTGAAATGCAGCAGCCAATGCGAGGAGAGCACCAGTAACATAGGCGGGCTTTCCCACGGGAACCAGCACCTACTGCGCCATATGCTACTGCTCCCCACCCCACATTTCAACATATGCTGCACTTCCGTCTCCCTTCTGAGTTTAAGATACGTACGATGTTAACAAAGAAACGGCCAGCGGCCAGAAATATGAAGTTGTCACAGGCCAGGAATAACACAACGTTCCTTGCCACAAACTCGCGCGTTTGATCAGAGGGCTATAAACTTACTTCTTGGATGCGGTTCGTACAGTTGAAATGTACATAGTGGGGCCGCGTGGGTGTAGCTGCATTGTCTAAGGCTTCACGCCACGGACTGGGCGGCCGCTTCCGCCGGAGGCTCTAATCCTTTCTCGAGCGCGCATTATATAATGTTTGTGTGTGTTGTCCTTATTGTAAGTCCGTTTTAGTAGTTTGTAAGTGTAGGGGCCCACGATCAAAGCAGTTTGTTGAACATTTAATAGAGTGGGTTAGAAAACGATGGTCAGAGGTGAGAAGGAGACACACTGTAGGGAAGAAATACATCATAGCTGGGACGCGCTGCACATTAAGGCTGTATCAGAATACGAGACACACGCCGACCAAGAGGCCACTCCAAAGCCGGCGTGCGCGGCGAGGCAATCGGGCATCGGCGGCCGGTAGCCGGATGCGTGTGCTAATGGAGCGCGAAATCGCCCTGGCAGTGCAGTGTGCAGGCAGTGGAGGCGGCCATCGGCGCACGCGCCACTGCGCCCCTGATTAACGGCGCGCTCTCCGCCCCGTGACACCGCGCCACCGCCGGTCACCCCAGTCACCCCACCTGTCACACACCGCCGGTATCACGACACGGCCGACACGCCCCATTAACTCACCATTGACGGCCTGTTCGTCCTACATCTACATGGGATACTCTGCAAATCACACTTAAGTGCCCGGCAGAGGGTTCATCGAACCACAGTCAAGCTATTTGTCTCCCAATAAATTCTCGAATGAAATGAAATGAAATGATTGTTAAGCTTAAGCAACTTAACTACGGGGTCATCAGTCCCTAAACTTACAAACTACTTATGAACTACCTACAACTAAGGATGGCACAAATATCCATGCCCTAGGGGGGGGGGGATTCGAACCCCCGACCGTAGTGGCCGTGCAGACCGTGACTGAAGCGCCTCAGTCCCCTCGGCCACCGCGGCCGGCCATTCTCGAATAGCGCACGGGAAGAAATAACACCCGAATCTCTCCGTTCGAGTTCTGATTTCTCGTATTTTATTCTGATGATCATTTCTACCTATGTAAGTGGGAGTCAACAATATATTTTCGCATTCGGAGGACAATGTTGGCGATTGGAGTTTCGTAAGTAGCCCACGCCGCAGCGATAAGCGCCGTTGATGTAATGATTCCCACCCTGCCGGCTGTGGTGGCCGAGGTGACTGAGGCGCTCCAGTCATGGTCAGCACGGCCACTACGGTCGGGTGTTCGAATGCTCCCTCGGGCATGGATATTTGTGCCGTCCTAGTTCGTAAGTAGTTCATAATTAGTTTGTACGTTTAGGGACTGATGACCCCGTAGTTAAGTCCCATAAGATTTACAAACATTCGAACATTTTTTGATTCCCACCCCAGATCCTGGTTCGTTTCCGTTACGCTGTCTCCCCTGTAACGTGACAATACGAAACGAGCTGCCCTTCTCTGGACTCTTTCCATGTCCTCCGTCAAACCCACCTGATAAGGATCCCTTACACGGCAGCAATACTCCTAGGAGCTGGGGGCTCATTGTGCTGTGTACTTCTACATTTACCTATACACCCTGCAAGTCACATGGCAGAGGGTTCACCGAAACGCTTGTTGATACTTCTCTACCGTTCCAACCTGTAAATGGCGCGCGGAAAAAAGAAACACTTCAATCATTGTTTTCCATCTGATTTCTCTTATTTTATTACCAACAAAATATGTTCGCATTCGGAAGCGCAAGTCTGCGAAACAAGTAATTCAGGGAAAATACGAAAAACATAAGTCTGGATGGCTAGAGTCTGGTCTGAACCGCCGTCCTTCCCAATGCGAGTCCAGTGTGATACCACTGCGCCACCTTGCTCGGAGTTCTTTATAGTCAAGTTGCGAATTGAATGAATGTATGAATGTTACATATCATTTGCATTTTTATTTATGCTTTATTTTGTTTGGATACTGTACTTGAAATTTTGTACATTATGCAAGACAACCGTATTTCTTATATATTCTCTGGGAAGTGTAACATGTTTTTAGGGGAAAAAAAAGAGAGAGAGATTGACAGAGAGAAGGGATAAGAGAAGTACTAACTCAACGCTTCAAATAATAAATAAATACCCCGGCAACGCCGGGTTTTGAGCTACAGTAGAACCCCTCTAATCCGTCAACTTCGGGACCAGGACCATGGTCGGAACGAAAAAAAAGGTCGGATTATCCGAAAAATCTAATACTTATCGCAGAAATATAAAAAGACATTTAGTACAAAAAATTACACGATTTAAGAACTAAAAGACGTCTTCAGTAATATAAAAAGATGTTTTCTACACAGTTTAAGTAAAAAAAAAAAAAAAAAAAAAAGTCTGCACACACTATAATGTGTATTGGTGTTAAAAGGAAAAACGACAAACAAATTTCAGTACTCGACTGTACTTGCTGTAGAAACAAATCGGACACCATGACGAGTTTTCCAACGATCAAACCAGCCTTCACTGGCAGGAAATTTACTTTCTGCTTCCAGTTTATTATGCAAAACTATCGCTTTCTCTTTGAGAATTGGCCCGGATATTGAAGTTGCATTCCTTGATAAAACCACGTCCATAATGCGTTATCAAGCAGTTCAAGTTAGGCTTTTGTGATGTTTTGCGATTCTTCAAGTGTTTCCACCATCAATCGTAACTGTATAGGATTCAATGTCTTTTCCGATTCTTCCTCCAATCCTTAATTCATTCAGTTCCTTTGCATTTTTTTCTGAACGATTCTCCTTTGTCAAGTCTTTGTAGCACCGCTAATTTTTCATTTAGTTAAAGTGTTACGGGTTTTTGCGTTTGAATTAAGACACCTTGAAAAACAGACAACGATACGCACAATGAATGTAATAAGTACTGTAGAGAACACGGAATAAAGCAAACAACGACGTTTTTTAATCCCAAGAAAGGATAAAACTGCACAATTACGTACAGTATAACACCATACACAGCGGTAGACACCGCAACAATGGCCTGACAGGCGTCCAGCCAGTGACAAGTCGGCACAGGCTGGAGAGCTTGAGCATTGTCGGACCAACCGGAATGACGGACCATTCAAGGTGGGATTAGAGGGGTTCTACTGTAGTCATTTATAAAAATAAGTAACAGCAGGAGCTCTATAACACTTCTCTGTGGAACTCCTGTTCTACTCTAAGAATTTACGTCAATCAAAGTGTACTGTGCCCTTACTGACAGGAACTCACGAACCCAATCACACAACTGTGGCAATACTCCATAAGCAGGCAATTTGGAAGACGCTTGTGAGGTACGGTGTCCAAAGCCTTCCGGAAGTCTAGAAATATGAAATCGTTCGGGACCTCTTGTCCATAGCATTCATCACATGTTAGTAAGTGTATGGGTAAACCCGGCAATGTCAGCAGTAACTAAGCATTCTGAGTAACAGGAAAGTACAAAACTAGACTGGGATCTAGTTCTCCGTGGTGGAATGGCCGAGCGGTCTAAGGCTGTGTTTATAGGTCGCAGTTGCTCCGTGGCGGAGGAATCACAGCGGTTTGCCAGTACGCTGTTTCTCATAAGGCAGCGTGGGAGCTGTTAATAGGCGCGGCTGCGGTAGCGACCCCTCCGCTCTTCCGTTGCGGCGTCAGAATACCAGCAGCTGCACGGTGCACTCCCGAACCGTTTAGACGCGGCTAATGCGGCTGTTCTGTTCAAAATCAAATGTTTGTTAAGCTTATGGGACTTAACTACGGGGTCATCAGTCCCTAAACTTACAAACTACTTATGAACTACTTACAAACTAGGACGGCACAAATATCCATGCCCGAGGGGGGATTCGAACCCCCGACCGTAGTGGTCGTGCTGACCGTGACTGGAGCGCCTCAGTCTCCTCGGCCACCGCGGCCGGCGGCTGTTCTGTGCGCCCATTGTCTGGCCGACAGGTGGGAACAGGGTGCTCAAGGTTACTGCGGCTGAACAGCCTGCTGTGTTAGTCTAGTGACAAGCGGAGCCTCCGCACAATCACAGCGGTTGCTCCGCCGCTGAGAAACCACAGGCTACTGCTGTGGAGCGCGCGATTGCTCGCCGTCGGAGGTTCGAGTCGTCCTTCGCGCGTTTGTGTGTGTGTGTGTGTGTGTGTGTGTGTGTGTGTGTGTCTGTGTGTGTGTGTTGTCCTTAGCATAAGTTAGCTTAAGCAGGTTGGAGACTGACAATCGAAGCAGTTAAGGCCCTTCGATTTATAAACATTTGAACATTCTTGAACTACTTCTGTGCAGCGCTATAGTGTTTGTCGCCGTTCGACTAGCTCCTGAGTCTGTTGTTTACACACAAGATGCTACTGTTGTTCATGCTTTAGTTCGGAGACTGGTTTGATGCAGCTCTCCACCCTGTTCTATCCTGTGCAGAATCAACGAAATTGTAGAAAAAACAACATTTTTATTAGGAGAAAAAAATATAGATATTGAAATGTAAGATTTGATATTTTTTACGCTTGTAAAATACATAATAGGTGGCATTAAATAGGTATAGTAGAGGAGCCATCCTGTCGTACATATCTGGTAAAAATTTAGCCTGCTTCAAATGTATAACATGCGATTAAATGGTACCTCAATTTGAGTAAGCATTTTGAGAAAAAAAAATTGCATTAATTTCTTTGTAATTTTTTAATAACCCTAATCAGGTTCAAAATATTCAAAATACTTCTGTTGTGTTGTTGTTGTGGTCTTCAGTCCAGAGACTGGTTTGATGCAGCTCTCCACAATACCCTATCCTGAGCAAGCCTCTTCATCTCCAAATAAGAACGGCAACCTACATCTGTCTGAATCTGCTTATTGTATCCATCTCTTGGTCTTCCTCTGCGGTTTTTACCTCACACACTTTCCTCCAACGCTAAATTCACAATTCCTTGATGTATAAGAATGTGTCCTACCAATCTATCCCTTCTTTTAGTTTGCCTGAAATTTTTGTTTTCCCCAATTCTGTTCAGTACCTCCTCATTAGTTACGCGATCCACCCACCTAATCTTCAGCATTCTTCTGTAGCACCATATTTCAAAAGCCTCTAGCCTCTTCCTGTCCTCACTGTTTATCGTCCATGTCTCACTCCCATACAAGGCAACACTCCATACAAATGCCTTCAGAAAGGACTTCCTTAGGCTTAAATCAATATTCGATGTTAACAAATTTCTCTTTTTCAAGAACGCTTTTCTACCCATTGCCATTCTGCATTTTATATCCTCGTACTGCAACCATCATTTGTAATTTTACTGCCCAAGTAATAAAACTCATCTACCTCATTTATTGCTTCGTTACCCAATCTAATTCCAATTGAAAATACTTCTAATTTGTTTAAAAAGTATGCTACATTGCCTGATATCAACAATAAATCTGTAAATCATATGCATTACAAACAGTGCCTGATAATTTTTTTTTTTTTTTCCCCACGAAAATGTATTACAAAGAGAACAGTGAGCAACCGGAAACTAAGCAAAATATGACGAGTAAACATGCAATTATTTTTAGATACGGTACAGTGCATCACTCGCTAGGTCCATTAATGACAGACCATATACTACTCACGCTCCCTGCTTCGGACACAGAGGCATAAAATCTCATGTGACCATTCTCGCGCAGCAGTGCTAAGTGGGAGAGCCATGCGCCACTGTAACACGACTCTCCTCTGGGTAACATTCCGCCCGTTTTGCCAGCCAACCGGCCACATAATTAAAAATAACGAATAACGCGGGGATAATAAAAACAGGCGAATGAAACGTGGGAGGGGGTGGGCAGCTGCGGGCGCAACCGCAATCGCTGGCCGGCCGGCGGACGCGCATAAAACACCGGCGGGCGGGCCTTTTGTCGCGCTGCCGCCACTCCTGTGTTTTAATCCCGCGGCCGCGAATTAAAGGCGGAGGTAACAGCTTTGTGTAGGCGGGCCTGTCAATAGCCCGTTAATCAGCCGCGCTGCTCTGATGGCTGGCTATACTACGGTCCAGACCAGAGACCATTCTCTCCTTTGCCGGCCGCCAAATCCACCGCCTCGCACTAATTGCGCCATTTTTCCCAGTTACTGCGGGAATACCTGCTGGCTAATAAATTGTCACAGCTCCCTGCAGGTTTTTACTCAGGTAACTACCGAAGCTGTGCGAGTTTTGGACGATGCAGGCTGTCAACAGACAAGCAGCGCGTAAAAGAAGTAAATCCTCCGTTTATAGAGACTTGGAACATAGGTATCGAAATGAAGACGAAACAATTAAGCTATGACCATAAAACTTGATGTGATTTTAGTTCTTCTCTACTTTCTCAGCGGTCAACCGGCTTATAAAGCCTCGATGGAGTGGCCGAGCGCTCTAACAAGGAGACCACATGGGTATCGCATTTTAAAATTTATTTTTATTTATGGTACGTGAAGTACACAACTTAAAAATAACAAACAGCCAAAGCCATTCGACGCAATTCTAAAAAATAATCGGAATTTTTTTTTAATTTTTTTTATTTTTTTAAGGGACTCTAGTTATCCTATCAGTTCCTAGGCTTGCAAACTAATTTAACTTATGCTAAGGACAACACAGACACCCATGCCCGAGGGAGGACTCGAACCACTGACGGCGAGCAACCGCAAAGTATAACCAGTTGCAGCATCTGTCTGTGTAGCTCAGGTGGTAGTGTTTGTTCAAATGTTTGTATAGCTTATGGGACTTAACTACTGGGTCATCAGCCCATCGGTCGGGGGTTCCATTTGAAACATCAGCCCATAAAATTAAAAACTACTTATGAACTAGCTTATCCTAAGGACGGCACAAATATCCATGCCCGAGGGGGGATTCGAACCCCCGACCGTAGTGGCCGTGCAGACCGTGACTCGAGCGCCTCAGTCCCCTCGGCCACTGCGGCCGGCAGGTGGTAGTGTTCTGGCCTTACAACCATAGAGTCGGTGGTTCAAATCACTGTGCGACAAACATTATTTTTCGTTTTCGAATTAAGTTATGTAAAACATTTTTGGGATCTCTAATTCCACGTGTTGTCCGCATTTGTTTATGTGTATGTAGACGAGCTGAAAACGTTGTCTCGAAAAACGATGGCTGAGAAGGTTAGTTGCATGGAAAGCCATTAGTACCTATGGACATGACTTTCCAAAAAGTGTCGTAGCTCTTCACAAACTGAACATTCAAAGACTACCGTCATCAACTATCATCAGTGAAGCCAATACTGCAATAAATGCAACTTAAGTTTTTTTTTATTGAAACCATTATTAACGACATTCTATATAATATACAAAATTACGAATAAACACAAATACGTGCTCTTTTCTCATACCTTTGAAATTAAAATTGTGGAAGTAATCGAACACAACGAAAAAAAAAAAGAAATGTCACGCGCAGATTCGAACCAATGACCCTAGGGTTGTAAAAACAGGACGCTACCACCTGAGCTACACCAACAGACGCTGTAATTAATTTAACGATTGGTACTTAAAGCTTATTTTCAAAACTTCAAAGTCACCCGAGGCTAACGAGACAGACAGGCCGCGGCGCGCACATGTCACGTGATCAAGCTAGACCTGAGCAGACGCTATCGCTAGTTGAGTGGCTGGCCGCTATGAGGCAGTGGGCAGCGGCCGGCCAGTCAGCTAGCGACGCGCCAGCTCAGGTCTACTTTTGATTAACAATCGCCGCCGCCCATCTGACGCTTCACCACACAAATAACGTCACAAAACGCAACTTCGGAGGCACATGCACCGTCCCTACTGGCGAACCGACAGGTCAAAGTGCAATGTGGCAGGGCACACGCAGAGGCCTCTAACGGACGACTGCAGAGTTTTGCAGATGCGGGAGTGTCACTAGTGCAATAAGGGATCTTTACATTATCTTTCATACGGTTTTGGTGTATATGTGTTTGTTCGAGGCCAAGTACTTTCCTTGTGAGTCGTAGCCCACTGCCGGCCGTTGTCGCCTCACTGCGGACTCGCAAGGCTTACAAAGCAGCCTTCAGGTCGTGAAAATTCATCAAGTGGACGATTTGAGTTCGAACCTCCATCCAAGAAACGTTTTATTTCATTATTTTATTCTTGCTGACCGTCTGCTTATTTGTGTACAAACAATACGGCAACAGCCATAGTCTGCTTTTCCATGAAGAATCCTGTTCCCCGCATTTTCAAAGTATATTTATATAATCTTTATACATCTTACTGAATCTCCTAATTTTATAATAAAATAGTATTTTACGCTTTAATTAGTCTAATTACAAAATAATAACAGGAATACGGGCTCGTATAAAGTTTTTTAATTTTTTGTCTACTCTACAGTGTATTCAAAGTCGATCAAAATCTAAGTGTATACCTTTGGTTGGTCAAATTTCTCAGAGACTGTCTGTCAATTCCTTTTTGAGATTCAGATTTCTTTGAGCATACTTCAGCAGAGTCGAATCCAGGATTTTGCTCGTGCAGGGGGGTGGGAGTAGCTAAGAGCTATATCGTGGCACCGTTCTGTCTACAAATTTTCTGTAGTATACAAAGTTTCTACAACTGTACCAAATACATATTTCGGGACAGTAAAGTCTAGCTCACCCCTCCCATTTTTCTCAGGAAACAGCTGCAAGTCTGGGGGCGGGGGGATTGTTTCTTTTCCTCCTGGATTCGCCTATGAAAACCCTTTGCCTCGTGTCTACGATGTAACATTGTCGTACTCTTCTGCGGTCTCAGTAGACATTGTTGCCGCGCTGTTTCCCTTCAGATGCAGAAAAGGAACTAACGCGCTACATATGAACGGGCTGCACCATTTTGTTTTAGGTCTTTCAACGGCGTGCTGCGGTAACGTGGCACGGGCATTTTTTACTTTGTACGGGCGCTGCAGACAGGTACATAGAAACCGACGAGAAACGAATTACGTAACTTTTTCTTTGTGATAATTAAAACGCTGTGGCCAGGGGCCGCAGGTTGGTGACGGCGTCAGAGCTGCGGTGGCGTGGTGGGCGGTGGCAGGCTGGCGCAGTTTTTGCTGGCAGACCGCGACTTCTTTGCCGCCCCTACCTGTGTCCCGGCAACCGGTTCCCGGCCTTTGTCACAGCCAGCCTTGTTGTGGTGTTTGCCCCACTGCAGTTCCCGTTGACCCGCTGGCGACCTACGCTGCCGCTGCGGGGATTACGGCGCGACCAAGTCCACGGCTTATTATTTTATCAACTCTGTTTCGTATCGGTTTTTCGCAGGTAATCTTTATTTACGAGGACTAATCGACAAGTAAGCTTCTTGACGCTGTAAACCATACAGCGGCGTTAGTAAAGAAAATTTATTAGAGAAATTTAAAACCGCGGCTTTGCGTTACCTCTTACCATCGTCATCATTCAGACTGGAGCACTAATCCTGTATTTTAACGAGTTGACACATCCTCTCTGTCAGTGGTGCCGACTCCGTGGGTGCTCGGGCGCAGGACGGAATCCTCCCAACGGCAGGTAGGCGATCAGGGGACAGGACTGAATCCTCCCGAACTAGCACAATGGCACCTCCAGCAGGGACCAGCCCCCAGACCCCACCCCCGCCCCAAGCCGTTTCTGGCCGTACTTGTCACTTCAGTCACAGACAAATATACTTACTCTGTGCTTCAGTCCACGGCGCCTCCGACGCCCTTGGAGTTTCAGTCAGTAGAAATGAAGGGGAAGTGTTACTTCTGAAAGGTGACACTTTCGGATTTCAGAAATTGTTGTAAAGTGGTGTAGCGCGATGGACGTGCAACATTAAGGGTTGCAAAAGTTTTATTAAATCAATTTCTGTTGAGAAGTTGGTTGTTGTGGACATTCATGAAGACCACAACCAGCAGAACTGCAAGAAATTTAATAAATGAAATAAAGCTTCTAGTGGGAATCGAACCCGAGTCGCAAAAATAGCAGTCTGTTCGCTTACCTACAATGCCCCAGCACCTCATTTAAGAGTATTGCTCATAATACATACAATATCCGTGAACGTCTTTCAGGAGTATTCCCTATTTTCCGATTTCCTATTAAGGGAAGTTTTATTAGAAACTACAGATGTTCATAACTTGCTTCTATTCACGTTAAGTCAAGCCAGTTCAATGAGACTCATGTCCCGCTCTCCTGTTGAAAGAAGAATTTATTCTTCCTTAGGAAAAAAATTAGCCTGCCTTGTCCTCTGTTCACAAATTCAACACTGTATCAAATAAACGTGTATACCAACTGCTGAAAACATTGCACAGATTTATCAATTGCGAGTAAAACGTAATCTTTTGATTGTTAGAACCAAAGTGATATTACTGTACGTTTACTCTGACTCTAAAGTTAACTGGGGCTTAATTCTCATCTTTACTGTATAATATAGGAACATACACTGGAACATATGCTAGATAGCTTTGCTTGCCTGGAATATTCATAAATAGTCCAGTCAAATAAGCCGAAAAAAGGCGTCAACCTCGGAATAAGAGGTAACAAGCTGAATATTTGAATAAACCTTTGTTTTGGCATTCTAAATGATGTGTCAAAAGTCTCATAAAATCTCGTGACCGCGTCTTAAGTAATTAAAGGTCAAAGGTCACGAAAATAAATTTTTCGCAAATATCTCGCTTCCTATGCGTTAAATGGTATTTGCCTCTCGGATAAAAGTTGTAGAGCATGAAATTCTCTACAATTTTTGTTTTAAACATGTTTTGTGCAATTCATCGTTTTTTAGATAGAGCGCACAGCTCACAGCGCTCAGACATATAAGACGTAATACGAGGTCAGCTGCGAATCACAGTGAATGGTAGGGTGTTTAAAGTTAATAAATCATTGCAACAATTATAATAACAAACCTTCATTATTTATGAATTGTGTTCAATATTTCATAATATTATTCATAAATCAAAAAGATTTGTTTGATAATATTTACTTATTTCTTGAAATTATAAAGTTATGAAGCCAAACACTTCAAGTATATTTCAATTATATTCTAATATACCTTAATTATGTTTCATGTAGAAAAGAATACAATTAAGATATATAAGAAAATAAAATATGCTTGAAGTATTTGGCTTCATAACTTTATAATTTCAAGAAATAAGTAAATACTATCAAACAAATCTTTTTGATTTATGAATAATATTATGAAATATTGAACACAATTCATAAATAATGAAGGTTTGTTATTATAATTGTTGCAATGATTTATTAACTTTAAACACCCTACCATTCACTGTGATTCGCAGCTGACCTCGTATTACGTCTTATATGTCTGAGCGCTGTGAGCTCTATCTAAAAAACGATGAATTGCACAAAACATGTTTAAAACAAAAATTGTAGAGAATTTCATGCTCTACAACTTTTATCCGAGATACAAATACCATTTAACGCATAGGAAGCGAGATATTTGCGAAAAACTTATTTTCGTGACCTTTGACCTTTAATTACTTAAGACGCGGTCACGTGATTTTATGAGACTTTTGACACATCATTTATAATGCCAAAACAAAGGCTCATGCAAATATTCAGCTTGTTACCTCTCATTCCGAGGTGAAACCCTAATTGGACTGGACTAAAAGGTCTAGCCACACACTCTGGTCTCGGGCCGCCACCAACTACCTGCTGACACAGGTTATGGGAGGATTCAGTCCCGTCCTTTTCCACGCCCTTGCAGGCTCGGGAGGATTCAGTCCTATTTTTCTGACCGCGGGAGGAATGGATCCTACGCCCGGGTGCTCCGGTCCTCGTGCACCCCTACGAGGCTCTGAGGGTGCTCTGCAGAAGCAAAGTAGAATAAATAAAATAACAGAAAAACTGGGGAAAAGTCAAAGCTGTCAGTCATGTGAGTTTTGACTTCGAATTCTCGCAAGCGTGGCCTACCCAGCAGGCTGTTCCAGCGGTTTGGCCCTTGGATGCCTTTTGGCGTGGATGTGTGGTAAGGGGGGGGGGGCACTGTCTCCTGGCATGAAATCGTAACTGTTGCTACAATCCGACTTCAGTGAGAGCCTTGGTTACTCGTGGAAGATCCATTAATTATGTATTGAGATGGTTGGACACTCGCATTGCCTTTAATGTCAAATTACGTAATTAGCTAAAGAAGCAAAACACAGCGTCATTACACACCTCTTCACGCAAAACAACACGAGCAGATAGAAGGCGAAGCACGAGATTTAATAACCAGGCTTACGAATGCATAAGTGACACAAAAGTGAATTCAGAAAAGATTTTTCACTGTTCTTAGCGTCCTGTCTGCTGAAACAGTTCAGCTAGATGCTGTAACTGTGTGTGTTTTATATGTCTTGTCAGGCCATAAATATTCACCACTCCAGATGGCCTAGGAAAGATGTGTAAAGGGATCATGCAGAGAAAGGCGAAAACGTTTTTTAGTTTGATCAGTCGCGAAAAGGTTTTTAAAGATTTTTGAGGTTTTCTTTACTATTTGTCAGGTAATATCTCTCATTTTCGAAATGGAAGGGATAGAGCCGCGGTGGAATGGCCGAGCGCTCTAAGGCGCCTTGGTGCGGAGCGCGCGTTTGTCCGCCGCTGGAGGTTCTAGTCCTCCCCCGGGCATTTGTGTGTGTGTGTGTGTGTGTGTGTGTGTTATCCTTCGGTCGTTTTCAAGCACTCCGTAAGCCTACGGACTCATAACCACAGTAGTTAAATCCCATAGATTTACAAACACTTGAACATTAGAAGTGCATTGTCGAAAAGATTAAAACTCTGTATCAGATGTAGCATTCCTAACTGACACAACTTGCACTGTTACTAACTAAATTCATCCTTGCAAGGCGAAGAGCTTCTAATAGTAAAGATGTACCACCCAATCTAAACATTCGTGCAGTAGTTACGTCTGTCTGAGAGGTACATAAGTTACGAAATTTCTACATTCTCCAGGTCACTGACTTCTTTAAATAGATGATCTATATCTTTTTTCTCTAGACATGAAGTTATACACAGTTATTACTAATGACGGAGTAACAAATAGGCCTATAACTGGGGCTTCTTCTAGGTTGCAAGCAAAAATCAGAGAAATTGAGCGACGAGCTCTGTTAAGTTCACTGCTTGGCCCATTGTTTGAACGGACTCAAAATCCCCCAAGGCAGTCTTATAATAGTTTCCACAACGAAACCCTGTCACGTAACTTGGTAGAAAATCCGAAGAAATTCTGGTCGTATGTAAAGTCTACTAGCGGCAAAACACAATCAATACCTTCACTACGCGATAGCAATGGTGATGCAACTGATGACAGTCTCCTAAAACAGAATTGCCTAACACATTTTTCCGAAATTCCTTCACCGAAGAAGACGAAGCAAATACCCCAGAATTCGTATCAAGGACAGCTGCCAGCTTGCGTAATTGAGAAGTAGATAACCCTTGAGTATTGAAGCAACTTAAATAGGTCCGATTGTATACCAATTAGGTTCGTTTCAGAATGTGGGCATATTTTGACGCATACCTTGTGGTCCAATATAACCGTTCGCTCTGTGGAAGATCCGTACCCAAAGACTGAAAAGTTTGACGGATCACTCAAATATTCAAGAAACGTAATAGGAGTGATCCTCAATGCTGCAGGATCTAAGGACATATACTTTCCCCAAATATTATGAACTACTTGAAGAGAATGATCTGTAAACTCATAGCCAACACGGATTCAGAATATATCGTTCTTGTGAGATACAGCTAGCTGTTTCCACACATGATGTGATGAGTATTATAGAGAAGAGATGTCAAATAGAGTCCCTATTTCTAGATTTTCGGAAGACCTTTTAGGCTGTAACCCACAAGCGTCTTCTAATCAAATGGCATGTTTATGGAATATCGCCACAGGTGTGCGATTGGATTCCTGATTTCCTGTCAGAAAGGACGCAGTACAGTGTAATTGGTAGAAAGTCATCAAGTAGAATACTGCTCGCCGGCGTGGGATCCGTACCAGGTGGGGTTGATAGAGGAGGTAGAGAAGATTCAACGGAGGGTAGCGCACTTCGTTGCAGGATCATTTGGCTATCGTAAAAGCTTTACGGAGAAGATTTATTAACTCCAGTGGAAGACTCTGCAAGAGAGACGCTCTGTAACTCGGTACGGGCTTTTGTCGAAGTTTCGAGAATATAGCTTTACCGAGGATTCAAGCAGTATATAGCTCCCTCATACGTATATCTCGCGAAGAGTACATGTGGATAAAATCAGTGAGATTAGAGCCCACGCAGAGGCATACCGACAATCTTTCTTTCCGCGAACAATACGAGACTGGAGGCGGAGGGAGAACCGATAGTGGTGGTACTCAAGTTACCCCATGTCACACACCGTCAGGTGGCTTGTGGAGAATGGATGTAGATGTAGCACACATCTGATATCTGGCGTTCCCCAGGGTAGTTTTATAAATCAAATGTTTGTAAACCTATTGGACGAAGGTCATCAGTTCCAAGACTTACAAACTACTTAATTTAACTTACGCTAAGGACATGAGACACCCCCATGCCCGAAAGAGGACTCGAGTCTCCGACTGGGAGCAAGCGCGCGCTCCGCAGCAAGGCGACCTAGAACGCTCGGCCAATCCACTGCGGCGAAGTTCTGAAGGGCCACTACTGATTCTTATCTTTATACACAATTTAGGAGACAATGTGACCAGATCTCTTAGACTGTTCGTGGATGATGATGTAATTTATCGGTTGATAAAGTCACCAGAAGCTCAAAAGCAGTTGCAAAACGTTTTAGATCTTTCTGCGTGGTGCAAAAATTGGCAATTGATACTAAACAATGAAAGGTGGAAGGTCATTCAAATAAGCACTAAAAGAAAACTGTTAAACTTCATTTACACGGTTAATCAATCAAATGTACAGGCATTAAATTCAATTAAATACCTAAGAATTACAATTACGAACAACTTATATTGGAAATAACACATAGAAAATATTTTAGGGAAAGCGTACGAAATGCTATATTTCATTGGCCGAGTACTTAAAAGATGCCAAGTTCTACTAGAAAAACTGTTTACACTTGTGGGTTCTATTTTGGAACATTGCTGCGCGTTGTGGACTCCACACCCGGTGGAGGAATTTCAGAGAAGGGCAGATCGTTTTGTATTATCGCGATATAGGGAAGAGTGTGTCACGGAAATGATGCACGAGTTGGGATTGAAATCATTAAAAGAAAGGCGTTATTCGTTACACCGAGATCCATTTGCGAAATTTGACACCTACTTTCTCTTGCGAATGTTCACATATTTTATTAGCACCTACCTACATAAGGAGACATGATCATCATAATAAAATAAGAGAATTCAGTTCGAAAACGGAAAGATTTAGGTGTTCCTTTTTCCTGCGCGCTATTAGAGAATATAACTGTAGAGATATGTCATAAACGCGGTTCGATTAATCCTCTGCCATGCGCTTCATTGCAGGGTATTTATGTAGGTGCATATGAGACCCAACAGTTAATGAAAACTGAAAGTAAGAGTAGCCAGACTGATCTTAATACTATGAACAGGTCGCAAAATATGTATATTTATCAAATTTTCCCTTCGGTAATCTCAACCTGAACATAACGAAACACTATACAAGACTATACAGGTGGTAGTCAGTTATTCAGTAGGCTACTCGCTACTGTAAGTTTGCAACGAAAAATTCCACCCCTGAAGACTCCTTAAACGGTCCGGTCTTTCTGCTACCTGAGAGCAGAGTTACCGAATTCGATTGATGGATTAACTGACCTTTTAACAGTTCCCTTCTAGTGCTCATTAATAGTTGTCGAACTCCAGTGAGACCGAACAGTCAGCTCCACAACATTTTGAAGCCGGGATTCATTTGTTCAACCCAATGTTTTCCAGTCGTCTAGGGTGCAAGCGACATCGTCACGATATGCCACAGGATGGGTTTGACCGTTAGGAAAAGCATTCCAGCATTCCTCTCAGTCGTCTGTTGCCACAGCACATTAACGCCCTATTGTACCGCGCTGCCCAAACCGGTACGTTCGTCATACGTCGCACGTGGATTTCTGCGTTATTTCACGCAGTACTGCTTGTCCGCTGGAAAGGAAGGACCGAAAATCAGGGTTTGACGTCCGATCAACATTTTGGTCATTCGACACGGAGCCACAGACAAATATAGGCCTATACAGACGGGAAACCTCCGTAAGGGCCCGGTCCTACGCTCAGGGGTGCGGGGAGGGAGGGTTTCCAGCAGTTCCGTAAGGTGTCCCATGATGGCGCTGCGGTCAGAAGCAGCTCTTTAAACTGGCCAGAGCAGGCGGCAGGTAGCGGCTGTCCCCACCACCACCTCCCCTCAAATGCCAGCAAGCCGAACACAGCCGTGGCCTCGTGGCAGGCAGCACGAGCTCTCCCCTCAGCCTCCCTTCCACACTACCGTCTGACGTGCGAGAGGCACCCTAAGGGAACCGCCTGACACCTGCTAGCATCTTACGGAACTACCAGGGGAGCGTAGGACAGTGGTTTAGGGGGGAGGGGGGCTCCTCCTCTGCATGTATTACTCTGTGACGGAGCACTTGCTCGGATAGTTTTTGTCAGGTATGGGGAAGGAAATCGGCCGTGCCCTTTGAAAGGAGCCAACGCGGCGTTTGCCTGAAGTGATTTACGGTTTAGGGAAATCATGGGAAACCTAATTGAGGATGGCCAGAGGAAGATCGAATCGCCGTCCCGCTCGGTGCTTGTCGGAAGTACACTGCACTGGTTTCGTCGTCAGTACGCACGTAGCTAATAGCATTACTAGACAAAAGCGAAGGCCAGCGACAGTGACACAGAACGTTAACCTGCAGCCTGCGAGCACTCGTGGGTGGAAGACACATGGCTTTTGGAAGTTCGGCTTGTTGCGGGATTGGGGCATGGAGACGCAGTGTAATGGTTAATGCGGCGGATCGCGAAAAACTGCAAATTGTTGTTCGTTTCCCTGTCCGGTACTAATTGTCATATATCACAAATGAATCCCACAACTGAAGTCTAGCTAGATAGGTTCGCAGTAACGAACACATTTGTTTGTATTTGAGTTGTGTGTGGCGGAAATGTCACGCCACAGAAGCAGCAGCCTGTGCTGACACCTCGCGGCGTTCCCGGCAGTTTTCTGGACCCGCATACTGGTTGTTAATGTCGAAATCTGATAACCGAGCGCCGCCCCTCCCCCTTCGCAGTCTGCGTCTGCTGCTGCTGGAATCGGACCGACGGAAAGCGAGTTATGTTCGGCTGATTCTGTTTCGCGCTTCCGTCCGGCGGCAAAATGGGATTAAATCTTTTTTCTTCCTTTTCTTTTTTTGATTTTTTGTTGCTTTCATTTACCTAACTGGCTGACGTCCACTGTGCACTGGAATTACAGCAGTAGCTTCAAGCCCTTTTGGAAACAGTAATTTTTTGTCATTTGCGGGAGAATGTAGAAGGGCTGTTTCTTTTTTTAAGTTAAAAACTGGTTTTACTGTACTCCACGTGTCCACCAGTGCAACATGATTACTCCCAGTGCAACGTTCACAGTCCCATCAAGTGTCAAAAAGCAGGATCCACTGGGAAATCTATAGCGTACGCGCTACGGCGTGTTCGTAAAATAGTTACAAAATGTTCGTATAGGAAATTGTCATAGGAACTTCTTCTCTGGAGGATGTGAGTTATTCATCTGATGTTATCCACGTAAGCGGGCAAAATGGTGCAGTGCTTGAAATACTTGCAATTACGAGTTCTCCAGGATTACGTCTGTGTGTACAGACGCCTTGCCAAAAAAAAGATATTAAAAAAAGTGCACAGGCAATTCCCAAGAGCCTGAACGAGGATATGATAAAATCAGACCGAAAGGGAGATTAAACAACCAAAAAGCTAGAATTGGGAAAAGATAATGTTGTTTGTTAAGTTTATGGGACTTAACTGAGGGGTCATCAATCCCTAAACTTACAAATTATTTTTAAACTAACTTATACTAAACACAGCACAAACATCCATGTTCGAGGGAGGATTCGAACCCCCGACGGGGAACGTCCTCGTGCATCGGAGCATGGCGCCTCAATGCGCTCGGCCACTCCGCCGTGGCCGAGGAAAGATAATTAAGGATGTAACAGGCTGCGCACTTTCAGAGACCAATCGCTCAATTCGCCTCGACTGTTTTAAGGAATTTTCGAAAAATCTAATACTGTACAGTCGAATAGGGGATTTAAAGCCTATAATGCCGAAGAGGCTTCGAGTCTTCCTATTGTACAATTTCGCTCTTAAATAAACCTGAAAACATTTGTGATCGTAAAACTCGAAGTTTCGTCACAACGTTACAATGTTCATGGAGAACGTTTTTATTCTCTCTCTTTGCTGTAATGATCAAAGGGATGAGGGTGAAAATAAACTGTAGCCTACTACAAGCGAATACCCAGAATTTATTGATCCAGTATTTGAGTATGACAATACTGAGTAACTTGCAGCAAATTTCACACGTAATTTCAAAACATTACGAAACTTAATTTCGGTGAGACCCTCCACAAGAAAGTAAAGGATCAAAGTTTATCGTTTACTACAGTCTTGCTGTGCATGCAGTATTAACTGCACAGCGGTTTGATTTATGAATTCGAAATATTCAAAACATCTCAGTCGTAGGAGGGCATTGAAATAAATTCAATGGGGAAGTTGAAATTTTGTTCTGTTTTGGGATTTGTACCCGGCTATGACGTCTCGGCTAGAGCTCGCCTTAACCAATAATGGTGTCCATATACGCTTCCCGCTCTGCCTAAACTTTCAACTTGTAGCACACTACGATGGTAGCGCCCCCTGCCCATTACTGCCTTTTGTTCGCAGCCTGTACTGTACCGGCACAAGGGATCAAGCCTGTTTATGCTTCCGCACATAATTTGTCAATTGCCTTTAGAGTGTCATACATATATAATGTTAGGGTGATGCGGTGTCATTTCTTTCAGACATGCCCGAAACAACAGACTTTCATATCAATAGTTTTAATGTATCAATTCGCAAGTACTAACTATATTCGCAGCACATCTTCACATATACTACTAAATGTGCCTGCAAGATTAAATCGTTAGATTAGATTAGTACTTGTTCCATAGATCATGAATACGATACTCCGTAATGATGTGGAACGTGTCAGGTTAATGAAAGGCATCTTTACAAATTATTACTTTGTACTAAATATTACATGACACAATATTTTTTATTTTATTTTTTATTATTTTCAGATTTACTAATTTATATCTAAAAATGCAACTATAGTGTAGAAGGAGTTGCCATTCAGAAATTCTTTTAATTTATTTTTAAATGCTAGATGGCTATCTGTCAGGCTTTTGATGCTGTTTGGTAGGTGACCAAAGACTTTTGTGGCAGCATAATTCACCCCTTTCTGTGCAAAAGCTAGATTTAACCGTGAATAGTGAGGATCATTCTTTCTCCTAGTGTTGTATTTATGTACACTGCTATTGCTTTTGAATTCGATGGGATTAGTAGGAAGGAAGGAAGGAAGCTTAGGGTTTAACGTCCCGTCGACAGCGTGGTCATTAGAGACGGTGGGTTTAGTAATAACAAATTTCATAAGTGAATATATAATATATATACTGTGAAGCTACTGGGAAGATCCCTAGCTAATTAAATAAGTGTCTGCAGGATGCTCTTGGGTGGGCTCCTAAAATTATTCTGATTACCCGTACATGACTTATAGTTCAGGAAGTAGGAAGTTGTAAAAGGTACGAAGTGTGAAAAACTGCCGCAACTCTGCTAGTAGCAGGTGGGCGTCCAGAGCAAGAAAAGACTAGGTATGAATGTACTGACCTCATTCCTTTCTACCTTGTCTCTGACAGCAGAAACTCCATGCTCACGTAGCAGCTAGAGCGGTACCGGAAGATTGGTTTGCTGCGAGGTAATGGATTAGCTGTCTTCTGCGAATGTAGCAGTGCCGTCTGCAACACATGTGACATGCAGACATGTTCAACATCTTACAAGCTCCTGGATTGATCACTATCTTACATGGTAGGAGAGACTAAGAGAGTGGGAGGAAGAGGGGGACAGGCAAGAGGGAGAGGGAAACGACGACACAGGGGCTGCAAGTGATGAACAAAGGGAGAGAGAGGTGGAGGAGAAGTGTGTGACGGAAGGGAAGAGGGATGGTTAGAGGTGGATTTCGAGTAGGATAAAGGACGACACACGCACTCACACACACACACACACACACAAATGTTCGCCGGCCGCGGTGGCCGAGGGGACTAAGGCGCTCCAGTCACGGTCCGCACGGCCACTACGATCGGGGGTTCGAATCCCCCTCGGGCATGGATATTTGTGCCGTCCTAGTTCGTAAGTAGTTCATAAGTAGTTTGTAAGTTTAGGGACTGATAGCCCAGTAGTTAAGTCCCATAGACTTTACAAACATTTGAACATTTTTGAACACAAATGTTCAAATGTTTGTTAAGCTTAAGGGACTTAACTGCGGGGTCATCAGTCTCTAAACTTACAAAGTACTTATGAACTAACTTATACTAAAGACGACAGCCGCGATGGAGTAGCCAAGTGGTCTAAGGCGCCTCGCTGCGAAGCGCGTGGTTGCTCTCCGTCGGAGGTTAGAGTCCTCCCTGAGGCATGGGTGTGTGTGTGCTGTCCTTAGGTTAGTTTAACATAGTTTAAGTAGTTTGTAAGCTACGGACTGATGACAACGCAGTTTGGTCCGATAGATTTACAACCATTTGAACATTTTTTAAAGACGACACAAACAGCAATGCCCGAGGGGGGATTCGAACCCCCGACCTTTGCGGCTGTGCAGATTGTAACTGGCGCGCCGCAGACCGCTCGGCCACTGCGGCCAGCGCACACACACACGCACACACACACACACACACACAGAGAGAGAGAGAGAGAGAGAGAGAGAGAGAGAGAGGGGGGGGGATGGACAGAGAGGAGAAACAGGCTGTAGGAAACTATTGCTTCCCTCTTAGGCAATTATAAGTCTCGCCATCATGAGTCATTAGCTGATCTTTGTGTTGCAAATGTACGAACAAAATAGTCAGTCCACTGACTTCATATTAAACATAGGTGTTTTTTTTTTTTTTTATTTTTTTTTATTTTTATTTTTTTTTTTAATATCAGTTTTCCTCCTGCTCTTTTGTTCAGTATAGACACAGCAACGCAAATCGAGGGTTGAGTCGATTAGTATTTTTTCTCGGTGGGGAAGTATTCGCAAGAATAATTTTACATACTTTCCCATTTATTTCATATGAGATTGATGCACAGCGCAAATAGACGAAAAGAAAATGAAGACAGACATACAAGCAGTTATTCTTCTCACATTCCAGTCATGAATGCAACGCGAATATCGCTTAATGGTGGCTCAGTAATAGGCGCCCTGCACTTGTAGAGTCGCTTACAAATTACACACGCAGCCGCAGCTGTCGAGCACAATGAGCTGCAGCCGCTGCGGCATAATGTTCATCCCATATTCCGCGCCCGGCCGCTCGTGTGGGCTGATATATATGCATCGCTTATTCAGCTGACTCGTATCCTTGTAGCCACTTCGCAGAATACGCCGCAAATTGTGGGTATAGTGCCTCCTGGGAACAAAGGAGCGTACCTATTACCTTAACAGCGGCCATCAATTCTCTTCTGCTACGAAGTGCTTCCCAGCGGGGCGAGAGCTGTATGCGCGACACGTGTCACTTGCGCAAAAACATTGCACGCGTCTGGCTGGCTGCTTTGCCGTGCGGTGTGGCTGCGCCACGCACGGCCGTGGCGTGAAGGGCCCAGGTGCTCTGGTCACAGAGTAACGTTTTTGTCTGCGCTCTGCCACTGCCCGGCCTCGCCTCTCGTCCGTGTCGGCTAGCCGTTGTGTCTGACATGCAGTTGGTCCGCTCCCCACCTGCCCTGCCGTGCTTTGTTGTCGTCAATGGATGCACCCGCGAAATTGTACCAGTCGCTGCTGCTAATAAGTGTGCGAGTCTAGTTTTTTTTTATTAATATGTATTTTTTCTTCTTTTTGGCCTTTGAGTAGTTGGTAAAAGCAAACAAGCAACAATATGACAGAAAGCAAAGGCAAAAGCAATTTGAAATAACATATTGAGATTACATATGGTTTTTGTTGTCATGTATCAGTTTACAACTCTGTCTCTTGACCACCGTTAGAAAGGAGATAAGTTCTTTGTACACTGCACAGTCTGTGGTCGTCAATAATGTTGACACATATGACTGCAAGCTTCCGTGATCACCTAAGTCAAATGTTTTTACGTCAGTTAAGTCTAGAAATTAGATCTTTGTCACTGGCCAGGACATGTAAGCCTTTTGTTGTTTGTGCAGTGATAGCATTTTTCATTTTGGTTCCAAAATTTTATTCTACCATAGTTGATTAGCTGTGGTAGTGCACAGGTGATGTGAGTTAGTAGGTCTTTAACATTTGTTGACGAAACATTAATTAGTCTTTACAATTACGCCTATTTCTTTGTACTTACTTAACCGCCTACAGCAATTAGCGTATAAATAACGATCTGATAGTTAACTAACGAAACTCTATAAACTTTTTAAGTCCGCCATTGTCTGGACGTCCAACCACTCTAAGCACGTGCCTGACTTTGAACCATATCTTAATAAAGAATGTCGATTCTTCGACAAAAATAATCTTTTGAATTTTATCCAGTTATTTACTTTCGTTCAATGTTTGAGGCGAATCGTGTAATTTTGAAGTGTAGAAGTGACGCGCCTCAAACGTTTTCCAAAATGAATTTTCTTCGTCTAAAATAAAATCCGAATGATATACTTAAAATTTCGTGTCATTCACTGAATATTAATTTCAGCCCAATTAACATATTTTTCAAAAGGTAGCCACTTATAATTTCCTAAATTTGCCTGGGCTCCACGCCCGGTCTGTCCTTCAAACTTTGCTTCTGTAGGTCTACTGTAACATAGCTACAACAAGGCAGATATTCTAATAGCACTGGTCCGAGCTGAATCAGTAACTTTATACCGCCATGATCCCGGCTGAAATGGAAACAGAATACCAAGACCCACGAAATCGCGCCTGTACTCGGCTTTTACGTACTACTGTGCTACCGCGATGTAATTGTGTGTCTGATGCAGAGCATTGGTTGTCAGTTATTCAGTCCAGCTATAGATCGTCAAAACAGGAATTAATCACTATCTTCCAGGTATGTAGTTCATCGCCTTCGCTTTGGCTAGTATACATTTCGGTGCAACGTTCAGGATGTAGGGCGCACTATAGTAATTAGTTCATCTGCATTACAATTTTTTGCTCCATTATTTTCCTTAGGAAAGAACCTTACGTTTGAAATTTTTCCAAATGAAGACCGTTAACGCATTTAAATTTATGTAATTTATCATGAGATGTTGTTACGCTTTCATGAAATACGTGTGGTGCTTTGATTTAATGCTAGCCTACAACCGTTTTGTTTCTCTATAAAACTATTTTTTGGAATGCACAAATGTTTCAAATCAAAAGTTCGATTGAGACAGGGAAAACGTCAACTGCTAATGACTCGCTGCGCTGCATCAGGCGACACAAAACTAGTGTCCGGAGGGTGCACAGATGAACATTCTGTGGGATGTATGGAATACACTACGAAAATGGACATGGACAGCGAACCACTGATTAGCATCGTTAACACCGGATTAAATGGCATGCCACATCAAGGTTCCCATCACGTTGTAGGCCATCTCGTTGGACGTTAAAATCCATGCAGGATGTTCAATATGTATCCACGGTTACAGAAAGCACGTAGCATCATGCTTCTGTTTGATTCCTGGGCTACATATAAAAATCATACTCTGAAAGAGCCAACTGTCGCTCCTGAAAAGTGTGTAAATAGCATTTGATACCATCTGGGATTATTGGACAAATTCAGCCTCTAGATTTTTTTTTAATTTATGTATTATTTATTTGTTGTGCCACTAAAACATCGTACTGTCTGCAACTACGCTTTGAAATATAGCCGATTTCTCGGTAAGCTCCGCGACATACTTGTTTTCTCATTGTGCTGCATGCCATTGCAGTCAGTTAGTTCTCATGTAACTGTGTGTACAGTTTAAGAGTGGATACCTGGCTGAACGTCCTGGCAGTGTTTTAGCTCCCAAGGTGTTCGTCTTCGATCTTGAAGGTGCTTACATATGTGATGTTGGTGCAAGTTAATGTCGATGTACCTTTTGTGAAGTGTTAGTTAGGCCTACATACAAGGTGTCCAGAAGAGGACTCCCTGATTTCAAAATTAAATATCTCGAAAACAAAGATCGATATAGGAATGCAGTAAACGGTATGTTTATTGTGAAAGCTGTAAGAAGTTTATACAGCAGTTTGAAATAATAGTTACAAAATCTGTTTACAGATGGGGCTGTAATCGCCATACGTAATGCCTAGTATAAATAGTGATCCGAAGCCCAGAGCGATCAGTTCCACTATTGAAACGTGAAAGGAGGTTAGCGTACCGAAGGGAGAGATTAAAACCATGTACTCCATTGAACAACGCGTTTTTCTGGTGCTAGAGTACCACAGGTTAGAAGAGAGTCCTACGGTAACAAGGCGAAGTTTTCAAGCACGATTTAATGTTCCAAAAGGACCCGATGCGAAAACCATTCGTACGCTCTTCGCAAAATTTCAACGAACAGGCAGCGTAACTGATGATCCAGTGGGACATGTTGGCCGCAAGCAAACCGCAGTTACGCCTGAAAATATAGCCACAGTTTCTGGAATTATTCAGCGAAATCCAATGTCATCCGTCCGTAAGATTGCATCTGAGACTGGTTTGAAGCGTTCCAGCACGCAGAAAATACTGAGAAAGAGCCTACACATGTTTCCATTCAAAATTCAAAGGCACCACGCCATACCTGTACGAGCTGTGCAACAAAGGGTTGCCTTTGCTAATCAGATGCTCACAGTGACTGATAGTGAAGGATTTGATGTTGGCTGCCTCTGGTATACAGATGAAGCAGACTTCCACCTGAATGGATACGTGAATAAGCAGAACTGGCGATTTTGGGGTTCCGAAAAGCCATATTGGTGTGAAGCGAAACCCCTGTATTCTCCTAAAGTTACTGTGTGGGTTGCAGTATGCAGCAGAGGCATTATTGGCCCTTTTTTCATTCGAGAAACGGTCACTGGTGCACGTTACGTTGCAATTTTGGAACAATTTGTCGCCACACAGCAAGCGTTAGAGGATCGACCAGGTACTGAATGGTTTATGCAAGATGGAGCCCGACCACATCGGACCGAACAAGTGTTTCGCTTTCTTGAGGAATACTTCGGGAATCGAGTCATTGCTTTGGAATATCCCAAATTTACTGGTGCAGGCATGGATTGGCCTCCATATTCGCCGGATTTGACTCCCTGTGACTCTTTTTTTCTTTTCTTTTCTTTTTTTGCCCACTGTAGGTTACGGTAGTAATACTAAAAGTGGGCCTTTGCGATCGTCTTTTGACATCTCGAAATTTAAATGAAAATAACGGCTTAACTATTCATCTGACACGAAAATTGAATAACCGAATTTGTAGAGGAGAAAATTCTCTACAACTTAGCTCCGTTATGTTTTTTTTTTTTTTTTTTTTCATATCTCGTATCGTTTGAGACATATTTGCAAAAATAACGGAGATTTGATACCCTCCATTGAATTAACGAAAACCAGCCGTTCGGAGATGTCACGTGACTTCCTCGCATATTTGATGATTTTCTTATTGTAACTTACACGTTGGCATTTCAAAGCAACGGCACACTGAGGAATTAACAAAAACACATCGTTCTTCGTATGATAAATGATAATCTAATGTCTACAAATGTCATATTAACATCAGTTAACAACGTGGTGTCCAATAGTATGAGATTAAAGAACCGATGTTTTGATTTATAGCCGTAGCATAGTGGGCAAGATGCTGGACTGTGACGCGAAAAGTCGGTGTTTCGAAACCCGCCACTACCATTTTTTTTCTAAAAGGGTTGCAGACACCTTTATTAATTAACTAATTATTATTTAGATTATTATTTTGGTCCGAAATGCTTGCAAAAAGTTATAAAACTACAAATCTAAAGTGGGCCGTAAAAACACGTCAATGCGATTTGTTTCTTTTTTTTTTTGGGGGGGGGGGGGCACAGTGAAAGACCTGGTCTACCCGAAGCATCCCGCCACGCTGGACGAGCTTGAATCGGCGATCTCTGTGGCGTGTGAATCCATTTCGGTTGAAACACTACGAAATGTGATGGCGAATTTCATTCTTCGTTTGCGCCACATCTGTAGTGCCAATGGTGAACATTTTGAAAACATTGTTATGTGGTTGTTTGCAAAGAGTGGTTTCATACGATTATTTCACTTATGTATGCTGATATGAGCTGAACAGCATACAGCGCCATCTGTTGGCAGCTTTTGTAACTATTATTTCAAACTGCTGTATAAACGTCTTACAGATTTCACAATAAACATACCGGTTTACTGCATTCTTTGTTTTCGAGATATTTAATTTTGAAATCGGGGAGCCCTTTTCAGGCATCCTGTACATACCAGGGTCGACCTTTGCACCTCCGGACACTCATTTTCTGACACCCTCGTGAAACACACGGTGAGTTATTAGCTGCCATTAGTTTTTCTGTCATAATTGTTTATATAATGCTTTCAGATGAGCCTAACTGGAAATCGATCTAGCGACCTGACACTCGACGGGTTGCTTGTCAGTTGTTGGTTTCCGTTTACAGCGGGATGAAGTCGTCAACGGTGTAGTGGGAAAAGTACGGGTAACAGCTACAGTGCGTGAGAGGAATCGGGAAGTGGTGGCGCGGCCAGGTACAGGTAGGAAGTTTTTGTGGCCGGCAGGTGCGTGAGGCGCCGCTGGGTCGGGACTCCCATTCTCTCCGCCGCGATTGTTCCTCAGCTCCACCAGCTCCAGCGTTTTTACAATGCGTAGCGCAGTCCAGTCTTGCTCACAGGCCAGCCGAGGAAAGAGCTCAACGAAGGTACGGTAGTTCCTCAAGCAGGAATGAACATTGGTCGTAAGATCCCACTGTCAGATACTTTGCATTTTCGTTTTGAGTTTGATGTAGTACATTAAGTACGTTATAAAATTGCACTACAAGCGTACATTGTGCTAAAAAAACTGCCACATGCTGAGTTATCGCTATGTATGTATTATATCTAAAGAATGCCAATAATAGCCCAGAACGTACGTGAATTGCATATATTCGAATTCTACATATTTTATTTCAGCTCTGTTTAAACCACTTTGTAGAAGCAATCTCACACTTTAATTCACACAAGTTCAACTGCATATTTAAGTACTTCAAAAGAAGACGCATTTAAATTTAAACATTGTATCTTGATTTACTGCAGTATTCTATATACTCTTGTTATCTCTTTTATTACTATTATTATTACTAAGGACGGAAACTAAAATGAAAGTTCAGTTTAATCAAGATAAATTCGTTTTAAGAAGAATAATTTTATTTTATTACCGCGTTAGCTTAAACGAAGAAGCAGTTCTCATTACTAAGAAGCATTTAAATTTTTATGAAAAAAGGAAGTACCTCTGCTTTTTGCAGATTGTCTGCCTGATAAACCTACAAGGGAAATAAATGCAGATACAAAGGTACAGAAGGGGACTGATTCACATTTCCTGTGCAACGTGTGGAAACTGTGCTACAGTGTGTATAATATATAACTGCAGAATATCAACATGTGGAATAAATACAACACCTCAGTGGATGTTCCCATTTATAGGTAAATCATAATCTGTACTAAACGTAGATGAAAACATCTTCTTGCCATCTGATGATGATATGCTACGCATATAGAAACCGGCGATGGAAAAAGAATAATAAAAACCTTCTACATGAAAGGCTACTGGATGCTGTTTATTCAAGATACCTTTGAACCGTAGTTAGTCTTAAGGTTTTAATAAATTACAACTTATCTCACCCCTGTCACAGAACTGTTAACTCCCACCCTCCCTACACACACACACACACACACACACACACACACACACACACACACACACTCACTTCTTTTTATTCTCATTAGTTCCTAATGTGCAGCTTGTCGGGGTTGTTAATTTGGATTTGGCGTGTATAATGTAATGGCTGTCCAGAGAACCTTCCTGCCGCCACTCCATTAGCCCCCTCCCCACCGGAAATAAATTTGTGTACCCAAAGTGTTGCGTATTGCTAACAGTTTCCTAAATGTCACGAATGCTGTAACTGAGGGTACCGCCCCGGTATTCACCTAGTAGGACGTGGAAAACCGCCTGAAACCGCGTTCATACTGGCCGGCATTCGCACCTTCCCCTACTAAAAAGAGGCGCTGCTGCGGAGGAATGGCCGAGCGCTCTAAGGCGTCTTGCTGTGGAGGGCATGGTTGATCCCCGCCAGAGATTGGAGTCCTCACTAGAGAATGGGTGTTTGTTTTGTCCCTAGATTAGTTTAAGTTAAAGTACTTTGTAATCATAGGGACTGATAACAGTAGTTAAGTCCTATAGATTTACAAACATTTGAAAGCGACGCTGTGTGTGTGTGTGTGTGTGTGTGTGTGTGAGAGTCGTTGTTGTTTCAGAGGATACTATAGTTTCAGTAGTTTGTCAATCTAGGGAGTGATGACCACTGCCGTTTGGTCCCGTATTACAAACATTTTATTTGAACTCTTCGCTGTCAATGTGCGCGAGCATCTATCATTGGCTTTAAAACTTTATTCCTATACTATGGCCAGCCTGTCGCTGGATCTGTCGTCTCCGCCGGTCGCGGTGGCCGAAGGGACTGAGGCGCATCAGTCACGGTCTGCACGGCCACTACGGTCGGGGGTTCGAATCCCACCTGGGGCATGGATATTTGTGCCGTCCTTAGGATTAGCTAGTTCATAAGTATTTTGTAAGTTTAGGGACTGATGACCCCGTAGTTAAGTCCCATAAGCTCTACAAACATTTGAACATTTTTTCTGTCGTCTCCGGACTCTTCTTTGGGGATTACGTCGAATCGTTGGTGTATAAAACCCTTGTAGAAACGGAGGAAGGCCTGCTTGCTAGGGCCCAAGCTGCCTTTCTCCTCGTATAACAAAACACCAGGCATATTTTAGAGCAGGGATCTTCTTCGAATAAGGGATCCTCTTCCAAGTAAAATATTTTTGTGACCTCTCCCAAATAAAAAATGAAACTGTGTTATCTCAAAGATTTTGCTTAGCCAGTGTTCCGTATTTCAGGCAAGAGTCAGACGCGAATTATGTTTATTAAGAAAGCTCCGACTGTAGGCCTATATACAATTTACAAAGTAGTAGATATTTTTTTTTAATTTTTTACAAATTTCTTGTTTTATCATGCTGATCCCATGAAAACAGTTTTCAGGCTTTGGGCTTATTTATTATTAACTCATTGTGTATTAAAATAATTTACGATCTTTCATAATGTTGATACAAAGAAATACGTAATTTTAACATTAAATTTCACGTAGGTATACGTTTTTGTATTACTGAACCCCTAATTTTTTATTGTACAAGTACATTCTCTACCTACACTGTTGTAGGGAGTGCGGCAACACTTCTGGCACCGTTGATACGCGTCATCTGTGAGCTACGCTGTTGTTATCCGGTCTACGTCCGTAACACAATAAGTATTCATTTCCGATTATTGACTTAGTATCTGAATAAAATAAGTTGTGGACACAGTATAAACTGTTTGACTGGTGCCGGCCGCGGTGGCCGAGGGGACTGAGGCGCTCCAGTCACGGTCTGCACGGCCACTACGGTCGGGGGTTCGAATCCCCCTTCGGGAATGGATATTTGTGCCGTCCTTAGTCTTAGCTAGTTCATAAGTAGTTTGTAAGCTTAGGGACTGATGACCCCGTAGTTAAGTCCAGTAAGTTCTACAAACATTTGATTTTTTTGTTTGTCTGGTCCAAAACGTTTGAGAGATTCTCCATATCTCAGACAGCGACGAAGTATGAAAATTACCATGGCAGCTGTGACATGTTTCGTTACAAAGAAAAAAAATCGAAGGCTGTTCACGAACCATACTATGCAAATAACGAAATGATTTGAATGTACTGTCAATGCTGCCAACTACACAACGGCGTGTAGTGCCATACAGTATCTTAATATCCACGGATACTGATGGACGTGTTGCGTTCAGGGAACATAGCGAGTGAAGACAGTACATCTCTTACCCGCGCGGACCGCACTTTCAACGTGTGCTGTATGACAGCATAATGACTCCGCCATTACGAGTGTTAGCCGCAGTTCTTACAGCCTCATTACTGGAAGTTTATAGCGGCCATTATACTTGATTGAAAGCAAGAAGCTGCCAGTGGCCAGCCTTAATCGCGGCCACAAGTGTTGAGCGTGCGCTGCTGCAGTCAATAGCGCGTGCCAGGGCTGTCGCATAGCGACCGCACTGCGCCCGGCCAACAGCCCACCATCGCTCTTCTCCTGCGCTGCCTCGGCTTCACACTGCCTGACACATTTCATATGCTCACTTTCTATCTTTTGTTGTGGGATGACGCAACATGATTGTGTCACTTGTAAGATGCTCCACTACTGTTATTATTTTAATAAATTCATCAACCATCCACTTTTTAATCTTATTTAAGCCAAAACGCGTTTCGGATTTTCACCCATCTTCAGTTGGCGTAATTACAATTTTGTTTCAGTAAGTAGATGTCGACATGGGTTTGGAAGCTGCAGGTAGCCTGTTCGAAATAAGAAATGTTTATTTTAATTATTTATTTTATTTTATTTTTTAATTTTGCGTGTTTAATTTTATGAACTACTGTACTTGAGAGTACTTACGATCTCCGGTGAATGTTGGGACTTCTTATTTATATGTTTGATATTGAAGCACAAAAACGCAATTTGCACATGGGCATTGCACTATCCGTCATGTTGGTGACTGACAGATTTTTGTTTACAGTTAGACCTATAGTCAGAGTTATATTGTATTAGGGTTTCCGCTGTAGTTTATCAACATTACAAATGTTACACGGCCGTGCTAAGAACAATGTAAGACAGTTTCTGCTTATTTAAAATTATTTTGCACATCACAAATTAACATAATATTTCTACACAAAGGGTAAATAGTACTTATTTTATTTTAACACCAAATACATAATAACTAGTTTTTACTTTTGCAGAAATGTTACATGCATTGTGTGGGATTATGTTAAATTGTGTTTTCCACACTTTACTTAGTTTGTGGTCTGATGAGTAGCTTATGGAAATTTAGAAAAATTATGTTTGGTTGGTCTTTTTGATCGTTCAGTATGTCAGATGATGACGCACACTTACCGGAATAAGTTTCAATTTCTTCGAGGAGGTTTATTCTTTTTTCTTTGTTGACTAGGCGGAGTATTTGTAGATTATGGACTATATCTCACACTTGGTGTTTCGAATCCTGGTTCGCCGGCCGCGGTGGCCAAGCGATCTGCGGTGCGCCAGTCACGTTCTGCACGGCCACTACGGTCGGTGGGCTCGAATTCCCCCTCGGACATGGATATTTGTGCCGTCTTTAGTATAAGCTAGTTCAGAAGTAGTTAGTAGGTAAAGGGACTGATGACCCCGTAGTTAAGTCGCATAAGCTCTACAAACATTTGAACATTTTCGAATCCTGGTTCCAGAATACAATTTTAATCTGCCATTAAGATTCATATCAGGGTACTCTCCGTCGCAGAGTGAAAATTTTCCTTCTAGTTTAAGTAGCTTGTAAGTCTACAGACCGATGACCATAGAAATTTGGTCCAATATGTTTAGAAACATTTGAATATTTGTTAAAATTAGTTAAAGATTATGAGATAAATGACACGGATATTCCGTAACGCGTAAATGGAATAGTGGGTACGTAAATTAAACGTATGCGCGGTCACACTGCAGTAAAGCGATCGTCAGTTGGGTGCCCGTTACAGCGGCTCGTACCTTTACCACTGATTTGACGTGTTTGAGCTTCAAACGCAGGTGCCGTTCGGCGCTGGGGCACAAAGTTTATTTCCAGACGCGGGCGCAGCAAACGCCGCGGCGGTATTTCACGGGCGTGACGCGCCGCGGCCATTAATCGTCGTTTCCTGCGACCAGCGAAATCCGACTGGCCACGCTGCGCCGCGTCGCGTCCCCCGGGAATTTATTCCGTCACCATATCAGCAAACATTGTTTCCCGGCAACTAAATCAGCGTGAAGCGGCCGCGATCGCGCACCGCCGTTCGCGCCGCTCAGTTAGCGCTCGCCTCACCTTTGATAGTCGCTCTACCCGATACCTCCAGCACCGTTGTGGAGCTTTTAGAGTCCCGCGCTTATCATCTATCTGGCTAACAATTGATTCCCGGGGCGCGGTTATTCTCCTACCGCAGAATATAATCCTCCCCTTCATCGTTCTATAATCTAGCTATTGTTCAATAATCAGAGTTTTATGCGATCTTTACCTTATAGAGGCCTGTAAACAATCCATACATTAAAACCACTTGGCTAACGGTTGTGTTCTTTGGTATTGTAGGGCTTACTGGTGAACAAAAATATGTCTGAAGCAGGTCATCAATAATAAAAACGTAAATTAATCTCATTTTTCTGTCTGCCGAATTTTGATAAACCAGTAATCTGCCTAGATATAAAATATCGCTGTACTGTGAGCAAATATGGGAAAAATTTCAGTCTCGCTTCTTACATAGATTCACTTGGAATCTGAAACAGGTCTCATTTCACAACTTTCCCATTCACACACACCCTGCCGTGCGCAAAGGACATTTAGTGTATCGGTAGTGAACGGGAGAAAGGTATTGGGATTGCTGCTATGTTCAAATGTTTGTTAAGCTTATGGGACTTAACTACAGGGTCATCAGTCCCTAAACTTACAAACTACTTATGAATTAACTAAGACTAAGGACGCCACAAATATCCATGCCCGAGGGGGGATTCGAACCCCCGACCGTAGTGACCGTGCAGACCGTGACTGGAGCGCCTCAGTCCCCTCGGCCACCGCGGCCGGCCTCCACAATAAATCAGGCACTCAGGAAAGAGGCCACATATTAAAAGTAGCGTCGTCATCCGTTTGCACGAGTATTTAGAGGATTAGAATATTCGCAATTCGCGCCTTTAGAATTCGCGTGTGGTTGTTCAGCCACTGTACCAATTTACATTTTTTTCCCTTAATGATAGAGACGTAGCTTTATTCTTAAATTATCAGTGTGTTTGTCTTGCATGTAAATCGATAGTTTTGTTCCAATCTCGATGAAATTTTGCAAACTTTACCTATAAAAGAAAAGAAACTCACTGTCTCCATACAATTTCGAATGGTGCATGGCGGAAGGTACTTTCAACAGACTACACAACAAATCTATAGTTTTATTCTGATTTTGATGACATTTTGCACAGTTCATCTTCAAATCAAGAACAACATCACTGTCTACGTAATTCGTTGCATGGTGGGAAAGTACCGTATAACGGATTCGGCACCGTTTCACCGATATCCATGAAAATTGATAGATATATGTAGTATTTCATAAAGACGGGTGAGATGAATAAGAAGAGGTGGAGGAGGAGATGGACAAGGAAAGGAGGAGGAGACGAACAGATAAAGGGGTGGAGATGGGAGAGCAGGCGTTGGGCAGAGAGAAGTGGGACAGGCAGGGAAGTAGAGAAGAGGAGCGAAAAGAGGAAGTTAATAGACCAACAGAAAAAATAACAAGTAAATTTTCTGCTAGTAAACAATTTTGTGGATATGAGTCGACAACGGAGAATCGGGTGTCAATTCTTACGAAGAAAATTGCGGATAAATGGGTCCGTTCTGTAGGACCCTCAGTCTAGTCGAGTCTGTTAAAATGTAGTTGAGTTCTCTTATTGTGTTGCATAATCTTTAAAAAAATATGCTGTGTTATATAGCCGCCTGTATGCTTCGTATTGTTTGCTAGTATTAGAGCGGACTCGCACGGAAACTCTTCGTCACGAATGTGTCTCCTCTTTGCGACGAGTCTGTACAGTCATATTTAAGAGCGCGACAGTGGCACAACTTTCCAGTTGCTCTGGTCGCCGACAGAAGAGAGACATAACTGTCTCCGTCCTGTGTCCCCGCTCACAGTTTATTTGTGCAAGCGCACACGGAGGACTGTAGTCTGCCGTTCGCAATTCTGTTAAATGTTTGTTGTGAGGTATGAAGACATCGATAGTGAATCGCTCCTAAATGAGGTACAAACGATTTTGGCATTGATCAATTAAATTTATAAAAATCTATTCTTGCTGTAATTTGAAAAGAAAGTTATAAAAAGAAGTGAGTGTGTAAGTGCTGACAGAAAAAAATGGTTTTATTGAATTATTTTTAACGTTGTTATTATATTACACTTCTTAATAATATTTTTTGGATTGAAAAAATAGGTTTTTACATCGTACTGCCACGGAAGAGATCCTACAGGGGACTTAAAATAGGTAGCAAAAAATATACGTGTACAGCAGATATAGGAAGAGCCCGAGGTTCACTGACTATCCTCTTCAGTGAACATTGATTAGCTATATGTCTAAAGTTGATTCCATCTTTCATGCACAGGCACGGCGAGGTTGCCGAGCGCTCTAAGGCGCCTTGCTGCGAAGCGTGTAGTTGTTCGCCGTCGGAGGTTCGAGTCCTCCGTCGGTTTTTATATATATATATATATATATATATATATATATATATATGTGTGTGTGTGTGTGTGTGTGTGTGTGTGTGTGTGTGTGTGTGTGTGTGTGTAGATTTACAACAACAAGAAAAGAACTTTTCTGCGTACGAAACTGTGGACTGCACAACGTTCTTAATCAACGTATCGCAGAAATCGGTGGTAACATCGAGTCGCGGTGGAGTAGCCGAGCGGTTTAAGGCGCCTCGCTACGGAAAGCGCGCTTGCTCGTTCGTTGTCGGAGGTTCGAGTCCTCCCTGGGGCATTGGTGGGTGTGTTATTCTTAGGTTAATTTAACTTAGTTTAAGTAGTTTGTAAGCCTAGGGACTAATAACCAACGGAGTTAAGTCCCATAGATTTACAAACAGTTAAAACATTTTAATTTAGTACCATCGAGTGGTCTATGGAATATCCACCATTTGTTTGCCAGTATGCCAGATGTCGATTCAACCGTACGGGGATTTTGTATGCCTACGGTTGTAAATTTAATTTACTGGGGCTAGCACACTGTTTTAGCAAATGGGCGCAAAATGTGTCCCGATAAACCAAAAACTTCGTCAGCAACCGAACAAAGAGGCACTGGTTTCGCTTCTGCATTGTTACGCACTGTTCAAAAATGTTCATGTTTGTAAATCTATCGGACCAAACTGCGTGGTCATCAGTCCGTAGCTTACAAACTACTTAAACCTAGGTAAACTAACCTACGGACAAACACACACACACACACACACACACACACACACACACACACATGCTCCAGGGAGGACTCGACCCTCCACGGCGAGCAACCGCGCGCTCCGCAGCGAGACGCTTTAGACCGCTCGGCTACTCCACCGCGGCTAGTATTGTTCGGTCGTTCGGTATATTCACAAGGCTATGTTGTAGCTTTTTGCCCATATTCGAATGATTGAATACTGAGGATTCACCTGCTGCTCCATTTGCAACATCTATGAAGACAATTCACCTGTTTTCACTTGTCGACTAGACACACACAATCAAACACACAGAAATATATAAAATATGTTGGCTGTCTGGTGACAGTTCGTCATCGTGAGCGAGCTCTCAAAACCCGAAGCTACAAAAGACGACATAATTGCGCTAAAAAAAAGTCTTCCGAGTGCGGCCACCCTTATTTGTAATTCAGCAGTATGTATGGGTGCGAAAACAGAGGCAGTGGAATGGTGCACTGCAAAGTCGTGACGTGCCCTCTGAGTGTGTCCTTGTTGAGATTTGGTGGAGGCTTCAGCAGAAGGCGTCTCCGAGGCGCGCAGTGGTAGCGACTGGAGAGCGGCGGCTGTTTGGAGAGGAATGTTGGGGGCTGTTTGCAGCGGGGCTAATTATCGTGAGCGCGAGGCACCGCAGGCAGGAAGGCAGGCGGGCGGCTCCTCTTCTTAAATCAACGTCTCTGTCTGGCGGCCGACGGCTGCCGGCGTTCGTCACGTGATCAACTCCCCAACTTTCTGCCTTTAATTAAAACGATATCGCCAGACAGATGGAGGCGGCAGAGGCAGAATGGGGACGTGGGGTGGGGGGGAGGGCTCGGTTTCGCACCTCGAGACGGGCGACAGGTTAGAATATCCGGTGTCATTCATAAAACACAAACTTCCGGCGCCGGAGTCGGGTGGCGGATGAGCGAGAGGGAGCTGGAGCGCTCCCGTTACCTTTATGTAGGCCGGAACTAACTCCCGTCTCTCCGGCTGCAAGTCAAATGGAGAAGACGAGAACTCACTGTACTACTGCCGTCGTCTGCTTCTCCGGTGGATGGGGCGACACACACACACACTGACAATGAGACCACATGGGTATCGGATTTTAAAATTTCTTTTCTTTTTATTTATGGTACGTAAAGTTCAGCCAAAGCAACTCTCAAAAATTTTCGAGAAAATCGACTTTGAAATTTTACAAGTACACGTAAGTACGAATAATTAAAACAATTACAGCGTCTGACGGTGTAGCTCAGGTTGACAGCGTTCTTGTCTCATAACCATAAAGTCGATGGTTCGAATCTCGCAATAGCAGTTTTCTTCGTTATCGAATTTAGTTATATAAAACATTTTGGGATATCTAATTCCACGTGTTGTGTCAGTTTTTGTTTATGTGTATGTAGATGATCTAAACACCTTGCCGTCACCTGAAACTATGGTTGAATAGGTTATCTGCTTGGAAAACCATTACTAATTATGGAAATGACTTTCCAAAAACAGTGTCGTAGCTCTTCAGAAACTGAACAATCAAAGACTACCGTCGTCAACTAATAGTGAAGGCAATACTGTAAAAAATGTAACTTGTCATCTTTTTTTATTGAAACCATCGTTATGCACGTTTTATAGATAGAATATCGAAAAATACCGATAAACAAAAGTACGAGCATTTTTCGTAAAAATTACCATTATATATTAAAAGTTTGTAAGTATTCGAACTCCAAAAACGGAAAGAAAAAAAATCTGTCACGGTAGGATTCGAACCACAAACTCTTCGGTTGTAGTGCCACAACGCTACTCCCTGAGCTACATCGACAGATACTGCATCTAATTTAATTATTGGTACTTAAATATTCTAGCAAAACTTCAAAGTCGATTTTCTCGACAATCATTGAGAGTTGCGTCGAATGGCTATGGTTGATTGTTATTTGAGTTCTGAACTTCACGTACCACAAGTATCGAAAAGTTCTGACATCCGATACCCATGTGGTCTCCTCGTAAGGCAGTATTAGTCTCATTAGTATTGTAATATTAGTCTCATCTCTTGAATAACTCCTTCGACTTTTCTCCTACACCTAAAGTTAAAAATATAGCAACGTTGGTAAAATTTTCATTATAGGCAGGTCGGATGCAGTATTAACTACCAGAAAAAAGAAGGGAAGAGAGGATGTAAAAACACTTCGATAACGGGATCGTTATAGACGGAGGAGAAGCTTGGATCGGCCGCGGTGGAGTAGCCGAGCGGTCCAAGGCGCCTCGATGCGGAGTGCGCGGTTACTCGCCGTCGGAGGTTAGAGTCCTCCCTGGAGCATGTGTGTGTGTGTGTGTGTGTGTGTGTGTGTGTGTATGTGTGTGTGTTTTGTCCTTAGGTTAGTTTACCCTAGTTTAAGTAGTTTGTAAGCTATGGACTGAAGATCACGCAGTTTGGTCCGATACATTCACAAACATTTGAAATTTTTTTTGTTACGGATGGAAAAAAAAATCGACGACCCCCTTAAAGAAATAAATCACAGAAAATACAAATGTGGATGGTCGCCGTCCTTCGGAACGACAATCCAGCATGCTAACTGCTTGCGACACCTTTCTCGGTTAGTTACCAGAGTCAACCAACAGAGAGACAACATGGGTATCGGATTTTTTTAATTTCTTTTTATTTATGGTATGTGAAGTTCAGAACCCATTCGACGCAACTCTCAAAAATTCTCCCGAAAATCGACTTTGAAGTTTTGCAAGTATACGTAATTACAGCTGTAGCATCTGTCGGTGTGGCTGAGGTAGTAGCGTTCTGGCCTCAAAAGCATTGATTCAGAGGTTCGAAATATAGTTTTCGAATTCAGTTATATGAAACATTTTGCGATCTCTAATTCCACGTGTTGTCAGTTTTAGTTTATGTGTATGTAGATGATCTGAAAATCTTGTCACGTAAAACGATGGTTGAGTAGGTTAGATGCTTGGAAAGCCATTAATAGCTATGGAGATAACTTTCCAAAAATGGTGTCGTAGCTCTTCACAAACTAAACAATCAAATGACTATCGTGTTAAATAATAGTGAAGCCAATACCATAAAAAATTTAACTTGAGTTTTTTTATTGCAACCATAATTATTAACAACATTCTATAAATATAGAAAATTACGAATAAGGGTAAAAAATCTAATTACGACAGGATTCGAACCACTGATCGTCGAGATGTAAGGTCAGAAAGGTACTACCTGAGTTACGCCGACAGATGCTGCAAGTAGTTAAGTTACTGTTACTTATTATTACTTGCGAAACTTTAAAGTCAATTTTCTCGAGAATTTTTCAGAGTTGCGTCCAATGGCTCAGGCTAATGGTTATTTGAGTACTGAACTTCACGTACCATAAGTATAAAAAAAAATCTAAAATCCGACACCCATGTGGTCTCCTTGTAAAGGGATAAACATCAAGGGCGTGTCTCGATGTCACTTGAGACATACTTAAGAAAGTAAAATCCACTTTTCTTCGACGGAACGTTTTGACCTTCATTCTTCCGAGTCACGCATATATTCCTGGAAACAACTACGCCTGAAATCCTCACACAAAGTAGCTCATAATAGTATTTTGTAAAACTGGGACAAAATTGTTCAAATGTTTGTATAGCTTATGGGACTTAACTACGGGGTCATCAGTCCCTTAACTTACAAACTACTTATAAACTAGCTGACACTAAGGACGGCACAAATATCCATGCCCGAAGGGGGGATTCGAACCCCCGACCGTAGTGGCCGTGCAGACCGTGACTGACGCACCGCAGTTCCCTCGGCCACCGCGGCCGGCGAATGGATATGATACCCATTCTTCATAATATGTCTTCATATTTTTAAACCTACACTTTTTCGGATGGGAAACGAACTCGGTAACTATTCTTCTCTCCCAGGAAACGAAGTGACGAGCTGTGACCATCGTGGGTTTAGTTTCAGCTACAAATTTACAATCATTCTTCCAGCTATCAAGTGGCCGCATATCAGCACTTGACGCTGGAGTCGGGGCAATTACGTCGTTCCCTGCAGCGTTTTCGCTATTGGTATCGAGAAGTTGGGCCGTTAATAGGAGCCAGTAGCGGGGGGCGATACTTCGGAAAGCGGCGGGCAGGCGACGCCGTAAATTAAGTCTATGGCGCGGTGGACCGTTAAAAGCGTGTTTACTGCCGGGCCGATCTGCACGTAGCGGCGCGGCCGTGCTGGCCTGGGGGCAACAGCACGCCACGCTGCACACCACACACCCGCCTGTCCTGCATCCTGCCGACCAGGGCACTGGGCCGAATATTTATTCAATATACAGGGGACACAGAAGCCAGGCGAGTCCTCCCCAAATCGTGTCAGAGACCTCCTTTTGCCCGGGGAAGCGCAGCAGCTACACGTTACACCTAACAAGTCATTGGAAGTCCCCTGCAAGAATACTGAGCAATTCTGCCTCAATAACGGAACGTAATTACCAAACTGTAAGGATTTAGTGCAGGAACTTCCCTCTCGATTATCTTCCACAAATGTCCGATGCGACTTGTGTTGAACGATCTGGGTGTCCAATCACCCGCTGTAACTCTGGAGATTTTTGTGACTTGCATTCATCATATTCGATCATTTAGTACAATCGTTTAGTACAGCTGGTAATTAAAACGAGAAATGGTATTTAGCTGATATTTTAACGAAAGTCGGATACCGCGATGAAGTTACATTCCTTCACCCATGTGGCCCATCACCATCTTACACATTTCCTACAAAACCAGATATTCTTTTGTTATCTATCCATGATATTCTTTGCAAAGTAAACCCAGTAACACCGACAGGAAGAATGTAGCAGATTTCTGGGAATGAAACTGTAAATAATAATAATAATAATAATAATAATAATAATAATAATAATAATAATAAAAGCCATTTAACAAGAAGTTCCGTCTTAAAACAGGCTGTATAAATTAGGTTTTGCATATTTGGAATGGGTGTATAAACATCAAATTTCAATGTCTATGTAGATACATTATGAATGAAATTATGTAAATTTTTGCTTGAATCTATAAATTTTACAAAAACGTCATTGATTTGAGAGAAATGTGACTTTTTGAAATTTTATAAATGCGTAAACCCCTGACAGTCCCACTTTCATACTCACGGTATTAGTTAACAATAATTTAAGCATTATATAATTTTTTGAAAATTTTTGAAGATGTGCTTTTTGAGAAATTATAATTTTTAATTTCAATTAATTTTGAAAAACAGTTTTCATCTCAAATCCATAACGTGTCACATATCATCAGAAAGGTCATGGAAAATGCTGAATAATGACACTTGGCGGTGGCCGAGGGGACTGAGGCGCGCCAGTCACGGTCTGCACGGCCACTACGGTCGGGGATTCGAATCCACCTTCGGGCATGGATATTTGTGCCGTCCTAGTTCGTAAGTAGTTCATAATTAGTTTGTAAGTTTAGGGACTGATGACCCCGTAGTTAAGTCCCATAAGCTTAACAAACATTTGAACATTTTATGGTAAGTAAAACGGGCGAGTTGGCCCGATCAAGTTTGATACTAGTCGGGCAAGTAGCCGCCCCCCCCCCCCCCAACTCACCGTTCACGCGCTACTCGACAGGTGTGAACATTACCTGTTTACTGTCGCACTCTGCGTACCACTATCTCTTTTCAGTCATTTGTTTCTTGTCATCACAAACATGGCTCGTTGAAGTGACGATACAACTGTTAATATTCTCACTATGAAGAACAAGCCTGTTAGTGGAACGTGAAATGACCTCTGTTCAAAAATAAAGCAGCCGCAAACACAGAGCTGGAAAAGACGATCAGAATATCGGCGCCACGGTTGAGTGGCCGAGCGTTCCTGCGAAGAGCGCCGCTTCTCGCCGTCGGGGGTTCGAGTCTTCCCTCGGGCAAGCGAGTATTTGTTGTCCATAGCATAAGTTAGTTTAAGTAGTTAGTAAGCCTAGGGGCGGATGGCCACAGTAGTTAAGTCCCATAGATTTACAAACATTTGAACATGTCATATCCATTCTGTTTGTGGTTGCCATCAGTTCATACCTATCGGCGATGTGACCGTTGTAGACTTGTCCCAGTTTTACAAAATAGTGTTATGAACTACCTTATGTGAGGACTTCAGGCGTAGTTGTTTCCAGGAATATATGCGTGACTCGGAAGAATGAAGGTCCAAACGTTTCGTGGAAGAAAAGTGGATTTACTTTCTTAAAGAAACCGAAAGTCCCAAACGTAAATGCCAGTATTTTTCTTACTATTCTTTCTATTCCCACACACGTCACTGTGGAAAGTAGGTTTATCGATGTCGTCCCAGTGGACTGATGACAGAATTTGACTGCTGTTAGCGACTGTGGTATCAGTCTTACAGTTCAGATCAGCTGCAAGATGACGCACGTAGTTTCATAGATACGAAAACCGTGCTGGCGCCCATGTCATGCATTACGCCGCTGCTACGGTCGGAGGTTCGAGTCCTCCCTCGGGCGCGCGCGCATGTGTGTTTGTTTGTTTGTGTGTGTGTGTGTGTGTGTGTGTGTGTGTGTGTGTGTGTGTGTGTTGTCCTTTGTATAAGTTACAGTTTTTTGTAGGTCTAGGGACCAATGATCTCAGCAGTTTCGTCCCTTAATTTCGCAAAAGTTAGAACGTTTCAAATACGTAAAAAAAAAGTGAATGCTTCTGAAAGATATTATATCAGATAACCACCATTTCTTGTAATGCATCTTCTTGTTTTAACTCTTGTATTTCACCTGTTCTATAGTATCTTTTATTAAGTAGGAACAGCGATCGAGTAAGAATCACCTTAGGATTTTACTAAACAGTAAGAATGGTGGAATAATGTTTATGTTCTGCGGAGGTATGCAGAATTTGTAATGGAACTTTTTTAAGTCGATGTACATTTTGACTGGACATTTCGAGGGTCCGCGCGACAATGAAATGTTCAAACGTTTCTAAGCGTAAGGGACGAAATTGCTGAAGCCGTCGGTCTGTAGACTTACAAACTACTTAAATTAACTTACGCTAAGAATAACAAACACACACACGTCCCAGGGTGGACTCGAGTCTCCGTCGGAAGCGGCCTAGTAATCCGAAGAAAGATGCCTTAGACCAAGAGGCCATTACTGCGCCGCTCGAAGTAAAAACATTAAACTAATTGAAAAAGAATATGGATTGGTAAAGTAAAACAGACTGCTTGTTTTCAGGGCATGTGCGCTGCGCACGGATTGTCACTTCTATTAGTCTTCGGTTTTGTGTTACTTGAAGCGTAGCTACTCCAATAGCATTATAATACTCCCAACAGATCACAATATGTATTACAAAGTGCTTCAATACGACTCTTCGAAATCCATTTTTAGACTGCTTCAAATCAGTCGTCATTTAGAAAGGGTATCTATTCGCTGTAAGTTACAGATCTTCTCATTCTTGATCTCTTAGTTCCTTGGAAGCCCTCGTGGTGCCTAATCGTCTTTTGTTACACCTGTGATGTCAGATTGTTCCTGGATCCCGTCACCGCACCGAGCTTAGAAAGGACATCTTGAACAAAGAGAGAAACACGGTCACCACAGAATACAGTTTAAATTAAATTTTTAATGTGGGTTTATTTCTGGTATTTCTTCTGATAGACACTTTTGATCATTTAGTAACATGATGCACATGCATACTTTAAGATCCTTTATTGCGCATCTTTGTCCACTTTCAACATGCCGTTTCCTTTCTAGCCTTATAACATGTTCATGGTTATTGACGGTGTTCCTTACGTATTCCATAAACAGAACAAAATGGCGAGTTCTTTTTTTTTTTTTTTTTTTTTTTTTTTTTTTTTTTTTTTTTTTTTTTTTTTTTTTTTTTTTACAAGGCTGAATATATATATTTTAATGGAGGTAAAGAAGGAGTTCATACCTTCTAGTTGGTAATCGTGAACATGATTTAGCCAGCGGTTACTGGAGGGCGCTGTAGTCTGGTGTAACTCGTTGAGGCAGAGGCACGTGTCTCACATCCACAACCGCCCGGCTGGCCAGTGTGCACGTTCACGAGTTGGCGCTGTTCGCAGAGTGGTCAGTATGTGGCCTCAAAACGTGCCCCCCTAGCAACAGTCTTTTAATCTTCCACCAACACTATCCTTAATGCTAGGGGGCGATGCCTCCGCGGCTGAGTCTGTACTATGTTTTATCCGTGCAGCCGGTTTTAACAATTCCATTTAATGGAGGGTGCTTTCTCCTGACTTTCCACCGTATTTTAGTGTTTTATGTCTTCTGACAAGTAGACATTCGTGTGTACAATGTGACTGGCTCGTTCATTATTATCTCAGTGACCAGCCAGCCACGGATTCCCGTTGCCAAATTTTAGTGTGATTGACCGCGCTGTTTTATTTTCTCTATCTGTGCTGTTGGTGAAAGGCAATCGTTGACATGTACTCCTATTGAGTCTTCATACTAACCGATTCATACGGCTATTGTTTCTCATCCACTGCACGTTCTTTGTTAGGAGAAGGGGACTGATGACCAAGTAGTTGAGTCCCCTCTAAACAACAACAATCAGAACGTGTGCGCCCCTGAGCCGGCGCGTGCTCTCGCCCGCAGCTGGGCTTGCTTGTAGGGCGCCGCTCCCCCTCGCAATACATCAGGGCGCTCCCTGGCGGCCACACACTGGGACTGACGGCCTCGCGTTTGCAAGAAAAGCGCCGCCGACGGCCTCTGTTGCCGATGCCGCTGTGATTTATCGTCCTTCCGTTTGTCCCCGCGCTGCGCTGGCGCGTCGCTAAATGCCCTTCTGGCTCAAATCCCAGCTCCCGGGCCACCCTAATGTTCACCGTTACGGGCTTCTGAATACACGGCTTCTGTTTTCTACTAAACAACTGTCGATCCAATACGTTATTGACGCAAAATAATGTGAGATGTTCCAAAGCAGATAACTCTTTTTTTCTACTTTGCTTCCATTGACGAGCCTTTCATTTAAATTTACCCACATCACTTGAGCGGCGGTTGGGCAATTATTATTGTTTTAAACCAATGCCGTGTGTTCGAAGGTGTAACTAATGGACTGCAGTTACAACTGTGAGTTTTTTTGTTCATTTGGGTCTGTTCTTTAACGCTAACGATGGACTTCAGTCGTCAGTTAGGCAACGCCTGCCGAAATCGTCTCAAAATGTTTAAGGCCGCTTACGGTATGAGTACTCGCTTTCGCATCTACCTATGCATGAAATTTAAGGAGGATCCTTTAATTAAAATTTGTGCTGTGCCCGGGATTAGAACCCGGGTGTTCGTGCTTACTATGCAAGCGCTTTAGACCGCCTTTTTTCTGGTAGATCGATTATTCGCGGACGTTCGTTCATGTTCATTCTTAGTGTTCGTTTAGTATTTGGCTCAGCTTTTTTTATTACAGAGGGCGTTGAGCAGTAAACAGCGTTACGGAAAAAGCGCGGACTGTCTTCAAGCACGCCTCCCTCCACACCACGTACTTTAATTCTGCCTCAATGTTCCCTGTGAAACACGTATCAAATTGCGAAGGTCGGAGGAGCACCGTAGCAAAGAACGTGAATGGGAACAATCCCGCCTTGTTCCTCAGGCCGTGGAATAATACAATTTCAATTTAAGGGAGCCGTCTGTGCTGGCCTGACTTCAACTCGTCAGTGCTGGTCCCGCGTACCAATAATTTTGGAGCGTAGCTAATTTTCTAGAACTTGTACATTCAACTGTTTGTTAATTAAATCATAATTAGAGGAATGAAACATACCAAAATAAAGGTCCATTGAAACACATTAATTACGAAATATCACGCAAGTTCTATACAATGGTGTATCTACTATTTATAATTTTAAAAAATCATAGTCGGGATGTTATACAGTGGTTGCGAGGGGAGGGGGAGCAATCAGAATACTTTTAGGCAGTATTGGCGCAATTTCTCACGGGAATGCGATATGTTACACCATATGTTATCTTTTTCCACCCATTCCACCAATGACGTTTTCTACAGGTTTTGAAATTTCATAGCAGCTTAATACCTATGCTCATGAGCCATCCATCCTATAAGACGTCGAACCATTTTAGTTCGTTCTGCCGATGACAGTACTTCAGAAGCTAGATACCTCAACCGATCCCCTTATTAACAACAGTCCGTGTAGCGGCGTTAATCCAACGCTGTGTTAGTTGAGTGGTTACGAACCTCAGTTATGGCGGGCACGATGGCTTAGCGCGCTCGGCCAGAGGGCTCAACGCCGTCTGAAATAAAAAATAGAATAATTTTAAAAAACTGAGTCACATACTCAATGAAAAACCCAGAAAGAACATACGCAAACCATTGAACTATCTGAAGAGACAAAGCGGGAACCTGCCACTAATCAGGAGGTCCCGGGTTTGAATACCGGCCAAATCACAACTTTTAATTGAACGCCTCTCCTTATATTCGATACCTTTGATCCTCTAATTGTTTTGATCAGTATAGTACATCTCTACACTGTACGTGATTTGTCATCAACCAAAATACAGTGAAACTGCATTTCTGTCGCAGAACACACGATTTTTTTTCAGTTTTCCAGCATCTGTTGCGTCTGTCCATCTTAAGTGTTGTGTCTGTGTGACGTTACCAAACATGATGGCTAGTGTCGCGTTTTGCTAGCACCCAGAGCGCTGGGGCCACATATTTAGCCTGCCTGTTACGGCGGGGCTTCTTTTTTTAAAAGACAGGGAGGGAAGGTCAGTGCATAGTTGACAACGTTGCTAAACACCTCCCCTCTTTCATGCCTTCCCTCGGCAATGTTACCATTGCACTTCGTGCCAGTGCCCTGGTTTGTAAACGGGGCAGCACTGCACGCGAGGTGCCGTGTCGACATGCAACTTCAGTGCATGTCTGAATTCACTCTTTTACTAACCTTGTGTCTTCTGTCGTAGTTGATGTCCCATTGCGCAGGGAAGCACACATGTCACACATCCGTTGTACTTGAAGTGATGCTAAAAGAGGTGTTGATATGGCTAGGAAGTACTGCACTGCGAATAACTTTAGCTTTTGTGGGATGCCAGTGCTTGTTTTTATTGAAGAAATGCCAGTGTATATCCAAGCACAAATATACAGACTGAGTAATGTTAAAAATATAACCGTTGCATAACATATAAACTATCCCTGGCCCGCACTGAACTAACATGAATGTGCAAGGTATCGCGGTCGGCGCTCGACTGACTGCCGCCGCACTTCGCTGCGTGCCACAAGCCACCGTTTTGGCGCCAAGCGAAACTTCTAGACTAATATTGTTCAACTTATTACAAAATATACAAATAATTAAATCTTTGAAATAACGGGAATATAGCTTAGCACAAAAGCATTACAGAAAGTATACAGACAATTTTTAATAGACATAGGAAACTTAAATATTAATAAAAGAAGCTTAAAGTTTTGGCGGACAGCTAGTATAGGCGGGAGCCAATCAGATCTCAAGTTGCAATAGGGGCGGAGCTTTCCCACGGGATACAAGCTCATCTACTGTCTCTCTCTCACATCCTTTCTACTATTGCGTCACACGGTTCTCCAACCAAGAAAACTTTTTGAACACCTAATATATTGATATGCGAAATAAACGGCTCCATATCAGCCCCCTCACACTGTGTCGATCAGGTAGCTGTTGGCAGTGGCGGGGCGTTGGGCTTCGGCAGCGCAGCAGCGTGTACTGTGCGGCGCGGGCTGCTGGCTGGCTGGTGCCCCGGCTTATCGCAGCCTCTCGCTTCCCGGCGGAAATTTATTCTCATCAATTCCTCTTTGTATGCGCGCCCTCGCAATCTCGCCACCTACACGGCACATGTTGCGCCCCAGGATGAGAGCGCTGAAGAGGAGAGGGAGCAGGCGGCAGACTGGCTGCGGCGTCACGCCGCTCTGTCATCCGTCAGCGGGCAGAGAAGAGTCTCTGGTGCTGCGGAGCTGCCCAGGCAGACTGCTGGCGCGCCTCTCTGAACAATACCATACAAATAAATTCACTTCACAAGAAAGTTAAATACGTACAATTTTCGTTCAATAAATGTTCAAATGTTTGTAGGGCTTATGGGACTTGACTACGGGGCCATCAGTCCCTAAACTTACAAACTACTTATGAACTATCTAAGACTACAGACGGCACAAATATCCATGCCCGAGGGGGGATTCGAACCCCCGACCGTAGTGGCCGTGCAGACCGTGACTGAAGCGCCTCAGTCCCCTCGGCCACCGCGGCCGGCAATTTTCGTTCCACAATATTTTTTGTTATTACAAGCTTTCGGCTTCTTAGGCCATCGTCACATAACTTAGTACTAAACAGATAGTCTACACGTAACATTGAGGTTAACATATACAAAGATGGTCTTTCAAAGACATGTGAATCTGTGAATTTCTTATGACTATGAATCGATACTACAGAACAAGTGTACTATAAAGCAAATTAATTTTAAATGCTGCAAAGTTGAGCTCTCTAATTCAACATTATTCCATACTACCTTTCTTCCACTAAGCATCTTACGTTGCATACGCCACTCCTTCGCGATAGTTTACTCTGTTGCATTTTTGCACTAAACTGCCTTAAAGAGTGAGCGATACACAGGATATCAACTGTAACAGTGCGTAAGTAATGTAAAACCCACTTTCGTGTGTATTCTGACGTATCCAAAATATCTTCATTCTGCAGCTGAGCGTCCGCCGGTTTGAACCTTCCTTGTAAATAGTATTTTGTATTCCATTCTCGTCGTCACTTTTGTATCTCGTTTCCGCCGGTTGTCTTGGGTGTCGGTGGCCGAGTAGAGAGAGACCGACACAGGAAAATAGTATGCACGCGTGTGCGGGTACAGAGTCTGAGATGACCAGCCGGTGGGACAGCAGAAACTAGAAACACTGACCTAGATTAGAACAAGATATGTTTTGAAGAGAGAGAGAGAGTACAAATACTTAGCTTTGTTGACTGAAGTCTAGTGGAAAGCAGATACATAGTTTAAGTAGATAGAGGCCTGCCTACTGATGAGAGACTTTCATAGTGCCGGTCTTAATCCGATCTGACCGACGCAGTTCCGTGGTGGCCACTAGCGGAGTTGCAGCAGAGGGCGCTCGTGGCTGACTTCGTAAGAACGCCGCGCCGTGCGTGCATGGCGGCGCGCGGCGAAAATACGTGGCGCGCACTACATACTTGTGCGACACCACATTATAACTATGCCGCACCGGGGTTTGAGCCTTTTGCGTGCAAGTTCACTGCCGATTGAAGTCAGGTAAAAGATGTAACGAACTATTATAGTATATAGGTCTGTCAACCGACATATACAGTCCATGTGGCCAACGGTTGTGTACGTTGGTATTGCACGACTTATTTCTTGATTTGAAAATGGACAAAATATTTCAGAAACCGGACATCAATTTTTGAAATATCTCTCAAACTTTGACAGTTATTTATAAAAATTTCTTATATAATCAAGTGGTGCTTGTGCCATCCAGTATGCTGAAAATCAGTATATTTCTGAGCGGCCACGTGGTCCAAGGCGTCATTCTACGGACTGGGCGGCCGCTCCCGCCGGAGGTTCTTGTCGTCCCTCGGACATGGATGCGCCTTTTTCTTAGTGTAAGTCAGTTTAAGTAGTCTGTAAGTCGAGCGACTGATGACCATGCCCGTTTCGTTCAATACGTTTACATACGAAACTTCCTGGCAGATTAAAATTGTGTGCCGGAACCGGGACTCGAACCTTTCGCGGTCGAGATAGCTCAATGGTAGAGCGCTTGTCCGCGAAAGGCAAAGGTTCCAGGTTCGAGTCCCGGTTCCGGCACACATTTTTAATCTGCCAGGAAGTTTCATATCAACGCACACTTCACTGCAGAGTGATAGTTTGCCGCGGTGTAGCAGCCAAGCGGTCTAAGGCGCCTCGCTGCGGAGAGCGCGGTTTCTCGCCGTCGGAGGTTCGAGTCCTCCCTGGGGCATGGGTGTGAGTGTGCTGTCTTTGGGTTAGTTTACCTTAGTTTAAGTAGTTTGTAAGCCACGGACTGATGACCACGCAGTTTGGTCCGATAGATTTACAAACATTTGAACATTTAAGAGTGAAAATTTCATTCAAGTTTACAAACATTTAAACTTCTGAGTCTGTTTGACGTCACCATGTTCGCGACGGACAACCTAATGCCGCTTTTTCATAAATTTAGTAATTCCTTAATCTTAATGGAACACTCTTCTGTTAAATAAATTTAATAATTGTTTCATTCATATAAAATTAGTCACTACAAATAAATATAGCACATTGCTTGATAAGTTATGAACCGTAGTTACATCTGTAGATTTAAATTAATGGGTGGGACTGGTGACCTAGCTGTTTGGTTCATTTCTTCCATGAACCAACCAAATCATTTGGTAAATTTTCTTTTTCATCCTTTGGGCTAAACAAGTAACTGGTGAATGCCGAGAAAACGTCTTCAGTACTGTAAAAAATAATAATGACATGGCGTACGTAATAAAAGCTTTGATTGAGTCGGGGTTCTTCACATTGTGCTAGTATCCGATATGGCGAGCATACGAGGGCCATGCCCATAGACGATAGGGACTCTACTTTCGTAGTGTGGGACTTCTGAAAATGTGAGGCTGAGAACCCATAGGCTTTTTCTTTCTATGACACAGAAATAAATGTTATCATGACAAAGAAATTATCTTTAAGCTAATCTTGTTATTATGCCCTTCTTGCAGTACTAACAAGATGTACGCATTTTGCTACCTTGCTGTTAATTTTCCTTCCAGTGCCTCATGTTTTTTTACTGCCTTACGCTCGGGTTAAGATGTGCTCTTTGTTTTGTTTCAGGTAAGTGTCATCCCGTCTCCCAGCGGCGCCAGATAAGGACGACTTGAGCCACCACCAGTAGGGTAAGCCTCAGCCCGAGTGATACTGAACTTGCTACTTGCGCTTCATGGCCTGTTCTCCTACGTATTCGTCTCCAGAGTGTACTGGAGGCTAAAGTGTTATTGTTCGACGACGAAATTAAAAGTTATGCAATGTACAAAAAAGTCGGTGTTTCTAAGGGAGGGCGCGTTTCATAACGAGAGATAAACTCTTCCTCTTTTTTGTGGTGACGAGGAGGCGCAGCCAGGGAACTGTAACGAGTGCCCTCCTCTGTGCAAGTGGGCCGGGGCGGCTGCATTGCCTCTACCCCCTCGAGCTTCCGGAAACACTTGACCAGAGCAACTGACAGCTGGAACAACACTCACCCATTGTAGTTTTATGACTGTCGATCCATTTAAAATATACTGAGGCGCGCGTGAATGACCGTGTGGTCTAAGGCGCCTTGCTACGGTTGCGCGGCAGCTCCCCGTCTGAGGTTCGAGTCCGCCCTCAGGCATGACTGGATGTGTTGTCCTTCAGCACCGATGATCGTAGCAGTTTGGTCCCATAGGTTTACAAACATTTGATTTGAAAGAATTGGCAGTTATTATGAAAAGAAATTGAAATGTTGAAATGTTTGTATAGCTTATGGGACTTAACTACGGGGTCATCAGTTCCTAAACTTACAAAGTACTTATGAACTAACTAACACTATGGACGGCACAAATATCCATGGCCGAGGGGGGATTCGAAACCCCGACCGTAGTCACCGTGTAGACCGTGACTGGCGCGCCGCAGTCTCCTCGGCCATCGCGGCCGGCATGGAAAGAAGTATGGGGGAAATCAAGAGACCAATGAAGTAAGAAAGCTCGAAAAATAGATGTCTCTTACCGTAATTACTAGAAATTGAAGATGCTGACACAGTATACAGCAGTTTCCAGACCTGAATAAAACTTGAATCAAGCTGAGGGGGAGCAGCCGAGCGCATTGAGACGCTACGCTACCACAGCTGCCAACTATTACGGTCTGTCCGTAATTGTTACGGATTTATCGTCATGTGTACGGAGTTACGGGAAGATCGTGAAAAATTACGGAAACTAAACATTTTACGATCAGATGTGTGTTAAGAAAATCGGAGTAGGTACTATCTACATTTTGGTAATAGCTGATAAAAATTTTATATAAATAATTTATCTCATTCCTGAGTACGTAGCAAAGCTGTAGGAAATGTTGAAGATAGTATTTCCGTTGGAAAAAATCTGGATCAAATCCCGCCTATAATCTCCTACACACCTGCCAAATGCACGCTCACACACCAAAGATCTATGTAAATACTATGGTCTATAAAGAGTATCATGTCTTTGGTTCAAGCTTAACAGCCCACGTGTTTTACCGGGTGGCGGAAGTTAGCCAGTTCGTTTCCGAAGAGAAAAGCTTTTACTGGCTTTTCTAGCGTGTACCTGCTTTCATAGCAGCGTTGTGCAGCTAGAATTAAATATAAGTAATGAACCATTTGTGACACATCAGTTCAGTAGTTTTATTCGTCGTTTAAAATCCAAAACTATTTTGTGTATCCTTAGCTGATAAGGATTTTATATTTAAAAATGCAAGGAATTTCGCCCTTTTCTGTTCATTCAGGAAGTGTTAATTTTTCGTAAAAACAGTTATTTGAATCTTACAGGAATATTTCTAAGCCACTCACGGTATTTACACAAATGTTTTAAGTTTTTCCTTCTAACCTCAGTCTTTTGATACAGAATAGTTTTATACGGTTCGTGGCAGATATTTATGAATACAGTGTCAGTCTTAATTTTTTAAAATATTCTTGGGACACGGCCGTAGCTCCACGTCCTCTTTGGTCTTGCGCATCATTACTGACAGCCAATTCTAAAGGTTGGCAGCTGTGCGCTGCGATGCGCGAGGCCGTTCTCCGTTGGGGGTTCGAATCCCCACTCGGGCATGGCTGTTTGTGACGTCTTTAGTATAAGCTAGTTCATAAGTTTAGGGACTGATGACCCCGCAGTTAAGTCCCTTAAGCTCTACAAACATTTGAACAAACTGAGGACGACAATAACTTTGCAAACACATATATGCAGTATAACGAAATTGCCATTGTGTTAGTATGTTTGGCATGCCTTGAACTTATGTGTGTGATGTGACATTCTGTGATGATACACGTCTGCAGCTTCAATACCGTTCTGTGCGCGGAGTTGAAGTATCATCTTTCACCCTTCTTACTCCATTACGCATACGCAGGTAGAAATCCTGTTAGTGGCATGTCCCCTCCATACGTGAGTGTGATACAGTGTGTCTCGTGAACCATTTTAGAACACGGGCTTTCGGAATTTTGTATATAACTCTCTGTTCGACACACGACGTGTCCTTTATAAGTTTGCCACTGTAGATAGGCGTAATCGGTAACGAGAGTGCTCAGAGATGGTTTCGTAAAGAATAGAACAGGGACACACAAGCAGTTAATAGTGGTGTCAAAGTTGTGAGAGAAATGGCTTCGGCCGGCAGTACTTCGCCCCTCGCAGGGTGCCTCCGGCCGGCAGTCTGGGAACGCAACCGAGGGGCGAATCGGCTGCTTCCTCTAGCGCCGGTGCGTTCTGTTTGGCGGCGGAAGGAGGGGAGGAGGCGAGAAGCGAGTTGAGGCCGCGATTGATGACGCTATTTTTGCGCGCCTGCGCCCGCGCCCGCGGGGAGAACTTCTGCCCCCTCCCCCGCCCCACCACCCCCCGCCACGCGTAGCCTCCGGCGGCTGCTGAGACACTCGTACTGCTGGGACTCTCCCCGTGTTTCTCGCAGCAACACTGTGCTGTCTGTGGCTGCTGCGAAAATTCCACATTACTCGAGAACAGCTGAACAAGGGGTGTACAATGACTCACAACATTGCAAATGGTGGAATAAATTTTTGGGAGATGAGACACTTCAAAGATATCGTAGTGAAGTCAGCTATTTTTACCAAACACACTTCCTTCCTTTTTTTATGTCCCCTACAAGCTTCCTAGGGTTATATTTGCGGATGGAGAAGTTAGTACTGCTTCCTCCCACAAGTCCCCTAAAACCTCCACATCCTTGCGGATGCTGTTGCGTAGCAGTGTGCTTTTGTACCGCCCTACTGTACGCACGAGGTGCTGTAGTTGCTTTCCAAGACTTTATGGAAAGCATAGAGTTCTGACTAACCTGTTGTGTTCTATAGTTGTGTCCCCAGCGCAAAAGACAGCACACAGGTCGTTGATTCTCCTACAGCATACAAGTGAGGCTAAAATAAGTTATGTATGATGGAAGCATAAGAAGCGACTCACGAGATTTTTAATTATCAGGGATGCCATTTATTAAATAAATAATAAAAAATGAGCAACTATTGTTAATATGATACGGCCTATGCTGCCCATAGCTCATGTTGAGACCTCGACTGTTTTCACTATTACAAAAAATCTTTACTCATGACCGGCGCGGTCCGGCGCGTATAGTGGTCAGCTCGAGACTGAAACTGCGGCGCGTTGCGAGACTAGAGGGCACCTGACGCTCTATTTCGCGCCAAAACAGGGCCGTCGCGCGCCTTCTGCAAAATCGCTCTTCTCTTGTTACAATAAGAGAAGGCACCTTAAACTTTTTAATTGTCAAAATCTAGCCTGTCCTTGAGAGATATTTATCACAATTTTCTCAGCTCTGAATAATTAATATTTGGTATATAATAAACAAAACTAATTTCAAAAGAGATCACGTGACGTGAAATGCAGCAGCCAATGCGAGGAGAGTACCAGTAACATAGCCGGGCTTTCCCACGGGAACCAGCACCTACTGTGCCATATGCTACTGCTCCCCACCCCACATTTCAACATATGCTGCATTTCTGTCTTTCTTCCGCGTTTGAGACACGTACGATGTTAGCAAAGAAACGGCCAGCGGCCAGAAATATGAAGTGGCCATAGGCCAGGGATATCACACCCCCTTTCCCTTAAACTGTTATCACGACCGCCGGCCGCGGTGGCCGAGGGGACTGAGGCGCTCCAGTCACGGTCTGCACGGCCACTATGGTCGGGGGTTCGAATCCCCCCTCGGGCATGGATATTTGTGCCGTCCTTAGTATTAGCTAGTTCATAAGTAGTTTGTAAGTTTAGGGACTGATGACCCCGTAGTTAAGTCCCATAAGCTCTACACACATTTGAACATTTGTTATCACGACCAACATGCACCTGTCCTTATTTGTACTAGGAATGCGTAATACGTGAGATGGAGTAGGAGTTGTCTATCACTTCATGGTAGTTGACACACTTTTCTTAAATCTTTCTACTAACTTTATATTTTGTCAGATGCAGTTGCCCCAACGCGCAAATCGCGTATCCGCTGTCTTGAAGTGATTCTGTAAGTGAGATTCCTGGGCTCTGAATTCAACTGAAAATTACTCTGATTTTTTTAAATTAATTTAATTCATTTATTTATTTGCGGGAACCAGCATACGAGAACGAAGTAGAGAAAAGTAGAAACCTGCAATCTAATTAGAATGTATTTCGCACGTGTGCAAGTTTTTGTAATAAGGGTTTCATAGAAATTATTGTAAACTGAACTACTGTAGTTCAGTTTACAATAATTTCGATGAAACCCTTATTACAAAAACTTGCACTCACAAAATAATGAAATACTGTACAATTTTAATGCATTATTGAAGGATGTTAATCGAGCGGCCAATGCCTATAATTGAGTACGGCACGAACCATACGCTATGACTGCCGGAACTGGAGTTGAAGCAGCACCTAGAAGCAAGTCTTTTACGGGCGTTTGGTGGCATAGAATGTTCCCGAACTCGTCACATTAATTTCACTATTATTTTGTTCACGAAAATTAGTGCTGAATAAGAATATGAAAAAGTCAGAAGGGAGGGTGTTACTGGGAGACAGTTTTGTAGCATTTTTACGTAAACAATCAATATCGTTTATAAAATATAAATAATGCACATTTCACTCCCACGTTTACTTGCTGTCATGGAGGTAGCTAATCAGACCACGTATCTTGCAAAACTGTCGCATGCATCCTACCACCTTCACATCACTCACCCCACTGCTGACGTCATGCCAGTATAGTGGGAGTTACTGCTCTAATGAAGTTTAAAGTAATGGCAACAAAAGCTAGAACCGTCTCAGAAGGCACAGTAATTTCTTTTACCTTACCCAGCCGTTTTTAATTACGATGGATAGGTAAAGAAACCAGTGCGATTGTATGTAGAGTTAGCTCAGTTAGCGCGTCCCAAGACTCAAGCGAGACACTCGTCTCAGGTCAGTGTCGGGAAATGCGCTAGCACCGCTCTTTGTGTGTTTCAGATGTCTAATTCGCTTCGCAATTTCTCCGGATGTAATTGACACATGATCCAACCAACGTCATTCTTTTTGTGATTTTGTATCGTACTGATTGCGTAAGTTAGAATATGGTTTATCCATTACAAAAAAACATAATTTTGTGTTGAAAATAATATATGTTTACGTTTTAGACTACCATAAGCCTTTGTCGTACGTAATGACCGTGAAAGTCGTTTTTCAGTATCTGTTTTAGTTGCAGAGGTATTTTCGATGAAAAAGTTGAGTGGAACACCGTTGGGTTGCGAATATTTTTGTACGAAGATCGTGGGTCACACTACAGAAAAGGGTGTGAACAACTGCTGTAGCATATCGAGAAGTCGCAGTGCTAGAAAATTGTCGTGAAATGTAGCCAATATCTGAAGCATATCTACGCATGCTGCAAGGTCGGCACCAAAACTATATCGCGCTCATTGGGGATAAAGGCGAATAAAGATATTTCTCTTATGTGGTACCGAAAAGTGGCCGCCATGGAATGGCCGTGCACTTTAATGCGCCTTGCTACGGAGCGGACGATTGCTCCCCGTCGGAGGTTAGAGTCCTCTCTCCAGCGTATATATATTGTGTGTGTTTTGTCCTTAGATTAGTTTACGTAAGCTTAGGGACTGATAACCACAGTAGTTAAGTGCCAATAGATTTAAAAACATTTGATTTCACAGTAAATCCTGTACGGGCACCGTGTATTTCGTTTTCATTATGCCGCACGGCATGTGCAGTAACGCGAGAAGCTAAACAAGCGAGCGTGAGACGGACGTAGTGCACTCGACCGGTAATAGGGCAAAATACCGTGCAACTGCGCCATTGTAATCGGAGCATGCGGCTGCGGGTAACGCGATTAATAAAGCACAGGCGTGCACAGCCCAGCACAGCAGAGCAGAGCGTAGCAGGTGGAAGCGGCTGGCGTGTTGGCCGGCCGCCTCGGGTGGGACGCGCGCTGCCACTGCCGCCGCGGCTGATGGACCGGAAGCGGCGCGTGTCCAGCGCCAGGCTGATGAATGCGTTGTGTGCGCTGCTAATTAGTTTGCGCCCCACGCCTGCTACCAGCACGCGCGCTACACTCGATACGCCCAGCGAGTCGCTGGCACCGTGAACCGCGGTTGTTGTCCGGGCAAAGTTTTTGTTCCGGCACGTGTATAGTTTGCGGTGTTCCGATTTTCGTGGAGTCACGAACCGCGGCGTGAACTAGTTTCAATCACTGTATCAGCAGGGCAGGCACAGGAGAGTAAAACAGACTCCACATTCACCGTTAAAGCGTGTTCGGATTCAAATTAACAAACTTCTTAGAAACATTGGCGACAGGGAACAATCCCTCACTAAGCACCAACCATTTCCCTCCATCCCTCCCTTCCGACCCCACTGCCACAACCCCAACATCTTTGCTAAAAGCTCTGTACAATGTAATTTTCTAGAAAGCTTACACTCCAAGTTGTACGGCCTGAAATGATATGTATCGAAAGTACAACTGTAAATCGATTGATTTTCAACCGTAGATTCGGACGCTACTCGCCCTCACGTACTAAAGAAAAAAAAAGTTTTTGTTGAATCTATATTTAACCCAAGTTTCACTTTTAAGAAAGTTATCTGTAGCGTAGCCTTAAGGAGGGTAGGTATATTAGGCATAGATTAAACAAGAAGGGCCGGCCGCGGTGGCCGAGGTGACTGAGGCGCTCCAGTCACGGTCAGCACGGCCACTACGGTCGGGGGTTCGAATCCCCCCTCGGGCATGGATATTTGTGCCGTCCTAGTTCGTAAGTAGTTCATAAGTAGTTTGTAAGTTTAGGGACTGATGACCCCGTAGTTAAGTCCCATAAGCTTAACAAACATTTGAACATTTGAAACAAGAAGGGTTTAAGATTTTTTGTTTTTTAGTAGCGCCCGAATTTACTGCTCATACACAGTAAATCGATTATTTACAGTTGTACGATCCATGTATATCACATCAGGCCGAGCTACTTCGAGTGTAAACTATTTTGAAAATTACCCTCTATTTGCTGTAGATAATTTACTTTGTTAAGAATAATGAAAGGTTTTAAAACTGCATTAGGAAATGCTTAAATTTCGTAGTAGTTACTGAATTTTTTCAGTATGTCTTCAGTGTAATCGTTACTTTTAAGTGAATATGAATTGGATACTAATAACTCATCTTTGGTTTCGCGGGTAACTTATTGTGATTCAATCGACCTTGAAAGAGGCGGGGCTTGCCTATCGAAGGAGGGTTTGGCCTCTAGAGGCGGCGATTGATAAAGGATTGTTTAGTACCGCCAACTTTATACGTCAAACTTGGACAGTCTCAGTGCTTTCTTAATATACAAGCTACTCACCAATTTGTTGTTACTGGGGATCGAACCCAAGTGAATTCTAAATCTTGCGATCAGTGTTTGCAAATAAACCAGATATTAATGATTAATTAATCGATACGTTAACGTAGCACCTTTTAGTGTGAGCCCAGGCTTTTGGCACGGTCTGCAGCCAACATTATTCAACGTGGTAATTTATGAAATCCGTAACTTTATACGGATTTGTGGCATCCCATTGTAGGATACACCAGACATTGAATCGCGGATAAGGAAGACGTGAATCACTGCTATGGAAGGTAATGCTGTTTTCATACCTTCGGAATGCAGGGCTGATTGTTTTGTTCAGTTTCCGCATCGTCAAATGTTCAAATATTTTTAAACCTAATGGAGCAAACTGCGAAGATCATCGGTCCCTAGGCTTACAGACTACTTAAACTAAGTGCTAAGGACAACACAAACACATCCATGATCGAGGGAGAACTCGAACTTCGACGCGCAGTCCGTGAAAAGACGCCTTATATCATCAGGCGTTCCCGTGATCCTTGTGCATAGTCTTGCTTAGGGTCTGTTCGAGTAAAACAGGTATAAAATAGCCCATTTTGTAACCTTGTCATCTTCCAGTAAAGTATTTTGATTTTTTTTAATGGTTACACTTACGATAGTGACCTTTCAGATTACTGTAGTGTAATGTAGTGCGATCATTTTTATTTTATACCCGTTTTACCCAGTGGATGGGGCGAAAATGGGTATAGTATCTCTCTGAAGTATGAAACTTATTTTTAACGAATGCTATACATTTTACCACACTATAATATAATCTAGGTATAATAAGGAATAAATACAAAATATTACATGCTATTGAAAATTATTACAGTACAATGTGATGTGAAATTATGCGAATGAAAACATTAGTTGATTTATAATCAAAGTCATTTTAACAAGACATTACACAGAAACTTCAAAAATCTTCCATTGTAGTCAGGAACAGAAAATGTGTCAGAAATTCTACCCACGTCAACAAATTCAGTATCATATCTGTCCAGGAAAATGTAACGTTCACCGTCTCCTTTGCATTTTGTTAGAAATTGAACGGAATAACGTTACTTATTACGAACGTCCTGAGCAGTTATTTTAACCCGTGTAATCTCTTACTATTTTCCACATTCACTATGGTAATGGACACATACCAAGGACTCTATTGACAGATCTAGAAAGCTTACACCCATCGTCAATTTCAGTTTGTTCAAAAGATTTCTTGGCAGTTTTAGAAGTTCTTTTCTCCATTTCAACAGGGCCAATCATTTTATATAATGTGGCGTCTGTTCCGAAAGAACATACGTCACTTCTGATCCTGCAGTTGTTATTCTTTCATATTCACAGAATATGTGACATCAACTGCAAATGGGCAAAGCTGAAAATGTGTACCCAGCCGGGACTCGAACCCGGGTCTCATGCAATTGCCTAGAAAGCAGGAGACCTGGGTTCGGGTCCCGGCTGGGTACACATTTTCAGCTTTGCCCATTCGCAGTTGATGTCATATATTCTGTGAACATGATTTTTTTTTTATTTTTATTGTTTATTCTATTTTTTTTTTTTTTTTTTTTTTTTTTTTTTTTTTTTTTTTTTTTTTTTTTTTTTTTTTACCATGGATGTAAGATTGATTGGCTGTTTGGGTTGCTTCCTTTACTCCTCCTTTTGATCTTTGTTATACATTTTCTGTGGTCACAACTTAACCCCAACTTCCATACACTGTACCCATTTTACATTAAACCATTACGAATTAAATCTCTTAACTAATATAGACTGAAAATAGCATATACAATGTATAAATATCTGAACTTCAATTTTAAATTGTTGCAGGTTAACTATAACCAGTTAATTGAAGTAGTTCCTTTGTTTATAGTCAGTTGTGAAAAAATTTCTTTAAACTTTTGTATGCCAACGTAACATTAATACAGTAATGTACAAAATGATTCTACACACATGTGAAATTTTTTTCAGGTACTTATTATCAATACTGAAAGATTTATTTAAAAATATTATTTATACCTCATTATTTCCATTTTATCTCGACGGATCCTACGAATATACAGAGTGATATTTTTTCTCAGTTTAGAAACTCCCAGGAGTTTATGGAGGATACGGAACAAAAACGTTCTAATGAACTTACGTCTGAAAATACATGGCTTCCATGCTAGGGACCTGAAATAAGCACGATAGCACAGTAATCCGCGAACTTTAATAAATTTGAACATATCAGGAGATGTAGGAATACATTGTCGCGTTTCAAACCGGTCACTGGTTTATTTATTAAAGTGTTCTTATTTCTGTGCTATCGTGGCTGTTGCTGCAACATTATTTCAGGTTTTCGAAAGCTGCCCTACACCAAGTGCTCCCTTCAAATTCTGACACTGCCAGGTGTATACGACCTAAGACAACCGGAAGATCCGAAAAACAGAAAGGAAAGAGATGAGAAAAAAAACGAACTTCTTCATCCGATAGAAATCCACGAAATTTTTATAGTTATGAGATTTATGTAACTTTGACAGGTAAGATCTTTACTTCAGCAGTCTACTAGGGTAGAATACTGCAGCAATAAAACAAGAATGAGAGAATAACACCGAAATAAAACATAAGTTTAAAAGAAAACGTGCGGTTTAGAACAAAAACAAACACTGCACATGCAAGACTCTGGCGATATTAGAATTGTCAAAGGCTTTAGGACGAAAGATACTTCATACAATACACTGTTGTAACAACAAACTGCTTTCAACGAGCATGTTATCTCATACGTTTACATTTTCAAGAGTTCGCGAAAAAAAATGCGAATAGTGGTTTTTTCTCTCTCTCTCTCTCTCTCTCTCTCTCTCTCTCAAACAAATGACCTTTTACGAAAGACGAATTGCTTTAACAGTGAGAATGTGCTATGGATTCCTTAAATCACGAACCGTTTAACTCCCATTCAACACGTAACACTAAGGGGACCAGCAGCTTACAGGAATTTCGGGCTTCGAAGACTAGCCATTTACGCCATTTTTCAAACTTTTAATAGTATATTTATGTTTATTGGATCTTAAAGGGTAACACACATTGACAAGATAAAGCTTGAACGTTGGCTTTATCACACTTATTTCAGTTCTTTTAGAGATACATTACACATTATCTAGTAACAATGAAAAGAGGTATAACAATCCCTAAAAAACCTGGGAACTGAAGATAGCCAATCAGAAGTTAGTGCGTTGTGTACTTTCACTGTGTTATTAGGGTTCATGCCTAATAACATACTCTAAACTCGTGACACATTTTCTAAGAAAATTGCGAAACAGTTTTGACAAACAAGAGTGTAGATCTGATGGCGTAGTTAAAGCTGCTCTATTTTATTCGAGTCTAACAACATCCTTGACAATCTTAACATACTCATAAAAAACAACAATTTTACAAAACGAAATAAATAATAAACTGCGTTTTCATTAATGACAACGTCTGTGTCATCACGAATGAATTGGAAATGTGCGAGAGCCAAATTTACGAAACAGAGGAAGTGAGAAATAACATTCTCACTGGCTGTTTGTACTATTTGTACCTGACTCTTGATTGGCCATTATTAAATCCTATCAGTTGTTTCGACGTTATCGACATCGATCACGTCATGGGAAAAAAATACGCCGATACTGGAAGATTTTTTTAACCACGGAAAGATCTACGCTGATGTACAGAATATGTACCATTTAAAAGATTGATATGGTTTTGGTGTTCGAAGGGAAGGTTTATTGTGACTTACAACAGGGCCGAAAGCGTCACGGGAATGTTGCACGATTTGAGGTGGAAATCATTAAAACAACGACGTTGTTCGTTGCGGCGAGATGTGTTTGCGAAATTTCAATCAGCGACTTGTACTTCTGAATGTGAAAATATTTTGCCTACATCCACCTACATAGGGAGACATGATCATCGCAACAAAATAAGAGAAATCAGATCGGAAACGGAAGGATTTAGGTGTTTGTTCTTTCCGCGCGCTATTAAAGAATGGAACGGTAGAGAATGGTTATGGAAGTGGTTCAGAAAATGTTCAAATGTTTGTAAAGCTTATGGGACTTAACTGCGGGGTCATCAGTCCCTAAACTTACAAACTACGTAGGAATTAATATGAAACTTCCTGGCAGATTAAAACTGTGTGCCGGAACCGGGAAGTTTCATATCAGCGCACACTCCGCTGCAGAGTGAAAGTTTCGTTCTACTTATGAACTAAATTACCTTATACTAAAGACGGCACAAACATCCATGCCCGAGGGGGTAATCGAAACCCCGACGGGGAACGGCTTCGCGCATCGTAGCATAGCGCCTCAATGCGCTCGGCCGCTCCGCCGCGGCTGAAAGGGGTTAATACACCCACTGCCAGGCACTTAAATGTGATTTGCAGAGTATCTGTGTAAATGTAGATAACAAAAAATGTGTGTTTCACGCGGGTAAAGGTGCTTTTTTTCTCGTTAAAAGTGTACTTTCCGCCGGAAAAATTTACATTTTTAACCTGGAAAACATCCAGGAATCATTTTTCTTTTCAGTTTCTTGTTGTTATGGTCTTCAGTCCGGAGACTGGTTTGATGCAGCTCTCCACCCTACTCTATCCTGAGCAAGCCTTTTCATCTCCTCATTAGAACGGCAACCCACATCCCCTTGAATCTGCTTACTATACGCGTCTCTTTGTCTCCCTCTGCGATTTTTACCCCACACACTTCCCTCCAATGCTAAATTTACGATTCCTCGATGTCTAACAGTGTGTCCTACTAAGCGATCCCTTCTTTTAGTCATGGTAATGCCAAAAATTCCTTTTCTCACCAATTCTGTTCAGTACCTCTTCATTAGTTATGCGATCTACTCACCTAACCTTCAGCATTCTTCTGTAGCACCACATTTCAAAAGCCTCTATTCTCTTCCTGTCCGCACTGCTTATCGTCCATGTTTCACTCCCGTACAAGGCAACACTCCCGGCTTAGGGTACGGCCATAGTGAACGGCTCCCCGCTAGCTGCTCGGCCGCTTAACCTGCAGCGGTCGCCACTCTTGCGCTGCAACGGCGCGATGGCAGCTGGTGGCGGCCACAGTGCGCAGCCAACCGCGCGCGGCTGATCCCAATACATGACCAAAATTACTTTCAGATTTTCTTGCCGAAAAAAATACTGTATGTGTATGAAACAAAGCTACATCGCACACTGGTATCAGTTTTTCGATATAAATTCTCCTTATCCTGTAAAAAAAAAATAAAAACCACCTCTTCCGGTTCTTTGCGTTTTCCTTGCCGTAGGATACTTCTCACTCGATTCTGAGGAAACTAATTGCCGTACATCACTGAGTTTTACACATCTTGCAGGCTAACGTAACAGCTTCATAACGGAGTGTCTGTTTTTTCGGTATTCGCCATAGTTATTACGATGCTTAATTTCCAGTTAACCTATCGCATAACATTTGAAGCTTGTGCAGTGAAAAATATAGTCGCTGACTACTTTTCGTTTGGTTAACTTTAGGTTATACATTACTGCGTACGAAATGTAGCCAACATTGTGAAATTGTTTTTTAAGCTGAAAAGAAAGCGATACATCGCTCCAGTAAAGCGAACAGGGTGTTGAAATTTGAGGACGCTGGCGCCGCGCGCTCTCCTTCGGCGCGCCATGTGCACAACTACTGAGCCTCTAGCCTGCAGCTCAGTCAGTCAACCTTGCTACTAAAGCACATGCCCGAGCCAACAGAAAATGACTTTAAAAAATAGCAAAGTTTATCTGGGACAGTTTTATAACTCGTTTTAAAATTATAATAGCATAGAAGTTCGGATAAAAAAAAAGGATAGTAAATCTGGTTCTATGTGTTATAGTTACAAATATTGGATTGCTAGCTGTCAATGACGGAAAATTGCTAGTTCTAAGGAAAAGAGAATGCTAGTGTTTTTGTCGAATGTCCCTTCCGACATGCAATAGAAATGGGAAGACTAAAATTACCAGAAAATACGCAAATTACTGTAGTAATTCTTATGTAACGTTTATCATGCAGGTAAGATGATGGCCTGCTGTGAGGGCAGAACGCGTCATTGGTTATTAATAACACCACTTTGCAACCAAGACTATTTTTACTTGAAATTATATTGTAACTGACAGTGTACCGTCTGTCACAGTGTATGTATTTTGTGATTATAGTAGGTCAGCAGTTACAATTATTTTGCTGCCAAGGTTCCCAATCACATACCGACATTTTATACCGCACACGAACAAAAAAATTTTGGGTAAGGTAAATTGACATGGAATGGCAGCAAAGTATTTATGAATGAAGTAGCCTCGTGTTATTGGCTCACAAAAAAGCCAATTTCACGTGCAACCCTTAGCAAAAAAGTAACCATTTCATATTCTGAGCTAAATAATTTATCCACACGTAAATTATCTTGAATGTGTAGTTGTTTGCTATAATAAAGTACTGGTATTCTTGCATAAATATGAACAAGAAGATGCAATTAAAAACATTGCAAATCCGGTTGTGCGAGTCTACAAAAGTACAATAAATTCTGCTACGATGAATTAACAGCCTTTCATTCAACACTTTTGAGATAAACGCGTCTTTATTAATTCCCATTAAACGCGACGCGCAGCGCACAGCGTTGAAATCACGGCACCCGCGAGCTGAGAGCGGAACAAGAAATATAAATTCTTTCTTGCACGCGCCTGTGAAAGCGATGTGAGCGAGCTGGGGCAGCCGCGCGGGTGCACTATGGCCACCCCAATGGGATCACACACTGGTTTTCCAGCCGCGTCCCTGCCGCCGCCAAGCAGGAAGCGTGTGGCGGCTCACTATGGCCGTACCCTAAATACAACATGAACGCAGAACACGTTTGGTAAGAATGAGGAAGGATTTCGGCCGTGTCCTTTCAAAAGAACTATTGCGGTATTAGCCTGGAGCGATTTAGGGAAATGACGAAACGTCGACTTGCCGAATAACCACTGCATTGTTAAGTGCACAACACAACAGCGGAGACAGTTGTGTGAGCAGCGGCATGTTTGTGGCACGCAGGCGCTGCCGACAGACGTTGAGTAACGGCTTCTGCTCGGGAGGACGCGCGGCCATATATATCGCTGACCAGGCGGGGTGTCGGGGCGGCGCCCCGCGCGAAGAATTGGCGGCGCATTAGCGCCCCTGGCGGCCGGCCAGCGCACCACCCCAAAGACGGATTGGCTGCGCGCCCTATTTATAGGGCCACCCCTCTTTTTAGACTTCCGCCGTCACAGCGAACAGATAACACAAACGCTATGGCGCCTTCCTGGCCTTGCATTTTCTTCCAACAAAGGAGACGTTCTACTTCTTCGGGTGCAGTTATGTGTTTCTGAATACTGAGGACGTGTAATCAACTTGAATTTTTGTCTGTGTAAAGGTTACGAATCAGTTCACCGTCCAATAGATAACATTTGCTAAATGCTCAGCGTTAAGGCCAAATGCCAGAGCTGCACCTTTTCTAGAAGCCTGGTTATATGTGGCAGTGTTTAACCTTGATTTCTGTAATTTTAAATTTTTTTTTAATTTTGAACATGGCTGCAGTCCTGCAACGGTGGAACACGATCCAAAAGTTAACACAGTTTCAGCCGACCAGTTGCATAAGAATGGTTTAAATGCAACTAAGCAACACTTGGCGCCATTTTAACAACTATATTAATGTGAGCCTTATGTAATACTTCTGAAGAAGGCAAAATTACTTTTGCCGAAACCTAGGTAAAGGTTTATGCATTTAAACCATTCTTATGCTACTGGTCGGCTGAAACTGTGTTGACTTTCGGATCTTAATTTCTGTTCCTACCTACTCACCTATCTTCTTTCGTTCCGTACCTCCCTTCTAACCTATTCAAAAACTAATTCTCTTTCCTGTTCAGCGGTATATAAATAGTAATTGCTACCTTTCGCCAGGTCTATACTAAACGTGCGATTCGCGAGAGCAGCAAACATCCTGTTTGAGAACCTGTTACTCAAGCTGGTAATGAACGCCAGCGCCCACGCCCTTTGTTTACGCCATCTCGCACGCCCTCACTCTGTCGTAAACAGCCGCTTCTAAAGCATCATGTACACACAGGGGTGATTCCGGAGGTTTTGCCGTCCCTTGTGAATATTTAATGTGCTTCATTTGTTATCTGTTTTACAATACCATACATAATTGTCAGTAAGACACTACATAAGTATTTTCAATTTCTCTTCTATTTCTGCAAGATATCCGTCGGCTTCTTCATTCATGTATTTCAAACAAATTTCAATTTACAACTTTGCCTCCCCTGCCGCTCTGCACATTGCAATGGATCGACACATTTTTGAGCCGGTCGTGTACCATTTCTGTCCTTCCACAGTTGTGCATACACATGTTCATCCTCTTCCCATGTCTGTAACACTTACAACCGCATGGTGCTGTTTAATGCCCCCACCCCCCAACAGGGGGTGCGAAGCTAGCAGTTTTATTGCTGCACTGAGTCTTCAAGACTGTGATTGGGCGTGGGTTAAAAACGGTTGGCCGGTACTAGAATCTTTTTACTCAGCGAGAGTTTAGCTGACGATGAGAATTCTTTCACCCCCCCCCCCTTCCACCCAGCAGACCGTCCTGGATCCGCCCTTGCAGATAGAGGTGCTGTAGGTGCAGTTGTATTGGAGGAGTCTGTTTCGAGGAATCACACCAACATAGGGCTCCTAAGAAGATGTTTTCAGTTATTGCAGATCAAATAGCCTGGATGATTCGTTTATTGAGTTATCTGGATCCAAAATGACCTGATTGATTTGGAAGTGCGGCATCGCTGAAAGTAAGGAGAAAGTCCAACTGTCACTTTTCGAGGATATTCAGTTTCATGACAGTGGTATCCTCAGTAAGGTATTCAGCAGATAAAATGCGAGAGTAATTTTCTAATGTTAATGTTAAATGTTAATGTTAAACGTATATTTCACCATTCTTCCCAGCAGAAACGTTGTGTTGAATATTGGGAAAGTGTCGGCAAAATTTGTGCGAATACAATTGATAGTTTAAATTTAATAAATTACAACTTCATGTGTGATACGGTGGTTTTTCATTCATTGTTTCTGACGTCAAACTTGATATAATTCCGAAGGTACATTCAGTGATAGATATGTATAATGTTTGAGCAATGCCTCACTAATGTAAATAGTAATGTAGAGGTAACAAATTGTAACTTCTGCCGAATGATTGAGTTTTATTCCATAGATATCGGAAAAGAAGAAGGCGATAAGGTTCTACCCTTTCACCATTTTGCACGGATTGCCAGCAAGAAGCTTCCTAATGGTTCACATTAGGTGTGAAGTGTTTTACACGTCACTAAGTGCTTTCGGATTTTCATGAGTTTCATTGCTCATAACGTAATACCTCTTGAAATATATGTCGCAGATGGTTGTAATCGGTAAAGCCATTATTGCCTGAAAAGAATATGTGTAAGAAATATGGTGGAAATAGGTACAGTAGGGTAGGAGGCGGTGTTTGATATACACACAGTCAGTTTACAAATTTTGTGTGTGTGTGTGTGTGTGTGTGTGTGTGTGTGTGTTCGTTTGTTTCCATCTTCCCATATAGCAATCTTGGTACACATGTTTCTCACCGTCAGAAAAAAGACGCAGTGGGGGCAAGAACAACCTATGACTCATTGTTCAGTGACGTCCTAATAGTGTCTTGGGAGTACTTGGTAGTAAAGTATAAGAAAGATACCGATGTTTGACTTCATGAACAGCGAAAATGTAGTAAGCGGTAAACGTATTTTGTTGTTGTGGTCTTCACTCCGCAGACTGGTTTGACGCAGCTCTCCACGCTACCCTGTCCTGTGCAAGCTTCATCATCTAAGAACAAGAACGCCAATGTACATCCTTTTGAATCTTCTTGCTGTATTCGTCCCTCGGTCTTCCTCTACGATTTTTACCCCACACACTTTCTTGTAATGCTAAGTTGACAATTCCTTGATGTCTCAGAATGTGGCCCACCAACGTATCCCTTTTCTTAGTTAAGATATGCCAGAAACACATTTTCTCCTCATTTCTGTGGAGCACCACTCATTAGTTACATGATCTACCCATCTAATCTTCAGCATTCGTCTGTAGCACCACATTTCGAAGGTATCTACCATCTTTTTGTCTGAACTCCTTATTGTCCACATTTCACTCCCATACAATGGTACACTCCAGATAAAAGGTTTCAGAAATGACTTCGTAACATTTAAATCGATATTCCATTTCAACAGATTTCGCTTCTTCCGAAACGCTTTTCTTCCCATAGCTATTTTGCATTTTATATCTTCTTTACGCCAGCCATCAGAAGTTATTTTGCTACCCATATAACAAAACTCATCCACTACTTTTATTAATTCATTACCTTATGTAATTCCTTCAGCATCGCCTGATTTTCTGACACTACATTTCATTACTCTTGTTACTGTTCATCTTATACCTTACTTTCAAGATTCTGTCCATTCCGTTTAATTTTTCTTCCAGGTTCTTTGCTGTCTCTGACAGTATTTACTATGTCACCAGCAAACTGCGAGGCTTTTATTTCTTCTCCCTGAATTTTAATTTCCGCTCCAAATTTCTCCTTGTATCCCTTCACAGCTTGCGCAGTGTAGAGATTGAACAACATTGGGAAAAGCCAACAACCGTGTCTTACTCCCTTCTCAACCACTGCGACCCTTTCATGACCTTCGACTCTAATAAGCTCTGTCTGGTTGCTGTACAAGTTGAATATAACTCTTCACTCCCTTTATTGCACTCCTGCTACTTTCAGAATTTGAAAGAGGTATTCCAGTCAACAATCTCAAAACCTTTCTCCAGATCTACAAATACTAAAAACGTACATTTCCTGTACTTTTAACCTATCTTCTAAGATAAGTCGTGTTCCTACATTTCTCCTAAATCCAATCTGATCTTATCGAAGGTAGGATTCCGCCATTATTTCCATTCCTCTGTAAATAATTCGTGTTAGTATTTGGAACCATGACTTATTAAACTGATAGTGCTGTAATTTCCACATTTGTCTCTTTATCTATAATAATATTGTGTTTTTGGGTTCGGAAGGGAGTCAGTAAGAAAAAGTTTCGTGAAGATTTGAAATTATATCTGAAGTTTCTTGGAAGTTACTACGTGTTACTGTTTTCAATTAAAGTATGAATGAAGTTGGTATATTTGATCGCTGGTGGCTTCGAGACACACACACATTTTGTAAGTGTAATAGTTGTCGTGTTAAATTTAGCAAAAGATTTTTATCTGAGTTGATTACGACAGCGGTTAATATTTTTTGTATTGGTGTGGTTTCTGTTCTTTCGGACGTACCAATACAATAAGTACTGTAACGCGAAGATGGTGTTAGCTTCAGTTATTTCACCGCAGATGCGGTCATACGTCCGACCTCGCACGGGAATCCGTAATGGCGAGTGTAAGAGGGCATGGACGATAGGAGCGCTACAAACATAGCGTGCGACTTGTGAGAATTTGAGACGGACGGGAGGCGAGCACGGGTGGTCAAGAGGTTAAGGCGACCGCTGGCCCGAAACGGGAAACCCGGGTTCGATTCCCGGTCCGGCTCACATTATTTTCACTTGTCGCCATTGCTTAATATCAAAGCCCAAATGCGGCCACCTTCAATTTTTTCTTTCCTATCCTCCTCCTTTCTTCCTTCCCTTCCTTTAACAGTTTGCAAAAGTTAATATTTTGTAGCAGCGGCGGATTAGCTGTGCGAACTGGGGCGCCGTTCTGCGATGCGCGCGGATGGTCGCCGTCGGGGTTAGTTTAACTTAGTTCAAGTAGTTTGTAAGCTATGAACTAATGACCACACAGTTAAGTCCGATAGATTTACAAATATTAGAATATTTTGTATTGGGCAGTAATCAAGCGAAATATTGAAAATTTAGATTTTGTTGCTCTTGTAAGCTGTTAGATAGGAAACCTGCAGCAAAAACCTCAGGACACAGAAAATCGAATCTTATATTATAGGATGTTGGGCATAATTTTGGAGCTTGCGAGTGATGATGAAATGTCGCTCTTCACAGTTCGTACAGTTGTTTGACGCCACACAGTTACGTAAGTACCGTTGTTGGAGTTCGCCGTTGGGTTGATACAATGGGAGTGGGAGCGGTAGAAGTGTACACTGTTGTATTCTGTGGCGGGAGAGGCGCTTGCAGTTTCCGGCGGATGACGAGCGAGGGCAGGGCGGGCGGAAGAGCAGCCGCGATTTGTGGCGCGCCAGCACACCTACAAGCCGCTATAACTGCCGCCAGGCGCCGGCGCCGCCGCGCATGCGCACAGACGTACGCGCCGGCCCGGCCACGTCGCCGTCTCCGGCGCTGTCGCCGTGACGTCATAAATCGGCGCCGCAGCAACTTGCGGCCCCTCCGAGGGCTGTGCGCCCGCCCTGTCCTGCCCCGCAACACTTGACACTTGCCCAAATTATCTGCCGAGCTGGGTTGGCGCCGTCTCCACAGCGGAACTCCTAAACTGGCGCCAACTGCCGGGGCGCGGGCCAGCATCCGGTTTCCGAACACTGAGGTGACAAACATTATGTGATACCAGTACCCAGACGGCGGTAGTATCATACATCTCTATACTTATAAGACGCGTTTGCTATCTGTCTGTCTGTTCTCTTAGAACTCAAGATCCAGACAACCAAATAACGTGAAATTTGGTACACATACACAAAATTATATGGGGTAGGTTCTTTAACAGGTTTCGTTCCATTCTTTGGAAAACCAACCGGAAAATTTGAAAAAAAAAAGTGGAAGTGCGTTTTTCAATGTGTCCGTGTAAATCTAGATCTTCCCACTGATCTTGATGAAATTTTTCACAATTGACCTTCAAAACAAGAGGAAGAACACTGTCTACATAAAATTTTGTACAGTGCATGGTGGAGGGTACTTACGGATTTCGCCAAAATCCAAAGTTTTGCTCCGATCTTGATGAAATTTTGTACACTTGACCGCGAAAGCAAGATTAAGGTTACTGTCTACGTAAAATTTCGTTCGGTGCATTGGGGGAGAGTACAAGCCCACAACTTGAGTCTGAAAGTTGGTACTCCAGTAATGCTGATCAGAAAAATTGATGCACACAGGTTGTGCAATGGCACAAGATTAATTGTGAAAAAGCTGATTCATCATGTAAATCAAGCCACAGTACTCGCAGGGAGTGCTAAGGGTGGGGATGTCTTCATTCCAATAACACCTATCATTCCCTCAGACCACACCATACAATTCAAGAGAATACAGTTCCCTTTGAAACTGTGCTTTGCCATGACAATCAAAAAGTCACAGGGCCAGTCTCTTGGGATTGCTGGTATAGACTTGCAGACACCATCTTCTGTCATGGGCAGTTGTGTGTGGCCTGCTCCAGAGTGGGGAAAGACGAAAATCTTTTTGCACATACTCCAAACGGAACTGACTAAAATGTTGTTTATCACATTGCTTTAACATAAATGTAACCTTTTATTACATGCAAATAAACGGTTTTGTATGCTTCTACAGAAAACGTTATTTTAAACCCGAGCAAAGCCCGGTACTTGCAACTAGTACTATGTATAAAACGGGTCTGTATTGGCACGACTGTCATTTGTATTCCAGTGTTTCGTGTATAAATTTATTAACGTGATTATGGCGACATACGGGACTTTGAACGCGGACTGGTAGAGTGACCAAGCGTTCCAAGGCGGAACGCGCCGCTCCTCGCCGTCGGAGGTTCGAGTCCTTCCTCGGACATGGGTGTATTTGTTGTCCTTAGCATAAGCTAGTTTCAGTAGTTTGTAAGCCTAGGGACTGATGACAATTATATTAGATATTAATTTACGAAATTTGCACAAATCGACTTTCCATATAAGTTCCACACGAAATATCGATTGAAATATATGACTGTTGCCTTCTTATTGGACATCCTTAATTGCTTTTCAGACCCGGTGACCAGTTTGACGTTTTTTAGTTTGGAACCCAAGTATGAAAATTTTTAATTTTGCTCAAATATACAATATGTAGGGTCTTATAGGCATCAAAAAGTGCAAGAATATGTTCTATTGTATTTTTAAAATAATTCAAGAGTGAAGGCGTTATTGACCCTCAGCAGCAGACTACCGACTCCAGTGCCTTTGCGAACAACACGCCACCGAATGCAACACTTCTCCGGGGCTCCTGATAATACTGGTTGGAGCCTAGAGGAGCATATGACTGTGGCTTGGTCAGATGAATCTCGATTTCACTTGGTAAGAGCTTATGGTACTGTTCTATTGTGTATTTTCGTCCTAGGGGAGGGGGCGGAGGCTGAGTCTCTTCGTGACCCATACTGCACCTGATTGCTTAAGAGACAAGGGAGTTACGAATTGCGTATAAAAGTAGATTAAGTTCTCTCTCTCTCTCTCTCTCTCTCTCTCTCTCTCTCTCTCTCTCTCTCTCTCTCTCTCTCTCTCTCTCTCTCTCTCTCTAAGCTCTCTCTCTCTCTCTCTCTCTCTCTCTCACACACACACACACACACACACACACACTATCTATCTATCTCCCTCCTTTTTTATTTATTTGTATTTTAAACAGAAGGTTCAGAACAAACAAAGTCTAGTGCAGGGGGGAGGTGTGCTGAAGCCCCATCGCGCCCCCCTCCCCCTGGCTTCGCCACACTTGACAGACTTGGAGACATATATATTCGTCTAGTTGGACTATTTGCGACCATTCACTCACATATTCCCTTACGACGACGGCGTTTTTATGGATGACATTGTACCATGTTCAAATGTTTGTATAGCTTATGGGACTTAACTACGGGGTCATCAGTGCCTAAACTTACAAACTACTTATGAACTAGCTAATACTAAGGACGGCACAAATATCCATGCCCGAGGGGGGATTCTAACCCCAGACCGTAGTGGCCGTGCAGACCGTAACTGGAGCGCCTCAGTCCCCTCGGCCACCGCGGCCGGCGACATTCCACCATGTCGCCGGGTCACAATTACTCGCGAGTTGGCTTGAATAACATTCTGGATTATTGCAGCGAATAATTTGGCCACTCAGAAAGCCTGATTGAATCCCTTGGAACATTTGTGGGTCTTAATGGAGCCGTCATTTTGTGCACAAATTCCTACCTCGCTAGCACTTACAATAATAACGGGCGGCTGTAGAGGCGCCGTGGCTCATTATTCCGCCACGGGACTTCCCATGACTTGCTGAGTACATGACGCGTCCAATTGCTGCACTTCGCTGGGGAAAACGAGGTCGGGCACGATATTAGGCGGTATCCCATAACCATCGTCAGCTCAGTGACTTACAAGTAAGTAGAGGTGCCTGTCCCTTGTTAAAAGACCGGAGGTCGTGTGCCGGATGCTTACCCTTTGCGTACCTACGGCACCTAGCGCGGCACCAGTGCCGCTTCTGTTTTGTCTGTCAGCGTGTTCACTCGCTTCATTCAGTAATGTAGGAACGTTATAGAAAAAAATAATACAAACCAAGAAATAATATCTTTCTCGATGAAACAGCTCGCAACGAATTGTATCATTTAAAAACAACGTATATAATAAATCTGTTATCAGTGCTGTTTTTTTTTTTTTTCCTACCGAGCTAGGTGGTACATTGGTAAACACTGTACTTGATTCGGGAGGACGGCGGTTGCAATTCACTTCCGACCGATCTGATTTAGGTTTTCCGTGATTTCCATAAATCACTCTAGGCAAATGCCGCGAAAGGTCATCTTTAGCACACAAAAAATGTTATTTTGCGATGTAGTTATTCAACGATCAGTTTATTTAGTACAACAGTTGGGACTACAGAATTAATTAATTTAGTCCTTAAAAAAGCCTTGTTTTTCAGTATACGCAGTGTTGTAGTATGACAGTGGGTGCATATAATTGCATAAATATTGCTTCTAAAATCATTGAAAATTTAACCTAAGAGTATTACAGCATTAAAAATTATTTCCCTGAGAGAGAAAAAAATCAGGTCTGAAAGAGTTAAGAGCAGCTTAAGACTTCCTAGTCGTCAATTCCTTCTAGTCCACTGACGATTTTTTTTTAATAGAACCAGGGTCTCCTCAACATGCATCTGTGGAACGAACAACTAATCCAATCTAACGTCTGTGCGGCCGTTTCCGCCGGAGGTACGAGTCCTCCTCCTGGCGCGTGCGTGTGTGTGCGCGCGCGCGCGCTTGTGTGTGTGTGTGTGTGTGTGGCCGGCCGCGGTGGCCGAGGGGACTAAGGCGCTCCAGTCACGGTCAGCACGGCCACTACGGTCGTGGGTTCGAATCCCCCCTCGGGCATGGATATTTGTGCCGTCCTTAGTGTTAGCTAGTTCATAAGTAGTTTGTAAGTTTATGGACTGATGACCCCGTAGTTAAGTCCCGTAGACTATACAAACATTTGAACATTTTGTGTCTGTGTGTTTTGTCCTTAGTATAAGTTAAAGTACCTTGTAAATTAAGGGACTGATAACCATAGCAGTTTCGTTCAATAGGTTTACAAACATTTGAATTTGAATTAATAAAATTTATCCTATTACGTTGATCTCTTTTAATATTTAGGCACTCTATGTCTCATCCTCGTGTTACTGAGGCTCTCTGAAGATTTCAAAACAGTGGTAGCTATTGTTAGTAGAAAGTGGCAGTAACAAAATCCCGCGCTTAGAGACTATCTTTACTGCGTAGCTCAGTTGCGTTAAAATAAAAAGCTTCTAGTGTTAGCCAGAGTAACGATGTGCATTGCTGCTAATGTTACGGCACTTGTTACGTGGAGTTCGCTTCCCTCTAGCTTATACGCGACGTATGAGGTCATCCGTTACTCGCCGTTGGTGAAATGTGGCGACCCATCACTAGTCTGTCTCTATCGGGGCACAACTAGCACACATCAACGCCGGCTTCAGCCCGGTGACTGAACACCGGGACCACGACGGAAAGAGGCCGCGAGTTCACGTGTCGGACACAATTTCAACTCATTCACATATCGTAATCCGCTGAAGTAAAAAGAACTGCTAATGAAACACTCGCGCGCTTCTGATAGCTCCCAGTATCTAATCAGGATGTGAAATTGGTTTCACGCTACTGCCGTATAATTAATGGGGAGATGGTGACCCAGTAGTAAATGTGTAGATACATGCAAGCAAATTACCAATTTCATGCTGATCATGTTTGTCCGAGGACCTGGGTACTACCCTATGTTTCAGTCCTACAAAAAACATCAAATTACTTTTTAAATACTTCCAGCCGTAATATTTATGCATACAACTAGCCCTGTGCTTGAATAGCAGGATAGACTGCGATTTATTATCTTATTAGCGGTACTGCGATCGCCGGAAGCCTCACTGAAGTCAACAAGGATGGAACACAGGGTTGGTCGTGGCCGTGTTAAGAGAACCATCCCAGCCTTTTCGTCGATCGAAGGAGAGAAATTACGAAATACATAGATGTTGATATAATTACGTAGGCTTCCGCGGCCAGAGTCAGATGTTGTTACACATAAAGGTATTCCTCCCACATCAGTGTTGACTGTGTGAGATTACCGCCCAGTAGAAATATTGGTAATTAATAGCATTTGATAATTAAACAGTATGAAGTTCCCTGCAAACATTGACCATGCCAATGCACTAAAGGTTACACAATTTTAATCTTATTAATTATGGTAGCAATGTATGTACACAGTTGGGTGACAACATTTATAGTTAGGCCATAGGTAGAAATTCTCCACGTTGAGATTTGCTGTGTGCTTGTAGCTGAGGGGAGGCCAGCGAGCAGGCTGACGTTGGTGGCTTGTTCCAGCTTAGGATATTCCAGTTTCGTTTCCGGTGAGGGGAGAGAGGGACAATGGTGAATGCCAGGCACAGTGCAGTGCACAGCGTGAAATGAAATATTCTAATACTACTGGCATTTGAAGTAATACGATGCAGTTAGGAACCTTTAAGGCCCTCATTACAAAATAGCCTGTTGATAAATAAACAAAACATTAGCTGATATAGTCACATCTGGCGTACTATGTTTAATTGACAATAAAAAGTAATAAATTACCAACGAAGACAAGACAGTTACACAACTAGCATGGCAATGTTTGTCTATAAAAATAATATATTAACTATTTCTCATTTTATTTTCAATTAATCTTGTGTATTTTATCTTGAAATACTCAGTTAAATCACTTGTCTGTGACATAAGAAATTGCACGATTATGATAAATAGTACAAAGGATGTTTATACCAATATAAAAACCTAAGAAGACATTTGTTTAATGTGTAGTGTAATTATTTTGATTTTTAGTAAAATTTTAGAAATGTATTGGCTGAGCGCTGTACGTTGGCAAATCGGTTAGAACAGCTCACATGGGGAAGTTGATGACGTAGGAGAAAAAACCCCGGCAGTTGAGCTTTTGGCACGCGCGCGCGTGACGAGTCGGGAGCACGTGGGGTAGCTGGCCGGGCGGCGTCGCGCTAATCAGTCGGCATGTGAATCTCCTGGTGGACGTTATAGATTTGTGTGTGGCAATCGCCACGTGTGGTTGCTCGTCGTAGACTGCACCAAGTTGAGTCGAGTGCTACTGTGTGTGTGTGAATATTTAGCCGGTGGAACAAGGTGTGCATCGCATTGAATTAAAGTGACTGTGATTTGTTAATGTAACACGTGTAGTCGCATAGGCATGAACATAAACGGTGTTTGAGACAGCCAAATGGTGTGAAAACAATTTGCGACAAATATTCATTTTGTCTGTGGGCTCACGAGCTATAATTCTTCTGATAAATGTGTCGACGAACAGACGTATCAGCCACAGGGTTCTAATATTGTGAAATAAACAACATAAAGTGAACTTCCACGTGTTTTCAAAATTAGTAGTTAGTACACCCATTTCTCTCATGAGGTTGACTTTATTATGAATTTTTTTGTTAATCATATGCAGGGAAGGAAAGCTGCGAACGTGTGATATCATCCCCTAGAAAACGAGTCAAACACTAACAATCACAGATCCAGTGTTTTTGCATGTTTAGGAATTTGGTTCGAAGTTGGTGGTTGTGAGTTTTAAAAATTACACTTTCCCTATTTTAAACTCTCACCCCGACCTTCACTCTCGCAACTGGTCATAGTTTTCACCTTACGTTCTCACTAACAGAACTCAAGGACAGCTTGATACGCTGAGAGGAAAAATATGTATATTGCACATACTGTGGCGTATGAAAATGGTTCATTTCAGTGTTGAAAATTATACGTGTTTACGACTGAGTGACAGGAATGTATTATGGTGAGCTCTTGAATGGGTTCATCAATTACTGGGAACTACGTTCATTCTGAAGAGGGAGCCATTTCAATTGGACTCTTCGTTTTTCACACAAGGAGAAAGGAGTGGCATGTTGACATTCACAATTTAGAAAATATCAGTTTCTGTGGTAACAATGCGATGACGTTATTAATGACCCGATGGTAAAAATGTTATTTAATGGTAATGTTGCTCAAATTCACTTCCTACAAACTGGTATGAATTAAAGGGAAAGGATATATCTTAAAACTTACAGATTTTACGAAAATGAAGATATCGTTTGGGTGAAGGCCCTATTCATAGGCCCTGCTGATTTATCCGTGCACGCTTCACAATACTGCCTGACAGTTTTACTTTCACCAGTGCGCCCCCATATATCCCTATATTGCTGTACCATTTCAAACACTCTCGGTAAGTCAAATATTGAGTAGCAGGCTGAAGGCTTTCATGTCTGGTGTTCAATTCAGTTACAATGAAGTACCAAATGTTTCGTCCCCATTTGCGTTCAGTTTACGATTTATGTCTCTCTTTCTGAAGATGTATTACCCAGTCGCGGACGGAATATCAGTGATTAGTTAATAGTCGGTTTCGTATTAGTTTCTATAAATTTTCCATTTAAATGTTCTACTTTACTTCTTTGTTCAGGCTATCTGTGGTTGAAACGGAGAAAAGCTGTATGCGGTTATACTTGTATGTAAAACATGCAAGTGCTTCCGCGTCGAGATCGTGAATACCCCAGGAAACGCTGTTCCACGAGAATGTGGTGTGGAGGCGCATGTGGCCAACCCACCGCTTTCCCGGCCGTTTTGCAGACTTCACAGACCGTGAAACCTCTTCTACTCAATCAAGCAGCTTCTCAGGTAAACCGAGCCTTAGTGCTGCACCTATCAGTCGTCACACCAGTAAAATTCCGTAACATTACCGGGAATCGAACCCACGCCTTCTGCATGTCAGCTGTTATTCGCTAAAAATGAATGTTGGTGCTGGGAAAATTTATTGACTTGCGCGCGTTGTTCCATAGTCCAGTATGTTAACTGAATGAAACAGGTAATTAAATGTAGCAGGTCTCTGTCCAAATAAAAACAAACAAAAAAGTATTATATACACAGCAGGAATTTTTGTTTCCAGAGTAATACGTGTACTTTTACCGACTGACAAAATTATCTCGCATTGAACGCATATATTGCAAGGTATTCATTTGGATTTCCGATTAACTGATAGCGTTCCAGCAGTATCCAACGCGTGAAAAGCAAATAATGCAAGAGAGGAATTACCTCCCATGAGTAGTATTTTTAAACATTTTTTCCATGCTCTTTCTATGTAATGTTCACGTTTTAGTGAAATTGGACCGGGAGACGGAGATCGATAGAACAGCGTTACGGATGACTTAACGGAGCTCCAAAATAGAATCAATGTTCGCAAATATTGTATTTCTTGGAACTAATGATACTTTCGATTTCGTGTGACGACAGAATCGAATTTGAGATCGGTTCCTTCTAGCTCACTTCATACGTTTTCCTCTCTTTACTTCAGGAAAATTCTGTCTTTAAATTAATTCAGCAAAACTACATGACTATTTAGATTCCCTTTAAACATTTTCCATCGCTGCTCCGTAATATGAGTATTTCTGGCGACCCTTACCGCGCTTCTGAGCAGCCCTGTGTTATATAGACTCAATAGTTTGGATGAAAACCACCCCCTCTTAAAGTTAAAAAAAACTGATGTAGGTGGCGCAGTAGTTAGCACACTGGACTCGTACTCGCCAGGATGGCGGTTCAAAACCGTCTCCGGCCATACTAATTTGTACTGACTCGTTTCGGATAGCCGGTATATATGGATAGATGATCAACAACTTGATGACTTGGCGGTATTTGGACCACAGTTCTCACAAGTTTAAATTCTGTACACTGTATCACATCGTGGGTGTACTGTTTCATTTGTTTCCTGTTAACACTGAACTCCAGGAACTCGTTCTATCAATAGTTTCAAGTCATCTTCCTCATTATGTACGAGGGTTGGAATTTAAATAGTGGCAACTATTTATTCATAGCCGATACAAAAGTGTTACCTGTTTGTACTTCTTACTGTCCAAAGCAGTCACCAGCGTTGTGTAGAACCTGTTTCCAGCGATCTGGAAGGCGTAGCATACCGTTAGCAGAGCCTGTTCTGTTGATAGTGCTAATGGAGCGGTCTACTACCTGTCAAACGTCTGGAACAGTTCTGTAGCGAATGTCAGGAAGTGGTCTCTTTATCTTCTGAATCAAATCAAAGTCACAAGGACTTATGTCTGGGGAGTATGGTGAATGGTACAGTACTTCCCAGTCCCATCGACCGAACAGAGCAGCCACAGCTTGCGCTGTATGCGCCTGCGTATTGTGCAAAATTATGGGTGGGTTGAGCTCACTTCACTAACGCGGCAAAAATATGCACCTCTTCTTCAGAGACGCTAGGACGACATGCCCGATGCATGCCTGCCACAGTTTGCCGATCTTCGTGGAGGGCTTTTACGCAGCGTGCCACTGTTCTGTACGGTAACGCCGATACTCCGCACGCCTCTTGAGGACCTTGGCGGGACTGTGGTGCTGTACGACCTCTGACACATTTAATCTTAATCCAACTCCGGTGTTCCTGTTTCGAAAACATAGTGACACCGTTACGTTAGATAGCTTGTTCACGAGTGACTGTGTTACTCTCGATGGTGTGCACAACAGTGACGTGGGACGGGCGAGTCCATTTGGTCGGAGATGAGATAGGTATGTCAACAACGTGTGCTATTGGCGACGATAGTGGATTCCATTGCATAGTGTCTCCACAGCATTCTTGCTACTTTTTAAGTTCCAACCCTCGTATGTGCAGGAAATGGGATACGAACGAGTACTTGGGATGTCGTTATTTCAGCCTTGGTTAATCTATACTAGGACTTATTCCCTCCCCCTCCCATCAATCGTGTTTTTATTTTTTATTTATATTTTTTGTCTTGCTTAAAAGACGGAATTGACATCGTAAATTATGTAGACTGTATGGCGTGTACTTTGAAACCTCCGCTCCAAAAGATTGAAGCGAGCCTACGCTTAATTTCCCATAACCAATAATGTTGCGCCCTGAGTGTATGAGACAGTGTTCGCAGAGCCCATAGTAGGCACCACTTCCTATACTGCAGACGATCTCAGCCATTAAACTGAGCGCTACCGATGCAGACGCGAATTTCCCGAGCAGAGTCCACGGTTGTCCGCCTGCAAATCACTTTCGCGACATCCTGGATAATGTCATCTGTGGTATATGTCCATTACTTTCGATACTTACCCCCAAGTGTGAGCGCTTTTTCGAACTGTTCGCTTCGTTTTACTACGGCTGATTCGCTGTGATTCTGAGCGTTATTTAGACGTTTTGTCCTCAAGAATCGTGCTGTTTGGAATGTCTCCCGCATAATGCAAGTCATGAGAAGGAACAGGGTAGGAATAATAATGTAACATTAAATTTCGGCGACTTCAACATCTACATACACACTGCGCAATCCATACAAAGGTGCGTGCCGGCCGCGGTGGCCGAGGTGACTGAGGCGCTCCAGTCACGGTCACCACGGCCCCTACGGTCGGGGGTTCGAATCCCCCCTCGGGCATGGATATTTGTGCCGTCCTTAGTTGTAGGTAGTTGATAAGTAGTTTGTAAGTTTAGGGACTGATGACCCCGTAGTTAAGTCCCATAAGCTTAACAAACATTTGAACTTTTTTTTTTGAACAAAGGTGCGTGGCAGAGGGTACCTAGTACCACTAGTAATTAGTTGCTTTCCTGTTGCGCTCCCATACAGAAAGAGGGAAAAACGAATCTCACTGATCTTATCTTTGTGGTCTTTACACGAAATGTAGGCAGTATGCATTCCTCTTCAAATTCCGTCCTTCTAAATTTCTTCTCGAAAAGAACTTCGCATTTCCTTCAGCGACTCCCATTTGAGTTCCCGTATCATCTCACTAACTCCCGCATTGATCGAATCTACCAGTAACAAACCTAGCTGCCAGCCTCTGAATTGGTTCTATATCTTCGTTTAAACCGATCTGGTGGGGATCCCAAATACTCGAGTAATACTCAAGACGGGATCGCACAAGCGTTTTATACGCGGTCTCACACCTTCCCAAAGTTCTCCCAATAAACCGAAGTGGACCGTCCACCTTCCCCACGACCGTTTTTATATGCTCGTTCCATTTCATATCGTTGTGCATCGTGACGCCTAGATATTTAATTGACGCGACTCTGTAAAACAGCACACTGCGAATGCTGTATTCGAACATTACGTGGGGAAGGTGGTTCAGATCCACCTCCGGCCGTCCAGATTCAGATTTTTCGGTGATTTTCCTAATTCAGTCCAGGCAAATGTCGGGATGGTTCCTTTCAAAGGGCACGGCCGATTTCATTCCCCATGCTTATTCAAACAGTCCGAGCGTAAGCTCCGCCTCTAATGACCCCGCGTGGACGGGGCGTTAAACACTACTCTTCCTTCCTTCCGAACATTACGGGCTTGTTTCTCCTACTGATCTGCATCACCTTACATTTTTCTACCTTCAGAGCTATCTGCCGTGCCTCACACCCCATAGAAATTTGCTCAAGGCATCCTGCATCCTACTATATTCAATGAAGACACGATTGTGTACACCACAGCATCATTAGCATACTGCCACAAATTGCAAGTCACTCTATCGGTCAGATGATCCTTGGGACACTCCTAACTGAACTTCGTGATTAATCCTCCTTGTAATCTACATCTACATGGGATACTCTGCAAATCACACTTAAGTGACTGGTAGAGGGTTCATCAAACCACCATTATGCTATTTACCTCCCATTCCATTCTCGAATAGCGCGCGGGAAGAAAAAACACCTGAATCTTTCCGTTCGAGCTCTGATTTCTCTTATTTTATTCAGATGGTCATTTCTACCTATGAAAGTGGGAGTCAACAATATATTTTCGCATTCGGAGGAGAATGTTGGCGATTGTAGTTTCGTAAGTAGCCCACGCCGCAGCGATAAGCACAGTTGTTGTAATGATTCCCATCCCAGATCCTGTATTATTTCCGTGATGCTGTCCCCCCTGTATCGTGACAATAAAAAACGAGCTGCCCTTCTCTGGACTCTTTCGATGTCCTCCGTCAAACACACCTGATAAGGATCCCACATTGGCAGCCATACGGACAAGTTTAGTGTATGAAGTTTCTTTTGTAGTTCTGTTGCATCTTTTAAGGGTTCTGCCAATAAAACGCAGTCTCTGGTTCGCCTTTCCCAGGACATTATCTACGTGTTCTTTCCAATTTAAGTCTGCAGTAATAGTAATTCCTAGGTGTTTTGTGGAGTTTACGGCCTTCACTTTTGATTGATTTATCCTGTAAATAAAGTTTAACGGATTTCTTTTCGTACTCATGTGGACGACTTCACACTTCTCATTATTTAGAGTCAATTGCCAATTTTTACACCAAAGTGATATCTTATTCAGTTCGTTCAGCAGTTAGTTTGATCTTCAGATGATTTTACTAGACGGTAAATGACGGCATCATCTGCAAACAACCTAAGAGAGATACTTAGATTTTCCCCTAAATTGTTTATGTAAATAAGGAACAGCAAAGGACGAATAACAGTATTCTGTGGAACGCCCGATATCACCTCTGTTTTAGTCGACGCGTTACCATCGATAACTACAAACTGTGTCCTCTCTGACAGGAAATCCCGTATCCAATCGCAAATTTGGGGCGATATACCATAACCACGCAATTTGATTAAAAGCCGTTTGTGAGGTACGGTATCAAAAGCCTCCTGGAAATCAAGAAATACGGAATCGATTTGCGAACCCTTGTCGATAGCGCCCATCACTATGTGTGAATTAAGAGCTAGTTGTGTTTCGCATGAACGATATTTTCTAAATCCTTGTTGACCTTGGGTGAATAGGTCATTCTGCTCGAGGTAATTAATAATATTTGAATACAGGATATGTTCCAAAACCCTGCTGCAAATTGACGTCAATGAAATGGGCCTGTAGTTTAGTGGGTTACTCCTACTGCCTTTCTTGAATATAGGTGTGACCTGTGCAAGTTTCCAGTCTTTTGGTACAGATCCTTCGTCGAGACAGCGGTTGTATATGGCTGTTCAGTAAGGAACTATCGCTTCAGTATAATCAGATAGAAATGTAATGGGTGTACAGTAATCTGCAAGCTGCCGGCCGCGGTGGCCGAGGTGACTGAGGCGCTCCAGTCACGGTCAGCACGGCCACTACGGTCGGGGGTTCGAATCCCCCCTCGGGCATGGATATTTGTGCCGTCCTAGTTCGTAAGTAGTTCATAAGTAGTTTGTAAGTTTAGGGACTGATGACCCCGTAGTTAAGTCCAAACAAAAAAAAAAAAAAAAAAAAAAAAAAAAAAAAAAAACAAAAAAAAAATCTGCGAGCTAGGCTGCTTATAACCTTGCACCATCCCACAGGAGAATTGTATCGACATAAAAAGGGGATCCTGTTCTGTCGTGGTGGGCCACATGAAACGTCCACTTCGAAGACCTTAGGTAATCTGTACATTTGGAAGAGAGCTAACGGCCCCACGCTGTAAAGCAGACACCAGAGACGGGACATCGCTGTGCTGACCACCTGCGCTATTCAGCGCGTCATAAGCGGAGGATGAGGTAGTAATCGGCTGCCCGCTAATGCCCTAAAGGGCCATACAGGAGCAGAGTGGAGTGCGCGATACTACTAAGCGAGCGCCGGCTGGCCGGTATCTGGCGCCAGTTCATCCGCGCAGTAGCAGCGGCGCCCTCGGACGGCTATTCCCGGAGAGCCGGCGAGCGATCCTCCAGAGGGCGGAGATAATCTGGAGTGGAGCGGCCGCATCTGTGTGTGGCCTGCGGATCCCGAGGGGCGGCAGCCGCCACTAATCGCCGTAATGGCCGCGCCGGCCATCGGAAATCAATTCCGACAAGAAAGACGGCGGCCGCCTCGCGAGGCGCAAGGCGCGGCCGGCCAGGCCGGCCTGTCTGCGCGGCCGCGGCTGCGGCGGCGGCGCCAGGGACCTGCAGCGCGCCACTGCAAACACGGCCCCCTGATAAGTGAGGCGGCTGATGGGCTCAGTGTTGCTACTGCTGGCAATAACAGCTGCTACCCCATAGACTTGCGCATAATAGTTCGCGATCGGGAGCGCTCACTTTAGTTCGTGGTTCTGCCGCGATCTATAGTCTGATTTAAACTAGTTGTCACTTGACAGGCAGCGGGCTGTACGGCTCCCGCCAGCCATAAACCAATGCGTGGCCGGCGTGGTCGGCTCCCACTGTGTTGCCAGTTCCGTTCCGCTGCGCGCTGCCCAAGGCATGTGGCAGCCAGTCCTCAGGGAGCCGTCGTAGACGTGCGACTGACAGATTTGTGTGGATTTAGCTTCGCGTGCTTTACCATGTGCGACGAAAGTAGTCGAAAGAGAGGAAGACCGAAGCTGCACTCATCTCGGAAAATTCCAAAAAGTGGCGGACATGGCGTCGTTATACGCAGTCAGGCGCGTGAATACGTGTGTTCTCTAAGGGAGTATTTTGAGAGAGAGAGGGGTGCAGGAGGGCCTCTTGCTCCTTTGGATAAAGTGGTGGAGTGAACTGCAGCTGCTCTGCAAATCAGCGAACGATCAGTCATAAGCATCTGCGAGGAGAAATTCGCAAAAGAAGACGCAGGTGAATCATCTAAGTTGGAGACACCTGGAAAGAAGAGGCGGCTCGCGAACAGAGTAACAAAACTCGACTCTTTTCAGGAAGATGCGATTCGACGGCAGATATACGCATTTTATTCGAGGAAGGAGTATCCGACACTCAAAAAACTACATGGTACTCTCGTAGCAGCGGACCCGTTTGAAGGTAGTAAATCGTCCTTGTTACGAATCGTGAAAATGTTACGTTTTCGCTATAAATCTATTTCTGGAAGAATGTTGTTAATGAAACGGCAAGATATTGCAGCTTGGCGATGCCGCTTTCTTAGAGAATTAGTAAGGACTAATTTTGAAGATATCGTTTGGCTTGATGAGACATGGGAGAATGCAGGACACACTTTAAAAAAAGGTTGGACGGACGATACCATCAATGGTAGTATGGCAACCCCGATAGGCAGAGGAAAGAGAATAATTGTAGCGCACGCCGGAAATTCAAAAGGTTTCATCCCGAATTGTCTGCTATTATTTAGTTCAATGAAGACCTCCGACTACCAGGAAGAGATGAACCACAATATTTTCGTGAAATGGTTTGAAGACTCTGTGCTTCAAAACTTAACGAAGAACTCTATAATTATTATGATTAACGCTCCATACCATTCAGTTATCTAGGACAAGGCACCCACAAAGGCAACGAAGAAAACGACATAGTTTGCTCTTCTAGTTCGTCCGCTCGCAGTGACGGCTGAGCGGCGTGGTCTGCGCGTGCAGGTGGAGGGGGAAGTTCCCCCACCTAGCTGCTTCATGCGCTTGCTGCTTGAGCCGCTAACGATATCACGCAAACCAACAGAAACAGTGTGTGGATAATTCCTCGCGTTAAGTTTAGAGTTATCTCTTATATCTTGTCATTATGGAATTTATTAGTCAGATATTGCAGAGTGCAGAACACATCAAAACAGAAATTTTGTAGCACTGAACTATGTAATGTAGCAGGCAGACGCTCATCTCGAAATGACTCATCAGCAGAAGGTAAACACGTGATTTTTAATTCTGCTGCGCGCCCTCTCGCTATTGCCTGTCGGACTTCGGAAAAGAATCCAACGAACTCCTAGTTCGTCCGCTGCTCCTAGTTCGTCCGCTCCTTCTTGTTCGTCCGCTCTTTTTTGCTTTTGCTACCGCTACTAAAAGAGCTCTTTCTTTTTATGACAACTTTTTTATATAATGAATCAGTGTTGCCAAAGCGTGTGCTATTACCCGTATTTTTGGGCAATTTGACATCAAATACTTAAGCAAATAAACAAGTTATTTACACGAATGGGTGATACAATTGTATTAATTTACTTTGCATACAGAGTCCTCGTAGTGCTTTATTTTTAAAATAGATTTCTTGTGGCAGTGAACTATGAAACTACAGCTGAGCTGCATCTCAGTTCGAAATGACGGTAACTGGCAGAAGGGATTCACGCGATTCTGCGCGCTCTCGCGTCTTCTCGCTGTTCCCCGTCAGTCTTCGGAAAAGGAGCGGACGAACTGAGAGGCGAGGGATCTGCGAACTAGTTCGCGTAGTTCGCCTGTGGGAGCGCACTTCCGAACTAGTTCGTTCGCGAACTACACAAGACTACTACCCGACTAGGCATTGAATCGGAGACGTCCTGGGTTGTCGTTAGGGTGTAGCAGTTCATGCTGCTGCCACATATTGCCAAAGTTGGTCTGGTGCAGCGGCGAAGGTTATTGAGGACAAGGGAGTGTCGGTGCCCATAGACGAAAGGTTACGTAGACTGCGCGAGACGTTATACTGAAACCAACATTTAAGTCACGGGACTCGGGGCAGAAAACCGTTTTCATCATGACGAGAAATGTCAAGTGGACATGAGTGTTGCAATTCTTACCCTTTGTAGTGGAAATTAAGCTTAGACTTCAGCAATAAAAGTCTTATCCTATTCTATTCTTAATACACTTCTAGTAGCAAAGTTTTCGTTAGTTCTCCGAGGTTCCCAATATTATTGTGATGGTTACCGTTTTTACATGTGCCTAGCTGAAACGTCAGTTTGTAATACTCCCCTAACTAACCGGTTGATTAATACTGTGACAGATTAATTTTAATATGACCCGTCTGTTGCCTACAATAAAAGTTGGACAAGGCTATCTATACCGAAAAAAATATTGTGCAAACGAAAACCAACAAATTGAGGGAATGTTGCCACAACGAACTACCACACCAGATAGCCCGTTCCTCCTGCTCTACTGATTACTAATTGAACTGATTTAATTTCGGAACAATCACACTCAAACACAAAAGTATTGCAAATTATAGGAAGTAACAAACAATGAAACAGTAAAAAAAATTAACAAGGTCGCCAGCCCAATGGGGTACCCAGAGTGTGTTATAATCAACCACGACAATTATGAATGGGTAATTACACACGTTAGTGTTGCACAACAGAAGTTTGGCAAACACTTTTGCAATTGAATAACTTTTACGAAAAATGATGCTTTGGTTTTGTAAGTTTATAGTAAGAAAGAAAAACTACGTAATAATTTTGCAATGAACTAGTTTAAGTCGGAAACAGTGTTGGATCGGAAGGCCAATGTTGCACTCAATTATTAACGTCCCCTCACTAACACTCACCTGCATAAGGATTACACTGTGGGCAGCAAAACACTTGATTGACAGAATAATTAATATTAAGATTACCAATAAAGAAATTACTCAAAATAACTTACAACTAGATCACAACTGGACAACGTCGAAATACGAACCAACATAGCAAATCAACTTTACGCATAAATTTTCGCCAATGAAATATTAAATAGTAATGAACCAATTATTTCAGAATTAATGTCTTTTAATTTATTTACTTAATTGTACCAACTTTGTTTTAAAGAAAGCAGTTCTTTCAAAATGTGTTGAAATGTTTGTTAAGCTTAAGGGACTTAACTACGGGGTCATCAGTCCCTAAACTTACAAACTACTTATGAACTACCTACAACTAAGGACAGGCCGGCCGCGGTGGCCGAGGTGACTGAGGCGCTCCAGTCACGGTCAGCACGGCCACTACGGTCGGGGGTTCGAATCCCCCCTCGGGCATGGATATTTGTGCCGTCCTAGTTCGTAAGTAGTTCATAAGTAGTTTGTTAGTTTAGGGACTGATGACCCCGTAGTTAAGTCCCATAAGCTGTACAAACATATGAAATAAGGACGGCACAAGTATCCATGCCCGAGGGGGGATTTCTAAGCCCCCGACCGTAGTGGCCGTGCAGACCGTGACTGGAGCGCCTCAGTCACCTCGGCCACCGCGGCCAGCTTTTGCAGTTCTTTCATTCCAAAATTTTAATATGTTGAAATTAGCTTTAAGTTTAAACTTTAGTTATTTAAATTTTATAATTTGGTACTGAATTTAATATTCTTTTCACTTTCAATGACGCACGGGAAACTTCTGGAAAGGATAGGACCCTACTTGGTAACAATGTTCATGAAAATGTTCAAATGTTTGTTAAGCTTATGGGACTTAACTACGGGGTCATCAGTCCCTAAACTTACAAACTACTTATGAACTACTTACAAACTAGGACGGCACAAATATCCATGCCCGAGAGGGGATTCGAACCCCCGACCGTAGTGGCCGTGCTGACCGTGACTGGAGCGCCTCAGTCACCTCGGCCACCACGGCCGGCTGGTAACAATGTTTTAAGACAATGACGTGGTAGAAGTTCTTTAAATTTTAGGTTATTATTAGAAAAAAAATAGTTTCTCAAGCACAAAACTCGGTAACGCCTTACAAAATGTCTAAACTCTGTGTGGTCGGAAATTATTGTAGCGGTCTTACATTGCGTCCTCGTTGAAGAGCAGGATGCGCCGACTCCTACAATGCTGCAGGTCACAATACAGGCACGGGTCAAATCCAGTGAGCAATTTGAGGGCAGAATCGTGACATACGCAGATGAATTGCCGAGTGCCCCCGCTCATATTGGAAACATGTGCGCTAATTATGGAACTCCGCAAACAAGGCCTGGTAACTGCAAAGACCGTGGCGCTGAACTCTCCCGCGCACTAGCTAGCGTCCCAGCTGTTCAAAACACCGAGCTCGACTCCCTTCTGACTCGCCAGCTACTACTACTGCTCCCACTCTGTTGCTCCAAAGACCACATACCAAAGAGGTTTACTACTTTCCCTATCGGCAATTACCCATATACATAGATAATAAATTACTTAAATTCACATAAACTAAACAATACTACAATATACATCAGTTATAATAATAAGCTTCAACAGAACCTACTTACATTTAAAATTAAATACATATTTGAAATACACATCTAGATGCTAACGTCACAAGTTATTTTTAGAAGTTAAAGAACTGCACATTTTAAGTGAATAATTCTTTTTGTTGTACTGCGAGTCTTTCAGTTTGGAGCTTACATAGAAATATCAGTTTGACAAGCATCATTTTTCTGACGTTTCCTAACAGTATGTCTGTAATGTTTTGTTATATTATTGTAACAACTGAAATGTGTTGGTGTCTAAGAGCCTTACTACACTGGGCCGCTAGGTGGAGCCTGTACCTCCACCACCATGCGATTGGGCCCAGCGTGGTCAGTCTAGCGTGCAGTGTTCACTACCGATGAGGAAACATGCCGGCCAACGAGGAGCCATATATGCTTCTCCTTGTACTTTTAATGAAAAGGCGAGGAATATACACTATGCTATCGTTAAGGAAATCTAAAGGGTTGTAGTGTACTCTTTTTGAAGAACTATGTTCAGACGACAAGTTTTTCAATTAGTTACGAATGTCTGAATCCTAGATTTCGAACTACGTTATCCCAAAGCGGTATATTCAGATTTCAACCAGTTTCGTTGTGAATACGTTTCGTACTTTTCATTTGAAAAATGTTCAAATGTTTGTAAATCTATCGGACCAAACTGCGTGGTCATCAGTCCGTAGCTTACAAACTACTTAAACCTAGGTGAACTAACCTAAGGACAACACACACACACATGCCCCAGGGAGGACTCGAACCTCCACGGCGAGCAACCGCGCGCTCCGCAGCGAGACGCTTTAGGCTGCTCGGCTACTCCACCGCGGCCCTCGAAACACACCATCATACTCCTTGCCTTGTGACATGACGCATTATATTGTTGAAAAATGCCCCGGCCATTGAGGGAACATTATCGTCATGAAGGGCTGTATGTGATCTGCAACCAGTATACGATTATACTATTTGGCCATCATGGTGCCTTGCACGAACTGTACTTAAGACCTGGAGGAACATCTGAATGTTCCTCAGGGCATAACTGAGCCATCGACAGCTTGTTCACATGTTTGTAAACCTATTGGATCAAACTGCTATGGTCATCAGTCCCTAACAAACTACTTTAACGTACCCTAATGTCCACACACACACACACACACACACACACACACACACACACACACACGAGGGAAGACTAGATAGCTTGACTCAGCCCCATAGTACAGTAGTCAAGGAACTCTTCCCCTACAAGACGACGGATTCACACCCTCTCATCGGCATGGTGGAGAAGGTATCTGAAGTCATGAAACTGTGCAACAGCTAGTGACATTGTACACGTGCCCATTACAGTCGTGGTTGTCGACGTGCTGTCAACAAAGACACATGCAAGGATGGCTGTTGTCAGGGACCGATGACCTCTGCTTTTTATCCCCGTAGTAGAAGAGGAAAAAAGTGAACATAAAATGTTACTCATCCAACTTTTATAAGAGCTCAAGTTCATTCGTATTGACAATTACAACCTTCCGCACTGGGGTGTTCGTCACCTGCCGAATGCTCCCAGCGAACCCACCGACGAAATTCGTTCCGTGTAGCGTGTGCCTGGCTGATTCGCCGCCACCCTGGGGCCGCATTGAGTATCGTCGTTCCGCCGCAGGCAAATAACTGCCCGCCGAGGCGCTGCTAGAGAAGTGAATTCCGCCGCCGATCGCAATACAGCGCAGCGCACCTTTCCACGCGGCCAGCCGGCTACTCCGTTTATCGAAAATCGATTTGGCGGAGCGGCGTGGGCGGCTCGGCGCCTGCGAGTGTCTGCTCGGTTCTTCCTAGAGGACTAATGGAGTGGCAGTGCCGGCGGCCGAGGCGGAGGCACGCCGGAGCACTGGCTGGGGGGCCAGCCGCGCCATGGGCCAACCCTGTCCCCACTATGCAGCAACTAGTCCTTTAAGAGGAAGTTTATAGCGGTATATGAGGAAGTTTATAGTGGTATATACTATCACCCCTTTTTAACCACACACCCAACGGCCTTACAAGTGAAACGGAAGCGGCGACACAGCAAGCGACCCCGTTGGGCCCACCCCTCGTGACGTGCCTCGGTGTGACAGTCCGTCTCTCGTTTCGGTGAACGGAGTATGGATGGTTAGAGCTTGGACTTTTACGCCAGAGGACTCTGGTTCGATTCCTCTTCCTGAACTTTTTTCTTTACTATGAGATGTTTAGTCCATACAGAGATCTACTGACTTAACCTCAGCAATATCAACCTATTTTCAGTAACGCAAATTCCCAGGAGAGTGGTTAATTTATGCACATCCTAAAAAATTTAATGTTTTATATTTTCTGCCATTAATTACACTTTTCAAGTGTTTGTAAAGCCTATGGGACCCAACCGCGGGGTCATCAGTCCGTTAACCTACAAACAACCTACGAACTACCTTATACTAAAGACGGCACAAACATCCATGCCCGAGGGGGGGTTTCGAACCCCCGACGGAGAACGGCCTCGCGCATCGTATCATAGTTGGTCGTGAGAGAGGGCCAGCCGCGGTGGCCGAGGGGACTGAGGCGCTCCAGTCACGGTCTGCACGGCCATTACGGCCGGGGGTTTGAATCCCCCCTCGGGCATGGATATTTCTGCCGTCTTTAGTATAAGGTAGTTGATAAGTAGTTTGTAAGTTTAGGGACTGATGACCCCGTAGTTAAGTCCCGTAAGCTTAACAAACATTTGAACATTTTCGTGAGAGAGGCATGTCTCTGATGGCTGATACCTCTGATTTCTTTTTGAAGGTGGAAAACAGACTGTCTAGCTGCCAGAAAGCACTCCTTAACATCTGTGCCATCGTCAAACTGTTTCCTCAGTACTTCAGATACACGAAATGATATGTTTGATAAGACATTTTTACAGGCTTCACAAAAAAAAGAGTGCTGCAATTGTAATCTACTTTTAAGATTAGAAAGTTTCTTTTCTAAAACGGCGTTCAATATTGCCATTTTTATGTATGTATAAAGAGCGTTGTATATCAAACATATACATTTTTCTTTAAGCATTGTAACAAAAAATTGTTATTTCCGCTCACCATGGGTGTGGTATGTTTTCCTGTGTTTAGCTGCACTCATTTTAACAAGCACTCGACACAGAGCATGTCAGGTAGAGTTGTGGCAATTCGTCAATGAGTCGTTCCTTTGAACGAATACAAATAAAGAATCGTAAGAATCGAATCGTGATCCGGACGAATCGTCGTTCAAAAGAATCGTCTGTCGCGTGACGATTCTAAGTTCCAACGATTCACGATTCGAAGGCGACTGCCGAATCTTGCCGAATCGTGCCGAGTGCCGGAGAGAAGAGGGGGACGAATCGTCGTTCAAAAGAATCGTTTGTCTCGTGACGATTCCAAGATCCAACGATTCATGATTCGAAAGCAAGTGGCGAATCGTGCCGAATAATTACGAAAGACAGAAGTGTGCGAACAAGGGAAGCACAAAACGAAGATGGTGAGCTGTTAATTATTAGCCTATCCACGAATTACAGATGATAGAAACAAAACGTAGTGAAATACACAGCTGCCAATACATACGAATATACGTCGTTTATACAGTTTACATATCATGTATTTAAATGAGCAATCCTTACACTTTTGTGCGTTTAGAGAGGTTTAAGCTTTTCGAGTTCATCTAGGTAGTTGTAGTTTGTGTAAAAATTCAATTTCACAGAAATATTATTTTTATATAAAAACGCGATTTTAATTGTTTTTAAAGCCACCTCAAAAATCTTTTTTACCTTGGTTTTTATGTTATCAGCTTTCCTGAAGAAACCGATTTTACAAAAAAGAAAGATTTTAATAAACGTGAATTTCTTGCATCTCGAAAGAAATTTAATATTTAGAGACGGATTTTTATTTTTAATGTTTATTTCGTGTTTCCTTAAACTAATTGATTTACATAAGTATTTTATAATATTATTTTTATTTTTTATTTTTTTATTTTTATTTATTTTTTATAATATTATTTTATAATAATTAGATATCTGTTAATTACCATAGATTTAATTAAATGTATATTTAAATGGCTGAAGTATTCAAACAGACCAAAAAACAAATAATTTATAAGGTTACAGCAGGATTCGAAATAAGTGACCTACGTTTACTAAACCTACAACGCTACTAAATGAGCTATGATGACAGCAGAAATAGTTGGTAGTATAATATGTATTTATAACCGTTCGCAAAACTTCAGACTATTTACTCGAGAATTTTTGAGAGCTGAATCGAATGGCTTTGCCTCATTATTATTTTAAGCCTGAACTTTACGCACCATAAATATTAAAAAAATCCCATAGTCATATTGTCACCTTTTCGGCGTTTTGTAAAGAATCGTACCGTCGCAGACGAGAAAGAATCGTGAACGAATCTTAGGAACAGATACAAAAGGTTAAGATTCCAACATCCATGGCACAGACATGTATTGCCATCTATGAGCAAGAAGTAGAAGTAAGAATCGCGCCAATGCAGACTAAAGAATCGTGAACGAATCGCAGGAATCGATTCACAATGTGGGATTGAATCGCAAGAATCGATTCCTAAAAAAGAATCGTGTTGCCCAACTCTAAATGTCAGGGGCTTCAGCGGCGACTGCGACTGCTGCTACACTGCGGAGACATTAGGAACTGGCGAGTGTTGCGCGGCGCGACAGGCTGCCTCGCGTCGCTGCTGTCAAATGCGCCGCCAGGAGAACGCTGCCGCTCCGGCTTGTGGTGGATCTGTAGTCTGAAAGAGGGAGGATTGTTGCTTGGCGCGAACGTAAAGGCGGTGAAATGCTCAAGGAGACCAATAGGGCGAAGACGACCTTGTCAGATAGATTTACGGCCTGCAAATACCGCACAAAACACTCATTGTCAACAAACTGGTATTTTGCAGGACACCTCATTTCAGACATACATTTTGAAAGATCGGCTCATAATACCATGGCGTTCTGCTGGTCTGGAGGATACAGCAAAGATAAAACAAATTTGACAAATCATGAGAAGAACAAGACACCGGGAAAGTGGTGCCTGCCTGCCTTGATAAAACCTCCAGACAGCAATAGCAGATAGCGACCCTCTGCAAGTGGCTGCAGTGGTGTGTGTGTGTGTGTGTGTGTGTGTGTGTGTGTGTGTGTGTGTGTCAGCGTCAGCGCACTTGAGAAGCTTTGGAGGAGCGGACCAGCTCAGCGCTTGTCCCTGCAATCAACCCTCACAGCTCCCTTTCCCCCTCCCTTGTCCCTCTCCCTCCCCCTCCCCCTCCCTTCCCCCTCTCTTTCCCTCCCCACTCTCTCTCCCTCCCCCCTCTCTCTGTCTCTCTACCCCATCTGCCTCTTCGCCACCGAGACGCAATCACAGTGCAGCATCTCTCCTGCAAGGAGAACACTTTTATGATTTTCTCCGATATCTTCTGAAAAATTTTCTCTCGTCACTTCATCACTATCGTATCTGTCTAATACTTTGTATGCAAATACTGGCCGCGGTTGTAGGAGCTCTTCATTACTTTGAGATGATTTCATAAACTAGACAACTAAGGAGACCTCTCTCTTAATAGATAACTCGTCAAAGAAAGGACGAGTGTCCTTTGTGCAGCACTGAAACAAGACTTCAGGCAAAACAATGTTATGGAAGAAATGGCTTTCACCGGAGGTCTTGTGAACCCGGATGGTAGGACCATGATTGAAATAGAGGGTTGATGTATTCAGACACAAAATTTCAACAGTTGTCGGTTTGTAAATCGACGTTCCTCCAGTGCGAAATTTGGTGTATTTCTTTTCATACCTGTACTGTTGTTCTTTTATTTTTTTCTTAAGTCTTAATATAAATCCACTTCACTCCCAATAAACATTTCGTCGTAGTCAACAGATAGTATTTACTAATTTTTCATTTAAATATTTCAGGTTCCCTGTATTTTTGTCATTTCACTTTCTTTCACAACGACTTTACAACGTCATTGTTTTACGCTACGTATGGTTAATTCGACCACAGTTACTTCCCATCTGTACTGCCGAAACGTTAGTATTAGCACATGAGATTTAAATTAGAAATGGAATATGATGCTCTAGTCCTGATTGTAAATAATAACTGGTATGTAATTGAAACGTTTGTCGCGATAGTTTGTAATAAAAATTATAATTACGCTTGAATTCATAGCGTACTATCCCATACCACAGATGATGCCCTCAAGGCCGCCAACGACAGAATTGGTTATCTTTGCTGTTCAGTCCCGTCCGACATATACTGCGTAACGTCATGTCTGCCAGCTGCAGTTGGTGCGTCTTTGTCCGTATAATTATTTGTTTACCGTACCGGTAAGCCTACATCGAATTTCAGTTAAAGCTGTCTCTCATATAGACACAACCTGTAGACGTTTGTACCGTTTAAAACATAATTGTAGCTCCGCAAGTTCTGAAATGCATTTTACCAAAATAAAAATAAAAAATCCGTCTAAATACAGTACATACGTGTTATTATCGAAACATGTTATCATAGTGCTGATCTCTGTATCTCTTCAAAGGCCATTGCAAAATTTATATGAAGTTTTGCCCAGTTAACCCACAGAAAAAATGAAAAATCACTGGCTACCTAGATTACATTTAGTACATGGCTCAGAGTGCCATACAACAGAATTGACTGATAACCATATGTTTTCGTAGTGAAGGATTCCTACTCCGCAAGCCATCGTATGGTGCATGTCGTATGTTATCTTGCAGTCAACTTCGATATTGTTTTACCGATCGCCATGGCAATTGCCATACTTGTGCTATATACGGGGAGAAAGGACATGATTAGTGAATGAAGTTGGGCGGAGGGGGGGGGGGGTGAACCGAAAGAAGCGGAGAACGAGCTGTAGAAGACGAGTGGCAGAAGACATTGATAGAGATTGGGGTTTTAGGAAAGGTGAAAAAGTGATAAGAGCAGATAGTGGGAGCGGCAGGGGAATGGACAGATGGAGATGGACCAATGAACTGATGATGCGACCTGAAATCTGTGAACAGTTGAGAAGATACGCAGGTACCAGCCGAAAAGTATCAGTTACTTAGTCAATGTGACGTAAATGGCTTTGTAATCTGCAAATATCACATACTTAAACAAAACTGTGTTCTTCCAGATTCGCTGAAGTTGCATTTAACTCATAAGACGAAATTGGTCTGCAAGCAAGAAAAAGGCATTTGTATTTACAAACCCAGTATTTCTGTGCTAGCCGTGTAAACAATCTTGTTGTACTATGTTTGGTTGTGAGGCCATCTTCCGCAGCAGTTGTTAAAATTGATTATAAGAGGTAATCCGTCTTATGCTGACTGCAATTAAGAGATTTATTTCACACCAGACGCGTATAGCTTTTTATTTTAAAAGCATCTTCTGTGGTCTGCAAACGATACAAAGGCTTGTACAGTTTGTTTTCGATAAATATATTAAAATCAGTTAAAAAACTTTGTGCACGTTAGGCCTGTGTGTTTTTAACTTAATATTCGGTCTACTCACGGTGTTCATGTCTCTTCCTTACATCCTACTACTGTTTCTCCCTCTTGTTTGCTGGAGTTGGTTGTTTTTCGGCTGTGTACGGCACTCTTCCTGTGTTTTTGTGTCGTTTCTTCCGTTACATCACAGCACATCACCTCACTTCACTTTTTTGAAATGCATACAGATTGCATAACACCTGTAATAAGTGGAATGCCTGTCTATGTCTTTATCACTTCACTACAGTGTGGCTATGCTTTTGTCTGTTCATATACACAGGAAAAGTGCCGTACACAGCCGAAAAACACACGCCAGGAACAAACCAACTCCAGCAAACAAGAGGGAGAAACAGTAGTAGGATGTAAAGAAGAGACATGAACACCGTGAGTAAACCGAATATTAAGTTAAAAACACACAGGCCTAACGTGCACTAAGTTTTAAAAAAACTGTTTTAATCTATTTATCGAAAACAAACTGTACAAGCCTTTGGATCATTTACAGGTCACAGAAGATGCTTTTAAAATAAAAAGCGAAACGCGTCTGGTGTAAAATAAATCTCTTAATTGTAGTCAGCATGACCTCCTCAGTCATGTGAATTTTTTTTCCAATATTTTTGAATTTTGTCTGTATTTTATGATTAACAATATTCCAAAAAGGCCTCAAAAATAATTTAAAAAAATTCCTGACTCTTTATTATCTACAAAAACAAATGTCCCCTCTAGGGAACATCAGGACACTAGGTACCACAACTGTCATTATGGGGAGCGATATTTCTCTATGCAGTTTTTGTTAATATACTTTTATTTACTTATGTTATTAATGGCATAGACCGATTTTTCATTAACTAAAGAGTTGCATGGAAATTTGAATGCTCACATAGCCAACAAACCGCCTTTCCATTATGTCAACCATTTTAGCATTGCTGAAGAGTGAACAAATGGCAGGATAGTGAATCTTTTTCAGTTCCAAGAAATGGTGCCACCTTCAGTTTGTGTGCTGAGATGCCTAACAGTGCGACCAGCATTTGAATATTGACACCAGATTTATTTTGTTTTATGACCCCTACAGGGGACGCAGGGACTGAAGAGGTTAAGACGGATTACCTCTTATAATTAAACTTGTTGTAGATTTTGAAGCTGAGTCTGTTAGGGAAGTTATTAGTTGTGCCGAGAACAGCACGTTGTTAATCATGAAAACGCTATTTTAATACAGTCGCTTGCCCTTACCTCTCACGTCGTTCCTGAGAGAGAGAGAGAGAGAGAGAGAGAGAGAGAGAGAGAGAGAGAGAGAGAGAGAGAGACCCTCTAGGGGGTCTGCATTCTCATAGCCCCTCCCTTGTATTCGCCACAAATAGGTATACCATTACTTTTTAACGAAAGAAGCTACTTACGTATTGGCATACCCGCCAACTTTTACGGTTTATCCGTAAAATTTACGGAAATTGCAGCACTTTACGGTTTTACGGATGGACGGTGTCACTTTACGACTTCGTGGTCAAATGAAAACTTTAACATTTGATATTCATGCCACTAACGTAGAATCGATACTTTCCGTAGGTCGAAGGCATGTGTACGATAGTCGATAACTCATTCTTTGATATGTTCAAAAATTTTTGTATAGCTTATGGGACTTAACTACGGGGTCATCAGTCCCTAAACTTACAAACTACTTATGAACTAGCTAAGACTAAGGACGGCACAAATATCCATGCCCGAGGGGGGGATTCGAACCCCCGACCGTAGTGACCGTGCAGACCGTGACTGGAGCGCCTCAGTCCCCTCGGCCTCTTTGATATGATTCGTACTTTTAACCGTGTGATGTTTGTGTCGTAATTGCAATTGAATTTAAACCCGGGATAACAGTTCCTTCTTTAATGGTGCCGACAGAGTCTGCTTCGCAAATTCTTTTTCCGCTGTGTTTGCTTGTGGTGATTTAACCCATATTTTTTGACCAAGTGTGTGCTATTCTTTGTTGACGTTACTGTTCCTAAACAAGTTTTATCGTATAAAGCCTTTTTCAACTATCGTATATCAGCTTAATTTATCAATGAACTCTTGTTGTGTATGATCCAAACCAATTTCAACACACCTGCTGCTGTTTAACATGGAATTCTTCTTGATTGTTACACTCATCCACAAATCATTGGCTTATGATTCAAGTATAAATGAGTTTACTTAAGTATCCTGTTTTAAACATGAATTAATGTATTTGGTACCTTAGAAGTATTATTATTTCTGTCAGTCCGGAAATGTCGAAAATAGTTAATTTTTTTTTTCTCGGTCGTGAGTTTTACTGATAGCTGTTTTCAAAAGTTGGCAGGTATGTATTGGGCAGTAATATTTCCCCTTTATTAACATTATTATGCAATGAATTGTTGCTGGTTTGAATCAAAAAGGAAAAAAAGTACTTTTATTCTGCATCGTCCCTTCGTTTTGCAAAGAGATCGGAAATCCGTCCCTACAGATTGGAGAAAGAAGTCAAAAGTCCCTGCTCGTAGGGACGTGCACGTACGGGTAGCAAGACTGGTGCTGTCTCGGTGAGAGACGCTTCTCTGGTGCCAGGGAGCAGTGGTCAGCTCTTCCCCCTCCCCTCGGCCCAGCTGGCAGCGGACAATTTGCTGGGAGTTCGCCGCTTGACCCGCCGCTGCCGGCGTCCTTTGTAATTTGCCGACACCGCTCTTCCGTTTCACTCTGGCGCTCTGCAGACCCAGGACAGTAGTTTATTTGTGCTCCCCTCTTGGTCCACATTACCCGCTGTGTACCGCGTCAGTCAGACTGCAGCGTCGTCCGGATTACGGATAAATCGGAGCATGCCTTTGATCTCCGCTCGGAAGATTTTCAGTTCTGATATCCGATCACCATGCCGTATATACAGAGATATCGGGTTCCCGTTATGAATATTCTCCGATACGGAAATTTGTGAGACGATTTTCGATGAGATTATTAGTAGAGCTTATCAAGACGGAAAAAGGTTTTGATGTTTTTAGAAAAGATAACATATCCCGCTTCAACAGTCAAAGTACTGTATCTATTTAGGTATTTCGAAATGAGATTTCGTTTTTGTTCTAGTTTCACTACGAAGTACGTCAATACATACTCTTTCACGTGTAGGAAAAAATCGTTCTCTTATCAATATTTCGCACTTGGCAAGTGTAGAAAATCATTGACACGATGAAGATATCCTCGCAAGAGCATTCTCTACTCACCGAAGTGATAAGTTCCTTGAGAACACAATAGTGGAAATCGCTACCATAAATGAATAAATAAATCTAATAACAGTCGGACAGTGTTCTCATATCTAAAGTACTTTACGGTTTTGATTACAAGTAAACAGAAAGTAGTGTTTGGATGCACTTTAAGGCAACTAAATTATGACAGTATCATGGTGTGTTGTGATTATCACCGAAGTTCTGTACAGTAGAAGTAGGTGGTCAATACACAGAATGTCTCTAGAAAAGATACATAACTCATATTCGTCTATTCTTCCAATTTTATTATAACAGTTGAACATAAATCACTTCAGTTGCATGACTGTATTATCACTTTCACTTTCTTGTCTTTTCTTAAGTATAATTCCACTTACGAAGAATGTGTATCAATAAAAGTTAATCGCAGATAGGCTTGAACCGATTTGCCCGAATTTTTTGTTGTGTTCATATTTATTGTCAGGTCAAGTTTTGGCACTCTAGTCGATGATTCATGAATTAAGCGATGGATGTGTATAATCTCTTTTTTGTACTGGAAACGTTTTCAGGAAATACAATATTCAGCACAATTACAAATGAATGTCGGACAAACTGAAAATATCTTAAGTTTTGAATGCAATGTCGGCCGCATGGAAATTGCCACATATGTGTATTTTTCGTTTGAGAAGCTTCTTATACTCCAAAAGACACAATACAGTGTATAGTACAGGGTACCGTGCGTTAGAGTATTATGTTGAGTTTAACATTTCCTTCATATTTAAAGTCCATATAGACTTGCAATCAAAGTTACGTATTTGCTATTATTTTGGCAGTGAATTAAAGGTGAACTGTTTAGTCCTCTCTACTTGTGATGTTTCTCGATACTAAAATGTTCAAATGTTTGTAAATCAGTTGGACTTAGCTACTCTGGTCATCAGCCCCTAGGCTTATAAACTACTTAACTAACTTAGGTTAGGGACAACAAACACATCAGGTTAGGGACAACAAACACACACATGCCCGAAGGAGCATGGCGCCGTGGAGCGCTCGGCCACGTTGAAATTGTAATTAGTAGTTTCCGAGCAAATGTATTTATTATCCGTAGTCTAATATAATTTCAGTAGTGTTATGGATTGTACGCAGAAAAATATATCAGAATTTGCTAGTTCAGGGGCGGTAGTACAGCATTGTTATCATATTATCTATACTTCGTATTACAATTAAAAGTTCTTACGGAAGTTACTTTTTGATTCTCACTGTGTTATGTTTCATTGCGCTGCGTTACAGACGGAGGGTGCTAAATTCAGCTCACTCAGCATTTAGCCTAATCTCTTCTTTTACCTTTCACTGCTTCGCCTCACTGTTTTATTCCTTGCCTTTTCTGAATAGAGGTAACGTTTCTTACTTTGCGCTCATGTCGAAAGGTAATCATTTGGCGAATAACGACTTTTCGCAACCTAAACAATTCTTCAGTCGTTCCCGCAGAACTCCGTTTACGATCGATGAATGTTGCTTACCATATCAGACGCGCACTTTCGCGCTATTCCTTCTTAGGTTTGCAATCTTTCCATTAGCAGTTTCTTATGTTGATTTATTGCGTGCTGCCTCTTATACCATCGGTGTAATTTAGTCCTTGCTATATGACACAAAAATTTATACGATGTGACTGTTAACAGGTACATCGCATTTACAATGAACTACTTCATGATATGTGGAATTAGTCTTCCATTGCGTCAAATCTTGTCACGTTCCGAGGACGTTTTTAAAATTTCACCCTCGCGTTATAGTACATTTGATTCGCCTTCTTCTTCTGTGGGGCTTTCATTGAATAATATTTCTCCTTTGATTGTTTTCGAAAAACGCCCTCATGGGCGTTATGATTTTAAATTAAGGTAAACGGAAAGCAATTATTTTTATTTTCCTTCTTGTTTTTGTAAACCTTGTGAGACTTTCCTTACCGTCACTGCTTTATTTGATACCAGTTATAAGTTACAAACTGAAGTAGAACAGAAACATAATAAATTAGTATGAAAATAATGAGTTTAATTTTTTTTCGCATTTCGTCGCATGTCGTAGTTTAACGTATTGTCACTTCAAGCCGATAACAGTACACTGAGGAATCTTTGAAACAAATCTTTGTATCTAGGTCGACTTAGTAACTTGTGATGTTCCGTTGATAACAATTGTAAAAAGTCAGGTAAGGATTTCTTTTTATAAATAGTAGTACACATAATATCCAATGAGCCAGGCGTAACTATTATTTTTGGCGTTAGGAAAGAATTTCCAGTCTGGGTGCAATATGTGCGTAGTCGTGATATTCATTGTACTAGTTCGTGTTATGAGAGACAACTTTTTCCTTGTCCAGGTCCATATCTCTGTTTGATCCCTGCAAGTGAACTTATGAGCGAGGGAGTCAACGAGAAGACATGCGTTGCAATATGGAGTCGGGCGTAGTTTGATGTTATATAGCTTTTCTCCTGTAGTTGTCACTAGACCACCGCACCACCAGCGATTAGGGCGCCTCGGAATACTCCTAGTACGACTTCCCTCCACGTCACAAACTTTAATTTAGCTTCTGTGTTCCAACAGTCTCGGGGTTAGTAAAATCCTGTTTACAATGATATTTATATCAACTAAACTGATTTACGCTAAGAAAACACACACACACACACACACACACACACACACACACACACACACACACACACACAGTCTTGTGTTAAGATTAACGCCGAATTCAGCATTTTTTTTTAAATTAGAGGCGTCCTGAATGTGTTGCAGTTTAGTATTTTTATTGTTTCCGATATGAACTGATCTTAGAATAATAGTTCTTACTGTTAAAAATCGCATTTGACTTCGACTTTGGTAGTGAATGCGTGTGAAAGTATGAAACAAAAACAGTCCCGTAACATTCCGTAGCACCCCAGGTTACCAATTATTAACAGAATATAACATCGCAATTACCGACGCCAAATAAAGCAGTTTTAAAACAGGTCGCATCGGGCAGTGTTTTATCTTTCCATTTGTTTTCGCTGACCTCCACAAGCGCTTTAAAACATAATTACGTTAACCAGATAATTCACCAACTTTCCGTTACACAGTGTTTGCTTCAGTTTTTTCGTACTTTTTACATTTGTCAAACATTGAATTTATTTAACTTCGTTGAGAAGTACCTCAATGTAGTAATATGTTTCCAGCATAGATAAGATTAGTGCGCACTGTATCTGTGACTGACCCTGTATCTGACCCGACTATGTCCCGTAATACAGTTAAAAATAAACGTCACGGTTCTGTAGTCATGTTTGATAATTGACAGAATAACTGAATAAATCGCGGAAGAGGATTTGAAAAAGGAGGAGGAAAAGAAGAAAACCAACGCAGACGTTACAGTAAACGACACTTTATATGAAAACTATTTTTCAATGGTTAATAAAATACATCATGTTTTGCATAGCTCCTCTGTTGTGTGATTCGATAGCTGTACTTTGTAAAAATCTCTATCAAGGGACATCAGAGTGGAAATGTTGGAACACACAGGGCAATACTGAACCGACTTATAGGTTAAGGAAAGGTAAACTTAGGTTTGTAGCGTTTGTATATTTGGAGAAAACTGTTGACATTGTCGAGTGGAATACACTCTTTGGAATTCTGAAGTTAGCTGGAGTAAAATATTGGGCATGATGGACATTTACAACTTTTATGGCAACCAGACAGTATTCCCATTCATACCAAAAAATAAAAAATAAAAAAAAATTGTCCAAGCTTGTACTCTGTCTCAAATGGTCACTTTGCCCACTGGAACGATAAACCCTCAGCTAAATTCCTTCCTGTTCTTCGCTTTATTTCCGCACTACAATTTTTAGTCAATTTATATTTTCGTGTAATGTCTGTTTCTTATATCAAAGACCAGTGTTGGTGAACATTTGGTGGAACTACTTCGGACTCTTCTAGTCTTCCGGCAGTAATTCATGAATAGCACTTGGGTAGGCTTCTATGATGAGTTTCATTACGCCGGCCGCGGTGGCCGAGGGGACTGAGGCGCTCCAGTCACGGTCTGCACGGCCACTGCGGTCGGGGGTTCGAATCCCCCCTCGGGCATGGATATTTGTGCCGTCCTTAGTATAAGGTAGTTGATAAGTAGTTTGTAAGTTTAGGGACTGATGACCCCGTAGTTAAGTCCCATAAGCTATACAAACATTTGAACATTTATGAGTTTCATTACCGTATTGTAGCTATCCGCCGAACTGTCCGCTTGCATTATAATAAATTGTAGCTCAATCACTGAATTCTGACGACCATTAGGAAGCATTTGCACATTGCGTAAGAGTCGTAGCCAGAGGCTGTCAACTTAAATTTTGTAGCAGTTTAGTCACTGGAAGATTTGTGAAATTATCGCAATTACACTTCGCCACTTTATTAACAAAGGTCGTTAATGTTATGAAACACGGGGTAAATTATCCCAGCTGATGGGTAATAATATCGGCGGTGTTACAATTCGCTGTCGCACCGATCGAATGGTGGCAGCGGAAAACAAGAAATGAAATATATGTCCGCTCCGTGTTTGTCCATTACAAGTTGTGCTTATCGATTTTTTCACGGTTCGAGAGTTTCGGTCTTTGTCAGCTATTAATGATTTATTTGTTTGCGTTTCAATTAGCGAACTCGGAGCGGTGTTTACAAGCTCATCAGACGTCCGTCATGCCATTGGCAACCGATCACACATCCGTTTCGTAGTGAGCTGTCGAGCGTAGATTGATGGGGCACTCCAGCGCCCCGATACGCGGCGAAAAATGTACGTGTCTCGTTTCCCGTAGGTCAGCAGTTCGAACCTTTTTAGCTGTGCGAACCATGCCCACACTCTGAAGAAAGTGAGTAAATATTCAAATAAAATACGTCGGCGCACACAAATGTACGCATTACTCTGAGACTATATCGTGGCAGTCGGCAGCGAGCGTAAACGAATGAGGACTACTGACGTACCACTTCACTAGTCGTATAACCGCCTCCACCTGTCTTATGTTCTGCGAAATGATTTGTCTTCTTACATAAAAAAGAACAATGTTCGTTGGTTTTGCTCATTTGTTTACATTCGCGGCTGACTGCCATGTCGCATTGTCAGAGTAACATGAATAGTATGTTACTGCGGTTTCCAGTTTTCATTAAATCCGCGCTTGCAGGCAGAATATGCCAGGGTCAGTGTTTCTGTTTTGCACGAAACTGTCAAACACAGTGAACGATACGCAGGAATGTCAGCCATAACTGCGCTTAAATACAAAACGATATTTAAACGTATTCAAAAAATTTTAACTGTGAAAATTGCAGGTAACTGTCAGAAAACGTTTTATTTTTTCTCACTGTGTATTTATTTTGCAACCACTTAGCAATGAACGTTATGGTAGACGCCGAAATAGCGATATCCCAGTAACGAAAATGTTCAAATGTTTGTAAATCTATGGGATTTAACTACTGTTAATCTCTCTAAGGATGCCTGGACGGTTCTCAGTCGAAATATTAGAAGAAGTCAACTTTATGCGGTTGCATGCCCGAAACTACTTTGAACAGTCATTGCGCCGCGAAAACATGAAGATGCGTACGAAGATTCTCTAAATGTATGCTATGCTGAAGTCTGAGATATAAAAGTTCTATATGTGTCATTATATCACGGCTCGTACGAAAGGATTCAGTAGGATGTGCTTAGTGCTATGCATGAGTACTTATTTCGTTAATATCGTCGTCCGTGTCTTGTTTCTGACGTAATCGTTAAGGCCGGTATTACACTATCAAATTATTTGTCAAAGAATTGGACAAAGAAAAATTGGACGTAGTGTAATGGGAACGTCGTCCAATATTTCATCAAATCTAAGGCCTCGGCCTAGATTTGATCAAAGAAATCGCTCGTCTTCTGTTCCCTGCAGTCAGAAATGTGACCGCTTGGAGCGCTCGTAGTACACAGCTTCCTTGCCACTACAGCTGTTTTATTTAGAGGTTAAATATCTGACCTTACTTAGACATAACGTTCGTATTCGTAAACATGGCTAGTAGTAGAATGTTTGTGTAGTGTTTTGCACCAACAAAAAAATTAAAATGAATGTATAAATCAGATGGAGCGTTGAATAACAGACGACAAGGCTATTCACACTGTCCGTCACGTCAATTCGCGTAGCCCAATACCCTGTGGCGAAAGTGAAGTTGAGTTACAATCAAAATGTTCAAATGTTTGTTAAGCTTATGGGACTTAACTACGGGGTCATCAGTCCCTAAACTTACAAACTACTAATGAACTAGAATGAAACTTCACTCTGCAGCGGAGTGTGCGCTGATATGAAACTTCCTGGCAGATTAAAATTGTGTGTCGGAACCGGGACTCGAACCTGGGACCTTTGCCTTTCGCGGGCAAGCGCTCTACCGACTGTGCTATCCCGACACGACTCACGATGCCGCCTCACAACGAGGTACTGGCGGAAGTAAAGTTGTGAGGCGGCATCGTGAGTCGTGTCGGGATAGCACAGTCAGTAGTGCGCTTGCCCGCGAAAGGCAAAGGTCCCAGGTTCGAGTCCCGGTTCCGACACACAATTTTAATCTGCCAGGAAGTTACTAATGAACTACTTACGAACTAGGACGGCACCAATATCCATGCCGAGGGGGCAGACCGTGACTGGAGCGCCTCAGTCCCCGCGGCCACCGCGGCCGGCTGAGTTACAATTCGTGATGTAAAAAAGTCATAATATACAATCGCAATTGAAGAAGTAATACCCCTAAATCTTATTTTCGGCCAAAGCAGATTTTACAATGTATCATTTTGGTAACTTGATGTGCTAAGTGCTTGGAAGTTAAACAACTTTCAAAACAGCGACATCTGTTTGCAAGTGAATCTATGTACATATAAATACGTCAGCCAATTTTTTGTAAGGAAATAAATAGATCCTATTTACTTTATCAGCTATGTTTCCCGCCTTACATTGTTCTTAACGTCATAAACAATTTAGATTATCCTCTTTGTCAGTGCTCACATTTTCCATTTAAAACTTTATTTAATGAAAGTTGCTTTATCAACTTAACAATCTTATTCGTATACACTGTTTGAATCAGCCTTTTTGTTACTCTATTGCAAACTGTGAAGGCTGAAGAGCGACAAAATAATTAGCAGTGAACGGCCTGGCTGTTCTGCCGACGGCATAAGAAAGAAATCCTCCCGGTCCCGTAACAAATTTTATGTATATCGCTCTGATCCCACGGTTTCATCCAAGTGCGATTCCTTTTCTTTTTTCCCTCCTTCCCTTCTAAATGCAGACATAACGCAACTATAGTATAAACAACAGCTAAGCATTACACCGCCATTTTGAAGCAAATTTGACAAAATACTGGATGCTAGTGTAATACCCTCTTTTGTGTTTCATCCAGTTTCTTTGTCAAAAAATATGACCAATATTGCATCCAATTTTTTCGTCCTATTCTTTGTCCAATAATTTGATAGTGTAATACCGGGCCGGCCGCGGTGGCCGAGGAGACTGAGGCGCTTCAGTCACGGTCTGCATGGCCACTACGGTCGGGGGTTCGAATCCCCTCTCGGGCATGGATATTTGTGCCGTCCTTAGTTGTAGGTAGTTCATAAGTAGTTTGTAAGTTTAGGGACTGATAACCCCGTAGTTAAGTCCCTTAAGCTTAATAAACATTTGAACATTTTGTAATACCGGCCTAAGTGATGAAGTTCGATATAAAAAGGGCAGAACTACGAATCGGCAGCAATGCAAATTACGGGGAAAGGTTGGGACGTGACGTTGTGCGCTGTGATTGAAGGAAAGCAGCCCCAACACGTGAGCTCTCAACTGGCAAGTAATTTTAGTCAGACTGTAGCTGTTTCACTGCGCCGCCATTTTATACCTCGTGTAGGCGAGTCCATCGGCGTCTGTATCTTTTGTGAGGTCACTGTAGTTAACAATACCTGCGTGATGGAAACAAAGCAACATTTTGACGTGAACACGCTTTCCGCCCTTCCTTTTGCCTTGCCCGCCTTGCCTTGTTCGCAAACTCCGCGAAGCCGTGGGCTTCCCTGTTTCCGAGGAAGCTGGTGGCGCAGCCGGCGCTTGGCCGGGGATAAATAATAATTGGACAGGGTGGAGGGGCGGCCACTGGCTGACCAGAGTGGGGAACGAGGCAGGCGTGGGCGGCGGCGGCGGCAGCTGGGCCTAATAGCGGGGGCGTGACCAGCCGCCCCACCACTGCCTGCCCTCCACAGCGTCTGCACCGAGCGAGACCACACACGTCTGCCAGCCTGCTTCTGTCTGATCATCTGATATACCAGTTGGTAGTGACGTAGCCAGGATATTGTCAAAAGGGGGGGTGGGTCCGAATGGTGAAAGAGAAATTGACAAAGGCTCGTGTTCTCCATTTATTCTAAAGACAAACTTAGGCTAACATATTTTTTTTTTATATTTTTTGCACATAATTTGCGTTTGTAAGACCTTATAAATACTGCAATATTTTATATACAAAATTGAGGAAAACGTTTCTTAAAAATTGTTTCAATACACGCCAGAAGAGCCGCGGTGGAGTAGCCGAGCGCTCTAAAGCACCTCGCTGCGGAGCGCACGGTTGCTCGCCGTGGAGGTTCGAGTCCTCCCTGGGGCATGGGTGTGTGTGTTGTCCGTAGGTTAGTTTACCTAGGTTTAAGTAGTTTGTAAGCTACGGACTGATGACCACGCAGTTTGGTCTGATAGATTTACAGACAGACACGCCAGAAGAACCTTCAGTTGTTATTCCAAACGAAGTTAGATTGTCAGATGAGAAGTGTTTGTATTTGAACACTGGCAACGACACGGTGGCACGTCACCAAGCTCGCTGCCTGTCAGCCGCGACTGTAGCTTGGTGTTTCGCGCCGGCCGCGGTGGCCGAGGAGACTGAGGCGCTTCAGTCACGGTCTGCACGGCCACTACGGTCGGGGGTTCGAATCCCCCCTCGGGCATGGATATTTGTGCCGTCCTAGTTAGTAAGTAGTTCATAAGTAGTTTGTAGGTTTAGGGACTGATGACCCCGTAGTTAAGTCCCATAAGCTTTACAAACATTTGAACATTTTTGGTGTTTCGCAAAATCTGAATTACTTTTTGCATACTGCGTACTGATTTAGGAAGCGTATGTCTATAATTTTATTTCCAAGATTATTGCTTCTTTTACTCTTGTTGGAATTGCAGCGTATCCATCGTCTAGATAAAATATTACTCTTAAACCTAACTTTAAAAAGTATTACACATACTGTGTGATGTGCCTTATGAGATACGGAAATATTGCTACTGCAAATAACGACTCTGCGGCTGTAAATAGATAAATAAGCTGTTATAGTAGTACGTATTTTAACTTACCATAACGCTAGTGGGCAACATAACGCTAGTGGGCAAATGAAAGTCGGTTTTTCTCCTGTTTTCTTGTTATGAACTTATTCATAATTGGAAACTTATCTTAACACAAAAGAAATAAACGGCAGTGGTAGCATTCCAATGTAGTGCTTATCTGCTTAACATAGCAGTAATGGAGCGAGGCCAACAATGGACAACGGCTAAAGGAGGACTGGGCAATAAAATGTTCAAATGTTTGTTGAGCTTAAGGTACGTAACTGCGGGGTCATCAGTCCCTAAACTTACAAATTACTTATGAACAACCTTATACTAAAGACAGCACAAACATCCATGCCCGAGGGGGGATTCGAACCCTCGTCGGGGAACGGCCTCGCGCATAGCACCTCAATGCGCTCGGCCGCTCCGCCGCGGCGCCTGGGCAATAGCCGATGCTGTTATCGATAATTGAAATCAATACATGGATTTGTTGACTGTCGATAGTGCGTATCCCTTTTTCTGCGTGTGACTGATGACAATATCATTCAGTTTCACTACACGGTAGCTAGGTCGTGTCTTATTTCATTTAGTCCCTTTGGAGGTTCGAGTCCACCATCGAGCATTGGTGTGTGTGTTGTCCTTAGCATAAGTGTGAGTAGTATTTTATCGTTTGGGGGGGGGCGGGGGAGTCCGGACCCCCAAGACCCCCCTTTGGCTACGTCCTTGCAGTTCGGCGCGACAGAAGAAGATTAGGCCGATATTACACTATCAGATTTTCTTTGTTCAATATTCTCTGAAAGAATCTTTGACGTGGTGAAATGGGAACATTACACTATCACATCTTCTTTGACAAAGAATCTGTCAAAATGCATTGAATATGGCGGTCGAATATTTGTTATTAACCTCAGCTGTTGCCTCCATAGAGCAGGGTGCGAAATTTACGGTCGCCAGCTCGCCATGGGCGACCGAAAATTGCCAGCTGGCGATCCGGGCTTACATATAAATTTTAATTTGTGCTAACACTGGAGCTAGGTTCTAAATTGTACATGCCTGAAGAGATAAACGATAATTATATTAATGAATAAGGCAATCATACAATTCCATTTAAACGTATTTTTAATTTTTAACATCCATTCTTAGTATTAGTGAAAACAACAGATCACATTGAACGCCAGTTTTGTTTTGACATCAGGACTACTCCGTACACTTTAGGTTTTTTTCAAGCAGCTGTCAGCGGGTAACGCGCATGTGCAGTGCTGTGTATACGCAGCACCTTCTCGTGCTTCTGTCTGTTTCCTGTATGAGCAAAATTCGATTAATAACCTGATTGGCAGACGCTACTCGGAAATTTATTTCTGACGCTTCCAAGCTGCCAGACTCACTAATGTCCAGAGCTGTCAGAGTTGCAATGGGGTTAGACTCGAGTGATTCGTGTTTGCCGCGGTGGCCGAGGGACTAAGACGCTCCAGTCACGGTCTTCATGGCCACTACGGTTGGGGGTTCGAATCCCCCCTCGGGCATGGATATTTGTGCCGTCCTAGTTCGTAAGTAGTTCATAAGTAGTTTGTAAGTTTAGGGACTGATGACCCCGTAGTTAAGTCCCATAGACTACACAAACATTTGAACATTTTTGATTCGTGTTTTTATTTGTGGCAGTTTTTTAAGTCTCGAAATCTGTTGAAGTTCCCGCGATCGTTATTTCATATTTACCTTTCATAGCCAATTGTAAGGTAGGTATTTAATTTTAGCCCATAAAACAAATTTACACATCGTCAGCTGATTCATCCGCGTGAATTCATCATGTGTAAGCAGAGCAAGCACCGAAAACTAAATACGAAAAGCAACATACAGGACTTGGCTGAAAACAGATACACTGGACCATTTGTTGGTAATATCTGTTAATGGACCTCCTCTGTCTGATTTTGACTCAAAGGTGCCACTGATACGTAGTACTTCTCAGCAGAAAGACAATGCTAAAAGTATTTTTCTATTACACAATTTCATATGATATTAACTATTAGAACCGTGATTTGGCGTTGTGGTGACCAAAGTTGTTAGACTGGCTGGTAGCTTCAGAACTGAAAGTTCGCTTCCTGGCATAGAGTATAAATATCTGTTCGTACTCTATGCTTGCATGTACAGCAATTGCAGTGCCTAGACTTTTATATGACTGTCAACATTGCTGACGGTCGGTAAAGAGCGATTACTAGTTAGGATGAAGGATGAGTGTAGGAATTGGTCTTCTTTTGGAGGAGCTAGTCGTTAACTTGTCTGAAATAATTTCAGCTAACGATTGTGAACATATGAGCTTTCATTACGAGTGCTACGAGATGTTTCCTCCCTGATTGTTGCCAGTCGTAAGCATAAATTTTCAACATAGGATCAAAGCTTCTACAACAGTACTAGCCTGCATTACTACTGTCACTTGTTTTATTTTCTGACCCATTTTGTTTAGTCAATTTCACCAGACTGCACGATTATCGTAAATGGAGAATCAAGTTCAGTGATTATTGTATAACGGGCAGGCGGACGGATACATTGTGTGGTAAATAACAAGACGCATATGCATACAACGGCAGCACATATCCTGTATACTGTAGACGAGAAGTATCGATGGTCTGAGGCGGCAATGTCTCCTTTGTATGACTAAGTTTCGAATTATTACAGCACCTTCAGAGTTCGCTTTCCTTGTGTATTCGAAAGTAGAATCAGACAGTCGACATTAAGTTTATCCGTTCGCTACTATGGAGATTGACGAGTGCCTTTGCAAGTATCGAAGTGAACGACGAATGACTTGGCAGTCAACAGCAATTTAAAGTTGGGGCGAAAGCAAACATTACATTGTATGCTCCCGCCTTTGATATCCGGTGCTCCCGCCTTCGATATTACTTTTTCAGGCGACCTTTTCCCTATGAAGTATGAGGTTTTAAAGAGGCAGCCCGTACTTTTTCTTCACGGAGAAGTTTAATTTTCTTTCACTTTCTTACTACCTCGTTATTAATCTGCAGCTCTCAGGGAAGAAAAATGGTTGGAAAATAATGAAAAAAAAACCTCTATGCGCGTTTTGTAAAACAACAGCAGGTGGTAGTTGCTCCAGCTTCGTGTGATATTACGCAATCTTTAGTAGTTCTTTGGAATTTGTAGGTTCTAAATTTACAAGGGTACTCTGTAAATCATACGTAAGTGCCCCGCAGAGCATTCATTGAACCACCAGGTTTTTTCTGCTTCCGCTGACTTGTAAGTTAATTTCATGCATTGCAAGTTGTGTATGAGCATGAAGTACGTGAAGGGCTGCAAATGACCTCCAAGTAGCCGAACATTAACATTTGTAGTCAGTGATCGTTGCAGTAGGTCCATAGAACTCAGTCCACTTCATATTAAAGCAGCCCACAGCTTCGCAGAGTCGCCAGCAACTCACACGGTGTCTTGTTGACAACTTAGCCGGTTTCGTGGAGTCTGTGCCCTACTCGAACCCTATCATAACCTCTTACGAACCGAAATTGACTTGATCAAACCACGGTCTTCCCGTCGACTATGGCTCGACCGATATGGTCACGATCTCAGGAGGGGCGCTACAGGCGTTGTGTTATTAGCAGTGCACTGGAATCAGTCCTCTGCTGCTGTAGTCGATTAACGTCCAGTAGCGCCGCACTTTCCTACCAGGTACGTTTACCGTACTTCACACATTGATTTCTGTGATTATTTCATGCTTGTCTGAGAAAACTGACAATTCCACAAAACGCCGCTGATCTCGTTTGTTTTCCATAGTGAGAGGGAATGCCTGAAAGTTTTTCTTGCCACACTGTTGACACTGCAGATCTGCGAATATTGAGTTTTGTAACAGTTTCCACAGTGCAGTCTCTCAAGCGTCTTAGCTGCAACTTCATCCCGCATTGAAAGTCTGTCAACACTTTAAGGTCTGGAACTTAGTATGACATTATAGCAGGCCAGATTTTTATCGTTTTTCAAAATATAATTTAGGAACGGTTACAGGTAAAACGTTGAAGTTTTTTTTTCTACTTTACAATTATTATACTTCAAAATTTAAAATGAAGTAACATATTATAGTTACGAACTTCACTTATATTTACACTGTTATCACAAGTTTGTAGCTAAAACAAGGAAAATATATAAAAAATTATAGTAGCATTTAAGTAGAAAGAAAATTGCGTTTGCTTCTGTTTTACAAAAACAAACAAAGGTATTTATTTAGAAAATAAAAATCACATTACACAACTAAATTACATTAGGCCAACTATTTTTTTTTATAATAATAAGTAATTACCATTCCGAAATTTGCCATACATTTGACGCGTCTACTATTAAGATTTCATGTATATATTGTCATGAAGCTCTTCTTCTGTAAATAAATAAGGTATATGCACAATTCGATAAACAGTATTATCATTAGAAGTCTGCAATATATTACACGAAATACACACAACAAACGTGTACAAGAAGCCTACTATTTCTTACACATTTCAACATATCGCAAAGTCGAAATTACAGCAAATATGTTATAATTACCTGCAATATCTCGGTCATCTTCAGAATCGTTACTAAAGTCTTCTTTAGACCCGCATCATTGAATAAATTTGTAAGTGGCAATTATCTTTGGAACAAAGAAGCTGAATTAAAGTTTGTGTTGTGGAGGGAAATCGTACATAGACTATTCCGAGGCGCCTTAATCGTTAGTGGTGTGGTAGTCTAACGGTTAAGACGTCTGCCTAGTAAGCATGGAGGTCCGGGTTCGATTCCCGGCCGCACCACAAATTTTAATTCAATGCTTCAGATCTATCAATAATGTCTTTGACATATTTGAGACGAAAATCCGTCTCAGGGATTCTTTCATTGTATTTAATTGATATTTATATCACCATAACAGGATTGTTCCACCATGTCCATTGCTGAGGTGCTATTCCGCTGCATGGAGAGCCTTGGCAGTAGTGGCAATTATCTTTGGAACAAAGAAGCTGAATTAAAGTTTGTGTTGTGGAGGGAAATCGTACATAGACTATTCCGAGGCGCCTTAATCGTTAGTGGTGTGGTAGTCTAACGGTTAAGACGTCTGCCTAGTAAGCATGGAGGTCCGGGTTCGATTCCCGGCCGCACCACAAATTTTAATTCAATGCTTCAGCTCTATCAATAATGTCTTTGACATATTTGAGACGAAAATCCGTCTCAGGGATTCTTTCATTGTATTTAATTGAAATTTGTAAGCGATCGTCTGTAACCCGTGAGAATAGCTCGCAGCCTGACTGCAAAGTGTTAATTCTCATGGTGCAGCCATAATTACGTCGGAAACTTTTCACTTGAAATCACTGGTGTAGAGATGACATCTCTGCAATGCAGAGCGCGTACCTGTATTCTCGCACATCACTTTTGTCACCTCGGTGAGTTACTTGTATTTCATCTGTTTCTCGTGCTAATGGTACTTTTCAGTGGGCAGCGGTGAAGACGTAGTAGTTTTTCCCTCTGCGCATCTGGAAACTTGGGCTCAGTTCCGCATGTGAGGGCGCATGTACCAACTGTGCAGTTGAATGAAGAACTTGGGAAGCAGAGATGTAACTGGGAGACAGATCTGTCGTCGCGGTGCGGCCCGGAGTTGCAGCAAGTTGCCAGTAATTGGCAGGCGCAGTGTCGCGACCAAGTATGCTAACGCGAGAGTTCCTGCCTGCCTTCATCCCGACTCCGCCGCGCCGTCTGCATGTGTACGTTCCAGGACAACCGGGAAAACCCGGAAATTCCGCATTCCGGGAGGTTTCATTGTTGAAGTTAACAGTTCAATTCTTGTCTTAACCCTTTCGTGGTTGTTGGGACATGAACGTCACACTAACTTCGGACCTCATTTGTACAACGAGGTGGTGAGTTGCGTAATTCTGCATATTGCTGCCGTCTGTTGTTGGCCCTTCCGAATGCGGAAATAAATCGAGGCACTGAAATTCTTACAGTGTAGAAGGCTGTGACTTTATATGGACTGCCGCGTGAATTTTCGCGCCGTAACCATTGTTTATTGTGCCTTGAATCGGTTTTCGTCGTTTTCTTGCTACCGAAAATGTCCGAAGTAAGTATATTTCCTATTTTATGTTTCTTAGAAGTTTAAAAGCAACAATTACGCTTTCTAAAACACATTTTACTTCAAATTTTTTTTTTTTTTTTTTTTTTTTTTTTTTTTTTTTTTTTTTTTTTTTTTTTTTTTTAAGGAAAAATGGAATGTGCTAAAATTTTTTGAGTGTCATATTTGTAATCTTGACCCAAGTCAGACTCTGTAACAGCTGAGATAACTTAAGATATTCTAAAAAATTAGTAAAAACCACGAAAGGGTTAAGTGATACTCAAATTAAGAATTGTACTTCGCGGCAGTGGAGAATAATACGGCAGGAATAAAACATATACAAGAGAATAATCCTAATAGTAGTTCGTGAACACAGAAATTTTAAGTACCGAATTTACAAGGAGGCCAATATTGCATAACTCGAAACATTATTTGCCGTGGATGTGAAGGAACAGCATGCGTAACGTACGATATAAACTTTCACGGCCGGCGTTTTCTTCACATAAAATTTCCAGGCTGAGAGGCCGTGGGTCCATGCATAAAACTTCTTCCTGTCGTTTCGTCTCCATCTGCGGGCCACATCGTCTGAGGTCTCCTGCCAATGCGGATGCCGTCAGCATTATTGTGGAAGCCACCTTGGCTTCTGTTGCATCCAACAAACAATAACTCTTGGTTATTTTGGCTTCAGTAAATCTTTTATTAGAGCTTCTTAGTTGTTGGTGTATGGTCGACATCCATATTTTGTCTAACTTTAAACATTCTTCTTTTCTATTAAAATTGTTCTGGTGTTTTTTTAACCTGAATGATCTGTTTGCTAAGTTTCAATCACCGACTTTTACTTCTGAATGTGAAAATATTTTGCTAGCACCCACCTACTTAGGGAGACATGACCAACCCAATAAAATAAGCGAAATCAGATCGAAAACGGAACGATTTATGTGTTCTTTCTTCCCGCGCGCTATTAGAGACTGGAACGGTAGAGAAAAGTTATGAAAGTGGTTAATGAACCCTCTGCCAGGCACTTGAATGTGATTTGCAGAGTATCTATGTAGACGTAGATTGGCTTCCCTACAAATGAGTGCTTAGTAATGCGATGTTCTTGCCAATACGTTCGTCTCATTAAATTTTATTTCATGATTCCTATCGTGGAAAGCATGTTCTGCTACTGTCCATTTTTCGGCGTGTGCCAGACGACACTTCCTTTTGCGTTCTGTTAACAGAACATATTTTTCAGAATGGGAATCATGAAATAAAATTTAAAGAGTGTTCTGTTAGCCGGCATAAAAGGAACTGTCATCTGGCGCACACACACCGAAAAATCGCCTTAGCAGAACATGTTTTCCAGGATAGGAATAATGAAATAACATTTAATTAGACGAGCGTATTGACAAGAACATCGCATTACTATGCACACATTTATAGGGAAACCATTGGGAACCGCAGCTCTATATAAATGCGAGAGCCCCTCCAGCCACATTGCCAGTAGCCGGAAGACTTCAGACGATGTTGCCCGCAGGAGACGAAACGTCAGGAAGTGGTAGTTTTATGGATGGAGCACGGCCTCTCAGCCCGGATGTTTTACCTGAAGAAAAAGCATAGCGCCGGCCGCGGTGGCTTAGGCGCTCCAGTCACGGTCTGCACGGCCACTACGGTCGTGGGTTCGAATCCCCTCTCGGGCATGGATATTTGTGCCGTCCTTAGTATAAGCTAGTTCATAAGTAGTTTGTAAGTTTAGGGGTTGATGACCCCGTAGTTAAGTCCCATAAGCTCTACAAACATTTGAACATTCGAACAAAACGAAATCGATACTGCAGGACATTCTCATAAATTACATTTGTTTCATCAAGATAAAATTGAAATACACGCGAACGTCACTTATAAAACACAATAAATGAAAAACAAGTCATTGGCTATCCACACTTGGCTCATGATTGGCCGTTCTTATTTCTCATCAATCATTGCCCCATTACCACATTTACAAGTCACGAAAAATATCGCCGACACCTTAAGAGCCTTTTAATCACGGGAATTTCTATGCCGGCATATACAAAAATGTACATTTCAAAGGATATGTAAGTTACACAGCTTGATTGTCAGAACATGCGAAAAATTATTTTCACTCGGGAAATTATTATTATTTTTCTTCTTTTGTATCCGCTAGTAAATATTTCTAATCGCGAAATCAGGAGGTCCAGGATTTTTTTTTTCTTGTTCGCGAACATAGTGTGATAAATTAATCATTCTCCTTTCTAAAAGCATTCGTTCGCGTGTACTGGATCACCTCTCTGCAAAAGTAAAAAAGCAATCTGGAACAAAGCAAAATGCGTGGCCGCTCATGGCCCACCGTCGCGTCGGAAGAAAAGTAATTAAAATCTGTTAGCGGGCCCATCACACCACTGACAGGACGATATGATGAAAAGTGTTGGTTAGTATACTGAACGATTCTTTTATCCTTTGTATCAGAAAACGGGGGACGCTGTAACGCCCCGCCAGAGAAACAAAATAACTTTTTAATGGGCTTGACATTCTTGTTAAAACGTCTATTTCGCTGTCGATTGCTGTGCTTGATACGCCGATACTGATAATGATGTACACGTAAGATGCCGTGTCCTCACTGTATCACTGTCAAGCACGTAACAGAATGTGCCCCTCATTCTGAAATGCGTTAACACCCTTTACTTCCATCAACGGCTGATACTAAAAGAATGATTAGCCGACTGCATACATGTTTGCTTACTGTAGTTAATCTTTCTTAACCACGCGGTGTCACACTTGCAAAGCCGGCCGCGGTGGCCGAGGGGATTGAGGCGCTCCAGTCACGGTCCGCACGGCCACTACGGTCGGGGGTTCGAATCCCCCCTCGGGTATGGATATTTGTGCCGTCCTTAGTTGTAAGTAGTTCATAAGTAGTTTGTAAGTTTAGGGACTGATGACCCCGTAGTTAAGTCCCATAGACTCTACAAACATTTGAACATTTTGAACACTTGCAAATTTGCTGACGAGGCAACTGTGGTAAAAAGAGAGATAATTCGTATGAATGATTTAAGTGTTTCTATATTAATACTACACGAATATTGAAGAATTCAGTAAAGAAACTCAAGGTGATGTAATCCTATTGGACCAAACAGCTATGGTCATCAGTCCCTAGACTTACGAACTAATTTACTCCCATGCTCGAGATAGGGCTCGAAATTCCGGCGATAACGGCCGTCCAGATCGTGACGTGACGCCTCAGACCACGCTGCCATTCTGCGCGGCAACGCAGAGTGATCATCTCAGTTCCGGTAGACCACAACCAGAAACTTCCAGTGACCGTTTTACATTTCTTATAAAAATTTTAAGAAAGAGTACAGTTTAAAGTCCCATCGAGTTGATCATTATAAGCTGTCATTTCTTGTAGTTTCTACTACTATTTTACAACAAAATTCTGCAGACACCACCATTTGAAAGCTAGTAGACAGCACTTATTGTCACCCATCATGTGAAATTTAAGGAAATTAGCGGATACCCGTTTAAAGGTTAAAATTTGTTTACTCTACTTGTAAAGTCGAAACACTGTAGTCAGATATATTGTATTATGTGAATCTTCAAAAGAAGATAGTGCGTGGTGGATCTAAAAATTATAGAAAGCAACTTCTTATGTTACCAAGTTTAGAATCAACTTATTTTGCTAGTCCATTCGAATTTTGCATGTCAGCAACTCAGTAAACCCGACAGGACGTGGACAGCCACATACACGAGTTTTCTCACTTCCTGTGATTTCCCCTCCTGAAGCCATTGTTTCACGTTACACACACAATAAGTTCTACGATATTTCGACAACGTCCTGCGAAAAGCTGAACCACTGAAAGGTAAAAAATCTATGTCAGAAGCATAACTTGCGATATGTGGTGTTGCATTCTTAGTTTTCACTTGAAGCCCCTATTTGGTCCGTTATGTAACCTAATATAAAAATTGTTCTTTTTTTTCGTATTTTATGCACGGCCAGACCGTACATCCGATTGAGATAAAACTTTGTCAACTAATTGCTTACACTCGCGTGAAGGTTATAGGCTACTAAAATTAAAAGGTAGTTCATACCCTGGTTAATATGAGCTACCTTTCGTAAGCCACTGTGCGGTGGAGGGTGTGGGTACCTTACTGTGGGTTAACACGTTTGTTACTCTTCTCGTTGAAACGGCTGTATGGAATCGAATGAAATGAGGAATGAAGATAGCTTATACCCCGAATTAATACGCTTATACCCCGAATTAATACAAGGGCTACCTTTAGTAAGCATCCGTAGGTGCATGGCGGAGGGTACGTTACAACAAACATCCAAATTGTTTGACTGGTCACAGTGTAAAGTCAGCACATAGATGTATGTTTGCATGAAGGAGATTTCCAGAATCTGCAAGGCAGTAAATTTAGCATGGCGGAGGATACCTTGCGACTTTGACATCGTTTGCCAGTCACCATGAAACGTGGCGCATATATGTATGCTTTCACATATAGGAGGGAGAGGAGTAGGTGGAGGAGGAGATAGAAAGAAAGGGAAGGGAGGAAACGGACAGAGGTAGGGGAAATAATGCGAGAGAGAGAGAGAGAGAGAGAGAGAGAGAGAGAGAGAGAGAGAGAGAGAGAGAGAGAGAGAGAGAGAGAAGTTGGTGACAGGCAAATGAAAGATGAACAGAGGGAGAGGGGGGGGAGGAAATGGACAGAGAAAGGAGAGGGAGGAGACGGGGGGAGGAGCAGGTGAGCAGAGAGAATGGAAAGGAGATAGGAGATGGACCAATGGAAGATTGGTAGGCAGAGAGATAGGAAGAAATGAGCTGCAAGGGGGGGAGGATGATGAACAGAGGTAAAGGAGGAGACGAACAGAGAGAGAAGAAAAGAAAAGAATTACTAATTCAAGAATGAAATAAATAAATACCCGGACAACACCGGGTTTTCAGCTAGTATAAAAATAAAATGTTTGTAAACCTAAGGGCCTTATTACACTATGCCGCCAGGCGGCGCAGCCAGTACCTCTACCACCACGCGATTTGGACACCGCGTGGTCAGTCTAGCGTGCAGTGTTCACTACTGATGAGGAAACATGCCGGGCAACGAGTATTCATATACACATCTCCTTGAACTTTTAATGAAAATGAGAAGGCGAAGGAAAGGAAGGGTGCATGTACACTCTATGCCAGTGTTTTAACCTAATTGAGTTCGCTGCACTCCTTCCACTTCCAATTAAAAAAGCTCTGGCCACCTCCGTCTCCACTCCACCCTCACAACGATGTGTGCGAATTCATAGACAGGGAATTTTATATATATTTTTTCTGGTGATAAAACATTCTTGTAAAAAGGGCCACAGTATTCTACATTATAAGGTGAAGTTTTTAGTCTATTTTCCGGATTGTAACACATCCTATTTTTACATTAATTTTGACAGAAAAATGTGTACAATGATACGTCTGTTCTTAAAGAACAGACGTTGCCGATGGCCCGCAGCTACAAATGTTAAATATACATTGATTACTCGCAATTTTCGATAATTTCCGACTTTAGCTGTCCTCTTCAGTTGGTCTCTCATTTCGGCCGGATAGCGTGTCCGGGTGACCGAGTGGTTAAGGCGACCGCTCGCGAAAGGCGGGAGACCCGGGTTCGAGTCCCGGTGCGGCACAAAATTTTCATATGTTACAAAATGATAGACCAACTGAAGAGAACAGCTAAGTCGGAAATTATCGCAAATTGCGAAGTAATCAAAGAAAAATGTGTGTTGCATGACGAATGTTTCGCGTTGCAGATAAGTTTCGGAAGCGAATTATATTCGTTAAGCCGCACTGTATAGCCAATTCTAAAGAAGTTGATATATATAAATTCTCAAAATTCTTATTGACTCTTGTTAATTTAGCTATCGATTGGTTCCTGAAGGCAGTATTCAGGCTTTAGTTTATTCATCGTAAACATGGCATATTTATTGTAAAAAATCTGTTCCATTCAAATCAGAATTGCTGATAACAAGGAATTACGTTAAGTTTCGTAAAAAATAATTTTCACTTCTCTCAGGCAATTTCAGTATATCGGAACGACCAAGTACCCAGACGTGCACTGATTTGGTGTTTTGTGGTGCACGTTCTTCCTCATTTGACCGCCACCCCCAGAACAAGACTTTGCGACCCCCTGGGGATCGCTACCCACAGGTTGAAAAACACTGCCCTATGCTATCGTTAAGGGAATCTAAAGGGTTGTACTATATTCTTTTTCATAAACTGTGTTCAGACGACAACAAGTTTAATTACTTACACCAATGTATAAATCGCCTCTCTTTGAATTATTGTCGTTAATAAAGGGAGATATTACCGGTAAAGATTCGAAAATGAGAAAGTGTGTCTAACCAGAAGAAAAACTCGTGGTCAATTTGAGGTAAGTAAACCGATAAATTGTATTCTAAGTCATTGACGCTTTTGCTTTACGAAATATTAATTACTACTGCAAACAGTTAACGTTTGAAACTTAGGAATATTTCAGTTCAATATTTATATCCTAATAAGTCGAAAGAAAATTGATTCAAGGTATAACTTCTGGCAGTCATTCAGGCTTTCTTGCACCTTCACGTTTTTCTCTTTTGGCATGTCTACACTTTCCCTCCTTTCTGTCCGAATTTTACTAGACACTTAGCGAGCGCAGACAAGAATGAGGGGAAAACGGGAGACCGGTCGACTACTGTAGCTGGAACAACCTCCGCTGCGCCGCTGGTGGCGCAGTTGGCTGCGCCGCATGGTGGCCTGGTGTAATAAGGACCTAAGGGACCAAACTGCTGAGCTCATCTGTCCCTGGACTTAAAGTAACTTCCACCAACTTAACGTTAAAGACAACACAGGCACGCACGCTCGAGGGAGGACTCCAACCTCCAAATGTTTGTGAAGCTTAAGGGACTTAACTGCGGGGTCATCAGTCCCTAAACTTACAAACTAATTATTAACTACCTTATACTAAAGACGGCACAAACATCCTTGTCCGAGGGGGGATTTGAAACCCCGACGGGGAACGTCTTCGAACATCGGAACACAGCGCCTCAATGTGCTCGGCCCCTCCGCCGCGGCGACTCCAACCACCGACAGGAGCGACCGCACAATTCGTGACAAGGCGCCTCAGACCACCAGGAGCCCTCATATTGGTGATGAAAGAAACCGCGTTAGTAGTTTACTATCGTGTTACGAAATAAAGTGCTTCTTTTAAAGCATTGGAACATTGAAGATTATGAAAAACATTCTTTCTTCGTAGGATTTGTTATGTCTATGGGCGTTGAAAGACTTCACAAGATAGTATCAAAATACGCGTGCTGCTGTATCTCGACTTTTTCCCACCTTTGCTTTTGGTAAAAGGTTCTGAAACTTTCTTATTAAATTAATATACATTTATGCTACTCTTTACACATTGCAATTTTCGTTTTGCCTTATTAGACGCTCACATATAGTAAAGTTTCTTTTTTTTATGTTGATGATCTTCTTTCTTCCGCGCTTGCTTAATAGGAAACGGATTAAAAATACAGGACTCAATACAGCATACAGACCAAATAATCGAATACAAAACAAAAGCCGGCCGCGGTGGCCGAGGGGACTGAGGCGCGCAAGCCACGGTCTGCACGGCCACTACGGTCGGGGGTTCGAATCCCCCCTCGGGCATGGATATTTGTGCCGTCCTTAGTGTTACGTAGTTCCTAAGTAGTTTGTAAGTTTAGGGACTGATGATGCCGTAATAAGTCCCATAAGCTATACAAACATTTGAACATTTTTGAACAAAACAAAATTATCATATAATCAACAAACATTCACATAATGACCAATCTGCAATCTATCAATTAATCTGCAACTGCGCCGCGGTGGAGTAGCCTCGCTGCGGAGCGCGCGGTTGCTCGCCGTGGAGGTTGGAGTCCTCCCTGGAGCGTGTGTGTGTGTGTGTGTGTGTGTGTGTGTGTGTGTGTGTGTGTGTGTGTTTGTCCTTAGGTTAGTTTACCTAGGTTTAAGTAGTTTGTAAGCTACGGACTGATGACCACGCAGTTTAGTCCGATAGATTTACAGACATTTGAACATCTGCAACTGTATATGTGGGCTAAATGTGTAGGAGCTTCAGAACCTGATACACTGAGCATTTAAGGTCTTTAAAAAGTAGCAGTTCCGACTCATACTTTGCAGACCACTAATATCAGAGAATCACCACCCTACAAATAAAGAGAAAGACTTATCAGTTTTCAAGACCAGCATTAACCTATACCAAAAATGAACAATAGAGGAGAGGTATTATATACATAACGCTATATTACAAGAAAAAACTGTACCCAATGAATACACTTCACTCTGTAACCAAAGACTATTTACCACAATAGTGGAAATGTACAAATAACCTCCATACTGGTATCCTCTCCTATCCTTACCTCTTTCATCTCTCTATCTGACAGTGAATTAGGGATAGCTTACGAGCACTTGCACACTGATCATCATAATTATATATGTATTAGAGAAGTTTTTATTGAAAATATTGTAGTTAGTGGTTATTCTCACAGGAAGAGTCTTCTACCGGACAGGGTAGCGTGGAGACCTGCATGAAACCAGTCTGTGGACTGAAGACACAAAAACAACAGGCTTTACTGTGAGTTACTGAGAGTGAATGTATGTTCTCATCAAACCAAGTAATTGCGTAATTGAGCTCAAGTGCGGAACAAGAAATGAACAAGAAAATAATTGCTGTTGTAATTGATATAAATATTGTACCAAATCTATTTACCATTCTCTACTTTGCTTTCATATCAGTTGTTGTACAATCGTCTTGTTTTGCTATACGCCCTTTGTTGAGGTAAATAATTTTAATTTGTTGCTATATGTTTTTTGCAAATCAAATGTTCAAATGTTTGTGAAGTCTATGGGACTTAACTACGGAGTCATCAGTCCCTAAACTTACAAACTACTTATGAACTACTTACGAACTAGGACAGCACAAATATCCATGCCGGAGGGGGGATTCGAACCCTCGGCCACTGCGGCCGGCTATGTTTTTTGCGTCTGTTAGACAGTATGTTTGTTTACAATCTGTGATGGTTTAAATGTTAAAAAAAATCAAATGTTTGTATAGCTTATGGGACTTAACTACGGGGTCATCATTCCCTAAACTTACAAACTACTTACGAACTAGCTAACACTAAGGACGGCACAAATATCCATGCCCGAGGGGGGATTCGAACCCCCGACCGTAGTGCCCGTGCAGACCGTGACTGGAGCGCCTCAGTCCTCTCGGCCACCGCGGCCGACTTTAAATGTTAGGTTTTATGAGTAAGTATCTTGTAATCACATGATTTAATTCTGTTTAGATGGTTTTACTTTAATATTTATATGTTCAGTATTCAGTGAAAGACCTACAGAGAACCTCATTCTGACGTAGAATTCGTTGTTTCCCCTTATATATAGTGCCGCGGGTCGCGTAACACAACACACACCTGTGACATTAGCATATGAGCCAGTTTACACTTCCGGAATCCGTTGTGGACGTAAAATAAACAGTGCCTCGTTACAGAAACGTTATTCTGTTGCCTGAGAGCAGTCGGGCACTGTGCTGGAGGCGGTGCCGTGTGTCTCCACCTGTGTGTATCTCACAACTGTTCCCATCATGTGCGTTATCTGTTCGTGTAGGTCTCAGCGTCTAACTGCAGTTGTGCAGCGGAATAATGTTTCCGTAATTGATACACCTGATGATGAACTATCAGTGGCTAGAAAGCTAGTCTATGGCGCAAGAAATTGCACAAAAGCACAGAAGAAACATATGATTGTATATTTACACCTTATGAACTGCCACTGAGGTGATTTAGTTGGACCACGCGGAATAACGGGATGGTCTAAGTGATCATGTTATGGACTAGGCGGCCGTTCCGGCCGGAGGTTCGAGTCCTCCCTCGGACACGCGGGGACGCGTTTGTGTGTGTGTGTGTGTGTGTGTGTGTGTGTGTGTGTGTGTGTGTGGCGGGGGGGGGGGGTGTTGGATGTGTTTTGTCCTTGGTGTACGTTTAAGTAGTTTGGAAGTCTAGGCACTGATGACCCTAGAGGTTTGGTCGAATAGTTTAACGTTTTGTAACGCTTGGTAAATACAGTACACTTTGTTTGCCTAACTAGTTACGAACGATTTTCGAAGTCATCATTGGGTTGTGAAGTGGGGCCATTTTTATTATTTTATAACGGAGCGAGGAAGCAAGAAACGAGGAATCAGGTGATTTATTAATTGAAAAACAAAGTGTGGTGATGTTGCAGAAGTGATTTCTTGGTATGGGCCAACTGAAAAAAGAAAAGCGAAAAACTGAGCAATATCTAAGAACAAGATATTTGGATTTATAAGTGGTTTTCCAGTGAACTATAGCAAAGCCATACATTTGTGCTGTATGTATTTCAAAACTTATTAGAAGCTGATTATGCACCTTCGTTTCCTTCGCCCAAAGAAAAATTCAACGTTCTGCCCGACGTATTTTCCACCTTTTGTTTTTACTTTTGTGGTTAATTAATTACTCCTGCTGGTTTTCTTTCGTACCACGCTATTGCTTCTGCTACGGAAAAATACTGTCTTTTCTCCAAACTTTTTTTACGTGAATGGGAGAAAATTCTTCGCAATCTTTTGTGTTTACATTTGAAAATTGGATTCTCAACTTGCCTTTTTTCTGGGCATTATTGTTCTTTTTCACTTTGTTTTTTTAAATAAATTCTAATGTGCCTTTGTTGAGCTTGAGTAAATAAATAGATTAAAATTATGGTATTTTTTTCCTGTGTGGTGAAATAGAGTTTAAGTAGTTACCACTGGCGGCCTATACTCTCATCTTGGCGAACCGAGAAGCATGAAACATCGGAGGCACTCATTCTTATTTCGCGTTAATCTTGCAAGTCACTTTACATCTCCACACATTTGTCTCCGCGTTAAGTGTTCACACATTATATTAACGAGCCGAGCTCCGGGGATATTAAACAGTGAGCTACTGCGGCCTTTTTAACGCAAAAATTGCCGGTCTGGGCAGCGGCGCGGGCAATAAGCGGCGGCATTAGCGTGGGGACCGCATTAGAAAGTCCCGCGGGCGAGAATTACGTTTTATTGCGGGAGGGCCGCTCCTCTGAGGGCATAAAGCAGCCCCACTGCCCGTCGACGGCACTTCACCAGTCTTACAACATTCAACGTCCTTGCTCTCCAAAAGTCAGTGAAATTTCGTTATACTGTGCAATGCCGTTGTTACTGTAGACTGTGGAAGTAAACTGCCCCTTCCAATTTTGACTAGCTGTGAGCTCTGAAATGGCAATACTATGTTAATAAATCCAGAATATTTCGTCACAATGTGAAAACTGCTCTATTTCTTAGCAACAGGCGAGTGGAAGTACGTAAGTGTATCTGAAGTAAAACAGTGTTGACAAAACAGATTACAAGATCCGCATGAAATAGTACCAATCTATACCAGCACGCGTTCTTTCGTATTTTTTTTTTTTTTTCCTTACACTATTTTTGAAAGAGAGAAATTTGTTAACATCGAATATTAATTTAAGCGTAAGAAAGTTTTTTTCTGAAGGCATTTGTGTGCAGTGTTGCCTTGTATGGGAGTGAAACATGGTCGATAAATAACGCAGACAAGAAGAGGATTAAGACTGATGAAATGTGATGCTACAGAAGAATGCTGAAGATTGGGTCGGTGGATCGCGTAACTAGTAAGGAAGTACTGATCAGAATTGGGGAGAAAAGGAATTTCTCTCATACCTTGACAAAAAAAAAAAAAAAAAAAAAAAAAAAAAAAAAAAAAAAAAAAAAAAAAAAGACACATTATTAGACATCAACGAATTGTGAATTTAGCGTTGGAGGGAAGTGTTTGGGGTAAACACCTCAGAGGGAGACCAAGAGATGAATATAGTAAGCAGATTGAAATTGATGTAGGTTGTCGTTCTTATGAGGAGATGAAGAGGCTTGCTTAGGGTAGAGTAGGCTGGAAAGATGCATCAAATCAGTCTCCAGACTGAAGACCACAACAACAACATTATAATATAAACTACTTAGTTTATGTGTCGAATTTTCGTGCATAGAATCAGTGCTGTGTGTGCCGTTTAGAATTATTTGCTGGAGTGACGGAGCGCTTTATGGAGCCTTGCTGCGGAGTGCGCGTCTGCTCCTCGTCGGAGGTTCGAGTCCTCTCCCGGGCGTGTGTGTGTGTGTGTGTGTGTGTGTGTGTGTGTGTATGTGTGTGTGTGTGTGTGTGTGTGTGTGTTTTGTCCTTAGATTAGGTTAACTTAGTTTAAGTAGCTTGTAAGTCTATGGACTGATAACCGACTGCCGGCCGCGGTGGCCGAGGGGACAGCGACGCGCCACTCACGGTATGCACGGCCACTACGGTCAGGGTTTCGAATCCCCCCTCAGGCATGGATATTTGTTCCGTCCTTCGTATTAGCTAGTTCATAAGTAGTTTGTGAGTTTAGGGACTGATGACCCCGTAGTTAAGTCCCATAAGCTATACAAACATTTGAACATTTTGATAACCGACTTGCTTAGTTCGACAGAATTACAAACGATTGAACATTATTGTTGAGAATTATTTGGTACTTGTTTATTGACAGAGAGGTCGAGTTCTGACCAAGACGACAATTCGTATCATTGACAGGGTGAAGCTTTTACATCCTGAGTGACGAGAAATTGCTCCCAAGGTTTGGTGCAGCCTGATAGTTTCTTATTTCTGTAGTGTTTTTCATGTCTGAGATTTATGTCGTACACGTCGATTTATCCATCATTGACAATGGAAGAAGTTACACTTTTTTTTAGCAGTTAAACGGTAGTGTCTCATGTCCACCCTTTAATATTTATAACAACAAAAGGTGGCGCAGTAATGTTACTGACTTGTATTCTGTGATGGAAGCACAACGTGGCGTGACATGAAAGTATTGATAATATGAATTCGCTGAGAGCTAAACGACTTTATAATGGTATGAGGCTGATACAGGGCCATGGTTGGCCGAAAGGGTTTGGGGCCAGGAACGGCAGTGTCACGCTAAAACTACAGTGTGAGGACATGCAATTGGAACGAAAGGTTTTGATGTGCTGAACGAGCTACACGAACGAGCTATTACTTGTTGACATACGATAGGTGGGATGGTTATATGAAATTCATCTTGACATTGCGTAAAAGATTAAATATATGTGTGCACAGACGGCATACCACAACTTGGGCTTTGAACTTGCAGATAATAAAAATGAATTCTAAAAGCTGCAAGTAACTTGCAGAAGCTTCTAGTACACAGTTTACCCTTAACGTGGGATACTTGTATCAAGTCACTTGTGCAATAAATTGCTACCGTTCGCAAGTCGAGAGACGAGTTTACACTCGCAACTAGTTCGGCAAATTCCTCCGCGTAAGTAAATTACTTCAATAACTTACTAGTGTAAACCCAGCCTTAGTGCACAGGAGACGAATGGCCCAGCGCATTTGGTTTGAAAGATGGCTGCCCTCTGTATTAAAAACCCGAGCAAAGAGCACATCGATGAATACTGAACGAACACGATCCCACGGCCGCGAAGAAACGACCTACCAGATAGGGGGGAAAAATTAAATTAAATTAAAAAAGAGGAAAGAAAGAAAAGCGGTCAGTCGCAGGACTATCGTGCAAGGATCCCGCTTTCGATTCCCGGCAAGGGATGATATTTTGATGATCATCGACATTAAAGTCTCCCATGTGGCGACCGAACAACCTTGGATGGGGTATCCTGGCCAATAATGCCAAACGATAATTTTTTCAGTGCTTATAACAAGAATTGCAAATGGTTCCGCTGAAAATTGAGCTAAAGTCTGCAACTAGACTTACCCGAGTTATCACAGTTACAGCCTCATCCACTAGCTACGTATGAGCCAGCGACTCAGCGCTTCCACTGCAGAAAATGAGACACATTCTTAAGTGCAACGAGCGAGGTAGCGCAGTGGTAACAATACTGGCCTCATTATGGAGGAGGCGGTTCAAATCCACCTCCGGCCACCTAGATTTCCGCTGAACTTAAAGTACGCGATAAATCAGTCAAACCTTAAGGTCGTAAATTCTACCAAATACCTAGAGTTACAATTACGAACAACTTATACAGGAGAGAACACACAGAAAATATTGTGGGGAAGACGAACCAAAAGTTACGTTTCATTGACAGAACGTTTCGAAGATGCAACAGCTCCACCAAAGAGACTGCCTATACATCACACTTGTGCGTCCTCTCCTGGAGGACTGTTGCCCAGTGTGGGACCCTCACCAGGTGGGACTGACGGAAGATAATGAGAAGATTCAGAGAAGGGCAGCTCGTTTTGTTTTATCACGTTACGGTGGGGAAAGCGTCTCGGAAATGTTGCACGATTTGAGGTGGAAATCATTAAAAGAAAGACGTTATTCGTTGCGGTGAGATCTATTTACGAAATTTCAATCACCGACTTTTACTTCTGAATGTGAAAATATTTTGCTAGCAGCCACCTACATATGGAGACATGACCATCCCAATAAAATAAGAGAAATCATATCGAAAACGGAACGATTTAGGTGTTCTTTCTTCCCTCGCTCTGTTAGAGAATGGAACGGTAGAGAAAAGTTATGAAAGTGGTGAATGAATCCTCTTCCAGACACTTAAATGTGATTTGCAGAGTATCTGTTTAGGTGTAGATGTAGATTTAGGTTTTCCGTGATTTCTCTAAATCACTCCAGGCAGATGCCGGGACGGTTACTTTGAAAGGATTTGAAAGGACACGGCCGATTTACTTCCCCATTTTTACCCAAAAATCCAAGCATGTGCTCCGCCTCTAATGACCACGCTGTCGACGAGACGTTAAACACTAATCTTCCTTCCTTCCTTCTGAAGAGGCGCAGCTAGTGTACATTTTTCATGCTGCTGGGGCCCACCACCTAATAAATTTTGGGCAACCGTAGTGCTCCGCTAAGACCACTTAGTCGGAACCCAAGACCCGCCTCACAGCCCTCCCGCTAGGCCGCGGGCTTAGTTGCCCGTAAGAAATAACTGTTAGGTATGGAGGATTTACTCGTCCTAAAGACGACCCGAAGTATTCGGTCGCTCTTTTATCACCAGAGGTGTGTCTTGCCATTGCAGAGAGTGTGTTCCACCCCCTCTCTATATGAAAATTCTCCGCGGTGGAGTAGCTGGAGCCGCGGTGGAGTAGCCGAGCGGTCTAAAGCGTCTTGCTGCGGAGCGCGCGGTTGCTCGCCGTGGAGGTTCGAGTCCTCCCTGGGGCATGGGTGTGTGTGTTTGTCCGTAGATTAGTTTACCTAGGTTTAAGTAGTTTGTAAGCTACGGACTGATGACCACGCAGTTTGGTCCGATATAATTACAAACATTTGAACTTTTTTTGAAAATTCTCAATACTGATATTGAGGATTTTGTATCTGATTGTAGGCCCCATTGTTTGCCGAGTACACAAACATCGATTAAACGTTAACCTGATGAAGTCGGTATTTAACCATGATCAACGCAAGATTCTGCTGCACTAACATCAATCAAAGTTAAACGATGGAGTCGACCGCGATTAAATTTGACCTTGGTTCACCCCCCTCCCCCCCCCCCCGGTTTTCACGAGTCCATCAGCATTTTATATGCGTACGGAATTACAGGTGGCGATGCGTTTCGATGCTTTTGATGACTGCGAGAAAGAATTTATACCTTGATAACTTAAGTATTGACTCAAAACGTATTGGAATGATCGTGGAAAGGTGAAACCCTTTCGAAGATTACGGTGGCAGGAAGTCTGAAGAGAGTTTTCGTCTGTTGAAAGTACTGTGTGGTTGATGAGAAACCTTACCGATGGTAAGTTATAAGTTACTGCTTATAGGCAGTGTGGTCTTCGTAGGAAATAAGTATATTTCACGGAGGATTTGATTACTTTAAGTGCATATATATCTTTATCTCTAGTCCTTTAGTGGAGTGTAATAGATAAGCGAGACAAGAACAGGGATTGGCGTCGTGTTGTAGTGGTAAACTACGCTTATACTGTCAAATTGGAAAGCCAAGGTTCCAGTGCTGATGGTTCTGTAATTTTTTCGTTTTATTTTACTCCTGGCACTGATAAAATTTGTAACATAATATGTTTAAACTGAATTTTTTAGATGATAAATTCAGACGGTTGTGACTAAACTGACAAATAACAACGTTCTGTTCTCGTCACATCCCCACGCTATGCTGTGAACACATTATAGACTATAACAGAATGAAGTACTGGCAGTTGTTTCAAATTTTGAGTGGTCGTTCCATATATTCCGTTTAAGGATATATCGTAACGCTCTGTCAAAAAGTGAACAGCATCTCGCCACGTGTCTGCCATGGTTTTCCATAAAAACATATTGCTTTATTGGAAAACTGTCAAGAAGACTAATGTATTCAGGCGGCCGTGTCTCTCAACATTTTTACACGCCCAGGGCGGCTTCCATTGCAATACAGAGGGTTAACCGCGGCGCTGACGGCAACTAACGTTACTATACCGCAGAGGCTTTCTAAATGCGTTTTATTTTTAACCGTCATTACGGGACCTTCCTTTCTCCTCGTTTTGACTGCGGTTGGTGCACTTGGACAAATGTCTGTACTGCTAAATCTCTCAGCGCACGTCACATCTTAAAAAAATGTTCGTATGTTTGTATAGCTTATGGGTCCTAACTACGGGGTCATCAGTCCCTAAACTTACAAACTACTTATGAACTAACTAATTCTAAGGACGGCACAAATATCCATGCCCGAGGGGAGATTCGAACCCCCGACCGTAGTGGCCGTGCAGACCATGACTGGAGCGCCTCAGTCCCCCCAGACACCGCGGCCGGCTCACGTCTTTCACATTAGGTTCTTACAGTACTGAAATTACCGAAAATTAACAAATTAATTATTTCTGACTCTTAACATATTCAAATAATAGCACTAGAAAGCGACTCAAGATTTCCTCGAAAGTCTAGGAAGTTCTGAATCGTCGTCGTTGTTGTCGTCGCCGTCATCATCATCATCATCTACATGAACTACTGGGTCTTTTAGTCCGTTCCTTCTCCTTCAAAAATGGTCAGGTCATGTTTTCATTGGCCTCCCTAAGGATTTTTTGCCTCTTGGTTTATAGTTTTAGTGATTCTTCCGCTAGAAAACGGTCCTTGTGTTCTTTCCGTCTCAGCTGAAATTGTTTTACCATTGTAATTATGTTTTACATATTCAATTCAGCTGGGATGTCATCATTTCTCTTTTTATTCATAAAAATGTAGCCAGCCACACATCTAACGAAATTTATTTCAGGTGCTTCTATTTTCTTCTCTTTCCTGTTCTTAAGGGTCCAGTTTTCGCTGCTACAGAGCAGTATTGGTATAACCATTACATTATAAAACTTTAGCAGAGCATCTCGATGGAATTATTTTTACCCGTTGTTCTCCGTATAGTTCCACAAAAATACATGCAAGTAGAGTCCAAATCTCCCGTTGGAAGAATGGAGGCGGCATCGCGATTGTTGATTTGGTAATACAGCCGATGATGAGACTTAACATGCCCAAAACCGGTCATGTGTAACGTTATAAAATAAATGTGCAACAAAAGCCCATTATTCCACTATTACGCTCAGTATGCTTAGCTGCGGATGTTCCTCCACAGAAATAGTAAAATATGTCTTAATTTGTTCTCGATTTCATTGCTTTCACCGCAAGTAATACCGCACCCTAAATATTTGTTCAGTGATGTGATAGTCAGTTTCAAACTTAACAAACTTGGGCTGGTATCCTAAAATGCCGCTGATTTTGTCTTTGTAATAAACATCCTGAAGATGGTCCAATATTGGGTCGAAACTATTCGATAGTAAAATGCCAATTTTGTGCTCTAGACTTAGATATATATATATAAATTATGACAAGGGTGAATGCTGAAGATTAGGTGGGTAGATCGCATAACTAATGAAGAGGTACTGAACAGAATTGGCGAGAAAAGGAATTTTTGGCATACCCTGACTAAGAGAAGGGATCGCTTGGTAGGACACATTCTTAGACATCGGGGAATCGTAAATTTAGCATTGGAGGGAAGTGTGGGGGGTAAAAATCGCAGAGGGAGACCAAGAGACGCGTATAGTAAGCAGATTCAAGTGGATGTGGGTTGCCGTTCTTATGAGGAGATGAAAAGGCTTGCTCAGGATAGGGTATTGTGGAGAGCTGCATCAAACCAGTCTCCGGACTGAAGACCATAACAACAACAACAACAACATGACAAGGGTGCCATTCTCCCAAAGGAAAAAAAAATGTTTCAAAAATTTGTAATATATAGACCGTGTATTGACGTGAAAGTTGCAAGTAGTGAAGAATTTGATAAGAGGCATTATCATCCGTGAGTGAAATTTGGTAAGGGAACGCAATGCTGTTAGTATGTACAGCCACGTGATGTACAGGTAATGGTGAAAGCGGCTGTAGGTGCAGCGGAGTGGCGGCAGCAAGTGCGGAGGGCTCGGGATGGAGTTGGTGGGTGGGTTTCATTTGGCGGCGCGGCGCCTCAGAGTGGTGTGGTGTGTGCCTGCGGCGTTTCCGCACTTGCGCCGGACGTGGCGCGCATTCTTTAGCCGTCCGCGCTGCGCGCTCCGCATAGCAAGTGCGCCGCCGCTAACAAGACGGGGATGACCTGGGACGTCTGTGTTGCATGTACCGCCCGGGGCGAAACTTATTACACTGCTACCGTATAGGTGTGTGTCAGCCGCACTGTGTACCTGAATGGAAATCCCGTGACTAGCGCGTCGTTTGCATTCATCTTCCGTGTCGTACCCCTACAGTACTTTGACCATGTCACGAAGCTCGCAACGAATTCGTTCTATTACGGAGGCGGATAGTCTCGTATCACGTAATGCGTACAGCTCTGGCTTGTGAAAGTTGGAGGTGAGACACCGTGCTGGACTATCAGAGGCTACTGGAACAATACAAAGAGCACCAGCACTGAGGCAGATGTTCTTTCCATTCGGTGGACTCTAACGACTACTCGGAGGATCGCTTAAATGTTGTAATAACTGACATTGCATTCCAATTAAAATTACGAGAGGTGTTCAAATGAAAAGGCACGAAACGTCCGTCTAAACAATCAAACCGGTTGACAATTCTTACGCCGCTTTGGGATAACATAGTGCGATATCTAGGGACGCGAAGTATACATCGTCACCAGAATAAAACTTTCACCCTGCAGCGGAGTGTGCGCTGATATGAAACTTTCTGGGCAGATTGAAACTGTGTGCCGGAACCGGGACTCGAACCTGGGACCTTTGCCTTCCGCGGGCAACCGCTCTACCGACTGAGCTATCCCGACACGACTCACGATGCCGTCTCACAACTTTACTTCAATTATAATTTTAATCTGCCAGGAAGTTTCATATCAGCACACACTCCGCTGCAGAGTGAAGTTTCATTCTGGAAACATCCCTTAGGTTGTGGCTAAGCCATGTCTCCACGACATCCTTTCTTCCAGGAGTGCTAGTCTTGCATGGTTCGCAGGAGAGCTCCTGTGAAGTTTGGAAAGTAGGAGGCGAGGTACTGGCGAAAGTAAAGTTGTGGGGTGGCATCGTGAGTCGTGTCGGGATAGCTCAGTGGTAGAGCGCTTGCCCGCGAAAGGCAAAGGTCCCAGGTTCGAGTCCCTGTTCCAGCACACAACTTTAATCTGCCAGGAAGTTTCATATCAGCACACACTCCGCTGCAGAGTGAAATTTTCATTCTGGAAACGGCAACATTGACCTATCCCGACACGACTCACGATGCCGTCTCACAACTTTACTTCAATTATAATTTTAATCTGCCAGGAAGTTTCATATCAGCGCACACTCCGCTGCAGAGTGAAAGTTTCATTTTGGAAACATCCCTTAGGTTGTGGCTAAGCCATGACTCCACCATATCGTATCTTCCAGGAGTGCTAGTCTTGCAAGTTTCGCAGGAGAGCTTCTGTGAAGTTTGGAAAGTGGGAGGCGAGGTACTGGCGGAAGTAAAGTTGTGGAGTGGCATAGTGACTCGTGTCGGGATAGCTCAGTCGGTAGAGCGCTTGCCCGCGAAAGACAAAGGTCCCAGGTTCGAGTCCCGGTTCCAGCACACAACTTTAATCTGCCAGGAAGTTTCATATCAGCACACACTCCGCTGCAGAGTGAAAGTTTCATTCTGGAAACGACAACATTGACCTGACAAGGCAGGCTGTTTATTTGTCAGAAAACCGGAAACAAAACACGTAGGCGTACTCTTTCTTTTACACCCAAAAAAAAAATATTGAAAACTCGTCACGGTAGTGGGATTCGAACTAATGAAGACAGAAAGGAAATGCAGCCCTGCGAGGAAAACAGAGCAAAATAACGTTTAGGGCCGGGAGAGCGTCTCGGCCAGGGGAAGCTGTAGCGCTGCCCTGTGCAGCCTGCCATCGGAGAGTAGAGAGCTGTTGAGCCGCAGCACTGCGGCTAGCCCCCGTGCCTTGGCCAGGTGTTTGCATTAATTGCATTCCGCCTGCGCTCCCGCTCGGCTGGAGGCGACTCGGTGGCGTTCCACCTGGTCGCTCAGCTGTAAGCCGCACAATCCACGGCCGCGCGTGTCGTTAAAGCCCCGGGGGCGTGTAAACGTGGTTACTTGGCGCCGGTCTTGCGTGACTGCGGACGTTTGACAACCGGATCGATTCGAAACATCATTCATACGATCCTGCAGCCTTTTTGGAAACAGATTGAATGGAAAACTTCCATAAAATACCCGACAGTAGGTAAAAGGTGCGATTTCAAGTGGAACGGTAGCTAAAAATTACTCTTGGATGAGACAATGCAGACAGATCGACTGGAGAAGTCCTCAGTAAGGGTAGCCCCTCAACAAAGGAAGAAAAACCCTCGTTCGAGCAGTTTTTGAATACCGTTCATCAGTGTAGGATCCGTACAAGATGCTATTAATGAATATAATCGAAACAGCAACCAGCCACAAGCATGTTAAAAAAAAGTTTGTAAAGCTTATGGGAGTGTCATCAGTCCCTAAACTTACAAACTACTTACGAACTAGGACGGCACAAATATCCATGCCCGAGGGGTGATTCGAGCCCCCGACCGTAGTGACCGTGCAGACCGTGACTGAAGAGCCTCAGTCCCCTCGGCCATCGCGGCCGGCCCACAAGCATGCTAAAAATGTTTCTTTTCTTAAACATTGACCAATTTTGGATTTTTACAACTCTGTCTTCAGGTGGTTTAAATTCATGTTTCTGAGCTTGGGCCTTGTCTTGCATCAGTTTTAGTTCCGCAGGTTTATGATAGACAAAAAAATTTCACCTATCCGAGGACTACGATATTATAACTGATGCACCACCAGGCCCAAGCTCAAAAGCATGAAAAACCCCTTGAAGGTGGATTTGTATAAATCTGAAATCGGTCATGTTTTAAGAAATTAAATATTTCTAGCATAATTGTGACTGGCTACTCTTTTGTTTTGCCAAAATAGCGTTACTATTAATGGAGACGAAGAAGAAGATCTAAAGGACAGCAGTACACTTGGTTGCAGGTTCATCTAGTAAGCGCGGGAGCGCACGAATGTGATCAGTCGATTCCAATCACAGATGCTGCATGAGAGGTGTTCTGCGTCATGCTATGCGTTTGTGTTAAAGTTGCGAGACCGTACGTTTCTAGAATAGTCAAATAATATGTTGCTTCCTGTGTATATCTCGCGAAGAGGCCATGGCGATAAAATGAGAGAGATTTGAGCCCACACGAAGGCATATCTGCAGTCTTCTTCATGAGAACCACACACAACTGGAACAAAGAGAGGAGGCATTGACGACAGTGCTACTTAATGTACCCTCCGCTAGTCAGCACTGACTTACGGGTATAGAGTGTAAACTTACGATTACAATATATCGTTTAGGCTGTCTGGAGGAATTATGTCTCAGTTGTGATTTACCGAGAAACTATTTTGTGAAGAGTATTTTTGCTCCCAATCTGAAAAACCATAGAATAACTAAAATAAGATTTTTTATAGTTGCAGACTGGTGACTATCTCGTGGCAATATGTCTAGGACTTTCAACATGAAACGTAGTTTTTTAATTTAATGTGCTACAAAAGCAGTTGCAGGTTAATCCGTCCAACTATAATCGATATGTGTCGGTCGGTGCCATAGCAGGTCAACAACAGACTCCAATCAAAGTTTCGATGAAAGCTACGGTACCGAACGGAAGTAGTCATCAGTTCCTAGACTTACAAACTACTTAAACTAACTCATGCTAAAATCAACACTAACACTCATGTCCGAGGGAGGACTCCAACCTCCGACGGGGAGGAACCGTGCACTCTGCAGCAAGACGCCTTAGAGCGCACGGCTATTCGCGTGCCGCAAAGTTTCAATCCCCAGACGATTCTAGAACTTCCTGAACTTCCTTCGCGTCGTATACAGCTAATTTCAACTTTCACAATGAATTGTTTGTCAAAAATTTTAAGCTACACAGTATTGAGGTCCACGTAGACGTGTATACTCCTCTAATAACTGGCTGGTCAAGTGAGTTAACAGGATGCGAGGAAGTCACTGATGAACCATCACCAAAAGAGTCTTATTTAGGATAGTAATCTGTATCCTAATCAAGTTTCTGGTTGAGGACACATTTGAATCCTGTAAACTATGCACATTAAAATAACGAAATTTCCGTTACGCACAGGATCACATGGTTGAATCAGGCTCGCGGGAGATAAAAACTCTTGCAACAATAGGAGAATGACTACAGGCATCAGTACTTTTGTCGAATGATAGTTTTATTTATCCTTTAGTTTCTGGCGTTAGACCATCGTCAAAAGTTACATGTTCTATGTTACGAACGGATACATACGCCAATTAATGTAAATGGATGTTCATAAAACACATCCCCAGGTAGAGCTCACCTGCAGTATTAAATCTCTTTCCAAATCTTGTCACTTTTTTAGTGAGAAAATTGAGTTTCTTTTGTGATGACGACTAATAATAACCCAGGTAATGTCCGTTTCTTCACGGGTATATACAACCTCTGACGATAAAGTTCGTTAAATAAGTACTGTAACATTAACGTAGAGGAACTGTGAACTACACTGACGATAAACCTCTGACGATAAAGTTCGTTAAATAAGTACTGTAACATTAACGTAGAGGAACTGTGAACTACACTTTTCTTACAGTCCTTAAAATAGTCACCTTCCTATCTATGCATCGCTGAGGTATGGTATACACGTCGGGGAAACTTTGCAGGAAGTCTTCCTTTGGTCATCAAACGCCTCGTAACGTTTCGTTGGATGTCAGGAACATCGTCAAATCTCTCTCTTTTTCAAAGCGAGTTTGAGTCGAGGGATTAGGAAGAAGTCTGGAGGATTGATATCCGACGGGTATGGCGCATATTCAAGATACATCATCCTGCGTAGACGTTGCATGAGACGGATCAAAATTTCAACGTACTTCCGCAGCGTTTTACGTCGATCCGTCACTTATATATTGCTTGTGCGTAATACCTTGACTATTGAAAAAGATGATCAGCATCGTTTTGATGCGTGATTTCGGCTCTGGCCATTTTCCGACGAGGTGATGTCGGACAACGCCATTCCATGCTTTGCCATTTCGTTTCAGGGTCGTACCAGACACACCAGGTTTCGTCCTCAGTGACAATACGGTCCACGAAATTGGGTGTCGCATAAGACGTCACGACAAAATCTTGTGAAGCGTCTAAATGTGTCTGCTTCTGACCACCAGTCAGTAGTGATGTGACACAAGACCACAACACGTTCTCCGGGTCCTACTCCCAGTTGAGAACCAACGCACTAAACAAGCACTTCGTCGAAGAGGCCTAACAACGAACACACACGATGTGCTCAACTGAACTACGGTCGGAGCAGGTTGTTAACACCGACTGCTACTCAGGTTCAGTGTTATGATTCGTCTGGGTTGTCCGACCGACCGTTCTGAATTCATTTAGAGAACTTTATTGTCGGAGGTTGTATGTCGGGTATCTTCATGCCGTACTTTCCGATGATGCTACAACAATAATTACAGACATTTCAAATGTTCAAATGTTTGTTAAGCTTATGGGACTTAACTACGGGGTCATCAGTCCCTAAACTTACAAACTACTTATGAACTACTTACGAACTAGGACGGCACAAATATCCATGCCCGAGGGGGGATTCGAACCCCCGACCGTAGTGACAGACATTTCATTCCATTCCATGATGGCGGTGGTGGCGGCTGGTGCAGCAACAGTGTTGAATAATTAAATAATTCTCAGTCTCTGTTGCAGTATTCTTTATTACTCGAATTACGCGTTTCGCGCTGTTAGCACATCATCACACTGAAAACAGACAAATGTTTTATTACAGTCCGTGTACCTGGCGGGCAGCGAATCTAATGTGGCTAAGGTGAGTAAATTTTGAAAAGTCAGACTTATTTGGGCGGAGATGGAACCGCAGAACACAAATTGTGGAGCTACCTCCACCACAGCTTTAGATAGTTCTGCGGTTCCATCTCCGCCCAAGTAAGTCTTACTTTTCAAAATTTACTCACCTTACTCGCCTTAGCTGCCCGCCAGGTACTCGGACTGTAATAAAACATTTGTCTGTTTCCAGTCTGATGATGCGCTAACAGCGCGAAACGCGTAATTGGAGTAATAAAGAATACTGCAACAGAGACTGAGAATTATTTAATTATAATTACAGAGTTCGTTTTTTATAGACAGTTTTACAACAAGACGCATTTCTTAATTTGCCTGCCAGTATCTCCATAATACATGCTGCAAGATGGGCAGTGTGTGTCAGCTTGTAGTGAGGCAAATAGGAGCTGCAGCGTTAAATGGTGTGTTCTTGTCGGCTGCTGTAAGTGCAGCCAGCAGCGTCTCAATTCTCTGCTAGGCGGCCACGGCGGTTCATTGGCGAGGGCTGCCAGCGAAGCGCGTCCGCCGGCAACCGCGGCTCCACGGCCAAGTTTGCCGGACGTCCGTCTTAAGGGCCCCGCCGAGGGCTCTGCCTCACGCTGCATAATTTGCCCGCCGCCTCCTCTTCCTCCTCCCTTATCCGCTGCACTTCCTCGCACCATCCGGCGCTCGCGGCCACCGCCGTCTGAATGCATTCCCCCGCTCTATCATCGACTTAACCGCAGTATGCTAATCCTCTTCAATTGTTTGTGAGCTCACTGCTAAGTGCTCGTAACATTTTCTTTATTGACAAGAAGAACATTGTAAAGTAGTAGGGTAGTTTGAAAAGTTCTCGGAATCACTACGAGAGGTCAGCGCTAGCACAAGAGCTATTCACGTGGTATCAATTGGACTGTTGCCTGCCGCGGCGGAGCTGCCGAGCGCATTGAGGCGCTGTGCTACTATGCGCGAGGCTGTTTCCCGTCGGGGGCTCGAATCCCCCCCTCCCCTCGGGCAGAGATGTTTGTGCTGTCTTTAGTATAAGGGAGTTCATAAGTAGTTTGTAAGTTTAGGGATTGACGATCGCAGTTAAGTCCCATAAGCTTAACAAACATTTTACTGTTGCCTGTAAACATGTGCCACGTCAGTGCTCTTGAAAGAGAGCTATGGCTGTGGAATGCCTCAGCTATTCCCGCATTGTAAGATGGAAAAAAAAATCAAGCAGTGATTAAGTACTTGGTAAAAGAAGGCATGAACGCAAACGACATTCCAGAATACATTGGAGAACTCTGCACTAGACTTGCGCATAATAGTTCGCGATTGGGAGCGCTCACTTTAGTTCGCGGCTCTGCCGCGGACTAGTTCGTTTTTAGTTAGTTCGCTCCCAGTGACGCCTGAGCGGCATGGTCTACGCATGCAGGTGGAGGGAGAAGTTCCCCCACCTAGCTGCTTCATGAGCTTGCTCCGTGAGCCGCTAGCGATACACGCGAACCAAAAGAAACAGTTTGTGAATAATTTCAAGCGTTTATGTTTAGAGTTATCTCTATATCTTGACATTATGGAATTTATTAGTCAGATATTGCAGAGTGCAGAATACTTCAAAGCAGAAATTTTGTAGCACTGAACTGTAGCAGGCAGACGCTAACCTCGAAATGGCTCTCATCAGCAGAAGACAAACAACTGATTTTTAATTCTGTTCGCGACCTATCACGCATATTTTAGTTCGCGACCGGTAGCTCTCGTTTCAGTTCGCAGCTCGGCCGCGAAGTAGGTCGGTCTTTTTAGTTCGTCCGCTCGTTTTGGCTTTTGCTACCGCTACTAAAACTGCAGCTGAGCTGCATCTCAGCTCGAAATGACGGCAACTGGCAGAAGGAAATCACGCGATTCTGCTCGCTCTCGCGTCCTCTCGCTGTTACTCATCAGTTTTCGGAAAAGGAGCGGACGAACTAAGAGGCGACGGTTCTGCGAACTAGTTCCCGTAGTTCGCCTCTGGAAGCGCTCTTCCGAACTAGTTCGTTCGCGAACTACACAAGACTACTTTGCACCTTCATATTCAATTCTTGCCAAGTGGAGAAATGAATTTAAATTTGATTGGGAGAGCTTAGATAATGTTCCGCGCAGTGGTCGGCCAAGATGGTCAATACTTTAGAAATCATTGCAAAATTGCACATAATGATCATGGAGGATCGCCGATTGAAAGTGCGTGAAATTGCTGACGTTTGCCAGGTGTCATCCGAAAGGGTATCACATTTTAACTGAACAAATTAGAAAGAAAAAAAAATCTTCAAGATTGGTGCCGCGACTGTTGACGCTGGATCAAAAACACAAAACATGAGGAAAATGGGCCCCAAAGAAGTTGATGCAGCTACCGAGGTAACACGTTTGAGAGTGTGCACAGAGCGAAAGAGACGCTATGAAAGAGAGAAGGTTAGCACTTCCTTAGCAAAATTTTAACATCTGATAAAACTTATGTTCACTAAAATGAGCCAGAATCAAAAAGGCGAAGCATGGAGTGGAAGCACACCAACTCACCTGTCAAGAAAAGTTCAAAACCCAAACAAAGTAGTTGATTCATATCTTGAATTTTCTTTGGCGAACCACACACACAGGAAACACTACTACCTGTTTGTAATTTCACAACCACATATCCAATATACTTTGCCGTAAATGTCTGCTTTGAGTGTTCTTACAATTTCCTTATTTATTAGTAGATTTTTTTTTTACTAACTTGATATCTAGTGTCCGTTAGTACTGGTAGAGTTCATAAAATCTGTAACAAGCTAAAGTACCGCAATACATCTTCAGAATTACGGAAAAGCAATCCTATTGACTGGAAAATGAAATTCTGGATGGGAAGAGTGATTCGATAGCGAGTGTTGTGTCTCGTGTCTAAAGCACCGGGCCGCTCCACTTGCGCTAAATAAAAAATAAACATAATACGCGGGTGGTTTGAAAAATTCTGGGAATGGAATAGAAAAAAGTACATCACTGAAACTTTTATTTTTATTTTGCAGTGTAATCTCGTTGTATGCATTTGGTCCAACGGTGTTCCACTGCCCTGATCTCGTCTCGTTCCCTCAGGCAGAGTCCCTTGTGGATAATGCCTTGACTATCTAAAAAGTTGATGAGTATCGTTTTAAAACGAAGTTTTTAGCTCTGACCTTTTTCCGATGAGTTGATGCCGGAAAACGCCATTCCAAGGTTTGCTGTCCCAGGCTCGTACTGGAGACATCGGGTTTCATCTTCTGTGACAATACGGTTCAATAAGGCAAACAGCGAAACAAATATGGAACATTTCAATTGTAGTTATTCGGACAGTAGCAGTCACAGTAGCAGCCATCTGTAGGGCGACATAGGGTTGTTGAGGAAAAAAAAATTTCGGTTTACATACGAGGGGAAGTTGAAAAATAAGTTTCCTCTCTCTATTTTGGGCAGAGTTGTGTATGAAAGAAAAATATATAAAATAGAATGATACATTAAAGATAAGACATATCTTTATTTTTCTACGTAACTTTCAAGTACATTGAGGCATGTGTCAAACCATTTTATAAGATCGAAGAAGCCGTCCAGGAAAAAATCAGGGTGTTGCATACGGATGAAGCGTTGAATGGCTGTAGAGTGGAAACATTCGTGCCGCGTCGGAACGGCCGAGCGCATTGAGGCGCTATGCTAAGGCCGGGCACGGATGTTTGTGTCGTCTTTAATATATGCTAGTTCATAAGCAGTTTGTAAGTTTCCACTTACAAAGGGTACACGCTATGGGTCCAGCAGATTTTGGCCGAGGGGACTGAGGCGCTTCAGTCACGGTCTGCACGACCACTACGGTCGGGGGTTCGAATCCCCCCTCGGGCATGGATATTTGTGCCGTCCTAGTTCGTAAGTAGTTCATAAGTAGTTTGTAAGTTTAGGGACTGATGACCACGTAGTTAAGTTCAAAAATGTTCAAATGTCTGTATAGTCTATGGGGACTTAACAACGGGGTCATCAGTCCCTAAACTTACAAACTACTTATGAACTACTTACGAACTAGGACGGCACAAATATCCATGCCCGAGGGGGATTCGAACCCCCGACCGTAGTGGCCGTGCAGACCGTGACTAGAGCGCCTTAGTCTCCTCGGCCACCGTGGCCGGCGTAGTTAAGTCCCATAACCTTTACAAACATTTGAACATTTGATTGATGACTCCGCAGTTAAGTCCCATAAGCTTTTCACACAGTTTGGCACATACTGTCCGAAAATTATACGTACTCAAGTGGTATGCCTTTTTCCTTTTCTCACGAGCCTTTTCATGCAACATATTTTATGAATCCGAGTGTAGCATCTGACTGCTTCTACTCACATAGTTTGAACCAAATCAGTTATCCCCGTCCCATGCCGTTTGCTTGTTGGTCGAAGTATGGAGTAGGTTTCTTTAACTGTTTTTAATTTTGTCTCCGAAAACTCTTCTGGCAAACGAGCGTTTCTAGCTGATGATCTGGAGAATACCCCATGAAACGAACTAATAGTCCCTTAAGCTTGACAAACATTTGAACATTTGAAACATCCGAAAAAGTTCAAAAAGCATCCCGCCGGTAGGTAAAGTGCTACGCACCGTTTTTTGGCACGACCCTAGGAGTTTTGTTGCTGGACTTACTGAGAGGATGCAACCATCAATACTGCGCGCTAGTGTGCCACTCTATCAAAATTGAAAGACGTGATTTGAAAAAAGTGCCCAGGCCTTTCTGATCTGGCGTTCTGCTGTTGGGTAACAATGCGAAACCACACTCGGCGACGGGAACGCAAGACCATATTGGAACTCTTGTTTGGGAGCGCCTACACCACACGCCATTTTGAAGCTTATATCAGTGGCGGCTCGTATAAAATTTGTCCAGTGTACTACAACATTAAAAAAATAAACAGGAAACAAAATATACTAAAATAAAAAGCACGACTTAAAATTCTTGTGGTATTAGCATTAAAAACTAAGATCAAGTATGTTATTTATATGTTTATGATTTCCTTTCTGTTTTTTTTTTTTTATTATTATTAATGCTTTAAGATGTCAGAAGTCTTTCAGTCCCCCTGTATTCTACGCATCACTGTTCCCAAACAACAAAAATTGAAAGCAAAAAAGTGCATTGTGAGTATCACATCTGCATATCCAACTGTTTTCATACACTTTCGTTCTAAATTTCATCGTGTACTCACTTTTCTTGCCACCTCCTATAGCCTTTTAACTGAGATTTAAAACTGGAGTAGGTCTACCTAACTCTTTCACTTTCAGTTTCTCTTCCAAAGGTCTACTGGAAAATGGCCTCTGTAGCAGATCACGACAGAATTCTATGGAAATAACGGATCTTAGCAACATCCCCACCACGTTATCTGCGTTCTACACAAGCGACTAATGAAACTGCTTGGCTGAAAAGCGCAGTTTCACTCGTATGTTGGCTAAACATTACTAATGTTGCTTGTGATTGAAGTTTTACCTCAAACACGTCAACCTTTGTATGATTACCTTTAATTAAATATCAATTAATACTTTATTGACAGTAAGAACTTCAGGGTAATTTATAACAGCGTTGCCAACTGCATGTATTTACTGCAGGTAGTAAATATAACGTTTAAAAAATATTAATTTTATTTACAGAAATTAAAAATTTAGACTCAGAGGTATTTGAATACGAGCCTCACACAAGTAGGTTTGAGAGTCAACGCGGAAGAGGCCTAAGCCAGCGCGCTATTTGACTCTGTATGCCGCAATATTCGTCATATACCATTCTTCCGCAACCGTTACACGCAGCGCGAAGAGAAATATTGATCTGGTGCTGCAGTCGGTCTCAGCACATATGAGCCGCCAGGCCTGACGCCACGTCTGCGCATGCGCACTAGCGCCTATCTGCGCACTCATCGGCGCGGCTGAATCCCACTTCAGCACACGGAGCTGCTTTCCAGCTATCGCGGCTAGAGCGCTCCAAAATGTGTTTTCATCCTTATTACTAGCATCCTAATACGCATTGGAAAGGAATTGGCATAATTTTATTGTGATATCTGGCTCGCATTCAAAGAGAGAGGATGTAATTTTACAGCGATTTCTCGCTTGCATTCGAAGAGAAATGGCATAATATTAGTAACATATTTACAGTGTGCTGCAGCACATTAGCACATTATCACCTGCCGCCACTGGCTTATATGACGAAAGTCTCGACGTAGTTGGAAAGTAGAAAAATAAAGATATGTCTTATCTGCAAAGTCTCATTCTCTTTCGTGCGCAACTTTGACTACAGTCGGACAGGGTAAACTAATTTTCCAGCTCACCCTCGTATATACTGCCATTTTCAGTCTTAATCTCCAACTCGAAACTATCTTCAAACCGTGGAGAGAGAGAGAGAGAGAGAGAGAGAGAGAGAGAGAGTTAGTTTGTACTCAACTTGGGCGGTGTATGCGGGCCTAGGTTTTTGCCGCTGTCGGCTGTACTGAGGAGTGAGTGGAGTAATTAGAAATGCAATTAGTCGGATGCACCTGCGCGGCCTGTTTTGTGGGCCTGGCGCCCCATTCATCGCCAGCGGCCATTCAGCGCTCTGCTCGCAGGGCCCGGCTTCCTTACTGCGCGACCCGCGCACTTTAATTATGCTGTTACATCTCTTACGGCTGCCGATCTCGCCGAGTAACCAACTTACTGTTTGTTCTACCAAGTTTCCTGCGCAGTAGGAAGGCGGATGTTCGTTTGTAGAGCAGACTCGAGAGTAACAGTTAAGACGAGTTCAAGAGCAACGTATAGAGGGGCAGCGGTGCTGATGAGCACCACTTGCCATAATGGGCTCTTTTCCTGGGTAAAAAATACTGTTCGGATTGCTGTTATTCTGAATGATAATGTCATTCAAGTAGCATTTTCGGTCGATATTTTCATAAATCATCTTTTGTTTTTATGCGATTAAAGCTTCTTCTGCAAGCGCTTTAGATATTTGAAGATGGAAAATATATTCACAATTTTTAAGCAACAGTTAAAGGATGATTGTGGAAATCTACCGAATATAAAACATTTAGGACCTCTTCGTTTTTCCGGAAATAAAACGTGAAAACTACATTTTAAGCAAAATATAGCTACATTTTAAAGATAAGAGTGCTTGCTTATGTCAACATACAGACTCTAATATTATCAAGTGTCATACACCATAAAACTATGTGTAAATAAGGATTCTTAGTTGGATTCAGTCTTAAATTTTTTCAGATGTTTTGTCAACAGCTTTTAAGCATTTTTAATAAATCATTTTAAGCCTTAAGCTGTATATTACACCAATTTGTTATTCAGCCGGTTTCGCTTGTTACAAGCATCATCTGGGAATAGAAGCACATATCAGAAAGATACAAAACAATGCTAAACTAATAATTACTGCATGTCACAACTATAAAAAGTCTTTCTGGTATATGCTTTTAATCCCGGATGATGCTTCTGATGAGCGAAACTGGTTGAATATTAAAGTGGCGTAATATACAGCTTAATGCTTAAAACGATTTATTGAAAATTAGATTTTTTTAATAATTGCATTTCGCTTTTAAACGAACATTGCTGGGTGCCGATTAGTAGATTCCCAGCTTTGTCAGGATGAGGCGAAGATACCTACTGCAGCGCCACAGGACGTTAGTAGAACATATTAGTGTTTACAAGTTTATTCAGTAGTTACAAGATTACTAGCTCGGCAGTGGCTAGATGAGCAGGCGACGTCGCCTAAGATCGCGCCAGCTCGCCCTCTCGCTGCGTCTTCTCTGTGTTGGCTGTTGTGAGCCATTCTGACGAGCGGTACCCCACGTCGTTGAGTCTGGGAGGCGAAGGTGAGACCGCCAAAGAATGTGACCTCGATACCACCTATCTTTGCAGCTGCTTGTGGGTCCATACTTGGAACCACTGGAGTTGGATGCGGTGGTGACAGATGAACTCTTGATCAGGGTTAGCATCATAATGCTAGTGCGTCGACAGGCTCATTGGCCTTTAGGGAACCAACCAATAAAGTCTGAGCTAGGGATGGCGGTTATCGCTGAAACAACCGGTTTTCGGTTATACTGGTTCTTTTCATCTCCAGTTTAACCGCACCGCAAAAATTGCTTAAAATAACCGGTCTTTTAAATAACCGGTTTTCGGTTTTTTGCAGTAGTGTTCGACGGCCGAAACTTACGAAATTTAGTTACAATTTAGGTAAATTTACTTTATACGACAAATCACTAGTCTTTCCATATTTTGCAAGATCCCGTCCCAATACTACGCCTTCTTGAGTGTGTGTAAGCCTAGCTAGGAAGACGATATACGAAGCATACAGATTTACTGGCCTAGTATTTCCATCCGGCAGTTGCGAATATTGAGCCAACCACTCCGTAAGTTGGACTTGTGAGCCAACGCATACGAATATCCTGTTATACACAATATATATAAGTTACAGTCGGTAAATTAACTTCAATCAGTGGTGCAGAAGTATTTCGAAAGATAGTCACAGTTCCGACTAACAGTATGATTGTTGTCAGTGTAAATTTACGCAAATTGAACTAGGAAAGCTCTATACCACATGATCAAAGAATGTTCAAATGGGTGTGAGTTCTTATGAGACCTAAATGCTTAGGTCATCGGTCCCTAGACTTACAAAGTACTTAATCTAACTTAAACTAACTTACGCTAAGGACAACATATACATCCATGACCGAGGGAGGACTCGAACCTGCAAATGGAGCAGCCGCGCAGTCCGTGACATGGAGCCTCAGACCGCACGGCTACCTAGCGAGGCACCACATGATCAATGTTACTTAAACCCATATTGGTTATTAAAAAAGCCCCTCGCTTTAATGGAATCACATCAATAAAACTTGTTAGCATAACAATATGATAATACATTAAAAGTTATTATTCCAAGCTAAGAGCACATCAATTACATAATAGGTATATGAATCGAATTTACCTTATCTTCCAAAGAAAATTTTGGATGCTTTCCCCTTAAATTACATAGCATTTTTGTAGTACCTCAGCTTTTTCAGTTTTTTAAAGCAAATGGAGCATTGCACTTCGTGAAGTACGTCCATACTCGGGATGGTGCCATTTAAGACACAACCGATGTCTGGCGACGACAGCAAGGAACTGCCGCATCACCAGACGGAGGCAACTCCTGCACACTGCCGGTGCACGCGCGTCGTCTAATAGGCCACGCCACACGGCAACAGGTGCATCGATGCCTCAATAGCTGCACCAGTTCTTAACATCTTATGCCGCACGTTTGTTGCACGTTTCTGGCTTCCGGGATTTCTCTTAAATTATCACCGATCGCTTTTCTTAGTTACTGCAATGACCTAATATTTCACAGCAGTGGAAATTTTAGGAATAGCCCTAAATATTAGGGTCTACTAGTTTTAATTTTTTAAAAACTCGACGTAACAACAGAGCGTAATTTTTAATAGGAAACTAATAGATTAATAAGTTCAATATGGAGTGTTTACTTTCATCAAAATGAGCCCTAAAGCCAGGCGCGCCCTGGCGATTTCCCGTCGCGCGATTTATTTGTCGCAAGAATGGAACACGGTGGCGCGAATATGAGCGCGCGCACGTGCGACAAAAAGTAGCAGCTGTTTAAAAAACGCAGCCGGCCCTATTTAACGTGCGACGCGATTGTCGCATGTGTGGAATGAGTCACAGGCAACAGCACGGGGCCGCGCGCACTAGCGACGCGATTTCTCAGTCGCTCCCGTTCTGTGTTGTAGACGAGTTCAGTGCGCCAGCAGCATGTCTGATAATGGGAGTTGTGCTACGGATGACATTGTAGGTTGTGTTGTCGATCCAGAAAGATTAATTACAGAACTAGAAAAGCGACCAGCTCTCTACAACAGGAAGTTAAAAGAGCACAGTGATCGCAATTTGAAAGAGAAACTATGGGGAGAAGTATGCTGCAGCCTGATTAGGAACTGGACTCAACTGTCGGACCAGAAAAGACTAGAATAACAAAGGTATTTCCTGTTTCACTTATTTTATTCATTCGTGTAGACATCACAATTATAACAGTTGAAGTTTTTCATATTGCCCAGGTACTAATCCTTGAGGAGTCACAAAGTAGTTTGCAAAATAATCCCTTATCTACATACCACTCACATCATCCCTTTATCCTACAGGCTCACAGCCTTGCGTAATCAAATGATTTTCTTAATGTATCTGATCAATAATGTAAAAGGGCAAGTTATTTACAACTTCTACAAAAGCCAGACCGCAGTTATTAGACTCGAAGGGCATGAAAAGGAAGCATCAGTTGGGAAGGGAATAAGACAGGGTTGTACCCTTTCTCCAATGTTATTCAATTTGTACATCGAGCAGGCGGTGAAGGACAGCAAGGAAAAATTTGGAATAGGGATTAAAGTCCAGGGGGAAGAAATAAAAATATTGCGTTTTGCTGATGACATTGTAATTCTGTCAGAGACAGCAAAGGACCTGGAAGAGCAGTTGAATGGAATGGACGGTGCGTTGCAGAGAGCGTATAAAATGAACATTAACAAGAGCAAAACAAAAATAATGGAATGCGGTCTTAGAAAATCAGGCGATGCTGAAGGAATTAGATTAGGTAACGAAACAATGAAGGTGGTAGATGAGGTTCGTTACTTGGGTAGTAAAATAACATGCGGTGGTCGCAGTACAGAGGATATAAAATTCAGAAGGCGATGGGAAGGAAAGCATTTTTGAAAAAGAGAAATTTGCTAACATCGAATATTAATTTAAATCTAAGGAAGTCCTTTCTGAAGGCATTTCTCTGGAGTGTTGCCTTGTACGGGAGTGAAACATGGACAATAAGCAGTGCGGACAGGAAGAGAATAGAGGCTTTTGAAATGTGGTGCTACAGAAGAATGCTGAAGATTAGGTGGGTAGATCGCATAACTAATGAAGAGGTACTGAACAGAATAGGCGAGAAAAGGAATTTTTGGCATACCCTGACCAAAGGAAGGGATCGCTTCTTAGACATCGAGGAATCGTAAATTTAGCATTTGAGGGAAGTGTGTGGGGTAAAAATCGCAGAGGGACACCAAGAGACGCGTATAGTAAGCAGATTCAAGTGGACGTGGGTTGCCGTTCTTATGAGGAGATGAAGAGGCTTGCTCAGGATAGAGTAGGGTGCAGAGTTGCATCAAACCAGTCTCCGGACTGAAGAGCATAACAACCCCCAAAGTTACTGGTAAACGCTCCTCAGGTGGTACACACTTCCTCCATGTCGTATCTTGTTTTGTTATATTCGATCCTACTGCTTGAAGCAGTGTATCAAAACTATACTTACTCATTCGTTAGAATTGAATTATTTGGGTGATTTGTAACTCCTCGTGTAATTTGTAAAACTGCCCTTTCACTAGCCTTTGACTTACAATCGGATGTATCCAGTAATGACATTTGCGCTGTTTTCTCGCTCTTCTTCGCAGTAAAAACGCCACCAAACAAGCTGTTTCGATGAAATCCATGCTGGAACTGAGAGTAGCTGCGATTTTCCTGTCGCTGTGTGCGCACCTCAATGTACTGCCGCGACAGCGATTTTTTTGTCGCCCCGACTGAAAAATCGCCTGTGCGCGCCTAGCCTAAGAAAGTAAAGGCAAGTAGCGATCAGCAACTTGGTTGGATATGTACAAATGAGTTACAATCACCTAACGTATTAATTATGTTTTCATTCTTTGTAACATGAGTCTTTATTGATATATTTCTACAACGTCTTTGTGGCCCATTTTACGACTTTTACGACATTCCAAAATAAGGAATCACTTTGTATGAGCTTTACGACAGGACGACCTGACGTCCCAGACATCATTCAATGAATTGTTTTAGTGGACCATTAAATTATTTGATTTTTTATTTTCATTAGGCAAAACTAAATTCATCTTATAAGTTTACATGATTAATCATTTAAAATGGTTTCCGGAAAACGATCAAATATTGTGACGTTAGATATGTACTGTAAGCGTCTTTCAAAATATTATAGGCATAGACGCCATTATGCAAATTCATTGTTAACGATTCTGTGATGTTGTACAGGCGTCATCACCTCTTGTACACCATTACGTTGTAATAGTCCATGCTGGCTTGTGAAGACATGGTTAGATGAGCTACTGTAGCAAGGATTTTTGACTGAAAGCGTCACTGTACAAATTTCTGCAACCTCGTTGGACGATCTTCATTATACAGCAATTTGCCGATTACCAGGACAAAGATTATCCACGCATACGTCGATAAAAAAAAAAGGCAATGGCTGATGTATCCTTGAAATTAAAATCAATATTTTCTTTTACGATAATCTATTACATACGTGACTCGTGCTTTACCACCGAAGACAATGAAGACCCCGGTGCATCTCTGAAATATGTTTACGTAGTTTTCCATTTCGTCTTCGTTTGAACGTGAGGACACTACCAGTTTAACATGCCCGTGACCGATTTCATGTCAACATATTTGTGCAACCCTTACCCTAGCAACTGAAAGTCGGTAATATGCGAACTATTGTTTCTAACGAGTAATTCGTCGGTAATGCAGTCGCATTTCAAATTTGACATGTAACATGTTTTGTTAATACTGTAACAGCGAGTTCCTCAGTAGAAGCAAATGTGTTTTGGATTATCAGCGTTTTTCAGTAATCCCATCAGGATCAGGTCGTACATTATCTCGGAAACTAGATGCTTGCTGTATATGAAAAAATAGGTTTATATTTTATTCAAATGTTTGTAAATATTATGGGACTTAACTATGGGGTCATCAGTCCATAAACTTACAAATTACTTATGAACTACTTACGAACTAGGACGGCACAAATATCCATGCCCGAGGGGGGATTCGAACCCCCGACCGTAGTGGCCGTGCAGACCGTGACTGAAGCGCCTCAGCCCCTCGGCCACCGCGGCTGGCTATATTTTATTAACAAATTTCTCCTTCCATAGCTATTATTTATATCGGTTTTGAAAATGAATTGAAAAGGGGCAGTAGGATAAGTAGTAAACGATAAGCACTTGAACGGTTACGCATAGAAACGACAGATATCTCGCTCATGAAACAACAGTTCAGATTTTCATTTTTCTCATTCCTGTACACCTGTCAGTCGGAACGCGGTGATGTTCCGTCCGCCATGAGAATGGGCCAGCCAGTTTAATATGCAAACGTTCTGGACGCTTCACGCAATATGAAACTTAAATTACAGGGGCGTGTGCGTGGGATAAGAGATGATTTTGTCTGGTATATTTACCTTTGGGAGACGTGACTTTCTGGACGTGTACCGCTGTCGACGGCATCGCGACCGCCTCGCTGCTGCGGGAAATTACCGCGGAAGCAGCGAGCACCGTCGGATGTTCTGTTCCGGCACCGTTCATAATCTCCGAGAGTGGGTGGGTGGATGGAGGTGAAAAGCCTCACAACGAAGAAGTGTTAGCCGACCATGCCTCTTTCATTATCGTAGAAATTGTGGACTTGCTCTCTCCGTAACGTGCAGTTGTCAGAATCTCGACAGTATGAATGGAAATAACGCGGCTTGAAAACCGAAATTTCGTTAATAGAAATCAGTCTGAAAGCGTTCACGGACTTAAACGTCCTTACCGTTTCGGTTTTGGTGTACTTAAGTCGACTGAAATTAACAGAATGAATCAATTGAGATGAATCAGTGATGACACTGTGGCATGAAATATCACTGCAAACGGTTCAGATGCTGCAGAAGGCCTATAATGAACGTTTCGTGGCAATGTAAAATGTGTTTCAGCCTAGACCTGAATTCCTTCTTATCTTAGAAGCCTAAACATGAAGTAAGATCATCGTGTCTAGCCATCCTTCTCTGACTCAAACTTATATCTACGCTGAATTTTCTTCTTACCCTTTCCGAGTAGTACTTGCAATAATTTACCTGCATCCATCCATTCATCGATTCATTTCATGTCAGTGACTTACATATATTTCACGTATTTCTGTAGTTGTTGTTCCTGCTACTCTTCCCTGTGCAAACTCTGCACATCCCAATAACACCTGCAATCCACAACCATTTGAAGTTGCTTACTGTACTCGTCTCTCCCTGTCCCTATTCTGTGTAGTTTAAAGTCTGATTTCACAAATCATGACGTACTCTTTCAAACTCTGTCTCTTTATTATTTTTTTTCTCTTTTCTTACTACCATCTATTGCCTTTTGACTAGAAGAGGGGTAATCGCAACTAAACTGTGTATGTTAAATTGATGTATACAAGTTGAACTCTTCAAATACATTCGATTTTTTAATACATAGATAACATTCTGATCGTAAAATGTAAAAAAAATCGAAGCATCGGGAATAGAACACAGGCTAACAAATTGGAAATTTATGATATTAACCATTACACGACACCATCCACTAGCGATGCACGAAGCCGTTTCCCGTCGGGGGTTAGAATCCTTTGTGCTCTCTTTAGTATAAGTTATTTTGGAAGTTTAGGGACTGATGACTCCACAGTTACGTCCCATAAGCTTTACAAACATTTGACACATGCTGTCCGAAAATTGTACCTACTCAAGTGGTAACTCTTCAGAGGAACCTTTTTCCTTTTCTCACGAGCCTTTTCATGCAACATATTTTTTGAATACGAGTGTAGCATCTGACTGCTTCTACTCACATAGAGTTGAGCCAAATCAGTTATCCCCGTTCCATGCCGTTTGCTTGTTGGTCGAAGTACGGAGTAGGTTTCTTTAACTGTTTTTAATTTTGTCCCCGAAAGCTCTTCTGGCAAACGAGCCTTTGTAGCAGATCATCTGGAGAATTTCCATGTTGCTTGCACATTGTTTTACCAACACTATCAAAAAAAAAAGTGTTGTTCTTACGTTACACAGATAGTTGCTCGATTTTGGCGTCCTTACTCGGCGTCTGGAATTTACGAGCGACATTTTAGGCCGATCTGAGTTTGAAGGAAATCGATAAAACTTACAGCGGCCATGTCTGCTATTATGTGAGCAGTTTGGAGCTGCACAACCAACTACTTCAAACTGTGAAACCGTAAAATCAATTCAATTGTTTGTTAAACTTAAGGGACTTCACTGCGGGGTCATCAGTCCCTAAACTTACAAACTACTTATGAACTACCTTACACTAAAGACGACACAAACATTCATGCCCGAGGGGGGATTCGAACCCCCGGCCGTAGCGGCTGTGCACACTGTGACTGGCGCGCCGCAGAACGCTCGGCCATCGCGGCCTGCACAGTAAAATAGCAAAATATTAGCTTACTTTATCGTGTACGGACTATTTAAAGGGTATCGGCCCAGTTGGGCTACGTCTATTCCAGATATTCGCTGATTCACTTCGCTACACCACACGAAGCATTCAACACTGTCGCCGGCCGAGGGGACTGAGGCGCTCCAGTCACGGTCTGCACGGACACTACGGTCGGGGGTTCGAATCCCCCCTCGGGCCTGGGTATTTGTGCCGTCCTTAGTCTTAGCTAGTTCATAAGTAGTTTGTAAGCTTAGGGACTGATGACCCCGTAGTTAAGTCCCATAAGTTCTACAAACATTTGAACATTTTTCAACACTGTCGTCTGATTGGGATTCAAAATGGCGAATTGTTCAGTGCGGCATTTCTATTGCTTTAGGTACAGGGATGGCGTCACATTTAAGCAAGCACAGTTGGACGCAGACAGCTGCGTCGCCGTTCTGACTGGATTGTAGAGTGCTGGAATCGATTTCAGCGCTCGACAGCGCTGCAGTACCAGTTTGTCGCGGAAAGAGCAGTGCAAAACATGTTTTCCCGTTTGTTCGCATAGCAGCACGTATTCGGAGATACTTGCCTGGTGGACGCAGGCACGGGGAAGGCTACGCCGCTGGTCGCTGCGCAAACACGGCCTGCGGCGGAGGAGATTATGAGGGGCCGCCTCTGTGTGGTGGACCTCCCGTCTCCCGACAGCCGGCCGATATTGACGCTGGAGGCCGCAGTCCGCCTGCTGCTCCAGTTGTCGCTAGACATGCAGCGGGCAGTCCGGCAGAGTCGCGACGTACCGCTGCTGGAAGCAGACAACAGTCGTCACGTTGAAAATACTGCACGCTTTTTACAAAAAGCGAGTTACGAGAAATGGTATCTCATGCAGGGCATCCTTTTAAAAATCTGGCGCCAGCTGACAATGAAATGGTCTGACCGGACATACATCCTTCACGAATCATTGTGGTAAGCGGCTGCGAGCCACGTGGTTTCACAATTTGTCAGAGGACATATTGAGTGTGCGATTTTGAGATTGCTGTCCCGAAAGAGACGTAGTCTAATATATGAAATGAATGAGAAAGTAAGTGAATAACTCTTGTAAACACAGACCCAATCAAATAGATACCTTTCTTTGCGTTGCTGTGGCTGTATGAAATGAAAGATTCAGAACAAGGTGTTTAAAAGAAAGTCATTTATTCTCGAGACAGTGGATTTACTATATTTATGGTTGTCGTCTTTCTGCATAAATATAAAGACAGATGGTTGACGACTCTGGAGTATTCGACATGTAATTGCCCTTGGGAAAAGGAATCGTTTTCTATCTTCCGTCTGTGTACTCCCCATCCCTTCCCTTGCCCACCTCCTCATCGGCCCGTTATCCTTGCCCCTGTTTCTTCCATCTCCTCCTTTCCTCCCATCTCCCGTCTCCTCTCACTATGATCATCTATTCGTCCCCCCCCCCTCTCTCTCTCTCTCTCTGTCCATTTCCTTTTACCCTCGATGTACTAATTCAAAATTAAGAAATTAAATATTAGGCACATTGTTAAAATTTTATGTTACCGCCGGCAGTTAACTAGAAATTTACAGAAAAGTAACAGAAATAACGAAGTGAATAAACAACGCTGTCCAGACTTACTACGATGCCCATCCTGACAATTCGTCGACCTAGCGTTTGTGGCCTTCTAGTTGCCTGGCCGGCCGCGGTGGCCGAGGGGACTGAGGCGCTCCAGTCACGGTCTGCACGGCCACTACGGTCGGGGGTTCGAATCCCCCCTCGGGCTTGGATATTTGTGCCGTCCTTAGTTTAAGGTAGTAGATAAGTAGTTTGTAAGTTTAGGGACTCATGAGCCCGTAGTTAAGTCCCATAAGCTTAACAAACATTTGAACATTTTTCTAGTCGTCTGGCATGCGTGAGTTGCTGTCAAGGCACCATTTAAACATGAACGTCTATAGAATGCGATTTCACGTTGTGTTTCGACTTTCTCGTATCATTTCTACCACACCACCTAATCAGTATGAAGGGCAGAAGTTGGCAGCCTTCCTATTTTCGATTTTCACCTATTATTATTATTATTATTATTATTATTATTATTATTATTATTATTATTATTATTGGAGATTTTAATGTGTGATAGGGAAGTCTAACGTCGCAATTATACATATGACAGCATATGACAGCAATCCCGTGCGGGATTGGCCGCGTGGACTAGGCATCATGCTACGTACTGGGCGGTCGCTCCTGATGTAGATTGAGTCCTCGCTGGGGCATGGTTGTACGATTCAAATCAAATGTTCAAATGTTTGTAGATCTTATGGGACTTAACTACGGTGTCATAAGTCTCTAAACCTACAAACTACTTATGAAGTAGCTAATACTAAGAACGGCACAAATATCCATGCCCGAGGGGGGATTCGAACCCCCGACCGTAGTGACCGTGGTGGTTGAACGTGTTGTCCATGGTGTAATTTAGGAGCTTAAATAATTTGTAAGTCTATGGACTGATGATGATAGCAGGTTGGTTGTTGCCTCAAAAGTTGTTCAAATGTTTGTAGAGCTTATGGGACTTAACTACGGGGTCATCAGTCCCTAAACCTACAAACTACTTATGAACTAGCTAACACTAAGGATGGCACAAATATCCATGCCTTAGGGGGATTCGAACCCCGTGACTGAAGCGCCGCAGTCCCCTCGGCCACCGCGGCCGGCGCCTCAAAAGTCTTCGGTCACTTACCAAGTAGCATCAAAAGTCTGACAGATAGCCAACTAGTATTTAAAAAGAAAATAAAGGAATTTCTGACTGACAACTCCTTCTACACTATAGATGAATTTTTAGATAAAACATAAAATAATAAAAAATAAAAGTAGAATAAAAAAATAAAAAATGAAAATAAAAATCCTTAAGATATTGTCAAGTATAGACAACATTTACTAAACGACACGTTCCATACCATTACGAAATGTATATATGATCTATGGGACAAGTATTAATCTAAACTAATCCAATCTAATCATGATTGTTATTTTGTGCATATCTCTGACAAATTGCCTTTCGATTTATATAAGTTTCATTGGCCTTCTTGTATAATTAATATTAAAAATTCGCAAGGCAACTGACAGTGAAATGATATGATAGTATGGAAGTATTAGGTAGTATCCAAGATTTAAACCTTGCGCGTAAAGTTACGGGTGCACTGAAAAGCTTCTAGCCGTCTGTCTATACCCCATGCATTCTTCATGAATTATTGTGGTGAGAGCCTGCGAGCCAAGTAGTTGTATTACTTCACAGCAACGACGTTCCTCACTCTGATGCCATATGCTGCGTGGTATGAGAGCAGTACCAGATACGAATGACAGAGGATATTGAGAAGGCACGAAAAGGGGAGGAAGTATCGCGGGTGTGATAGGCGAGTTTGGTTGCCAATCATTAAGACAAAGGCTTATTTCGCAGCAGCGAGATCTGTTTTCAAAATTTCAGTCGCCAGTTTTTAGATTCAAATGTTTGTAAATCTGTGGGACTTAATTTATTTGGTCATCAATCACTAGATTTACAAACTAAGTAGTTTAAGTAAACTAATCTAAGGACATCACACACACACACACACACACACACACACACACACACACAATATATATATATATATATATATATATATATATATATATATATATATATATGCCCGCGGGAGGATTCGAACCTCCGACTGCGAGCAACCGAGCGCACCGCAGCAAGGCGCCTTAAGGCCCTATTACCAACACCTCCTAGAGGACAAGGCCTTACAACAGGCCGTGCCTACGTCACACTTAGAGGCCCCGGCCGCCACCTCAGTGGCTGGCCGCTGGGGCACGCCCACCGCCGCGCAGCGGCCGGCCAGTCAGATGGCGGCCGGGGCCTCTAAGTGTGACGCAGGCACGGCCTGTTGTAAGGCCTTGTCTTCTAGGTGGTGTTGCTATTACACGATACACCTGAGGCGTACGTCTATGCAGCAACGCCCCAAGCGTGATTATCTGGAACTACGTACTGCTTCACGTAGACCTATTAACACGATGCACGGTAGATATTCCTTAGCACGAATCCGCGCATGCGCACTAACGTCAATAAACGCGTCAAACGCGAAGGGAAATGTCAGATCTTTGTTGTTGTTGTTGTTGTGGTCTTCAGTCCAGAGACTGGTTTGATGCAGCTCTCCACCCTACTCTATCCTGAGCAAGCCTTTTCATCTCCTCATAAGAACGACAACCCACATCCACTTGAATCTGCTTACTATACGCGTCTCTTGGTCTCCCTCTACGATTTTTACCCCACACACTTCCCTCCAACGCTAAATTCACAATTCCTTGATGTCTAAGAATGTGTCCTACCAATCTATCCCTTCTTTTAGTCAAGGTATGCCAGAAATTTCTTTTCTCCCCAATTCGGTTCAGTACCTCCTCATTAGTTACGCGATCCACCCACCTAATCTTCAGCATTCTTCTGTAGCACCACATTTCAAAAGCCTCTATCCTCTTTCTGTCCACACTGCTTATCGTCCATGTTTCACTCCCATACAAGGCAACACTCCATACAAATGCCTTCAGAAAGGACTTCCTTAGGCTTAAATCAATATTCGATGTTAACAAATTTCTCTTTTTCAAAAACGCCTTTCTACCCATTGCCATTCTGCATTTTATATCATCTGTACTGCGACCATCATTTGTTATTTTACTGCCCAAGTAACAAAACTCATCTACCTCCTTTATTGTTTCGTTACCTAATCTAATTCCTTCAGCATCACCTGATTTTCTTACACTGCACTCCATTACCCTAGTTTTACTCTTGTTAATGTTCATCTTATATGCACCTTTCAGCACACTGTCCATTCCGTTCAATTGCTCTTCCAGGTCCTTTGCTGTATCTGACAGCATTACTATGTCGTCGGCAAAACGCAATGTTTTTAATTCTTCACCCTGAATTTTAATTCCTTCTCCAAATTTCTCCTTGCTTTCCTTTATAGCTTGCTCAATGTACAAATTGAACAACATTGGGGAAAGGCTACAACCCTGTCTTACTCCCTTTCCAACCACTGCATCCCTTTCATGCCCTTCAACTCTGACAACCACCGTCTGGTTTTTGTACAAGTTGTAAATAACCTTACGCTCCCTATATTTTACTCCTGCTTGCTTCAGAACTTGAAAGAGTTTATTCCAATCAACATTGTCAAAAGCCTTCTCCAAATCTACAAAAGCTAGAAATGTTGGTTTGCCTTTTCTTAATCTATCTTCTAGGATAAGCCGTAAAGTGAGTATTGCCTCCCGTGTTCCTACATTTCTCCTGAACCCAAACTGATCTTCCCCGAGGTCGGCTTCTACCAGCTTTTCCATCCTTCTGTATATAATTCGTGTTAATATTTTGCATCCATGACTTATTAAACTGATGGTTCTGTAGTTTTCACACCTGTCTGCACCCACTTTCTTTGGAATGGGGATTATAACATTTTTCTTAAAGTCTGAGGGTACTTCACCTGTCTCATACATCTTACACACAATGTGAAACAATTTTGTCATGGCTGGTTCTCCCAGAGACTTCAGTAGCTCTGACGGGATATCATCTACTCCAGGGGCCTTGTTTCGACTTAGATCTTTCAGTGCTCTGTCAAATTCATCTCTCAGTATAGTATCTCCTATGTCATCATCATCTACATCCTCTTCCCTTCCTACAATAGTGTCTCGAAGTTCATTTCCTTTGTAGAGCCCCTCTATATACTCTTTCCACCTTTCAGCTTTCCCTTCTTTGCTGAGAACTGGTTTTCCATCAGTGTCCTTGATATTCATAGAGCTGTTTTTCTTATCGCTAAATGTTTCTTTTATTTTCCGGTAGGCTGTATCTATTTTTCCCCTATTTATACATTCTTCTACATCCTTGCATTTGCCTTCTAGCCATTCCTGCTTAGCCATTTTGCACTTCCTGTCAATCTTATTTCTTAGTCGTCTGTACTCCATTTTGCCTGTTTCATTTACTGCATTTTTATACTTTCTCCTTTCATCGATTAAATTTAGTATCTCCTGTGATATCCAAGGATTCTTTGTAGGTCTTGCCTTCCTACCTATCTTGTCCTCTGCTGCCTTCACTATTTCATCTCTCAATTTTACCCATTCCTCCTCAACTGTTTTATTTTCCCCTGTTTCTGTCAATTGTTGCCTGAAGCTCCCTCTGAAATTCTTAAGAACTTCAGAATCCTTCAATTTATCTAGGTCCCATCTCCTTATTTTCCTACCTTTCTGTAGTTTCTTCAGTTTCAGCCTACAGTTCATAACCAACAAGTTATGGTCAGAGTCTATATCTGCCCCTGGGTATGTCCTACACTTCAAAACCTGGTTCCGAAATCTATGTCTTACCATTATAAAATCTATCTGGTATCTCCCGGTGTCTCCTGGTCTCTTCCACGTATACAACCTTCTTTTGTGATTCTTAAACCAGGTGTTTGTTATAACTAAATTATGTTCCGTGCAAAATTCTACCAGGCGGCTTCCTCTTTCATTCCTTTTGCCCAGACCATATTCACCCACTATCTTCCCTTCCCTTCCTTGTCCTACTACCGAATTCCAGTCTCCCATAACAATTAAGTTTTCCTCTCCCTTAATTGTCTGAATAATTTCCTTTAGCTCCTCATATATTTCTTCGATCTCCTCATCATCCGCAGAGCTAGTTGGCATATAAACCTGTACTACTGTTGTCGGTGTTGGCTTCGTATCTATCTTGACAATGATAATGCGATCGCTGTGCTGGTCATAGTAGTTTACCCGCATTCCTATTTTCTTATTCATTATCAATCCTACTCCTGTGATACCCCCAACTGATTTTGTATTTATAATCCTGTACTCGCCTGACCAGAAATCCTGTTCATCCTGCCACCGAACTTCACTAATCCCCACTATATCTAACTTCAACCTATCCATTTCCCTTTTTAAATTTTCTAATTTTCCTACTCGATTAAGGGATCTAACATTCCACGCCCCGACCCGTAGAATGCCAGTATTGTCTTTCCTGATGATCACATCCTCCTGAGTAGTCCCCGCCCGGAGATCCGAATGGGGGACTATTTTACCTCCGGAATATTTTACCCGAGAGGATGCCATCATCATATGTTCATACAGTAGAGCTGCATGTCCTCGGGAAAAATAACGGCTGTAGTTTCCCCTTGCTTTCAGCCGTTCGCAGTAGCTGTGTGGCAAAACCACATTAGCTGATGTTACAAGGCCAGCTCAGTCAATCATCCAGACTGTTGCCCCTGTAACTACTGAAAAGGCTGCTGCCCCTCTTCAGGAACCACACGTTTGTCTGGCCTCTCCACAGATACCCCTCCGCTGTGGTTGCACCTACGGCACGGCTATCTGTATCGTTGAGACACGCAAGCCACCCCACCTCGGCAATGTCTGTGGTTCATGGGAGTGGCAGTTTGTGGTATACATTCCTTATAAACTAAGTGACAATTTCATCTCAAGCCCTCCCCAATTACATACCTCCAGCTGATGTATGGAAACCAGTAAAACAATGCACTCTTGGAAGTCCATATTTTTTAACTTATTCTCAGAATACATTTGCACAGGGCCTACTACCAAATTTACAATAAACATGGGCAATGTCCCTCAAAAACTGCAATATTAACACAAAGCCAGTAATCTATGAGAAATCAAACAAGCACATTTCCTTCCCCCCCCCCCCCCCCCCCCCATTATTCAACTAAACATACGTCTACTGACAAACAAGTAGGCCTAAAAAGTATATTAGCACACTATATACTTTATCTTCTGTAACAATAATAGGTTAACATTTTCATTTACTGCTACAATATACATACAAGGGCTGTTATAAACGCGTTGTAATACTAAAAGAAAGTCAAACAACAATGGGAATATCATACATTAGAAAACTAAAAGAATCTGCTTAGCATTATATTTTTTGTAGACCAGCCAACATCATTCATGTCAATGGTTGGTATAATTAGGACTACTTAATTTTTTCACTTTCAGCACTTCAGCGTCGTTAATCAAGAGTAGAATATTGCACACGTCAGTTCCAACTTACCTTCTGCTCCTTATGGTGTCTCACAGAACGGAATGATCCAAAAAATATGGGTAGAAGAGCCATAATAACGAGACTTCCGTATGCGACTGCCATTCCCTCAGGGGTTGCCGGTGGTCTGCTTGTGCCATTATTCGCGTTTTCTGTCAAATTTTCTTGCAACTGGGACACCGCTTCCTTCACCACGTCTGCCATGGTGATGGTATACAGAGACGCCGATATTCCACATTGACTGACGTACCCGTCAGCCTATCTATGGCAACAAACCTCTTTGTACGCGTACAGAATTTCAACGCTGATACACACACAAGCTACAAAACATGCCCTATTTGACTTATGAAGCTTAGGGACTGATGACCCCGTAGTTAAGTCCCATAAGTTGTACAAACTTTTTTTTTTTTTTTTTTTTTTTTGAAGAAACGAAGACAGGGGCATTTATTCACTGCTTATGAAAGAGCTCAGACCAGAAGATCCACGAGAATTTCGAAATTTTGTGAGGATGGACGTGGCGTGTTTTGGCAAGCTGCTATCTCTAATAGGTGATGGAATTAGGAAGCGTGACCCACTCATGAGGGAAGCTATTTCACCTTCTCGAAAGTAAGATTTATATTTTATGCTTATATATTTTGTGATCATAATGCCCTAAATCAGTTATAAAATACCGGTATATACTCTGTTATGTTGCAGGCTGGTCATCACATTACGTTTTTTAGCCACTGGTGAATCATTTAAGAGCCTGGCGTTTAGTCACAGAATTTCACAGCCCTCCATATCGAAAGTAGTTGTGGAAGTATGCAGTGCAATTTGCAGTACTTTAAACGACCAATACTTAAAGGTGTAGTAGCACTATATTTTACAATCTTAATTATGTTCATGCGTGACTCAGACAATTCGTAACACGAAATCGGCACCTGCTACGTATCTACGTATACACAATAACACACCATACAAGCAGAAAGCAACTAAAATCGCCGCTTCTGCGCATGCGCAGGTTAGAGTCCTGTGAAGTTGGCACCCCTTTTCTCAAAAATGTGCATTTTTTTCAGAGTTCTAGGCAGATATGCAATAGTTCTGGAGTTCTCTGTACAAAATTTAAATAGTTCTGCAGAATTTCACCGAAAAAATGGTAAAAATTACCACAAACTTGAGTTTTTTTTAGTTTTTTTTAATAATTATTTGCCTATTAGCACAAACATTGTTCTGATCACAGTTCTAAATAGCTCTCAAAGAGTACTACAGGAAATCCTAATAACATTTTTCTGTGCAGATTATACTTTATCAGATAAATGCAGTAATGTGGAATTCATTTTCACGTTACTGTAAATTGGCACCATTTTTTTCGAGAAATACACATTGTTTTTTGGGGTTCTGAGTACATATACTATAGTTCTAGAGTTCATGTGAATATTTCTATGTAATTGGCCGAAAAAATTATGTTCACAATTTCGAATATCTGATAAGCTGTCTTATTTGTGCCCCTTATTCGAGAAATATGTATTTTTCTTATGTCTTACAGATATCCTATCCGCTGCAACAAGAACTATTGCACATGTCCCTAGAACTCTGGAAAAAGTCTAATTTTTTGAAAAAAAAAAAAAAAAAAAAAAACTGGTGCAAATTCCACAGTAGCATGTAAATGGATACTCCATTATTGTAATTATCTCATAAAGTATAATCTTCACAGAAAAATGCTATTAGGATTTCCTGTAGAACTCTTTGACAGCTATTTAAAACTGTGATCAGAACTATGTTTGCGCTAATAGGGAAATAATTATTTTTAGAAAACTAAAAAAAACTCAAGTTTGTGGTAATTTTTACTATTTTTTTTGTCGAAATTCTACAGAACTATTTAAATTTTGTACAGAAAACTCCAGAACTATTGCATATCTGTCTAGAACTCTGAAAAAAATTTACATTTTTGAAAAAAGGGGTGCCAACTTCACAGCTCTCCCACTATTCAGAATTGCGATATTTCACGAAATTCTGCAGAACTATTTAAATTTTGTACAGAGAACTCTAGAACTATTGCATATCTGTCTAGAACTCTGAAAAAATTTACATTTTTGAAAAAAAGGAGTGCCAACTTCACACTACTCTGGCGCAATTTTGTGTAGTTTATGTCCCTCATTTACGCAATTAGCTCATGAACTATTATCTGGGCAAAAAGATATCATTAGGATTTCCTGTAGAACTCTTTGAGAGCTATTTAGAACTGTGATCAGAACTATGTTTGTACAATTAGGCAAAAAATTATTTAGAAAAAAACTAAATTTTGTGGTAATTTTTCGTATTTTTTTTTCGGCGAAATTTTGCAGAACTATTTAAATTTTGTACAGAGAACTCCAGAACTATTGTATATCTGTCTAGAACTCTGAAAAAAATGTACATTTTCCAAAAAAGGGGTGCCAACTTCACAGGACTGCAGGTTAGCGCTGCCTAGTGCGCATGCGCGGATTCACGGGAGTTCAGAACTGGTCTCTATTCCGGCGCGCGGATAAAGTGTCTGCTAAAAATCATGGTTCCGCGGTAGTTGCACATGTTTCACCGCTACATGGCTGTCGCGCTAGACCTATACCTTTCGCGGCGGATCGTCGTGTAATACCGCCTTTTTAGACCTGTCGTGGACAGAGGCACAGATTAACACACACAGAGAAGAAACCCCGCCTAAACCACTGTCCTACGCTCCCTCGTAGTTCCGTAAGATGCCAGCAGATGTCAGGCAGTTCCCCGGCTTAGTACTGGTAAACCACACTAGAGGCGCTTCTGAGGGTGCCTCTCGTACATCAGAAGGTAGCTTGGAGGGGAGGCTGAGGGGAGAGCTTGTGCCGCCTTCCACGAGGCCACAGCTGTGTGCGGTGTGCCGGCGTTTGAGGGGAAGTGGTGGTGGGGGCAGCCGCTACCTGCCGCCTGCTCTGGCCAGTTTAAAGGGCTGCTTCTGACCGCAGCGCCATCATGGGACATCTTACGAAACTGCTTCAGCACACCCCGCCCCGCACCCCTGAGTGTGTGACCGGGCCCTTACGGAGGTTTCCCGTCTATATATATATATTTGTCTGTGACAGAGGGTTAAACAAGATTTTAGTTGCGTGTTACTCAAACGTTGAGCGTGACAAGATGAGAAGAAAATGTCCACAAGTGTGGCGTGCTAACGACTGAGTGCTCCTTCACCATACGGTTTAGGTCAGTAACGAATTCCTCATTTATGAAAAGTCGACGTTGCTCCTCGCTGCCGTACTCATCCTACAGCTTGTGATCCTTGTGCTCGATGTATAAAGCGTTGGTGTTCGTTTTCAGTTTCTATTGTGTTGTATGATAATCTTATTTAGGCAACGAATGAAACTTGTACGACGGACAGCTCACGGGTAGCAATGGATGCCATTGCGTCTTCTGTGAAGCAGCTCGCCTCACCCTTCCCTTCTGTGGTATATTATTTATCACTTCCGTAAATTAGAACGGAGGCTCGAGGCTAGAATTTAATCCGGCCCCTACTGTTTTTTCTGTGCATTGTGGCAGTTGTGGAACGGTATATCCATCAAGTAAGGAGTAGTATGTATCAACGAATAGCGAGAGTGCTTGCCTCCGAGTCGAAATACTTGCCAGAAAATAAGCCGGCTGCTCGTGACGTCAGTAATATATCCGACGACTCTGCATTTCAAATGAGCCGCCCCACAGTGGAACTCCGCGCCATCGCGGCCCTGCTGTTCACTCGCCGCAGCTCGTTATCTCTGATTAAGAGTCCCAATTACTGCGACGTTCTTCTCAGCTTACACTTGCTGTTATGCGTTACACGTTTCTCTGTACGTAGCTGTAAGTTATGTAATTCCGAATCCATCTCTTAACTGACTTCTGATTTTTGTAACAAGTACACAACCCATTACTCACATAAATTAAGTTCTTCATTTTCATTGGTTCTGATAACATTACATAGTATTAAATAATAATCATTATTATTATATATGTTTTTGACGAATTACAGCGTTCAAATGAATGAAATAAATCGAGACCTCATGGTCTGTTCTCCTTGTTGCGGGAATACAGTATTGTGGCTGCGAGCATTATAGAATAAGTAGGCTGTGGTATAGGAAAGAGACAGCGTGGCGAATGGAGATTTGTGTGTGGCGGGAGACGTGCAGGGAAGAGTCCTCTGCAGTCGGGTTGGTCACTGTGTCCTCGGTGGCGGAGTGATCAACGCGTCTGCCTAGTAAGAGGAGATCCCGGGTTCGAATCCCGGCCGGGCACAAATTTTCATTCGCCACAGTTTGGTATTCCATCTAAACCGAATACAGTGAAGCCATAACATCGCAAATTGCGATTTATTTTATTTAATAATCATTATATTATACAATTTTATACGTTTTGTTTGATGGATTCATAGGGAGCAATTATCAGGGGTGTAAGACATGTCACAGCCGTCCTGACTCGATCCCACCGCAATCGTCAACTATTCATCTTTACATTTTTCTTCCGGAAGTACTTTCAGTATTAAATATTCACCACAAAAGGCGTTGTAATTGTGGCTTGTGAATGAAAATATGAGATACATTTTTATTTCCATTTTTATGCTGATTATCAAAATGATTAATTCGTCAGTTAATGAAGAAACGCTATAGAGCTCTCAGATGCGATGTTATATGTAAATGAGAAGCAAGATGTTTGGAAAGATCCCGAGTTCAAAGGCGCCGTGAATTAGTAAGGCAAGTGAGCATCGTTAGTTCTTCAACAAGAACCCGTAGCTACACTTGAGTCTTTTTATAAATAATTATGGGAGCTTTTGTAACTGACAAACCTTAAATTATGAGCCTCATTAAGTTTTCGCTTGAGCGTTTTAGAAAAAGCGCAGTGATAAATTAGCTTCATATTTTATGTGCATAAATATTATCTGTATTCTCTCGGCGCAAGCTCCTGTTCCTGTAATTGGCGTCTCTGAAACGTTATCCTTATTTAATTAGTGAACCTCGCCTGACTAGAATATTTTATTAAAAAGGGGCTTGAGAAAACGACATAGCCGCGGTGGAGTCGACGAGCGCTCTGAGGTGCCTTGCTGCGGTGCGCGCGGTTGCTCGCCATCGGAGGTTCAAGTCCTCTCTCGGGCATGGGTGTGTGTTTATTGTTTTTAGAATAGGTTATTTTAAGTTAAAATAGTTTCTAAGCATAGGGACTAATAATCGAAGCGAGTCCCTTAGATTAACAAACATTTTAACCTTTTTATTAAGGATACAAATTTCCTACTATTTAGTTTCGTTAGCAAGTCGACACATTAAACAGAAAATCAACAGCTAGAGGAATCTAAAAATTGACTCAATTGACAATGTAATTGTCTTATTTGTAAAATCTGTCTCTGTAAGTTTGTGGTCAAATACAACAACCAATCCGAATACTTGATGAGCCCTACATTGTAGTTAAGTTTAAACATGCATTTCCCCCGTATTTCCATTTTTCATCAAGTCTCTGGGATTGACGGCTAGTCAGAAACACGTACAGTGCATTGAGCGTGCTGTTTGTATGTAGAATGGGAAAGCACGCATCTGAGTTGACGGTAGGCATAACGGCACGAGCATTCCGGAAACTGGATGGTGTTCAAATTGAAAACTCCGAAACGTGGTAACAACCAAACCGTTTCAAATTTAAATATGCGGTTTTGGGATAACGTAGTGCGACATCTAGGAACGCGAATGTGGTGTCGTCACCTCCCCCTAAAAAGTCAAGGCTGTATCCTCAGCAGGCGAAGATATGCTCGACGTCTTTTCCGACGTCCGAGGTCCGATACTCATCGAATTCCTCGAGCGTGGAAAAACCGTTAACTGTGACGTGTACTGTGAGACACTCCGTAACCTACGCAAGTCCATCAAGAGCAAACAGCCTGGGCTGCTCACACAGGGAGTGATTCTGTTGCATGATAACGGGCGTCCACTCGTCTCCAGAGTCACACAAAGTGTACTGGCCAAGTTCAAGTGGGAGTACTTGAGCATCCTCCCTATAACCCAGACATGTCGCCCAGTCACTTTCATCCGTTTGGTCCGCTAAAAAAAGAAACATACCAAAGGGAAGAACTGAAGGACACAGTAGAGGATGGGCTATAGTCATAGCCACATGAATTCTGGAAACAGCTCTTTAAACAGTGCTATAGTTGTGCTCAGGCCTCTGGTGATTACTTTTGAATAAAGATTTCTATTATACCCATAGTGTCGTTTCGTTCGTATCTTTTCATCTGAATACCCTTCGTATATATCATAGATGTCCGAAGAATGTTGTGGTGAGTGTCTGCAAAGAGTGCTAAAACCAAGGTGAAACCACATCCAAAAGTCGAGGTTTGGGTGGACAGCCCTCCTTTACAGATGTGTGATGCCGTATGCTGGGCAGGCTGGTAAAACAGGACAGGCAGCTTGCTGTGACGGAACTAACACGAGACTTTAATGCTGGGCAAAGTACAAGTGTGTCTGAATACGCAGTGTACCGAACACACCTATCGATGGTCCTGTGCAACAGACGACCCATGCATGTGCCTTTGTTAACAGCACGTCGACAACCACGACTGATATGGGCACGTGTCCAGTGTCACTAGATGTTGTATGGTTTCATTACTTCAGATACCTTTTTCACCATGCCGATGAGAGGGTGTGAATCTGTCGTCTTGTACCGCAACAATTCCTTGACAACTGTACTATGGGGCTGAGTCAAGCTATCTAAGCTATCTAGTCTTCCCTCGGCATGGGTGTGTGTGTTTGTGTTGACATTAGGGTAAGTTAAAGTAGTTTGTTAGGGACTGATGACCATAGCAGTTTGGTACAATAGGTTTACAAACATATTAACAAGCTGTCGATGGCTCAGTTATGCCCTGGGGAACATTCAGATGCTCCTCCAGGGCTCAGGTACAGTTCGTGCAAGGCACCATGATGGCCAAATAGTATAATCGTATACTGGTTGCAGATCACATACAGCCCTTCATGACGATAATGTTCCCTCAATGGCAGGGGCATTTTTCAGCAATATAATGCGCCATGTCACAAGACAAGAAGTATGATGGTTGGTTCGAGGAACTCAGTGGCGAATTGAAATTGATGTGCTGGCCCCCCAGTTCGTCAGATATTAAATGTCGTGCCAACTCATTCCAACGAGATCGTACCAGCTATTAGCTAGGTGGTACTAATAGTCTGCGGCATGCAAATAAATTCACAAGAAATGTTCAAATGTTTGTAAACATATTGGACCAAACTGCTATGGTTATCACACACACACACACACACACACACACACGACTGCACCCTCCAGCGGGTTTAGGGACTGATGACCCCGCAGTTAAGTCCCTTAAGATTAACAAACATTTGAACATTATTCGGCGCATGAGATACAAATTCATCTTCTCTACCAAAATAACCACTTAGTTTCTAGTGTCTTGTTGTTTCCTAGCTACCTTCCACATTTTGTACCTCTTCTTGTGTCGCGCTTGTTTATTTTTTTCCATTATATTCATCGCGGAACTTGCGCTAGTAACGACAGATATAAAAAAGAAACACATTGCAAACGTATTACCCGATTCAATTAAGATAGAAAAGGCTTTGGTGCGTCATTCCGAGCGATACGTGTCAAAGCCCAGAGGTCGTTCAATAACTGTTCAGGGTTCCAGTGTATGTTTTTACGCGGACGAAAAACGGCACAATATACAAACGTATTGCCAACGTGGCGCATACTCTGCCGCCAATATTTTACCGCCACGTCTGCCAGCTGCCCCCACAGATTCCAATAAACTTGTCGCCCTGCGCGCTTTTATTTGGCGTTCATTAAAAGTAGACACCTAGCCCTGTCATTTCTTCTGTTGGCGTTGTATTGGTTAACACAGCGCGGGCGCGACAGCTACCCTTAGGCGACACATGTTTTGCTACTGTTCGCCAGTTAATTTTGCTTTATTTCTGTTACAGGCCCGTATGCTTTGTTCACGCTAACAAGAGCGATTTCATCTCGAGATGAAACAATATAGCAGTCTGTATCTAGAGTCTGTCAAGGACAGGACATTGGTCACAGTACTCAAAGTTCATCTTACAGTTCGACTAGGGTCGTCAAAAGAACCAAATCTTGCCTAAATTGGATTACGGAAACCAGTATACGGCTCTGTGTTGGGTTTTAATTAGGTTCGAAGTTGTCAGGGAGGCTGTATTGGCTCAAAACTACCATCATGTGTTACTAGCCTCTACTTTTACGAGTATTATGTAACAAATTACAGAGTCGTTTTATAATGTACTTGCCGCGGCGGAGTGGCCGACCGCATTGAGGCGCTATGCTACGATGCGCGAGGCCGTTCCCAGTCGGGGGTTCGAATCCCCCCTTGGGCATGGCTGTTTGTGACGTCTTTAGTGTAAGGTAGTTAATAAGTAGTTTGTAAGTTTAGGGACTGATGACCCCGCAGTTAAGTCCCTTAAGCTTTACAAACATTTGAACATTTTGATAATGTACTTGCAATTAAACGGCATCGAATTAACAGTCGGCATAAATTGTGTGAACAGGGATTGGGGAGGAAGAATTATCAGTTTTCACTGATAAGAAGATACTCGGAAAAAGTGTGTCCCATTATTTAACACGTTTACCCAGTGATAGGCAATATTTGGTAAAATTTTCAGACATTTATGACACGCTGCATTATTAGCTTTACTTTATTATTCATACATGACTAAAATTTCGAAAATCAACAACGAGGTGTTATATTTACACATATTATGGCGTAAACTATGTCCAATATTTTGGAAAACCCCTGCAGAAATGTTACACGTAGATTTAGAACCGGTAGAGTTGGAAGTTCGAAAATTTATATTACATTTCATCGCTGTACGTACGAAAAATACTAAAAGTAAACGAAATAGAAATAATGTTATTGAAACTAATAAAAACCTGAAGTTACTGACATTCTTGGGAGTTTTTCTTTCTTGTAAAAATAGTGCTTTACATTTCTAAAAGCAAATATTCAGAAGTGGTGTACCATGCAATAAAAAAATCGGAATTTAAGCGAATAGGAAGTACGAAGGAAATGAATATCATGTGGAATAGGCTTGCAAACAAATTCATAGCTTAGAGGGTTGGTGAAAAAGTAATCGGATTTACACGATATGACGAAAATATTTATTCTATTGATACCATCGAATCAAATAACTGTCTTGTGGAATATACGGGAGTACCGGTATGTATAATGATTGAGTAGAAGAGGAACGACCGCATAAAATTAAATCGTTGGTTACGTAGATGCCACACCGAGATTCTTTGGAAGAACGCTCAGGAAATTTTGTTCAACAACAAAGCAAGTACGAGGTATGTCCACAAAGTAAGTTCCGTTTGGTTATATAAAACACACGTATACAGATACAGAAAAAATATTTATTGTACAAAAATATACAACTATTAAACTACGTTTCTACATAGCTTCCGAAATTTTGTAGGCATTTGTCATAGCGTGGCAGACGTCTTTGTATGCCTTCTTCGTAGAAGGTTGCCGCCTATGTATTCAACCATGTGGTAACATGTTCTTTCAGGTCGTCATCATCGCTGAAGTGTTGACCGCCATGGACAGGTTTTAGGTGTAAGAAGAAAGTCGCTAGGAGCGAGACTGTACGGAGGATGATCAAACACGTCCCAGTGAAATTCCCGTAAGAGTTGTTCGGTCACATTCACCTTGTGAGGTCGGGCGGCAATGTGAAGGGAAGAAGAAGACTCCTTTCATGTCTTCTTACACCTAAAATCTGTCCTTGGTGGTCAACACTTCAATGATGATGAGCTGAAAGAACATGTTTGCCACATGGTTGAATACACAGGCGGCAACTTCTATGAAGGAGGCACACAAAAACTTGTGCCACGCTATGACAAGTGCCTACAAAATTTCGGAAGTTATGTAGAAAAGTAGTTGAACAGTTGCAGATTTTTATACAATAAATATTTTTTCTGTATCCGTACACGTTTGGTTTATATAACCAATCGGAACTTACTTTGTGGACATGCCTCGTAGCTTACAAAATGCTCGTTGTGCCATTACTTCAGTATTGCTCGTGTATGTATGTGTGCCAGATTCGTTTGATACAGGAGCTGGAGAAAACCCGCATTGATTGGGGCGCCATGGCGCGTACTGCGTGGCCGTTCTCGTAGGAGGTTAGTCCTCCCTCCCTTGGGCATGGTTGTGTGTGTTGTCCTTAGCATAAGTCAAAGTTATTATAAGCAGTTTCTAAGTCTAGGGGCGGATGGTCCTAGCAGCGTAGGTTTACAAATATTTGAACACTTGGTTTAGACAGAGAAGAGCCAAAGAAGAGCAGCACATTTAGTTTCAGATTGATTTAGGAATCGCGAAAACATCACGAAAAATAAATAAATAAGTAAATAAAAATTTGAAAATCGGCAAACTCTAGATGCAGACGCAGGCTATCGCAGTATGGGCCACTGTCGCAGGTCTGAGAGCGTACGTTTCTCAAAGAGCCAGCCAATATGTTGCTTACTCCTATGTATATCTGACGAGAAGACGTTACATATAGTGTCGCATTCGCTACCATTAAGTATTATGACTAAGAAAAGAAGAAAGCATATATCGTAGCCAAGATCTCTGGTCACGTATTACCGGTTTCTGCAAACATTGTTGCCATCATACGATGTGGAATACAATGTATAAAATGTGTGAATGGTTTACAAATAGTAAATTTGAATAACAGCATAAATAACTGTATAAAAACAACATGCTACTTTCTAAAAAAAATAGGCTGAAGGGCGGATGACCTAGATTTGTCACTCTCAATTAAAACATTGATAAAATCGTAGATAAAAGAAAGAACCAGTTATCAGTAAGAAGTAGGAAGGAAACTTAGGGTTTAACGTCCCGTCGATATCGTTGTCATTGATTAGTGACGGAGCTAACGCTCGGATTTTTGGTTAAGGATAGGGAAGGAAATTGGCCGTGCCCTTTCAAAGGAACCATCCCGGTATTTGCCTGGAGTGATCTAGGGAAATCACGGAAAATCTAAATCTGAATGGCCGAAGGTGGATTTGAACCACCGTCCTCCCGAATGCGAGTCCGTGCCCTAAGTAAAGAGCACCGTAACGTCGAGAGAGCGCAGTTCAACAGAATTGAGGCTGGAGAACAGACTGAGGACGATACTGATGGAATGTGTCTCTAATATAAGGAACTTCCAAACCGCAGTGGTGTAGAGATCACCTGTGTTTGTTTAATTAATAAATAGATGTAATCTTCATCTTATACTAAAACACTTCAGACGAGACATGCAACTGTATCAAATTACCTGTCGTAGCATTTGTTACATATTTCAGATTTGTTCATTAATTTTGTCAAAAAAGAAATGATCAACTGTGAAATATTCAGTATTTTTTTAAATTAATTATATTTATTTAAAACAGGAGTGATATACATGTTATTAGTATTGTGAACGATGTGAGTTACGGTTGCTATACTATACAAGTTCCTAGTTACATATACTAAAAGATGGCCTATCTTTCTCATTCTTTTTCTTACCGTTTACTGTATCCCACTTTCGTCACCCTCTTTTACGAGGCGTGTTTTTTAAGTAAGGTCTGTTTGAACGTAAGTACACAACGAAACTTAATTTCAAAAAAGTAAATTTATTTTCAGAAAGTTTACTTGACTATTTCTCGACATAGTTGCCAAGTTTGTTTAAACATTTATCATGCCTTTCAACCAATTTTAAAAACCCTCTTCATAAACCAAGAGATCACTGCCGTTTTCACGTCGTCATCGTTATGACGGTTGCCACTGAGGAAATTCGTTCGAAAGACCTGTTACTGTGAAGCTCCTGTTCTCGCGAATCTTCGCTTAAACTGAAGCCACCAAATCGCCTGTATTCGAAGAAGGGCAACCGGAGCGGTTCTCATCATGGACGTTGTCACGGCCATCTTTGAATTCTGGTACCCACCTACGCACTTTGCTTTCACTCATAACGGTATCACCGTACACGTCGCAAATCTATCGATGAATTTCTGCAGCAATACAGTTTCCTTGCTACAAAATCCGTATCACTTTGCGAACCTTACACTCGGCGGGCGAGTTGTAGTCTTAAACATTTTGAAAGCGCCGAACAGAACCGTACGGGTTCGCTACAGAGCTGAAACTGAGCACAGTTGTTCCCGAGGCATGTCGGTACACGACGCACGCGTTCGTTAAGGGATGCGCGTGAACTACTACTGTCTACAACAAAACCCACCTTACTTAAAACACACGCCTCGTATATTTTTATAATACTTTTCATATTTAAATATTACGAAAGTTTACATGTTTTTTGTTATGTAAGTTAATGTTAAGACAATAATATAAAGTAAGTTCCGATACAATGAAAGATTACAGTTGAGCAGTAGTAGTAGGGCAATTTACTGGATGTAGTATAAACCTAATGGTTACATCTCTTCATACAGGTGAATCTAAATTCGCGCACTCCGGCATCACAGCGAGATTCTTCACCTGCCAACAATGAAAAATGTCTCCCACAAAATTTCGTCCTGCGCATATTTCCGCCAGTAAATGGACGTCAAAGACTGAGATGACTTTGTGTTCCACAGTTCAGTGTGTTTCATAATTACACCGACAAACTTGTAAGGAGGAATGTATTGGGCGTGTTGAGGAACAAAATGAGCATGGAAACCCATGCCCGGAAACGCCATTCAACGAAGTTACGGAGAGTCCAAGTTACAGGCACCAGCTCCTGCCGCTAGACATCCCCTCTAGATACTTCGACGCTCTGTAGTGTCATGGGATGGCGTTTCTGGGCATGGGTTTCTATGCTCACTTTGTTCCGCAATGAACCCCCCTTCACATCCCCTAGACGTTTGTTGGTGTAGTGTAATTCTGAACACATTGACGTATAGGCCACACACCCATCTCGATCTTCGACGTCCAATTACTGCTGGAAATATACGCAGTACGAAATTTTGTGAGAGACAGTTTTTTATTGCTAGCATGTGAGGAATTGCACTGCGAAGCCCGAGTGCGCGATTCACCCTGTATATGTAGTGAAATAAAGTGCATCTACATGAATTTAGTTATAAAAGCAGGATAAAATCAGAGAGATTAGGGCCCACACAGAGGCATACCGACAATCATTTCCGCGAACAATACGTGATTGGAATAGGAGGGAAAATCGATAGTGGTACTCAAGGTACCCTTCGCCACACACCCTCAGGTGGCTTGCGGAGTATGGTTGTAGATGTAGATATACGTATGGTCCATAGTAAAAATGGGTCGGTAGATGTATGGTTTAATAAAAGTTACTACAGAGAGCCTGGGCTTGTATTTCTAGATACGCAAATTTACACTTTCTTTTCAAAATATCCATGTTGAACACGAACTGCAGCTGTAGCGTTAATTGAAGGTTTATTTTCGTGAAAAGATTTGGAACCAGCTGCCTTTTTGGATGTTTTTTATTTACTCCAGAACTAGTTTACAATCCACTGCAGGCTCATCTTCAGTGGATGAACACTGTGTTTATATTTGGTAATGTGTCATGCTAAGTGTACCAAAAATGTTCTCATGTGTTAAAAAACGTAAGTGCCCAATACACAACTTGGTTACACCTACAATAAGATCACAAACCAACATGACAGCATAACCTACACTTAGCCGAAATGTTCCTGTAAAGTTATCCACTGAAGATGAGCCTGCAGTGGCTCGAAAACTAGTTCTGGAGTAAATAAAAAACGTCCAAAAAGGCAGCTGGTTGCAGTTCTTTTCACGAAAATAAACCTTAAATTTCCATTTACACTTTGTTTTGGCTTGTTACGCCTGCACTCTCGGCTGTGGGTGGCGTATCTACATCTCATCATAATCCTGCTTCTCCTCCTCTTCGACAGTCTCTTCAGTGTCTGTGTTATCGTTGTCGCTGTCCACCCCCTGCAGACTATAACGGCGTTGCATACAGCCGTGTCTGCTGGGGCCGGTGGACGCGGCAGAGGCGTGTGGTCGGCCGCAGGCAGAACCAGGAAGTGTTGGCGGCCCAGGAGGTGTCGCCGCCCTGGAAGGCCATTGTGGCGGCCTGGCTTCCAATTTCCATGGCAAAGCGCGCCGCGCCAGATTTGCATGCCGGCGCCACGCCGCGCCTAATACTGGCGCCATTGTGCGCAGCTATCGGCAGGCTTACCGCCCCTCGGCGAGCCCCCAAATTGCGTTCTTCGACTAAACGACTCCCCTTTGTCCCCGGCTCTGCAGTCGGCCCCGGCGTCTGCCATTCAGATGAACTCCTAAACGTCAGCGATCCCTCCAATTGCGGCGCTCTAAGGCTGTAGGCAACTTTCTCTTAAAATTTCTCAATAATTGAGCATTCGGCTGTACATCATATTTAATATAGCTCCTACTCTAGCTGCAGACACTACTTTTCCTATTTAAAGCCCCCTTTCCACGATCGACTTCCTAGTCTCAGTTGACTACTCGGGACAAATAAGTCTACTACAGCGCCCCTGCCGTATTTTTCCTGTACTACGTCTCACTTGTATGGAGGGGTCGTTTTCGTTTAGACGCCAGCACCAAAACTGTGCAGCTATCTGCTGTCTTGTTTTGCATGTGAACGAGGTTGTTGGGACACTTCTTACGTAGGAGCGGAAATGACATTGAGTTTACAGATGACGAAAGGGTAATACTTACTTGATTAATCGTCAAATGCCATATGGTAAATTCTGTACATTATTGAGGACCTAAAAAGAGAAAAAGTGTCGTCCAAACATTTCAGAACTTATACAATTACTTGCTGAACAAAATTTACACTTGCAAACACATCAAACTATGACGATAATGGACTAAATAGCGCTTGTTTACTTTAGTTTTCCAATCTTGTTTTCGTTCCAACGGTCAAATAATATCGAAAGCCATTTTCTCTTTTAATAATTCTGAGTTTTTCACCGTATAAATAATTTTCATTAAAACATTTTTGTATATTTACATTCGTATTTATGCGTGTATATTTACATTCGTACTTATGCGTAGTGTAGGCTGTTTCCTTGTAAAATTAATGCTTTTCTCTTTGTAGATAAACCTTCTATTTTGTGGGAGAACGCTAGCAGAAAAAAGAATATTAGCCTCCGTTGCAACCTTTTCGATGTGATGAGAACACAAAGCAAACAAAAGAATGAAGTTTAAGAAGTTCCGAAAGCATTTGTACGACATGAATGAGCTCTACCAGAAAAGGTAACTTCCGGTGTTGCAGATATCATTCGCTTCTGCTCATGCGCGTTCTGCAGCTTGCTCGTAAATTTAGAACTCCACACTCGGCTCACACACTATCGATCATTGACATCACAGACGCACCCGCGATGTGCTTGGCGGTTGATTACACGCTGACGCGAAAGGCGCTCGCACTTCGTGTAGCCGAGTTTCAGCAGACAATCGCTCGTGTAAAACGGACCTAATAGTTCGTTTGCCGGGTTTCGCTTATTTTGTACGAAATGCTACACTGCTGACCATCGAAAATACAGCACCAGAAACGACCGGAGATACCACAGCCAAATTTATTTGGGAGATAACACGTCGTACAAACATCACACGATTCAAAATAAAGCCCCTTGTGATGTGAGAAGATGATACAACGTCTCGGCAACGAATTATAGAGGCTCTGAATATATTATTGTTTGTGGTATAGCTGCTTCCACGTATTGCAGAAGTTGATCTGCTACAGCAATAGATGGTGAATCTCGGATCACATGTTACACAATCATCAATCAGACGTTTTACATTGGCGAGACATAGGGAGGATAGGGAAGCCAAGGCATCAGTGCAATCAGACTGGCAACGAAGAATTCTCGAACATCGCGTGCCACGTGTGGTAGTGTATTATCCTGTTGGAATGTGGGCTTGACAAGCTCGTAAGGTATGGGAGACTCAAAAATTCAAATGTTCAAATGTCTGTAACTCTATCGGACCAAACTGCGTTGTCATCAGTCTGTAGCTTACAAACTACTTAAACCTAGGTAAACTAACCTACGGACACACACACCCATACTCCAGGGAGGACTCGAACCCCTACGGCGAGCAACCGCGCGCTCCGCAGCGAGGTGCTTTAGACCGCTCGGCTACTGCAACGCGGCTATGGGAGATTAATGGTCATGAACACTCCAGAGATTTAACTAGCGCACCGTGAGGTGGAGGGGGTGGAATGCAACGTACTACTGGGTGCAAGACCAGTGTGGCGATGAGTAAGGGAAAAGTTCAACAACTCTCACAGCGGTGAAGCCGGAAGCGGGATTGGAACGACAATGGTTTTACCGACGAAGCAAGAATTGCAAAACCAAATACTAGTTTAATTATCTTCATTACTTCTCATGGGGCTGTATTTTCAATCATGTGATCTTTGTGCGCCGCACAGGAAGACCAGCACTGTATTTTGGAAATTCACTCAGCACAAAACATAACCATATGCGAAAACACCGTAATTGTAGACCTCGAAATACGGAGAATAACGTTAAATACTATCACTTGTATAATATTGGTGATAATATTGCTTTTCCCCCAACAATAGGTCATCTGCTAGTACATGTTCATGCTATTACACTGTTCCGAAATTTCCAAGGGACACCAGTGCAAAAAGAACCCACATGTGAAATTGTATGTCCGAAAACCGCTTGGTGGGGCATGAAGATGACATGATTGTAATGCCGAAATTGGTAGCATTTTAAGAATAAATCTTGAAGAGACCGCTGTTTGGTGTTTTTCTACATTAATTTAACGAGCCGATGCCGCACAGTCCGCACCAGGAGATCAAGAATGCCCATTTCGTCGTATCTGACATTTCAGTGTTCTTTATATCATCTGAGCTTTTATAATCTGTAAACACAGTGCCGATTGTTTCAGTCATTCTTGATGGTACATACCAGTTAAGTGCTACTTCTAAGACATTTTTAAGTTTCTTCTTCTTCGCAAAAGTACGATCTCGTCAGTGTCCTAACGAACCCGTTTGCGCATTTCAAGTCACTGTTAACGTTATTTTATGGTCGCTCCGAATACCAGAGGTGATAAGTTATCATTCAAGAAGAGCAGACCGGCTGTATGTTTACTAGTCTCCAGTCTCGTGGCTATATCCTAGGGTAAATCCTAGCGAGAGTGGACGCGTGGTCTAAAGCATCATCATTGCTCAGGATAGAGTATGGTGGAGAGCTGCATCAAACCAGTCTCCGGAAAAAAGACAACAACAACACAGTTATTCTTTTCGAGATTTGCTGGAAAAATATTGCGAACATCGATTGATCTAGAGTAGAAGTTTCACAATTTAGCGATATTTTTCTGCGTCGAAGCCTCCCTATCTAGAGATTAACAGGAATAACATTTACAATGGGAAATATCTATAGATAACTTCACCGGTTTACAATGATTTGGACTCGAAAGAATATGTCGAATTTATTTTTTAACGATTATTGCTCTAGATATATTCGGGAGAACACGCAGTTACTGTTGTCAGTTTCGTTCATGAGTTCTTGCTCATGAACTGAGTCGTATTCTTCGCACTGTGACCAGGGCCGGTTCCAGGAATTTGCCGCCATGTGCGAAAATTTAAAGTGCTGTCCCCCTTCCCGCATTATTATTTTTTTTTTCGACATAATCACCTTTTCTCACAATGTTAATCAAATCTTCAAGATCAAAGTAGCGTCAGTGTTAGGTTTGAAGTGTAATGCATTTTAACCATAACTGGCCGTAGTAAATAGTAACAATCAGTCCCTGTATGTTTATACTTCTGTCGTTTGCATAATAAATGAGATTGCACTTTAGTGCTCTTAAATTTCCTGTGGGCTTCGCCTTCTGGATAGTGACGTCACGCGGAAGAGCCCGATAGGCTCAACCTTCTGGGTAATAATATTTCATCGTGTTTATTTTTATTGTAGGATGACGCATATCACTGTCCTATGCAGTGGCGGACAAAGGCTGTTGGAGCAACACCACCTAGAAGACAAGGCCTTACAACAGGCCGTGCTTACGTCACACTTAGAGGCCTCGGCCGCCATCTGACTGCCCGCCCGCTGCGCGGCGGTGGACGTGCCCCAGCGGCCAGTCAGGAGTTTGTGACACTTGCGGGGAGTGACACTTGCGCGGAAAGGGAATTTGTAGACACTTGCGCGGAGACCCGGACGCCGCAGGTAGTGAACAGGGTGTTCCAGAAGTAGCGATACACCACCCATACTCCACGCCCTCCAGCCGCTACCTGTGCCGTATTCAGGGAAAGGCCCACCGAGCGAGGTGGAGCTGTAGTAACGGCCCGGAGATATCACAGCCTCATTCAACAGGGAGATAACACGTCATACAAATATCACTCGATTTAGAATACAGCACCATGTGAAGAGGAATGTGATGAAATCGGAATTGAGCGCAACCCTTGTTAACTACAATTTCGGATTTACTGCATTTTGAGTCAGAATTCGCATCTATATTAGCATTTATCGCAAATGCGAATTTTTCCTGTCCCTAGTAATACCTCTAAAACCCTTAGACCTTTTTGACTGTACTGAACAGGAGTTCCGCGTATTCCGTAATTTATATTTATACAGTTAACAGGCAATGTAATTTATAACCAACTATTGGCTGTCAATTTCGCTTCATTTTTTCTGGAAGTCTTGTAACTTGTTTCTCCCTGTTGGTTTATGCCAAGTTCGGAGTAAAAATGGTTCTATATGACGGTGATGGAAAATAGAATTTTTCTTTAGCATTTTTCGGTAAAGCATAGTAGCTATTTTTAAAGAGATGGAAGTTGCGTGATAGTGGTGTTAACTACATAGCGGTCAATTACATCAACGTATCTGTGCAGGATGCCTAATATGTTTATTGCTTGCGCAGGTGTCTTGATATGCTTAGTGTTCTGAATAATATGCTTTTAGGAGGTATGACTGTGGAAAGTCATCGTCTTGTAGTAGCAAAGAATGTCTTAATAACTCTCCAAACATTATCGCTATTAAAATACCTTTTTGTTTTCAGGAGGAACACTCAACGAATTCATATGTAGTTAGAACAAGTTACTATATTGCTCTTCAGCTTTGAAAGGGTTGTGCGATTTCACTGAGTTTCGTGGAAACTTGACAACAGCAGTGCTAGACTTCTTGGTGTGCCGGTACCCAGGAAAAGCCATTAGCTGCCCCAAGGGTCCCGGGTTCCGCGCAAGTGTCACTCCGCGCAAGTGTTCCAACCCCGCCAGTCAGTGAGGTGGCGGCCGGGGCCTAGAGTGTGACGTAGACACGGCCTGTTGTGAAGCCTTGTCTTCTAGGTGGTGTTGGTTGGAGGCCCGGGGCGCTGGCAAAACAAAATGAAGCTCCCCTCCCTGTCCACTTGGAAATACATGTTACTAAGGGGGGGGGGGATTAACTTTCGAGATTTGGAGGCCACAGAACGAGATGCCAGGGGAGGAAAAAAAAACCTGCTTTCGAGGTATTTGGAGCCCGCCCCCCCTCCCAAGACAGGAGGCCCGGGGCGGTCCTTCCCCTTCGCGTCCCCCTTACTCCGCCAATGGTTGTATGTATCAATGTGTTCATTTATAAATGTATCCATGCTTTGTGGGAATCACCGTTTATGTCATAAATGAGAGCGTAGTGTTTCTGTCCCGTAGATAATTTTCAGTATCAGGAAGACTCTTGATTATATGAATAATTTATATTCACACATTATTGTCACATTTCTTAATCTAACCGAGGTATTTCCACTTTTGGTGCTCTAGTTTAATTTAAGCCTTTGGAATGACGTACAAATTAAAACCTGTGCCGCTCCCAAAAATGTTCCACCCTGTGCGTTGGCCCTCTCCTGGTGGTGTCTTAATTACCGTGGCGGTCCCTGCTGGGCTGTGGCGAGAAGTGGCACGCAGAGGCAGAGCGCGTAATTTCCGGGCCTCCAGCACGCAGGAGGGCTTCCTGCGCGCACGCTCTCCCACGCGCTGCCGCGTGCTCGTTACGAGGCACAAACCGCGCCACACGTTATCGCTCTACCGGTGCCCTAAGTATTAGTTTCGCTTTTCTTTATAATTGACACGTTATTCTGATCAGCAGGACATCAGATTACGTTTCTCTACACTTACGGGGTGGTAGATAAATTTTGTTACTTGGGTAGTAAAATAACATGCGATGGTCGCAGTACAGAAGATATAAAATGCAGAATGGCAATGGGAAGAAAAACATTTTTGAAAAAGAGAAATTTGCTAACATCGAATATTAATTTAAGGGTAAGGAAGTCTTTTCTGAAGGCATTTGTGTGGAGTGTTGCCTTGTACGGGTGTGAAACATGGACTATAAGCTGTGCGGACAGAAAGAGGATAGAGGCTTTTGAAATGTGGCGCTACAGAAGAATGCTGAAGATTAGGTGGGTAGATCGCATAACTAATGAAGAGGTACTGAACAGAATTGGTGAGAAAAGGAATTTTTGGCATACCTTGACTAAAAGAAGGGATCGCTTGGTAGGACACATTCTTAGACATAAAGGAATTGTGAATTTAGCATTGGAGGGAAGTGTGTGGGGTAAAAACCGCAGAGGGATACCACGAGACGCGTATAGTAAACAGATTCAGATGGATGTAGGTTGCCGTTCTTATGAGGAGACGATGAGGCTTGCTCAGTATAGGGTATTGTGGAGAGCTGCATCAAACCAGTCTCCGGACTGAAGACCATAACAACAACACCAGGTCGTACAAAAATTATCCTTTAACATAAATAATAAATCTGCAATAGGACATACATAGGGTAAGGGCCCCAAATATCGTCTACCATAATTTTTTCCCTGTTTGTCAGCCTCATGGTTTGTCAAATCAGACTTTAAACTACATGAATATTACTAGAAACTATGCCCCTGTGGTTACCATAGGTCAAACTGCTTCTAAAGCAATAACGCTTTGAGTTATTTACGGAAACTCAGAAATTGTTGAAAGGAACATTTCCGAGAGTGGGTTCCTAATACCGCCTATCCCTGTTACTATTATCGCCCATCCAGCGAAATCAGGAGCACCTAGAAATTGAAGGTGATAGTGGTCTTCTCATTGTTAACTGGGAACAATTACTTTTCACAACACAAATACAACCACTTTCGACCTGCCGTGTTTTAGAAAAGGGATGGGGCAAATTGTTCCATAAGGCAAGTTGAAGTGCCATGTGCCTTATATCGAGTCAAACCATAGAAATTCTTTTCCATTTCCATACAGTGCTCAACCAGCTCTTTCTCTACCTCAGGCGTCAGCACAAGTTTCCTTCCAAGTGTCTCTCTTGCAACTGTAGTTTCTTGTTCATTGTCCCCTTTTACATATATTTTAATTTATTCTGCAATATTTGATATGGATAATTCAATCGTCTTTGACGCTCTCAGCGTTCCCATTTGTTTTTCCTGGACAACCCGACATGAAGCCTCAAGATTTGATGTGCACCAAGACTGAATCTACCTCTTTTCCCTTGGCAGCTTGTATACGTGCATTAGAACAATGAGGAGCTGACATTTTTTTTCCCCTTGGGGCGTTGTGTTGCCGAAGTGTTATCATCATTATACTTCTACAGGGGAAGGTAAAGGTAAAAGGGTTTATTCTTTATTTATTTTTGTCAGTTCAGGGTTGGGAACTCAGATTTGGGTCCTTTATCCCGCTGTGGTGGTGACTTCCTGCTTCTAGGTGCCATTAAGGAGCATCAAAAACTATCGCTTGTGCCATCTCCTCCGAACTACCGTTCCCACTGTGTCGAGTTGTCATATGAATACTCGGAGGTCGTCTAGTTTGGCAAAGGTTTTGAGTACCTTAATCTTAATTTTGGTGTGAAAATGAAATAATTTTTAAAATACAAGTTTGGAATTACTGCGAGATAGATTAGTCAACAAAATAGGCGCTTCCAATGTCTGCTAGGGGCGATATTAGGATTCAGTTGATGGGCTATATTGGGAACGCAGTTCCGTTAGCGTAAACGCTCAGATGACAATACTTCAAAGCACCTTTTCTTGTTGTTATTTTACATGCCTACGAGTGGTATAAACGAGACTATTATACATAAACACTTACCTGATATTTCCCTCGATTCATTGCGTGCAGTAAAAACGTTTGACACGATCTCAAACATTTCAGATCTGTACTGTTTGTGCTATCCCTCTCAGGAAGCTCGCAACTAGTGACGGGTGTGGCAAAATCACAGAAGCTCAAGGTTACAACAGAAACAGACAGACGGGTTGCTTAGCAGCTTGGAAACACGAGTAGGCGATATTAGGCGCAGGGGTGGTATTTGGGACACCTACTCTACTGTGTGGGGAAAAATATCAGACGTACAAATATGATAAACAAAACGGACCTAAGAAACTGTATAGTCCAAAATTTTGCTGGCTGCCGGCCGCAGTTGCCGAGCGGTCGGCGGCGCGCCAGTCAGAGACTGCACGGCCGCTACGGTCGTGGGTTCAAGTACTCCCCTCAGGCTAGTTCATAAGTAGTTTGTAAATTCAGGGACTGATGACCCCGCAGTTAAGTCCCTGAAGCTTAACAAACATTTGAACATCTGATTTTTGCTGGTTGGAAAGCTATTCCATTAGTTTTTCCGAAGAAAACCTCACGGAACATGTTTGTGTACTTATCAAATATGTACAGTAAGGACCCTTCTGTGTCAGCAATAGGTCCTCTCGCCGCGCAAAATAGTAATGAAGCTGTTTTTAGAGCAGGATCTCTGTTGTTTAGGTTCTCCTCCGATGAAGCGTAGTTATCTTTAAAGGGCTGTGATAAATGTTTGAATCGCGAGTTTGGGTTTTTTGTGTCCTTTTCCTATTTGAGGTACGATCATGGGGTAGATTAGATTTGTTTTGCTTTTAACTCGGACTAACGCCCATTTGCACGGTCTTAATTTCCGACTTACTGTGGCTGTGTCACACTATACAAGCAAAGTTTGAACCACGAACCGGAGCTGGCGTTCAGGCAAATCATGCGGATCTATTAATTATTTTGCAGATGATGTCAGTTAGGCTGAAATTAATGTTATCAGCACCATTTTGATGTGCACTGTGAGGTTTTATTCCGATGTTAGCATGAAAAATAGCCCGTCAGTTCTATCGTTTGAAGTTGTATGAATCAGTTGCAACCTTGCATGAGGGTTGTAAATCGATAAAGACTAAACGATTGTTTTCATCAGATAACCATTATCCGTTGTTGAGATAGAAATGTTTGATGTCCAACTAATTGTTGAAACTCGTTGGATGACCATACAGTGGCAAACTTTAAAAGTTGATAATATTTTGTCAGTAATTATTGTTTTGTTGTTTATACTTTAACTGCAGTAAGCTTTTAAGTTCAAATGTTTGGTAAAACTATGGGACCAAGCTAATGTGGTCATTAGACCTGAAACTTACAAACTACTTAAACTAATTTATGCTAAGGGCAAGAAACACACACACACACACACACACACACACACACACACACACACACACATGGACGAGCGAGGTAGGACTCGAACCTCCGACGGGGAGCAGACGCCTACTTTGCAGCAAGGCGCCTAAGAGCGTATGCTACTCCCGCGCGGCAAGTTTTTAAGTAAATATAGTAAAATAAGCATAAGAACGGTGTTTATTTAATGTTTCGTAAAAGGTTTTTGAAGGCCTTCTAGTTTAACCTTTGTCGACGAAGAGAAATAATCATCGGCCGTGTAGTAAAAGTTGGGAACCGGTATGAGAAATGTTCTTAGTACAACACAACAAAAGGCGATTATGACCTACTCAAATACGTAAAGGTGAAGCAGCAGCATCTCGACTTATCTGGCAGTCCGAAAAGCATTTAAATACAAGAATCGTGACTTTCGCCCTTTCCTATAACCCTGATTTCGCAATTGTAGTGAGCTCTCGTGGAGGGTGTGTCTGTAACAGCAAGTGTCCGTCAGTAGGGGATGGATGCATCCCAATCTTCGATGTCACGTGGGAAATGCCATTTTGGATGACATTATGGCATGTGGCACGTAGTAGGATATGACGTTATGTACTGTGTTACTCTAAATGTTAGCTTATATTTTAAAATTTTCAAGATAAAAGTTTTCGAGACTGCCGTATAAGTCAGTATCTTTGATCGGCCAGGGCGTATTGGCCATCGTTGCGCTGTAGTAGGAGCATTTTTCGTTGTGGTATGTCATAATATAATATAATCCGGTAGTAATGCGGGGAGGGCCGTTTCGTTTCTGACGTCCCAGCACGCCTGGTATCACCTCCGCATATCTCCCGCGAGCGCCGTGTGCTATCATAGCTTAAAAGAAATCTGGCTTTCTGATTGCTAAATCTTAACATTGCTTTCGACAGTAGCCCGTCTTTCCATTTTCATTGTCCATATTTGAACCATCTTAAAATCTTTATCTCCCCTAACCCATAAAATACACACCTAAAGAATAACAGACGACATAATTTTTGCAATAAAAGTTATTTTGGTTGCACAGTTGAAATTAAATATTAATAAAGCTATTTGACCAAACTACTGTGGTCATTAGTCCCTAGTCTTACAAACTAGTTGAACTTACTTACACTAAGGGCAACACATACACCCATGCCCAAGGAGGGCTCGAACCTCCAGCGGGAGCGGCCATCCAGACCGTAGCATGATGCCTTAGACCACGCGGCTGGTTGCACAGTATTTTATTATTCTTCAGTGATGCGTTTCACCTTTACCAGAGCATCATAAGATTATCTGCGTGACAGATGTTACACAAGTATTCTGAAACAGAATTGCAAAAGGCGGCGAGATAATTATTTTATGGTTAGCAGATTGTATTAAAAGGCAAAAACATCACACAAGGCACTCCCCGTGCCGGACAGAGTACATTGGTTTGCGGTATTTGAACGTTTTCTGCATTTCTGAATGCTTTCTTTCAATTTTTTTTTCCGTACCCATAAAAACGTTCGAACAAGAATTAGAGAAGGAACAGACGCGGTAACACACACACACACACACACACACACACACACACACACACACACAATGTGCGGCTCCGTAGCACATTGGTAGAGTGCCAGACTACAATCCAAGGGTCGCGGGTTCGATCCCTGCCAGGTCCTGGGATTTTTATCTGTCACTTTCCACTTCTTTCACCTCTGGCAATATTGCTCATGTGAAAAATACCGAGTAGCACCGTGGTTCGGAACCCACGTTAAACTGTAGGTCCCCCTAAAACTGGCTGGGTAAGACAGTTCGAAGGTCGGAGGAAGGCAACGGCATACCACCTCCAAACAGGACCATGCCTGGTAAAGCACTGTGGTGTTCAAATCAATCTTCGGATTGTTGACTGACTGTGCCCATTTTAACAATTTTCAATCACGATCAATAGGCGGGCGTGGGGTGGCGGGGTGCTGCTGCGCCGGAGTGTAGGGAATAACTAAGGGAGTGTGGGTACCCACTGACGTAGGAAGTCTGCGTAAAGGACAGGATGACAGATGGGATCCAGCTTTTTTAATAGGAATATAATGAGACCATAAAGCAGACTAAAAGTTCTTTGATTGTTTGTGTAGATACTTATAAAAGGAATTATAATACGAGGTATGTCCACAAAGTAAGTTCCGTTTGGTTATATAAAGCAAACGTGAACAGATACAGAAAATATTATTGTATAAAAATCTGCAACTGTTCAACTACTTTTCTACATAACCTCCGAAATTTTGTAGGCACTTGTCATAGTGTGGGACAAATTTTTGTGTGCCTTTTTCATAGAAGGTTGCCGCCTGTGTATTCAACCAAGTGGCAAACATGTTCTTTCAGCTCATCAGCGTTGACCACCAACGACAGATTTTAGGTGTAAGAAGAGATGAAAGGAGTCTTCTTCTTCCCTTCACGTTGCTGCCCGACCTCACAAGGCGAATGTGACCAAACAACTCTTACGGGAACTTCACTGGGACGTGTTTGATCATCCTCCGTACAGTCTCGCTCCTAGCGACTTTCTTCTTAGACCTAAAACCTGCCCATGGTGGTCAACACTTCAGCGATGATGTGCTGAAAGAACATGTTACCACATGGTTGAATACACAGGCGGCAACCTTCTACGAAGAAGGCATGCAGAGACTTCTGCCACCCTATGACAAATGCCTACAAAATTTCGGAAGCTATGTAGAAAAGTAGTTTAATAGTTGTATATTTTTGTACAATAAATATTTTTTCTGTATCTGTACAAGTTTGTTTTATATAACCAAACGGAACTTACTTTGTGGACATACGTCGTATCTTAATTGAAGAGGGTTGTCATGATATCTAGAATAGTTTGAGCTTTCCATGCGAACTGTTCATTTAAAAGGTGTAAGTGACCAAAGTAAGGGGGCTTTGCTACCCTAAAATTGTCCCAGTATATGTAACTTCCTTCCCTTCTGCGCAGTATGTGGAATTTACATATTGTCAAAGGTAGGCCGTTCATGTTCGGAGTCCTCAGTATGTTCCGCAGAAGAATATTTTTGAGATGCTCCTTTTTTGTAATTAGTGCCGTTCCGATGTAACCTCACCGTGCACACAACCACTCAAACGGGGCGCATCACTGTAAAACATCTTTTTACTGTGTACAACATGAGTATCTACTTCACCACACTGTACAGAACATAATCTTGTTTATAACTGTAGTTACTTATGGATTTTTTCCCTTTTAAATAAAGGCCCATGCGCAAAACTGCGCCGAACTATATTCTGAGAGCCTGTTTCCATATTCTGGGAACAAAATGAGACAAAAACGACGAAAAAGTAGCTTTGGGGCTCCGTTTGTCCCTTGTGTCGCACAGATCAGAGTAAGTTCGCTAGGATCCCGCCGTTGCACGCCACCAGAGCACAGAGGTTAAAACAGTTAGCGGCCGCAAATCTGGCCCCCTCTCCCCGCCGCGCCGGTGCGGCGTGGGTTTGACAATTTACGGCGTGCGGTCTGGGCGCGCGCTGACATATTGGACCTGTATTGGGAACGACAGCGCCCCTAATGCTGCTCGCCAAACACGCCATTTAATTAGCCCCTTGTTGGCGACATATCATCAGCGTTTTTTTTCTGAACAATTTCCAACGCAAATTGCTTCGTTGCTACCTGAACAGGAAACACAAACAGAGCTAATGAAATTCAGAATATGGCACAGATTTCGACCCTTATTGGCCTTTGTCCCATAATAATAGTCGCTTACCTGTGAATTTAAATTTAAAAAATCTTCTACAGGTAATACCATTATAGAAAGGAGCTAAAGAACATGTTGTTATGGTCTTCAGACCGGAGACTGGTTTGATGCAGCTCTCCACCCTACTCTATCCTGAGCAAGCCTTTTCATCTTCTCGTAAGAACGACAACCCATATCCACTTGAATCTGCTTACTATACGCGTCTCTTGGTCTCCCTCTACGATTTTTACCCCACACACTTCCCTCCAGTGCTAAATTTACGATTCCTCGATGTCTAAGAATGTGTCCTACCAAGCGATCCCTTCTTTTGGTCAGGGTATGCCAAAAATTCCTTTTCTCACCAATTCTGTTCAGTACCTCTTCATTAGTTATGCGATCCACCCACCTATCCACTTCCTGTCCGCACTGCTTATCGTCCATGTTTCACTCCCGTACAAGGCAACACTCCACACAAATGCCTTCAGAAAAGACTTCCTTACACTGAAATTAATATTCGATGTTAGCAAATTTCTCTTTTTCAAAAATGCTTTTCTTCCCATTACCATTCTGCATTTTATATCCTCTGTACTGCGACCATCGCATGTTATTTTACTACCCAAGTAACAAAACTCATCTACCACCTGTATTGTTTCGTTACCTAATCTAATTCCTTCAGCATCACCTGATTTTCTAAGACCGCATTCCATTATTTTTGTTTTGCTCATGTTAATGTTCATTTTATACGCTCTCTTCAACACAGTGTCCATGCCATTCAACTGCTCTTCCAGATCCTTTGCTGTCTCTGACAGAATTACAATGTCATCAGCAAAACGCAATGTTTTTATTTCTTCCCCCTGAACTTTAATCCCTATTCCAAATTTGATCTCGATATACAAATTGAATAGCATCGGAGAAAGGCTACAACCCTGTCTTACTCCCTTCCCAACTGATGCTTCCCTTTCATGCCCTTCGAGTTTACTAACTGCGGTCTGGCTTTTGTACAAGTTTTAAATAACTGTCCTTTCCCTGTATTTTACCCCTGATGACTTCAGAATTTGAAAGAGTGTATTCCAGTCAACATTGTCAAACGCTTTCTCCAAATCTACAAAAGCTAAAATGTAGGTTTGTCTTTCCTTAATCTATCTTCTAAGATAAGACGTAAAGTGAGTGTTGCCTCCCGGGTTCCTACGTTCCTCCTCAATCCAAACTGATCTTCCCCGAGGTCAGCTTCTACCAGCTTTTCCATTCTCCTGTAGATAATTAGTGTTAACTAAAGAACATATCCATGCAAAATAAGAGACAAATAGATTGCACTGCCTGAATAATTTAGTGTCCAGGAACAGAGCATTGTGCCAGTGTTCCCAACTCTAGCGTTCTGTGGAGCTTCGCTTGGTATTTACATCGGAAAACAGAAGCAATGTGGTATTTAGGGGATAATACGTGTCCAGATTCATTGCAACGTAACTATTCGCATAATTGCTTTCGAAAATGATTATTCCAGCACGTCAAAACGGTTGAAATATAAGAACTCGACGTCGGTAGGATTACTACAACGACGAGCGTTTTATATCTGCTTGGGTTGCACGTAAATGACGCGTGTTAGAATCTGAGCGGGCTGGTTTTCTTTCAATTATTATTTAGACCTATGCAGGTAATACTTTAAAACTTAATTCGTTACAAATTGTGCAGTTCGGGGGCTTTTTTAATTCCACATTCTTTCAAAAGTTTCAGTTTCACAACAAACTAACCTTTAAACAAATAGACAAGTGTATATAGTGAAAATATTGAAAATTTATGTGTTTATTTGTAATTACTTCGGCCGTCACCAGGTGTCAATAGTTTTCAGCTGAGAGAATCGTAGCAGCTGAGAGGTTTATTTTTCTAAGTCCTTACGCGCGATCGACTATCACCACCTTGATGGAAGGCCGCGGCGCTCTCGTGTGACGTCAGAGTAGGTTGCGCGCGCATAGCTGACTGGGTAGCCGCTGGGGCACGGCCCACTATGTCGGAAGCAGCGAGCCAGTCAGCTATGCGCGCGCAACCTACTCTGCCTGACGTCACACGAGAGCGCCGCGGCCTTCTCTGTGAGTGGTGGTGGATTGACGCGGGCGAATAAATATCGTAAGCGTAAAGTGTGCTACATCTTTGACTGTCCGAGCGATTGGATTGTCGGTCGCGCGCGAAGAGTCTAGTTTTAAACAGTAGCAGTTTGAGGGTGTTGCTGAGAGCGGTCGGATCTAGCTGACTACGGCAGTGGCGCGAAATGGTTATTATTGAAACTGATGCAGCTAATCTAACAGTGAATCATATTGATCAGCCACGCTAAAGTATCGTGTATCTTTACAGATTGTGGGAATGTGTATTTCTGTTAAAGTGTTCGCTAACGTGTTATTGAGAGAAACAGTCAACCGCGCCACGACGGTAACGGCTTTATATATGGATTGGATCTAAATCAAAACTATCCGGCCAATGTGGTACTGTGATCTCGCAAAATATAAACTTTCGTCGCTACCGTGACATCAAGATTATCGGGCAACCGCGTCGCGATCGGACGTGTCGAAGAGTCAAAATTGCTGCAATTGATGCTGGACTGCACGTGAACATGATATTGGATCAGCATATAGTGTAATACCTCAAGATCGTACTTATTCAGGAACTGGACTGATTGGCAATCATTCGCATTGTGTACTATTGATTTAGAAAAATGAGCGAACCTTCAACCTAACTGTTGTTATCTTTGTTTTGCTTCAGTGCAACCAAATCTTATTGCATGATTTTCTTCAATATACTGGGTCAAAGTAGAATTAACTTGCATTAATTAATGGCAAGCCTTTAACGACGATATGGCATCAGGGTTAAGTGCATAGTTTGGAATTGGAGTGCATTAACGGCTCAGGGAAATAATTGTAGGCAGGCACACGGTCAAATCCAACTAAATATCGACCCACAATTATTTAACGATCGTAATCAAAACTACATTTCATAACGAATTATATACCCCGAGAGCGTTACAATGCGCCTTCATGTATCTGTTGATTCCACTTTAATGTTAGTTCCTCAACTACGGTGTCGTTATTAATGTGTTACTCCAACAAGAAGAGATCGGTAGTTACTTGGCAGCCAGCGCCGTTCGTTTAGCACGTTGGTACGGACGGCTATCAGACCTCTTTAATAATAATAATAATAATAATAATAATAATAATAATAATAAAACGAGCCGAGAATTCGTCGATCAAAGTACAGAATATGAGAAAGAAACCTCCCTATTTGGCAATAAATATTAACAGATTTGGAAAAATAGCCAATAAATGAATAAAGTCGATTTCGGCAATGAAGTTGCATTAAATTTTTAGGGGTTTGTAAAGAAGAAGAAGAAAAAAAAAAAAGCGACATCGAAGTTAGAGAGAAAATTTGCCGGAAAACGCACATATCGTTTGGCCAAAACAACATCGACTTTACCAAAAAATTACACGAACTGTGTGCCGAATTTAGCATTATTATGCCTAATTTGGTATAATAACGTCGGATTTAACAGAAGAAAATCATATTTGACTAAAATAACAACTTTCTCAAAAATTACAAAAATCCGCATATACCAATCAGCTAACACTTTTTTTTAGATGGAAAGTATAGGTTGAAGTGATTAAAAATAAATACCTCCATTTTAAATACTTTTATTATGACCATTTTGTGTTTGTTTAAACATTTGACTGTTATGGAATCTTTTGAATGAATATAGAACGTAGAAAAGCTTAGAATTGCACAATTTGTAGTGATTTACGGTTTAAAATATTACCTGTACACGTCTAAATAATAATGAAAGGAAAAAATACTCCAATCGGATTAGAACAGGCGTTCTTTCCTAAGTTCGTGAACCATCAGTCTATCCACTAAGCTACGGTAGCAGAGGTGAAACGATTGGGTTGTAGTAGTTCTACTGACGTAGAGATGTTATATTTGAACCGTTTCGACGTGCTCGAATAATATTTTTCAAAAGAAATGATACGATGAGCTAAGATGCAATGAATCTCGACATATACAGTGATGTAACTATTATGTTGCTTCTATTTTCCTATGTAAGCACCGAGATGAAGTTCAAATGAGCGCTAGAGTTGGGAACGCTGGCGTGCGCAATGCTCTGTTGGTGGATTCTAAATTATTCCGGCCAGGCAGTTTAGTACATAAATAATAAATGCGCATCCACTCTGCATACTACAACAGGCGCCATTAGTGAGAGCAGTCTTACAGTGATTCAGTAAAGACTGTTGATCTAATTGCTTTTGCCTCTCCTCCGTTAAAAGAAGCAACAATGAATTCTCTGAACGAAGGTAACAATACACTGACTTAGGAAATGTCATAGGATAGTGGGGCAGCGATGACGTAGATGTGTTATTTGCGCACGACACGCCCCATGTGCCAGAAACGTGATGTGTGAGTGTTCCTTGTGACTTGCAACGACGTCGCCAACAGACACCGTGTGAACTGGGCAAGTTGCTTTCGGCATTGGTGCAGGAAATTCAGCTTTAGACACCCCGTTTACATGGGCTCCCAAAACCGGATTTCGTAAACCGATTTCCCAATGCCGCTTCTGGTTGGTCATGTAAACACTCCAAAATCGATTCTGGAAATCCGCTTCTCTAAAGCGGTTTTCCAGTTCCACAATGGATTTTCGTGACCATGTAAACGCAACCGTTTTTGAAGCGTTCTTTGCTTGTCAGATTGTGTTTTCCTGTTAAGAATTTGCGGCACATATGGAAAGAGTGATATTTTCTAATGTGAAATAAAAGTATAAATATAGACTGAACATAAATCTGTGTATTTAAATAAAGAGAGATAGCGATTGTGCTGACTAAATAAGGAACTGAATCAGCTGTTTTTCAGCCGCCATGTAAACTCGGCTAGGAAATCCAATTCAGGCTATGCCATGTAAACACGACAGGCAAAAACGGTTTACGAAAATCGGTTTTCGTCTTCCGGAAGATGTGTTGCATGTAAACGTAGTGAGACACTCAGCCGTGGCCAAAGCGTGTCGATAATGCTTCGATGAGGGTGTAACAGTCGACCAGCCACCCTCCGTGGCCGCTACATTTGAGACGGGCCGGCAGGAGTGACAGAAATCACAGCTCTGGTCAGCACATGATGTGCTAGACAGCCACCCCAGTGCAGTGGACGCTAAATACCGAGAGTGCCGCAAGCTCTGCTCGTACCATATCTGTTGTCACTTGTAACAGTAGTCTCTGTGGTCTCTGCTTTGCAGACGACATGTTGAAATGCAAATCGTGGCAATATACCATTTTAAGGCGCTAGTACATTGAAGATTCATCACAACGCTTAACTTTACTTCATTAAATGTCAGTGAACAACAAATATTAATCATTGATGCAATAAGGATGAAACCCAAATCAGGACATATCTACATATACATCCATACTCCACAAGACACCCGACGGTGTGTGGCGGAGGGTACCCTGATACCACTATCGGTTCTCCTTCCTGTTTCAGTCACGTATTGCTTGCGGAAAGAAAGATTTCGGTGTGCCTCTGTGTGGGCTCTAATCTCTCTGATTTTATCCTCATGATCTCTTCGCGAGTTATACGTAGGAGGGAGCAATATACTGCTAGACTCCTCGGTAAGGGTATGTTCTCGAAACTTCGACAAAATCCCGTACCGTGCGACAGAGCGTCTCTCCTGCAGAGTCTTCCACTGGAGTTTATCGATCATCACCGTAACGTTTTCACGATTACCAAATAATCCTGTAACGAAGCGCGCTGCTCTCCGTTGGATTTTCTCTACTTCCTCTATGAACCCCACCTGGTTCAGATCCCACACCGGTGAGCAGTATCCAAGCAGTGGGCGAACGAGTGTACTGTAACCTACTTCGTTTTCGGACTGCATTTCCTTAGCATTCTTCCAATGAATCAAAGTCTGGCATTTGCTTTACCGACGATTGATTTTATATGGCCGTTCCATTTTAAATCACTCCTAATGCCTACTCCTAGATAATTTATGGATTCTGTATGAATAAGAAATACAGCCACAGCGGATACAAATCCAGTGTAGTCTAGTGGTTAACGGTATGAGGTCACAGTCTATACAAAGGAAAATTTTTGATTCGTGTTCTGTGAGAACTGAATTTGTTTTTCGTTCGTAATAGAACCTGGGACGATAATCTTGATGTAGTACAAGTTTGTTACACACTATTTGGCAGTTTTTAATACTTTGCGATATGCGAGAGTATTATTATGCAGGAGCCTAACAGTATAACTTAAATTTGTGCATTTGAAACGAGTGGGAATAATATTTACAGACTTTTTTTCACAAAGACGTCGCTGGAGATATATTTCAGAATATATGGCGATTTTCGAGTTTGTATTTAGGTAGGAACCTAAGAACTGTAATGGTGGAAACGACGCACTTCTGACACAAAACGTAAACACGCCTAACTGTATGTTTTGTGTCTCGTTTCCGCCTGGCCGGCCGCGGTGGCCGAGGTGACTGAGGCGCTCCAGTCACGGTCAGCACGGCCACTACGGTCGGGGGTTCGAATCCCCCCTCGGGCATGGATATTTGTGCCGTCCTAGTTCGTAAGTAGTTTGTAAGTTTAGGGACTGATGACCCCGTAGTTAACTCTCATAAGCTTAACAAACATTTGAACATTTGTTTCCGCCGGTTGTCGTAGGTGTCGGTGGCCGAGTAGAAAGAGACCGACACAGGAATAAAGGATGCACGCATGTGCAGCTACGGAGGTGACCCAGCCAGTGGGACAGCAGAAACTGGAAACACTAAGCTAGATAGTATAAGAGATATATTTCAAGAAAAATTACAGTACTTAACTTGGAGAGCAGCAGACTAGTAGAATGTTGATACATAGTTTAGATAGAGGCCTGCCTACTCATGATTCCTAGTGCCTATCCGATAGCCAAGTCTTAACGTTGCCTATCTGATTCCCAATTGAACGATGTCGTTAACCGGGGGCCACGAGCGGACTTGCACTAGAGGGCGCTCGTGGCTGACGTCGTAAGAACGCCGCGCCGTGCGTGCATGGCGGCGCGCGGCGAAAGTAGGTGGCGCGCACTTCATACTAGTGCGACACCACAGTATGATTCCAAGAGGTGCGGCCGTCACACGAGCTATTTCGAGCCAAGTTTGCTCGTCACACAGCTCAGAGGCTTACAAAGGCTGATGACTCGACATGTTTCGCGCTCTGAAGATGCGAATACAGAGTGAGTATGTGTGCGTGAGTGAAGTTGTTTGGAGACCACAGTTATACAAGGAATGCACGCATCGCTCGCCAACACAACACCCCCACCCTTTTGGCGCAGTGAAAACAGCGGCGCGTCCAACTCCAGGAATGCCGGCACTTTGATGTCGCCGCGCGGCATAGTTGTCGGGAGTAGTGGGGCGGCGCGTGAACTTTGTGTGACTGCAGCGCGGAAATAAACGCGCCCGCACCAGGCCTTTGAGCCGCGAGCGCTTGCGCGGGGGTCGGCCGGACGCAACATTTCCTCTCTGGCGACTCGAAAGTAAGGTACGACTAGCGCCACCCGATTCATCAACTCCGCGATTCATTATTTAAAAGTTTGTATAGTCTGTGGGACTTAACTACGGGGTCATCAGTCCCTAAACTTACAAACTACTTACGAACTAGCTAATGCTACGGACGGCACAAATATCCATGCCCGAGGTGGGATTCGAACCCCCGATCGTAGTGGCCGTGCAGACTGTGACTGACGCGCCGCAGTCCTATGGGCCACCGCGGCCGGCGATTGATTATTCACGTAGGACATCCGGGATTTCCGGGAACGGAACTCTCCTCCAAAAGTGTGTGTGTGTGTGTGTGTGTGTGTGTGTGTGTGTGTGTGTGTGTCTTTGAAAGGGGGAAGGGGGTATGGTGGAGTAGACTCACTGAGATAGATACACTGATTCAACACATGTCATGGGATAGTGACGTACAGACGGCGCAGGTGCTTTGTTTACGCATCACTCTCCACCTTGTGCCAACTAGACGTGCGCTCACCTTAGTTCGCGCCTCTGCCGCGAACTAGTTAGTTCTTTTAGTTCATACACTCCCCCAGTGACGGCTGAGCGGCGTGGTCTGCGCATACAGCTACACCTAGCTGCTTCATGCGCTTGCTGCTTGAGCCGTAACGATATCACGCAAACCAAAAGAAACAGTTTGTGGATAATTTCTCGCGTTTAAGTTAGAGTTATCTCTATATCTTGTCATTATAGAATTTATTAGTCAGATATTGCAGAATGCAGACTACTTCAAAACAGAAATTTTGTAGCGCTGAACTATGCAATCTAGCAGGCAGACGCTAACCTCGAAATGGCTCTCTTCAGCAGAAGGCAAACACATGATTTTTAATTTTGCTGCCCGTCCTCTCGCTATTGCCCGTCGGTCTTCGGAAAAGAATCCAACGAACTAAGAAGCGAGATACGTTTGGCATAATAGTTCGCGACCGGTAACGCATGTTTTGGTTCGAGACCGATTGCACATATTTTAGTTCGCGAACGATCGCGCATGTTTTAGTTCGCGACCGGTAGCTCTCCTTTAATTCTCAGCTCGGCCGCAAAGTAGGTAGCTCTTTTTAGTTGGTTCGCTCTTTTGGGTTTTGCTTCCGCTACTAAAAGAGATCTTTCTTTTGTTATGACAGCTTTTTTATATAATGATCAGTGTTGCCCAAGCGAGTATTTTTGGGCAATGTCCATGAAACTACAGCTAAGCTGCATCTCAGCTCGAAATGACGGTAACTGGCAGAAGGGAATCACGCGATTCTGTGCGCTCTCGCGTCCTCTCGCTGTTCCTCGTCAGTCTTCGGAAAAGGAGCGGACGAACTAAGAGGCGAGGGATCTGCGAACTAGTTCGCGTAGTTCACCTGTGGGTTCGCTCTTCCGAACTAGTTCGTTCGCGAACTACACAAGACTAGCGTCAACTACAGTTGAGTAGGGAATGGGAGACGCGTTTGTGGAATTGATTTGCGTCACGACGAACACCCCCCACGAGTCGTTCGGCCGGTAACCGAGAACATGATTGTCTGTGTGAAGTCCAATTCCTTGCACCACAGCCGAAATCGAAATTGCTATTCGTCAGGTGTGGCCTACATACTCCATTGGAACGACTCATGGGGTGCTGCGCGTGACACAAATAGCTTCCACATCCGCATCTCATGTCCCCCATACCTTACCCAACAATAGTTGGCACAGGGGGAGTGTGATGCGCAAACAAAGCACCTGCGCCGTCTGTAGCCCACTATGACACGACTTGTTGAGTATCTCAGTGAGTCTACTCCAGCACACACCCCTCCACCTCTACGCACACACTCACACACTTTTGGAGGAGTGTCCCCCTTTTGAGATGATAGTTTTCTTGAAGGGTGAGAAGGTGTCTTTAGGGTGTCTTTTGTTGTTTAATGTTATTCTTTTTATGCCCATGTTCAAATGTTTGTAAATCTAACGGACCTCATTGCTTGGTGATTAGTCTGTAGCTTACAAAATGCTTAGACTAAGGTAAACTAACCTAAGGACCACACAAACACAGATGCCCCAGGGGGAACTCAAACTACTGACGGCGAACGAGCACGCGCACCGCAGCACGGCGCCCTAGTGCTTACGGCTAATCCGCCGCAGCAAAGTTCGTGTGTCTGGTGTCGACTTTATGTTTGCAACACTCACAAACCACACGAAAAACTGTTGGAGAGACAAAAACAACATAGTGACCCTGCTGAAGTGTTAAATAAACCGAAATGCATTTTTATAAAATAATAATAACAACAATAAATAAATAAGATGAAGAACCGTCTAACGTGCAAAGTTTACGAAGTTTAGAAAAAGTTAAGTGAACTGACAAGGATTACAGTGCGCGCTGGAGCTGCATGCTGCGAATCGAAAAGTACAAATCTGTGTATCATTTACATGACCATAGAAAATGTTTTACAAATGAAAGCGAAATGCGTCTGATGTAAAATAATTGTCGTAATTGCAGTCAGCAAAAGACGAAAAGCCTCTTATAATTATTTTTAAAAGCTTCCGCGGAAGATGGCGACACAAAGAAACATAGCATGTTCAGGTTGTGTTGTTGGATAAGGGTGTGACAGTCCACAACAGACGAACTGCCGGCCGTCCACCAACACTCGGTGAATGTAACCGGTGATATCAAAGACGGTTCGTTAGTAGGGACAGAAGGGCCGACAGTGCGACAAATCACGGGAAAAATAACAAAGGACGTGCTATAGGTAGACCTCGCTGTTGACAGTTCGTAGGAACACGGGGTATGGGAGCTGCGCTGCACACAGACACCTATGTTAACACTACGTCATCGGGCACAACTGCTTGCAAAAATCGAATGTTTGTTGAGCTTAACCCGCGAGAACTCGCGCCTTTAAAAGTTACGCGATCGATCGCGTGTATAGCATTTTTCTGACAGTCAAAGAACAGTTTGTAATGTACTTAATATGTCTAACTAAGTGTTTCTAGTTGCGTTTATAAGAAAACGCAAGTATTTGACTATTTAAAATTGGTAAAATGCCGATTGTTATAAAATTACTGTGAGCGAAATGCTCACGCGCGGGTCCTCGCTAGTTAAGGGACTTCACTGCGGGGTCATCAGTCCCTAAACTTACAAACTACTTATGAACTAGCTTATACTAAAGACGGCACAAACATCCATGCCCAAGGGGAGATTCGAACCCCCGACCGTAGCGGGCGTGCAGACTGCAGACCCCTCGGCCACTGGGAACGAGCATGTCAGGGACGTCATGCAACGCAGTGCCATTAATCTTGCATTCACGACCAGGCCAGATTTGGTTGCCGCGCAGCAGACGATTTGGTGTCAGGAGTACTAGGGTCTTGTAGACTCACTTCCACGGCGTCTCACTTCAGACCGCAGAGTCAGAAGAGGCCCCAACATGGCATTAGATGCCTGTTTCATGGCATTTGCTTAGTAAGTGTAACAACTGCAGTTTTCGATCCAGTGTGATACATCGTCGTTATGTAACTTCGACCTAACTAGCAACGACAAGAAATAATTATAAAATAAATGTTAATGTAACATTTCCAGGACAATGGCAGTATGTTCTTGCGAACATTTATCTTCGCTTAAAATAATATAGGCCATATCGGCGCGGTCATTATAAATATGAATCAGTTTAGAAAATGGATTTTACGACTAACAGTGAGGACACTCCGACGCAGGTCAAAATAACGCGGAGTTAAACAGAAGGAAAAGTGTTTCTCAGTGGGCAGCTCAAATGTAACCGTCTGTCTTCCGCTGGGCGCTTCCATTTTTCTTCGGCGACGTCTTCTGTACCTGCCGGTGTCACGTTATGCATTCATCACTTTCTTATCGTTCCACCGCTGGTCATCTTTCATGCCGGCGGGAGAGACCCGTACGTCTCTCTCTCGTTGATCCCTCAACTGTGGAGTTTGAATGGCCGAAATTTTTCTCAGTTACTTTTTTTTTTCGTGGTCGGCATGGCTTTCTTCAGCTGTAGTTGTTCAACTCATTTGATGACAAAACATGCATCAGAGGGAATGGCCGAACGCTCTGACGCGCCTTACTGCGATTGTGCGGCCTTTCCCCGTCGGAGGTTCGAGTCTTCCCTCGTGTGTGTGTGTGTGTGTGTGTGTGTGTGTGTGTGTGTGTGTGTGTCCTTAGCGTAAGTTGGGTTAAGCAGTTTGTAAGTTTAGTGGTTTTGACCACTGTAGTTTTGTCCCGTAGCTTAACAAACATTTGAACATCTATGAGATAGAACGTTCCATGTAACTCCTATAAAAGATTTAAAATTTGTGTCCTTCGGTCCCGACGTTTTAGAATTTTTGATCGTTTCCGCCACGCACTTAGAGCGTACCACAGTTGCATAAGCAAACACGCCTCGCCATCTGCAAAAAACATTTAGATCGCTATGGTAACGAAGGGGACAACTTCTTACACAGAATCATTACTGGTGACGAGACATGGATCTATCATTACGAGCCGGAGAGTAAACGGCAGAGTATGGAATGGAAACATGCAAATTCGCCGTGCAAGAAAAAGTTCAAGACCCAACCGTCCGCAGGAAAACTGATGCTTACGGTTTTTTGGGATGCACGAGGTCCTGTACTGGAACATTATGGTGAAAGGGGCACAACAATAAACAGTGTACGTTACAGTAAGATGCTTACTGACAGGCTAAAGCCTGCAATTCGAAGCAAACGCCGAGGATTGCTGTCAGAAGGTGTTGTGTTGTTGCACGACAATTTCCGTCCGCATACTGCTGCCCACACTGCTGAAACGCACCAGAAATTCAAATGCGAAGTACTGGATCATCCTCCATATAGTCCCGATCTTGCCCCTTCTGACTATCACTTGTTTGGTCCACTCAAACAGGCATTAAGGGGCCGTCGATTTGACTCGGACGAAGCAGTGAAGGAAGCGGTGCATTCCTGGCTCGCAGCTCAACCGAAAACTACCTTTTATGAGGGCATAAGGAAGCTTGTAGAGCGATGGATGAAGTGCATTGAAAAGCAAGGAGATTATGTCGAAAAATGATGTTCTTGTAAGTTTCGTATTTTATTACAATAAAATTTTATAACCACTTTGCGGATAATAATTGACTTACCCTTGTACTTAGTCAATCTGAAGGTACACAATACTTTTTACACATCACTTGCATTCTCAGCTTTGTTCTGTTTTGCATCATTTACTTCCTATAAATGTTATTTTTTGCATGCTTGTTTTAAAATTGCGCTTTCTGGCAACAGGGGAATCGTCCAAATCTTTTCCTTTGCGTAAAGGATTTCTTTACCGATCGTTTGAAATGACGATGTTGAAGTCAAGAAAACAATTTTAATTTCCGCTCCAAAAGGGTCATAAGGAAACTAAATTTTGCTTCGCACATTTGCAACGTTAGTTCCTGGTATCACGCTCTCGAGTTTTTGTGCAACTGTCTTCCTCGCGTGCTACAACATTATAGACGTTCTATAATATGAAGTTAATCAACAAGACATATTCAAACATCTTTTTATATCAACACTTATCTGTTATTTTCTTCATAAATAATAGTCATTGCACCATATTAGAAAAAGGATTTTTTGCAACGGCTTTGTAGGCGTCAGTCAAAAGCGCAATTGCTGCTCTGTTCTACTCCATTGATGGAAGATATACGACTCCAACAAAATAAGCAATTTCGATAAGGACGCGCCGGCCGCGGTGGCCGAGGGGACTGAAGCGCTCCAGTCACGGTCTACACGGCTACTACGGTCGGGGGTTCGAATCCTCCCTCGGGCATGGATATTTGTGCCGTCCTTAGTCCTAGTTCATAGGTAGTTTGTAAGTTTAGGGACTGATGACCCCGTAGTTAAGTCCCATAAGCTATACAAACACTTGAGCGTTTGATAAGGACGCGGCTGTGTCTTCACACGTAAACATCAAAGCGCCGCAACGAGCTCATTTGTGCGCATGCGCCCCCAGGTCGCTACTAGCGAATTTAGCTGTGCTAGCTAGTGCGAAACGCTGTCTGCGCCGACGAAATGCTGGTAGTTCAGTGTTTGCGTCGCCAGATGGTGCGCAACGTGATCTGTTCATTAGTAGCGCAATGATGGTGCAAACTGGGCTTTCGTGAAAATAATAAGGTAATGTAAGTTTGTTGTGCTAGGATAAGGCGGCCAACCGTCCCGGATTCTGCGGGACAGTCCCGCATTTGGACTCGTTGTCCCGCATTGGGATGATCACTGAAAATGTCCCGCAAAATGGAAGAAGGTTCCCGCATTCCCGCAATTTTGAAATTGTTGGTCTAAAAGTACAAGGCGAAACTATTTGTGTACTGCACGCTATGTCATACAGCTTACAAGTGAACTTCACAATGCAACATCTACGAATAAATGACACTTTTCTTACATTAAACACGGAAAAAAAAGATACTCATCATCTATTTCAAAACGACAAATTCGCTAGCAGTGGACGTTGTGTCTGTTTTAAGCTGGTACTGCATTTCGTGATAGGATAACTTATTAAAAAAATTTGTTTTTGACATATTTTTTGTGTTTTCTTAAATACATATTAATAAGTGTGATGGAATATTTTTCGGTGCTCAAAGTGTCAAACATGATGTAATATTACCACAGTCCATATAATTTTTTTATAAGTCTGATATGTAAATACAAGATCAGCTCTCATCTTACTTCCCCAGGAATAAAAAGGTGGTGAAATTCTGAAAATGCAACAACCAAAGTGAGTGAGCGTTGCATGCAGTAAGGCACAATTAAACTCTACACTTCATCGAAATAGGAAAATGGAGTAATTCAAATGGTTTTTAAAAGTAGTTTTTATCAAATCTTAATTCGAGGTTAATGCAAAACATAATTCTTTGGGCGGAGCAAGCTACTTATCACAATGTGTGGAGTACGATGTTCTAAGAGCTAGGACGATAAAAGTAGTACAGGCAACGTAGATAATCAGAAAAACGTAATGGAGATAGCATATGTAAAAATTGTCAGACTCTAAAATTCAAAATAGGAGCATGCAAAAAATATTTATCAATTGTAAATACGTATCGAAAATTAAGAATAAAATGACACTCAGATACGTTACTGCAAAAGTAAATGAGGAGGCTTACTCTGCTCGCCTAAATTTCTTTCCTGGTTTCAGAATACTGGCACAATTAGTTCAAATGTTCAAATGTTTGTATAGCTTATGGGACTTAACTACGGGGTAATCAGTCCCTAAACTTGCAAACTACTTATGAACTACCTACAACTAAGGACGGCACAAATATCCATGCCCGAGGGGGAATCGAACCCCCGACCTTAGTGGTCGTGCAGACAGACAAATATATACAGAAGGGAAACCTCCGTAAGGGCCCGGTCCTACGCCCCGGGGTGCGGGGAGGGAGAGTTTCCAGCAGTTCCGTAAGATGTCCCATGATGGCGCTGCGGTCAGAAGCAGCTCTTTAAAGTGGCCAGAGCAGGTGGCAGATAGCGGCTGCCCTCACCACCACCTCCCCTCAAAAGCCAGCAAGCTGGACACAGCCGTGGCCTCGTGGCAGGTGGCACAAGCTCTCCCCTCAGCCTCACCTCCATGCTACCCTCTGACGTGCGAGAGGCACCCTAAGCCAGCGATCCGCCTGACACCTGCTAGCATCTTACGGAACTACCAGGGGAGCGTAGGACAGTGGTTTAGGGGAGGCTCCTTCTCTGTATATGTTACTCTGTGCCGTGACTGAAGCGCCGCAGTCCCCTCGGCCACCGCGGCCGGCGCACAATTAGTCACGTGATCTTATTCCTACTGCACATCCTGGAAATGTCCCGCATTGAGCTTTGAAAAAGTTGGTCGCCTTATGGTAGGGGGAGGCCCTGTGTTTGGCTGGAACACAGTGGCTGGCAGCCAGAGGTGGGCGTGTCGGCGCCGATTGAGAGGCGCGTGCGCGCGACGCAGATCGCGCCTGATGGATGGACGGGTGGGTGGCGGGGGCCGCGGCTGTCCGTCACCTCTGCCAGCCGCACTCTGCCTCCCATTGTCGACTCAAGCCCCTCCCCCCTCTCTCTCTCCCCCTCCCTCCCACTTGGCCACCTCACGCTTCCATTGGCTCGGGTGTAGCACGCCAACGGACGGTTCATTCACGCCTCTGTTCGGCAAACACTACTGCGGATGGCTGGGATTTGCGCAATGAACCACGTAAATGTAATTAAAAAACAGTCGCACTGACGTGTTTTACGGCCACTTTCGATTTGTAGCTGTACAAGGTTTTACAAATTTGACAGACCCTTGAAAGACCTAGGTCGGAAGAAGGCCCCTGGAGTAGATGACATACCCTTAGAGCTACTAAATTGTCTGGAAGAGCCAGCCATGACAAAACTATTTGAACTGGTGAGTTGGATGTATGAGACAGGCGAAGTACCCTCAGACTTTAAGATAAATGTAATAATCCCCATTCCAAAGAAATCAGGCGCAGACAGGTGTGAAAATTACAGAACCATCAGTTTGATAAGTCATGGTTGCAAAATTTTAACTCGAATTATCTACAGGAGAATGAAAAAGCTGGTAGAAGCTGACCTCGGGGAAGATCAGTTTGGATTCAGGAGGAACGTAGGTACCTGGGAGGCAATACTCACTTTATGTCTTATCTAAGAAGATAGATTAAGGAAAGGCTCAAATTGTTCAAATGTTTGTAAAGCTTATGGGACTTAACTACGGGGTCATCAGTCCCTAAACTTACAAACTACTTATGAACTACTTACGAACTAGGACGGCACAAATATCCATGCCCGAGGGGGGATTCGAACCCCCGACAGTAGTGGCCGTGCTGACCGTGACTGGAGCGCCTCAGTCACCGCGGCCGGCTAAGGAAAGGCAAACCTACGTTTATAGCTTTTGTAGATTTGGAGAACGCATTTGACAATGTTGACTGGAATACACTCTTTCAAATTCTGAAGTCAGCAGGGGTAAAATACAGGGAAAGGAGAGTTATTTACAACTTGTACATAAGGGGCAGACTGCAGTTATTAGACTCGAAGGGCATGAAAGGGAAGCATCAGTTGGGAAGGGAGTAAGACAGGGTTGTAGCCTTTGTCCGATGTTATTCAATTTGTACATCGAGCAGGTGGTGAAGGAAAGCAAGGAAAAATCTGGAATAGGGATTACAGTTCAGGGGGGAGAAATAAAAACATTGCGTTTTGCTGATGACATTGTAATTCTGTCAGAGACAGCAAAGGACCTGGAAGAGTTGTTGAATGGAATGGACAGTGTGTTGAAGAGAGCGTATAAAATGAACATTAACAAGAGCAAAAGAAAAATAATGGAATGCGGTCTTAGAAAATCAGGTGATCCTGAAGGAATTAGATTAGGTAACGAAACAATGAAGGTGGTAGATGAGTTTTGTTACTTGGGTAGTAAAATAACATGTGATGGTCGCAGTACAGGGAATATAAAATGCAGAATGGCAATGGGAAGATGAGCGTTTTTGAAAAAGAGAAATTTGCTAACATCGAATATTAATTTCAGTGTAAGGAAGTCTTTTCTGAAGGCATTTGTGTGGAGTGTTGCCTTGTACGGGAGTGAAACATGGACGATAAGCAGTGCGGACAGGAAGAGAATAGAGGCTTTTGAAATGCGATGCTACAGAAGAATGCTGAAGATTAGGTGGGTAGATCGCATAATTAATGAAGAGGTACTGAACAGAATTGGTGTACCTTGACTAAAAGAAGGGATAGATTGGTAGGACACATTCTTAGACATCGAGGAATCGTAAATTTAGCATTGGAGGGAAGTGTGTGGGGTAAAAATCGCAGAGGGAGACCAAGAGACGCGCATAGTAAGCAGATTCAAGTGGATGTGGGTTGTCGTTCTTATGAGGAGACGAAAAGGCTTGCTCAGGGTGGAGAGCTGCATCAAACCAGTCTCCGGACTGAAGACCATAACAACAACAAGGTTTTCCAAACATTTTGTACCGAAATAATAAAAAAATAATTAACAAGAGTGTCTGAAACCCTTTTAGGGAAAGAAATTACGTAGTGGCGGGTTCCGAACCACTGACCTTCAGCGTCACAGTCCAACGCATTGCCCACTACGCTACGGCTAACAGTTAGGAGTTGCGTTCTTTAATCTCATAATATTGGTGGCCGTTGTTAACTGATGCTAATATGGCATTTGTAGACATTAGATTGCCATTTATCGTACGTAGAACGACGTGGTTTTGTTAATTCGTCAGTGCGCCATTGCTTTGAAATGACAACGTGTAAGCTACAATAAGAAAATAATCAAATACGCAATGCAAGATGGCGTATGCCAGAGAGAGTTCTGGGCGAGGAATGTCACGTGACATCTGCGAACGATTGGTTTTCGTTAATTCAATGGAGGGTGTCAAAACTCCGTTATTTTTGCAAATATCTCTCAAACGATACGAGATATAAACATAAAACATAAAGGAATAAAGTTGTAGAGAATTTTCTCCTCTAAAAATTCGTTTATTCAATTTTCGCGTCAGATGAACGGTTTTTTAGCAATTAAAATTACATTAAAAACGACTTTTTTTTTCTTTTACCAACGTATTTCTTGTCGGAAATATTTCAAAAAGCGAGGTTCTGGTCTCTGGTAGCCAACAATTATGTCTGTAAAATTTGGTGCCGATCGGTAGAACGGCTCGACCTAAAAATTGGGAACACGTTATAGCCAGACAGACATCGTCAAATAGCCATTATTTTTGCAAATATCTCTGCAACGATGCAAGATACGAAATAAAACATAATAGAGCGAAGTTGTAGAGAATTGCCCCCTCTACCAATTAGGTTATTCAATTTTCGTGTCGCCGCGGTGTAGTAGCCGAGCGGTCTAAAGCACCTCGCTGCGGAGCGCGCGGTTGCTCGCCGTGGAGGATTGAGTCCTCCCTGGGGCATGGGTGTGTGTGTTTGTCCTTAGGTTAGTTTACCTAGGTTTAAGTAGTTTGTAAGCTACGGACTGATGGCCACGCAGTTTGGTCCGATAGATTTACAAACATTTGAACATTTAATTTGAATTTTCTTGTCAGATGAATGGTTAAGCCGTTATTTTCATTTAAATTTCGAGCTGTCAAAAGGCGATCGCAAAGGCCCACTTTTAGTGTTACTACCGTAACCTAAAGTGGACCAAAACCTATGATCTGTTGCAGCTATACAGGGTGAAGCCAAATTCACGCAGTCAGGACTTCGCAGCGCGATTTCTCACATGCCACAAATAAAATGTACAAAGTGTACATAAAGTCCCTTTACAACTTCAAAATTTTATTACAACAGAAGTTGAAAAATTTTAACATAGTTTCTTTTACTGTAAACAGTGTCTATAAAAGTTTTTTGACAGTGTTAAAGCCAGATGAACCTGACGTCCTTCCAGAAGGATGGTGTTTCGTTTTCTTAAACATTTAAAGTAAATTGTGTACTTTTGGCACAAAACACTTTCTCCGACATCGGAACGTCATTTGAATGTCCATCATTGACAAGCATATATATAACAATCATTGTTTCAGCACGTTATTCTATGTTAGTCAACTTTGAAGATACATATTCAGAAGCAACGTAGGAGTCAATTTTGGTTGTGTAAGTACTTACACATCACCGCGACGGAGTGGCCGAGCACATTGAGGCGCAATGCTCTGATGCGAGAGGCCTTTCCCCGTCGGAGGTTCGAATCCCCCCTCGGGCATGGATGTTTGTCCATTCTTTACTATAAGTTAGTTTATAAGCATCCCTTTCATGAACTGTACTATATTTCATCTATGATTCTGATGGTAGTCCTGTTTCAGTAAGAGGCCATATTGCAGAACATTTAAAAATAAAACATGAAACGGGAAAAGTGTTCCAGGACTGTGTAAGCAATATATAATTATAATACTGACATGCAATGATTCCCTGTACGTTTATCTATGTCACGAAGCATTTTCAACGTTTTGCCACTGATATTTACCTGTCAAATCAGTATTCCTTGACCAGCGCTAACAAAGCACTGCAATTCTCGAGCGTTTGACAGCTGTTCAGTGCACCAACCATGTTGTAGTTCTATTCTCTCACGCTGAGCACTGGGGTGCATAGAACTGGAAAGCAAACAACCTGCGCTATCTGTTGGATGCTTCAGACAGCAAGGCATATGGATCCTAACGCTGTGGTGAGTTGCTGAACCAAGTATCACTGTACGCGGTGCATTCAAGTTCTAAGGCCTCCGATGTTTTTCTCCGGACTGGAAAGAGAAACATGCACATTGTTTTAAAATGAGGCCGCGTTCATTGCCAATACGTCCCAGAGATGGCAGCACCGTACGGCAGATGGAATTTTACCGCCAGCGGCGATAATGAGAACTGTTTTAGATACTTAAAATGGCGACGTTTTCTTTACTTGAACAGCGTGCAATCATTCGTTTTCTGAATTTGCGTGGTGTGACACCAATTGAAATTCATCGACAGTTGAAGGAGACATGTGGTGATGGAGTGTGGCATGTGTCGAAAGTGCGTTCGTGGGTGCGACAGTTTAATGAAGGCAGAACATCGTGTGACAACAAACCGAAACAACCTCGGGCTCACACAAGCCGGTCTGACGACATGATCGAGAAAGTGAAGAGAATTGTTTTGGGGGATCGCCGAGTAACTGTTGAACAGATCGCCTCCAGAGTTGGCATTTCTGTGGGTTCTGTGCACACAATCCTGTATGACGACCTGAAATGCGAAAAGTGTCATCCAGGTGGGTGCCACGAATGCTGACGGACAACCACAAACAAGGCTGCCTTTGTGGCGTGTTAACAAGCAATGTTGGCGCGCAACGACAGCATGAATGGGACTTTCTTTTCGTCGGTTGTGACAATGGATGAGACGTGGATGCCATTTTTCAATCCAGAAACAAAGCGCCAGTCAGCTCAATGGAAGCACACAGATTCACCGCCACCAAAAAAATTTCGGGTAACTGCCAGTGCTGAAAAAATGATGGTGTCCATGTTCTGGGACAGCGAGGGCGTAATCCTTACCCATTGCGTTCCAAAGGGCACTACGGTAACAGGTGCATCCTACGAAAAAGTTTTCGAGAACAAATTCCTTCCTGCACTGCAACAAAAACGCCCGGGAAGGGCTGCCCGTGTGCTGTTTCACCAAGACAACGCACCCCCACATCGAGCTAACGTTACGCAACAGTTTCTTCATAATAACAACTTTGAAGTGATTCCTCATGCTCCGTACTCACCTGACCTGGCTCCTAGTGACTTTTGGCTTTTTCCATCAATGAAAGACACTCTCCGTGGCCGCACATTCACCAGCCGTGCTGATATTGCTTCAGCGATTTTCCAGTGGTCAAAACAGACTCCTACAGAAGCCTTCGCCGCTGCCATGGAATCATGGCGTCAGCGTGTGAAAAATGTGTACGTCTGCAGGGCGTTTACGTCGAGAAGTAACGCCATTTTCATCGATTTCGGGTGAGTAGTTAATTAGAAAAAAATAGGAGGCCTTAGAACTTGAATGCACCTCGTATTAGGGAATAAGGCATCCTTACCCTACCGCTCAACTGCACTTCGACCTGGTGGCGTGTCATCACGTTTAACCCGGCGTGAGTTCTGCGCATTACGCGAGGCACTGCTATACGGTAGCAAAACGTCGCCCTCGGGAAGGGGGTGGGGGAGACTAACACTGTACGAGGATGTTGTGTGAGGGTCAGTTGGTCCGCCGAAGAGCCTCTTTCCGGTAGAGTTGTGTCGTGTCGGGCCAGTCCCGCGATGCCGCGACCGCAGGTAACTGCATTAAAGATGAAGAGCGGCGTGGCGCAGATGAGGATGTGGGTAATTAAAAAGGGCAGCGCGGGCCCGTAAAGCAGCCGTAAAAGCGCCTTAAGCCCGCCTCCGCAGGAAGGAAGCGGCGGGGGATGGGGAGGGGGAGAGCCACGCTCATTTCCGCAGCTTCGGGATTAGCGAGGCCTGTGGCGCCGCTGCAGCCGCGGGTATCCTGCCCAAAACACTGTGGCCAGAGGCGGCTTTGTACGTGCTCCGGGAGCCGCCGCTCTAATCCGCAACTCACGAGCGGGTCGTGCCGGAAGCGCGACTTCTGTTTGCTGCGTTTCTGGAGCGATGGAGGAAAATTCACAGTCGAATGAGGTTCAAATGTTTGCAGAGCTTATGGGACTTAACTACGGGGTCATCAGTCCCTAAACTTACAAACTACTTATCAACTATCAATAAAATTCATCCGGGTATGAGACCGCGACGTCATTTTATAAACTCTACCGACGTTTCGGCCACTGTTGCAGGCGGTCTTCATCAGGGTCTGTGTCTGACTGCTGAAAATACGATAGCTTGGGGTTTATATAGCAGCGGATGAGGGAGAGGAAGGGGGGACGTGCCGGCCGCGGTGGCCGAGGGGATTGAGGCGCTCCAGTCACGGTCTGCACGGCCACTAGGGTCGGGGGTTCGAATCCCCCCGCGGGCAGGATATTTGTGCCGTCCTAATTCGTAAGTAGTTCATAAGTAGTTTGTAAGTTTAGGGAATGATGACCCCGTAGTTAAGTCCCATAAACCATACAAAAACATTTGAACATTTGTATTATCACCGAGCGGCGTATTAAAATTTCAACAGGTTTGGTTGTAAAGGCGTCTTGCACCCCTTGTAAGAGAGCCGTGAAAATACTTGGGCGGTGCCTTAGAGATTGCACAATGCAGCCGCGCGAAGACCAGTGGAATTCTTAGTGGTTAGGAACGTTCCTTCGCCGTCTACTATAGCTTTCAGTAACGTCGTTAATCTGAGCAGATTATAGAGACAATTGTGGGCATGTCAGCTAACACATTAAGTTGGCTTTTGCCGTCTGAGACAGGTACACCTCCGTCGCCTAATGGTCTTCCCTGCTAACTGCCAGCTGAAGGACCCGGATTCGATTCTCGGTACTCTGTATGATTTTTTTCCCTTTGTCTGAAGGGCTGGAATGGGGTGTATTCAGATTAGCGAGGTTAACCGAGAAGCTACTTGTCATAGTAGTAGCGGTTTCAAGATCGGAAGAGCGGTATGGCGTAATCGTGACCCTTCATACCGCATCCACTGACGCCTTTGGCAGAGGATGACGTCACGCTCGTCGGTTGGGCCCGATTGGCCAGAACGGGGAACTATTGTTCGCTCTTTCGAGGCAACGTCTAGTTGTGTAGTTTCGCGAGGTGTTGTCGAGAAAGCGTGCTCGGCTATGGTTACGGCGCTTCATCCTCTGTGTACTGGGTAGAGAGGGGATAGGTATGTGACGCGGTGTCGGTGAGGGAGAGGAGGCTGTGCCTTGAGACGGGCGCTGGCATTGTGCGAGGCGCGGCTTGGCGGCCACTTCATTACTCAGCAGCTGTGCGCGCGATACGCCGGTGTATCGACCGCTGCCCGCCGCCGCCGCCACCTCGTCAGCGTAACGAGCCCGCCCAGCCGTTACGCCTCCTTCCGACGCGACCTCTGGGCGCCGGCGGCCGCCCTCCAGCTGCCGCTGCCGGCCAGAATAACTTAACGCTCGCACCCGCCGCAGCTTCTCCACGCACCACAGGTGGGCCGCTGCACCGCAGTCCCGCCATCACCCGGGATACACCTCCCAAGATGACCTCAGTGAGATAATGCCGGTCGTCTTATGAATAAATTCAGTTTTACGCGATCACGACTGTTTATATCGAAATGATTTATTCTGATATGGATCGCTGAATCCTGGTAACAATGTTACAACTAACAGTGTGGGGCTGGGATACAATGACTCTTGAGGATGAACTGCCTCCGACCTGGTTCCTGGTTAGTACACGCAACTGTTTCGGTGAAGTGGGGAAGGCTGATGGTGGATTTCGGTTTATTGATACAATTTTGGGATGAAATGTTGTTAATTTGTAAATGAAACCACGTATACAACACTAGTGCAACCCATTCATCAGTATCTCAAGTGTTTGGGATCCTCTTTAGATCGGTTTCAAGAGAGATGTGGAAATAAGAGGTGGGCTGCTTCTGGTAGATTTGTCCTTAGTGTGTTATAGAGAGGACTCAAATGTGAATATCTGGAAGGAAGGCGACGTTCTTTACACTGCTGAATAAATTTACAAGGGATTTGAAGCTGACTGCAGAACGACTCTATCTCAAACTTACATTGAGGACAAATATGACAGAAATTCGTCTGTTCTTTTCTGGGAGTGGTACAGGAAATACAATGACCTCTACTGGTAAGCGATTCGTTCTGCACTGGCTTGCGGAGCATTTACTTACGTAGCTGTCAAACACATACAATGCCGTAAATAAAAATTGGTAAACCCTCATAGAGCTTTACAGTTCACTCGATATTTACAGGTTTATTGTTGAAATAGTCCGTAAGGAATACATGAAGTGATTACATTTATAGGTCAATAGCTCAAGTTGTACTGAGGTACCAGGTGTCACGCCACTTTGAAACACTCATATTAATAGACTACGTGGCATCGCCTCTACTGATGACAATGTAGGTGCTGATTATGCCATCCTTTCGATCATACACATGCAGGATAGTGCCTTAGTTTACTCCTGCTCGACCTGTTCACATAGTTCTAGAAGAGTTGTGGGATGATCAGTCACGTATGTCAGTCGTCGTCCCATTGTATCCCCATGTGCTTGATTGGAAACATGTCAGGTATCGTTCTGAACTGGGAAGTCGTGACATATCTTGTAGAGCACGTTGTGATTCACATGCACTGTGTGTGTGTGTGTGTGTGTGTGTGTGTGTAGAGAGAGAGAGAGAGAGAGAGAGAGAGAGAGAGAGAGAGACTTGTGTTAGTGGAACAACACATCACATTTCTGTTGTAACCATGGCAGAAGAACTGGTTTTACAGTGTTCTGCTCGTAAAGGCCGTTGGTCAGCTTTTCCTGCACAAACACCAAAGTTGAAGTTGTAGGTTACGTAACCCCGATCATAAGGCTTGTTATTGGGCCATTGGACGAGTGAACTCTACGAGGCAGCATTCGCTTCGTAACAACGAACGACCACCACTTGCGTGCAGGCAATTGACCCGTAAGAATGAGAAGTGTGAGATCATGCATATGACACTAAAAGAAATCCGTTAAACTTCAGTTACCCGATAAATCAGACAAGCCTAAAGGCCGTTAATTCTACTAAATGCCCAGGAGTAACAATTACGAACAACTTAAATTGAAAATAACACAGAAGATATTGTAGGGAAGGCGAACCAAAGACTACGTTTCATTGGCAGACCACTTCGAAGATGCAACAGTTCTACTAAAGAAACTGCCTACACCACATTCTGCGTCCTATATTGGACTATTGTTGCGCATTGTGGGAGCCCCGCCAAGTGGGACTGACGGACGATTTAAAGAAGGGCAGCTGGTTTTGTATTATCGAGATATAGGAAATAAAGTGTCACGGAAATCTTCCCACCAACGTGAGGAGACATGATCATAATAAAATAAATCAGATCGAAAACTGAAAAATTTAGGTGTTCCTTCTTCACGCGAGCTATTAGAAAATGGAACTATAGAGAAATGTCATAAAAGCGGTTCGATGAACCCTCTGCCATGCACTTCATTGTGACTTGCAGATTATCCATGCAGATGTAGAATCTGCTTTCAGCGCTGCAAATCAAGACCAGCCATTCCATCTTCCAAGTGATGCTCTCACGGCAACAGTCGGCATGTGCTTTGGAGCTGTAGAGCAAGTGGAAGACGGGTGAGAGGTGTGCATGCCCATAGTCCTACAGCTAGTGACAGTTCATGTTAACATCTCTTATCTCTGCTGCCATAACTGTACGATCTGCCACTGCTGTCCTTACAATAAGGCAGTCTCGGTGGATGGCTGTGCTGGAGGTCCAGAACCTCTCCTACGTATGCAAGAATAGCTACTAACATCGCCACTCAACTGATACAGCATGTCCAACGTGTGTGTCAACTGACTGAAAGAGCATCTCGCCTCTCGGGAGGTCAAAATTTAACTCCTTTCAAACGCTCTCTCATTTGGCTGTAGGAAGCCCAAGTACGTTTCTGTGGCTTGGCTCCTGTCCGCGTCACAGTCGATATTGCGCCGGGCCTTATGGCTGTAAACATTCCGTATTAAAGGGTACAAATAAAAGACGCTCTGGCAGCTTGGCGGACGAGGTTGAAACCGTAATCAGTACGTACATCTACTATCCCCAAGGTAGAATCTTCCGTCATCAGATCAAAATGGACGTCTTCTTTTTAGGTGTACTATTTTTTTTCGTCAGTGTGCATGGGATTTCAGAGTTTTTACATCAAACGATTAGTAATGATAAGTCACGTCATGGGGAACAACTTCTGTTTGAGCTAGATCGATGAAATTTCGTCGTCCTAAGGCCGCTGAATACTGAAAGATGCCGGTGCCAAAAAACGTCATAGAAGATTATGTCTGCAACAAGAGTTTAAGCCCACGACGTGATCTATCATACCTAGACGTATAATAATATAGTGAGGACAGTTTACAACTCGCCGCAAAGACGTGGCGACGAGCTGCGACAGGCACATACAAAAGACACACACATACAACACTTTCAGCTATCGGTCATGGCTTTCTTCAGAAAATAGAACACTCACGCAATCACACAGGCACGCAACACAGTCACTACGTTTACATGCAACACATCTTCCGGAAGACGAAAACCGATTTTCGTAAACCGTGTTTGTGTGTCGTGTTTACATGGCACAGCCTGAATCGGATTTCCTAGCTCACTTAACAAGGCGGCTGAAAAACAGCTGATTCAATTCCTTGTTTAGTCAGCACAATCACTATTTTTCTTTATTTAAATACACAGATTTATGTTCCCTCTAATATTTGTACTTTTATTTCACATTAGAAAATATCACTCTTTCCATATGGGCCGAAAATACGTAACAAGAAAACACAATCTGACAAGCCAAGAACGCTTCAAAAACGGTTGCGTTTACATGGGCACGAAAATCGATTGTGGAACTGGAAAACCGCTTTAGAGAAGCGGTTTTCCAGAATCGATTTTGGTGTGTTTACATGACCAACCAAAAGCGGAATTGGGAAATCGGTTTACGAAATCCGGTTTTGGGAGCCCATGTAAACGGGGTGAGTCATACAACCACCACCTCCGGCCGCCGCACTTCGAAGTGCCTGTCGCAGCTCGTCACCACGTCTTTGCGGTGAGTTGTAAACTGTCCTTACTATATTATTAATTTCAACCTGGATATTCCATTATTATATTATACCTAGACTTATGATATATATTACTTTGAAGCACACTGTATGAATTTGTCAGGGAACACGATAACGCCTAAGCAGCAGTAGTTGCTTTTGTGAAACTGGAGGGCAACCGGCGGTCCACGGTCCATTTTAGTCCAGCCAATAGTAGTTCCTCGAGAGAGAGAGAGAGAGAGAGAGAGAGAGAGAGAGAGAGAGAGAGAGAGTGGGGGGGGGGGGGGCGTTCTCAGTATACTCCGTACTGGGCGCAGTTTTGGATATTTCCGCCGACCTCGGCTCGCATCGGGTCTGCAACTCATTCTGCAGACAGCGAAAACTTTCCCTAGCCCGTGCATACACAATTCCGCTTTGCTGCCGTTGTATTTGAAACGTGTGAGTGCGAAGCTATGGCCCCGTGCGTGCAGACTGTGGGTTGAAAAACAGTTCACTGCCTTGGAGAGGTACGGGTGAAAGTAATTTCTCCGCTGTATCACTGTTGAAAACACATACACCTCACGCGTTAGGCAGTAAGCGACAACGGCACGAACATTTTCGCCTGCTAACGAAATGCGCCGATTTAAACAGCGGCAGCAGGGGCCAGAATGTTGCGAACATTGTAGTTGTATGTTCTCCGTCCACTTGTAAAATTCTCTGCCTGTTGTTTGTTAATTTTTTTGCAAGTGAGAATGATGCTATAGTATATAGATAAGTTGCAAAATTGGAAAAGTGTTGTGAAATGCAGGAGGATCGGCAGTGTATCGGCGAATGGTGAATTACCATCAACTTGAACAAATGTAAATTGTTGCGTTTACATTGAAAGCAAGGATTACACAATAGCAGAACTAACACGAGAAGCAGTTACTTCCATAAAATATCTGGAGGTAGGCATAACGAGCGATTTGAAATAGAACGACCATATAAAAATAATCGTGGCTAAGGGAGATGCCAGGCTGAGATTCATTGAAAGAATCCTCAGGAAACAAAACACTCGTCGTCCGATGGTTGAATATTGCTCATTAGTATGGGATCCGTACCAGGTGGGGTTGATGGAAGACATAAAGAAGGCCGCGGCGCAGTGGCCGAGCGCATTAGGGCGCTACGCCCCGATGCGCGAGGCCGTTCCCCGTCGTGGCTTCGAATCCCCACTCGGGCATGGATGTTTGTGTTGTCTTTAGTGTATGTTAGTTCATAATTAGGTTGTAAGTTTAGGGACTGATGAGCCATTAGCTAAGTCCCATAAGCTCTACAAACATTTGAACAGTTTTGAACGGATGCTTCGTCACATGCCCATTTAATAATCGCGAAAGCGTCACGGATATGCTCGAGAAACTACAGTGACAGAAACTACAAAATAGTGTTCTATAAAATGATTGAGGTTCCGGTCAAAGTCCCGAGAGAGTACGTTTCTTAAAGAGTCAACCAATCTCTTGCTCTCTCCTACGTGTATCTCGCGAAGACTACAAGGATAACATTAGAGAGATTATAGCCCACACTGTGCTATACGGGCAGTCGTTTTTCCACTAACCATACGCTACTGGAGTAGGAGGAGGAAGTGAGAATGGTACACAAAGTGAAGTGGCTTCGGATTATGTATGTAGATACAACGAAAGGTAGATTCTCAGTGTCCATAATGCCAGTTAAAATACATATGACTGCAACCTTTGAAACAGGTTGGTCAATAATGAATTGACAGCAAAAAGTTGCTTTCATATGCATTTGTTTCTCTATGTGTCTGGAAACATTATTTTTATCAGGACGTTTCCATTTATGACTTTCGTGCCCCAGGCATAAAGATAAATTGAAGGTTCGATTTCGGTTATACTCAATCTTGTACGAAGCTTGTCTAATGTATCCCGAAGTGTGTGATGATGCTAATATTGACCTTGATCGCACCTTAAGCGAAGTAATCAGTAGCGTTTGGCTATTTTTGTATTGGAATGTGTATACCGATATTACGTTAGCATAATTGTGTATTTAATGTTTTTGGAGTGGTTATCTTGTGTGTGAAAATGCGATATTTAAGGGACAAACCCAGGATCTGGGAAGACAACTGTCAAGTAATTATTATCAGACTGTAGAGCTGAAACTGTGTTTGTACTGTTTCTTGCTAGGTAATATCATTAGACTAACGTCCGAAAAAAAATACAGTTACTTACGGAGAAACGAAATTTAAGATGACTATAGTAGGAAATGTGATACTAAGTGTTGCAACTGCACCTTACGTAAGACACAGTAAACGGGGCTTGCCGTTTTGCTCAGAGTGATGCAGTGTTTAAGGACTTCCTTAATTAGGTACATTGCCGTCGGTGTTGACTTAGTGATATATGCACGAGCCAATTGGTGTTCCTGAGGTTTCTGCTTCATACATTTGCATTGCAATATGGCTGTGTACATTTGCTCAGTGTGATGAAGTGTGCTTCGCATTACAAAGTCTAATGTACGTTGACGGTAATTGCTACACTTGCAAAATGTCTCTTGCGTGTCTGACGCGTATCTGTCCACAGTAATTACGTTTCTGTGCTTAACAGAGATTATTCCCCGAAACCAAATTTTACTACTAAAGCGCTATATTTGGACATTCCGTTCATTACACTAAATCTGCAAATTTACTAATTTCGTTACTGATGTAGTATGTATTACTTTTTGTCTTGGGATAGAAATCATCAGACAGTTACGACAGTTTTCTTTTTCTTTCTTTTTTTCTCCCTTTTTTCCCCTTAAATGTTTGACGTCAGAATTGTAACTATTCTGATCTTACGGAGTAGGCCTACATGAAATATGATTCGGGCCCAAGAGTTCCTCGGCAGACAGGCTATAAAGAATATAAGAAAGCCATTACAGGATCGTTTCACAGACAAGCTGTTGCCGCAAACAGAATATCCCTCGTCAACGTGAAGGCTCGCAGAGGCGAAAAATTATCAGTCTTATTCAAGAGATTTGGTCTAGGTGACGAATTTTTTGCTTGGCCCGAGCTTTGAGTGTTAACTTGGGATCTATGTCACGCTTCAGCTTTTGCAGTGCTGTGAAGCTCTGTAAATCCAAATAACAGCTGCTCTAGTCAGCTTGGTCATTACGACTTAACACCGAAAAGCACGTTGGTGCTCCTTTAATGCGAGATGAAAATCAGTTCGTACTGACATAGATTGTACTCTCTATATACTCCCAATCTCGCTGCCAAAGCCATGCCATGAATACTCTGCAAATCACACTGAAGTGCATGGCAGAGGGTTCATCGAACCGCTTGTATGATATTTCTCTACAGTTCCATTCTCTAATAGCTCGTGGAAAACAGGAACACCTAAATCTTTCCGTTTCCGATCTGATTTATCGTATTTTATCATCATAATCATGTCTCTCTATACAGGTGAGTACTAACAAAATATGTTCGCATTCGGAAGAGAAAGTGGACGAAAGAAATTTCGCAAATAGATCTTGTCGCAACAAATACCGCCTTTCTAGTAATTTCCATCCTAACTCGTGCATCATTTCCGAGACAATCTCTCCCCTATATCGCGATAATACAAAACGAGCTACCCTTCATTGACCTTTATCAAAATCGCCCGTCAATCCCTCTAGTTGGGGATTCCTCAATGCGCAGCAATACTCCAAAATGGGACGTACAAGTGTAGTGTAGGTAATTTCTTTAGTAGAACTGTTGCATCTTCTAAGTGTTCTGTCAATGAAACATTGCCCTTGGTTCGCCTTCCCTACAATATTTTGTATGTGATCTTTCTAATTTAATTTGTTCGTAATTGATACTCCTAGGTACGTAGTTGAATTTACTGCCTATAGCTTTGATTTTTAACGGATTTATTGTAGTGGTCATATGGATGACGTCGCACGTTCATTATTAATGGTCAGTTGCCATTTTTTGCACCATGCAGATATCAAAATCATTTTGCAGTTGCTTTTGATTTTCTGGTGACTTTACTAACCGATAAATGATAGCATCGTCCGCGAACAGGCCTAAGAGATCTACTCAGATTGCCTCCTAAATCGTTTATAATGATCAGGAACAGTAGGGTCCCCATAACACTTCCCTGGGGAACGCCAGATATCACTTCCGTCCTGCTCGATGACTTTCCGTCAATTACAAAGTACTGTGTCCTATCTGACGGAAAATCACGAATCCAATCCAACGATGCGGCGCCAATCGTCAATATTCAAATGTTCAAATGTTTGTAAAGCTTATGGGACTTAACTACGGGATCATCAGTCCCTAAACTTACAAACTACTTATGAACTATTTATAGAGCTGAAGCATTGAATTAAAATTTGTGGTGCGGCCGGGAATCGAACCCGGACCTCCATGCTTACTAGGCAGACGTCTTAACCGTTAGACTACCACACCACTAACGATTAAGGCGCCTCGGAATAGTCTATGTACGATTTCCCTCCACAACACAAACTTTAATTCAGCTTCCTTGTTCCAAAGATAATTGCCACTACTGCCAAGGCTCTCCATGCAGCGGAATAGCACCTCAGCAATGGACATGGTGGAACAATCCTGTTATGGTGATATAAATATCAATTAAATACAATGAAAGAATCCCTGAGACGGATTTTCGTCTCAAATATGTCAAAGACATTATTTATAGAGCTGAAGCATTGAATTAAAATTTGTGGTGCGGCCGGGAATGCTTCAGCTCTATAAATAATGTCTTTGACATATTTGAGACGAAAATCCGTCTCAGGGATTCTTTCATTGTATTTAATTGATACTTATGAACTACTTACGAACTAGGACGGCACAAATATCCATGCCCGAGGGGGGGATTCGAACCCCCGACCGTAGTGGCCGTGCAGACCGTGACTGGAGCGCCTCAGTCCCCTCAGTCCCCTCGGCCACCGCGGCCGGCGCCAATCGTCCTGCCTCCCGGATTCAGCACTCCAGATGGCGACGTTGGTGTTCTGGTGACGCTGGCAACCGATTCCCGTTACTGTAGTACCCCAATCCGGTGGTTGAAACTCACTGAGACACTGTGCCGGTACCCACAGGACGTCGTAGCGTCTCCACTACATTTTTGCGGATGGCGGCTGCCTTGGTCATGGGATCCAGTACTGTTGGCGCAACATATGACGGCTCTCCCTCGGGGCGGTTGACGCGCCTGGGTGGCCTCATGTAGCCATTGATTCCAACATCGTGCCACTCATCTGAATGACCCACGTGCCTGGCAGTTGTAAAGTACGACCACGCCGCTGCACATTGTCCAACAGTGTTGCCAATTGTGTCAATGTGTCACACACATTTCGGGTAACTAATTTTCAGTATCTGCTAGAAATCGCCGAGAAAGAAATATGTTTGAGAAAAATGCTTTAATATTAATTTAAAAATTTAGCGTATCGATTTCGTTCACTGAACGAAATTCTAAAAAAAGAAATAAAAAATAAAATGTTCACATGTTTGTAAAGTTTGGGGCCAAACTGCAGTGGTCATCAGTTCCCAGACTTACAGACTACTTTAACCTATGCTAAAGACAACACACAGACACCCATGCTCTAGGGGAAACTCGAACCTCCGAGAGGGAGCATCCGTGCGCTCCACAGCAAGGCGCCTTAGAGTGCTCGGCCATTCAACCCCGGCTGATCGTCCTCAGTGCAGTTTCAAGTCCAGGGGACTTATGTCCACCGCTTAAAATTATTGTACAGTTAAATTACATCAAATTATGTTTCAAGTGAACAGTACATGTTCAAATGAGTCGGATATGTAAGGCACACCTGTCATATCCTTTTACGTATTTTTACTGTTAAAATTAAGCGCTGCACCTCCGTTCCCGGGACTTCAAACTACAATGAGGATGTTCATTGATTTAACTAAATCTACATGCTATATTTTTAAATAAATTTCTTATATCATAACCATCAAACTGAAATTTCCCTTGTTCATAATATTGTGGTGGTTTGTGCTAACGACTCGCAATAGAATTTTCATACAGTATGCCTTTTTATTATGTAATGTTAAATACCAAAGGTACACTGTTATTTTATTTGCATACTCTTTCTTTTTCTAGCTACTGAACACTCAAACATCACGATAATATATTTCCTGAGTATACCTTAACAATTTTTGATGTAACAATTCAGTATATTGACAAGTGTTTCAGGGCATCCCAATACTTATTCAAAGGGAAAAGGGTTGAATAAATGAAGGTGATTAGAGGCTGCTGCTAGTGTGTTACCGATCCCAATTGCTGTAACAGCACTGAAGACAGTATTGTAGCAAATGTGATAGTTATTCATCACACTTTGGGCCCGCCGCAGTCTGTTATTTCGCCAGATGTTACGCGGTAGGCAGTAATACTCTATTGACTTAATATGTCGAACTGTTTGTTCTTCAAGTCTATCGTCAGTTGAATTATTCGTTTGAGGATTAATATTTTAATAATAATGTGTATTAAGTTAATTCAGTTTATGTAGTTTTAATTCATTAAACGAAGAAATACGAAGAAACTGACAAATTCTCGGCCGTTGGTTGAGAAGAATATATTCCGCGGTTTTGTTTCTTAAATCTGCCAGAATCGCCCGAAGATGGGCTGAGTTAGCAACATTGCAGTCCAGCCATGCGGGCTCCGTCAGATGCAGTGAGTTAACGCGTCCAGGAGGCATCGCGGGTGCGTAGACTGTACATAACGTCTTGCTTAACTGTCGGAGTCACTGCATTTGACTGGTACTAACTTGGTACAACATGCACTCTGTTGGGCGTTCTACTTATTACAAAGACAAGTAAATCTAATGAGCTCTCAACGATGTGACGAGTCACCAGGAACGATACGTGGTTCGGATTCCAAGTTAAACAGTAGGTCCCCGTTCCCCGATTGGATAACTGGGGTAGGTTAAGGACACGCAAGACGCCGCAGTGGCGTCCATTTGAAATACTTGTACCAGGCCACTGAGCCTCACGAAATTATTATTGTTCTTATTATTACAGGGAAATGGGCTAATATTAGCCAACTCCTTCCGGGTGCGTCAGGTTCTCTTTCTTTCTCTCCCCCCCTCTCTCTCTTTTTTGGTTTTTGTTTTTTTGTTTGCTTTTTTTTTTTCGTCAGATAGAACATTGTATCCATTTATTTCGTTTCTCGTTTTCCCGATCTCATTTTCTCGCTATTGTAAACAGTGTGTAGCGTTCTCTCATTGCCATACCGAAGACAAGTGGTTCCCAAACTGTGGGTCACGATAAAAAAAGTTGGAACCACTTCCTTACCTGCTGTCACAAGTTTACCAGTTCATCGGGTCAACTGAAGCACTGTATACAACCCCTGAGCTATGACGAATGGCGTCATATCTTAGTCACAGTCATGTTTGAATTTATTCGGGAATACAAATTGCTACCAGATCGTCATTCGGAAAAGTACATAAGAACCATTCACTACGAGGGTGTAACAGTTTGCTTTAGGTAATTGGTCAATGCCGACGGGTTGTATCTCGTGCTTCAGTAATCCCAGTTCATCAAACGTAGACTGTTTGTCCGAGTTGGAAGTTTGGCGAACGACGGCATGACTAAAGTTCAACACAGTACCAGAGTTCACGATCACCAGGAAACTTGACGCAGCATCAGTGCCTCGCGCCTAGTTAAGAAACGAAGCTCCGGAAAGAGATTTGTCCATGCTACTGGCCCCCGTCCGTCCACGCCCTGCAGCCGACCGCTCTGCTGGTGGAGTTGACTGGTCGGTTAGCTCGCGCTGAACCCGTATTGGCAGCTCAGCTCCGCGGCCCGTGTGTTCGTCGCTTGGCCGCGCCATTTGCATTTTTCGTGCAGCGAAATTATTTTAGCTTTGAGCCAAACAAAGACATTGAAGCTTAACAGACCAATGAACTGCGGCAGCAAAATGCGAAAACTGCGGGACGTATTTTGTTTTATTTTGAGGATTTAGCAATTTAAATTCTCCATTATTATACGTATCACATTTACGCTTGTGTGTATGTGCCGCCCTCGCTGTAGTGCGCGCTCACAATTTCATTCGGTTGAGATTTTACCGCGTTTGGGATCACGTATTTACAAGTGCTCACTGCTCTGAGTTTAATTCTGCTAAATTCCAAATTAAAATTTCTCCTTCGCGAAAGTGGCTCCGTTAATTAAAAAGATAATATTTGGCCCAAGCTGCTGGAATGACGCTGGTCTCAGTATCCTCATCAGTTTTCATTAAACTCATTACAGACGTTGAATTCATTGCTATTAGTTACTCTCTTTATAGAAATCTCTGGTTTATGTTATGCGACGAAGGTCACCTGAACTGTGGATTCCAACAGTACATTGTCATTCATCCGACTAACATTTTACCCTAACTGACCATCTGAGAGCGTGTGAATAGTACGAGTTGCAAATCTCTGCGACAGGTAAAAGCAACACCGTAGTGCATTACTGTTGTTACCACACCTGGTAGGATACGAAGAGGTGTGATGTTGAGTGACCACTGTAAAAGACCCGGAGCTCACTCGTGTGAGGCAGCACCGTCAGCCGCTGTCAGAGGTTCAGAGGAGTCTCACTGTGAATCTTCACTTGACCAGCTGGGCGAATCGGACATTGTTCAGATTTGAGGGGCTCCAGGATATGATAGAGGCCCTACGTTGGACTGCGTGAGACAGTGAGGGCAGGTGAGACCACCACAAATACCCAGCGAGACGGTATAGTGGACTTGCATTCATGAGGACAGCGGTTCAAATCCGCCTCAAAGAGATTTGGGTTTTTCCGTAATTTCCTTAAATAATTCCAGGAAAATGCCGAGATGGTTCATTTGAAAGGGCAAGTCTGATTTCCTTTGTTAACGACGGGACGTAAAACCCTAATCCCCCTTCCTTCCTTCCTTCCACAACTGATTGATGTCGTATTTTGCTCCAGATACATAGGAACCCATTGACATCTCCCTCTTACATCCAAAAACAAGGAATGGACTTCCTTAATATTCTAAATCATCCTGAACCGGTGGTCGAATATTAGCAGCAGACGGCTAGGAATTGACAGGCTGCCGAACTGCACAAAATAGACGTCTGAGAGTGGGGTGTAGCGCCAGATCAGAAACCATCAAGCATGGGTAAAAGGTATAGAGTACCGATATGCACAGCTACAGACATAGCGTAGGTGCAAGCGCCTTCACTAGTTATAAAAGGTCAGTTCGTCGGTAGAACTGTCGTTTGTACTCAGTCGATTCAAGTGAAATCCGACGCGTTGATGGCCTCAGGACGGGAATTAAAAGATTTTGAACGCCTGATGATTGTTTGAAGTAGATGCCTGGTATATTAATTTTCTGAAATCGATAGGAAATTCAGTTACGAGTTCTCCTGTTGCAAGAGCACTTACTGCTTATGCCAACTCAGAGAATTCCGGACACGCGATGAAATACAAGGCTGTTTCAAGGAGTAGGGTGATACGGCGTAGGATGAGACGGTGAAGACAGAACAGCCGCTATGGCCTGATGCTGGATTGTTAGAAGAATAAGACTTCCTTAATAGACATCTGATTTAATAACCGAGAGACCCCATGACAAAATCGGAGAGCTCATAGAATTATGAGAAAGGATACTTGCAGTATAGTGATAACGTATCATCTACAGCCGGCCGCTGTGGCCGAGGTGACTGAGGCGCTCCAGTCACGGTCAGCATGGCCACTACGGTCGGGGGTTCGAATCCCCCCTCGGGCATGGATATTTGTGCCGTCCTACTTCGTAAGTAGTTCATAAGTAGCTTGTAAGTTTAGGGACTGATGACCCCGTAGTTAAGTCCCATAAGCTTTACAAACATTTGAAAATTTATCATCTACATATACACGGATAATCTGCAAGTCACATTGAAATATATGGCAGATGGTTCATCGGACCGCTTCTATAACATTTCTCTACAGTTCCATCCTCTAATAGTTCGCGAGAAAAAGGAACACACAATCTTCTTGTTTTCGAGCTGATTTCTCTTAGTTCATTATGATGTTCAGATGTCCCTATGTAGGTGGGTGCTAAGAAAATATGTTCGCATTCGGAAGAGAAAGTTGGTGAAAGAAATCTTGCAAATAGATCTTGCCGCCATAAATAACGCCTTTCTTTTAATGATTTTCACTTCAACTCGTGCATAATTTCCGTGACAATCTCTTCCTCTATATCGCGATACTACAAAACAAGCTGCCCTTCTCTGTACATTCTCTAAATCGTCTGTCAGCCCCACTTGGTGGGGATCTTACAATGCACAGCTGTACTCCAAAACAGGACGCACAAGTGTAGTGTAGGCAGCTTCTTTAGTAGTGCTGTTGCATCTTCTAAGTGTTCCGCAAATGAAACGTAGTCTTTGGTTCGCCTTCCCTACAATATTTTCTGTGTGTTATTTCCAATTTATGTTGACAATTGACGGCATGTAGGCTTGCCTGATATATCGTGTAACTGAAGTTTAACGGTTTTCTTTTAGTGGTCGTATGAATGACCTCACACTTTTCATGATTAAGGATCAATGGCCAATTTTTGCACCATGTAGATGTCTTATCTAAATCATTTTGTATTTGGTTCTGATCTTATGGTGACTTTACTAACCGGTAAGTGACAGCATCATCCACGAACAACCTAAGAGAGCTTTTCAGATGGTCTCATAAATCGTTTATAAAAATAAGGAACAGTAGGGGCCCTATAACACTTCCCTGTGGTACGCCAGATACGACTTATTTCTACTCGACGACTTACCGACAATTACAACATACCCAGAAGTGATGTTGATTATTCTGATATACATGCCTTTTATGTATACCAGTAACGATGGTTTAGAATTAGATCGTTATTTTGTTTATTTATAACAGATAGTTGCAAGCAATCGCATGTACAAGCAACTACAAACTTTAGAACTTGAAACAGCAATAAATTGTTGCTTCTTTGTACGTAGGACATAACCATGTATATAATTTTTTGAATTAATGTCTGTATACTTCTTATCAAGATTAAAATAAGCATTGGACATTGTTTCTATTAAAGTTAAGCTTTACTTTAAAATTATCAAATTAAGAACTGAAACAATAACAATAGCGGTTACAGATTATTAAGAGGACCTGCTTTGTTCAGTAGACTGATAACGCTAAAATTGAAGATATTACAAATGTTGTGTAGCCAGGACAAGTTTGAGCGGCTCACCAGATTTTTTTAAATGTCGTGAATTGAATTCAAACATATCGAACGTGTAGTCGGTGTTCGAACTACAGTTATAATGTGAGGTGGTGTCTAAAATACGTACCTAACTGATGAGGTACAAAATAAAATAAAAAAGAAGTTAAAGCGTCAAGCTTGTATCGAAGACAACAGTGTTATACCCATCTACTGCTGAGAGTGCCATTTTTGGCAAACAAAGATACAGACTACGAAAAGCTCGGGCCAAAAACAAACAAAACTACTGTGTGGTGGAATTTGCCGGTGAATGGGCAGGTAGATTGATGGGAACGGCCGGCGTGGTGAAGCGAATGAGCACGGAGGGTCCCAGGATTGCCATCTACAAATACGAGAGAAGAGTGGAAAGCGATGGGACGGCTGTCCCCGGGGTGCCGTCAGGAATCCATCGCAATGTTTGCTGGAGCAGCGGCGTCTGGCCAGAGCGACGCCTGCGCACCACATCTCTGTGCAGCGTTCACCTGTCCCGCAACCCTCTAGTACAGAGCTCGGCAAGTAATCTTCGAGGGGGTCCGGATACCTTTGAAATCGAGGTCCACATATAAAACCTCATGTTCCTTATTAATTTTTTTTTAATTTTAATTTTCACTCACAAATTAATACGAAACACAACTGACAGACATATTTGTAATCAAAAATCCAGAAAGTCATATTCTTTAATATTTTTTTACTTTAATTTTCACTCTCAGACTAATGTGAAATACAACAGATTTAAAATAGTACTGTATAAAAAAATCCAGAAAAACATGTTATTTGCTATTTATTTTTAATTTTACTCACAAAAACTATGAAATTAAATGGAAACAGTACGTGCATTATACATGCCATTTTTTATTTTCATTTTCACTAAGAAAGTATGAAATAAAATGAAATGTGCGTACATCTGTTAAAAAATCTGTGGGAAAAATTACATTTGCAGTACTTAGTTAGCTTCACGTGCGGAGCAGCTTGTACGAATACTGTTTTCAAAGTGAGCGACCGTTAGTCTTGAGGCATAATTATTCTCGAGGCAATTCAGTTTTGAAAATGAAATTTCACAAGTATATGTGGAGCCAAACATAGCAGCCAGGTATATCGATATTTTTTTCACGATTTTAATATTTTCCGGGACATATTGTTTCCTAAATTCTTCAGTGGATACAGTTTCATACGTTTGCAAGAAAAATGTCTTCCTGCAAGACTATTATCGCCACTTGGAGTAAAGGCGTTGAAATGTGGAACAACTTCGCAGCCACATGGGTCAATTCTCCTACAGGAGAATCTTCACAAGGTGATGTTAAGAATCGTGACGACTCATATATTTCTTTGAATCTTTCTGCAAATTTCTTCTTAAGATCTGCCAAGAAATTTGATAATATGGTAATTATTTTTATATTCAAAAATTGTTGCAAAATGAAGAAATTCTTGACTTAAAACGTCTCTTTCAAAGAATCAGATTGCAGTGGAATGATGTTCCACTTTCAAACGAATCACAAATTAATTTTTCGTTTTGTTATCTACAGAAAAATATTAATAATTAGAGTATGTAACTTACACTTTCAAAATACTTTCGGCGGTTCAGTTTTTGGCCTTCCGCGGTCCGCCAGTTGCCGACCGCTGCTCTAGTACATCCACCACCCCCAGCGATATTAAGATGTGCTATACACGATTTACAATGGGAGATGAATACTCCTGTGAATTCTCTTTTCAAAATGAATGCAGATAAAATATTTACAAATTAAACGAAATGATTCAGAGGTTTTTACAAGCTAGAAACATCTGTGATGTCTGTAAGTAAAGCATCGTGTGAAAATTGGTGCGTTGCGGAACGCGCGGCCTCCGCGTTGGAGGTTCGAATCCTCCCTCGGGCATGGATGTTTGAGTTGTCTTTAAGTTAGTTCATAAGTAGTTTGTAAGTTTACGGACTGATAACCTTCAGTTAATTCCCATAAGCTTTACAAAAATTTGAACATTTTTTGAAAATTGGTAAGGAGCTCCTTCTGAGCCGAAGAAGCTTTACGGTGTTGTTCTAGTTGCAGGGGAACGCCACGTAAACTGAGGCAGAGGTAAGAATTTGGACTGGCGGGATGTGAGGAGGGGGAGGCGTGTCAAGGTAAATCTGCAGGGTTATTCGCGCGAAGCCATTGTGCCCGAGTTGCGTGGTGATGAGCGCACTAAGCTGGGGACACGGCTTCAAATCTAGTAGCCGCGGGGAATGTCCAGTTGTAAGTCCAAGGATTCAGTGGCGAAGCCCCCCAGACCATGCTTGCAGAGAGGGGAAAGCAAATAGATAGGGGGAATACTGCACGGCGATTTTTTGTTACTGCAAGGATTGATGACCATAGCAGTTTGGTCCAGTTGGTTACAAACATTTTACCATATACATAATATTTAGTTTTTTTAGGCGTTATATCAAACTAACTACTGGTGAAAGAATGAAAAAGATTGTACTATTTACAGAATTATGAAGCAATTCTCACTGTATTGCGCACTGATACGTAAAATTCCTTCTCGGCCGGTCGCGGTGGCCGAGCGCTCTGCGGCGCGCCAGTCACAGTCCGCACGGCCGCTACGGTCGGGGCATGGATGTTTGTGTCGACTTTAGTATAAGGTAGTTCATAAGTAGTTTGTAAGTTTAGGGACTGATGACCCCGCAGTTAAGTCCCTTTAGCTTAACAAACATTTGAGCATTCCTTCTCGGAAAAGGACGCTAACCACCCACAGCGAGACTAGACATTTTTTAAATAACAGTTTCTGCCCCATTCCCATACATAGCGAGACTTGCTTTAAGGAGGTTGCATGTCAAACTGCCGGACTCTGAGCAGTAGAGGCATCACAGGACATTTTAAACTCTACTATCATACTTTACAAATACATTCATAAGACTTTGTCAGCATGACAAGAGACGATGTTTTATACAACTGTATGCATGATTTGCATGTGTGCAAAATCAGTTGAAGAATCACACTTAATTATTAAGAAAAATGTACCAATATCATAAAATCCAACAAAATTATTTTGTCATGTTTTTGAACTTCGATTGCTATGAGTTCAAATCCTGAATTGACTCTGGTCCTGCTGACAAAGTTTAATAAATTTATTTTTAGACAGTATAGACAGCAGAAATTATTTTACTGTGGTGCCTCACCTGATCCAAGAAGGTCCGTTGACGTCCTATCCCCCTTAAAACACCCTGAACACCAATTTGAAAACAACCAAGTTACAGTGTTGCACTATATGTGCTGTTTGTTAATCACTTGATTACTGCAACTCAAAAGACCGCTGCCATTAACCCTAGCTTAGTACCATCCGTCAAAATGACGGCTACGTTGAAATTTTCAGTGAGCTGTGACGTTTTGAGGAACAGTTGATGAACAAGTGTACACGTGTAGAGTGTTGGTTTGCAATCACACTCGGCGAATTAACGGGTGTTGCTAACGAAAGTTCAAAAACCCGTGAAAGACGGGTGTTAGTAGCGAGAGTTAAAACTAGATGTTAGTAACGCAGGGTTAATATTAATAGTAATAATACTGCGTGGTACTAATGTAAATTGAGCAGTGCAAAGTGTACCTTAGCCACAGAAACAATATGAAACATTCATCAAACAAACTGAAAAAAAAAGAGTAAATATATTTTAATTCGAAAACATAGTCCGTGAATGGCAATCGACACCAAAGAACAACTTGTCTGTGTTTACAGGTCACTTGAAATACACTTAAATAACCAAAAAGAATCCGTCATTAAAGCGAACCAGAAAGACCAGACAAAATTCATTGCTAAAAAAAGGTTAATACTACAATTTAATAGCCTAACGCAACCTTTGTCTTAATTTATAATTCAAACTTCTCCGATTTTCATTGTAAGCCACAGGACACACACAGTATAAACGGCAAGTAAAATTGCATACATCAGTCGAAGTCCAACAAATTCGTCGTAACATATTTTTTAACGTTAATATATTTAGAATTAAGCATTTTCTGTAAAAATAAAAGAAAGAAGGCCGCCGAGCATCCCACAATTGACGTGAAACATTTTTGCGTATCAGAACAAATACTGCATATTTGGATAAAATTAAACCCATTTTCATTTCACTATTATCTATTAATCATAGTAAATTTTTCTAGAGTAGTCGTCCATCTTCAGTCGTTTGCGTTGATACACAAAACAGTTACACAGTTAACGATTACAATTAATCTACACCCGTGATTACTCAGGTAATTTGTCGTCCGCAGGGAAAGTGGTCGACTCTCTAGCCATTAACCTACAGGCAGGTGTAATCACCTACACATTGATCTAATTTCTGCTACCGTCTGCAACGGACTGTGTTGGTATTTTGAATGTCCAAGATAAATCTGGTTCCAAACTGAACCTTGTTTGCATTTCATTATCCTTAAAATATATCCAAATGAGCGACATGATTAACAAGTTTTCTTGGCTCGAGGCTCACTAATTACTATCGAAACAGGCAGCTATTTTTTTATAGAGCATTTTCTTTGTTTTGTTTTATTAATAATTATGTACTGTACCGGACGTTCCTGTCCAAGAAGTTCGGAGCCTATACGTATATTTAATAATACTACGTAAACCCTGCCACGCTTCGTTTTGGCTTACTCTGATATTAAATGAATTCTAGCGAATGTAGACTCACCGAGAAAATACATCAATCAAATCATTACCCCACAATGTGTTGCTGGGGCTGTCTCTGATGAAATAAAAGTTGGAGAAAAGATAGATTCTCCAGTAATCATTACTTATTGTAAAGCTAGTGATTGCCTGAATTTTTCGTCTTGTGTATGAACATAAAGATCAAAACGACAAATAATTGGCCTTGAGAAAAGCAATCGTTTTCTACATTTGCTGTACCTAGCCCCATCTCTCTCTCTCTCTCTCTCTCTCTCTCTCTCTCTCTCTCTCTCTCTCTCTCTCTCTCTCTCTGTCCATTTTCACTTCCAACGTCGTAGTTCTTCATAATTAAGAAATAAAAAATAAGGAACGGCGGCAAATGACAAAAACGTTACTCAGGAAAGTAAGCGAAGCAAAATTCAAATGTTCAAATGTTTGTAAATCTATCGGACCAAACTGCGTGGTCATCAATCCGTAGCTTACAAACTACTTAAATCTTGGTAAACTAACCTAAGGACAACACACACACCCATGCCCCAGGGAGGACTCGAACCTCCACGCGAGGAACCGCGCGCTCTGCAGCGAGACGCTTTAGACCGCTCAGTAAGCGAAGCCGGTAGGCTCAGGTCAATAACGTTACTTATAGACTTCTTAGCTAAATGTTTTTAAATTTCTTCTGTCCGAGTATACTAGCGGGCGATGCCTCTGTTAACATCGTTATCGAACTGTAATATGTTACTGTAAATGCACATTTAAACTTGATCGTCACTAGAATGCGATTTCACAAATCACAGTTATGTAATAATTCCGTGTGGCTCATTGGCAATCGATTTCATGTGTCACTTCTGTCATTGCACAAGATCAGTATAACGTTACGTTCACTTGTTATTATCTACTGTTGTATATTTTAATGTGTAAAACCAGCCTTTAGTTATGAAAATATTCATTTCCTCTTTTAACAATATGGACATACATGCTCTTTTTTTTCACAATTACGGCTAAATAGACTCTGACTTTTGAATTATGTAACTTTCATTGGCCTCCTTGTATAACAATATGAAAAAATTGAACTTCAATTTTCGTGTTCACGTATTAATATTGTGATGTTCCAGAAATACCGAGTTAGCTCTATTGCTAGTTGCGTAAGAGCGTGCTTTTGTTTGTCAGGGTGTAGCTTCCTGCGTGAACTCCGCCGACTTCTTGCGAAGTCCTTATTGCATTCTTCATCCGCCGTGGAAGGTAACTCTGCGTGCCATGCTATTTGGATCGCAGGAATCTTCTTTCTCTCCGTTCGCTTTGATGTCGCATTCCTTGTGCTCATAGGCGTAGCCAGGTTTTGATTTCGGGAAGGTTTTCAGCAAATGGGCAATATAAAGGACAATAGAGTTTCATGGCCCGACGTGATCATTGTCAGTTTCTGCACAGAATCACCAACAGAATTAGCCATCTTTTTAGCATAATTTAATGCAGGTACCTTGAGCAACGAATTGTCCACATTCACTGGAAAAGGAGCACAAGTCACATTCGTTTGTAAATAGCAATCAAATGAAAACGAGACAGATGGGGGAATAATTAACTAAACTTCTTATTACTTAAGAGTAAACACCATAGCTTAATACATTGAGCCCACTGGTGGTTAGAAGATCTTCATGGAAAAAATGTTGGCAATTGCTTATAGAAACCTGATTCTATTCGAGAGTGTGTAAGCATACCTACAGCCACGGAAATCTTCCTCAAAGCTAAAAAAATATGGAAATCGCGTGGGAGATGTATCGAGGATATGTAAAGGCTTCCGATTGAAATTTTGATAGTGTACTGATATGTGGGCGAACTTTATCCTGCAGCAGAATGAAGTATTTTTCTTAGCTTTTTCAACATTTCACCCGTGCTTGTGCTTCTGCCCATGTACACATTTTGATAGGAAAGTCTGAAGAATGCAGTTACATCGTTTGATGTATTTTCCTTGAGACAAACTCTTTCGACGAATGAATCTAGTTCACAAGAACTTCCTTCTGCGCAAGGCGATTCCAATATAAATTTCTAAATCTTATGTGGAGAAAATTCATGCTTTAATGAATTTTTGCCCATATACAATCACGTAACTTGTTTGCTACTCTCATTACCTACGCTTTCACATTTTTGAAAGTGCAATCTCTAACGGTTGTGGTTTACATAAACAATATTGAACTGAGGAACGGATAGGTAGAAACAAAATACACCGCCGGCCCGTATTTCGTATTTTGCACGCTATTTCATTGGCAAAGCTATCTGCATTTTTACTCAAAAATACCATCCTATAGCTCACAGATAATGGCTTTTCCAGTTATTTTCTTTTCATCAACATCCACGGTTACTGAGGAAGGCACATGTTTAGCGCCGTTGGATTCAGCACGGTATTCGGTGTTAAGTTGACCACCACATTAAAAGTGCACGTAAGTGAATGTCCTCAGACATCCCTTTCTATTTCGGCCATCGTATTAGACTATTTTGTTGTCTTTTTAATGATTTTTCGGATCGGAAAATGTGTACCTGATCGCTTTTTTAAGTAAATACATTATATAGGTTTATGCTAATGTAGAATACGTGTATATCATTATCTCATTACACAAACAGAAACTATCGAAAACGCAGCAAAACGATATCGCGCTATAACTGAAGTAGCTGTTCTGACCCGTCAAATGTCGAGCCGACTGTGTATTGTAATTGTTCATCAACTTGAGGCAAGTGTCAATATCATGGAAAAAATTTGTTGTTGTAATATTTTGTTAAGCTGAAATTTATGATCGTAGACGTAGCAGTATTTTGTATTTCAGTACAGCATAAAATGGGAAATGACATATTTCTAAAAGTTGGACATTGTATATTGTCTTACTGTTTTTGCTGTTGGCAACAATGACTTATAAATGATAAAGAATACTCAGTATGTTCGACGCTGTCATGTGAGGTCAAAGGGAGATCTCATCCGTCATCCAAAAGCCAACAGTGGCTGCTTGTAGCTAAATGTGTTGGCATCAACACGCAAATGTAGGCAGTATACTAAATGGTCGAATCTAGGTCCTCAAGACGAATTATGGTACTTTAATTGAGTGGGGAACAGACTTAGGATGTAATCCGATGGAAGCGGATACAGTGAGTGCAGATGACACAAGTCGTAGATGTGTGGAGGTGAGCGTTTTCTTGTATTCTAAGAGTGGCGCAGAGGTTTCATAATATGCTGCGGCACTCAGAGTTTACTTTATAGGAAAGTAATTATGGACTTTTACGTCCTGCAGAGAAAAAGAAATAGTGTTTGTGCGAACGAGCTAATAGTTTCATCTGTGGCTCTCGTTCTCAAAACGTAGACGCCCACTCCTTGAAAGAAAGGCACAAGGGAGCACGCTTTGCTCATTGCAGCACGCACTGGCAGTGCCGTTGCCAGGCTTTATGAGCTGTTTAATATCTACGCTTGTGATGTAAACTGAAGTGTGGTAAACAGCTATATAACTTAATATATAGGTACTAACAAAAGTTACGAACATTATAAATTACATGGCTTTTAATCACTCTCACAATTTCTTTCTTCGCAGTTTTTCCGTCCGTTGTCGAATTTTAGTTCAAGCTGTGATCATTCAGCCAAGGAGCCTACAGATGAATAATAACAGCGGCAACATGAGAAGGCGAAGCAGGTGCTTCGGGCATGCGCCGTGGCGTAGGAACGTAACTTGTGGCGTCACATGACGCTTTGCGATTAGCGGGTGCGGTTATGCCGACCATATCGTAGCTGTTTGGCAACGCTACGACGCAGTCCGACGAATCAGGTGCTGCTTCGTGGTATCGTAAAATTCTGAAAATGGCTTCCGCTGCCAACGAAGTTACTAGCGGCGGTAAAGGCGAAACGAGCCTGAAATTTAATGACGGCAGTTGTCTTGGTGCGCGGCGCCTAGAAACCACCATTTGTGTGGTTTTATAACAGCGACTTCGCCGTTAAATTAGCCGTCATTTTGATCCTAGTGTTTGGACTGAAATGTCTCTGTTTCCAGGAAGCCCTGTCATTATGAGTCGGCACTATAAAATGTTTGTACTTTTATACTGACGTCTTCCTACTTTATAAACTTCTCCATGGCGTGTCATTGTCAGTTTTAGAACGGAAATCTCTTACCATCTGTCGTGCAGATATAGATGAGAACACAGATATTCTTGCCGGCCGCGGTGGCCGAGGGGACTGAGGCGCTCCAGTCACGGTCTGCACGGCCACTACGGTCGGGGGTTCGAATCCCCCCTCGGGCATGGATGTTTGTGTCGTCCTTAGTATAAGGTAGTAGATAAGTAGTTTGTAAGTTTAGGGACTGATGACCCCGTAGTTAAGTCCCATAGCTTAACAAACATTTGCATATTTTTGAACAGATATTCATAGCGCGCACGTGACGCGAATAATGAAGAATATAGGAGCAGAGACAGAAGGAGAACTACTGTAGCGACGATACGGACTTCAAATTCGGAGCTTGTTTACTACTTATGAACTAGCTAATACTAAGGACGGCACAAATATCCATGCCCGAGGGGGGATTCAAACCCCCAACCGTAGTGGCCGTGCAGACCGTGACTGACGCGCCGCAGACCGCTTGGCCACCGCGGCCGGCTACCGAGATTATAGATTTCTTTTTCCTATAACATTGTCTTATTGAGGAAGGTAAAAAGACCGACTGTATGCTTCTATACAAGCCGTAATCTTTCACGTCTTGGTGTCGTGATCCGTACTCGAGATAGAGTTAAAACACAATGCTCCTACAGTGTTCTTCGGATACAGGTTGTCTAAATTTGTCCAGCAGGGCTTTAGTTACCGTGTTGTCATTCTTCCAAGAACTGAGAATCATAGTGGACGATGCCAATATAGTCGCATATATAAATACGTGTAATTTGATATACATTTCTGTTCAAGTTACTCTGCTTCCAATTACAATGAGGTGACAGAAGTCATGGTATACCTAATATCGTATCGGACCTCCGATTGCCCTGCGAACTGCAGCAACTCGGCGTGACATGGACTCAGCAATTAGACGGAAGTCTCTTGGAGGAATATTGACCCATTCTGCCTGTAGAGCTGTCCGTAATTGAGGATTTTGCGCGCCAGCTGACCTCTAGATCATGTCTCATTGCTGTTGGACTGGATTCGTGCAAGGAGATCTGGCAAACGATTCTGCGGAATGTCCCTTAAATCAGTGGCAAACAGTCGTGGACTGGTGACCTGGCACATCGCACGTTAGCACTGAAAAGTATACGCAAACGTGGCTCTTCTAAGGCGTTAAATTCAGGCCGTTGGACACTATGTTGTGCGTGGTAAAAGGAAATGCCTGAAATTTGGCGTTTTCGGTACAATATTGACACCTTGGTTCTCAGAGTATAGAGTTCTCCTAACGATCTCTGGAGCAAACTGTCTCTTTCGTTTAGCCCCAACTTCCATTCCTCGTTCAAAGTCAGTTGATTCCCATCGTGTGTGCGACTATAACGCCGAAAACCTTTTTAAAATTCTTGAATATCCGTCTCCAGATCGCTTTTATTTTCTAAAACATGACCGGTTTCAGGACAGCTGCCCATCTTCAGATCAAATTTTGAAGTTACAGAGTAACCTGTCCTGTGATGAACGAATGTTCACAGTCGTTACATTCGTTCATCACAGGACAGGTTACTCTGTAACTTCAAAATTTGATCTGATGATGGGCAGCTGTCCCGAAACCGGTCATGTTTTAGACAATAAAAGCGATTGGAGACGGATATTCAAGAATTTTATTCATATAACGATCGCAGAAACTCCCTGGAGACTAAGAAGTGTTGTTTTGAAAACCTTTTTCACATGGATCAGCGGGACACCACTGACAGCTCAGCCAATGCTTTCCCATGCCTTTTGTCACCAGGTTGTGCAGTACTGTATACGCACAGTGATTTTCAACCAGAGTAGCGAAGTAATCCCCAGTAATGAGATCATCCTCGGTTGCTGGTGTCACATAATAACCACAGAGGAGAGGAAACGGCGCGCCGCTTGCGGCAGTCTGTAAGGAGAGGCGGTGGCTTTGACGTGTGTCCGGCGGTGGTGCTCTCGCCTCGCCTCGCCCCGCGCACCACCAGTGGGGCGACCACAGCCGTGACGGACGGCGTGTAGCGCCAGTGGCTGGCGCGCTGCCACGCCGCCCCCTGCGACCAGCGCTCTAACGAGTCGCCGCCCGTGTCACGTCACACACACACACACACTTCACGGCTTCCCGCAGGTTGTAGCCGACCGCCCACTGCCCGACAACCAACTCCTGTGTTCTCGCCGCACATCAATGGCCCATCTCTCTTTTTTTTCCATTTCTGTATTTTCATCCGTATCTGTGTCGGGCCCCCGGTAGTCTTGGGATAAAGTGCTCGACTTGAAACCGAAGGGTAGCGAGTTCAAAACCCGGTCGGACCTCGGAATTTTTCATTCTGCACTTTAACCTATCCTTCACCTCTCAACGATGTGAGGAGTCGCCAGAAACGACGCGTGCTTCGAATTCCAATTTAAGCTGTAGGTCCCCTTTCCCCGGTTGGATAACTGGGATAGGCTAGGGACACGCTAGTCGCCGAAGTGGCGTCCGATTGAAAGACTTGCTCTAGGCCAATGAGCCACACGAAATGATTATTATCCGTATCTGTAACCCGCGCCGGCTAGTGCCGGCCCTGGGTACCGACGAGTCCTCTACGTCTGGCTCTGTCCTCCTGCCACTTTTCTTCCTCCACTTGTTGCCAGCTCTCACCTCTTCTTTCCACACATGTCCTCACTCCGGTTTTCCATCGTGTCCTTCGGCGCCATTAATGTCTTTTCCCATCCATCTTTAGTTTTTCAATGACTTTGGTAGTCTCTCATCATCCATCTTCTTAACAAGCCCGTACCATCTTAAACTCTTTTTTCTTTCCGATTTCCTCTCACTTACTTTCCTGTTTATGATCCTTCCTTATCTCCACATTCCTTACTCTGTCTATTCTTATTTTTCTTTCACTGCTCTGAAAAATTTAATTTCCCCCTGTTTTCAGTCTGCTCCAATCCCTGCCATTATCCATGTTCCTCCTCCATCGGTGACAATAGGAAGTTAATAACTCTTGTATATAGTCGCGGTGGAGTGGCCGAGAGCTCTAAGGCGCCTTGCTGCGGAGCTGGCGGTTGATCGCCGTCAGAGGTTCGAGTCCTCCCTCGAGCGTGTGCGTGTGTTCAAATGTTTGTATAGCTTATGGGACTTAACTACGGGGTCATCAGTCCCTAAACTTACAAACTACTTACGAACTAACTAATACTAAGGACGGCACAAATATCCATGCCCGAGGGGGGGGGGGATTCGAACCCCCCGACCGTAATGGCAGTGCAGACCGTGACTGGAGCGCCTCAGTCCCCTCGGCCACCGCGGCCGGCTGTCTGTGTGTGTGTGTGTGTGTGTGTGTGTTTTGTCCTTACCATATAAGTTAGTTTAAACATTTGAATATTTTTATAAAATTCTCTCGGGATTCCAGCCGCGTCAAGTGATTTGATATCCACGAGCTTTCGGCCGAAATCTCCTCGGCCATTGTCAAGTGGTGACTGTCCTATCATTGCTGCTGCCGTCCTTATATACCTGCACGGCTTACTGTGACGTCACTGGTGCTCCCGCATCGCCATATAAGGCAATGTTTTGGCCGCCTACCTGCCGTGCCCGCTTCAACCGCCCGATGGCTAGTAAGTTACTATCTCCTTTGTTGATGGGCTACACTCCTGAGGATTCTTTCAATAATCTCTGTGTGGCCTCTACTTTATCCACAATTCGCTATCTTCCGAGAGGAACACAGCTATCAACCGCGAAAACTGTTTTAGAAAGATCGATTTCGGCCAAATTCCTAACCATCGTCAGTGTAATTTCGTAAGTCAACCGGCGTATTACGCAAATTGTCTTTATAGCTGAAGTAAAGACTTGTTAAATCCAACCGTACACTAGGTTTGGTATTACGTAAGCTCGGTTTTTTTTTTTTTTTTTTTTTTTTTCCCTAGTAGGTGGGAAGGGTGGAACCGCATTGAACGCCTTCCGGCAGTCAAGAAACGCTGCATATACCTCGGAGCCAGTATCTACTCACTACTGCTTCCTAGATCTCTTGGATGAAAAGAGCGAGCTGTTTTTAATGGTTTCCTGTTTCGTAAGGCCGAAATTCGTCCGTGCTATAATGCGTTCGCTCCTCCAACGTCTGTTACGAGCAATCAACGTAAGAAAAACTAAATTTGTTTTGGAGCAATGATTTTTAAATGAAAATTGTAACCTAAAGAATATTGGCGAGCGACCTCGATTGGACATCCGAAGGGCGGTGCGTCTCTGATGTTAGATCGACTACCTTATGAATTTATTAATCCAAAAGTACATGCTCTTCAGTGATGTTGCAAAGTCCGCTTGGACTTCATCTGTTTGTCTTGATTAGTGTGGCAGTCCAACACTTTAAATGAAACTTTGTTTTCTCCATTTTCGCTCTGACCAATTCTTACGACTGTCAACAATTAACCTTACGATGTAGAAAGTTGAAATTTTGATATGATCCTTTGAATAATCGAGCCTACCAACCACACTTTTAAGGATATTGACCAGACTTATCAAACCACTGTCGAATGAAGGACATACCCAGCACGCATTTTACGGTTTTCTTAATGCCACCTACATGAAATTGAAAGTATAGACGAATGTTGAAGAGAGACTCATTCTGTGCTCTCGGAGTTTCTGGCTGTCTTTCATCAGTTTTCAAAGCTTCTCCCTTGGTCGAATAACCTTCCTAATTGAACCGTAACCTGTCCGCAGTTAAAGATTTCATTGGTGTATTATCAGGTGTTCCTTTGTGCTCACGGTGTACGTAATAGTGTGCCTTAGGCAGTTGGGACAGACTGAGGGCGGAAAAACACGGCCCATAGTGGCTCCGTGAAATGTTTATTGGGAAGATGCATGCGAGCGCATACCGTATGCATTAGGGCGTGCATAACGCATAGCCGAGCCGAGCCGAGCCTGCCTCCTCGCAACCTCCGCCATAAGTTTCCGTAACAACTGATGGTCCACCGCCAGAAAGACAGCTTTAGTACCAGTAAGAGTTATCGTTTTCACTATCATCGCATACGCCAAGTGTGTTTTACTGCTGTCCTCTATCTTATCTGTATGAATTGGACAGCGCAGAATAAAAAGAATCCTAAACTTACACTGTATCTCATTCATTGCTATTCCGGATTTTGACAGAACACACTGAGGTATAAACACGCAATTTTACTTCCACAAGTACATTTAATGTAGCAAAAATCAACTTTCTTGCGGCAGTGCTGCGAGGAGGTAGCAGCTGTATTTAGCAAAGAAATGTATGCAGATATCAGTTAACGTACCTTACTTGAGAAGTTATACCTGCTGGGTACTGGAACTTTATTTTTATAATCCAAATATCGAATAATTTGGTATATCCGTAAGTACGTGCATTATTAAGTGAAACGATGCTTCTTACGCGAAAACCAAATTTCAATATGACAGCAGGTTAATTGTCAGTAAAAAGAATTGTTTCACTAAATCTACAGATCGTCCTCTGATTAATGAAGATACTTCTGCAAATTCCTCGCGATTGACAGTGACTAAGAACTCGGCAGTTTCCTCGGAATATGTATATATACTTGAATGTATTTTTGTAAAACTACCTTCACTTCTTTTTCTTTTTGACGTTACAGAGAAACAAATTAACCTCCTCAGTCCCTGCGTCCTCTGTAGGGGACATAAAAGAAAATGAATCTGGCGACAATATTTAAATGTTGGTCGCAGTGCTAGGCATCTCAACACACAAACGGAAGGTGGCAGCGCATCTTGGAACTGAAAAAGACACACTACCTTGCCACTTGTTCACTCTAAAATGGATGACAGAATGGAATGTCGGTTTGTTGGCTATGTGAGCACTCAAATTTCCATCGAGCTCTTTAGTTAATGTAAAATCAACTTGTACTATTAATAACATAAGTAAATACAAGCATATTAACATAAACTGCATAGTGAAATATCACTCCCCATAGTGACAGTTGTGGTATCCAGTGTCCAGATGCCTCCTATAAGACAGGAGTTTTTGTACGTAATGGAGAGTTAAGAATTTTTAAAATATTTTTGAGGCCTTTTTGGAATTTTATTAATTATAAAATTCAAACAAAATGCGAGAATATTGACAAACAATTTCACAGGACTTAGGAGGTTAACCGAGCATGAAGGGCCCCTCAGTAAGTAGAACGCCTTGTGGAATGAATTTGAAATGTACCACGTTGCATGGCAGAAAAGATTGAAATGTACAAACGTACATACAACGTAACCGAATTTTCCTATCTTTCGGACGTTTGCAAAACGTACAATGATCCACTTTCCAAGCGTCTGTGAGATGTTGCAGGTCCTAATTATGCGTCACGGCTGAAAAGCCATGCGACAGCCGTCGAGAAACCGAGTGAGCTGCTCAAAAACCACAAATATGTTCAAATGTTTGTATAGCTTATGGGACTTAACTACGGGGTCATCAGTCCCTAAACTTACAAACTACTTATGAACTACCTTATACTAAGGACGGCACAAATATCCATGCCCGAGGGGGGATTCGAACCCCCGACCGCAGCGGCCCTGCAGACCGTGACTGACAAGCCGTAGACCGCTCGGCCACTGCGGCCGGCTACAAAAACCACACATTTCTGTAATCAGTGCTAAGCGACGTTTTGTGTGGGCTAAACCGTCTCTCCGCTCTACTTTGGACGACTGAAAACGCGCGATTTGCGAAGTATGACCCTCTATCCTGTGAAAATCCTATATTATTGTTTGGGTTTGAGGAATTCCTGGAGAAGGTTACCCGCGATCATTGAGGTAGGGAGGAAGTGTTTTCGTAGTCAGGGTATGGACGCTTTATTGTGGTTAATAAAATGCTAAATGAAGAAGGCTACGAGCACATTTTGCAGCATAGTGTGCTGAATGCAGTACACAAACAGTTGCAAGACCATGATTGTTTCAGTTTGCCAGTGCAATATTTCATAAGATACTGTACGCCGACCAATGTCTCATAGGTGGTAACTTTCCTGAAATGGACTGGACTGTACCAAACTAGTGGGATGAGCTCGACCCCACACCAACCCCAGCGTCCAACGTCACTACCTTCTCTAGCTTGGGCTCCAGAGGAAGTATGGGATGCAGTTCGGAACAAAAGTGTCTCCATCAGTGTTCAAGCCAATGTCATAAACTAATCGATCTTTTTCAGTCAACTAGGTTCACATGAATCACATGAAAATTTATGTGGGGGTAAAAAACCACCTATGATAAATGGTTCAGGAGACGTGACATCATAAACCACGAGAGGCACAAAAAATCAACGCATCATGCGACACTTGAATAACGAGACTTCATTCATCCACTGTTTGAGAATGAGAGCACTTAGTGGCCTGCAACAAACTTGACACACAATGCCAAGCCTTTACGAAACATTTTCTCACTGACAACCCCAGAAAATGTATGAAACGGAAAAAGATATGCAGCAAAACTAGGGCATTCGACATGACATTACAAAATATTACTTTTACACTACTAATTGTACTTGCGAGATATTTTACAGTCAGTATAAATGTATACTACTGAATGTAACTTCCAAATTATCTATACTGACAATAAATCTGTAAATGTAGGCCTGTCGCTGTTCACTTCAATCTTCAAAACTAATGGACGAATCTTCGTTCGATTTTCACAGGAAACATGAGAAAAGGTTGGGTCAACATATAGGCATAATTTTATCAAAATCGGATCACGAAAAAAAAAAGGATATCGTGAATTGAAATTTCTTATCTACGAGCGTCATGTCTGTCTGTCTCTCCGAACACATTTATCTCCAAAAGTACTTGACGAATTTTCAAGGGGTTTTCACACCTAACTTGTGCATATCGTATGGTTACATAAAGGCTTCAATAATTAAAATCGGATTGGACAAAATAAAGATATCAAAATTTAATCATTTCTTTAAAAGCCATCGTGTATGTCTATTTGTTGAAGGTAATCTGCAAAAGTACTACACGACCTTTCAAGGGTTGCCAGAGGTAAATTGAGAATAGTTTGGAGAGTAACATAGGCTTCGTTTCATCAAAATCGGTTGAGAAACAGGAAATATATCGTAAAAAAAAAAGTGAATCCAGCAAACTTCGCATCCCGGTATTTCTTTATTCAAATGTTTGTAAATCTATCGGACTCAACTGCGTGATTATTAGTCCGTAGCTTACAAACTACTTAAACCAAGTTAAACTAACCTGTGGACAATACACACATCTATGCCCGAGGGAGGATTCGAACATCCAACGCGGGAGGCCTCGCGATCCGCAACTTGGCGCTCCATACCACTCGGCTGCTCCCGCACGGCCCTAAAATATTGATCATAGTGTGTGTGTGTGTGTAGTAGTAGTAGTAGTAGTAGTAGTAGTAGTAGTTCTAGTCGTTGAAATGTACCTCAATTCTATATAAATACTCCGATTTGATTGTCAGTTTAGTGGCTTTAAATAAAAAGGGCAATATTCACACAGGTTTTTAAGCGATAAATCTTTGTTTTGGGCACAAAAACATAGTCCCCTGGTTTCAACCAATGCCTGTTCTCAACATAGATAACGCTACATCCCTTTATTCTAACCTTCTTGATAATTGGCTCCTAAAGACGAAGTTCTGAGCCAATAAAATAAATGCTTTAACTAGGTTGTCAGATAAACTAAAAATTTTATTGGAGGAGGGTGTAAGTACATATGGGACAAAATGCTCTAGCGATGAATAAAGACGCGAGGGAAAAACGGCGAATGCCAATATTCTTACGAGTGGGGTAGAGGGAAGAGTTGGGTAGGCCGACAGACATATATTAATAGACTGGCAATGCCTTATACAGTATCATTGGTGTCAGTGAATCTCCCCGCCATATTTCTGTACTATAAACTAGTAAGCAGTCGTGTGTGTTACTACAGAAAACAGTGGTAAAATATGAATGAACTGACGTAACTACGCTGCCTTTAGAGTTTTGACGTATGGGAAATTCGTGTGTTGTATAGGGCTGCAGTAAGCTTCGACACATACAGTAATGAGTTGCATTGATTTGCTGTTATTATTGATCTGTTACCAATTTAATTCAACTTCGGATTTTATTTCAGTAGTGTGGTCATTAGAAACGTGTTGTTTATCGCGGATAACCTGTATCCTCATTGTTTTGAGAGTCCTTACGAAATATTTGACATATTAATAAATCGCGTCGCATTTTCTGTTTTTATTAGGCTTGATCTTTCATCAGATTCAATCAATGTCGGCTTTTCTTTTAATAGTATGACCGTTATAAATGTGCTATTTGCACAAATTTCGCTGACACTTTCCTACTATTCCACTCAAAGTTTCTGCTGGGAAGAATGGTGAAATATATGTTTAACATTATATAAGTATCTTAGAAAATCACTCTCGCATTTTACCTGCTGAATACCTTACTGAGGATAATACTGTCATGAAACCGAATATCCTCGAAAAGTGACAGTTGGACTTTCTCCTTACTTTCAGCGATGCCGCACTGCCAACTCAATTCGGTCATTTTGGATCCAGATAACTCAATAAACGTATAATCCAGGCTATTTGATCTGCAATAACTGAAAACATTCAAAATGTTCAAATGTTTGTATAGCTTGTGGGACTTAACTACGGGGTCATCAGTCCCTAAACTTACAAACTGCGTATGAACTAACTAACACTAAGGACGGCACAAATATCCATGCCCGAGGGGGGATTCGAACCCCCGACCGTAGTGGCCGTGCAGACCGTGACTGGAGCGCCTCAGTCCCCTCGGCCACCGCGGCCGGCTGTCGTGGATTACACAATCGTTATTCTTTCTGGTGTTTTTTTCGATAACTACAGTCTGCTTTAAATGTACCGATACGTAACGGTAAAATTTTACTTACCACCCGACGGCCTCGTATGAATATGTTGACAACATCAACGAAACGGTAGAAAGCCCCCACCAAGATGTTGATATTCTTAGAAATCACCATAGTGTGACATGATTAGCGTTTTGTACAGATGAAGTAGTAAATAAATAACCTACTCTATGGTTGACAGGTTCTTGCATGTACCCTCGTTCACTCTGTAAAAGTAATTGCCTTTGTAAAACGAAGATTTCTCGAATAAAAATTTGCGTTGTCACGCGATTGGCTAATGCCAACGTTACACGATTGACAACATAATCACCGCCAGGACGGGAAGTAAGATTTAACCGTACGTAACACGTTCTTCTCGTAACACGATTCGACAATGTAGGCCCGTATGTTAAATTCAGCTATTGCGGAAGTATTAGCTTAAATGCAAATCATGTTCAAACGAACTCGTAAAGCTTACAATGTCATATCGTGTCAGAAGAACATAGCAATACCGTACGGAAACTTTTTGACGTGAGGTGAGACAAGATGGCGGCTTCCCGCTTCAGTCACAGAGGCACGTTTGCCAGTCTAGTAATGTATGTCTGTGGGTAGACCCGACGATGGTAGCAGCGTTGTGCTCAGTGTGGGTACAAAGTTCTACCGTGCGCCACGTCATTACTGTTTCAGTCCCCGCAACTCTGCGTTCGTAAACGTGTGTGTGTGTCGCTGGATGCAGAGGGACAGGGATGGGAATCAAGCCCGGGATTTGGAGTAGCCGGTGTCCCGCGGGAGCGAGCAGCCGCTGGCCTGCTTCCGCGCGCGCTGTCTGCATTACCTTTTCCGTTACGGTCCGGGCCATCAGGGACAGGAACGCCGCCTCTCTGGAAGCGCGCCAACCTCTTGCACGGCCTCGGGGATCACTGCGGCAAGGGGACTCCTGTGAATAGAAGAGTGGCCGATTTGGCTGCCCTCTCATTTCTGTGCATTGTTTTATAAGCGAACTCTCTCTCCTAGTCGACATAACTGTCTCTCCTAGTCGATAGAACTGTCTTTCCTAGTCGATAGAACTGTCTAACAAGGAAAGTACTTGGGCTCGAACAAACACATATACACCAAAATCGTATGAGAGATAACGTAAAGATCCCTTGTTGTATTAGTGATACTCCTGCATCTTCATAACTCTGCAATCATCCGTTAGAGGCCTCTGCATGTTCAAATGTTTGTTAAGCTGAAGGGACTTAACTGCGAGTCATTAGTCCCTAAACTTACAAACTACTTATGAACTACCTAATACTAAAGACGGCATAAACATCCATGCCCGAGGGGGGATTCGAACCCCTGACCGTAGCGGCCGTGCAGACTGTGACTGACGCGCCGCAGTCCCCTCGGCCACTGCGGCCGGCCCTCTGCGTGTGCCTTGCCACATTGCACTTTGACCTGTCGGTTCGCCACTAGGGACGGTGCAGTGTGCCTCCGAAGTTGCGTTTTGTGACGTTATTTGCGTGGTGAAGCGTCAGATGGGGCGGCGATTGGTAATCAATCCTGCTAATGTATTGCAATTGGTTGAGATGAAGTTACAAAGAATCCTTCTTCGTGAAGATGGTATTAGTGTAGAAGATTAATCATTCGCATGCTTTCTCGTATCTGTTATGGTACAGAAATATGAGCATAGGTTAGATACTGTTGTAACACTAACACATAATGATAATAATAGGGATGATAATGACGAAGAACTCATTGCTAGCGGTAGTGCTAAGTGCTACGGTATGTGTGGGAAGAAGCGATGGAAGCAGAGGCAATGAATACCGACAGTCTTCCGAGAAGAAGGTTAAATTTGCAACTATCATCACGGCTTTTGATGACAATACGCTAGAGAACATCTACGAATATTATTACATAAGTTATAGTTAAGATATCTGTATTACGTATGGCGTCTACAATTACATCTACAGTGCATGATTACAGAGTTTTGCAGAAAAACGACACCCACCAGCACATTGAGGTGTACGTAGAGATCCTGTAACCAAACGTTCATACATATATGTTTGTTCGAGCCCAAGTACTTTCCTTGTAAGATAAACGTGTGCTTATAACAAAGGCAATGCTTGATTGCGGATATTGGCGTAGTTTAATAGGTTCATGCATGCTACCACAAAAGGAAAATGGGTCTCATTACTGTAATGCCTGATTTGTTGGAGGTTGTGGCATGTCAACATTGATTACAAATGTGGCTCATGCCTGATGGCGCGCCAGCACACTTTCGTTCCAGAGCGCGCGAACGTCTGTTGCAAACGTTTCATATACGGTAGATTGGACGGGGAATCCCCCACACCTGGCCCTGCTCGATCCCCAGACTTCAGCCCCCTGGCTTTTTGTTATACCGCACTTGAAGGATGTGGTCTAGGCTACTCCAATCAACGATGTGCAGAGAATACAGCGTCATCTGTCCAGTGTGTGCCCTTAAGTACAACAACAACCACTGGGTATACTTCAAAGGGTGTGCCATTCATTACGCCGAAGGGCAGAGGAATGCGTTGCTAGGAATGGGAGCCACGTGGAACACTTCCCACAAACAAGAGTTGATCTCGGAAAGTCTGCGTTTCTGGCCCATGTTTGTTCAACGTATTTTTCTTGTTTAGAATGTTACTTTATATATTATGCGTGCGCGCGCGCGCATCGCGTGGGCGACTGTGATAATCCGCGATACAATGGCCGAGCGCTCTAAGGCGCCTTGTTGCGGAGCGCACGGATGCTCCCCGTCGTAGGTTCGAGTCCTCCCTCGGACATGAGTGTAAGTGTGTGTCGTCGTTAGATTAGTTTAACTAGTTTGTAAACCTAGGGACTGATAACCACAGTAGTTAATCCCATAGATTTACAAACAATTGAACATTTTATTTTAACTGTGATAAACATGTGTGTAGAGACTAGTGTAGTGTTTCTGGCTGATACGGAAGCACTACTTTCAGGTAGTAAAGGCGTGTTCGATGTTAACATCTTCGTCAGACGGTAGGCTTAACAATATATTATCCGCTTTGGAGGTCGGTTATTACGTGAGTACGACTGTGGCATAGATGCAGTTTTAATGATATGGTTTGAAATGTAGAGCCAACACAGTAATATAAACTATAAAGTTAATTTCGAATTTTTTCCATGGGAAGTCACAAGATTTGTAAGTCAGTTTATTTAGTCTAAATTTGACACTAAAGTAAACACTTTTTGAATGTATCCATCAAAGCAACATTTGTATGGAAGTGACATCTACACGATGCTACACTATGAAGGACGCTGTAAAAGCTTGATAAAAACGATGAGGGTAGTTACGCTAGAAAGGGAGACGGAATCAAGAAACCACTCCGATAGCAAAATTTTACCGAGACATATTTGTGCAAAAGTATGTATTCTGCACCAGTTTCTACGTACAAATCGTATACTTTTTCACCGGAAAACTGCGACACAAGAGGGGAAAAAGTGCACTCTGATTAGTAATAGAACCCACTAAAAAGTAAGGACATTGATCCACTGAAATAAGTGAGCGATAACGGTACGCACCCGTGTCCGGAAAAGAGGAAAATCGGAAAAACTGAAACAGCTTTTTCCAGTGAGCTATCAATACCGTTCGTCCAATTACGATAAAATTTTGTACATTTCATGTTGAAAGCAAGATGAAGGTTTGCATCAAATAAAAATTTGGAAAAGTCGTCCGGAAAGTAGGAAAATTTAGGAAAACCCGAAAGAGATTTTTTTCTATGCATAAAAATAAATTGCCACATGGTTGTAAAAGCATCACTTGAGTACGGCTTGACAGGACGAGGTTTGTATGAAATATATATATTGAATATCTACCGGAAAATTGGAAGAATTGAGAAAAACTGAAAGTGCGTTTTTCAATGTGTTTTTGATTGAATTCAGCACTACAACTGACTACTGCACGACGGAGAGGGGTAATTCTTTTGTTGTTTTGTTCATTATTGTCTTGGAAAAGTTTTCAGAAAAAAAAATTGACAGTTAAAAAGGAAAGTCCCAAAAATCGAACCAAGTTTTTTTCAATATATTTCTAAATGTACTCAATACTATAAGTTGAGAACCGTTCATCCGCTAGCGATAAAATTTTGATCATTTGACGTTCAACGAAAGATGGACGTAATATGAACTAAAAATTCGGGAAAGTTACCCGGAAAATTTGGAAATCGTGAGCTTTTTTTCAGTGGGATATCATCATTCGACTGGTTGCATGTTTGACGTTCAGAGCAAGAGTAACGTACTTATGAAATAAAAACTTGGAAAAGTTTCCCAGAAAATTGGAAAATACAGAAACAAATTTTTCTATGAAATATCAATACCATTCATCTGATTGCGATACAATTTTGCACATTCGACATTCAAAGCGAGAGGAAGGTTTGAGTGAAGTAAACGTTTGGAATAGTTGGCCAGAAAATAGGAAAATTTGTGGAAAACTAATAGAGCTATTTTCTTTGGGATATCAATATCATTCGTACGATTGCGATAAAATTTTGTACATTTGACGCCCGAAAGAACAGACGCCACTTTCGATCCTGCAGTTATTATTTATTCATATTCACGGAATGTATGGTATTAACTGCGAATGGATGAAGTTGAAAAAGTGTACGCAGCCGGGATTCCAACCCGAGTCTCCTGCTTTCTAGGCAATTGCGCTGACTTCTACACCACTGGGGACACAGCGATCATCACACCTGCATGGAATTATTCAAGCACGCATCCCGTCACATACAAATTTGCAACTTTACCCTGCACACTAGAACTCAAACGCGTAGTCACTTAGTACTAACTCCCGTAAGAGTAAGGACCTAGGAGTGCCTCTGCTCATTGCCCGCCATCGGCAAATTGTAAGTAATATATATATATATATATATATATATATATATATATATATATATATATATATATTATGGTAAACAGGTCTGCGCGTGTTCAGGCTGGCGCGCATGTGCGCCGCGGTCTCAAAACGGTACGTCTGTTCAATTGCGGCGACCCGCTGCTTAGCAGGTCAGCGGCGCCACCGAGTGCAATAACAACAATACTGTTATTTCAGTTCGATTTTTACATATAGTCTCATGTTAATTAAATTGTTAAGACTTTTCTCTTTGGCTAGTAACATAGTAGCTGCTTAATCATTTTACGAGCTCATTGTATATACTGTATTTGGACCAGGTTGCTCCTATTCCACTTTCAAATTAATGCTTGCCTACTCATTTTATTTCTTGTGCAGTTGTTTTCGTAGTATAATTGGTTAATTATAAAGAGTGTAAAAATAAGACGTACGTTGATAAATTCAATAGGTTTTATTTTTGATATTTTTGAAAAATGAGGCCCTCCCAAAATCAAATCCTGATGCGCCACTGATCGACTGCCCTTCCAAACGAAACATTAGCAGCGCGGCAAAAAGGTATTGGCAGTGCGTTAATGCTCATGACACTTTTGGAAAGGGGACAGCGGTAAAGAGCGCGTCAGGTATTTGCCCCGGTACGACGAATTGTAAGCGCCGGTGTCGAGTGCTGATGTGAACAAGGGCAGGCGGTCATCTCTCGCTGGCCGGCGACAGTCCATTCTGTGTGTTCGTGTTGCGGTCAAGCTGGGCGAATGGAACGGGGACGGGGGTGGGGGATTAGCCTCGCTTGTCCACGCGCCCTCCATTTCCCACTTTGATGTGCTGCATCCGACAGTTTCGACAAATGTGGAAACAAAATTGCAATCTTGTTTTTTGTTTGCTTTTTTCCCTTTAGGGCAAAGAGGTACGACCGTTCTACACATGTCATCGTTCGCTTTGTTAGACGAAATGTGTGAAGTGATACGCTTTCTGACGGTGAAAAGTTCTCATAATAGAAGCATACAGTATGCAGTTTAGTGTCCATATTTTCAACAAACAAAAGGCTCTTTTACGCAATCTGATTCACAGAGCAGAGCATTTTCCGTTTCGGGATGATGATAAAAGAGAGAGAGGCGCTTCATGTCATCTTTTATGTTTTTGATTAATGCAGCGGTCTGTAAGAGTCTAGTGGCATCGGCAGAACATGGGGGGAAGGCACTCATAATACACAATAGTATTTTTGGTGCGTGGTGCTCGACTGAATGAGCAGCAGCCTGTAAATTGTAATGCCTGAAACGGCAAATACGGAGTGTCGACGCGTTGGCAGAGCTCGCCGAAACGCACTTTCCTGGGCCGATGCAAACTCCGTATGCCACACAGGCTACTTTTTCCCCGCGGTCTTCACATAGTATCAGTATTTCTCGCACAAAACGAGACATTTATTTACTGTCGCAGACCTTGCTTTGACTTGTAATAAAATGTGCAGTGTCAGACAAGGAATAATGCAGACCATCGGTTTTTCCAAATTGGTTAAGGCTGTTTATTCAAGGTTAATTGACCATTTCAGTTCGCATAATTTGCTGTGAAATTTACACTTTGGTTTCAGATGTGATTTAACAACCGAAAATGCTATATTCTCTTTTCTCTCTGAGGCACTTGGTCATTTGTTCAAATGTTTGTTAAGCTTAAGGGACTTAACTACGGGGTCATCAGTCCCTAAACTTACAAACTACTTATCAACTACTTACGAACTAGGACGGCACAAATATCCATGCCCGAGGGGGGATTCGAACCCCCGACCGTAGTGGCCGCGCTGACCGCGACTGGAGCGCCTCAGTCACCTCGGCCACCGCGGCCGGCTTCTCATTTGTATAAATGACATGCCTGCTATCATAACACGAAATTCTAAGAGACTTCTGTTTGCTGATGACACTAGCTTGGTAGCGAAGGATGTTGTTGTTAATACTGAAGAGTATCAAATAATGCAGACAAAGAAATAAGTTCGTGGGTTGTATAAATAAATTCATGCTGAATCACAGTAAGCCTCAGTGTGTACATTTGATGACACACAATTCAAGAAAAACTTGTATATCAATTACAGACAATGGGCACATGATAAGTGAGATAGATCAGTTCAAACTTCAGGCGTTCAGATACATATTAGGCTGCCGTGGAAAGCCCATGTTGAAGGATCTTGTTTAAAAACCAAATACTGCATTCTTTATTATTCGAACATTTTTTGAAATAAATCTACATTGAGTATTTTGATTTGTTTATGACGCATTGTGTTATTTTTTTTGGATCGTTCATCTGGTTCAGAAAGGGTATTTACTGCGCAGAAACGGGCGATTCGAGCAATATGTGGGGTAAGCTTGCGTACTTCTTGTCGACCCCTGTTCAATAACCTGGCAATTCTGAAATTGGTCTCTCAGTACATATTTTATTTAATGCCGTTTGTTGTTAATAATATGAAGTTATTCCCAAGAGTTAACAAAATGTTCAAATGTTTGTAAATCTATCGGACTCAATTACGGAGTCATTAGTCTGTACTTACAAACTATTTAAACGAAGGTAAAGTGATCAAAGGACAACACAAACATCCATGCCCCAGGGGGGGGGGGGGGGCTCGAACCCTCGACGGCGAAAGGCCGCGCGCACCTCAGCACGGCCTCCCAGTGCGCACGGCTAATCCGCCGCGGCAAGAGTTAACAGCCTACATTCAGTTCCTACTAGACAGAAATGGATTCTGCGCATTGTTCACACCTCCTTGACCCTTGTGCATAGAGGTGTGCAACATTGCGCCGCATCCATTTTTAATGAACTGCCACAAGAATTCAAACTGCTTTGTACGCTCCGCGCTAGATAACTGAAAGCATTGGTGACGTCACAGCGGCAACTGTTGCGGACCTGTGAGCAAGCTTATACGCGTTGAACAGAAAACATTGACTGCGCTAGGCTGACCAGACGTCCCGATTTTTCCCATAAATATCCCAGTGTCTTGAAGAGTTCACTATCTACTCGTAATTGTCCTGGTTTTAATCGCGGAAAAAAAATGCGTACAGTTACATAAGCAATTAAAAAAAAAAAAAAAAAAAAAAAAAAACAAAAAAAAAGGTGGACATCAAATTTTCTATTAGTAGGTCGTTACAGAAATAGGAATTCTACAATATTTACCGTATTTGGTTGAACTAGTATTATTTCAGTGGCCGACTAAGGAGGGGGGGGCTGAGGGGGTGGACTGCCCCGGGCCCCCGGTCTTGGGGGGTCCTCCAAATGCCTCGAAAGCAATTTTTTTTTTCCCTCTCCAGCGTGCTTGGCATCTTTTTCTGCTGGGGCCTCCAAAACTCGAAAGTAATTCTTCTTAGACTGGTCCGTGCCTCTCGTCCTGTGGGGCCTCCAAATCTCAAAAGTTACTGGTTTATAGTAATATATTTCCAAGTGGACGGGAGGTGGGCGGGGCCCATTTTGTTTCGCCACAGCCGCGGGCCTACAAACAGCCTTATTTCGCCACTGCCTTATTTCTAATGAGGATCTCCCATAACTGCAAAAATAAATTCATTTCATTCTCATGAAGCTCCCCGTCCACTTGGGGAAAGAGAGAGAGAGAGAGAGAGAGAGAGAGAGAGAGAGAGAGAGAGAGAGAGAGAGAAGTATCTTTTGAGATATGGAGGCCCCCAAGGACGAGATTTCGAGGACCCAGAACAATAGGCCAAGGGCGCTTTTTTAATTTTCTTTAAAATTAACAACACAACTCGACCCTCAAGCATTTGAGGTATTTGGGAGCCCCCCTTCCCCCCCCCCCCCCCAGACTACGGGCCTGGGGCGGTCCGCCCCCCTCCCCCCTTTCCCTTAGTTAGCCACTGTTCTTTTGTTTACAATTTGATGTACTAACTCGTTTCATGACCAAGGAGACTTGCTCCTCCATTTGGTGCTACGTAACGTGATAACCATATATGAATATGAATGTGGGTGTGAGGCTGACGGTGTTGTGTGGGTTTGCAGGCGCTGCTGCAGGCGCACGACGTGGTGGCGCACGAGGTGTACGGCGAGGACGCGCTGCGCGTCACGCCGCCGCCGCTGCTGCCCTACCTCAACGGCGGCGACGACCTGGACGGCCCCAATGGCGACATCGACATGGAGAACGTGACGCGCGTCCGGCTCGTCCAGTTCCAGAAGAACACGGACGAGCCCATGGTCAGTACGCCTCCTCTCTTACCTGTTGCCTACATCTCGAGTATTACCAACTTCCCAACTCGTATCCGCAATGAGACACCAACTGAAACAGCTATATATGAATGCAGTGGAGGATTTTCACATTTGCCGCCAGCAGGCTATTCAAATTTCGCCGCCCCTACCGACCTCTACATTTCGATACCCTGTTTCATAACCACACTAATTATAATTTCTTGTCAGTGAAATTGTTGCTTTGTTTTATGCACTATCGTCCAAATTATTCCATCTTCTTTCGGTGATTAGTTTGGCTGTCAACTAGGGGATCGTTGTGTCACTTCCTAGATTACTATTCTATTTGGTTAAGATTGCGCTAGATATAGTTTTTGTGTCAATTTCTGAGCTAATAAAAGCAGTTACATGCTACCACTGATATAAGGGTAAAGTATAACTTAATACATCTTACACAATAATGTACATTTGGTAAACGTAAAATTTCATTCATTACACTTATTTACAATTTAAGAATTTCGATCCCCAATTTGCCGCCCTTAAAAATGCCGCCCTAGGCTCCAGACTTCTCAGCCCACTGGTAGACCCACCACCGTATGAATGTATAATGTTTTGAAACCCAAAGACGAAAAGTAGCAAACAATAGGCATATTTTTAGAATTAATGAAAGCGTTTGATATGATAAATCATAAAACGCTACTAGGAAAGCTTGAATGCTATGGTGTTAGAGGTTAGCCAAATCAATGGATTCACTCCTTTCTCAGTGACCAGAAACAAAAAGTCTGCAATAGACATATAGATAATACAGATCACACTGTCCCTGAACACCTATCCAATGAACACCCATTTAACTACGGGGTACTCCAAGAGTTAGTATTGGACCTCATCTTTTCCTTATACAGGGCGTATCAGAAAGGATGGCGCCAACTTACACAGTTGAAAGTACACAATGATAGAAGAACATGGGTCCTTAAACGAGCCGTTTGTGAGATAATTACGAATGTATAGTTCCGAGACATAATTTATGCCATTGTAAATATCATCTTAGTAAAAATTAATTTGAAATTTAGACTTTACTGTTGGGTTGTACATCAAATTTAGCTCACATTTCACGTATGGTTTACCTGTTATTCCCCACTCCAGTTCTTCAACACTTTTAGTGCATGTGCTGTACACTTTGCTTTTGAGGTGAGCCCAAACACAACCATCCAAACGATTTGGAACAGGAGATCTAGGAAGCCAAGGTACAGATCTGCCTCAACCTATCCATCTCTGACAGTATCTGTGCATTAGATGCTGTCTCACAGCAGCAGCAAAATGCGCTGGAGCTCCATCTGACTATCTAGGACAATGTTCATAATGTTGTTGTTATGGTCTTCAGCTCGGAGACTGGTTTGATGCAGCTCTCCACCCTACTCTATCCTGAGCAAGCCTTTTCATCTCCTCATAAGAATGGCAAGCCACATCCACTTGAATCTGCTTAATATACGCGTCTCTTATGTTCATAATAACGCCAGTAAAATGTGGACTAAATGTCATGTAAATTGTAATAGTAAACTCTAAATTTCAAATTAGTGTGTACTAGTTTGATGTTTGCAACAACATCAGTGGCAGCTTGGAACCAAACATTCATAATTATCTTGCAAACGGCTCATTTGCAAGTGTGGCCATATGTCGTGGCCAGGTTGCGAAGCACTTCTAGCTGATGCACGTATGGACCTCAGTGCTTTCTGAGACCTAGTTGCACTCAGGACCTTGTCCTGAAGTCACCATGCCTCTCGTTGTTTGATGTCAGACGGAATGATGTTGTGCAGGATCTTGCCTCCTGGATGACAGCCGAAAAGCAGTCCTGGCAGTTTGCCGACCTAGGCTGCACAGATTCCGGCCAAGAGTCTTGCTGGCCCATTTGCTCTGCCCTTGGAATTGGGTAATGGGCAGGCAGACAGATTGGTACAGAAGATGTTTTCAGGCTCCATCATTCCTGGTGGCGATCAGCACTAGTGTGCCACATGGAGTAGCTTGCCCACAGCCAGTCAGCTATGGCTCTGGGACAAAAGTTGGCAGCTGATGGCATTACAGCCATACAACACAGCACTCTATTACCTAGAAGATGTGGCCTCCAATTGGTATCATAGATGCAGATGGAACAACAAGACTATGCGACTGCTGCACTATTCCCCTCCCCACACAGTTGACCAACTGTTTGACATTCCAAACTCGTCAGTCTTCTGGCTGGCATAATGTTTAGCTTAATGGTTTCAGATGCTTGTTTACACAAGCTTGCCCCTTGGACAGCATTGTTGCGAAAGTATTAAATGAAGTTACTCCACATCTCATTGCACATAAGCTCCATTTTCAATGATGCTACCTTTTACACAGCGAGCTGATGTGGTAATTCTCCATAACTGTTTACTGCTGTCTGAGCCACTTTATGTTTACTATATGAAACATTGTCTTTTTCAAACTAACTTGCCCTTATGCTGATGTGTTGCATACCCATCTGCCTCTGTCAGCAATCCATCAGCTCAAATTGAAAGTAATTATGTTTACTACTGAATCACCAAATTCACCAAGTAAGGTGGGACCATGGTAACACACTGGACTTGTATTCAGGTGAACGGCGGTTTAAATTAGGGATGTTACAGAGGTTTGATTCCGAAAGTTTGGAACTTCAGATTCGTTTTGCTCATTCGATTCTGATTTCGGTTCTGGTAAATTTTAAACGGAATTTATATCAGAGGTTTATTCACAGTGGTGGCAAAGGCAGCGGCTGCAGGCAGCGTGTACAACCATTTTCTAGTCCAAGACATTCTAAATTAAAATGTCAGATTAATGTTTCATCAGTAATGACACCAAGGACTAACACTGGAATTCCATTATTTGTCAGAATGCATTGGCTTGTACCAGGGCAGGCCAGAAATTTTGCACATGTGCAGTGCTGCGGTGCGTGTGCAACTTCCGGGTCAAAGTGTGAACCCGAAACCGTTGACACTCACGTAGTGTGTCTATGCACAGATGTCACTGCTCTCGCTTTACCCATTATACTGACTACAGTGTTCTAGTGTGAATTTGCTACACGTGTCTAATCAAATCTGACAAACATGCTGTTTTGCACAGTTTTTTCCTACTGAAGAATTTACTTAATAACTACAACAGAGAAAAACTTATTCCAATCAGTGATGATCCTTTGTTGGTGGAAAGTGAATACAATATTTCAACCCCTGTACTCAATTGTCCGCCAATATTTGTCGGCTCCACCAAGCTCAGTAGCCAGCAAACAATTTTTTAGTGGTGCTGGCCTTATCCATGGCCCGTTGAGGAGTAGATTGAATGGAGAAAAAGCTGCAAAGCTTTTGTTCATAGAATGTAATTTAGTTCTTTTGGAGTCACTTCATTTGGATTGATTTATTATTAGTGTTTAAGACTTTTGTTTTTATTTGCACCTGCCACATATACAGTTTAAACCTACCAGAATTACTTTTTGAACTATTGCTAATTATATAACTGATGAATAACGCATGTAATTTTATTTTATTAAACCTACCCTTAACAGTTTAACATAGCTCTCTCCTGCCTTCAGTTCTGATTCCGGTTCCCATAAATCAAATTTAAAATCTCCACTTCCGAATTCAGTTTGGATATAACTACTTCCATTACATCCCTAGTTTAAATCCACCTCCAGCCATTCAGTTTTAGGTTTTCTCTGATTTCCTTGAATCACTCCATGCAAATGTCAGAATGGTTGCTTTCAAAGGGCACGGCTGATTATCCTTATTCAAATAATATGAGTGTGATATGCGCCTGTAAAGACCGTGTTCTCACAGTGGTGTTAAAGTTAATCTTCCTCTTTTAAGAAATTCATCCCAAATTTCGACTATGTGCTAGTATGATATATGCCTCACCAGTCCTTTTATTTACCAAATTTACACTTATTGTTTGTGCTGCTACTCTGTATTGCTTCTCTCTCCATTAGTAAGCCAATCAATACACAACTCTTGCAAAAGCTGTCCATATGTTGCACCCTCCTACGTTTTTAACAAGCATACACAACACAGATGATGATCAGCATTGCTATAGTAGTAGTGTTTGAAATACTTACGCTCAGGAGTTGAGTCTATTGTTTCTTGTGGTACTGCTGGATGTGTTGAAACACCTGCTCTGTGGAAATCCACTCCATCTGTGTTGCTATTAAACAGTCTAGGGAGTGAAGGATCTTCCACCTCAATGACGTGTTCAGAATGTCAAGTTCTGTGTTGGCAGCATCTCAGATGTTGACCTGGCCAAAACAGTTAATATGAATGCCAAATAAAGGTCATGGAAAAGAGCAGACCAATAATGTTGTCTAATGTTTACATTCACTTCGTATTTAATCAGTACACTTCATCTGGATGGTAGCTGTACCCTAATGTTTTTAGTTGCCCACCAAAAATCCAGATTGTGTCTCAGTTCGATACCGGACTGCAGTCTAGTAGATAGTCCACTGCAGGCATGATATGCAATTGTGAGCGAGTGTATTTCTATGTTGTCTTCTTTCCTAGAAAGTATAATTTTCTTGCTTTATTATGATAAGACTCTTCTTTATGGACAGAATTGGCTTCTTGAAGTTTGCTTGTTAATTTCCGTATCTTATATAATGTTGCAGAAAATACTAAAAATGTGTTACTCCTTTACTCTTGTCATTTTGTAGCAGAATGAGTAACTGTATTGTTTAAAATAAATAATAAAATTTATGTCAGAAGTGATGTACTTTCCTGTAACATATGTAGCCCTCACTTGCTGATTTATTTCAATGTGTCTATGCAAGATGAAACACAAAATACCAATGCATATATTATCTTTATTTTAGGGTATAACACTGAAGATGAATGAGGAGGGAAAATGTATTGTGGCTCGTATTATGCATGGTGGCATGATACACCGACAGGCCACTCTTCACGTTGGTGATGAGATCAGAGAAATCAATGGAATTCCTGTTGCCAACCAGTCAGTCAACGCCTTACAGAAGATACTGGTGAGTATGGAATTAACTCAGTATTTTATTACATACTTTAATCACTACTTCACTCAATTACTATCTTTATTTTAGATGAACCAAGATTAAATTCTTCAGAAATTCGCAACAGTATGCAGAACATTATTTTTGTTTGGCTTCAGGTCTAACAGGTGTTTTTTTTTTTAGATATATGTTTACACAAACATTGTCATTTGATGTAATTTGCAGAAAAGAAAACTAGTGAATGAAATCAGACATATACACTGATACCTATTCATATTCTTGCTTGATGAAACGAGTTATGTACAGTCTCTTGTTTCCCCTGCTTCTCTGACTTTGAAAGGAAGAACAGTGTCCAAAAGAAGAGATATGGTTTTTGCTGTCAGCAGATATTCCTTCATCTGTTTGCATCCCATTACCATGCAGTTTCTCCATTAATACTTAACTATTAATAATATAACTCACTGCAAAGACGTGGCGACGAGCTGCGACAGGCACATACAAAAGACACATACATACAACACACTCTGCTATCGGCCATGGCCTTCTTCAGAAAATAGAACACTCACGCAATCACACAGGCACACAACACAGTCATACAACCATCACCTCTGACTGCCGCACTTCGAATCACGCTCTGCAGCGAATCGGGGAGGGGAGGGAGGGAGGGGAGGGGAGGGGAGAGGGGATAGGAAAGTTATGTCACGGTGGTGGGGATGGGTTAGATGGGAATAACGAGATGCAGCTTAGGAATGGAGTGGGGAGGCGAGTGAGGGGAGAAAATAAAATAAAATAAAATGAAGTAAAATAAATAAATATATATAGAAAATGCATGCACATTAATTCCAACCTGGACTTTCCATTATAATACGTAACTATCCAATTTTAACCATATAAATAAAGGCAGTAGTAAGATTTTGAGGTCTATGTAGGTATTTTTTTAATAACTTTACTTTGAAGCTCAGACACAGGAAAGACATAAAAGCAATTACATCACCAGAGGTTGCCTGACACAGATAACATTCACATAATGAAACCCCCAACATGAAGAAAACACTGTCAGAACATTTTTGCTGTAATATTTCTTGGTGTGAAACTTTGCTAAAATACTTACAAGAAATAAAAGCCTGAAAGGCAAGATTGTTAGTTTCACTATTAGTTGCTCAATATTATATAACTACACCAGCATTTATCAAATATACCACTGTCATGTGTGCCTAAATACAATGAACTTGCAGTTTGTTGTCAAAATAATCAATATTCAAAAATGTAATACAGATAGATAAAAACAACTACTCACTATTCAACAGTGTGAAGGTGGAATGTGGATAAAACATATAGAAAAAGGATAGATTTCAGAGCCAGTAGAAAGAGACATTGACTCTTTGCATTTCCATACCTTCGTGTTTGTTTCTTTCTGATACTACTTGCTGAGTACATTATTTTATTTACCTATACACATTCTGCATATTGTTATACATTGTTGTAAAACAGTGAACAGTTAGTGGTTAAAATATGTCACCTATTATTTTTTTATTATTTCACTTAATTGTAAGGCCCCAAGAAACCTCAAAATTCACTTAAGAATGGAAATTCAACAACACAAACACTCTATGATAACCAGTACCGAAGTCCACACAAATTATGGATGTTGATGCCATGGCCTGGCAATAGTTGGTGATGATTCTGGTAGATATGCACTGTGTAAGTGGCTGGAAGATGTAGCATGATGGAACAGGTCATTGAGGATTCATATTTTCCTTAACAAGCTTACTCCATGATGAACGTCTGTAGCAATAGTCATCTGTTCCAGATAACTTTAAGGAATGGCTGAGACAGCCTAGGAGTCAACCTCAATACCATGCAGGAGCCAGAATACAAGTCTCTTTGGGGCCCTAAAGAGGAAATTGTATTGGCAGGGCTTGTGACCTCTTGTGCTGATAGCTCTCCTACTAACTGGTTTGGTGGGTGTGCAAAGTCTTCTGGCTATTGTCCATTAAAGTGCCATCTGTGGATATGATTTGTAGAACATGGCTTTGGCATACAGCTCAGCATACCTGTGTGTAACAAAGAGACATAACAGTGTGTAACAAAGACACATGGGCTACACTGAGGGTGGTGTGAAACTGGAGAGTTTTATGCTTTTGGCATTTTATTCAAACAAGTGTCTATGTTGCACTCTCTCCCCCATGCACATGCCACAGAAACACACAAAAAAGATGAGAAAGCTTAAATATTGTTTTCTGTTATACTTTATTCAGTGATTTTGAGTGTCACTTGTCACTCGCAGCCACACTATGCTCCAAACAAGTGAGATCACTTTTATTGTGGTTACAACTCTGTGATATTCTTGCGGAATAGTAGAATTGCCAAGTGGTGTCGACAGTGCCAAAGGTTGTCAAGAACATAATTCTGTTGCACCTCATACTACAGACTATTATTTTAGAATGAAAAATGTGTGGAAATATCCTTAGAGAAGGGCTGGTTTCTTTCCTTTATGACATGTTCTTTGGCCTGCTTGTGTTGATTCTGAGCATCAGTGTGTCTGAAATGTTTCCCTCAACCACCTGTAAGAAAACCATGTAATTTCACTTCTAGGCACTGTGGTCCTGTCCTTCATCAGAGAGGCAATAGATGGGGTGAGATGAGGGTAAAGGGAAATGTGATCATCTTTCCAGTGTCACACATTCACGGTGGCATTGAGTAGAATTGTGGTGATATGTGGTGCCAATTTTAAGGCCACTTATAACATCACATGAGTTTTTGAGCTCTAACCATTTTTTTATATTTATATTTTAACATCTTGCTTTCTGAAGTATTTTAAAGGCCAAAAAAGGAAGGAAGATTTGGATTTATCATATGATTAACGTTGTGGTCATTAGAGACAGTCCGATGGCAAAGGTGATGTCACGGGGTATCACACTTTTGTTCTGTTAAAGAGGAAGCCTGTATTACTCTCGGAGCCTAATTTAGATTTCTGCGTTTTAGTGAGGAAAAAAAAAATGTTTCAAAAAATTGACCATTTAATTTTGTCGTGCAGTATATAAAGCCAAATTTGATGAAGAAATATACATGTTTTGTTTTCCAAAAAGCAATAATTGAGAGTAATCAGGTTTTTACATTATGCTAGGGGGACCAGACGTCCTGTATTTAATGGGATCGTCCCTTATTAAGCCCAAGTATCTTGTTGTCCCGACAAAATAAATGTAGGACATTATATGCTCCCGTTGTTTACTAACTGCCCCATATGCATGTATTTTGATATAACATGTTTTTAAGGCAATGTATAGTGTAACCAAATGGAGAAAAAAAATGTGGCCATAATCAAACAAGGAAGACAATAAGGCATGATTTTTAATTTCTTTCGTTGCTATTACATAACGCCTTCACGTGACGTGCAGCTTTTCCAACTACAAAAATTCAGTCATTAATTATCCATTTTACGTCCTGAAAGCATTTAACTGGGATTAGCTCAAATATCATCTTCTTTGGAAGTTTGTCCAGTAATCCTTAAATCTTTAGCAGAGTTTGATGAAAATATTTTTTAAGAAAGATTTGAAGATCAACTTTTGAGGAACTAAACTATGTGAAAAAATATAAGCGAATAAAATAGCATGGTCATTAGATCTGGAGCTCACACTTGGATTTTTGAATAATAAGGATGGGAAGGGAAAACTGCGTACTCCTTTCAAAGGAACCATCCCGGGATTCGCCTGGAGAATTTAGCAAAATCACGGAAAACCTAAATCTCGACCGCCTGAGATAGACTGGAACCACCGTCCTCCTGAAGGAGATTCCAATGTGTTGCCACATGGATTGTGGGAAGGGAGGGAGAGAAAGAGAAACATGGCTTTTTTTCTTACTACAGTGTGCATGTGCATTAATTCGTGTATTTAAATCTGTGCTAATCAGTGACATCAAAGCCGTTATATTCTCTTTAAGGGATGATGCCACAGGTAAAGACAACATTTGGTTTCACAATCTGTAGTTCACATGTGTTCCTTATTTTGATTTTGGAAATCTGGTCACCCTACATTATGCCCTCTCATGGGCAAATGGAAAATTCTTTTTACTGTCCACAATTAAGAATTTACCTTTGTTGAGTTAAAGTAGTATTTTGTCTATAGTTAATAATATTTTGTCTTTTTTCTTTCACCAAATTTGTATTATATTATACTTCAGAAATTAATTTGTTGCAGGTACAGAAACTTGAAAATATACATTTTTAGTAAAATTTTAACATTCTCGAACAGATGATTATTAATCTAGTAATACAAATGACTATTAAGACAGATGAGGTAATTGTACTTTCTGTCCATTTCAGAGAGAAGCAAGAGGATCAGTCACCTTCAAAATCGTTCCATCATACAGGAGCGCTCCACCGCCCTGTGAGGTACAAGTAAGCCCAGCTTCATCACAGCAGTTGCTTGATAGGAATAAGCTTGCATATGAATGATGCACACTGTGCTGTTTCAGTTAGTTCACACCTTTTCCTCTTATTATGAACATGGGAAGCAGGCTAATTTACTTAAAGTTTGGAATATATGCATATTTTTAATTGGCCAATAAAATTAAAACATGAAAAATTATTAATTAAAAAAGTACGGTATTGTTTTTCCTGCATTAGTGTTGCATTCTCATTTATCACGTATTTTACAGTATAACAGTCACACTTCCATTGAGGCACTCAAAACTCTTATTTTCCATGCACTCTGATAATGGAAAATGTTCACAATTTCTTCACACTCTCATGAATTTTTGCATGTGAGTGTCTGATGTATGGGTGTATATGTTCAGATTCTCAATTTATGTGCTTCTATTTATATGCCTTCTTTCTGTAAGTTTTCACATTATTTTATGTTTTTGATTTATTCAGAAATTTATAAATGTTGAAAGTAGTTCATTCCTAGGGCAGACAGTGATAATGTCATTTTTTTTATGTGTGCAGCATCTCACTTTCTACAAATTTTCCATTTATTGCTTAAGCAATGCTGTAGTTTCGTACCTTATATTCTACAAGAAAAGGTGATGTTAGCATCTGGTAAAAAAAGTGGGAAAAATGCTCTGATGGAAGCCGTCTTGGATGTTTTTAAAGTTATTTGTCAATTCTGTTTGAATGACATACACAATACATACATATATTCAATGTAAAATTAAAACCGTGGTAATTTTCTCTAGAAATATGGGTGTTTAGGCTTCTGCAGCAAATAGAAATTTGATTAAAATCTTTTAAGCATTATGATTGGGTCATTCTGACAGTTCAATAGAAACTGTAAAATGAAGGACAGCATTTTAATCAGGTATATGAGTGATGATGAAGTAATTGTCTTTGAAGCTGGTCTTCCCTGTATATTGTAAACTAATTAATCACTGCCACATAAGTTTTGAAACTTCCTGGCAGAGTAAGACTGTATGTCAAATGAAGAATTGAAATGAGGATCTTGGCCTATCATGGGCAAGTGATCTACCACCAGAGATACACAAGCACAACTTATGAGGTGCCATCATAGCTTTGCTTTCACCATTACCTCATCTCCTACCTTTTAAATGTAAGATAGATCATTCAGGGGTCATTGTTTAGCCACAGCTTAAGGGACATGTTGATATGGAACATACAGGCAGTTTACCACTCTGTGGCAGCCTAAAACTCAGAACTTAGCAACTTTGGCTTTTATGAGGAAGTGCTCAACCAGTTAAGCTACCCAAACATGTTTCTCAAGCCATGCTCATAGCTTCATTTCTACTAGTACCTTATCTCTTACCTGGCTACCTGTGGGTGACTCTTCCTTATTGGCTGAAATGTTAGAGTTTCTTTAATAGTCACTGTTTAGTTTTCTAAACAGTGTGTTGTTATGTTTCTACAGAATTTGTTCCAGTTATCAGTAAATAACTGTAATTTAATATGAACTATTTCCATTAAGGAATGCAGTAAAAACTTGTGTGTGTAGTCACAGCACTATTGGGTAGAGAATAATTTCTGACATACGACCCTCATTTGTTGTGCTTTTATGCCACTACTTAAGGATGAAATTGACTGTTGCACATAAATGTAAGCGAAGGAGGTGGGATGGTCTTTTGTTCTTGCAAAATCATCTATGAAAGAAACTAGACAGAGAGAAGGAAAAGGAATAATATACATGCTAGCTTTTAAGATGCTACAATGCATCTCTCTCTCTCTCATGTACATATATAGTACCCACTGAATGTTATTTTCCTAAATATTGTATGTAAATTTTGATCTGCATAGAACTTCACATTTTGCTCAAGAACCAATACTAATGCAGCACATCTATTCCCTGTGCTCTGAAATAGTATTGATTAATATTACAACTGTAAGTACATTGATTTAGCACAAATTTATAGAATGAAAGCTGAATAGCTGACGCTGACCTCTACTTTCTCACCAACTTGAGAAACTGTGCGTTAGTTTTATTTAGTTTTCTGAAATTGTACTCATTTCACAGTCCATTCTTTATTTGTTGCACATTTAGTATTTATTTTTGTTATTGAAAACTTTTTATTATGTTATTAGCCACGATGCAGCTTTTATCTGTAGGGAGGAAATGCAAACACTTTATCCAACAGTTGCTTTAGTAATGTCTTTATGTCTGATCATTATCCTAATTCTGTTTGAAACTCTCATATTTATTTTATAATTATTTTATGTTTATCTCTATATGTGAAAATGTTGTGTTGGTTTGTGTGTGTTTGAAAATCTCAAAAAGTTCTTTTCCGATTGAGCTCCAAATTTGTCACAATGTGGCACATTAAGACAAGGTTTTTAGATACCTATTTATTTAACATGTTAAACACAACCTATATACAGGGTGTCTCACCTATGAGTCATCAGGTGTATTTTCTCTGATGTTTGAGCAGATATTTGCAATTTCATTTTTGCAATGTGTAGCTGAACTCATGCGAAACAAATTCTACTCATCACGCCATTCCTATGACTCTTGGGATAGATGTAAAGCGTCAGTTTGTTTCCTGTCATGAACAAAAAGATTTTTAAAGCAAATATTTTTGTGTTCAGTCGATAGAGCAGTCCCAAATAAGTGTAGTGTGATATTCAGTTTATCAAAATGTATTTACAGAGACAATAAAACACAACAATTAACCAGTCCTACAGAAGTGGTGGTGTAGCGCTTCTGTAAGGCAGTAACAGACGCTGCATGATAAGGCGGCACTAGGAACGAAGTAGCAAGCGCATGTGTTCCAATGTGTTGGACACTGGCCGAGGACAAGGCTAGTAGCCACAACAGTAATACAGCACAAAACAGTAACATTTTCACACAATGGCCACGCGTTTCAGCTTCTGTATACCTAACACCATAATATTTACCAAATTTTACGAAGGCCTGAGATTAATAAAACACAAAAAAGGAGACAAATTACTTTAATTTGGCTTATTTACTGCACTTATTAGTGACAAGACTATACTGTACATTTACGAAGTAATTCCTAAGCAACTGAACAGGAGACACGATTTTTCATCTCGACAGTTTTCACATTCTTTGGTGTATTGTATTGTACCCCAGAAATAAAAGTTGAGGACCAACATTGGGTGACCTAGGTGGCCACTGTAAATCCATATTTCTGCCTATTGTCTTATTTGGAAAAAGATCTCATGTAGGTTGGCACACAGAAGAAGTGCAGTGACTGGGTGCACCATCCTGTTTCATCCAGATCATTTGTCTCATTCTTAAATCAGTATCGTCAAACAGAACAAGAAGTTCGTTCTGGGGAGGAAATTGGTGTACAGTGCCCCGTTCAGCCTGCATTCAGAGAAATGAGGCTCAACAAACCGCTTACTGATGATACCACCCTAGCAATTGATGGTCTATTGATTGGTTTGATGATCTGCTTTATGCAACCAATGGGGATTCACGAAGGCTCAAAAGAATGGGCAGTTCGATTTGGCACGCCTGTGCTGCAAAACGTTGACTCGTTGGTGAATAGTCTGTTTAAAAAACTCATATGGTTGGTTTAATGCTCATCACAAAACATTACCTTGTTGGCCTTGTCATCCACTGAAAGCCTTTTGGTGCACATGCCAGCAGTATGGGTGCATTTTTGCATCTTTCAAAATGCGATGCACCATACAGCGTAAGATTTGTAACTCCCTGGCGAGTTTCCTTGTACTTCTATGTGAATTTGCATATATTATATCCAACATAATGGCATTACTATGGTTATGCACTGAAGGCCTGCTTCGTTGGCATTTCGCCGGGTGCAAATCCTCAGTGGCTTGAGCTTATTTTGCTACAGCCCACAATGTGTACGCACAGGATTGTTTCCTTCTCATTTCAGATACTTTTCAGCGTACATCTAAGCTGCCTACCTGGCAACTTCATTACACATCCCTACAATTAGTAGTATGGGATCTCATCAGAAAGGTACTGTATATTACAGTAATAACAATTGAACAGGGTGCTTGTATGCTGCAGCAGAATAGCTGCACACACTAAGACGCCTTGCTGCGGTGCGCGCGGCCGTTCGCCGTGAGAAACATTTGAAAAATTGTGGTGCTTATACAAGTTAACACTAGCAGCACTTACCTATTACAAAATCATGTGTGTTACTTCTGAGGGTTTGTACATGTTGTATTGTGCAGTGCGGTATGGCTGAAATAAAACTAAGATGCATCCGCTGCCAGCTAGACTGTCATAAAGTACTTGTCGTATTGGAAAACACGTGTTGGCACCGTCTTCCTTGCTCGAGTTGCCTCGTCGCATGTGCCGACATGCCTTGCGCCAACTGCTACTGCTTCATGGAAGTGCTACACAGTCGCTTCCGGAGTATTGGTTAGTTGTCATATTTTACTGTCTTTGTTACAACATCTCAATAAACCAAATATCACACTAGACTAATTTGGGACTTCTCTACCAATTGAGCACAAAAAATTTAGTTTTAAAAATCTTTTTGTTTGTGACAGGAAACAAACCGACACCTTACATCTATACCGTGCTTCGGAGCAATGGCGTGAGGAGTAGAATTTGTTTGGCTTGAGTCCAGCTACACATTACAAAATTACAAATTACAAATATCTGCTCAAACACCAGAGAAAATGCGCCTTATGACTCTTAAGTGAGACACCCTGTATATGACACTTTTGCAAGTTTTGGCAACTACTTTTCCACATTGTAAAATTGATATAAATTTGTATATGATATCTATTTAAAAAAATAGGTATGAAAATATGTGCGTAATCCAGTAGTATGTTGTATCAATATTCCAAAGCATTCGGTCAAGGTCTTTCGGAGATATAAGATTTTGAACATAATACTATACCTGGCGTCATATAAGAAGGTGCTTCCATGCATATAGGTGGAGTGATAAGGGAAGCGTGGAGGGCTATGGCCGAGCACCAACTGTTGCGCCTGCGGGAGAAGCATTGTGTAACTTGCGTCCAGCCACGTGCCTACAGTATGAACATTATTGGTTGTCGTTATGGTAATGGAGGGGGGTGCACAGAATGGCTGAAAACTGGAGGTAACGCCGACTATAAACATGGTTCTAAGTTGGATTTCTAAGACGAGATACAGGAAGGGTAGGCAGTGACGAAGAGGGGGAGGGAAGATATACATGCCATTTTTAATTGTAACCAAGCCTCAAATACCAACTTTAGTAGTTCAGGCTTCAAAACTGGCTTAAAAGCGGCATTTTTCAAAAATATTTTCATCCCCCATTTCATCCCCTTAATGGCTGATTTTCAGAAAAAGGTGAAATATACCTTTTTTAAAATGCTAATCTAGGATCCACATACCAATTTATGTAGGTGTAGCTACTAAACTGACTGGATAACAGCGTATTTGGAAGGAAGGGAAAAAAAAAAAAAAAAGCTTTTCATTTTCTATTTCACTCTCGTAAAGACAGAATATCGAAAAATCACTTCCTAAATGATGCCAATGGAGTAATATGAACACCCTCTGCAAATTTTGAGTTTTTTTCATTCTGTGGTTTCGGCTGGACAATTATGAGTCATTCATTTAATCAGTCAGTCCAGCCTCTCGGAATATTACCTTTTATTTGTAGATATTACACATTGCAAGCTGTTGTGATCTGTCTCGAAGGTAGTCTATGCAGTGTCCTCTGTTATGTACCGAATATTACCAAGCAGAGTCACTTACAAAGTCACTTACCAAGTTGGCGACTGGGAGGACGACGCTGCCACTCAACGAGTTGATGTACTGTGAACATATAGATTCCATGAGTGCCAAATAATAGCCCTCCACTGTGCAAAGAAACATTTGTGATACTGAATATCACAAATGTCAGGGATATGGATAAACAGATATAATTTCATCACCTTTACATTTTTGAGGTAATGATTAAATTTTACCTAAGGTGGCAGCGTAGTTTGCTAATGTTGGCAATGGTATGTTCATTTTATGAGGATAATTAATTTACTCTAAGGACAAGTTGTCCACCAGAGAGCAAGCACAAATCATCTGTTAAATTTTAAAGACAAAATAATGTTTCCCTCAGCCTCTGTTATTAGTTGTTAGGCAACATTTCACTTAGGGTGTAAGTGGCGTGGCAACGAAATGTTCAGTTTACAAGAATAATTGATTTATTGAGTTGTTCATAGAAGAAAGTATTAATAACAGAGCAGGAACTGCATTGAATGGTTATTTGGTAAAATTTTACCACACTTCTCGCCGGGCTCCAGTGCTTATGTTGGCAACAGATGAACAATGAAGTGTAGAATTGTGTTAATATTTTTCTTGAGCTACAGAGTAAATGTTATTGCTGCTTGTTTCACTCACAGCAAATTTAATACTGTACCTGCTCTATGTTCGACAGGTTCTTGTATGTACTCTTGTCCGTTCAGAAAAAAATAATATTCGTTTTAATTGCAGTTGTCACGAAAAAAACATTTATTGGTCATCTGAGTTGCCATTATTACCATTGGTGCCAACATAACCACTGCAGCCTGGCGAGAAGCATCGTACAATTTAACCGGTTATTTTATGGACAACAAAACAGTTCATTCAAAATATTCAATCTGATATGAATCTCCTTCGAATTACCATCGTGTTACAGAATACTACATTCCCAAGTAATGATCTTGAATCAGATGCTTTCTAATAACGTGTTCAATTGAAGTAGCCGGACCTCTAACGATATATATCAAATGTACGCTTCTAAATCCCTGCCAACAAAAGATGAATGTTTACCATCGTAGAATTACTTGGAAATGAAGGTTTATTTTTACTTATGGCAGCTATGGCATTTGGTACTAATGTAATATTTCATGGAACATATGGAACATTATGAGCCTCATTATATGTGACTGACTTTTTGAAGAGCAATGAAGAGATTTTGGCAACATCAGCCGCTGCTGCAAGTGAAATTTTACCGAAGTCATTTTACAAACACATCAATATAAAAAATGATGTATCGATTTTGCATTACAATTATATATACAAGGAGGCCAATGAAACATAAACAATTCAAAAGGCGCTTTGCCACAGATGTGTACAAAATGAAAATCCTGTGCATATGTAGCCATTAAGAGAGGCGAAATGAAGCAGATGTTTTCTTATCCATAGCTCTGATCACTCTTTAAATTCTGCAGCTGCCAAATAAGTGAGCGTTTGAAATTGAAGTAGTACCAACTTCTGGCTTTCGTACCGGTCAGGTGATATGGTAAAAATGCGAGAGTGAGGTAACTACTTTTTGTGGAAACACATTTTAGGTACTTTCATGTTTAATGGTTAATTTTCATTAAGATTGATCATATATTAGCAGTGGAAATCAAAACACCATAGAAAAGAATTCTGAACAAAACATTGTTAATGGGCATCGTTATTTAATTTAATTTTATGTAACAGTAACTTTGTGATAGTTTCCAGCAGATAACACACAATTTGAAGCAATCTCTTAATTTTTCATTCCTTCATTTTATATAGGTACGGTGAGGGAAAGACGATACGTGCATAGAGATAGATGGAGGAGGAGAATGAAGATGGATGGAAGGGAAGGGAGTGATGAAGAGAGCCTGGGCATTAGATAGAGGGAGGATGAAGAGGTAGATAGTGGGGAAGCAGGAGACAAAAGTTTCGCATAGCCGCAGTAGCCTAATGAACGATATTGATGTGATTGAAGCATTCTTTTGGTTATTCTATGTTCACATGAATTACAGTATTTCCTTTTCTATTTATTTCATATGAGAATGACTCACAGCAAAGCATGGCTGGGTTTAGCTAGTAAATTATAAATTCTTTCCTCAATTATTTATTTATCTAGATGGTGAAACTTCCTGGCAGATTAAAATTGTGCGCCGGAACCAGGACTCGAACCTGGGACCTTTGCCTTTCGCGGGAAAGCGCACTACCAACTGAGCTATACTGACACGAGTCATGATGCCGCCTCACAACTTTACTTCCGCCAGTACCGCGCCTCCTACTTTCCAAACTTTACAGATGCTCTCCTGCGAAACTTGCAAGGCTAGCACTCCTGGAAGAAAGGATATGGTGGAGACATGGCTTAGCCACAGCCTAAGGGATGTTTCCAGAATGAAACTTTTACTCTGCAGCGGAGAGTGCACTGATATGATACTTCCTGGCAGATTAAAATAGCTTGCGTTTGCCTGCGATAGGCAAAGGTCCCAGATTCGAGTCCCGGTTCCGGCACACAATTTTAATCTGCCAGGAAGTTTCATATCAGCACTTACTCTGCTGCAGAGTGAAGGTTTCATTCTGGAAGCTATCTGGATGGTGTTTATTTTTCTGCCATAGTACCTATGTTGTTTTCTTTAAAATCCAATTTTAACAGTGGGAAGTCCAGATTGGAATGTCAATAATATAATACAAATAGATTGCAGCTCACCATAAGTATGATATTACAATTTTAGTAAAAAATACAATAAATATAAAATAATAAAAATAAAAATGTAAAAAAAAAGTAAATTCTAAATTTGATCGCTTAACACAGAAAAAACAGTTACTCACAGAACTTCCATTTTTATCCACTGCCTTGATTATAAAAAGAGCACATACACATACACACATTCATATCATTCAGTTGCAACTCATGCTCACATGTCTGCCATCTCTGGCTGATGCAGCTTAGTGCTACTTAACAGTGTGAATGGGGGAAAGTGAAGTATGCAGCACAAGGATGGGGATTGATTGATATGCACTGCATGGAAGAGTAAGCAATTACTGATAGTTGGAAATGTGACATGCAGCTTCAAATACAGTGAAGAGAGGGTACTGAAATGGGAGGTTCAGAGAAGAGGAAAAAAAGGCAGCAAACAAGTGGGATAGAGACATAAATTGCAATGATGTTTAGGATAGGGAAGGAGGGGAAACTGTTAAGTGTGAGGGGAATGGGCTGTAGGTCACCTTAAAATGTATTAGAAGGGTTACTCCCATCTACACAGTTCAGAAGCGGTGGTGGAGGAGGGGAGGATCCAGATAGCCTCGGTTGTAAAGCAGCCATTGAAATGGAACATGTTATGTTCAGATACATGTTGTGCTACTGGGTGGTCTACTCTGCTCTTAGTCAAAATTTGATTGTGGCCATTCATTTTGATGTGCATCTATTTGGTAGTGATATCAATGTAAAAATCTGTGAAATGATTATAGAAAAGTTGGTAAATCACATTGCTGCTTATTCTGTGTGGCCCAGGCTCTGATGGGGTGGGTTAAGCTTGTGATGGGGTTGAAATAAGAAGTGCTGGGTAGTTGGATTGAGTGGGTTTTGCATCAGTAAGGGGTTGGGATTGGGAGTGACATAGAGATGACACAGAATGTGTGGAGCTTGGGTGGATGATGGAAAATAGTCTGAACAAGGGTGGGAAAGATCTTGGGTAAAGGTATCTCATTTCAGGGCATGATGACTCCTAATCAAAGACCTGACAAGGGATATGGTTTATTTGTTCCACTCCAGGGTGGTATTGGGTGATAATGAGGGCATTTCTTTGTTGCTGCTTATTGGGGGAGGACTGGTGGTGTGTGGAGATACAGCACAGGAAATCTGTTTATGGACAATGTTGAGGGGGAGATATTGCCTGACTGTGAAGGTCTTTGTGACACATTCAACATACATGTTGGATAACAGCAATTCTCTGCAAATATGCTGTCAACGGGTAGCAAGGCTGTGTAGAAGGAATGGCTACCACCTGTCAAAATGCAGGAACTGTTGGTTGTTGTTGGTTTTAATGTGTACAGAAATGTGGATGGAACAATAAGTTAGATGGCGGTTAATATACAAGAATGTGGCATGCTTGGTTGAGGAGGTCTAGCTTAAGTGGTTGGGAGATAATGAGCTGAGATTGTGAAGGAACAAGGATATGGTGCTCTGGCCTATAGTCAGAATTACAGAAATATCATGAATGAATCCAAACCAGACAATTGGTTTGTGGTTTTGGCAGACTGGGAAGTTTTCCTCTAGATGGCCAATAAACAGATTGTCATAGGAAGTTGCCACACAGGTGCCAATGACTGTATTGCAAATTTGTATGTATATCTTTCCTTCAAAGGAAAGTGATCATTTGTTTGGATATAGTTGACATAGAATACGAAGAATGATGTACTGGTTTTGGAGAAAGAAGGATGTTGGGAGACGTAATATTAGAGAGGGGCAAGATAAGTTTCAAGAGTTACATGGGTGGGGATGGTGGAGAGTCGTTTAATGAAGTGGTTGGTATTTTTGATGTGGAAGGCTACATTTTGGCAATTAGCTGCAGGTCTTGCTCAGCAAAGGCATTCTAACAGTGGGAGCACAATGCCCGAACTTGTCAAAGTCATAGAGGATTATTTGGTTTGTGAAGTTTTGGGAGTCTGTAGAAGGAATGTGCATGAGTTGTTGTTTATCTTTTTGGGGAGCAGATTTGGGAGGAGGGGGGAATTGCTGTCTGTGAAAGTATTTGTGAGATCTTCAGCGCCCTGATATGAGACATATCTTACACAAGATCCGAAAGTGGTGTACTGTTGCCTATATAACTTTCAATAACATCCTAGTCCAACCCTATGCCACTCCCAGTCTCAGTCCTTTTACTACAAAGATAATACCCTGTGAAAGACCCCACTGCAAGACTGGCCCAATCTACCACCCATTAATTCTTATTAAACTCCTGTCATTGGTGTATTCTAACCCATCAGAGATGGGCCACCTGCAAAAGCCCTGAGGTGGTTTGCAGAGAATGTACGTAGATGAAAATTTCGAAGTTGTATATATCAGTACGTGCGGGCTGTGCATTGTTTGCAGATTGTTCTATCCACACCCTTGTGCTGCATCCTTCCCACTCCCATCCCCTTCCTTTCCCTCCCTTCCTCTCCCCACTCTTTCTTAAGTAGCAGCTGGGCTGCAGGAATAGGAATGATGGTCCACTCTGTTTGAGTTGTGCCTTGCAGACTGTGTGGACATGTTTGTGCTCTTTTTTTCTGATGAAGGCTGTGGCCAATAATTTTAGTTGTGTGTGTGAGATTACTGTCTTTTCTGTGTTACTCAGGGATCATCTTTATGGTGGGCTGCAAAGTATTGTTATTATATTATTAAATACAATTTTTTTCCAGAGGCTGAGAATCTCATAATTCACCCATTTTTTAAATTATTTTTATTATTTTTTAATATTTAAAATTTTTATTTACACAGTAGTACTAAGTGAGATATGTACTCTATGCTGATAACCATATTGACCCTTTGACCCTCTTTATCTTCATTCAAAACCAGACAGTTACTTTAGTGAGACGATTTGAATTGATGATTCGTGATTAGGTGTATTTAATTTTTTCTTCAATTCATTTGTTCTCCATGTACAGCAATGGTTTCATGTCCACCATGTCATGGCTATATTTTTAGGAGTAAGCATTTTTAGGAGTAAGCACTCTGAACAACCTAATTATGAGCTAAAGATCACCCAGTGAGCATCACTATATTCCTAAACAGAAAATGACATTTTTTTGAATTAATTGTTTTCCATTTTGCTTCTGGAAATTGTTCCCTTCTAGATTCTGTAGATTTCACAGTTACTGCCCGTAAGCTTGTAGTGAATATTGTGCTATTATTGAATTCAACACATGCTTCCTTGAAGATTCATTTTATCAATTTATGTACTTTGGCCTAGTGGGCACAGTTTCCATAGAGAGTGTCGTGTTTCCTGTGGGGGCCAAATATTTTATGGAAATTTTGAGAGCAAAGCTCTTCAAGCTTTTAGAAGGACATGCCTGAAAAATTGTAGTTTGGTTTCAGGAAACAGACAGGTTATACATCTTTCTATACTTTTTGAAATTTGTGCCAATTAAATATTCTTCTGCACCATCCCAGAAAGTTTGTAACAATTTCATGTCTTCACTTAACTGACAACAGACATACTGGCTGCAATTAATGTTTAACTTGTAAAAGCTATGATTAAATACTATAAACTTATTTGAGTTGTCTTAAATGACATTATGATGTGTCCAATACGCCTAAAAACATTCTCCCAGAATTATTAAAAAGTAAAGCATTGTTATAGTGAATGAGTGAAGTTCTTTGCAAATGTAATGTGATCTATACCTCGTGGGTGTCTACCATATCATAATGTGCAGTTAAAACTGACTTGACAGTGTCATGTTAAATTTCAGGATGACTGAAAAAACGAGGTAGGGAACTGGGAGATAAAACTCTTTGTTCATAGATGCATTGATTTTTATTTTTTAGACAAAATTAGTTAGATGTTGCTATCATGATACAACACTATTAATGCATTTTAGTTTTTCTGGGGAAATAGGGAGTTCGTAGCACCACACCCTATTTAATTATTGAAAAGCTACATTCTTTGTCCTGGACAGAAGTTGCTGGCAGCCAAAGTTGACCGTTTATTACCATCCTAGCAGACTGCAAAACCTGAGCATTTTTGGTGTAAATAGTTGTCTTGGAAAGTGTGTGTAGATTTTGATAATTGCATTGGTCTCCCTGTTTGTCAAGGGTTTATGTCTGTGCAGAAATGTTGTGATGACTGTACAAAATGCACTAATCTTGTGCCATTCAAGTTATGTAATTAAACAATCCTTGTTACCAGCATGCCCTGTAAGTTGAGAAACTAGTCACCCTATTTGTACTCTGTGCAGGACACATTCACCTTTTTTTGCACTGTGGTAGCAGAATTATTCATTCTAATTCCCATTTTATTACTGCAATTAATGTACAAATACTGAAATGGTGATAAGCTGATAAATATGCTGTCAAATTCTGAAGTCCACTAATGTGTGGATGTTGAGTGTGTCTCAGCACTAGCTAAATTTAACTCTACTTAAAACCTTTATTTTTCACAAATGAAAAAAAGATTTTGATTTTATCCACCTTTGTGCAATGTTTGAATTGATCCGTACAATATTGAAAGCGTCGTAGAAGTGACACGCTTCAAAAACCTCCCAGGAAAACGGTTTATCTGCACATAAAATCCAAATGGTACCCATACAAATAATACCTTTTGCTGAGCATTAATTTCAGTCGAATTGACATCTTTTGCAAAAAGAATTAATCAGTTCATACAGTTTGCTGAGACTCAAGCTCTTGTTTATTGTACACATTTTTCTTGTATATGTAAAGAGCTACAGTATTATATTATGATGCTATAAAAATGGGCACTAGTCCAGGTGAAACAATGCAGTCATTGCGTTAAAAGTAAAATGGGAACCATGAATTGATAAGAAACATACGGTAAATTACGTTGCCGATGTAGGTATCTGTTCCTCATATTCCATGTATATAATTAACTTCATAATAAGGGAAAAAAATTAAAAAAATTAATAGGAATGCCATGAAACAGAATGAAAGATTCCAGCTTGTTCTGTATCATGCCACATTTTAAAAATGGAACACTTTTTTCATAGTGGCCATATGATCATGTTTGAATTACACATGGAAGAAGTAGAACAAAAATATCATAATAATAAACTTTTCATGTTTGAAGACCTATGAAGACATTGTCACTTTTCATTTTTGTAGTATAGTCAATCACAATTTAGAAGAAGTAAAGAAACTCACTGACAAAATGGAATGAAAACGTTTGTTCTCTACTGTAATTAAAGAGCATATAAAATCATAAAAATCAGAGGAACCAAATCTGGTGTAAGTAAAAACACTATTGTTAATGACTGAATTTTACCAACAAAGGGCTGTGAAAGTGAAATAGTGGATTTGAATGATAGGTGTTAAATGTAGTTCATGTAGTTGCCAGGGTTTGCAGCATATAGGTAAGCTCTTGTTACAGCAGCATGTGGACTGGCCAGGAGGAACATCTGCCCTATCAAGCTGCCCTATCAACTTTTGTGCTTATTATGATGTAAAGAATCATTGATTTTCTTAAAAAGCAGACAATCTCATAAAAACACTGGACACAAGTAACTTCATGAATTTGGAAAAATTCTTTGTTAATTTAAGGCAGAAAATCCATACTGTTTCTTACTTACTGAAAATCTCTCTTTGGGAATTCTTTCTTTCAGTGTTAATACTTTCGTTTGGTATAGTCTGCTAAATTTATATGTTTCATTCCTTATTCATCCCTAAATAATTAGAAGCAGCTGGCGGGAACTAATGCTAACACACAGGACAGTATTTAGAGTTACTGAGTTATTGTGTTTTTACATGGTCAGTAAATTTTAATACAGGGTGACTTTCATTAGAGTTACTATCTCGGGTGCTTCTGCAGATTCAATAAACCATGATAACTTTGTGACAGTGGTGAAACTGTGTGACACATATATTGTGGATGATGTTTTAAATCTCGCAGGCATTACGTGCTGACATGTTTAAACTTCACAAAGTAAACGACTGCACCACAAATCTGAAAGACATTTTTCATAACACTAAATGTTGTTATGGTCTTCAGTCCGGAGACTGGTTTGATGCAGCTCTCCACCCTACTCTATCCTGAGCAAGCCTTTTCATCTCCTCATAAGAACGGCAACCCATATCCACTTGAATCTGCTTACTATACGCGTCTCTTGGCCTCCCTCTGCGATTTTTACCCCACACACTTCCCTCCAATGCTAAATTTACGATTCCTCGATGTCTAAGAATGTGTCCTACCAAGCGATCCCTTCTTTTAGTTAGGGTATGCCAAAAATTCCTTTTCTCACCAATTCTGTTCAGTACCTCTTCATTAGTTATGAGATCTACCCACCTAATCTTCAGCATTCTTCTGTAGCACCACATTTCAAAAGCCTCTATTCTCTTCCTGTCCGCACTGTTTATCGTCCATGTCTCACTCCCATACAAGGCAACACTCCACACAAATGCCTTCAGAAAAGACTTCCTTACACTTAAATTAATATTCGATGTTAGCAAATTTCTCTTTTTCAAAAATGCTTTTCTTCCCATTGCCATTCTGCATTTTATATCCTCTGTACTGCGACCATCACATGTTATTTTACTACCTAAGTAACAAAACTCATCTACCACCTTCATTGTTTCGTTACCTAATCTAATTCCTTCAGCATCGCCTGATTTTCTAAGACCGCATTCCATTATTTTTGTTTTGCTCTTGTTAATGTTCATTTTGTACGCTCTCTTCAACACACTGTCCATACCATTCAACTGCTCTTCCAGATCCTTTGCTGTCTCTGACAGAATTACAATGTCATCAGCAAAACGCAATGTTTTTATTTCTTCCCCCTGAACTTTAATCCCTATTCCAAAATTTTCCTTGCTTTCCTTCATCGCCTGCTCAATGTACAAATTGAATAACATCGGAGAAAGGCTACAACCCTGTCTTACTCCCTTCCCAACTGATGCTTCCCTTTCATGCCCTTCGAGTCTGATAACTGCGGTCTGGCTTTTGTACAAGTTGTAGATAACTCTCCTTTTCCTGTATTGTACCCCTGCTGACTTCAGAATTTGAAAGAGTGTAGTCCAGTCAACATTGTCAAACGCTTTCTCCAAATCTACAAAGGCTAAAAATGTAGATTTGCCTTTCCTTAATCTATCTTCTAAGATAAGACGTAAAGTGAGTATTGCCTCCCGGGTTCCTACATTCCTCCTGAATCCAAACTGATCTTCCCCTAGGTCAGCTTCTACCAGCTTTTCCATTCTCCTGTAGATAATTCGTGTTAAAATTTTGCAACCATGACTTATCAAACTGATGGTTCTGTAATTTTCACACCTGTCTGCACCTGATTTCTTTGGAATGGGGATTATTACATTTTTCTTAAAGTCTGAGGGCATTTCGCCTGTCTCATATATCCTACACACCAGTTCAAATAGTCTTGTCATGGCTGGCTCTCCCAGAGACTTTAGTAGCTCTGAGGGTATATCATCTACTCCTGGGGCCTTGTTCCGGCCTAGGTCTTTCAAGGCTCTGTCAAATTCATCTCTGAGTATAGTATCTCCTATTTCATCTTGATCTACTTCCTCTTCCCTTCCTACAACATCGTCTCTAAGTTCATTTCCTTTGTAGAGCTGTTCTATGTACTCTTTCCACCTTTCAGCTTTCCCTTCTTTGCTGAGAACTAGTTTCCCATCTGAGTCCTTGATATTTGTAGAATTGCTTTTCTTGTCCCCAAATGTCTCTCTGATTTTCCTGTAGGCGGTATCTACTTTTCCCCTTCTTATACATTCTTCTACAGATTTGCATTTGGCTTCTAGCCACTCCTGCTTAGCCATTTTGCACTTCCTATCAATCTCATTTCTTAGTCGTCTGTACTCCATTTGCCTGTTTCATTTACTGCATTTTTATATTTTCTCCTTTCATCAATTAAATTTAGTATCTCCTGTGTTATCCAAGGATTTTTTGCAGGTCTTGCCTTTCTACCTATTTTGTCCTCTGCTGCCTTCACCATTTCATCTCTCAATGCTACCCATTCCTCTTCTACTGTTTTATTTCCCCCTGTTTCTGTCAATTGTTGCCTAAATCTCCCTCTGAAATTCACCAGAACTTCACGTTCCTTCAATTTATCTAGGTCCCATCTCCTTCTTTTTCTACCTTTCTGCAGTTTTTTCAGTTTCAGCCTACAGTTCATGACTAACAAGTTATGGTCAGAGTCTATATCTGCCCCTGGGTATGTCTTGCAGTTTATAACCTGATTCCGGAATCTATATTTTACCATTATAAAATCTATCTGATACCTTCCAGTCTCTCCTGGTCTCTTCCAAGTATACAACCTTCTTTTGTGATTCTTAAACCACGTGTTTGTTATGATTAAATTATGTTCCGTGCAAAATTCTACCAGGCGACTTCCTCTTTCATTCCTTCTGCCAAGTCCATATTCACCTACTATTTTTCCTTCTCTTCCTTTTCCTACTACCGAATTCCAGTCTCCCATCACAATTAAGTTTTCCTCTCCCTTAGCGGTCTGAATAATTTCCTTTAGCTCCTCATATATTTCTTCGATTTCTTCATCATCGGCAGAGCTAGTTGGCATATAAACCTGTACTACTGTTGTCGGTGTTGGCTTCGTATCTATCTTGACAATGATAATGCGATCACTGTGCTGCTCATAGTAGTTTACCTGCATTCCTATTTTCTTATTCATTATCAGTCCTACTCCTGTGATACCCCCAACTGATTTTGTATTTATAATCCTGTACTCACCTGACCAGAAATCCTGTTCATCCTGCCACCGAACTTCACTAATCCCCACTATATCCAACTTCAACCTATCCATTTCTCTTTTTAAATTTTCTAATTTTCCTACTCGATTAAGGGATCTAACATTCCACGCTCCGACCCGTAGAATGCCAGTATTGTCTTTCCTGATGATCACATCCTCCTGAGTAGTCCCCGCCCGGAGATCCGAATGGGGGACTATTTTACCTCCGGAATATTTTACCCGAGAGGATGCCATCATCATATTTTCATACAGTAGAGCTGCATGTCCTCGGGAAAAGTAACGGCTGTAGTTTCCCCTTGCTTTCAGCCGTTCGCAGTAACCGTGTGGCAAAGCCACATTAGCTGATGTTACAAGGCCAGCTCAGTCAATCATCCAGACTGTTGCCCCTGTAACTACTGAAAAGGCTGCTGCCCCTCTTCAGGAACCACACGTTTGTCTGGCCTCTCCACAGATACCCCTCCGTTGTGGTTGCACCTACGGTACGGCTATGGACTGACTTAAAGACTCATAACAAACTCTTCGTAGTAATTGACGTTAGCAAGACTTGAAATTAACGGACCCTGTGCACGCCAATTCATGCGTATCAATACAATATGTCATTTTCGAGAACATTCTAGAACAAGGAAGCTGCAACATAACATCTGAAAAACCTTGACATAAATGAATCTTTCATAAATAAGATATACACAAAATTATGGCAATTACAGAGAAAGTATTTTTGTATCAAGACAAGACAAAAATTAATATCACAAGTAATTTATGATTAGAGCAGTGTTACAGTTTGTTTGTTATGTTTATAATGGCTAAATCATCATTATATAAATATGCTAACATGAAAATTGTGATACAGATTACTAATTTATTCATACAAGAAGGGCAATGAAAGATACATAATTCGAAAGATTGTTTGTCGTAAATTTCACAAATATAAATATTGTGTGTGTATTTAGCCATTAAAAGTGATAAAAGGAAGTAAAAATTTTCCTATCTACAGCTTGGATCAAGTTCTACATTCTCCAACAATCAGCTCTCTGATTGGCTATTCGCCTTGACCAAAGATGCTGTAATGCAATGCATCTGCAGTATTAAAATAAGTGAATATCGAAACATGGAGTGCCGCCAACTCATTTTCTTGTGCCGTTCAAATGCTTCATTTTCACAGTGATTAAGAGTGGTTAAAGGAAATGGATGTTTTCATATGAATGCCAATATAAAGGATGATGCACTGGGAGAGGCATGTAGCGTTGCTCGGGTGGAAATACGAAGTCTACGTGTTGTCAGCTCTGGAATTCTGAATATTGCAGTATCGAAATAACATTATTTCTTGGTGGTGTATAAATATACGAACACCAAAATTGTAGTTCGATTTCAGATATTAAGGCTAATGAAAGTTGTATAATTCTAAAATGGCATGAGAAGCATATACTTTGTTTTTATTTGTTGTTATTGTGTCAGGCATTTTCCTTAACACGTAAAAGATACCGTATCATACCTCCCAGTGCCGGTTAAATTTTACCAAATATCCCAGCTGCCTCCTATGATGATGTTGACAACAGATGCTGAGTAGTGAGAATCCTGTGAGTCTTCATTTTAGCCAATCGCTTGACAACACTGATGTTTTCTCATGGAATCTTTGCTTTACGAAGGCAATTATTTTCACTGAGCGGACGAGGGTACATACAAGAACCTGTCAACCAAAAAGCAGGAACAGCATTATTCGTTTACTTCATGGTCTGTACGATACACTAATCGGGTCATTCTATGTGGTTCGAACAAATGGGCAAAGATTTTCTATCGTGTTGTTGATGTTGCCAACATAATCACGCGAGGCCGCCGACATGATACGTAAAATTTTATCCCCAGTGACCATTGTAAACACAATTGGTCGATTTTCGACCACAGGCAATACTAGTTTAAGTAATTACACAGTTTTGAGGGAAGCAGAGCATTGCAAACAAATCAGTACTTGCAAAGACATCAGCTAATGTTAGTTTGAAATATAATAAGCACAAACATATTACTGCATAATATTACTGCTGTTTTTTTACAAACAGAAACAATTCAACAAAATGATTTAAAGAACATTACCATTGTTGCAATTAAACAGTCTTGTATCATATTATTATATTTTATGAATAGATTCGTGGTTATACATAAGTAAATGCTCAGTTACGAGTGGTATCGTGATTTGCATTTATACAAATGAAATGAATTTTATGGGGTATAAGGGGTTGGATGCAGTGCCCGGTTGGGGGTAATGCAAATATTCTCAATGAACCTGATTGAGACCAGAAGTTTTAGTTTTTGGAAGGTTAGGATGGTTTCTTCCAGACAGTCCATAAACAGGGTAGCATAGTAGGTTGCCATGTGGGTGTACCATGGTTGTATTGCTGATTTGACTGCAAACTTTCCCTTCAAAGGAAAAATAGTGCTGTGTTAGGACAATATTAGGGTTACGAGGAATGAGGTATGAGTTTTAGATTCTGAAGGACATTGTGAGAGGTTGTATTTGATAATTGATAAGACAATAGGCATTGGTGATGTTAGTGTAGAGGGAAGTGGCATCGTCAGTGATGATTAATGAGATAAGAGGTAACGAAGTGGGGATCATGAAGAGTTGGTGAAATTAATTGTTGGTGTCTTTCATGTTGGAAGATAGATTTTGGGCAGTTGGTTGGAGTTGTGGTTCACTGAGAGCTAAACTTCTTTCAGTGGGGGCACAGTAATGAGCTACAATGGGTGTCCACAATATCCAGAGCCAATCAAACCACAGAAAACTGTTATTAACCTGTTCACCAGAAACCTCAGTCTCAAAGAAGTTTCAGGTCCTATACAAAGGTCTCAATTTCTGCCATACACTCAGTTTAACCGTGATGGACTTGACAGAGACCTACTCTCCCTCTCCCTATAATAAAAGCACTATTTTATCACCAACCCCTCTGACCAAAGCCAACCAATTCCCAACATTGGACCCAGCCTCTCCCAATTTGTATCACCATTCCAATTGAAATCCCTTGTGCTCCTATCTACCACCCCCCCCCCCCCCCTTTTCCCCTGATCATTCTTCGGGAATACCTCACCTTCAACTTGGCCTCAGCATCAAGTCCCTTCATAAGTACACTAACCTTTTAGCAGAAGGAAGGAGAGTTGTATACAACTTCAAAACAGACTGTGACCTAATCATTTTCCCCACGCACAAAGGTTCTAATATTGTTGTGATGAATCTCAATGACTGCCTGGCAGGAGGCCTCTCTGCCAACTTTCTGACTCTTCCAGCTATATGTTGTGCCTGAATCACTCCATCTCAAAAATGCAGCAAGACCTGTAATCCTTTTTCAAATCCTGATCCTTTCCACAATCACTCTCCTGAATCCATTTCCCTCCAACCTCAACAAAATCCTACACACATGCCTTTTACATGCTACCCAAAATTCACAAATCAGAAAATCGTGGATGCACAGTTAGGCTGGTTTCTGTGCCCCACTGAAAGAATTTCATCCTTCATTGAACAACACCTCCAACTAATTGCAAGAATATTACTGTCAAACATCAAGTATACCAACCGATTTGTGCACTGTCTTTCCACAATCCACACCCCTCTACCTCTTGAATTCTTACTCATTGCTGTTAATGCAACATCCCACCTCTTTTTCTCCCATCTGCTTCAGCTGTTCTTCCTTAACCTGCCACACCACCTTCATCACATTAACCTCCTTGTCACTGATGGCTCCATCCACATTTCTGTCAATATTAATACCACCCATATTTTTTCTTCAGTTGCCATTGTGTCTATGCCAAAGACTCCCCCCATCATGTAGCCTGACCACACACAGGTGGTATATTGCAGTACTGCGAACTCCCTTCCTCAATTTGCTTAAGGTCTCACATAGGCCTTCACAGTCACACTATTCCTCAGACCTAGTTTGCATACAGATATCACTCAGTACCACCTCGGACTGGAACAACTATACCACACCTTCATCAAGGCTTTGATTTTCTTTCATCATGCCTGAAAGGAGACATATTTTGCTCAGTGTAGTTACCACCCCTCCTAAAGTGATGTTCCATCACCCACCTTGGCTCCAAATCATCAGAGTCCATCCCAATTCCATCCCTATCCCCAACCCACTGTCACATCGATGTCAGTATCATTTCAATGTAGAAGTCCCAAGGCAAGATCTGTCCAGTCTACCCACCCAGTACTTTGTATTCCAGAACTGCACAGGCTTCTTCTACTGTAAGAGAGACCAGGTCACAAAGCAGCCACGTAATTTGCCACCTCTTCTGCATCAGTGTGCAGTTTTTATTTTTTATTTTTTATTTTTATTTTGGTATGACCACTAACAAGATGTCCATCAGAACAACCGATCACCCCCAGACTGGCCAGTCGCATGTTAGACAACCCTGAGCACAATATGTGACATAGCTCAAACATAGCTGTCTGTACCTGTACCCAATATTTTTTTAAATGTATCTATGTTTTTCTTTGTTTATAAAATATAAGGAAACTTACTTGCTGGACATACCTCATAATTGTTAGCATCTTCTGTTGCATTAAAACAGAAACTGATAATGTTATCAGGCCAAACTTCAAGTAAGTGAGAGTTAGTACTTCATTCTGTCAATACCTTCATTTTTTATCTAAATCTGCTTTTATAATGCTGTTTTATGCCTTAGAAAGGTTTGCTCTTTTCAAGTTTTGAATATGCATCCCATTTTACCTATACAGAGTGACCTAGGGGGAATGGTCAGCATGAGAGCATGCCAGGAACTATAGTTTAAAAAAGGGGTGGGGGAGAGGGAGCTACAAGATCTATGGGCACTACATCATCCTTAATAGCAGCACTGTGCAACAAATTTCTCTGCTTTCGTTTTTTGAGAGGACCAAAACCAAGCAAAAATTATCTATTAAACCTTAAAAGCTATGATACATTGTTCTGTAGAAGACAAGTTTTTCGCAGTAGCATAAATGAACAAGTTTCCGTAGCTCTTGAAGTATGCACTTCAACCTTTTCACTGCAGCGTCGGGACAGCGGTTTTATGCACAGTCAATTTTTTTAAACCTTATTTTTTTCTCATCAAAAGAAAGACTTAAACTCATGGGCGGCTAGATATGACAGAGTGTTATTATTATTATTATTATTATTTTACAAAAACATTTACTTTGGATTTCTACAACCAATGATATTTCTGAAAATGATTAATAATATACAAATTGACAGTGCACTTAGTACTTTGTAATCGCATACCGTTTCTTTTTGAGTGAAGCTGAGTATTAGGACACACAGAGTAATAATTATATTTTACAGTTTTACAAAATCATTTACTTATAATTTCTGCAACATATGATACTTTTGAAAAAAAAAAATTAATAATACACAAACTGACATTGCACTCTTCTTTCTTCTTGTTGGAGCCAGCTGAGTATTGGAACACATGTAACATTATCTTTGAGGTTTTTGTTTTCCTCCAGGTATGGGTGGAAGTAACTGTAGAAAGTGATGGGCTGTCAGTCTCTTAGGCAAGCATCAGAAGAAACCCTAATTTATTTATTTATTTTCACGATTAGTGGCTGTACTTCTTGATGAGCTGTCTTACCATTTCTAATTGAAATTTGGCTAATGGTAGCTTTGACCCTGTTTTTAATTTGTACACAGTATGAGAATTCTCCACAGCGAAGTCTATGAGATGGAAAAATATTTTTTTGTACCACTTCATTGTTTTGTGTAAACATTCAATTGAATTTAGAAGTATATTAATTTTGTCTATTGTTCCCATATTTTTGTTATATTCTTGAATGCACAGAGGTTTCATAACGGGTTCTCCAGTTTTTATTTTTATTTTACCAGTTGGTACCATTGTGTCAGCAGGAATAGTAGTTAGCATGTTCATTACTCTTTGGTCAAACTATTTCACAATCATAATATGTCCACAATTTTTACTTTGTGACTCACCTTTTATTTGTGATTTCTCAATGGCAGGCATGTTTTCCCCATCACTTTTAACTGTTCCACACAGATTCCTTTGATTTATGTGCAAAAAACCAGCAACAAGTGGGCTCATATATCAGTTGTCAGTGTATAGACCATGGTCTGTATGAAGGAATGGCTGCATGAGTTGAAAGACAACAGAGCCAGAAATTCCCAGTGTTTTATCAAATACATTAAGCCATGTTAATCTGCCTGTATAAATTCTAATGTCTAAGATACAGTCCATTTTGACATCTGCTATGACAAAAAGTTTTAGACCAAATTTGTCTTTTCATCTTTATATACTGTTTGAAGAACAAATGTCATTTCAAAAGCACTAAAGACTCTTCTATGCAAAGAGTTTCATAAGAATACAATTTTTTGCAACACACTTTCCTAATGTCATTCCACTCTAAGTTATAGTGTATTGTATGGTTCTTGTTGCTCATTATCACAGAAGTGCACCAGCCTAAGAAGCATCAAATAGCGCTCTATTGGCAATATCTCACAAAAAATTGAGATTGTAGTAATTTATCGGTACACCAATAGTCATTCAGGCTCAGCTTTTTATTCCTAGAAATTAGCACCGTTACTGCTAAAAACAAGTAGCTTTCTTTGGAGTTTGTGTCTTTCCATTTATGTCGTCTAGATGACAATGTTGGATCTGCATTAAAATCAAATACTGAAAATATCTGTTTGGCTCTTAAGCTATTTACTCCCAATTCTGGAGTAACAAAACATTCAAAATAATCTAATATTTTAGATGTGTTGTTTACACAGCAAAATACATCTTTGAAGCCAGAAATCATTTCACTAAATTTATGGGCTTTTGAATGAAACTCACTGTTTATGCAGTGAAACATTTCTTCTATTTGTTCTGTGGGTGGCAATGGTGCACAGCCCCAAGGGTAATGGCAGCATCTAAATTGTCACGTAAATGTGCATTATCATAATGAAAATGGGCTGGAGTTTCATCATCACTTATATCACTGTCTATATAATTGAAACTAGGTTCTTCACCTTCACTTTACAAGATGCTGAATAACTCATTTAATGCTGATACTTCTTTTCACTCAGACCAAAGTAAGATAAAGATGCCATTCTGTATACTGTAGCAAGTGAACGACAAAGAACGACGCAGTACAACAACCCCACTGTTAAGATTAGAGTGGTATAACCAATCTTAACAGAAAGTGGTACTTATCAAGGCAAATAAAAACAGGAGTAGCATATGAAAATGGAAGGGTGCCCTTACACATGTGGGCGTAGCACCTGACTGTAGCAATTACCACCCGTATATATACGGGCGTAGCAGTGAAAGGGTTAATAGAGCTCATGCTTCCTAGACTTATTTTAATTCTAGTTTAGGTTCACTGCCCTTAAAACTATGGCAGGCAAAGGGCACACAGCAAAAGAGTTTCAAGAGTTTCTTCACACTAATGAACATGGAAAATGAAGTTTGGAGAGTAGGAGGCGAGGTACTGGCGGAAGTAAAGTTGTGAGGGGGGGGGGGATGTGAGTCATGTCAGGATAGCTCAGTGGTAGAGCGCTTGCCTGTGAAAGGCAAAGGTCCCAGGTTCAATCCCAATTCCGGCACAAAATTTTAATCTGCCAGGAAGTTTCATATCAGCGCACACTCCACTGCAGAGTGAAAGTTTCATTCTGGAAACATGGAAAATGCTTATAAATCTTCAGATTTACATTTTAGAACCTACATTTTTTAATTTACCTTTTATTTAAGGGGGGGGAGGGGGGGAAGAAAGGAGGGCTGGTAATAGAAAATAAGGTATGTAGTGAAAATGGTAAATATAGGGGAAGATAAACTTCTGGTTTGATGATTTCACTAATAAAATGCACCTAAATGCATAATTTGGTATTTACCATACAACTGAATAATTACATCTACATCTTTTGAAATTGTCACACATCGTCATCCTGTGATGTGATGGTGAAATTTGTTCAGTCATGGAAATGTCATTAAAGTAAGTTGCACTTGAAACATAATTAGATGCACAGTCTTTCATTATAATTATTAACAATACTCCGCTAATGTAAAAGTAACATTCTTAATAAAACACTTAGTGAAACTGAACATTCAGCCGTTCTCACCGTGTCTGATACTGTCATCCATAGTTTCAGTCTGTAACAGTGAGAGCGGCTTTGTATTTCTCACCTGGTGGCCAGATGGATGGCAGTAACATTGTGTAGAGATTACAGTTTCATCTGGTTGTAGACCCAACATGAGTTTGAAATGTGAAAGTAAGTTTGTAGGTTTGTTACTGTTTTCTGATGAAATGACTATCAGATTTTGATGAAATTTGAAATGGAAATAATTTATTCTCTGAATTAACACATACACTATCTTTTGGAAGGCGCCATACATGATGGATACCTTACATTGTTTTCGTATATTACTCTGAAGCATCTAATGATTGTGTACTGTACGTCATCGCCGTGTTTATAAAGTGGATTCGTGCGCCGCCACAGATGTTATTGTCGCAGCAAGTCTGTTTATTCTTTGTTTTGCGAGACTCCTGTTAATTTCAGTACATAGTTACGACTGTAATCTTCTAGTTGAAACATTGTGCTTTTGGTGTGACGATTATACTTTAATGTAAAACGTCTCTCATTTGTTTTTAATGAATTGATCTACAGTCACAGGTTCACTAAATAAATTATTTACAAATGCTTTCTGCAGAGAATAATTCCGCATTCTAGCCGGTTGAAAGATACACGCTAACAAAACGTCGGACAGTTCTGCTTCAGCTGCCTCGACAACTCGTTCTGTTACTAGTTCCCTGCTGAAATGGCTGCATGGATTTGAACAAAATTTTGAATGGATATTTCTCTGTCACATCATCGAATATTCAAATACACTGCCCGGCATGAGTTGGGTGGCCAGCACCAGGCACACATCTCCAACAGTAGGAGTATTTCCTGTTCAAATGCTGTAAGAGACTGGCTTCAGTTTCAGTTGTGTGTGCTTTTCATTCTTTATCATTCTCATAGAAAGCATAATGGAGAACAGTGATCTTAAAATTATGATTAAAATTAAAACAGTCCAGATCACAGAATTGTTGTTTTTATTTCATGATCGGTTTCAAAATTCAGTCATTGTAGAATATCTTAAGATGACTAGCACTGCAAAGCAACATAGCAGTTCAGAAGACATATATAATAGCATCAAACTTATTATAGAGAGACATCTAAAATACAGATATAAATAGTTATACCCATATGCCGACATTGCCACCTATGACTGTTTACAGAAAACTTGTGGCATTTGTTTACCTCAAAGATGAAGCTGCAATACACCATTGGTTTCCATGCCAATGGCATTTAAGAATTGATAAGCATCATACTGGCTGGTGAATGACAATGTCAAACATGTGTCAGTATATGCAGTATATCGTCATCACAAATTGCCAGTAAACAGTCAAAAAAGTGCATTAAAACTGTTATAAAATGAGTTGGTATGTGATAAAAATAATATTGTGTTCGATTAATGATGAAAATTCTCCTCAGAGATGATAAATATTGTTGAAACGAGATAGAATGGCTGGCCAGTACTTACCATTGTGCTGTACCGCCGACAGTAACACAAAATGAAAAAACAGAAAAAAGGGGACAAAGGGACAAGCTTTCGGAACAGAGTTCCTTCGTCAGGTGGGAGAGAAGGGAAGAATAAAGGATGGGAACAGAAGGGAAAGGTCGTGAACCACCTTTCCCTTCTGTTCCCATCCTTTATTCTTTCCTTCTCTCCCACCTGACGAAGGAACTCTGTTCTGAAAGCTTGTCCCTTTGTCCCCTTTTTTCTGTTTTTTCATTTTGTGTTACTGTCGGCGAAATAATATTGTGTACATGAAATATCAAATAACAACAAATACAGGCACTGTATATTCGGTAGGATTATTCTGTTGTGTATACATTGCCAATCTCAATCGGTAGCAACATTAATCACGCCATAACGTGTAAAGTTGAAAGAGATCAGCAATAGAAATGACGTGTACATTGTCAATTTAGTCATAAAGCTAAAAGTATTACAGTACAATTACAGGGTTTACGGTACAATTGGTTATTAACATAATTGGTTATTGAACCAAAGTACAGTATATGAATAATGAGTAACATATGCGCTTGCAATGTAAGTAGATATTTTGCCAGAAACATGTCAATGCATAAAACAGTTTAAATGTAAGTTGTTTTAGAATTTTTGACAGGTCTGAATAGTAGCCTAAAACGAATATTAAAATTTCGGTCTATTTGTCCAGTGTAGTGTTTTTTCGGAAATTTACAAAAATGACATATATGGGTAGGGTTTGTGATAGAATAAATAAATAATTTAAAAATAGTGAAATGACCATAGCCTACACGACCACTGGTGTTTTACAGCATAGGCTGAAACATACGGTTGGAAAAAGCAGGAATAAATATTTTGACACTGGTGTGTATAAAATATCGTGTAACGACTGTGAAAAACACAACATTAGACATACATTTTTAATATTCATTTTAGAGAGCATACAACAGGCACCTCACAGGAGAAATCGATATTTGGCCAATATTTAAAATGTTGCAATCATTCTGATGGATACATCACAAAAACATGAAAATTCTTCACATTGCACCAAAAGGTCTGTTACTAAATAATCTGAAACAAATTGAAATATATAATCATTATAAAAGTAACTGTACATCCCTAATGAATGAACAGTTGGATTTCAGAGAAAGATACTTTATGATTTAGTTGATGATGATATACTATTGTATCGCTACTTGTGTTATTTACTAATTTTCTGGCTTGGAACGGTGTTTGTTAATGTTATTCTATTCCCCTTTTATTCTATGCCCTGTTTTGCTTTACTGGTTTACACATGTTTTGGTATAAAAACCAATGGATGTTTTAACTTTCTGTTAATTCTTACATTTCTTGCACATGTATGACAACTTATTGCATTATGGTTTTTGGATGCCTTCAATTTATTTGACTATTCTGACATGTCAAAAATTCTAAAACTGCTTACATTTTGACTGTTTTATGCGTTGACTTGTTTCTGGCATAATAACTATTTACAATGTAACTGTATATGTTACTCATTATTCATTTATTTAACTTTGGTTCAATAACCAATTATGCCAATAACCAATTGTAGTGTAAACCTTCTATTAATACTTTTAGCTTCATGACTAATTTGATACTGTACACGTCATTTCTATTGCTGATCTCTTTCAAGTTTACATCCTCCGACCTGGTTATAGTTGCTATAAATTGAAATTAGCAATGTATGCATAACATTATGTTCCTACCGAATATACAGTGCTTGTATTGATTGTTATTTTGATATTCCATGTGCACAATATTGTTTTTATCACATACCAACACATTTTATAACAGTTTTAATGCACTTGTTTGACTGTTTACTGGCACTCTGTCCTGACCATTTACTGGTGCATCTTTGACATCGTCGTACACCAGCCACTATGATGCCTATCAATTCTTGCATGCCATTGTTATGGAAATCAAAGGCGTCTTAGCATTGAATTTTAAATGTTTTCAGCTACTTCCTTTAATTTGGTATCTTATTATGTGACTTCAGGAAAATTTACAAGGATTTTTACGAAATTTATTACATGTATTTAATTCTAATTAATACATTTTACACACTATGTATGCGATTGGTTAATACTGACAATATATGATGGTCGATGGGCGGAGCTTCCAGCACTTATATCACAGCCCCAAGGTTTTTATCAGCAGTCCACTTTTGGGTAGGTTGCCAAGTCCACTGCCACAACCTGCCATTAGGGGTATAATTTTTTGTATTTGTGTTACTATTTTAGATGACTCTCTGTAATATGTTTTGGGCTATTGTATACGTCCTCTGAACTGTTATGCTGTTTTGCTGTGCTAGTTATCTGAAGATCTACATTGACTGAAACCTGAAACCGATCATGAAATAAAAACAATAATTCTGTGATATGGACTGTTTTAATTTTAACCTTTATTAATCTCTTGCTGACTATGTATTGATAGTGCTTATTTGTGGCCATTGTCTGTCTAGCCTGCTTTTGTGATATTATGTGTACAATAAATGTGTGTTGGACTACACAACAGATGGGTGAGACGTTTGTACTTACCCACAAGGTACGTGCTATTCATTTTGTGTATGGACTTCTTGGAGTGTTGTTGGACAGTGTTCAGACCAATGGGTCCAGCACTAGTTTCTTGTTTTCCATGGATTCGTCATTGGCTCATTCACTTACACAGCAGCAATGGCTCATTTAACAGCAGCAGCAGATAGATCAACAGCTACAGCAGCTAACTTTGCTTAGGAGTTGGTTGTGGTCTTTCGTGATGCTGTGGTTCTGACTGTAACTCCTACAGTGAACTGTCCGACACCTTTTTCTATGTAGTTTTGCGCATGATGTGTTAGAATAAAGAAACCATTTTGGTTCTGAGTCAATTTACAGCACCTGATACATTCCAGTACAATGTCTGACACCTATAACTCCACTGCTGGTAATTTATTTGGGATGGATACCTTCCAAATGTTTGGATTCCTTATTGCTGATGAAGTGAACCTAACATCCAAAGAAGTTTCAGATTCAGACTTGGATACGCTTTGTTCCAAATTTTCACATCTGTTTTCACTGGCGATGGGTTGCACAACAGCCTTCACTGCTCACATTGCTAGGAAAAAGTCTACTTGGCCATGTGTTTTTTCAGGCACACCAACTTAATGGTAGCACTTTGCACTGATGTCAAGGCCGAACTGGATTGCCTCATGGATGCAGTTGTCATTTGCCCAATATCTTACAGTGAATGGGCCACTGCCTTGGTGATCCTAATAAAACCCTTGGGGAAAGTTGCAACTGTGCAGCCATTTTAAGCCCAAAAGTAATGCTCAGTTGATTGTTTCCACCTACCCATTGCCTGACCAAGAGAAGTTGCTACTTACATTCGGAGAGGGGATGAGAAGTGCCACTATTTTTGCATCCTTTCAATAAATACATTCATAACCCAGTCCATCCCCATGTGGCATCTAAATCAATTTTCAACTTTATTTTGATGTATGTTTTTGAAGTGTACATTAGCTAGAATTTGGTGTCGGGAAAACTTTGGTGTGAGGAGATGCTGCTTGGTTGACAACATGATATTCACTTCTCAAAGCATAGCTCGTTAGTGGACCAGGAAAGTCTAGAGATTGTGTTGGCATAGCTTTGTGTAGCTTAACCCACTGCCACCGAAGATGTTCTTCATATGAAGAGGGACTCTGAAATAAGCAGTGTACACTCCACACCCTCCCAGTGTCCATTATTTGCGTTTGACAGTCTGGTTCCAAAACCATTTGAGTTGGCCCCCTCATTGTGACCAGAGGCCTGAGGGATGAGTGACAGGTCAATTCCTTTAATGACAGGTGCAACTGTAGCCCACTCGCCAGAGTCCAGTTAGGAGGGGCTGGTTCACCTAGAAGGTTGCTGCTTCTGGGAAACTGCCAATGGTACCCTTCAGATCCTAGGCAGCAGTGGCGTATCTAGAATCAATCAGTGGGCTAAGGATCGCGGTCTGTTGGAGGCTGCTAAGGATTGCGGTCTTGGGAGGGGGGGGGGGGCATTAATCACTGGGCAGACGTAATTTCTAAAAGTGCAAAGTAATTCTATTCGCCAAAAATGCATAGGATTTTTATCACAGCCTGTGGACCACAAGGGAACGTTTGGCTGGTGTTTTGGTGCCAGCCCTCTCGCGAATTGTAGACATTTAGTTAGCTTTTGGGAGAGCTTTTGGCTTCAGCCGTGGGGAAGCAAGTCATGCTATTGAAGTGAAAGTTATGATGTCTCCACAACACTTTCAGACTATTCTTTAACAGACTATCAATAACTTCAAAACCAGCAACAAGCCACTGCTGGTTAAGTATAGGTTACACAAGAAGTTTTATTTTTAGTACATGAGGGCACATAGTGCCCAAATCTCCAATTCAGAAACACTTTACATACAATTCTGTGGTTTAAAAAATGGCAGAAATTACAAAAAGTAAACACGGGGGGGGGGGGGGGGGGGCACGTGACTGACTTTGCACTGGGAGCCAAAAGTTCTGGGCTGTACATAGTCAATCGTCTTGGGGTAGTTAAAAAAAAGCCTCTAGAGTCGCGGACAGTGATCTCTGGTCTCAGACCAGCTGCATGCACAGGTGTTCCCTCTGCTGAACACATGTATTAGCTGTATTTTTTTGTTCAGTGTTAGATCTGACATTTTCTTGCTTGGTACTTATGTGTGTGTTGAAAGTATTGCAACTACATCATGGCTTGTTATTATGTGGCACAAGAGGAGAGAATTGGGCAACTGACTGAAGAAGTGATGGCTGAAACTGAAGCTGCTGATTATGAAGATGGAAAAATTGATTTGAAGAAATGAAGGATCCAGAGTGTGAAAATGATTCCAGCACTGAACAAGAAATCTCGAGTGGTGAATCAGAAGACCATGATAGTGGAACTGGGAGTAATGGTTTTGTCAGTAACAATGGTACAGTATGGAAATCATCTGCTCCACCAAAGAACAGTGGCACATTTTCTCTTAACATCATAACAAGGTGTGAAAAGTGCTGTAAATTCTCTGCAGTGCTGGAAACTGTTTTTTGGTTTATAAATTGTGGACATACTCATTGACTGTTCAATACTAATAAGTGCTTTATAAGTATCCAGGGAAACTTTTCTAGGGAGAGAGATGCCCAACAAACTAATATAATAAAATAATAATTATGGCACTATGCTTGTGTAATGCGTGCCCATCACCTACGTGTACAAGATTTGTGGCAAACAGATGACATACAAGTTGAAATATTTCATTTCACAATGGGCATAAACAGATATAGTTTTCTTGCTCGGTGCTTCAGCTTTTACGTTAGACAATGAAAGGTTTGAAAGACAGAAGACATAACATGGCGGCGATATGGCAAGTATAGAGAGTAATTGTCAAAACTTCCAGAAGGCTTATGCAGTTTTTGTATATTTAACAGTTGATGGAAAACTAGAAGTGTTCCATGGAGTACGCAGATTCTCCCATTACATGCCAAATAAGCAAAACAAGTATGGAATACAGATTTTTTGCAGCAGTGGATGCCAGAATTTTTTACACGTTCAACATGGTGGTGTATGTTGAGCAACAGTCTGAAGGCCCATAGAGCAGGACAACAGACGAACTGAACTTGTTCAGAGACTTTGCCGACCTATACAGAATACAGGTCACAACATAACTTGTGACAATTATTTTATGAGTTATGAGCTTGCCAACACACTGTTAATACAGAAGATGACCACCGTTGGTACCCTGAGGAAGAATAAGAGACAAGTCCCAAAGTAATTTACAAACACTAAAAATCGTCAAGCAAAGTCATCTATGTTCGGGTTTCTGGAAAATTGTACCTTAATCTCTTATGTGCCTAAAAGAAATAGAGTTGTGTTACTTCTGTCTACAATGCACCATGACAGAAATACAAAAACACAGGAAATGATAAAAAGCCGGAAATTATCACATTCTATAATCTTACTAAGTGTGGAGTAGACATGGTAGATAGAATTAATGCAACATATAATGTAGCTAGAAACGTGAAATGATGGCCAATGGTGTTTTTTTTTATAACATCATCAACACAGCTGTGACAAATGCCATTATTAGTTTCAATTCAAATCAGGAACAACAAGTGGGAATAAGAGAATTTTTAAGCCAGCTCTCTTCTGTGCTTCTGCATGATCATTTTCAGCAAAGAGCAATCTCTAAACTATTGCCACGAAAAGTGCCATGAGAAAACTGGATAGCTTTGTATTGTGAAGATTTCTGAAGTGTAATCAACTACGATTTCACGAGTACGATGTGTGGTCTGCAAAAGCAAGAAAAGAAAAACCAGATACTTTTGTAAAACTGCAAGAAATACATTTGCCTTGAACATTATGTTACTGTGTGTCAAGATTGTATCGAAAAAATGTCTCACTGAGTGTATGCATTATTTTTAACCAAATATAAAATTTACTTCTCAAATATGTATAAAAAATAGAGATGGTCTAACTTACCCACAGTACAGGCTCATTGACAGACACAAAAACACAAATAAAAACACACACACACACACACACACACACACACACACACACACACACACACACACGGGCACAAAGATTCAAGCTTTCGCAAATGTTAGCCACTTTATCAGGAAAAGAGGTAGGTAGTATATACGTTAAACTAATTTTTAATGATATTACTCATTTACTGCAGCTTTACGTGCGCACGCGCGCGCGCATTCACACACACACACACACACACACACACACACACACACACAAGTCTTTTACTATCTCATATTTATTGAATTATATGTTGTATATGTTTCCAATGAACATTACTGTTTATGTCCTCATATCTCATGAACAATGTGTCGTACTGTGATACAATTTCGAAGGCACATTGAGCTATGTGTGTGTATACTGTCTGGAAAATGTCCTGCAGCTGCAGTTTGTAGTGTAGAAATTATAAATTGTAACGCCATACTGAATGCCGTAGTTTAGTCCATTAACAGCGGAAAAGTAGTAAGTGAGAAACTTTTTTCCATTTATCATTTTGCTGTGGTTTAAAATAATGTTTAACATGTGTTGCAAGTTGCTAAGTACTCTCATTCTCATACAGTGTTTGAATAAAGTCCCATCACATGATGTGACAGTTCTTTCGCAATTACTTCTGATTATGACATCATATCTCCTGGACCCGAGGTCAACGAGAAAGAGAGGCCGCAACGCGTATGTCGTATCATGTGATCAAGTGGGACCTGAGCCATTGAGGTCGCTAGCTGAGTGGTTGGCTGCTATGAGACAGTGGGCTGTGCCCCAGCAGACAACCAATCAGCTAGTGATTGTGCTGGCTCTGGCCTTGCTTGATCACATGACGGGACGTGTGCAACGTGGCCTGTCTTTCTAATTGGCATCATCCTGGACCATGTTTGTATGTGGTTCTTACCCCTATGGCAATTGTTACCTCACGGTAAGGAAATGTGTACCGAATTTAGTTGAAATCGGTCCAGTGGTTTAGGAGAAAATGAGCAGCATTGTTGCTTAATGCAGCAGTTTTTTGTGGATCTTGTTGTTTATGACATCATATCTCAAGAACTATGTGTTTTACATGGTTCTTACACTTACAATTACCCTGGTTTTACACTTTTCAAGGGACTTCAATAAAATGTTGTAAAATGTGGAAAATAATGTTTTAAATGGTAAAATATGCTTACTGGACCACCCTTCTATTTTCATAATTTGTGGTGTATGTACATAATAGGCATCAAAATATTCGCCAGGAAGTTTATTGTATAATAAAGATTATCCAAATTCTACCATTTTAAGTGCCTAGTGAAACTGGAACTGGTAATTTTATCGGAAGTAGAAGTTTTTGACGTAATTTCATTCATCATAACTGATCAGTCAGCAAGCCCTTAACCGGCATTAACTATTTACATAGTAAAACTGCACAAGTTCCATAATTTTTGTATTTTTCAATGTTTCACACGATGATATTCGAGAATCTATTTGTGTTCTCAGTTGCAAATATACGCACAAGTATTTTTATAACGTTTGCATCGGGTCGACATCTCACACTATTATCGCTTTTTTTAGGTTATAATGTACCATGCTCTCTTCAATGTGCAGAAAATCATACATAAGCAAACCATCAGTCTCACCATTTATAAACGTCACAAAAAATTCATAGATAAATATTTACATTTCACAACAAGAATAAATTCCCAAAATGTGTCACCACTTGTGTAAACAAAGCCAATCTGACAATTGGCGTGGTGGCTGATGGGATACTAAACTCCCATCAGCCATCACATTGAAAGTCAACTAGGCGTGTACAGCGAAGAATGAAATTTGAAATATTTGTTTGAATAAATGTAAACTGCAGAAAATAGACTGCATACCGTTTATAAACACTATACTTTATGGTGAAAGGCGTGCCAGTGTTAATTTATATTTTTTCATCACGAACATGGTTTCAAAAAGCGTGAAACGCGCGGAAAGTATAAATATGTTGACACAAAAATGGGGGTGAGTTAACATTATGAACATAGGAAATTTGTGTGTGTGTGTGTGGGGGGGGGGGGGGGACAACATTCATGGAATGAAAAATTTTTGTGTATATGCCTTTGAGATTCACAAATAACAAAAAAGCAAACAAATACAAAAATTCAAGCTTTTGCAACCGTTTGTTGCTTCATCAGTAAAAGAAGAAAGGAGGGGGAAAAAGGGTAGGATGCGGATTTTGAGGGAGTGGATAAGGAGTCATTCCAATCCCTGGAGTGGAAGGACTTACCTTGGGGGGGGGGATGGAAAGGTAAACCAACGCACACACAGCCACACATATATATACGCAAGCACACCGAGGAAGACATTTTTTTAAAAATATATATATACCGTATGTGAGGAATTATTAAGGTCAAAGGTGGTTTAATTAACAAAGATTGTGGCCTACATCTGAGTCATCTATGGGACCTTGCACAGAACCTCAAAAATTAAAAGCAATAGTGTACAGTGAGGTCTCTCCATGAAAGCAATAATGTGGAGAAGGAGGCCAGAAACTTCCTGGCAGATTAAAACCATATGGAGGACTTTTGGAAAGTCCAAGATCCCAGGTTCAAATCCAGGTCCGGCACACAGTTTTAATCTGTGAGGATGTTTGATATCAGCATTTACTCTGCTGAGGGTGAAAAAGTAATTCTGCAAACATCCCGTAGGCTGTGCCTGAGAGGTGTCTCCACGATATTCTTTCTTTCAGATGTGCTAGCTCTGCTAAGTTCACAGGAAAACTTAAGTGAATTTCGAAAAGTAGGAGGTGAGTACTGCCAGAAATAAAGCTATGAGGATGGTCCATGAAGATAGCTCAGTTGGTAGAGCCGAAGGTCCCAGGTTTGAGTCCTGTTCTAGCACATATTTTTAATCTGCGAGGAAATTTCATATCAGCACACACTCCACTGCAGAGTGAAAATAATATTATAAAGGCTAGAGTTTGTAACTGCATACCACTGGCACAAGTGCACCCTCTGATTCTTCTGTCAAAAGACCTACCTCACATTATCGTACTATCCACACCTCAGCTTCTGCTTTCTCCCATACCCCTTCCTCACCTCCATCTGATGGGCATCTGCATTCAGTAATCAAAGGTCAATCATATTGCAGTTGTGTGTGTACATGTTTGTGTGATGTGTTTACTTTTACTAGAGAAAGGACTAGACTTCAAAAGCTGATGTAAATCTGTTGTCTGAGCCACACATTAATTAGCTATAGGTGAGCTATTGCTTTCCTTTATTTTATGTATTATACCCTCTAAATATCTCCAAGAGCAGCAAAAACAGATTCCTTTAGCCAAAAGAATTTATATCCTATTTATAAGGGCATATGGAAGGCTAATATAAGGATTTTTTTAATTGCAGCCAATAATTATTTTCTTCCTAGTTTTCTCTCTTACAAGTCTGTTTACTATGACTGGCCTATTTAGGTGCTCTGCTCTCTTGCAAAATATATGTAACTGTGGAAGAAATACAGAAAGGAAAGCTCTGACAGAACACAAATAATTTATGAATAGTAGACAAAAGTTGTCTACAGGCTTGCACATGAGAGAGAGAATACTTTCTAACTTTCAAGATGAACCCTAAAACACACACACACACACACACACACACACACACACACACACACAACTTTAGCTGTAGCCTTTGTCACAGGGCTCACATTTCTTTGTGAGACCCAGATGAAATATCTGCCCAGTCCAGTCAACATGTTTTACTGAAGCCCTGCCAAAGGCTTTATACTATCCCATAAGAGGTATGGCCACCTGTGTAGGTGGCTGTCATATACCAACTCCACTGAAATCACTACACAGCTTATTATTTCGGTATGACAACCAACCAGCTGCCCACCAGAACAAATGACCACCTCCAGTCTGTGACGAAGAATGAAGTTGATTTTCCGAAAGCGCAACATGCAGCTGAGCTCAATGTAATGAGAGTTCAGTGGTTGCTTCACCGATTGGGCCGTATGGATCTTTTCCTCAATCTTGACTAGCTCTCTGTCTCCATACCCTCTACCCAGCGGTTTCCCCATTCCTGGCCTGTCAACTCCTCCCAATCCATGTTTATCACATTCTTGTGGCATACCTCACTGTTCCATTCGCATGAATCACATGCTTAGCCCATGAACCTAACATTCCATCTCCACACATTCCTAGCCAGCAATCCTGTTGTCCCCCCCTGAGCTGTTAGCTTCTCATCCCCAGCTTCCTCCTGGCATACAAGACATGTATTCTCAATTATAATTTTGCTTAACCATGAACTGCACAATTTGTTGGTGACATGTGAAATTTTTTTTTGGACTAAGACTCAAACCTGCATCCCCCCCCCCTCTTTTCGTGAGAGGTTGTTTCATCTATTAGGCTATCTATATAATTTATATAATGTATTCTATATAATTTTACTCTGTAGTGGTCACACAGTATTTGTAGTATTGTTGCAGGCCTTTCAGTGTCCATGTTTGAGTGTTTTAATCAATCCAATGTTTTTCAGACACATGTATATGTGTGAAGGAAATGGGTGATTGACTACAGCTGTCAAGAATATGAGAAATCTATTCGCAATTGTGAATTTGATTAAGCATCAGATGTAAAATATGTTGGTGTCACCAAAAAATTATACAGCTGATGCTTAATCATATTTGCAACTGTGAATACAATTCTTATATTCTTGATAGCTGTAATTTCTGCTGTGTCCATTTCTTTCAGACTTGCAGCATGTCTGAAAAACACTGCAGTGGTAAAAATCATGAAACACTGATACTGCACATTTTATCTCTTCGTGCCTCCCTCCACTTTCTTGATCTAACTGCTCTACCTGTCATAACCTAAAGCCCATCCATTTATCTGCTGTATTGTAAATTTGAAAAATTAGTTATCTATAATATAAAAATAAATTGCTGTTTGTTAGTCTCACCAAGACTCGAGAACCGCTGAACTGATTTGGCTAATTTTGGTCTTGCAATATTCGTGTAAGTCCAGGGAAGGTTTAGACAGTGATAAAATATGGAAAAGTTGTCCAGAAAAGAGAAAAATCGGGAAAAACTGAAACAGATTTTTCCTGTGAGCTATCAATACCATTCATCCAACTGCAATAGAATTTTGTACATTTCATCTTGAAAGGAAGAGGAAGCTTTGCATCAAATAAAAATTTGTAAGTCACCCGGAAAGTAGGAACATTGAGGAAAAATCAAAAACGAATTCTTCTATATGAATAAAAATCAATTGCCACATGGTTGTAAGACCATCACTTGAGTACGGCTTGACAGGACAAGGTTTGTATGAAATACATTTTTTGGAAAATTGGAAAATTTGAGAAAAACTGAAAGTGCGTTTTTCAATGTGTTTTTGATTGAATTCAGCACTACAACTGACTATAAGCACAATGTAGAGGGGTAATTCCTTTTTTTGTTTTGTTCATTATGGCCTTCGGAAAGTTTTCAGTAAAAAAAAAGGGACAGTTATAAAGGAAAGTTGCAAAATTCAAACCAAGTTCCTATTTCAGTGTGTTTCTAATATACTCAACACTATAAGTTGAGAATCGTTCATCTGATTGCAATAAAATTTTGATCTTTTGATGTTAAACGAAAGATGAACTTTCTCATGATCTAAAAATTTGGGAAAGTTACCAGGAAAATTTGGAAATTCGTGAGAAACTGAAAGAGCTTTTTTCTGTGGGATATAAATATCATTCATATGATTGCGATAAAATTTTACACATTTCACATTCAAAGCAAGAGTACATACATAGTAGCAATTGCGAATCATTTCCGTGTCGACTAGATGATAGATAACTAGATAACTTGGTGAACTTTGTATCACTTACCTCCTGATATAAACCATATTAATTTAAAGAATATGTATTTTAGACCCAATAGCTTTAGAAAGGCATCATCAGATAATCTAAGTATCGGCTCGATACTGGGTGGAAAGTGTGGGCAAATCACACACATGTGCAGGACAGGGCCGGATCTAGGACATTTGCCAAGGGGGGCAAGCTTAAATTTGCCACCCCTTCTTTCACCTCCCCCCCATAAGAATCAACTTTTTGACACTAATTGTGTTACATATTTCTAAATAAATGTCACAATCTCACAACATGAACTTATTTTATTGACTGAGTTAAGATCAAAGGAAAACAGAACAATTTTAATACATACAAAAATATTACAAGATTACTCATCATACAAAAATCAATTCAAAATTTCGCTTTTCGAGCTTTTTTTGCTGCAAAACTGTTTTTGATATCATCATAGTTTAGGGAAGCAGCTTGTTTGTGCTCTATGGATATTATTTGTTAAGCAGTCATGCTCCTCGAGTGTAATTAATTAGTTCAGCTTGCTGAAACTTCTTTCTCCAGACGAAACAGAAACTAGAATGGTAAGATATATTTTAACGCTGAAGTAAGGTTGGGATACCCCTCTATCAATTTATTTTCATAAATTAAATTTAATGTTGATGATGCAGTGGAATCTTGCAAGGCTCTGTCTACTGCCAGCGCATGTTGTCTGAAACTTTCAACTTCAAGTTCTTCCTCGCTAAGATCTTCTGCCAGTTCCGCTGCATTGGCCTTCAAGTCCTCCACTTTCATTTCTCGACTTTGCACACCACACAGAAAACTAATTTTTGCACCAATTTTCTCAAGTGCGGTAAACTTGGTACTAAGCTCTGTCAATTATTCCTTATTTTTTCTGTGAATGTTGTATACTTCATCCTCACAAAGATCATCAGCCATTTTCTTCTTTCTTTGAATCCTTTTTTTTTTTTTTTTTTTGGAGAATACCGTTGATACCTCATTATCTTCTTCTAGCACTCTGGCCTCAGAAATAGCTTCAAAAGTACAAGAATCCTGGGAATTTTTGAGAAAGCCCAAAAGTCCATGAATGTTTGGAACAGCTTTATCGTATTAACTTCACAGAAACTGATTAACATGAGCAATTTATTTTAATATTGCATACCAGAAACAAGTTAAAGTAATGAATTTGAGTTTTATCGTATTTTTTAAAATAGATCTTCTCTCTGATTTTGTTTCTGGTGTTGACAATTTATAAGTTTCATTTTCTTTCAGGGCCTTCAAAACTTTATGAAAATGCTTGTAAACAGCTTCAACCACATCTACTCTTGCAGATCACCTAGTCTTGCTGAATGTCTGCTGAATTTACTCCTACTAAATTTAAAGAGTGAGCAGCACATGGTATGAAATAGGCCAGTTCATTCTTCTGTATTCTTGACTGGACCCCTTTGTACTTTCCAGTGCTGTTTGTCACATTGTCATGAAGACTGCCCCTTGCAGTACTTAATGTTCAACCCATCTTGTTCCAATTTTTGCAATATCTCTTGACTAAGGCCTTCTCCTGTTTTGTCTGTAACTGTAAAAAAGTCAGTAAACCTTCCACAACCTCAGAGTCTTCGACCTGACATATCGAATTACTTGTGTCATCTGCGCATTGTGGCTGATATCTGGAGCCAAGTCAAACATCAGTGAAAAGTATTTAGCAGCTAAAATATTTTTAATTATATCTTGTTTTATTTGGTCAGCAATCAAGGTACGGAACTCATCTTGTATATTTTTGTAAAAATAGCTAATCTGGCCTTTTTTGTGGCGTTCAATATGCAGACGAAGGGGGGGACAATAGTATGATATGAGATCAATTGTATTTAGAAATTTGCCACTATGTGGATCACGAAAATCACCATCTTCTTTTGTTCCTCTAAAAGGACTTCCTTGCTTAGCTAGAAAAAGGACAGCATCAATAATACAGTGAGATTCTCCTGTTTTATCTGGTCTTTCTGCCCAGTGTGCGATACTTGTCAGGTGGGTTTGTCGGAGGACATCGAAAGAAGGGCAGCTTTTTTTGTACTGTCGTGATGCAGGGGAGACAGCGTCACGGAAATGATACAGGATCTGGGATGGGAATCATTAGCAAAGGCGTTTATCACTGCGACGTGGCCTACTTACGAAACTACAATCGTCAACATTCTCCTCCGAATGCGAAAATATATTTTTGCCTCCCACTTATATAAGTAGAAAAGCTCATCTGAATAAATACGTGAAATCAGAGCTCGAACAGAGAGATTCAGATGTTCTTTCTTCCCGCGTGCTATTTGAGAATGGAATGGGAGATAAATGTGATTTACAGATTATCCTGTGTAGATGTCTATCAATTCCACCGCTACCAAGAGAGGACTCTAGATCCTTAATGCTTTTGACTTTCAATAAGAAGTGGTGTGTGCACCTGAAATACTTTTTATAAGGACTGGAACATTATTCAAATTCACCTGTTCTACAAATATTACCTTGATATGAAATATGAATATTCATTTATCTGAAAAAGGAAATCTATGTAAATTAATAAACATTGTGCATTTACTTATGCAATAACCCAAAAATCTCCCTCATTCTGGCTAATATCTAGTAGATTTTTAAACTTTGATTAGCAGAAGTACCAGTGACAGGGCAACACTGAAGTCAACAACCAGGAATTTTAGTTTTATTAAATGATTTCGGTATTTCTTACTTCTAATAATTCTGTGTCAGTTAATTTTATTAAATTATACCAGAAAGATACATTCTGTTAAAAAGAGAGAGAGAGAGAGAGAGAGAGAGAGAGAGAGAGAGAGAGAGAGAGAGAGAGAGAGCGTCGGTCGGTCAAAATTTGCTGCCCTCTTTTGCTTCCCCCCCTCCCTAGATCCGGCCTTGTGCAGGATAATGTTCATGTCACATTCGTGGAAGTTCAGGAAAGGTTAGAACAGTCAAAAAATATGGAAAAATTGTGAAGAAAATTTAGATTTAACACATGTAAAATAATGACTGGGCTGGGGTGTGGGGTGTGTTCAGAAATATGCTTTGAAAGAGTAAAGTTCGCTTTACATGATCTGAACCCATATATGAAATGTCAAAGCAGTTGCTAGATATTGGAAATGGTAAGGTTGCAGTTGACACCTCGACTGGATTAATAGCATTTCCGACAGATTTCTGTCACTTCACAGACTCGAAAGAGGACCTTACTCAGCGTGTTTTTCCGGACATAAAAACAACAATATAATGACCATAATTGGCTGAGTGAACGCGCAATATTGGTGACAAAAAAACAAAGATGTTGACAATCTCAGTGTGACCATTTACTCACAAATCAATTGACACGGCTCCAAACCGAATTTTTAAATTCATTGGAATTGCCTGGACTACCACCACATACTTTGCAATTAAAAGTTGGATCAGTTAACATCTTGCTGCGTAGCATAAGTCAACCTTGACTTTGAAATGGAACGAGACTGGCTGTGTAGAAGCTAAATATAACATCATCGAAGCCAAGATCATCAAGGGAAAATACAAAGGAGAGGATGTCTTGATCCCGTGTATACCAAAGATTCCAATGGATTTGCCATTCACTTTTAAGCGTTTACAATTTCCTGTGCGTCTGGCTTTTGCAATGACCAGCAATAAATCACAAGGCCAATTGTTGCAAGTTTGTGGAATCAACTTTGAGTTTTCCTGTTTTGCATATGGACAATTATACGTTGCATGTTCGCACATCGGAAAACCATAAAAAAAAGACAAATATAGTCTATAAAGAAAGCTATTATTAAATTATCTGTGTAACCAGCTACTACATATATACAGCAGTGGACGTTTTTTGGCCACTATGGTGATGATGATGTATTCAATGTAGACAAAAATATTGTATTAATTTTTAATTGACAGTAATATTTCTTTAACAACCAAACAAAATTTAAACTATGTAAGATATAAATTACTTTATGGGTATATGTGTGCATTTGGGTATATATGTTGTTACTAATACATAACGAGGTAAAGCAGTCAACAATCAGACGATTGGTTTGAGCACCACAGTGCCACTAGGCATGGTTCTGTTTGCATATGATATGCCGTTGCCTTTTTCCAACCTTCGAACTGACTTACCCAACCATAGGGGGACCTACAGTTTAACGTGGATTTCGAACCACAGTGTTAATCGATTTTCACATCAGCAACACTGTCAGAGGTGAAACAAGTGGAGAGTGACAGATAAAAATCCTAGTACCTGGATGGGATTGAACTCACAACGTTTGGATTTGTAGTCTGACACACTACCACTGTGCTATCAGTCCACACTACTAATACATATATGTCTGAAATAAAATTCATTTTGAAACAATTCAAATATTTTTTATTATAGACTACATTAATCACTCTTTTCAGTAAGAAACATATTTCAAAAATTTCCGCAATTGATACTTGAATCGGCAACACATAAATAATAATTTATGAAAATTATAGAAGGAAACTTTCCTGGTGGGATAAACAAATATAAAAAATTGAAAACGGATGACTTACCCAAAGGACAGGCTCATCGACAGACAGAAATAAAATCACACACACACACACACACACATACAAGCTTTCGCAACCGTTGGTCAGTTTTTCATGAAAAGAGGATGAAGGGAGAGGAGAAAGGGAAGGATATGGGTTTTAAGGAAGTGGAAAAGGAGTCATTCCAATCCCAGAAGTGGAAGGACTTATCTTGGGGGGGGGGGGGGAAGGAAGGTAAACAAATACACACACACTCACACATATCCAAACTCAAACACACCTAGACAGACATTGGGATGGAATGACTCCTTTTCCACTTCCTTAAAACCCATATCCTTACCTTTCTCCTCTCCTTTCTTCCTCTTTTCCTGAAAAAGCGACCAACGGTTGCGAAAGCTTGTATGTGGTTTGTGTGTGATTTTATTTGTGTCTGTCGACGAGCCTGTCCTTTGGGTAAGTCATCTGCTTTCTATTTTTTACATTTAATAATTAATGAAACATCACAGGCGAACCTTGCTTGCTGATCATGTCTTGACTTAGCTTGCCAGAACTTGACGGCATGGCGGGAGCCCTCAGTGACTCGGAGAAGTCTGACTGAATAAAATTCTTGAATATGCGTCTTCTGATCCCATTTATTATCTAGAACATGTCATGTTCTGATCTGGAGACGGATATTTGAGAATTTTATTCATATGGCGATCATGGAAACTCCCTTGAGACTCATAAGTCTACTTTTGACAAAGTTTGGTTGAACCAGAATATTGCGAATTCTGTGGGCCTGACTTTTAAATTAAGTTCTGAAAATATTATTCCCTCAAATGCTGATGGTGACATTGTTGAGATGTACTTTGGTTTTAATAACAATAGTTGTTTTACTCGATTTTTTTGTTCCTTAGCCCCATTAATTCGTATTATTTGGTTCAAATTGTGACCATATTTGATGCAAAACTTGAAGGTATCAGCAGTTATTCTTAAACATTCGCCGCATTCTTAACAAATTTTTTGTGCAACTAGGACAGGTACTTCTGTTGTTCTGCCATTCTATCCATTTTTTACAAAAGGGACAATGCATTTTTAAAAGTTAATTACAACTTCTTAAAAATAGTTAAGAAGTCAAAGTGTAAATAGCTTTTCCAAATACTAATTATTGTTCGATATTTCGCTTTATATACTACGAATCAAAAAAATATCTTGAATTACACACTTTCTAAAGTATTTTATCTGGTACTCAGCGCTCAAGCTATCTCCATACCAGAATTCATCACAATAGATTCACTGGTGTGTGTAATGATATATAGCCAAATTGGTTCAGCCTTTCTAGAGTTTTAGCGAGACTAACGAGTAGCAATTTATTTTTATCTTTGACAGTTCATATATGGATTCAGATCGTGTAAAGCGAACTTTTCTCTTTCAAAGTATATTTCTGAATGCACTCAACATAACAACCAAGTCATTATTTTACATGTTTTAAATCTAAATTTTTTCCCGCAATTTTTCCATATTTTATCACTGTTTAAGCCTTCCCTGAACTTCCAGGAATGTGACATGAACATTCTCCTGGACACGTGTATGTGATTTGTCCACACTTTCCGCCCACTATCTAGTTGATGCTTAGACTACCTGATGATGCCTTTATAAAGCTATTGGGTCTAAAATACATATGATTTAAATTAATGTGGTTTATATTAAGAAGTAAGTGATACGAAGTTCACCGGATCATCTAGTTTACAATAGATTATTGCTGACACTTGCTTTTACATATGTTAATTAAGTTATAAAACAGATTCAGACTTCACGTTTCAGTAAACATGAATAAATATTAATTATACAAAAATTAAATTTTTCATTATATTTTATGCCAATTAAGTTAAAACATGAATTTCTCCCAAAGAGAAGATAAGCTGAAGAAAAACTAGTGCTGCCATGTAGTTCATGTTTATATTTAGAAAACTTTTCTGGCATCCCAAGTTTTTATCTGCATTTGAAATGAGTATATTGGTACAACTATTTTGCATTCCACATACAGTGAAATCTAATTAAGAGAGAGAGACTACACAGAGAGAGGTTTTTTAAATTTGTAACATCAAGCTGTTCCTTGATCTATATTGAAGTTTGTGTTTAATAACTTTGTTGTATGTGGAGACTAAAAACATACCATCAAAATGTTGAAAAATGAGTAGGACATTTAGTCCAAATACGACAGTTACACTATTATGGGTCAGCTCTTGCCTGTACAAATATTGATAAATGTTTTTTGTTATTTGTATTAATACATTTAATCTGAAAAATATTTTTGCATGTCATTTATGTGTCACTTAATACTTTTTTGCATGAAATGAATTATACAGAGCATGATATTCTTACAGGAATAATGGTCCAAGGTGAGATACGCTGTATTTATTTAGATTACAATTTTTTAGTTGTTTATCAGAATACCCACATAGTATCCATAAATAAATGCATCATACATTACATTCACAAGTACTAAAATTTAGACACACATGATTTTATTATGTGTCTAAAAACACCAGTGCTAACAATTACTACATACCAACATTATGCTTATCATAAAAGTGTCTTAATTTGTGTGAAGCAGAGTAGAATATAAAGCTGTAATTAATCTGCAACAAAATTGCTCCTTTTAATCACCAATAGATAATAATATTCATCACATTATGTTCATACTTGTTGCAGCATGTTCACCATTGAGAATAATAATATGGTCATGGGTTTTGGACAGTAGCTTTACAAATGAAATTTAATTTGAATAATATTATGAAAATGATAGATTTCAACTTAATGTAAAGACAATTCTCTGAGCCACAGACAGGCACGAGAAAAAGACTACTGCAATTACACAACTTAGCTCTTGGCCAAAACCTTCTTCTGAATTCCATACAATTGTACAGGCACAACTTGTGCACACATGCTTGCTATTTCTGGTACCTGCAGCTGGAGCTGATAATTTATTGTTATGGCAAGTTAAGTCATGTGGAAATCATTTGAATAAGTAAAGTAATGTGAGCCAAGCTATAGTTAATTGAAGCAACATTGAAGCAGTTGTGCCATTTCTGATCAGTCACTCGGATGTAGTTATATCACTGTAACCAAGCCATTTGTTTTTATACAAATTTAGGGTCTGCCCTATTTAAGTACCTATGTAATTTATTAAATTGTGCAATGTACTCACAGTCTCAAATGAACATTTTTTAAAATACTAATTTGATTACTGATTTGAATATAAAATTTTTATTCTGCTTTATGTAAGCCCTGTGTAACACATAGATCACTACATTTTCTTCCAAATAAATAACTGAAATACATGTAAAACCCTCTAATATCATTTCTAGTGTCTTAAGCAAACATATTTGGAATCAAAACATCATGCTATGATTGGAGTTTCGTGTGTTTGTGTATCTCAAAATCTTGATCGTTAATTGGTTTTCATTTGAATCCACTAAGAATGAGCTCTTCGCACAAGTCAACCAAGCTAATTGCATTTTATGAATATGTCAGTTTTTAGCTTTCCATTTTATGACCATAATTAATTGAATTATGTTATCTGAATTGTAACTACCTATCTACTGCATTGAGGTTTTCTCAGTTTCTGTATCACACTTTTTTGACTTGGTATTGTGTAACCCAGTGGTGGACATGATATTGTTTTAACATACTATCCACAGCATATCAGACTGAACTTTAACATTATAATATAGATGGCAATATCAAATGACTCCATGTGGTCAGTAGGAATATGATGTGAAGGATTCAGTGGGTCACTGAAACACACAATTTGATGCCCTCGGCTGTTGTGCTGGCAGTTATCCAGTTTCTTGCATGATCACAATTCTTAAAAAGCCTTGAGGAGCTGTTATTTGTTGGAATAAAGCATTAGCTCTTGAGGAACTTATTCACTGTGTCAGAAGGTACACTAGTTGTTGAGTACCTAATCGGAAGACTGATGCATATGGTCACAGTATAGTAACATTCATGAGTGATGATGGATCACTCTTTATAGTCATGGTTACTGATTGCAATATTGCCAATTTCAAGTGGCAGTTGCACACACCTACACATTCTTTACAATTAAAGAAAGCATGTAGCCTACAAATTACGACTCTCATTTGTGAATATAGATTGTGGCACTTCCTACCACGACCTCCACCACAAGTGTTGATCGCAACATGTACAATCATGTTTAATGCTCAGATTGCTTATGAAATCCATAGCTGAGTATTCAAAACACTACTGAACTCTCATCGGCTGTTGGAGAGTACATGATGTAGGTACACTTAACAGGCGTAAACTCAACTGACATCATTCCTGACTCGAACTAAAGCAAGATTGTAGGTTGACTAGTTGATCATTATCAGTGGTCACTAGTGTATTTGTATCTAAGCAGGAAACCTGAAAAACTGCCTAAGCAAAAGCAACATCTATGCTGCATTTTCTTTCCTTCTTGCTACTAAGTATCTAAATTCAAGACAGGATTGTCATACATGTTTGTATTCTCATATTTTCACTATAACTGTTGTTTTGTTAAGCTAAGGCTGTCAGGAGCCAAAGGGACTCAATCCAAATTGTGAAACTGAAGACCATTGCAGACAGCAGGCCAGAATAGTGGCATACAGATTTTGGTAGTGTAAAACCAGTTACATCCCCACCTAATGAGTGGAAGAGGAGACAGAACAAGAACGTGGTTTGCTACAGGCTCCAGAGAAGTGGCAAACCACATGTTACATTGGCTGAAAAATGTCAGTGGCGAATAGGATTTGCTCGGCACTGGTAAGTGGAGGAAAAATAGTGCATCGTCATAAGCCTTCAAAAGCTCTGGTTTTTGTACCAAGAGAGAGTTCTCAGTCAGATTATTTGGGCACCTGATCCATTTTACGATAAACCCTGCAAATGTCTGTCTCTTCACTTTGAGAGCCAATCCTTATAGGCTGTTTTTCTGTAAGGTTGCTAGTGTACACTACTTGGGTAGTGTCCACCTTAGAAGACTTAGGCCCTGGCCACTGTTGTGGTAAATGTGAATGCTTTCTAAACTAGCTGGCAATTATAATAGTTAGTATGCATTACAATAAATTGCTTTTTAAAACCAATTGAATCCCGCAAATGCCTAGTTATAGTGTTGAACACTGAATATTGTGATATTCTGCCTTCACTGAAAGTATGTCTTCCTCATTTGCTCCTAATTTCTTGGGAATGCAGACTGACAAGCAGTCCCTTCCCTTTTCTATGTAAGGATATGGCAGCACCTCTAACTGTGAGAAGGTAGTCATAGTAAGAGAAACTGAATGGTTTACCAATTTACTCCAAGAATCAAGCATCTATTTACAAAAGTGTAATAATCTTAAAGCTTTAGTTGTATTGAAAGGCAGATTTTTCTATTCCTTGTACTTAAATCCTCATTCTTCAGCAAGCATACATCATATTTCCTCAAAAAGACTTTATGGTTTTTGTTTTTCTTCTTGATTTAACATAGGTAAAACAATTTATGATTTTTTAGCTATTTACCACTATTTAAACACACTCTGGCTGATGACCCTTTAGTAACTGGTGAAAATTATGTGTGATGTCAATTTAACATCAGTTATTTAAAATGAGACAGGACATCCAATGATTTTAGCACTAATAAGTAGAGGAGTGGTTAAGTAGATCAGAGTTGTAATTTGTCACTGAATGCAAAGAAAATTTCTTTCAGAAATATTAAATCCTCAGACTGTTAGGGAGGGTAATACTTATTTTAGGTGGAAGAATTCTAAGCACAGCTGATTAAAACACACAAAACTGAGTTAAGATTGTATTCTTAGCTTCATGTACTGCAGGTTTCTACTTCATGGCAGAAAACTCTCTCTCTCTCTCAAGATAACTCACTCAGTTTTGTTGATTCTGATTTGAGACATTTTCACTCTTGTGAATTGCTTTTTTCTTTTTTTTTTTTTTTTTAAGCTGTCAGAATTCTTCAATTTCACTCTTTTTTTTTTATCTTGGAGGGAAATTTTAAGATCTGTAAGTGGTAAAACAATTAATACTGCCATTCTACTTCTGCATATTATTGTGATAAGTACAGCTTATACTTGTCTTTGCTGATGTTATTCGTGTGTTCAAAGTTTTTATCCCTTTAGTCGTTGAAGACTTGAAATCTAAATCATCATGTGGCTACTTCATCAGATGATAAAACAAGTTTTCCATTTTGATTGAGAAAAAAAACTTTTTTGAATTTACATAAGGAGTTGTTAAGACCAGCAATCAAAAGAAAATTTCATTCAACAGTTTTCCTTGTTTAAATAGCTTTCGCTAGTTTGAGACATTAATATTCTTGATGAGACAAATTAAAGTAAGTGTTCAAATGAAACATCTTGGACCATTATACCTTCTAAATATTGTCGTGCTTTTATGTGTGTTTGGGTATAGATATTAGATATCATCACACCAGATATTCATTTTCTCCTTTCCGTGTACTCACTACACTATTTAAGCTGTTTTCAACCGTCAAGGAGAAAAAAGTAACTGTAGTAGAGTCATTATAACACCTCATATTAAACACATATATGAAGCACACAGTGATAATATGTACTTCATATTTCTTAATACATTTTGACAATGTTTTTAATCCAATTTCTTTACTACTGGATGAATAACTGATCACTTTGCATGTGTTGCCAAATACTGTTCCAAGGTATAATCATCCGTAATTCATTTAATGGCTAATAAAGCTATATTTTTTCAAGTTGGAATTAGTATACTTTTTTTCTATATTGTGTTGTTTAATAGTTCATTTATGATGTACAATTTTATTCTGCATGCTTCTTATATCAGGCATTCTTTGCTACTTAATCTCTTAGAATCTTTACTTTATTCTCCTTGAGGTATAGTTACATATTTAGCAATACATAGCTTCATAGAGTTTTATACAGTGCAAAGGAAAAACATTTCCTACCTGTTTCAGATGAAATTAAAACAAAATGTACATAAAGTTTTTAAGGCCTAATTAATATGGCTTCTTACCAAATTCTGCTTTGATCTCATATCTGTATAGTTTTTCAATTCTTTCTTATTTCTCTGGCTTTTTCTCAGTATATAGCTAAAGCTGTGAGGCATCTTAGTTGATACGAGAAACAAAATTTTATGTCTTCTGCTGTAATACTCATTGTAAAAAAGAGAAAAAAAGATTTATCATTTTATAGTGCAGGACTGCATGATTTGCCCATTATACTCTTACATATAATTCTTTTTTAGAAACAATGATTTATATTTAACACATAAATTTCACAAAGCAGGTCATATCTTGCCATTATTACTGCAGTGCTTTGCACAGATGCTGCTGAACAAAACAAAGTTATCTTTATTGGGGAAAATTATAAAAATTCACAAAGAAATTAAATTATCACTTGTTAGGAAATAGAATAATATATTTCATACTGGAAAATTAAAAAACAAAAAAACAAAAAGTTTAGTGGCACAATTCAGAATAGCTTTCTTTGTACCATACTGGTGAAATGCAGTAATGGTGGCAAGTGTGAAGTGTAATGTGTATGTTTAAACTCAGAACATTTATGTTTATCTAAAGTTCAAGATTTATTTTATGTGAATTTATAAACAAATAATTAATACTAATTAACATACAAACTATAATTACTTAATCTTCCAAACAACTAAATTTATGAATTAGATTTTTAATTAAATGTTTTTCCTTTTTTCCTATCACACTATAGTTGTTCAGGATTAGGCCTCTGCCAGTATTAGTAAGTATATCTTTGCAACTGGTGTGATGTTTCATAGCCTCTATTACCAGATACTGTTGACTTTGCATGAACAAGAACTGTCTTAGTCAGCAACATACTACTTTCTCAAACACCTGTTTTTCAAATAGATTTTCAACAAATTGCTTAGATTGTTTTCCCAATGGCCCTGATTTTTTATTGCATATTTATTAAGTTGGCATGTCTTGTGTAATTTTCTTCAGTAGAATCTGTGTTAGAGTTGCATTTAATTTGTAAATATTTCTCAAAACTTCAAGCAACATTGCAAAGCATACCTGCAGATCTGATTTTTTTAGTAATTTTTAAAGATTGGATTTTGTGGAAGCAGTTATTTGAATATATAGTGGTTTGTATAAAATAGACTCCCAGGTAATATGCCAACCCACATATCATTAATAAGCAATATAATTCTTTTCTGACAAACTAGTGATGTCACAACTACTTTCTTTATTATTTGATTAGTAATAAATGACAGTGATTTTGAATTTGTCATATTTTGAATTTATATAACAAACCGTTGTTAACTGATAATATATTTTGAATGTTAATGGTGTACAGTAGTTACCTATAATGATTTCATCTGAGATGCATTATTTAAGAGAAGCGTAAACATGATATGCATATACACCAATTGCCTGTTCTATAATGGGACCAGTGATTTACAGAAACACTCATTTTGAAACTGTTTTTAAGGTGACTGCAGTTTTGAAATAAAATTGTTGTCTGATCTTCGTGACAGCTGTCAAATGATGAAACAGACCTTGATTTCAAGGTGCCACCACTAACGAGGGGAGGCATGATGTTGAGATCACAGATTTATGTTAAACTGTATACACCTTTAGCAAGCCATTAAAACAACACAATTTGCAAGTAGTAAGGTTGAGAGAAATTTACGAGAGAAGTTTTACATGTCAATGCCACAGCTTATGTATCTGTGTGTAGGTGTTGGACATTAAAGTTCATGATGTTCAAGTATTTAGTGTTAGAAATTTGAAAACTGAATGTGAATGAGGTGATGGTTCGACTCCTGCTCAAACATAATCTTTTATCTATATATTTTTTCATGGTTGGTCCTATATTAATTTATACGACATTTGAGAGGTAATACGATAATAATAATAATAATAATAATAATAATAATAATAATGCATATGTATTTGCGTGAAGTTTTAGTGAATTTCATATGTTACATGCCGATTTACTACTGGTATGGTTTGAAAAGCTCAAGTCATTGTGCCAGATAATGCATTGTTGATTGTGTTATCGACATCACACACGTTGTAGGATTGTATTTACCATGTATAACACAAATGTAGTGGCTGACAGTTGGTGATGTGCTATGGAACAGTTTTTAACACTTTCGCTGCGGCTGACACTATCCTACATTGAGTCCTAGTGATTTAGCATTAGCCGCAGCGAAAGTGATAATTGCATCTTCTTGAGAAGCAATTTCTTGTTCATTATCAGTTAGAAATAGACAGTTATGAAGGTGTTTGATAAAGTTTTCTACTTTCCAATAGAAATAAACTTTGCATCTTGGCAAATTGGATTACATTTTGGGGGGTACGATTTTAGCTGTGTAAGTTGGAAGACCTGTGTCACTGGTAAAGGTGTCACAATGTAAATCAGGATTTGCTTGGCCCTCATTCCCACCATACCCTCAAGAAACTATTTTTAGGAATAGTGATTCCTTTCATATGTATGGTAGAATGATGCTGGTTAAAAATGAACTTCAGACCTGCTGATGACTTTTGAGAGCCTCCATGGAGAACTCATTAGTCCACAAGTCAATTAGTGCATATTTATCGATTGCTAATCCTCCACTTCTTATGTTTTCTTCCCATCTATTCAAATGGTCATTTATTTTTATACTTGGAGATACTTTTCTCTGGAGAGTTTTTAGATACTGTGTGGGGTGTTCTTCTGCCAGTCTTACTACTTTTGTTTTCATCTCCAATGGAATGCATTTACCTTTTGCCTTCTTGCTCATTCCAAATCCTCATTCTTGAAATATTGTCAACTTCATGAAATATACCTTCTTAGTTTACTTCAGTGGAATGAATGAATTTCTCATTTCTCTCTTTTCTCCCAACATTTTGCAGTAGTATGCAATTCTGCAATTGTATTTGTGATAGCTCTGTATTAATAAAGTCCCCTTCTTGAAGAATACTTTCACAGTACATTTATATATATATATATATATATATATATATATATATATATATATATATAAAATAGACGAAGATTACTCACCAGGCGAAGGAGCACAGGTGTGACAGCATCACAAATAAATAAATGAATACACACACACACACACACAATCGCAAGCTTTCGCAACCCAGTTGCGTCTTCAGGCAGTAGGGAAGGAGAGGGAAAAGGAAATGATGAGGGTTTTAAGGAAGGGGGTAAGGAGCCATTCCAATCCCGGGAGAGGAAAGACTTACCTTGGGGGAAAAAAAGGAGGGTAAACAAATGCACACATGCCCACACATTCACACAGACACAAGTACACCTAGGCAGACATACTGTAGAAAGCCTGCCTAGGTGTACTTGTGTCTGTGTGAATGTGTGGGCATGTGTGCATTTGTTTACCCTCCTTTTTTTCCCCCAAGGTAAGTCTTTCCTCTCCCGGGATTGGAATGGCTCCTTACCCCCTTCCTTAAAACCCTCATCATTTCCTTTTCCCTCTCCTTCCCTACTGCCTGAAGACGCAACTGGGTTGCGAAAGCTTGCGATTGTGTGTGTGTGTGTGTGTATTCATTTATTTATTTATATATATATATATATATATATATATATATATATATATATATATATATATATATATAATACGAATATTAAGACAAAAAATTCTATAAAAAATAGACGAAGATTACGCACCAGGCGAAGGAGCACAGGTGTGACAGCATCACAAATAAATAAATGAATACACAATCGCAAGCTTTCGCAACCCAGTTGCGTCTTCAGGCAGTAGGGAAGGAGAGGGAAAAGGAAATGATGAGGGTTTTAAGGAAGGGTGTAAGGAGCCATTCCAATCCCGGGAGAGGAAAGACTTACCTTGGGGGAAAAAATGGAGGGTAAACAAATGCACACATGCCCACACATTCACACACACACACACACACACACACACACACACACACACACACACACATATATATATTATAGAGGAAAAATTCCTAAAATGAAAAATATACGTAAAAAATAGATGAAGTACACTTACCAGGCGAAAGGGCACAGGCAGTAATAGCAACAAATAAACACACAGACACACACACACTCAAAAATGCTAGCTTTCGCAGCCTAGCTGCTTCATCAGGCAGAAGGGAAGGAGAGGGAAAAGGAAATGATGAGGGTTTTAAGGAAGGGGGTAAGGAGCCATTCCAATCCCGGGACAGGAAAGACTTACCTTGGGGGAAAAAATGGAAGGTAAATAAATGCACATACACCCACACATTTACACAGACACAAGTACACTTAGGCAGACATACTGTAGAACTGTAGAAAGCAAAGAAGTTAGAAGCCAGACAGAGATGCCACTTGAGGCAGAGGCTCTGTCCAGAGAACCAAGGCAAAGATGTTAAGATGGTGGGTGGGAATTCGAATTTAGCGGAGGTTAAGACCAGGTGGGCAATGGGAAGAGAGAATATGCTGAAGGGCTAGTTCCCATCTCCGGAGTTCTGAAGGATTGGTGTCAGTGGGAAGTATCCAGATAACCCGGACAGTGTAGCACTGTGCCAAGATGTGCTGGCCATGCACCAAGGCATGTTAGCCACAGGGTGATCCTCGTTACCAACAAACACTGTCTGCCTGTGTCCATTCATGCGAATGGACAGTTTGTTGCTGGTCATTCCCACATAGAACGCTTCACAGTGCAGGCATGTCAGTTGGTAGATCACGTGGGTACTATCGCAAGTGGCTCTGCCTTTGATCGTGTACACCTTCCGGGTTACGGGACTGGAGTAAGTGGTGGTAGAAGGGTGCATCGGGCAGGTTTTACAACGGGGGCGGTTACAAGGGTAGGAGCCAGAAGGTAGGGAAGGTGGTTTGGGGATTTCATAGGGGTGGACTAGGAGGTTACGGAGGTTAGGTGGGCGGCGGAAAGACACTCTCGGTGGAGTAGGAAGGATGTCATGAAGGATGGATCGCATTTCGGGGCAGGATTTTAGGAAGTCGTATCCTTGCTGGAGAGCCACATTCAGAGTCCGCTCCAGTCCCGGAAAGTATCCGGTGACAAGAGGGGCACTTTTGGGGTTCCGTTGAAGGTTTTGAATTTGGGGGGATGAGGAAGTGGCTCTGGCAATTTGCTTCTGTACCAGACCAGGAGGATAGCTGCGGGATGTGAAGGCTGTTATCAGGTTATTGGTGTATTGGTTCAGGGATTCAGGACTGGAGCAGACTCGTTTGCCACGAAGACCTAAGCTGTAGGGAAGGGAACGTTTGATGTGGAAAGGATGGCAGCTGTCATAATGCAGGTACTGTTGTTTATTGGTAGGTTTGATGTGGACAGATGTGTGTAGTTGGCCGTTGGATAGATGGAGGTCGACATCGAGGAAAGTGGCATGGGATTTGGAATAGGACCAGGTGAATTTGAACGAGTCTGCTCCAGTCCTGAATCCCTGAACCAATACACCAATAACCTGATAACAGCCTTCACATCCTGCAGCTATCCTCCTGGTCTGGTACAGAAGCAAATTGCCAGAGCCACTTCCTCATCCCCCCAAATTCAGAACCTTCAACGGAACCCCAAAAGTGCCCCTCTTGTCACCGGATACTTTCCGGGACTGGAGCGGACTCTGAATGTGGCTCTCCAGCAAGGATATGACTTCCTAAAATCCTGCCCCGAAATGCGATCCATCCTTCATGACATCCTTCCTACTCCACCGGGAGTGTCTTTCCGCCGCCCACCTAACCTCCGTAACCTCCTAGTCCACCCCTATGAAATCCCCAAACCACCTTCCCTACCTTCTGGCTCCTACCCTTGTAACCGCCCCCGTTGTAAAACCTGCCCGATGCACCCTTCCACCACCACTTACTCCAGTCCCGTAACCCGGAAGGTGTACACGATCAAAGGCAGAGCCACTTGCGATAGTACCCACGTGATCTACCAACTGACATGCCTGCACTGTGAAGCGTTCTGTGTGGGAATGACCAGCAACAAACTGTCCATTCGCATGAATGAACGCAGGCAGACAGTGTTTGTTGGTAACGAGGATCACCCTGTGGCTAAACATGCCTTGGTGCATGGCCAGCACATCTTGGCACAGTGCTACACTGTCCGGGTTATCTGGATACTTCCCACTGACACCAATCCTTCAGAACTCCGGAGATGGGAACTAGCCCTTCAGCATATTCTCTCTTCCCGTTGCCCACCTGGTCTTAACCTCCGCTAAATTCGAATTCCCACCCACCATCTTAACATCTTTGCCTTGGTTCTCTGGACAGAGCCTCTGCCTCAAGTGGCATCTCTGTCTGGCTTCTAACTTCTTTGCTTTCTACAGTTCTACAGTATGTCTGCCTAAGTGTACTTGTGTCTGTGTAAATGTGTGGGTGTATGTGCATTTATTTACCTTCCATTTTTTCCCCCAAGGTAAGTCTTTCCTGTCCCGGGATTGGAATGGCTCCTTACCCCCTTCCTTAAAACCCTCATCATTTCCTTTTCCCTCTCCTTCCCTTCTGCCAGACGAAGCAGCTAGGCTGCAAAAGCTTGTATGTGTGTTTGTGTGTAATTTTAATTTATTTTATTTGTTTCTATCGACGAGCCGGTCCTTTTGGTAAGTCATCTCTTTTCTATTTTTTTTATTTATATATATATATATAGTAGATTGTGCCACAAAGAAGGCAAGAAGGCAATGAGGTATTGCCAAAGAATACAGAAGTTTAGATGGATAGATTGTATAATTAGTGAGGAGGTACTGGGATTGGTGAGAAAAGAAATTCATGGCACAACAAGATAAAAAGAAGTGGTTGACTGGGTAGTCACATTCTGAAACGTCACGAGAGCACCACTTTATTATTGGAGAGAAGTGTGGGTTGAGTAAAAATTGCAAACAAGAGATCAATACAGGAAGCAGATTTAAAAGAATCTTAAGTTGTCGTCGTTATTTGGAGTCTTCTGGGGTAGGATAGCATGGAAAGCTACATGAAATCATTCTTCAGACTGAAGAACTTAACATCATCATATATTGAATTGAGTAATTACATAGTTTTTATGACAAGAGGCTGAAATACATAACAAAATTTAAAAGCTAGTCAATGTGTTGCTTTTACAGCATTATGCATATTCTATGTTGGATGGAACTGGTAAACATATCCACACCTCAGGTGAGTAATTTGGATTTATCCAACTAAATAGGCTTCATCATGTTTTCATCAGTATTACCATAGGAGACAGAAAGGCAGTCAGAGGTTGACTGGAGGAAATTAGAAGGAAGAAATGAAGGAGAAAGGTATTTGACTAGAGTAGACATGGGCAGAGGATGCCTTCGGCTTGAAAGATAAGTGCCAGACTTTCAGTATGAACATCAGTTGTTCAATCCCCAGGTGGCTCCGGTACTTCTACCTCAGATATTTCACATCTTTTACTTCTGTAAATGATTTTTGGGTGCACACAGTTTTACCACTTCATGCCAATGTGAGTATCAGGTATGTAGCAATAGTTCTTCTTCTTCTTCTTCCCCCTCCAAGCACCTCTGCCCCCTCCCTCGTGGAAGAGAATAAATTGTCCTTAAGTATCAATGTGTTCAGCAGGAAAACAATGTTGCTGTCGCCAATATTAATGTGGTGTACAGAGTGAAGGCCAAAGTTAGTAGTTAAGAAGAGTAGCTCAAGGTACATTGCACAAGTCCAACATAGGTCTTGTGAACCGTCTAAGCAGTTTTGTGTAACTTCCAATTAGTGGCACACAGTATGAAGTAATTGTGCAGAATTTGTGTTTATCTGATATCATTTATTAATAGTGTTCAAGTGCTCATATTAAATCCTTTTGTAGCAAGTAGCTAAACCTACTTGATCATTAATCATAATTACTTTAGTAGTAACATCCAAAGTGACTCAAATTTGTAGAAGATATACTACAAAATGTTTTCTTTTTGGTATAATTGTCTAATGACATACATGTATTTCACTGCTGTTAATCTGTTTTTCCTGCTTTTCATGTCAAAATTCACATTACCCCTGTTAATTCCATTTGTCAATCCCTTCTATATTTTCCTATCAAGTTTCATCCCATTAGGAAATGTTTAGTGGGGGGGGGGGAGACCTCATCCTACTTAACACATAGTCAGTTTTATACATAATTCAGTGTAATTAATTTATACATATGGTTCCAATGCAGCACGTTGTAGACAACAAGGCAATCAACTTCACCCATGTGTTTCAACTCTATGTTCCATTGACAGGAGTCAAACTTTGATCTCTGGAAATTTCACTCTGTGACTGCCACTAATGTAGAGAGCTGCTACATTACACATATGTTCGTGGTCATTCACTGTGACTGAAAGCTTGGTTGGTGACAACTTTTCTTTTAGTTGTTGGGAGAAATCTGTTGTAAATTCAAGATGGAAACAAGTAGTACCTCTCGGGGTGAGTTTGTCATTTCTCATATATATATGTTCATTAGCCTTACTAAAACTCAAGAACGGCTGAAACGATTTTTTAATTTTAGTCTTGAAATATTCGTGTAAGTACAGAAAAGGTTTAAACGGTGATAAAATGTGGAAAAGTTGTCCAGAAAAGAGGAAAATCGGGAAAAACTGAAAATAGCTTTTCCCAATGAGCTATCAATACTGTTTGTCCAATTGAGATAAAATTTTGTACATTTCATGATGAAAGCAAGAGGAAGGTTCGCATCAAATAAAAATTTGGAAAAGTCGCACGGAAAGTAGGAACATTTAGAAAAAACCAAAAGTGATTTTTTCCAATGAATAAAAATCAATTGCCACATGGTTGTAAGAGCACGATTTGAGTACGGCCTGACAGTACGAGGTTTGTATGAAATAAATTTTTTGGAAAATTTACCGGAAAATTAGAAAATTTGAGAAAAACTGAAAGTGCATATTTCAATGTGTTTTTGATTGAATTGAGCACTATAACCGAATATTCGCATGACGGAGAGGGGTAATTCTTTTTTTTGTCTTGTTAATTATGGTCTTGGAAAAGTTTTCAGTTTAAAAAATAGGGGCAGTTAAAAAGGAAAGTCACAAAATTCGACGAAGTTCCTTTTTCAATGTGTTTCAAAATGTACTCAACACAGTTGAGAATCGTTCATCCGATTGCAAAAAATTTTGATCATTTGACGTTCAATGAAAGATGAATGTTCTTATAAACGAAAAAAAAATTGGGAATGTTACTCTGAAAATTTGAAAATTCGTGAGAAACTGAAAGAGCTTTTTGCAATGGGATATCAATATCATTCATCTGATTGCGATAAAGTTTTGCATATTTGAAGTTCAAAGCAAGAGTAAAAATTTGGAAACGTTTCCTGAAAAGTTGGAAAATTCAGAAAATATAGGAGATTTTTCTAAGAAATATCAATACCATTGCTCTGATTTCAATAAAATGTTGCATGATCGACGTTCAAAGTGAGAGGAAGGTTTGAATGAAGTAAAAGTTTTGGAATAGTTGGCCAGAAAATAGGAAAATTAGTGGAAAACTGAAAGAGCTCTCCTTTGGACATCAATATCCTTCGTACGATTGCGATAAAATTTTGCACATGTCACGTTCAGAGGAAGAGTACAAACATATTAGCAATTGTGAAGCATTGCCGGGTTGACTGATGACCTGGTGAACTTCGTATCACTTACCTAGCTTAGAATAAACTATATTCAATTAAATCCTATGTATTTTAGATGCAGTACAGTAGCTTTATAAAGGCGTCATCAGATAGTCTAAGTATTGGCTTGATAGTGGGCCGAAAGAGTGGGTAAATCACGCACACATGACCAGGATAATGTTCATGTCACATCCGTGGAAGTTCAGGGAAGATTTAAATGGTAATAAAATACGGAAAAATTGTGAGGAAAATTTAGATTAAAAACATGTAAAATAATGACTTGGCTTTTGTGCTGGGTGCATTCAGAAATACACTTTGAATGAGTAAAGTTTGCTTTTCACAATATGGACCCGTATATCAACTGTCAAAGTCCCTGTCAAAGGTTACACATACAGTAAATATGTGCAAAGTGCCTTCTTAAAAGTAACCCCAAAAACAAAAACAAAAAATTTTGACTTCGTTTGTCATTCTGTAACCATTCTAGTTACCCTTATTAGTGCATGAAAATGTTATTATTTGATATTGTTTACAATGCCGAGGAGGAGAAGACCTAACATAGGTTGTCGAAGTCAATCAAATGAGCGATGAGCTATCTCCCGCTAACCGCAGTGATGACCAGTGAGACTGATAATGATAGCAGTCATATTGGTACGACAGATTTGAATTACAATGAAGTAGATCGGTATAGAATGGAACGAGTTCGGGCACATCGATCACAACAGCAGCGAGCATGGGAAAATGAAATCGATCGATTCCGCAGACACAATGATCCAGTGAACCTGCAACGAGGAGCATTCTCTTATGATCCGGAGTAGATTGTAGTGCTGACAAATCTGTAATAGTTGGGGAAATGTCAATCATTTATCTCCACACCAGATTTCATTACAATAGATTCAGTGGTTTATGTACTGATATGTAGCCAAATTGGTTCAGTGGTTCTCGAGTTTTAGGGAGACTAATAAACAGCAATTCAATTTTATCTTTTACAGTTCATATATGTGTTCAGATCATGTAAAGTGAACTTTACTCTATCAAAGTATATTTCTAAATGCACCCAACACAACAACCAAGTCATTATTTTACATGTTTTAAATCAAAATTTTCCTCGCAATTTTTTCACATTTTATCACCGTTTAAACCTTCCTTGAACTTCCATGAATGTCACATGAACATTATCCTGGACATGTATGCGTGATTTGCCCACTCTTTCCACCCACTATCGAGCCAATACTTAGACTGTCTGATGATGCCTTTATAAAGCTACTGTACTGGGTCTAAAATACATATGATTTAAATTAGTATGATTTATATTAAAAAGTAAGTGATAAGAAGTTCACTGGGCCATCTAGTTGTTTATGTATTTTGTTTTCTTGTGTTTCTTTTATTTTCCCTCTCTAACATTTTCTTCCTATTTTCTCTCTTTTGTATTTCTTGTAGGTCCCATTTTTAAGTTGCCAATTTCATAGTATTGTGAACATAAGTGGCTAGTGATGACAGAAGTTAATAGCAAGGTATCAAGTGGAAAATGTGTTAATAGTGTCATTCTGCCACATTTCTGAAATGAACAATTTGTTGATATAGTTGCAATATTTAATGAGTCTTTTGTGTTAATGTTATATAAACTTTTTAAAGAGTGCTATGAAGATGGAAAAGAACTACCAGCAGATTTGCTTAACAACAAAACAGTAATAATCTCAAAAAAAGGAAATGGTATGCAGTGTGAGAACAATAGAACTATCTCCTTACTGTCTTACACTTCCAAAATAATGTTAAACATAATAAAAAAGAAAATTGAGGCAAACCTAGGAGAAGACCAGTTTGGTTTCAGATCTGGAAAGGGAATTAGAGGCAATCGTACCTCAGAGGATGGTGTTAGAAAGACGAATTGGAGTTAATAGAAAAACATACTTGACCTTTATAGATTTACAAAAAGCACTTGACATGGTTAATTGGAAATTGTTATTCCGAACAATGAAGGAAATAAATCTTGATTGGAGGGACAGGAGATTAATCTGGAACTTGTATAAAAGACAGGAAGCAGAGATAGAAATGAATGGTGTGAAGAAAAAAGCAAAAATAAGGAGGGGAGTAAGGCAAGGGTGTCCATTATCATCATATTTGTTCAACGTATTTATTGAAAAAGCCATTGAAAAGTTGAAAAGAGCAAGCAAAGGAATTAAAATTAATGGGGAATGAATACACTGTATCCGTTTTGCAGATGATATAGTAGTACTTGCTGACTCAGTAAAGGACATGGAGTTTATGTTGCTAAAATTTGCCAAAATCCTAAGAGAATTTAATCTAAAAAATAATAATAAGGGGAAAAAAAACCTATGGCAGTTAGGAAGACAAAAGAAAAGGGTAAAGTTAATATTAAACTGGAAGATGATGTTCTAGAGCAGGTTGAGAACTTCTGTTATTTGGAGAGCACAATCACTGATGACAATAAATGTATCACATATATAAAGGGAAGAATAGCCTTGACAAAGCAAGCTTTCCAAAATAAAAGGAATTTACTAACAGGTAGTCATATAAGCCAAGAAATTAGGAAAAAGTTTGCCAAAACTTTTGTTTGGAGTGTCTTAACATACAGATGTGAAGTGTGTACTCTGGGAAAGGCAGAGAAAAAGAGACTGGAAGCAATGGAAATGTGGATATGGAGATGAATCCTGAAAAGAAGCTGTTTCGACAGGAAAAGTAATGAATTGGTCGTAAGAGAAGTGAATGAGAACAGAACTCTGCTAAATTATATAGGAAGAAGAAAATAAAAAATGTTAGGGCACATAATGAGACACAACCAGTTCCTAATGAACGTATTTTAAGAAAAAGTTTTAGGGAAAAAAACCAAGAGGCAGGTCAAGAGCAACGTATTTTAATAACATCAAAGAAGATATGGGGATAAAATCGTATGAAGAATTGAAGAGGATGAAAATGGAGAGAGATGATGATTTATGTTAATATGTGTTTTGTGGTAGCAGTTTGGTCACTGGAGTGACCATTATTGCTGGATTAATGCAAAAGGAACATATATCGTGTTAATAAATGACTGTAATATTCTTTAAGGCTTTTAAATGTAGTGGAAAAATGCGCAGCCTCTTTGAGCCCCAGAAACTTTTGATTACAAACTTTTGGGTTTGGGCATATAATGTCAACTCCCTGTGTTCAGGTACCTCAAAGTTTCCATCTTGGAGTCATACATTGTATTCCTATTGCTCAAGTCTGAGTGAATATGGCAGTGCTGAATAAAAATACAAGGAATAAATCTGTAGTTCATTGGTACTGTAGTTACAGTATTCTTGGAGCACAGTACACAGTGTACTTTTATTTTCCATGTGAAACTTGATGTGTAAAATCTTGGCAGTTCATAAAGTTTGATGAATGTGCTTTTAGAGTCTTTCTGGTTTTGTGACTTTGAATGGGCAATAAAAAGTTGCATATTTAATACCATAGAATTATTCTTTGTGGTTTACATCATTGTTGTTATTAGACATCCAGATAATGATTGATATCCACCTACAATAGGCATCATAACATAATTTGGTCATATGCTGGTCTCACGTTTTGTAATTTGAAAATGACTATTTTTTCTATTTTCTGTAGAGAAGCCTTAATATTAGGCATCAGATACAATGAAAATTTATTTCATGTTTGGTGGGACTTAACACCAAGGCGCATAACCTCCCCAGTTCTGTGAATTTTTTCAGTATTTTTGCATTATGTTTGTATTTTATGGTTAATAATATTCCAAAAATGCCTCAAAATATTAAAAAACAATTCCTGTCTCTGTATTATCTACAAAAACTCATGTTCCCTATAGGTGAAATCAGGTCACTAGGTTCCACAACTGTCAGTAAGGGGTGTGATATTTCACTATGCAGTTTATGTTAATATGCTTTTATTTATGTTATTAATAGTATATGCCTATTTTACATTAATTAAAGAGATCCATTGAAATTTGTGCACCAACAAACTGCCTTTCTATTCTGTCAGCCATTTTTAGCACTGCTGCAGAGTGAACAAGGGCAAGGTAGTGTGTCGTTTTCAGTTTCAAGATGTGCTGCCACCTTCCATTTGCCTGTTCAGATGCTTAGCACTGCGACAACATTTGAATATTGTCACATCATTTACTTTTATTTTTTGTTGCAACAAGGGATACAGGCACTGAGTGGGATAAAGGAGAAATGAGTCCTATGTTTACTGCACTAAATTTCTGGAAAAGTAGATTTTAGGGTCCTTTTAGAACATGGGTGTACAAATGTAACTTTTTAGTGATGTATCATAGCTTGGCAACATAGCATGGTGAAAGTTCAAACTTACACAGAAAGAACTGCTACATTGTAGAATAAAATTCTAATTGAGACAAACAGAAATTACATTTTTACTTACACAAAAATCACTCTGAAGTCATGGCAATGTATAACAGTCACCTGAACATTGCAAAAGATTGAATGTGAATCTTAACAGGGTTTGTGCTCACTCCCATGCTGCCCACAAAACTGCTTAGGAATGCATGTGTTAATATGTTCAATTTCTCTACTACTGCAGTTGACAACTACTGTTGTTGGTGTATATGACATGCTTCCCAATAAATTCCTCTCTTGCTGTACGTGGTTGGTTGACTGGAAAGGGGAGGGGGCAAAGATATGAGATGTTTAAGGAGCACAGAGACTGGATGAGTGAGGACAGGTTTCATGTTGTTATTGGATGAGAGTGGAGTCAGTCTCTCCAGTGATTTTGGATGTGCTCTCATATGGCAGAAGATAGGAACCCATTAATGCACCAGGGACATTGTTGAACATGTTTTTGCAAAATTGCAGACATAGTTACCACAAAATCTTTTAACATTGTACACCTTGCACTCCCTTCCCATGTGCAGTTTTTCAGTGGTGCTTTAGATTCTGATTTTTATGGCTGATGTTGCATAATCTATGAGGGCAGATCAAAAAGTAAGTTGCACTTCCATGTTATGGCCATTTATTAAACCACATATACAAAAGCAATACAGCTATGACAACGTACAATGTAAGTTCACTTTTCCACCTAGTCCCCAAGAGACAGTAAATATTTCTCGGAATGGTCAATCAACTTTTCGATTCCGGATTCATAGAAATCTCCTGCACCATTTTGTAAACACGTGGAGAGAGCCGCTTTCACCTCCACATTGTTTTGAAATCATTGTCCATTGAGATCCATCTTGAGCTTACCAAAAAGATGAAAGTTGCACCTCACAAGGCCTGCCAAATGTGCGAGATGCTGCAGCGATTAAAGTGGAAGGTATGGCAACATCCTCCATACAGTCCTGAATTAGGTCCATGCAACTTCCATCTTTTCAATAAGCTCAAAATGGATCTCGGTGGACAATGATTTCAAAATGATGAGGAGGTGAAAGCAGCTGTCTTCGTGTGGTTACAAAACACTGGAGGATACTTTTATGCATTGGGAATCGAAAAGTTGGTTGACGGTTCTGAGAAATGTTTACAGTTTTTTGGAGACTATGTGGAAAAGTGAACACTGTGTGTTGTCATAGCTGTTGTTACTTTTATATAGGTGATTTAATAAATGGCCATAAAGTGGAACTGCAACTTAATTTTTTATCTGCCCTCATAACTTAACTACTACTAATTATTAATTGTATGTGAAATTTATGATATATATCCAGTGACTGGCCTTCTGAGTTTGTAAGTTTGTAGTAGGTATCATCAACTTACGAAAATGTGATTTCCTAACAGTACATGCTGTATGATTTTTAATTAACATTTTAACATGTGGTTCATGGTGTGGGTTCCTGTAGTCATGTCCTAGTTCATGGGCCATGGGCAACATATGAGTGGCCAAGTAAGTGGTCCTGACAGTTGGGATACCAGTTACTTTGGAATAAGGTAGGGCATCTTGGACATATTCTGAGTCGTGGCAACCTTTGTGCTCAGATGGCGAAGACTACCAAATCCACCGATTAGTCCCTCAACCATTAGGGGTAAAACGCAGTGGGGCCCTGGGCAAGTAAGGCTAGAAACCTGCTTCCCAGGTACTTCAGTATCATGCTGGCAACAATCAGAGCAAAATGTCTCGGACCTTTGGAGGTGATGGAGCCCCACTTCTAATTTACAGACCAGGGACTCCTCCGATACGACTTGGCAAACGATCTGGAATGAGATGGGAAGCTATTAATATCAATGGGGATTACACTGGGAAGAAGGTAGAGCTGGTGGAGGCTTCAAGTAAGATGGGTTTAGATGTTTTAGCTGTTAGTGACGTTAGAGTAAGGGAAGAGAAAGAGGATGAAGTCGAAGAATACGAGGTCTACCTGTCAGGAGTCAAAGTAGGAAGAGCACAGTGGCGTGTAGGGTTTTACATCAGGAAAGCAATCGAACACAGGATAATTGCAATAAGGTATGTAAATGAACAACTGATGTGGATAGATTTGGCCATCTCCAGCAAGAAAATTAGGATTGTAGCAGTGTATTCACCCAGTGAAGGGACAGATCAAGATGAGATGGACAGATTTTACAATGCACTTAGTGATGTAGTTGTTAGAATGAAAGATATGGATAGTGTTTTACTCATGGCATAGGCGCAACTAGCTATGGGCCCACCGGGCCCTGGCCCCTCCCGAAATGTCATATGTGTGTGCCTCAGCACTCAATGTCAAATATATCATTATATATGAGTGGGGCCCCCTCCGGAAAAAAAAATCTGCAGTGAAATTGATTTTGTGAGGCCAAAAGAGCAGAAAGTCAGGTCCATGTGAAGAAGGATAAGGATGGAGAAGCTTCAAGACAAAGAAATTAGGCACAAATACATAACAATGATCTCAGAAAGGTACCAGTTAGTTAAATGTAATGATTTACAGTCACTGGAAGAGTAATGGACAAGGTACAGGGACACACTACTGGAAGTAGATAGAGAATGTCTTGGAACAGTAGTGTGTAAAGGCATGAAGAAGCAGACAGCTTGGTGGAATGACACAGTCAAGGCAGCCTGTAAAAAGAAAAAGAAGGCATTTCAAAACTGGTTCCATACTAGGAATCAGGCAGACAGAGAAAGTTATGTTGAAAAAAGAAACAAAGCCAAACGGATAATTGCAGACTCCAAGCAGAAATCATGGGAAGACTTTGGAAATAAACTAGAAACTCTGGGTCAAGCCATGGGAAAACCTTTTTGGAGTGTAATTAGCAATCTTGAGCAGATGGAGGGAATATTTTGAAGAATTGCTCAGTGTGGGTGAAACGTTCAATGCTGTATCAGAATTTCATGTAGAATGGGATAGGAACGATGATGGAAACAGGATCTCATTTGAGGAAGCGGAGAAAATGGTCAGTAGATTACAGTGCAATAAAGTGGCTGGGGTGGATGAAATTAAGCCAGAACTAATCAAATACAGTGGAATATTAGGTCTCAAATGGTTACACAGGATAATTGAGAAGGCATGGGAATTGGGACAGGTTCCGTCTGACTGGACGAAAGCAGTAATAACGCCAATTATCAAACATGGAGACAGAAAAGATAGTAACAACTATCAAGGTATCTCTTTAATTTGCGTTGTAGGCAAAATATTCTCAGGTATTGTCGAAAGGAGAGTGCTAGTATTAATTGAGGACAAGTTAAATGAAAATCAGTTTAGGCCTCTTAGAGGCTGTCGGGCCCCGATCCTTAGCTTACGGCAAATAATGGAAAAGTGCTATGAGTGGAACTGGGAATTGTATCTATGTTTCATAGATCTAGAAAAGGCTTATGACCATGTTCCTAGGAGGAAGCTACTTTCAGTTCTACAAGATTATGGTATAAGAGGCAAACTTCTGCAGGCAATTAGAGGTCTTTACGTAGACTGTCAGGCAACAGTTAGAGTAGATGGCAAATTAAACTCATGGTTCAGGGTAGTTTCAGGGGAAGACAAGGCTATAACCTGTCAACACTGTTGTTCATACTATTCATGGATCATATGTTAAAAACAGTAGAATGGCAGGGTGGGATTAAAATAGGTGAAAACAAAATAAGCAGTCTCGCATATGTGGATGACTTAGTTGTAATGGCCGATTCGATTGAAAGGTTGCAAAATAATATTTCAGAGCTCGATCAGAGGTGCAAGGATTATGATATGAAGATCAGCATCTCCAAAACGAAAGTAATGTCTGTGGGAAAGAGATTTAAACAGATTGGGTGCCAAATAGGAGGAACAAAGTTAGAACAGGTAGACAGTTTCAAGTACCGGGGATATGTTTTCTCACAGGATGGCAACATAGTGAAAGAACTGGAATCGAGGTGCAGCAAATCTAATGCAGTGAGTGCTCAGTTAAGATCTACTCTCTTCTGCAAGAAGGAAGTCAGTACCAAGACTAAGTTAGCGGTGCACCGCTCTATCTTTCGACCAACTTTGTTGTATGGGAGTGAAAGTTGGGTGGATACAGCTTACCTTATTCATAAGGTAGAGGTTACAGATATGAAAGTAGCAAGAATGATTGCAGGTACTAATAGATGGGAACAATGGCAGAAGGGTGTCCATAATGAGGAAATCAAAGAAAAACTTGGAATGAACACTATAGATGAAGCAGTTAGAGCGAACAGACTGAGATGGTGGGGTCATGTTACACGCATGGGAGAAGCAAGGTTACCTAAGAGACTCATGAGCTCGGCAGTGGAGGGTAAGAGGAGTCGAGGTAGACCAAGAAGAAAGTACTTAGATTCGGTGCAGAATGATTTTGATGTAAAAGGCATAACATCAGATGAGGCATCAATGTTAGCATTCAATAGGGGGTCATAGAGGAATTTTATTAGAGGTACTGTGCTCCAGACTGAACACTGAAAGGCATAATCAGTCTCTAATGATGATGATGATTTTAATATGTGAAAGTCATGTGATGCTAACATTACAGCAGAATTGTAATGAAGAAAGCCATTTTCTAGTGACATTGAGGTTTCATGAAAATAACTCGTATGAAAATTTGGTAAGTTGCGTCACCATGTTAAATTCATATCAATTAGTAAACATTCTAATATGTAGTACTTTCAGATATTTTGCTATTACTGTAAATGTAATTTCTGATGGGTAGACATTTTTAAAACATAGAAGAAGTATTATTTTATGGTTTGCATTAATATCTAAACTTCCAGAATGAACAAGAGCCACACATAGCCATTAAAACAATGTAATTTTATTGCATTATTGATATATGCAAAATGAATCAATCAGATGAAGATGCAAGTCCTGTCACTATTAAAGTTCTACATCTATATCTACGTACATACTCCGCAATCCACCGTAAGGTGTGAGGCGGAGTGTACACTGTACCACTACTAGGCATTTCTTTTCCTATTCGACTCCCAAATAGAACAAGCTAAAAAAGAATGCCTATATGCTTCCGTATGAGCCGTAATTTCTCTTGTCTTTGTGATCACTATGCGAAATGTAAGTCGGCGGCAGCAAGATCATACTACACTCAGCTTCAAATTCTGGACCTCCAAATTTCCTCAACAGAAATTCACGAAAAGAATGTCGTCTTTTCTCCAACGATATCCAATTGAGTTGCTGGAGCATTTTCGTGACACTCGCGCATGGGTCGAACTTACCAGTAACAAACCTTGCTGCTCGCCTCTGAACTGCTTCCATGTCTTCCTTTAAACTGATCTGCTGTGGGTCCCAAATACTTGAGCAATACTCAAGACATGGTCGTACCAGTGTTTGATACACGGTCTCCTTTACAGATGAAGTACATCTTCCAAAAATTCTCCCAGTAAACCGAAGTCGGCTGCCCACCTCACTCACAACTGTCTTTACATGTTCGTTCCATTTCATATCACTCTGCAAAGTGACACCTGGATATTTAAACGATGTGACTGCTTCAAGCAGCTCACTACTAATGCTGTATTCGAACATTATGGGATTGTTTTTCCTACTCATGCACATCACCTTATATTTTTCTACATTGAGAGCTAGCTGCCATTCTTCGCACCAACCAGAAATTTTGTCTAAGTCATCCTGTATGCTATTACAGTCAGTTAAAGATGACACCCTCCCATACACCACACCATCATCAGCAAACAGCCACATATTACAAGTTACTCTGTCAATCAAATCATTTATGTAGATAGAAAATAATAGCGGTCCTATCACACTCCCCTGGGGCACGCCTGATGATACACTCGTCTCTGATGAACACTCGCCGTCGAGAACAACATACTACATTTTATTACTTAGGAAGTCTTCCACCCAGTCACAAATCTGTGAACCTATTGCACAAAAAATCTCAATATAAAACACTGAATTGCAAAGAGTAACTTAAAATGTCTCATCTACAGTTGAAGGTGATTCTGAGATGATACATGGGATGTGGACTGTTCATTTTCATTATAGTAACCACATAAAACTGTGCAGGTGAAGGACCCCTTCAAACAAGATGAAATCATGTGAATGGACTGGCCTGTCCATTACCCTGATGTACATCTTATCAAGCACAGGTGGGGTGCTTTGCTTGTTGACATGCACCATTGACTGTTCAGCTGATGTCAACCACTCTGGTAAAAGAACGGAACACCTTCCCACAAGAACTTCTTACCAATGTTGTGGTTTGCATTGTTACACATGATGATCACATACCCTATTAAGAACCATATCCCACTTTTTGTAATATCCAGGGGACATTCAAAAATCATGGTTACATTAGAGTAATTATTTATTCTTTAGGTAAATGTTATATCCGTTTGTTTCATGCTACATTACTATATTATAGCAGTACAGTCCAAGTTCCACCAGGCTGTGACTTGGGATTATTGTAATATGTGAAAAATTACTTCTATCCTTAAGTTTTTTTTACGGCAGTGTAGCTTGATTACATGCTTCTGTTACACAAACATGTTACTTACTCTAACAATGTAATAAAATCATTGTCTATATAGGTACACTAGACTCTCTCTAATACAGCAATTGCTGGCATTTATGGTTGCCGGATTAGCAGAAATGTAAGATTATTGAGAGCATGAATACAAATAAAGTATATATTTGAATGGACTTTCTTTCCTTCTGTTAGCACTATACTCTAGTCTGTGGTAGAGTTGGTGATGGCTGGTACTTCAGATGACTGGGGGTTCACTCCTTTGAGTGATGGATCTACGATATTTCAGAACCAGGGTCAAAACTTCATAGTGGCGTGCCCCATCCTCCCCCGGCTTGGTGCGCTTGGCGTTCAGAGACATTGTTGTACAACATTTACCCTCAAAATCATGACACATTTGCAAAAACCATGCAAAGATATAGGACAACTAACAATACAAAAGTCATTGTTGTTCCCAAATCTGTTAAGGAGAAGGTTGGTTTAAAAAAAATTGCTTGCACTCGGACTTGAATCCATTAACTTTGACTTTGCAGTGTGATGCCGCTAAGCACAGGCTATTCTTGCTAGGTGGAGAGTACTGACTTTATCATCATTCATGACGAGATCTTCTGAAGGCTTTTACAATTGATGTGTCTTTTTAATTGATAGTTATAATGTAGTTTAACAAATATAACGTGTTTTTGATAAATCCTCCATGCGCCAAAAACAAATCTGAAGGGCAGTGTTGCCTTCACGGAGGACATACACATGCGCAAGGTGAGGTGCGCTGTAGGCCTATGGTCTTTGCATCGGGACCATTCATGCATAACTGCCAGAGCTCGAGTAGCCAGGAACTGGTGTCTCTACCTGCTCCAATGCCAATGTTAAATGCGGCGTTTCCTCCCCCCCACTCCCTGCCGCAGGAGTGCCCGTATGCTGCCTTCAGGCGATTCAGGAGAGAATTTAAACCTGAACAGTGCATGCGCAGTGCAGCACTGTGGCCACTGCTGCCTGTATTAGGCGGTCGCGCTACAACTCGTATATGTGCTGTCTCCATGACATAAAATGTTTCTCATGTGATAATAAAATGTGCATATAAAATGATCTAATAGAGAACAAAATGAAGAATGAGAGTTTAAAAACACAATTTATTTTATTTACTTTTTTTCAAGCCGACCTACTGGGTAGTGTGAAACGTTACTAATGATGCCAAAAGTATTTTCCCCGGAATCTGATTTAATTCTGCTTATGTAATTTTATAAATTTATATTATGCGAATAATGCTGCTACGCTAATGTGTAGGTGGGGTGTACAGAGTCTCAGTAAGAAAGCAAGCAATTGTTCCCCTTTTTAAGCAAACAAGTCATGTTTTATGAAGAAGAAAAGATGAGTTTACAGTTTTCAATTTGATTCATGAATTGAAACCACGCTGTTACTGTTTTCTTCAGAATCTTCAAAGTCCTCATCACTAACATCCTTTCCCCTTGTATATTTTCTTCACTCTCATCGCCACTGCCTTGTAGTGGATCACATATTTCTAGTTTGTCCAGACAAACTCCTTCTGCGACTCATTGTATTCAACAATGCTGATGACCAAATCAAGCAAAAGTTTTTTTTAACCCCCCCCCCAGTCAAAATTTCATGTGACTGAACAGAGATAGAGAAGAAACCATTTGTACACATTGAGAATAGCCTGAAATATGAAAAGTAGCACGAGGGCAGCCATGTAGCTGAATTATTGTACATGCACTCTCACTTGAAATGCATAACCACCACCTATACCTTCTACTTACTTAACACAACAAGTAGCTTTTTAACTTAGAGCTACTTTGTTTACTGGAGATTTTTTCAATGATGATGTTCTGCCTAGGTCACAGCTAATAACTGCAAATTTAAAATATGTGTGAATCTAATAAAATGAGATGTAATTAAAAGGACAACATTAGTAAATAATTAGGTACTAGTACTCTGTATGTGTCTAGTGGAACAAACTAGATAAAACAAAGTTTCCAGAATGACCATGCACAAGGAATTGAACATGGAAGGCCTTTATTTAAAGTGGAAAAATATAGGAATAAACTGACTAGCATGATTACTATCTTGAAACTGTTGCCATTATGTTTTGGCGTGGCATTTGTTTGCCCTTTATTCTTTGATAAGTTTTACCAAAACTGATCAAAACAGTGACATTGAATGAGAACTGCACTACAGACATGTCTTTGTGTTTTGGTGTAACATCTATGTTGTTTCACACAAACTTATGCAGCAAACTTATTTACTTTGAAGTATTTAGTTAGTAAAATGATTGTTATCTACAAAGTATAACCTATTTAGTTCATCTACATCTGTATTAATGTCTTTCACTTCTTCAAATGTTTATGATTATTGTTTAATATGAAGCTGTCATTTTGTCCTCCAAGAAAAGTATAAGAAAACCTCTGCCTGGCTACTGTTACTGACCCACATGCAAATATTTTATGATGAATAACAACTCAGTAATGTGATTAATCATTTTCCTCTAGAACTATTTTTGTTGTTTTTATGATGTCACAGCAGTAGCTGCAATCTTTTATGATTTAGGTTGTTGTCTCTTGGTGACACTTAACTATAAGTTAAACCATTCATTGCCAGACTTTTAGTGTACGAAAAATGCTATATCACAGTGTGATCTTCATTGATTATTTAACTGGTGGTTACAACATGAAATAATAGGAAAAAGAGTCTGAAATGTCCAGCAAAGCTTTTCCTAGTATTGCTTGTTCATAATCAATTTTTGATTTAGAGTTTACTTCACTTTTATGAAATTAATATGATAGTGGGTGTACAGAGTGTGAAATCCCCGCCCCCTCCCCTCCCAAAAAAAAAAAAAAAAAAAAAAAAAAAAAATAAAAAAAAATAAATAAATAAATAAATAAAATAAAATAAAAAAGTAAAATAAAATAAAATAAATAAATTCAAGAATAAAGATAACCAATCACCATACAGGCATGTAAACAGAATGAAGCTTTAGGTAAGTTTTGGTAACTGCCTCTGCTAAGGTGTAACAAACTCGCCTTTACACACACATTCGTGCACTGAAATCTCAATGAGATTGTGGGGTTTGTCTGAAGGAAAGGGTGAGAGAAACAAGGAATAGGAAAGGGATTAAAAAGTGAAAGAAGGAACAGATTAACAAGTTGATAATTGTCGGAAGAGAGGAAAGTATACTGAGAAGAGAGCAAATGGGTGTACAGTAAGTTACACAGAGATGAATTAAACTGAAGTTGCATGAAATTAGTGTAGAGTGGGCTAAGAAAGGCACAGAGACATAACAGCTTAGTGAGTGAGGGTCAGGGATTGAGTTTGAGGTCAAGGGGGTTGTGGATTACAAGACATATTGCAGGTATCATCCCCACATTTTGGCAGTGGCCATATATTTGGGTGTACAAGTTACAGTGTACAACATGTGTAACACTGCTCTTTCCTCTGGACGAGGGCCTGGGACAAGTCTTACATCTTGATGAATCACATGGATATGACCCATGTTACATATGGTTACCAGACGAAGATGTTAATCTTTTGTGAAAGATTTCTTTGTGGATTTTCTCTTTACACCTTACTTCAGTATATTCAAGGTAGCCAATAATTTACTAAGTGGATGGTTCATGGTTAGCTCGATGGGCGACTGTGAGCAGTTCAAACCTACCTCCAGCAATCTAGATCTGAGTTTTACATATCTCTAAATTGCCAAGTGTGATTCCTTACAAAGGACACTGTCATTTTCTTTCCCTTCCTTAACAAAAACAATCTGAGCTAGTGCTCCACCTGTAGTGACCTCATTGTCAATGGGATTTTAAAACTCTAATCTTCCTTCCTCCTCCTTCTCCTTCTTCTGTTTAATTAAGGAAAAGTAACTAAAATCTCCAATATTTTTAGGATTATGGCCATATTTTTGCTTACAGTAATTCATAGCTGGGAAAGGTAAAGCTTGATCCAATTTTTAGATTGTCTCTTCTTATTATGTACATGGGTGGCATGTATTCTGTTGGATATACCATTTTATCATATTAATCACCTATTAAGACCACAGTCACCCACTTTTTCCCTATATTCTGTGTTAATTTTTCATAGTTTACAATTTACTTTTGGTACCCCACAATTACATATATTGTAATTTTCTTATTTCTTCTCTTGTTACTCTGTTCTGGTATCTAAAAGTTCTATGTTTGTAATTTGTGACAATTTTCGTTACAGCAATGTATGTATATAAATATTGGAACACTCTCTCATTTACACACTCACAGGCACAACTCACTAACACACAACTGTCATCTCTGGCAGCTCCCTCTTTCCTTTGTGCATGTATTTAGAAATTTTTGCATTGATGATAGAGTAGCAAATGCATTCATTGAGGTAGTTCCGTTGTATTATCTCTCTGATTCTTCGTATAGCTCAGCTTTTTTATTTGTAAAATGGCAAGAATTAATTTCACCCAATTGAATAATGCCCTTCTGGTAGCTAAGTTTCATATGTGTATCTGTAACATGGTATGTGCCTCAGAATGTACTTGACAGTCTTTGCTAAGATATTTTTTAATTTGTGTGCTGCTTATCAATCACATAACGAATGTCTTTGTGATCTGGTCTGAGTAACATAAAACGGCTTGTGTGTAGTATTTTCTCAAATATTTTGTATATCATAATTTGTAATTGAAAAGTTTGCACTTTTTTGTTCATATAACATATTTAAAACTACTGAAATATTTCTGCCATCTGGCTTACAGTGTAAATAAATCCATGCAAATATACTACAATAAGTCTAATTTTACAATTTTAAACATGGCCTTATACACAGCAACTGGATATGACTAATGTTGACAATTGTGGCCCCACAAGTTGCTTTAAAATAATTACAAAATTTATCTATACTTCGACAACACTATGGAAGTCATCACCAGAATTTAAAATTACCACAGGAGACTTTTACAGAAGTAAAGGAATGCTCTTGTTGCATAAAAGATTTAAAACAATATGCTAGTTACATGCTAGCAGTCTGAACAAATGAAAATTTTATGTAGTAGCAAGCCACTAAGGGGCTGCTGATGTGCCAGTACATCAAGCGACATTGCCAGTAGAGATGGTCAAAACTGATATTTTCAGAGATCGGATCAGAAATAGTCACTCACTGGCATGAACTAGTTCTTTTTCATGGCTCACCGATTCACCAACTGATAAAAAACGTAAAATGATGTCACATTGCTTTTTTGTCACTATATCTTTGTCTGATTTGGCGATATTGTGAAAGAAGAGTAATCATTTTATTGTAAGTCCTTAGTAGTTTCTAGAATTAAAATTTGTTAGTTACGCCTACATTAAAAATGTCATAACAGAATTTAAATATTTTTGCTGGTGAAATAATTGGAAAAAGAAAAAAAAATTATTTTTATATTTTTATACTTTCATTAAAAAAAATACAATATTTTGCAGAATAAAATGATACTAGTTTCATATTTATACAGTGAGTAGTTTGTGAGTTTGAGCGAGTTGAATGACACGTGATAGCGCGAGATGTGGCAACTGCCGCAGCGAAATAGCCATGCGCATTGATGGCGTGTACTACGTGAGTGACAAAAGTGTGCGACAGCGCGCGATATACAGCGACGCGACACGGCAGCTACAAGCGGCGACATTCGGTGACACGGCCGGTACAAGATGGCCGCTACAACCGATCACCTGTTTCTAAAGTCTGACACCCTTAAACAGTAAAATAATGATAGCTCCAGAGCAAGCAATAAAGTTTATTTAATTTCAGAAATAAGGCATCCAAAGAGTAATGTCCATTAAATTTACAAAGCGAGGAAGGTTCGTGGACTGTTTCATTCATAACTCAAAATACGAAAAAAAGACTGTGAAGATCTCTAGTCAATTCTTCGAAAATATGACGGCGAGTGCAGATACTTTCGACTATGTCATCAGTGAGATTTTCCTTTGTAAGTACAAAACACCAACGACTGATTAAGTTCAAGAGAGTCTTACCGAAAGAAATAATTAGGTAAATAACTGTTGTGATACTCTTACAGTCGGTATAGTACAGGGGTAGCGTTCTGGGCTCTTATATTCTAAGTTTTGCAGTTGCTGGTACAATTTACGTTCCATCTTATATTTTAATTCCTATAACTACAACCCTTTCACCTGTTATTTGTGCAAAGTTTTATATATTCTATACAGAGCAAATCAAATTATTTTTAAGTGCTTCCCAATATTTTTTATCTTTAATTGCAAACACACACATCCCACTGTACCAACCTCATTAAATTCGTACTGAAATATTATAGCAAGTTTTTTGACTCAGAAACATAATTTTAGACACACATCGTTTGATATGCTATTGTTCTCTCTCTCTCTCTCTCTCTCTCTCTCTCTCTCTCTCTCTGTCTCTCTCTCTCTCTCTTGGGAAACAGCTTTGTTGTTACTGTCAAAGATTTGACGCCAGCAGCAAAAATTTCAAATGAACACATTCACGAAACTGAATGGTTTCAGAGATAGAAATCATTAATGCACATTGTTATTTTCTTTGTTATTTGAATACATAGTCATTGTTTTCAATGTGCCAAAATAGTCTATATGCATAAAAGACGCATAATTTGACACAGGACACTTGTCTATCAACTCAGGAAACTGCGTGATATGGATTGACAAAATCTATCTAAGCAACAGAGAATGCACATTGCACAAGATTTTGTCTCTCTTGCTCCATTCATGCAAACCCCAAGTCTTCTAGAAAAATGGAGTACAATCTTTTTCGCGGAAATTTGATATGGTTTAATTTTGTACTGTAACGCATTTTTGCGACAGACTGCAGATTTCCTGTTATTAAGAAAAAGCTTAACATTAAATAAATGCTTTTCATTTTGAATACTATTCGGAATACGACATTTGCCTATATGACGGTTTCTGTTGCTTCAGACTATCGTTTCTGTAAGCGAGCTGCAAGATTTATCAGAACACAGGAGTTGAGAGATGCACGTAGTCGCTTTATTCTCAGCCATGTGGTATGTCTGAGGAGTGGGGGGAATAATGAGCAGCGCGCCACACGGGCGGCTCCGCAAGCGAGCGGAGTCGGGAGAGTGGTGGGGAGAGGTGAACCAGGTAACTCACCGACTCAGTTGGCGGTCGGATCGCCTCAATCGCCGGAGTCGTGCGGAGCAGCGAGCCAGCGGCAGTCGGGAGCCGCACGCTCACTGAATCGTGCTGCTTGTGTGACTTCTCGACTCACCTATTCTCGATTCGCAGCGCGGAGGCTCTGCGCGTGTTCAGGCGCTCATTTTTTGCAGTTTTATACTTCCACATGGTCTATACCACATTTATTTTGTAGCTTAGGAATCTTCTGAAGCATGTGGCAAGGGGTTTCGGAAACTTCTGAAGCATGTGGCAAGGGTTGCTTATACAGCTCATTGCTGTCACCAGAAGGACTTTTCGGATCAGATGAACTACCACTCTTTTTTTTTCAGATTCATCCATCATTCACTCCTTAGAAGGATCTGGCTCTTTGAATCAGTTCAGGAGCAGATTGCCCAACTCTAATTACCAGCCCCTTAGTGGCTTGCCACTACTTTAAATTTTTTATTATATCATACTGCTAGCCAGTAACTAGCATATTGTTTTTAATCTCTTATACAAGATGAGCATTTCTTTACTTCTGTAAAAGTCTCATGTGGTAATTTTACATTCTGATGATGACCTCCATAGTGTTGATGAAATCCAGATAAATTTTACTATTATTTTAAAGCAACTTGTGGAGCTGCAATTGTCAAAATGATGTCTAATTTTATTTTTTAAAGAATTTACAAATTTTAATTTATTATGAGTTAGTGATGAAAGCAAAAAGGGCATTATCCAGGAAAGGGGGTGCTTTCACCATTATGCCTTGCACAGATTTTGTATGTAACAGACTTTGAAACTCTGATTTTTTCATAAGTAAGTCATATCAATCGGAATATTAAAAATCATATATTCATTTTGTCGGATAGAACCATGTTAATGTAGGAAAACAATCCTTACATATTACTAATATTAAGCCTTCAAAACTGTCATTCTAGGGTTTGGTACTGAAAGAAAGAGAAAAGTGCTATGGGATAGAGTTTGAGATCGCAATGAAGCATGTTAAAATCTTATTGTGATATAAATAATAATCTACCCATATCTGTAAAAATTGATGTGTGTGTGTGTGTGTGTGTGTGTGTGTGTGTGTGTGTGTGTGTGTGTGTGTGTATATGGACATATGTACGTATGCACTCCAAGATAGCTGAAGAAGTTTTGATGAAATCTTCAGACAGATTAGCCCTGTGGTGATCCTATGAAGTGTGGTAGAGATCAGATCAAAATACTGAAGAATATAACATGAAATATGGAACAGTAATTACATTTTGGGAAAGCTTCTTACTCTTTGACTTTTCAAGTTCATCATATTTCAGAAAATTGTGTTATTGGTTGCTATGTTCCATGCAGTATAATTAATACAATGAATATCATGGTTATACAATCCTCAGCATATTTAATTCGTATTTACATACTAATATCACAGTCTAATGTATACCTAAATGTTTACATCTGGCACCTGGAATGACAGGAGCACCCCTAGCGGAGAAAGAGCCTACCGTAGACGCATTATCCACACTCACTATAACATGAACAGGCATGGAAGCAATGCTAGTGCACCAAGTGGCAACACTGCAGTGACAGAAAAATGGCATGATACAAACTTAGAACTTACTACTTTTAATGCTGTTATTTCCATATTTCCCAGTCACTAAATATAGTGGTGAATTTACCAAAACAAATAGGAGTAATTAATTAAAGTAATATGCCATCTCCTGTTAATATCAGCCTATAGTAATAATCTGGAACACAATATGCAAGAAATTGTCAATAAGGTATTCCCAAGTTGAACAACCAACTAAAAAACTCTGGATTGGTTGTGCAAACATGCAGTTTTGGCACCAAGATCACTGAGCAAATTTAACTGAAACTGTCAAGCAAAACAACCAAATACAAATCAGCCAACACAATATCGACAAAGAACAAGTTGTCAGTTAACTCACTGAATTTCTGAACTCAATGGAACCGAACCACACAAATGCCACCACTCATATTAACTTTGAAATTTGGATAATTGGAGATGCTCATTTGCAACTTAACCATACCAAATTGTGCAACAGAACCAGACTGACCATAACAGATTGAGACCAAATTTAATTGAGGCAACTATCATCAGTGGCAGATTCAAAGGTGAAGACTTTCATGCATATTGAACATTTGCAGTGATTTACAAACCAATGCAACAATGCAGTTCCCTTGCATCTTGCCTCGCACATTTACCAATAACAAAGCACAAGGCCAATCATTGACTATTGCTAGCTTAAATTTGGAACATTCACATTTCACATGATCATTTGTATGTTGCGTTCTCCAGAGTTGGCACACACACACACACACACACACACACACACACACACACAAAGTTTTTTTACTCCGTGTAGAAAAACAAAAATATTGTCTTTCTCTGGCCTTAATGTTGATTAATAAAAGAAATATAACTTCCCATTTGTTTTAAATGCAATTATTTCTTTTCCCCTTCCCTCTCTCTTCCCTTGAATATAGTCAAGGAAACAAGTCACTGTACCTATAGATATTTCTGTTAAAACTTGTTTGTCCATCTACCAGAAGTTGTCTGGCTACAGTAATTAGTTACATGTGCAAAGCCAAGGCCAGTTCTAGTTATATGTAAATAATCTTATGATGGTTTTAGCATTGAATACCTTTACATCAAATGTAAATACTGAAATATCTTAACTACTCCACAAATTAAGACTGTTACTTAATGCCATGCTTTAAAAAGTTTTCTTGCATATTACAGAATTATTATTCTTGGAATGAAGAACATGCAGAGAAATAACTTACTGACATTTTTTTCCAGGAGTAATAAACTCACAATGTGTACCTGACGAATTCTATGAAGTTTGGAAGGTATGAGGGAGGGGGGGGGGGGGGGCACACTGTAGGAAAGACCAGCTGTGTGAACAGGTCATACATTGTTCCTGGAATGCTAAGTTAGTAGAGAACTTCCCTGCGAAAAGCAAAAGTCGCAGTTTCAAGCACTGCTTCCGCACATAGTTGATCTACAAGGAAGTTTTAAACCACAGCCTACTCTACTGCAGAGTGAAAAATCATTCTGGAATCTGTGTTTTGGTTTTGATTTAGAAGTAAAGACAAGAAATGAAATTTATAATTTTTGGTAGGTCTATATATATCTGCATATTTGCAATATTAGCAGTGCAAAATTTTATTCCACAACACAGTAGCCTGCTAGTTACTAAAGTTCCTTTGCAAATGGCACTAGACCTTGACTTTACATAGAATTTTATCTTTGTAAAAGTATGTACCTAAAAAGTGAAGATAAAACAGGATGCCACATAGATCAAGCATAAATTTTTAATATTCTGGGCATTTCATGTTTTGAATTATGTTGATAGAAATACAATATTTTTGAGTTGGAAAGGTTGCTACTCGCCACAGAGACATCTTGCTGAGCTGCAGAAAGGCACACATAAAAGATTACAATTTATTAAAAAGCTTTCGGCCATTATGGCCTTTGTCAGACACACACACACACACACACACACACACACACACACACACACACTCATACAAACATGTGACCAGACTGCAGGACTCAGGTTGGCCGAGGCGAAAGAAACCTCCTTTCCTGCTTCCCTCTCCATATTGTCTCCTCACCCAACCACTGGTTGCTTTCACCTCAGCCTCCTGAGTTCCACAGTTTGGCCATAGTACCCGGAGAGGGTGGTTTTGTCTGTGTGTTTGTGTGTGTGTGTGTGTGTGTGTGTGTGTGTGTGTGTGTGTGTGTGTGTGTGTGTGCCTGATGAAGACTAGAATGGCCAAAAGCTTTTTAGCAAGTTGTAATCTGTTATGTGTGCCTTTCTGCAGCTCATGAGATGTGTCTGTGGTGAGTAGCAAACTATCCTTCTTAAATTTACATTGTTTGATAGCAAGTATATTTTTGTGCTGTCAGATATATTTAGAAACAAGCAATTGTATTTCTGAATGGACTGCCCTACATTTTGAAACTAGGTGTTTGTCATGACCAAAATTTAGTACAGTAGTCATTAGGATCAGATATTGTTTTGTGTTTATGAATTTTAGTCCACACAAGTGGTATTGTTACTAGTTTTAATGTATTAGGAATTCATCGTCAGATGATTTGAGTTTGTTACTTAGTTACTCATCAATTGAAGTGTATAATAAAAGTCATTGTATTTTTCTTCGTTGGTATCAGTGACGTATCCAGGATCGTCGTCTGGGGAGAGGGGGGGGGGGGTAGGAATGTCCCTACTGATCTCTCTCTCTCTCTCTCTCTCTCTCTCTCTCTCTCTCCTGCAGCAAGGTCTTGGGGGGGGGGGGCTGCAGGCCAACGCCACTGGTTGGTATGCTTAGTCGTGTAAGTTTATCAAGTTTGTCCATGGCGTAAATCCAGGTCATGGATAGGCTGCAGGTGACTAATGTTGACTATGTTGTTCCTTCATTTATTCCTCCACAGATGTGTAATGTGGACTATGATGATAAGAAGTTATATTTAAAAGAAACTCCACATAAAAGTCAACTGTTTAATAAAATGGCCTGACTGAATACTAATGCAAGGTACAAAAAATGTGTAGCTGCTGTACCATGGCAGACTGTTACAAAAATTTGCTTTTGATAAATTATAAAATTATGTCTATGCTGCAGTCATCTTGTTCACTTTATTTGTTATGTTGCCTTTTTGTAAACAGGTGTTGTATCATTTTTCTGTATATTTCTTTATTTTTTATCTTTATTTTACTGAATTAGAAGTGAAATGTGGTAGGTTATTTTAATGAGACACCAGTTTTTCTACAGAAGAAACTAACAGTTTTAAGAAGGATTATTGAAATGTATATTTCCTTTTTGATGTAATGGGATTCTGTGCAAGTCAAAATTATTTCAGATAAATACCAATATGAAAATTTTCTAAAGTGAAATACAACTCAAATAAAAATCGGTGCTCATATGTTTGACCTTTCTACGGTGCAGAAACAATGGTCAGGTCACTTTTAAACTCTCAAACAATAACACAAATTTATTGGCCATTTAAAATGTTTTCTTTCTAATTATTCTACCTTGTCATAATGATGAATAACTTTATTTCAGAAAGATGCCTAATCTGTGTTGTTATACATCTTAGTAAGTCCTGCTTCCTGTGGTCATCACCTTTTTATTGCTGTAGTTTTTATTTTTAAAGGCATACTTTTGTTTAAGTATTTCTGCTTTTAATAAGCACTTTCAGAACTAATGTGTTATATGACTTTTCTTCAGAAATATATGTGTTTTTTTTAATATGCCAACTTGTAATTTTTGTTTTTTATTTTTTATTTTATTTATTTATTTTCTCTGTGAATCTTTTTTATTCAGTTTGTACAGAAAATCTTGAAATTAAATTTATCATTTCAAATACATATCCAATTAATCTACCAGCAAGCAGCTATCAATAGTGCCCTTTTTGGCCATGCATCATTTGGTAAACATCCATTTTTATTTAATTTATTTATGTATTTATTTTGTGTATTTTAGATCCAGGAAGTGAGTGAATCACAAGGATATGCAGAATATCAAATTGTACAGGTTCAGATGTAGCATATAGGACAAAACAGATGTGTATTCATTGCTACATCCATATTTTACCATTTGAACCTTTATGATAATATAAGGAACAGTTCGGGAGAGACAGTGTACCTAAGTGGCGTGAAGTGAAACATATGTGTAATACCCAAGACTTTCTATTCCCACACTGTTGCCAGGAAATTACCCATTGGTTGCTACTGCTAGAACGATGTCCCCAATCAGGATCTCATTAACTAATACAGATATTTTTATGACACTGAAGTTATAGGCACTCCAAAATCGTAATCTCAATATCTTTACAAATACTTCTGAGATTTTAACATTGTTGAGAGCTTTTGCAATTCAAATGTAAGAAGTATTTTGCGTTTCATACTTCAGCTGAGCTAAGTTTTAACATTGTTAACATTCTCCTTATTTTTATTGTAATATTTTTAAGATGTGTGTTTACTGTTTTTCTCCTTTTCCCAATAATATCCTCTATCTGTTTGTTTGCTATTTTTTGGTTGTTGTGTCCTGTGCTTGTCTTTAACATCATGGTTCACTGTAAGGTCTGTGTGTAATTTAGTGCCATTGAGCCAAGAAGAAAAATAAAACTGATTGGCTAATATAGTTCATGAGTTAGGTTGCGTGCAAGGCTATCATTGCAATTGTGGTTGTTAAAAGAACTGACCATATCCAGAGGAAATCAGTGCCTTTTAGTTTGTGTACCATGCAGTGAATTAATTTGTATTAAAGTATTAATAACTGCAATATAGTTGGTAGTAATTGTGATTTTTGGATTATGTGGCATCCCCATTTCAAATTATTTCAGAACACACCAATTGAACAATATCTGGGTCAGTGTATGTTTTGACACAGCTTACATAATGTCATTTATGTCTCACTATTCTTCCATCCTCTATTTTTAGCAGTGCATTGATTTCTGAAAAATAATATTTCATTATGTGTTGAAACTAGACTTCCTTTAGTGTGTCTATTGCATCTTTGTCAGAATTTTCAGTCCAAATCTCCATAAGAAGGGAATTCACTACTTCTGGCTTCCCACAATGTTCTCAGATTCATATGTTTGGTTTCTAAGATACAAAAATTACTAGTTTCACTCATCAACCATCATCCAATCTGAAAAATTAAAGATAATTTACTATTACAAACTGAGATGAAGAAGTAAAACATACAGAAAGAATGAATAGAGTGATATTGTACTACTTTGTTGCAAACCATTTGATACAATGCACTTCATCTGAAAAACGGTCTGCCTCCATAGTCCAGTGGACAGCGTGGTAGATTGCCATGCAGGGGGCCCGGGTTTGATTCATGGTCGGGTTGGAGATTTTCATCACTCGGGGACTGGGTGTTGTGTTGCCCTCATTATCATCGACATGCAAGTTGCCCAGGTGGTGTCACCTACAGACTTGCACCAGGCAGGCCGAAATCCCAGCTGGGGTCTAATGGCCAAAAATACCACATAAAATCATCATCATCATCATCATCATCATCATCTGAAAAACTACATAAGGTGCAGGTGAATGTAGATAAAGGCTCAAGTAGTGTTTGTACCATCTTTAATTCACAGCTACCTGAAGTACCCATATTTCAGTCCTATATGTTGTTGTAAGTTTAAAAAATGATAATGATGATATTTATTGACCAGCAATTTTTTTTTCCATATGCCTATTTCAATTCATTTCAAATTTGGTTGATGTTCAGTAGACAGTGTGAAACCACAGAAGAGGTGGACTTTGGCTAACTCACTTCATCTATGCATGGTATTACTGTACAGACCAGAATGTTCTTTACTTATTGTTATCTTTGTCTTGATCACACTTTATCCACTTCAGAGTTGATGTTCACCTTCCTCATCAAATTTCTGCAAAATTTCTTCACACAAACAGAATTACCAGGAGAATGTGATGCTTTGACTGCAAATTTTCACGCCTGTGTGGGGTTGTAAGGGCCAACTCTTATTTTGATGGCTTCTGTGTTTAAAAGCAATGGTGGCAGGAATATAATTTTGTCCTGTTTCTTAAATATGTTTAGCACATCTTCATGTTGTGTTCAAACAAATAATTCTTCTGTATGTCATGTACATTTCACTGAGTGTCTTCAGAATGGGTTTTCAAGAGAATTTTGCATGATATTACTATTACCATTTATTATTATCAATGCTTCGTCATTGACCAGTTGGAACTGGACAGACTGTGTCAAGATTACATTTAAACAATAATATCACTACACTGAAAGTAATAATTAACATTAAAATTAGTATTTTCACATCTGCATTGTTCTGAATATTTTAACACTATGTTCTAAGTCAGGTAATCACTGTTCTTTCACTAGAGAAGAATTCATCTACTGAGTACAGTGGATGTTCTTTTAAGTTACTTAGCACTTTGGCTTTAAACAGCTCTATTGGCAGGGACTGTACACTATTTGGAAGCGTATTAAACATTTTCCCAGCTGCAACAGGGACACTATCTTGGGTCTTGGTCAATTGACACCTTTGCTCGTCTATACAGTCTTTATTCCGGGTGTTGTGGTGATGAATGTGATGTCTCTTACTATAAGTATTTTGTACACATATTGACTGTAAACAGTCATAACACCTAGCTTAGCAAAGATAGGTTTACAGTGATCAGTATTTTTACTGGAAGTAATTATCCTCACTGCTTTCTTCTGCAACAGTAGCACATTCCTGTATCTTGCAGCATGACCCCATAGCAACAGTCCATAGTTGACATGACTGTGGAATAATGCATAGTAGACAGGTAGACAGTTAGCAAGTATTGTTTTGTTATGACATTTTTCAGTTTTCTCAATAGGTAGAGGACTCTTGACAGTTTGAAACACACATGCATAGTGTGATCTTTCCAAGTTAATTTCCTGTCGATGGAGAAGCCCAGAAGTTTAACAGATCCACCATTATATAGTACATATATACAAATGTGCAGTGGCAAAACTTAGAGTTTTTATTTGGAAGTATTAAAACCTTGTGTAAATAACTATTACCAGGTTGTAGCTATGTCAACAAATACTCATAGATATTACTGTGAAAAGAAAGGATCTCCTCACACACAAAGTTTTTCAAGAAAAATTAGCTATATAACACATGGGATGAGAAATTGGGTGTTATCCTTGCTTTGTTGATAGCAAATCAATTTCAATCACCATCATCAGTGTGTATCTTCAAGCACTTATACAAAGTTGGTTCAGAGGAAATTAATACACATATTAGTATGTTGCAGGATGTTGATACACATTTTACAGTGTCAAGTACAAATTCAAAATTGTAAATGTACCAGGGTTGGAACTTAAATTATAGCAACTATTTATTCACAATGGATACAAAAGCATTACATGTTTGCACCTGTTACTGTCCTTCAAAATAGTCACCAGCATTTTGTGTGACCTCTTAGCAGCGATGTGGAAAGCGTAGTATACCATTAGGAGAACCTGTTTTGTTGATGGTGCAAATGGTGCCGTCTACTGCCTGTCAAATCTCTGCAACAGTTCTAAAGCGAATGCCATGAAATGGTTTCTACATCTGCAGAATCAAATCAGTCACAATGACTTACTTCTGGGGAGTATGGTGGAAGGTACAGTAGTTCCCAGTCCCATCGACCGAACAGAACGGCCACAACTTGCAATGTATGTGCCTATGCATTGTCGTGCAAAATGATGGGTGGGTTGCACAGAAAGTGTTGCCGCTTCTTGAAGATCTTGATGACACTGTCATGCTGGCACATTCAATCTTGATCCAACTCCATTGATTCTGTTTCGAAAACAAAGTGACACTGCTACTTTAGACTGCTTGCTCACAAGTTCTGTGTCTCCCTCGATTCTGCGCATGTCGATGACGTGAGTCCATTTGCTGAGGTAAGATAGGTAAGTCAATAATGTGTGGTATCGGTGACAATAGTAGATTCCATTGCATAGTGTCTCCACAACAATTTTGCCACTATTTAAGTTGCAACCTTCATACATAAACATCCCAGAATGTACTAATATGATTATTAATTCTTCTGTAAGGAACTTCATATCAGTGCTTCAAGATCAGCACTGATGATAGTCACTCTGTGATTGAAATTGATTTGCTATTAATAAAGTGAGGATTACGACCAGTGCTCTTCATTCCATGTTTTCTATTAACCCAGATAGTGCTGACGTCCTTCCAGAAGGACAAGAACGGTGGCTTAGTTTATCATACTTGTAGTTACAAATTTGTGCACAGTGTTGTATTTCATTTCTTTAATCTCCTCATTCCATTTTAGATAAATTTTAGTTTGTATTGTTGATTGAAAAGTGGTAGGATACGGCTGCAAAGTTGAGGTCCATTCAGATGATATTGAAGATTTCCTAGTAGTTAGGTTCATATTTCTTGAACATTCTATACATTTTCCAACATTTATAAGTATATATTTCATTTTAAATAGTGCTTTAATAATAATGATTCATCAGATGAAAATTCTAAGCCATTCATTTTAACACCCTTCCATAAAGATGGGCAATATTCCAAAACAAATGGTGTGTTTGTGAAAAAGTCACTTAAAACGGTTTTGTGAAGTCGTATGAACGTAATTTATACCTTTTGAAATAAAATTATAACCAAAAATAAATCTGCACTATCCGGGTTAATCATATTGTGGCTGTGCTGCACACTGATCCACAAAATGGAATTGAATCTCAACAAATATAAGCTGTATCATATTTTTTAACAACACTACTAGGCATACTTTTTGTATTTGTTCCAGATTTTCGTTCGGGCACAGTTTGATTATGATCCATTGGACGATGACCTAATTCCTTGTGCCCAAGCTGGTATAGCCTTCAAAACAGGGGACATCCTGCAAGTGAGTACTCATGTTGTTTAAATAATAACTAACAGAATGATGAGAATGATAAAATCTGTGAGTTTCAGAACTAAAATAATACACAAATATTGTATTTAGCTTCAACAAAATACCAGTGATGACTGGTGCCTAGCCGGCCGCGGTGGCCGAGGTGACTGAGGCGCTCCAGTCACGGTCAGCACGGCCACTACGGTCGGGGGTTCGAATCCCCCCTCGGGCATGGATATTTGTGCCGTCCTAGTTCGTAAGTAGTTCATAAGTAGTTTGTAAGATTAGGGACTGATGACCCCGTAGTTAAGTCCCATAAGACTTACAAACATTTGAACATTTTTTTTTTGACTGGTGCCTAAAATGTCTGGGGGATAACTGCTTTTATTGCATTATGCAATTAACTTTCCAGTTAATTCAATTTTCTACATTTTTAAACATGTTTCTGCAAAAGTATGTTAATAAGAGCCTGATAACATACATGGGGCTGAATCTCCTGTGGAGAAATATTTATAGAGGAAGTCTCTCATCCTCTTCTTTTTTGTCATATATCTTTTAGAAAACAAAAATATAGGAAAGGGGGGGGGGGGGAGAAACTATTGGCTATCCAGAATACAATACAATACCATACATACAAAGGTCACATGGCTGAAAATATAACCCCAAGCACAGTGAGGAAGATTATGACATCAATACTGAATGTTGCTGCTATTGCTGGCTATAACCAGACACTCTGAACTGTGACAAGTGTATGTAGATGTGTTCATGATGCACAACAAAATATTTAACATCTTTTTTTGAAATTGGCCAAAATATGGATCTGCTTAAATGAAGAACAATATTTTGATGACGACAGGTTGCTGCTGACCTTCAATTATTTAGTGATGGTAATTTTACTGATGACAGTGCCACTAAAGTGAAGTTATTAATACAGTTCCCCGGAATTCCTTCACCAAATATAATGAAATAAATATTCCATAATTTAATACAAGAACAATTGTTACCATAAGTAACATAGAGGTAGGTATCCTGGGTGTTGAAAAACAACTTAGTTCACTTGATAAGGACAAGTCTTCTGGCTCAGATTGTATACCAACTAGATTTTTTTTTTCAATTTTTTTTTATCTACTGATATAATAGATGTATACAACTGCTCACTTGATGGAAGATCCATACCTAAAGACTGCAAAGTCTCAATGGTTATACCAATATTCAATAATGAAAATGTGAATAATCCAATGAACTTCACAGACCTGCACTACTGATGTCAATTTGCCATAAATTTCAGTTTCATGTACTGTATTCAAACATTATGAATCACCTCGAAGAAAATGATCATTGAGACATAACCAACATGGTTTCAGAAAGTATCATTCTTGTACAGCACAAGTAGCTCTTTACTTTCATGAAGTATGAGTTTAATCAAATTTGGATCTCAAATTGATTAAATTTTTCTATATTTCTAGAAAGCTTTTGATACCATTCCTCGCAAGCAACTTGTAATGAAACTGAGTGCTTGTGGAGTATTGTTTAAATTGTGTGACTGGATCCACCATTTCCTGTTAGAAAGGTCACATTTATGTACTCCAATTAAAATTACTTTGTGATTGACAGATAGCAGTGGTGCTGAGACAGAAAACTGCTCATGTGGTTGATAACTGTGAGTGCACAAAAAAAGAAATATGATGTATGCTTACCATCTGTTGCTAGGTCTTTGTTGGTGTGTTTGTGTTTGTGTGTGTGTGTGTGTGTGTGTGTGTGTGGCGGGGGGGGGGGGTGCTGTTGTACATATGGTGTTATGTAAGAGATTGCATACTTTCATGTCACATAGTGACAAATTATCTAATAAGTGAAGAAAATTGCAAAGACTGAAACAACTGAATTATTTGTAATATATCTAAAAACTGATTCACCCCTCTTATGAGTAGTTATATTCACTGACTGTTTTGTCAGTTCTTGACAGAATGTTTTATACATTATGAATGAAGTACACAAGATAAGTGTGAGGAATTCTGTAAATTTATTAGTTTACAGACCAGTTTTTGGCTGTTATGCCATCATCAAGTGAACATTACAAGTTTAAGTTTCAAAGACCTTAAGTTTGTTGGTATATAACTTTCAAGGGAGGCTAGTGCTTTGGTTTATAACTAAGCTGAGGGAAATTATTACAATTCAAGTTGTGAAATTTCCTGACATTGGTAAAATATATGACAATGTAATAAATTATGACATTATCCTGTTGTTGTTGTGGTCCTCAGTATGGAGACTGGTTTGATGAAGCTCTCCACAATACCCTATCCTGAGCAAGCCTCTTCAACTCCAAATAAGAACGGCAACATACATCAGTCTGAATCTGCTTACTGTATCCATCTCTTGGTCTTCCTCTGCGGTTTTTACCCCACACACTTCCCTCCAACGCTAAGTTCACAATTCCTTGATGTTTAAGAATGTATCCTACCAATCGATCCCTTCTTTTAGTCAAGGTATGCCAGAAATTACTTTTCTCCCCAATTCTGTTCAGTACCTCCTCATTAGTTACGCAATCCACCCACCTAATCTTCAGCATTCTTCTGTAGCACCACATTTCAAAAGCCTCTATTCTCTTCCTGTCCGCACTGTTTATCGTCCATGTTTCACTCCCATACAAGGCAACACTTCACACAAATGCCTTCAGAAAGGACTTCCTTAGGCTTAAATCAATATTAGTTGTTAACAAATTTCTCTTCTTCAAGAATGCTTTTCTACCCATTGTCAATCTGCATTTTATATCCTCTGTACTGTGACCATCATTTGTTATTTTACTGCCCAAGTAACAAAACCCATCTACCACCTTTATTGTTTCCTTACCTAATCTAATTCCTTCAGCGTCACCTGATTTTCTTAGACTGCACTCCATTGCCCTGGTTTTGCTCTTGTTAATGTTCATTTTATATGAACCTTTTAGCACACTGTCCATTCCATTCAACTGCTCTTCCAGATCCTTTGTTGTCTCTGACAGAATTATTATGTCGTCGGCAAAACGCAATGTTTTTAATTCTCGCCCTGAACTTTAATTCCTTCTCCAAATTTCTCTTTACTTTCTTTTATAGCTTGCTCAATGCACAAATTGAATAACATTGGAGAAAGGCTACAACCCTGTCTTACTCCCTTCCCAACCACTGCATCCCTTTCATGCCCTTCAACTCTGACAACTGTTGTCTGGTTTTTGTACAAGTTGTAAATAACCTTACGCTCCCTATATTTTACTCCTGCTTGCTTCAGAACTTGAAAGGGTTTATTCCAATCAACATTGTCAAAAGCCTTCTCCAACTCTACAAAAGCTAGAAATGTAGGTTAGCCTTTTCTTAATCTATCTTTTAGGATAAGCCGTAAAGTGAGTATTGCCTTCTGTGTTCGTACATTTCTCCTGAACCGAAACTGATCTTCCCTGCGGTCGGCTTCTACCAGCTTTTCCATCCTTCTGTAAATAATTTGTGTTAATATTTTGCAACCATTACTTATTAAACTGATGGTTCTGTAGTTTTCACACCTGCCTGCACCTGCTTTCTTTGGAATGGGGATTATAACATTTTTCTTAAAGTCTGAGGGTACTTCGCCTGTCTCATACATCGTACACACCAGGTGAAACAGTTTTGTCATGGCTGGTTGGCTGGTTCTCCCAGAGACTTCAGTAGCTCTGATGGAATGTCATCTACTCCAGGGGCCTTGTTACGACTTAGGTCTTTTAGGGCTCTGTTAAATTCTTCTCTCAGTATAGTATCTCCTATTTCATCCTCATCTATGTGCTCCTCGGTTGCACAGTGGTAGAGTGACAGATTACAAATCCAAAGGTCCCGGGTTCGATCCTCGCTAGGTCCTAGGATTTTTATCTGTCACTTTCCACTTCTTTCACCTCTAGCAGTGTTGCTGATGTGAAATAAACGAGTAGCACCGTGGTTCGGAACCCACGTTAAACTTGTAGGTCCCCCCTATAAGTGGCTGGGTAAGTCGGTTCGAAGGTCGGAGGAAGGCAACGGCATACCACCTCCAAACAGGACCATGCCTAGTAAAGCACTGTGGTGTTCAAACCAATCTTCGGATTGTTGACTGCTTTACCTGTACCTACTTCTTATCCCCTTTCTACAATATTGCCGCTAAGTTCATTTCCTTCATAGAGCCCCTGTATATACTCTTTCCACCTTTCAGCTTTCCCTTCTTTGCTGAGAACTGGTTTTCCATCTGTGTCCTGTGCCCTTGATATTCACAGAGCTGTTTTTCTTATCTCCAAATATCTCTTTTATTTTCCTGTAGGCTGTATCTATTTTTCCCCTATTTATACATTCTTCTACATCCTTGCATTTGCCTTCTAGCCACTTCTGCTTAGCCATTTTGCACTTCCTGTTACTCTCATTTCTTAGTTGTCTGTACTCCATTTTGCCTGTTTCATTTACTGCATTTTTATATTTTCTCCTTTCATCGATTGAATTTAGTATCTCCTGTGATATCCAAGGTTTTTTTGTAGGTCTTGCCTTCCTACCTATTTTGTCCTCTGCTGCCTTCACTATTTCATCTCTCAATGCTACCCATTGCTCCTCTACTGTTTTATTTTCTCCCTTTCTCTGAATTGTTGCCTACAGTTCCTTCTGAAATTCTCAAGAATTTCAGGTTCCTTCAGTTTATCCAGGTCCCATCTCCTTATTTTCCTACCTTTCTGCAGTTTTTTCAGTTTCAGCCTACAATACATGACCAATAAGTTATGGTCAGAGTTTATATCTGCCCCTATGTATGTCTTACAGTTTAACACCTGGTTCTGAAATCTATGTCTTACCATTATAAAATCTATCTGGTATCTCCCGGTGTCTCCTGGTCTTTTTCACGTATACAACCATCTTTTGTGATTCTTAAACCAAGTGTTTGTTATAACTAAATTATGTTCCGTGCAAAATTCTACCAGGCAGCTTCCTCTTTCATTCCTTTTGCCCAGTCCATATTCATCTACTATCGTCCCTTCCCTTCCTTGTCCTACTACTGAATTCCAGTCTCCCATAACAATTAAGTTTTCCTCTCCATTAATTGTCTGAATAATTCCTGTTAGCTCGTCATATATTTCTTCGATCTCCTCATCATCGGCAGAGCTAGTTGGCATATAAACTGTACTACTGTGGTCGGTGTTGGCTTCGTATCTATCGAAATATAAATTGAAACAATAGAAATTGGCTGAAAAAGTAGACCAAAAATTAATTTAAATACAGGTAGGTCTAAAGTCTGGAACATGGAAGTGTTAAACTATGGTTAGTAGTAAAATGAGACTTTACAATTTATATTATGTGAGTAGCCAAGCAGTTGTGATTACACAATAATTTTGTGTTATGGATATGAAACAGTAGTAGAGGCATCATGAGACAAGTCAGTAGGAGATAGTAATTTGCGTTGTCTGCATAGAGTTATGATTAGGTTTTGCAGATGGAAGTGGTGAGTATGGAAATTGTGTTTGATCATTTAGTACCAGGTTTGGGGAAGTGTACACATGTTAACAAACATATGTATACTTTCTCAAACCTTGTACTGAATGATCAGGCACAATTTCCATACTCACCACTTCTATCTTCAGAATCTAATCTTAACCCTTTCAGGCCCTGCACACACAATTGCGTGTTTTTGGTTTTATTCACTTTATTACTTTGTGTTTTCACGCTAGGAAGTTTCGGTCTGCATCACACAATCGCGAATGAAATGTAGTAACATGCACAACTTGTTTTAGTTTCATGTTTCTACACTGCCTGCCACCAGCAGTTGGCAAACTTCCAGTACACTTACAATGACAGTAAGAAAGACTTGTTGACAAGGTGTTTATATTCTTGTTCTGACAAGTGAAGCTATCATATCTGACAGCCAGTGTTCGGACTTAGTCTGCGCCGCTCAGTCGTTGGGCCTCTGCCGAGAAGTATGTTCCTGTCGAAGATGCTGTGCTGCAGAAAAATCCAAATAACTCGTGCTGTCATGTATAAGGCTATCGACTATCTGGATGTTACCAGCGAAAGTAGTATTAGTGCTCATGAAATACTGAAAGGACTGTCTGTGTCTCGATGGTGTGTTGTGAACTTTTCCATATTTCCTTAGGGTGTGAATCCTCAATCCGGCAACGGTTGGTTAACTGTGGCTTTTTTGTGGTGTAATGGAGCTACAGTGAAAGCATTGTCACATCCTGTGATGTTATTGTGTCATTTCTTTCAAAGGCATGTTACTGTAAGATGGTGCAGATCATAAAAATTTTTAGTAAAGGCCAAAAACAGACAATTGTGTTGGTACAAAATATTTTAAAATAAATTTATTTTCTTTTTTGTAATGAATTACTGTATGTGTTTTATATCTTAAACACTCCTCTCTATATTAATGTCACATCACCTACAATCTTGGGTGTGAAAGGGATAACCATGTGCAGACAAAGTAAACTACCGTCTCTTATAAAATCTTTGTCTAATCACAACTGTTTGGCTGCTTATGTGCTATAAATTGTGAATTATTTTTCAAAAGAGATAGACTGGCTGGCCAGTACTTACCTTCGTGCTTTACTGTTGATAGTTACACTAATGAAGAAAAAAGAAATAGGACGAAAAAGGACAAGCTTTCAGAACACAGTTCCTTCTTCAGGTGGGAGAGAAGGGAAGAAAAAAGATGGGAATTGAAGGGGAAGGTAATTCATAACCTAGGTCATGAGTATGGTGTTCAAGGAGTGTGGAAGTCAGAGATATTGTATATTAGTATTGAGCCAAGCCAGAGAGTAACCAAAGAGGAAAGATCAAGCAGTAAAGAGAAGAAAGGATAAGTGAATCGAATGTGTGTACACACACACACACACACACACACACACACACACACACACAGATTTACTTACCAGGCGAAAGAGCACCGGTACGAGGACAGAAACATAAATAAAAACACACACAAACAAACGAATCTTAGCTTTTGCAACCTTTTGTTGCTTATCAGAAAAAGAGCAGAGAAAGAGAGTGAAAAGGAAAGTATGCAGGTTTTAAAGGAGTGGGTAAGGATTTATTCCAATCCTGGGAGAGGAAAGACTTCCCTAGGGGGAAAAAAAGATACGTAAACAAACACACACACCCATACACATAAACATGCACACACACCAAGGCAGACATATGCAAAATGCAAAGAGGTTGGCTGGCATGGATATTTGTTTCATCTTTAGTATTAGTTAGTTCATAAGTAGTTTGTAAGTTTAGGGACCAATGACCCCGTAGTTAAGTCCCATAAACTCTACAAACATTTGATCATTTGATTTGACAGAGATGCCAGTCACGGCAGAGGCTCTGTCAAGAGATTGGAGGCAAAGATGTTGTAGCATGGTGGGTGGGAATTTAAAACTAATGAAGGTTGAGATCTGGTGGGCAACAGGAGGAGAGAATGTGTTGAAGGGCAACTTTACTCCTTACCCACGCCCTTAAAACCCTCATCCTTTCCTTTTTCCCTCTCCTTCCCTGCTCTTGCTGAAGAAGCAACCCAAGGTTGCGAAAGCTCAGCATTTGTTTGTTTGTTTGTTTGTTTGTTTGTGTGTGTGTGTGTGTGTGTGTGTGTGTGTGTGTGTCTGTGTGTGTTATCAATGAACTGGTGCTTTTTTGCCTGGTAAGATAAAGATAGTTAATAGATGAAGAACACTTACCAGGCGAAGGGGCACAGGCAGTAATAGCAACAAATAAACACACAGACACACACACACTCAAAAATGCTAGCTTTTGCAGCCTAGCTGCTTCATCAGGCAGAAGGGAAGGAGAGGGAAAAGGAAATGATGAGTCATTTCCTTTTCCCTCTCCTTCCCTTCTGCCTGATGAAGCAGCTAGGCTGCAAAAGCTAGCATTTTTGAGTGTGTGTGTGTCTGTGTGTTTATTTGTTGCTATTACTGCCTGTGCCCCTTCGCCTGGTAAGTGTTCTTCATCTATTTTTTACGTATATTTTTTTCCTGTTAGGAATTTTTCCTCTATAATATATATATATATATATATATATATATATATATATAGTATAAAATAAAGATTTTTGACTTACCTAAAGTACAGGCTTGTCGATAGAAACACGAAACACACAAAAACACACAACCATTCAAGCTTTCGCCACCAGTGGTGGCTCCTTCCTCCCTCTTTTTCCCGAAGAAGCCACCACTGGTGGCGAAAGCTTGAATGGTTGTGTGTTTTTGTGTGTTTCGTGTTTCTATCGACAAGCCTGTACTTTAGGTAAGTCAAAAATCTTTATTTTATACCATTTTCCCACCTAGAAGGTCTCCTAAATAGATGAAGTACACTTACCAGGCAAAGGGGCACAGGCAGTAATAGCAACAAATAAACACACAGACACACACACACACACACACACACACACACACACACACACACACACACACAAAAATGCTAGCTTTCGCAGCCTAGCTGCTTCATCAGGCAGAAGGGAGGAGAGGGAAAAGGAAATGAGGGTTTTAAGGAAGGGGGTAAGGAGCCATTCCAATCCCGGGACAGGAAAGACTTACCTTGGGGGAAAAAATGGAGGGTAAATAAATGCACACACCCCCACACAAGCTAAGTGTACTTGTGTCTGTGTAAATGTGTGGGTGTGTGTGCATTTATTTACCCTTCATTTTTCCCCCAAGGTAAGTCTTTCCTGTCCCGGGATTGGAATGGCTCCTTACCCCCTTCCTTAAAACCCTCATCATTTCCTTTTCCCTCTCCTCCCTTCTGCCTGATGAAGCAGCTAGGCTGCGAAAGCTAGCATTTTTGTGTGTGTCTGTGTGTTTATTTGTTGCTATTACTGCCTGTGCCCCTTCGCCTGGTAAGTGTACTTCATCTATTTTTTACGTATATTTTTCCTGTTAGGAATTTTTCCTCTATAATATATATTCCTTCATGACATCCTTCCTACTCCACCGAGAGTGTCTTTCCGCCGCCCACCTAACCTCCGTAACCTCCTAGTCCACCCCTATGAAATCCCCAAACCACCTTCCCTACCTTCTGGCTCCTACCCTTGTAACCGCCCCCGTTGTAAAACCTGCCCTATGCACCCTTCCACCACCACTTACTCCAGTCCCGTAACCCGGAAGGTGTACACGATCAAAGGCAGAGCCACTTGCGATAGTACCCACGTGATCTACCAACTGACATGCCTGCACTGTGAAGCGTTCTGTGTGGGAATGACCAGCAACAAACTGTCCATTCGCATGAATGGACACAGGCAGACAGTGTTTGTTGGTAACGAGGATCACCCTGTGGCTAAACATGCCTTGGTGCATGGCCAGTACATCTTGGCACAGTGCTACACCGTCCGGGTTATCTGGATACTTCCCACTGACACCAATCCTTCAGAACTCCGGAGATGGGAACTAGCCCTTCAGCATATTCTCTCTTCCCGTTGCCCACCTGGTCTCAACCTCCGCTAAATTCGAATTCCCACCCACCATCTTAACATCTTTGCCTTGGTTCTCTGGACAGAGTCTCTGCCTCATGTGGCATCTCTGTCTAACTTCTAACTTCTTTGCTTTCTACAGTTCTACAGTATGTCTGCCTAAGTGTACTTGTGTCTGTGTAAATGTGTGGGTGTGTGTGCATTTATTTACCCTCCATTTTTTCCCCCAAGGTAAGTCTTTCCTGTCCCAGGATTGGAATGGCTCCTTACCCCCTTCCTTATAACCCTCATCATTTCCTTTTCCCTCTCCTCCCTTCTGCCTGATGAAGCAGCTAGGCTGCGAAAGCTAGCATTTTTGAGTGTGTGTGTGTCTGTGTGTTTATTTGTTGCTATTACTGCCTGTGCCCCTTCGCCTGGTAAGTGTTCTTCATCAATTATATATATATATATATATATATATATATATATATATATATATATATATACACTCAGACATATCGAAACGCAAACACACCTAGACAGACATTGTCAAATGTGCAATAATGGTGCAACTGAAGTTGCATATATCACTGTGTACTTGGCACTCCTTCCCTTGCCTCTCCCCCATCGCCCATCTGTCCACACAGCCTTCACCCTCGCCCCTCCCAACCATTGCAGGCCGTGTCGCCTGGCAAGGCTTGTGCCAGCAGAGGATACTACACAGCAAGCACTTGGAGCTTGAGAAACAGCTGTGTTTTGATAATGCCCAGCCCCTACCACTGGGTTCACTAAAATGTCTATCACAAAGTAATTTTTAATGGAGTATAGTATTAGATGGAAAATCACAAACTGAGACAAAGTGATATCTGGCATTCCCCAAGGAAGCATTTCATTTTTATTGATCCATTTGATTCATTACCTACTTAAATAGTACACTGAATATATGACACGTCAAACATTGAGAAAAGAGGGGAGGGAGGGATATAGAAAGATAGATAGATAGAGAGAACATGACAAAACATTTCAGGTGGCAATCATAATTTGCAGGTAACAAGATACTGTAATTTACAAGTAACAAAATAATGCAATTTGAACTTAACATAATTACATATTCATTGTTCACAAGGGTTTTTACAATTAAAAAATATCCGTTACTACTGTTAAAATACTATTTTGTAATTTAAAACTTCTTTTACAGAGTAAAAACACTGTTCAACCAGAAATGACTTAATTTTATGTTTGAACACATTTCTCTGTTGCTGTAATTTTGAGTCACTAGGTTATACAGTTTAAATGATATCTGTGATACACTTCTTTGACACAATGCTGGTCTACATCGAGACATGTGAATATTATTCATGTTCGTCGTGTGTGTGTGTTTGTGTGTGTGTGTGTGTGTGTGTGTGTGTGTGTGTGTGTGTGCATGCGCTTATATTGTTGAAGATGTCCAGTTTGCTTTAAAAGATACTCATTTGCAAACAGGATACACTTATATATGTAAAGACATTGCAGACTCATTATTTGCAGGTGGATGAAATGTGGTCTACATGTTTCCACATCATGTTTACATACCATGATAGTAAAGCATCCCATCCTCCCCCACAAAAAAAAAAGGATGGAAGAGTACTTTGCATCAGTATTTTCTCATCATTGAAAAGAAAAGGGACTTATCTGTATCCAGGAGATCATTCAATAATTTCGAAGTCGGAATGCCAATAACTAACACATCACTTCTTCCAATTTGCTCAGCTGACTATGTTGACACTGAAGATTAACCTGGAATTACTGTTATCTGGCCTAAAATTTAATTCTATGATGTCACAAAACTCACACAGTTAAAAGTATCAAACTTTATCAAAGAACAACTTATCAACTATTGTGGACTTGCTTTTGACCCATACAAACAATTGATTATACAGAAGTGAGATGATATGAAAGTGAAATGATACGGAAGTTAACTTTTCAAATTTTTGTCCATGAAGTCTTAAAATAACATCATGCATCCAAAAAATATTTCAAGTTTCATAAATTTTGCAGTTAAGCCGCACTCACATGCACATTCGTTTGTTTTTTTGTAGGAATGGTATAAGTCTACGAAGTGGTAACACTGAAAAGTCATTAAATAAATATCAATTTAATATGAAGAGGGAAAATAAAGTAAAATGTAGCAAAACTAGAGGGAATACTTGATTATGAAGAGATAACACAAGTACTTATGTTATGTTGTCCAGCACCCCCAGCAACACAATATCCATGTGGCCAAGTTATTTGTGTTCATTAAGCCTGATTGATGACTTCCTGAAGCTCATCTTATTACAAGATAATGGGCCTCTAATCTGCTGTATCATTCTTCTCTTGGTGATTTTTTTTCTAGTGGTGAGAAATGTTGTTATTTTTCCCTTCTTTTATCAGTGTCATTAATGTCATAACATTTTATGTCTTTGCTATTGCAGATAATAAGCAAAGATGATCACAACTGGTGGCAAGCAAGGAAAGACAATGCTGCTGGCTCAGCTGGTCTCATTCCTTCACCTGAACTCCAAGAATGGAGAACAGCCTGCATGGCAATGGAAAAGAGTAAACAAGAACAAGGTAAGCTTTGTTTATTTTTCTCTTTTTCAATTTTTTTAATGTCTGAAATGTTATTTACAGGTACAATTATGAGTCTAGAATTTGCCCTGCCACCATATTAAAATTTAATTTTTAAGAAATTGAGTGTTATTCAACAAACTTCAAATGAAAATTTAATCTGATTCCTTTATATCACTCCAAATCATTCGTTCTTCAGTTAACCTGCTTCTTCATGTTCTGAAAGCTGTTTCAAGAACAGAAATGCAGCAAAGCATTGAACTGGAGTGAAATAAACATGTAGTATAGATATAAGTAACTGGAATAGAGTAGATGAAAGAAAGTCACATCTTGATTGATTCCACTGTGGGTTCTTGATGACTCATTTTCAGTTAAATAAACTCAACCACATGCGTTACCTTGTATATATATATATTGCATGGCCTAGGTTTTGGGTTATGAATCCATTTTCTAGCACCCTATTGATTACAAATTACCCCAGGAAAGACAAATCAATACAATTACTACAGTCTCTATTTTTCAACTTCATCACTGGAAGATATTAATGTTTATTAATTAATTTAGAAACAGTTACATTTGTGTTTCACAGATATTGGAATACCCTTTATAATTATTGATGTTAGTAACTTACTTATTGTAGTCTCCATATTTTTAGTTGCTGAAGGCAACAACTGTGGTTCAGTTCATTGAAGTCATAGCACTAAAATTGAAAGCATAACTTGATCACAGGAAAATACAGTTGTAAGGCAAATTTTAAAAAGCTATTCAGTTGCCAATTTATTCCACGTATTAGAGGACTTAGTGTCTTAAAATACGTGAAATTGCTGTTTTTATCATTGTAAATAGTGCATCACCAATATCTTCATAATTTAAATTTACCATCACATAATTCTTCTTATTTGTTACAAATATACACAGCCAACTCTTCTGTGATAGTAGGCTTCGTGAGTCCAAGCATTGCACTGCACGGCATTAATATGTTTGTAAATAGCACATGTGAATTTGCAATTCTCTTGTGTTCTACTGATCAGAGTTAAGAGGCACAGTTTCGTGTATTGCCATTGCCCTAGTTATCATTTGCATACAAATTAGATGAATTGCAATACTGTAGCTGTGCTATAGTATACTGCCAAAATTTTAAATATTACATGCTTCCTGGAGCCCATGTAAATTAAGCAAATCTGTTGGTTTATGCACATTACGTATTGTCTATAGTGCACTTTTTACAGCTCACAAAAGCACCATTTATTCATGGTTGCTTCCTGAGAAAATCATTATTTTTGGGTACTAAAAGGATACATTGTGGAAAATCACACTTCGATACTTTCTATTTATTTAAAATCATTCAAATTTTTATCATATGTTCTTAAGATGATATTCTAAGATATGTTTTAAATTTTATCAATATCTGGTATTGAGATCCAGAGGTTCAAAGTGATTGTACTTTTGTACAAAGTCACAAAACCTGATTTTTAGCCATTTTTGCACTGAAAGCCACAAAAATCTAAATACCTAATCATGGCAAATTGTCAAATAGTTGCTATATATCCTGTAGGTAATGATTTAAAAGCAGAACTTTTATGTTTTCAAAAATCTTTCTCCATTGTCAAGATACAACCCAAGAACCATCAAGTTTTTCTAGCAAAAGAGCGTATTGTGCCAAAAGAGTGTTCAGTCTGCTCTGAAACTTACCATCTGATTAGAAAAAAAATTGATTTATGTGTTTCTTACAGAGTGATAGGTTCACTCATATTTCCATTGTTCGTGCCAGTTTAGTCAAGTATTTTAAAGAATATGGAGATGTAAAGTTGAGAGCAGAATGATATCATTTTTGTTTCACAAGATACCTGTCCATATACAATAGCATGCACTTGGTAGTAATGAATGACTCACATGTTATCTGTAAGTTGTTTATATGTTTGTCTAGAAAATCCTTTCCCAATTTTAGAAAATCTGTATTCATTATGATGATACACTAGAAAGATCTTAATTTTTGCTATCAAAAGTATCAGCTGAGATCTGGCATGTCAACATTTATTATTTATTGAAAATCCTTGCAGTTCTTACAGTATGTTCTATAGATGATGATCTCGGGAAGCCTTGAAAATTTCTTCCTTCATTACCAGCATCTGTAGGTTCCATTTGCAAGATGGCCTTGGGAAGACCCTTCAAGTCCTCATAATAGCTGAAGTGCAGATTCTGGAAAATCCAAGGAAATAATTGTGATATTTGATGACAGTTGTCAATGTAAAGGTACCAACAATTTTCTTGTATATTCTGCAAACCATTGTGAAGTGAATGGAAAAGGGTACTTCTCATTGTGTCACTTAATAAGACTTCTTCCAATTTCATTTGCTTATGGATCAGAGAAAAAATGATAGCTCTGTACGATCTTGTCTTGGCAGCAAAACTTACGGAGTTGGAGTTCTCGCTAACAGTTGGTCACAGAAACTTTTAAAGGAGAGGTATTTGCATTTATCTTTAGATGTCTTATCGTTTCTGGTTTTTACGATCTTTTTGATAGTCTGTTGTGTAACCAAATTGTGACAATTCATGCTGCTTTTCTTTGTGTAATCTCGGTATTACACACTAGTCTTATCTGGCATGTTTTTCAGTGTTTGACATTGCGAAGGATAGTCAGTACAAATTGTACATGCTGAATGTAAGTCAAATATTGCAAAGTAGGTTAATATATACTAACTGCTTCTGTGGTAATTGAAGAGATGCTGCAGGGTGAAACTGATAGTTTTCTGATGAGAAAATGAGTTCAATAAATCTGAACAGTTTGGAGTGAGTTAAAATATTAAACACGTGATTGTGACACTAGCTACTTCTTTAAAGCATACCAACAACAAATGCTGACTGCCAATATACCACTCACATTGCTAAAATGGCAAACACTTCTAGATATATTTGGACATAATTACTAAAAAGAAAACGGCTAGTTTAACCCTTTGCTCTGCAGCGGTATTTTCATGATACCACTATTTATTACCTTCTCTGCCGTTTAATGTCTTAGTGGTATTGTGAGATTACCACCCATAATTTTGTAATTATATGAAACAAATTTCTGAAATTAAATTTACATATAAACATTAGTGGCCTTTTTTTTACTTAGTGTGGAACAATTGCTGTGTTTAACAAAGCAATAGTGTATTTATAAAAATAAAAAATAGAAAAGAGATGACTTACCAAAAGGACTGGCTCGTCGATAGAAACAAATAAAATAAAATTACACACAAACACACATACTAGCTTTCGCCACCACTGGCAGCTTCTTCAGGAAAAAGAGGAAAAAAGGGGAGGAAAAAGGGAAGGATATGGGTTTTAAGGAAGTGGAAAAAGAGTCATTCCAATCCCAGGAGTGGAAGGACTTACCTTAGGGGGAAAGAAGGAAGGTAAACAAATACACACACACTCAGACATATCGAAACGCAAACACACTTAGACAGACATTTGTAAAAAGGCATTTGTTAGGGAGTATATGTATTGGTTTTTAAGGGTAAGAATTCTCAGATCCTGAAGAGGGTCCAGCATGACATTTGGTTGTCACTTTACAAAAAAATTTTTTATAGTTTGCTTTTACAGAATATATACCTCCTTAATAGAAAGAATTGAATAATTAGTATTTATGTTCCACAATAATATTTATTTATCAGTCAGTTCGTTATGAACCAGCTGTCACCATTTTAGGCCGTCGTCAAATGTTTACACAATTCAGTGAGAGTTGATAGTTGTACAGAGATTGGGAATTTTGGAATCACAGTCAGTAAATATGTATTGGCAGGGTTTATTGATGTTCTTCACTTCTAAGGCATATTTCATTGTGGAGTCATTAGGCAATCAAGTGAATTCTGCAGGGCTGAGGAATGTACACACTTTATCAATATGAGCAGACTTTTTAGGTAAAACTAAATTGTTGAGATTGTATGCCTTAGTGGCAGTCACATCTTGAGAAGACAGTTTTCTCCCTCATTGTGATCAAGTCATCGTCTCAAGATGTGATTGCCACCAAGGCTGAAAAAGGCAACAGTTTAATTTTACTTAATAAGAATAATTGTATTGATAAAGTAGGTTCATTCCTCAGACCAGTAGAATTTATTCAGTTACTCAACAATGAACTAGCTTTAGAAGTGAGGAATGTCATTAAAATCTGCCAAGTCATATCTACTGTAATTTCCAAATACCTCGCAAACAAGAATCCAATAGCACTCTTATTTTTACAAGATATTTAAACTCGGTGAACAAGCATTGTAATAAGACCTGTAGTTTCTTCAGTTTCACTTGTCATAAATTAGTAAAAGAGTTGTTTAGTTGTTTTTGTTATGGTCTTCAGTTCGGAGATTGGTTTGATGCAGCTCTCCACCCTAATCTATCCTGAGCAAGCCTTTTCATTTCCTCATAAGAACGGCAACCTACATCCATTTGAATTTGCTTTTCTCTTGGTCTCCCTCTGCGATTTTTACCCCACACACTTCCATCCAATATTAAATTTACGTTTCCTCGATGTCTAAGAATGTGTTCTACCAAGCGGTCCCTTCTTTTAGTCAAGGTATGCCAAAAATTCCTTTTCTCACAAATTCAGTTCAGTACCTGTACATTAGTTACACGATCTACCAATGTAAGCTTCAGCATTCTTCTGTAGCACCACATTTCAAAAGCATCTATTCTCTTCCTGTCCGCACTGTTTATCGTCCATGTTTCACTCTTGTACAAGGCAACACTACACACAAATGCCTTCAGAAAAGACTTCCTTACATTTAAATTAATATTCGATGTTAGCAAATTTCTCTTTTTCAAAAATGCTTTTCTTCCCTTTGCCATTCTGCGTCTTATATCCTCTGTACTGCGACTGTCATATATTATTTTACTACCCAAGTAACAACCACCTTCATTGTTTCGTTACCTAACATAATTCCTTCCGCATCCCCTGAATTTCTAAGACTGTATTCCATTATCTTTTTTTCCTCTTGTTAATGTTCATTTTATATGCTCTCTTCTACACACTGTCCATTCCATTCAACTGCTCTTCCAGTTTTTATAATTTCTAACACATAATTTGATGAAAGCTGACATTCTGATTACACATAATAGGTATGTGATAAGTGAGACTGAACAATTCAAATTTCTAGGTGTTCATATAGACAGTAAGCTGTCATGGATAGCCCATGTTCAGAATCTTGTTCCAAAACTAAATTCTGCTATATTTACCATTAGAACAATATCTGAGATAAGTGATTTTTCAACACGAAAAGTAGTCTATTACGCTTATTTTCACTCACTTATGACGTACGACATTGTTTTTTGGGGTAACTCGCCTGATGCAAAAAGGATATTTCTGGCTCAAAAACGGGCGGTACGAGCAATATGTGGTGTAAGTTCGCGAACGTCATGTCGACCACTTTTCATTAGTCTGGGAATTTTGACTCTGGTGTCACAATACGTTCTTTCTTTAATGTCGTTAGTTGTTAATAATATCAGCTTATTCCCACGAGTTAGTGGCTTTCACTCGGTGAATAATAGACAGAAGTCGAATCTGCATTTGCATCACCCCACCTTAACACTTGTGCAGAATGGGGTACAATATTCTACGGCATCTTTTCAATAAGCTGCCACAAGAACTAAAGAATCTTAGCACTAATCCACACGCTTTCAAATCTAAACTGAAGAGTTGCCTCATGGCTCACTCCTTTTATTCTGTCGAGGAAATCCTAGAAAAGTTAAACAATTAAGCTAATTCATTTTTTTCTTTATTGATTCTTTTCACTTTGTCTTAAGATTGTCGTGTGCAAAGGTCTACTTAAAAATTTTCTATTACCATTCTTGTGTAACAATTACTGTATTGACTTGTTCCATGACCATGGAGTCTCACTCCTCAATTGGGTCCTATGGAACAGAAAAACCAAGAAATAAAAATAAAATAAAAGTAAGGTCCTTTTCTGTCTTCTGATAGAATTACAATATTATCAATAAAACACAATGTTTTTATTTCTTCACCCTGAACTGTAATCCCTATTCCAGATTTTTCCTTGCTTTCCTTCACCACCTGCTCGATGTACAAATTGAATAACATCAGAGAAAGATACAACCCTGTCTTACTCCCTTCCCAACTAATGCTTTCCTTTCATGCCCTTCGAGTCTAATGACTATGGTCTGGCTTTTGTACAAGTTGTAAATAACGCTCCTTTTCCCTTATTTTACCCCTGCTAACTTCAGAATTTGAAAAGGTGTATTCCAGTCAACATTGTCAAAAGCTTTCTCCAAATCTACAATGGCTAGAAATGTAGGTTTACCTTTCCTTAATCTGTCTTCTAAGATACGTTGCAAAGTGAGTATTGCCTCCCGTGTTCCTACGTTCCTCCTGAATCCAAACTGATCTTCCTTGAGGCCAGCTGCTACCAGCTTTTCCATTCTCCTGTAGATAATTCGTATTAAACTTTTGCAGCCATGTCTTACCAAACTGATGGTTCTGTAATTTTTACACCTGTCTGTGCCTGATTTCCTTGGAATGGGGATTATAACATTTTTCTTAAAGTCTGAGGGTATTTCGCCTGTCTCATACATCTTTCACACAAAGTGAAACAGTTTTGTCATGGCTGACTCTCCCAGAGACTGTATTAGCTCTGAGGGGAATGCCATCTACTTCCGGGGCCTTGCTCTGACCTATGTCTTTCAGGGCTCTGTCAAATTCATCTCTCAGTATAGTATTTCCTTTTTCATCTTCATCTACTTTCTCTTCCCTTCCTACAAAATTGTCTCTAAGTTCATTTCCTTTGTAGAGCTTCTGTATGTACTCTTTCCACCTTTCAGCTTTCCCTTCTTTGCTGAGAACTGGTTTTCCATCAGTGTTCTTGATATTCATAGAGCTGTTTTTCTTGTCCCCAAATGTCTCTTTTATTTCCTTGTAGGCAGTATCTACTTTCTCCCTTGTTATACATGCTTCTATAGATTTGCATTTGGCTTCTAGGCACTCCTGCTTAGCCATTTTGCACTTCCTGTCAATCTCATTACTTAGTCGCCTGTACTCCATTTTGCCTGTTTCATTTACTGCATTTTTATATTTTCTCCTTCCATCAATTAAATTTAGTATTATCTGTAATACCCAAAGATTTTTTGTAGGTCTTGCCTTTCTACCTATTTTGTCCTCTGCTGCCTTCACTATTTCATCTCTTAATGCTACCCATTCCTCTTCTACCGTTTTATTTCCACCTGCTTCTGTCAATTGTTGGCTAAAGCTCCCTCAATTTATCCAAGTCCCATCTTCTTATTTTCCTACCTTTATGCAGTTTTTTTTTTAGCCTACAGTTCATGACCAAGGAAATAAGTTATGGTCAGAGGCTATATATTCTCCTGGGTAAAAGAGTAAGGTTCACTAATTAAAATGAAAACAAAATTTAAACAAAAATTTGCAATATCTAACTCACCTGCACTAGTGAAAAAACTAAAAGATTTATCTATTCCCATTGATACTAAGTTAGTCTTATTAGATGTCAGTACCCTGTTTCAAATATTACAGTTGGGGAGCCTATGAAAATTTTAATGCGTTGCTTACCAGTAAATAGACAATTAACAAATTCTGTGGAGATAAACGATGTACGACCTGCAACAGAGACATGCTTAAAACAAAACTATTTTCAGTTCCTACAGACTCTGTACAGTGATTCAAATGGCTTAGCAGTGGTGTTCCCTCCAAGCTTTTTAACTAAAATGTTCACAGATAACTAATTGGAGGCAATTAATATTTGTCTCACAATGTGTTAATAATATTGTTATAACTGTTTCATAACAACATTCCACTGACTCCTTTCTTCCCTCTGCCACTCTCCCTCCCTGTCCTTCTTACTACATTCACCATTTTATCTACACAACACAATTTGTTGTCCCATTTTTCCTTCTTATAAATTCCTAGACTTTATTGATAATACTCAAAATAGTGTAAGGTTAATTTAGTAAAATGCTGATTTGGGATTTGCAGTAGTTGCATTATTTTAATTTTCACAAATCAACACTTTCAATATTTAAAGTCAAAGTACTAATAATATAAGATTTCAGATCCCATTGGCCTGTGTTTTTTTTAATCAATATGTAGTCATATAAATCTACATTTACATACATACTCCGCAATCCACCATAAGGTGTGTGGCGGAGGGTACACTGTACCACTACTAGGCATATTCTTTCCTATTCCACTCCCAAATAGAACAAGGAAAAAAAGCATGCCTATATGCCTCCGTACGAGCCCTAATTTCTCTTATCTTGTTTTTGTGATCATTATGCGAAATATAAGTAGGCGGCAGCAAGATCATACTACACTCAGCTTCAAATTCTGGCCCTCTAAATTTCCTCAACAGAATTTCACGAAAAGAACATCGTCTTTCTTCCAACGATCCCCAGTTGAGTTGCTGGAGCATTTCCGTGACACGCATTGGTCGAACCTACCTGAACTGCTTCTATGTCTTTCTTTAAACAGATCTGCTACGTGTCCCAAATACTTGAGCAATACTCAAGATGTGGTCGTACAAGTGTTTTATACGCGGTCTCCTTTACAGATGAAGTACATCTTCCCAAATTTCTCCCAATATATTGAAGTCGGCTGTCCGTCTTACTCACAACTGTCTTTACATGTTCGTTCCATTTCATATCGCTCTGCATTGTTACACCTAGGTATTTGTATGAGGTAACTGCATCAAGAAGCTCACTACTAATGCCATATTGGAACATTATGGGATTGTTTTTCCTGCTCATGCGCATCACCTTACATTTTTCTGCATTGAGAGCTAGCTGCCATTCTTCGCACCAACTAGAAATTTTGTCTAAGTCATCCTGTATGCTATTACAGTCAGTCAAAGATGACACCCTTCCATACACCACAGCATCATCAGTAAACAGCCGCAAATTACAAGTTACTCTGTCCATCAGATCATTTATAAAGATAGAAAATAATAGCGGTCCTATCACACTCTCCTGGGGCACGCCTGAAGATACACTCATCTCTGATGATCACTTGCCATTGAGAACAACATACTGCATTCTATTACTTAGGAAGTCTTCCAGCAAGTCACAAAACCATTCCCTAAAAAGCCAAAAGGTGGTTAATAAAAAACTAATAAATAAATATTGTTGTTGAACATAAATACAGTTTTCAGTATGTTTAAGCTTCTCCAAGGTGTGGTGGAATATTGAATAAATATAAAAATAATTTTGTCACCTTACATGTAATGCCCCAGAAAATTATGTAATAGGATAGAACTGAGTAAAAGCATCCAAAGTAAAACAATCTCAAGGAATGAACACTAGCATACACATGAGCTAGGCACGTTGCTATTGTTGCCTTAACACAATTTCCTATTAATCTTCAAAGTGAAAAAACTTTCAGAAACTATCTCATCACTGGACATCGTTTTCAATGTTGTGAGCCATTTATGGAAACTTTGGTGTCGGGCCAACATACATATTTTGGAAATGTGGAGCACAAGTTGATATGCCGTTTAAATAACAGTATATCTTGATATGTTTTGAACTAAGTAATTGAGGCTTCCCAACAGCTCTGACTTAAATTCTGTACATTATTGTGTGTTGGTCATAATCGAAAGGGTCTCTAACAATCTTGATATCCCAATGTATCATTAAGTGCTGCAACTGAGGCACCATTCACCAACATTGACTTAGATGTGTAACACCATGCATAGACACACTTAAAAATGGCTCTGAGTGTTGTTATTGAAGCTACAGGAGGTTGTTGTACAGAAGTCTCATTTACATGATGTCAAATCATTATTTAATATTTGACTAGTAAAATTATGTTTAAGGGAACTATCAAATTTGTCCATACAGTGTAGTGACACATCCTGTATAATGATAGGAGCATACGGTACAGATGATGCTGTGGCGTACTGGTTTTGTTTGGAATGGATCCTCAGAAATTAGAAATTACTTGCACAGAAATGACAATAATGATACAAAGACAAGCGTGTGTGTGTGTGGGGGGGGGGGGGGGGGGGCGCATCATCTGACAAGTGACACTCATATTTTTGTTATAGTATCATCTTGCATTTGACTGTGATGGTGGCTTCTTCTTCAACAGACAAAGGACAACATATAATCGTCATTATCAGTCAGTATCTTCGCAGGCCTCGGATGAATGATTTACTACTTACAATTTCATGTTAGTTTAAATATGACATGCCTTTTATTTCACTTTGTCTCACAAACAGAAGTCCATTTAACACAGATATAGAAATAAGTTTTGGGAGGAATTTTTTGAAATAGACTTTCCCAGTGTATCCGCTGATGAAAAGCTCTCAGGTTTCTAGACTGGTGGCATTTTTAAACTACCAAAGAGTGATCTTTCAAAGAGTGTTATACTCATAATATTTGCCAGAAGATAATGCATAAGACATTGTGGTACTTTCACATTGCTATCTGACTTGAAACCTAAGAGCTTCTTTTTGCTCTGTTTTTGAGCTGAATGAGGCAGTGCTGTGGTTAATAAACCAGTGTCATATTAGGGAGCATTAGTTTTCAGACCCTTGACATCTAGACTGATTACATCTTCTCATAATTTCACTAAATCATTTTATGTATATGTTGTTTGGTTTGCTTTCCCAGTTTTTTTTTTCAAGTTTCTATTCCACACCTCAATATAAATGGTCCACTATATGTGGTACAGTCAATAAGTTCTGAGACTGACCACATGATGGCGCTGTGGTGCACTGTAGCACATAGGTGGCACAGTGCTATGGTTCCATGTCAGTTCGTCTCTCGTCCTTGCAAGAGACAGCCGAGTGCATGCACTGGAAACAGACGTATTTCATTGTTGTGACAGTAAGTTCAGTGTGCCAGTCAGGCCTTGACATGTTACAGGTTGAGCAACGAGCAAACATTTCAGCCAGAAATTAGGCAAAACCACTGCTGAAACATTTGAAATTGTTCCAGCTTTGACTTTTCAGGTAGTATGACAAGCTCTTTACATAATTGCAAGAAGCTTCTCTGGTTCCCCTCATCATATAACTGCTTGTCCAGTTCCACCAGTAATCCGTTTTGTCAGGTAAACTCCTCTCTTATACAAGGGAAATGAGTGTATGGCTTTCTTGGCCCGGACTGCCGGGAATCAAACCCGGACCTCCTGCATGGTTGTCAGCGACGCTACCGCTGAGCTACGGAGGCGGACTCTCTTGTACAGAAATGCTGATATGTGGGTTAGATTACAAGGAAAGGGCTGTATGTTTTGTTCAGGGCTGTCTGTGCTTAACTGTGATAGGAAGAGAAATGTATTCACTGGCAGGTGTTAACATCTTTATTACTGTTACTAGCTAAATCATAACAAAATATGTACTGGTATATCCATTAGTCATTTCATGTTCAGTAGTACCCTACATTACTAACAGCTGTAACCTTCACTTTCTAAAACATTATGAATTGATTCTAATTTGTTAATTTTTATTGATTTATTTTTGATATCTTGCTTTTGCTCTTGCAACACAGTCTTACAGTAGGCATGCATTTTTCTCTATATTGCTCTTTGAAATATAACATCACTACCTCTTCTGCAATGTATCACAACAGCTGCATCATCTCTGCATCATCATCATAGTGTCACACCTCCCTAAAAATTTCTGCTTCTTTTGTCTCAGTTGAAGGTAATTACTGTTTCTTGTAATAACTGTACATAAAATACTTTACTTGACACTCTTAAAGGCACCACAACAGACACTACATTTTAATGAGGGTAGTTTGCAACTCACTGCAAAGACAATTTGTTGAGCCATGACAGGCATATAAAAAAAGACACTTTTACACACACAACTTTGGTTTTGAGAACAGCCTTCATCAGAGTCCACTACACGCAGGAAGCGGCTACACGGGTAGCGGGGGCTGTGTGGCGTGGACTGGGCGGTTTTTTAGGATAAAGAGCTTCGGGGAAATAGAAAATGGGCAATCTCAAAGGGTTCAGGTGGATCACAGGAGAAATGTAGATCCGGAAACTATCGGTATAACAGTTGTAAATTGTCGTAGCTGTGTCGGGAAAGTTCCAGAACTGCAAGCGTTAATAGAAAGCACCGAAACACACATAATTATAGGCAGCGAAAGTTGGCTCAAGCCGGAAATAAGTTCAGAAGAAGTATTTTCAAAAGATCTAACGGTATTCAGAAAGGATAGATTAAACAAAATAGGTGGGGGCGTGTTTGTCGCCGTCAAAAGTAGTATTTCATGTAGCGAAGTTGAAGTTGATAGTTCATGCGAGCTATTATGGGTAGAGGTTGTACCCGAAAATCATAAGAAGTTAATAATCGGTTCCTTTTACCGGCCTCCCGACTCTGACGATACAATAGCAGAAAGGTTCAAAGAAAACCTGAGTCTAATTACAAAAACGTACCCGACTCACACGATAATAGTAGGTGGTGATTTTAATTTACCCTCGATCTGTTGGCGAAATTATATTTTCAAATCAGGAGGTAGGCATAAAACATCGTCCGAAATTGTACTCAACGCATTCTCTGAGAATTACTTCGAACAAGTAGTTCATGAGCCAACTAGAATTGTAAATGGATGTGAAAACACACTTGATCTCTTAGCAACAAATAATCCTGAGCTCATAATGAGCATCAAAACGGATACAGGTATTAGTGAACACAGAACTGTAGTAGCGAAATTGAATATCGAAAGTCCCAAAGTTACCAAAAATAAACGCAAAGTATATTTGTTCAGGAAAGCAGATAGAAACAAAATACATTGCTTCTTGAAAGACAGCTTCCACTCGTTTCTAACACTAAACGTAGGTGTAGACCAGATGTGGCTCAAATTCAAAGAAGTGGTATCGACAGCAATTGAAAGTTTTATACCTAATAAATTAATAAAAGAAGGAGGCGATCCCCCTTGGTACACAAAACAGGTCAGGACACTGTTGCAAAAGCAAAGGAAAAGGCATACTAAATTTAAACGAACACGAAATCCCCAGGATTTGCGATTGTACTCAGAAGCTCGAAATTTAGCGAGGATTTCAATGCGAGATGCCTACAACATTTATCACAACGAAACTCTTTCTCGTAATTTGACTGAAAACCCAAAGAGATTTTGGTCATATGTTAAATATACTCGGGGAAAGTCACAAACAATACCTTCACTACGTGATAGTAATGGCGATCCTGCCGATGACAGCGCTACTAAAGCAGAGTTACTAAACTTAGCTTTTAGAAACTCATTCACTAAAGAAGACGAAACCAATATTCCAGATTTCGAATTACGAACAGATGCCGTAATGAATAACATAGAAGTAGATATCATCGGAGTAGTGCAGCAACTAAAATCACTTAATAAGAACAAGTCTTCTGGTCCGGATTGTATACCCATTAGATTTCTATCTGATTATGCTGAAGCGATAGCTCCTTACTTAACAGTCATATACAACCGCTCTCTCATAGAAGGATCTGTACCAAAAGATTGGAAAGTTGCACAGGTCACACCTATATTCAAGAAAGGCAGTAGGAGTAACACACTAAACTACAGGCCTATTTCATTGACGTCAATTTGCAGCAGGGTTTTGGAACATATCCTGTATTCAAATATTATGAATTATCTCGAACAGAACGATCTATTGACCCAAGGTCAACACGGATTTAGAAAATATCGTTCATGCGAAACACAACTAGCTCTATATTCACACGAAGTGATGGGTGCTATCGACAAAGGTTCGCAAATCGATTCCGTATTTCTTGATTTCCAGAAAGCTTTTGACACCGTACCTCACAAACGGCTTTTAATCAAATTGCGTGGTTATGGTATATCGCCCCAAATTTGCAATTGGATAGGGGATTTCTTGTCAGAGAGGACACAGTTCGTGGTAATCGATGGTAAGGCATCGACTAAAACAGAGGTGATATCGGGCGTTCCACAAGGTAGTGTTATTGGTCCTCTGCTATTCCTTATTTACATAAACGATTTAGGGGAAAATCTAAGTAGCTCTCTTAGGTTGTTTGCAGATGACGCCGTCATTTACCGTCTAGTAAAATCATCTGAAGATCAAAACCAACTGCAGAACGATCTGAATAAGATATCAGTATGGTGTAAAAATTGGCAATTGACTCTAAATAATGAGAAGTGTGAAGTCGTCCACATGAGTACGAAAAGAAATCCGTTAAACTTTGTTTACAACATAAATCAATCAAATGTGAAGGCCGTAAACTCCACAAAATACCTAGGAATCACTATTACTTCAGACTTAAACTGGAAAGAACACGTAGATAATATCGTGGGAAAGGCGAACCAGAGACTGCGTTTTATTGGCAGAATCCTTAAAAGATGCAACAGAACTACTAAAGAAACTGCATACACTGCGCTTGTCCGTCCATTTTTGGAGTATTGCAGCCCAGTGTGGGATTCTTATCAGGTGGGTTTGACGGAGGACATCGAGAGAGTCCAAAGAAGGGCAGCTCGTTTCGTATTGTCACGATACAGGGGAGACAGCGTTACGGAAATGATACAGGATCTGGGATGGGAATCATTAGAACAACGGCGCTTATCGCTGAGGCGTGGGTTACTTGCGAAACTCCAATGGCCAACATTCTCCTCTGAATGCGAAAATATATTGTTGACTCCCACTTACATAGGTAGAAATGATCATCAGAATAAAATAAGAGAAATCAGAGCTCGAACAGAGAGATTCAGGTGTTCCTTCTTCCCGCGCGCTATTCGAGAATGGAATGGGAGATAAATAGTATAATTGTGGTTCGATGAACCCTCTGCCAGGCACTTAAATGTGATTTGCAGAGTATCCCATGTAGATGTAGATGTAGATGTAGATGTAGAAGGAGCACACACACTCGCGTTCGTACTGTTGGCATAGGCACACCTTATAGACACACAACCGGGCAGGGGAAACAAGAACGATGTTAGATGGTAGTGGGGATGAATACAATATTGTCATATATGTACAATGTGCTGCTGAGCATAACATGCTTAATTTCGACAGATGCCCACAATCTGGGCTATCTGCCCTCCCACCCTCCACTACCAGCTTTCTTGAATTATAAAGGTGGGAGTTATCATTAAAGTAAGTTATTTGATTCCAAAACCATTCAGACTTCAACCTGTGGTGATCTATTTGCCTCACAAACAACAGTTCCTGCTTCCACTATTCAATTTTTTTTTCTTTTTTTTTAGTTTGTCAATTAGATAGATAGATAGATGTACCATTATATCTACCATTCCCACCACAGTCTTGCATTCTTACTGTTTTCCCTCCCATCCCATCACCACAGAATGTTACTTGGAATGCAGCAGCAGGAAACGATGGTTTGTGCTTGTATGATTGTATGAATGAGAGTGTGGTGTCCTTTTTCTAATGAAGGCTGTGTGTACTAGTGTGATTTTTTTTTTTACCTGTTGCTGCTCTAAATATGTTTTTGTGATGAGTTTTAAACTATTCTCATTATATTGTTGAATTCTAAACTGGAATTTCCATTGTTGTACTCCACATTACCACACAGTTATGCACTGAGCATGTGTAACTATAAGTAGGTCCTATGCACTGAAGAATCCCATCACTTGTTGCTGAATGATTACATATTGCTCATGCACCTTTTATACTAGACACTCAATTTTGATCATGCAAAGAAGGCTACTTGCCTTAAATTCTCACATTCCATATTCGAAAGACATGAGCAAATGAGCTGATTCAATTCTCATATGTAATATTCATAACAGTTTCATGTGTTCAACAAGATATTTGTATGTAATTATAATCATCATCCCAATCAAAGACAATTTGTTTAGACTAAAAGTTGAAAGTAGGGTATTTTTAAATGCTTTCTATTAGTCATGTAATTAATATAAATGTTAAGACTAAGCTCCATCAACAGTTAGTGTGAATATATTCTAAATAACACTCAAATGGGAAAGAAAAAAGAATGGATGTAAATTATTTTCATTTCATATCATAAATTCAACATGTGGGATCCTGTAGTCATGTCCTAGTTCATGAACCATGGGCAACATATGAATGACCAAGCAAGTGGTCCTAACAGTTGGGATACTAGTTGCTTTCAAATAAGGTTGGGCATCTTGGACATAGTCTGAGATATGGCCACCTTTGTGCTCAGATGGCCAAGACTACCAACCATTAGGGGTAAAACTCAATGGGACCCTGGGCAAGGAAGCCTGGAACCTACTTCCCAGGTACTTCGATCTTAAATGAGCTTTTTTTTTTCTTTGGGGGGTGAGGAGGAGGGACCATTAATATCAGGCGGGCTACACTGGGAATAAGGTAGAGTTGGCACAAGTTGCAAGTAAGATAGTGTTAGATGTTTTCTGTTAGTGGTGTTTGGGTAAGGGGAGAGGAAGAAGATGAAATCTGAGAATACAAGGTCAACGTGTCAGGAATCAAAACAGGAGGAGCAAAGTGGGTTGTAGCGTTTACATTAGAAAAGCAATCGAACCCAGCATAATTGCAGTAAGGTATGTAAACAAACAATTGATGTAGATAGATTTGGTCATCTCTAGTAAGAAAATCAGGAATGGGAAGGGACAGATCAAGATGAGGTGGACTAATTTTTAAATGCACTCAGGGATGTAGTTGTTAAAGGACAGTGTTTTGCTCATGGATGATTTGAATGCCAGGATAGGAAATCGAACAGAAGGGTATGGAAAGTTTATGAGTAAATTTGGAGAGGTATGAAGGCTAACAGGACTGGAAAACAGCTCTTAGATTTTTGTGCCAGTAAGACCTTAGTTATCAGACTCCTTTTTTAAGCATAGGAATGTTCACCGGTTTACTTGGGAAGACAGGGAACAAGATCTGTCAATGACTATATAATGACAGATCAGGAATTCAGAAATATAGTTAGGGACACATATGTATTCATAGGGTTCTTTGATGATACTGATCACTATTTAATCTGCAATGACATTGGTCTTGTGAGACCGAAAGTGCAGAAAGTCAGGTCCACATGTAGAAGGATAAGAGTGGAGAAGCTTTAGGACAAGGAAATTATGCACAATATGTAACAAAGATCTCAGAAAAGTACCAGTCAGTTGAATGTAATCATTTTAAATTATCGGAAGAGCAATGGACAAGGTACAGGAACACACTACTACAAGTGGTTAGAGAATGTCTTGTAACAGTAGTGCATAAAGGAAGGAAGAATCAAACAGCTTGGTGAAATGAGACATTCAAGGCAACCTGTAAAGGAAAAAGAAGGCATTTCTAAAATGGCTCCATACTAGAACCCAGACAGACAAGGAAGTTATGTTAATGAAAGGAATAAGGGCAAACAGATAATTACAGAATCCAAGCAAAAATCATTGGAAGACTTTGGAAAAAAAAGTTATAAAACTAAGGGTCCAGACACAGAAAAACCATTCTGGAGCATAATTAACTGTCTTTGAAAGGGAGGGAAGAAAGAATTAACAAGTGTTTTGGACAGGTCAGGAAAGTAGCTAGTGAATCCTGTGGATGCCTTGAGAAGATGGAGGAAATATTTTGAAGAGTTTGTGCCATTCCTGGATGTAGTTTGAAGATTCTCTTGATGATCATTGCTCTCGGTAGCGGCTGGCTGAAATCTCTTGGGGCGAAAACTAATGCACTACAAATGATGAAGGCAACACACAGAATTGCAGTTCTTTGACACTTTTAATGGTTTATAAATGCCACGTTGTGTCCAGGTTACAAGTCTCATTAATTACAACCATTATGACCAAGATCGCACATTCCACAATTTAGTAATATGCATTTACATAGTTCATGTGTGGAATACACAAGTTTGATTGTACATCGTAATTTGGCACAAATATGGATTAATCACTGTAGATGCACCTTGCATTTAGTAACAACATAACTGTTTAAATGTAAAGTCCAAACTGATGAGCCTTGTTCCTCAGATCATGGCCGAAACAGTAAAAAACTTGGAACTGACATAGATTGAGCATCAGATGGCTGACAAAACGATACTCTGCTACCAGACATTGTAAAAACAAGCCCTAAATTATTTGTTACTTCCATGCAACGAAATCTGGAGTAGATCTGCTCAACAAGAAATATACCAATTATTTGTCAAACAGACATACAGAATACTGGCCAATGGCAGTCTCTTATACACTTGTAAACATTAGTTGTGTGAACAGGTTTGTTCTGTATTTGTGCTACAGAGGAAACCCCATGATAACTCGTCTAAAATTCACCAAATGTCTGGCCATGGAGTTCATAGTGCCACATCTAAGAAGACATCTGGAAATTCAAAGTTTACTGCATCCAAGAAGAGGGAAACGACAGATATGTGCATCAGATATGGTCAGCCACTTTGCCTGGAATGTAGCAGAAAGATGTGTGGTGGCTGTGCAAAAGAGCTGTGATATAATGCTTAGGAATATATTATCTGGAGTAACAGTGGTGAAAATTATTTGAAATCTGACACTAAATGACTGCACTTACTCATGATATTTCGTGTTTATTCTATATAAAGTAAACGACAAAGTGTTTATATTGGCTAAAAAGTATTAAATTTACTTAGTCTATGAATCGATTGCTTCTTAATTTAATTTCTGTGAACTAATGTGGAGTTCGGTGACATAATAACATTAGGTGGTCTGAGAGACTGCATATTTCCAGTGATGCACATTTCAGAAATGTTTCGGGTTAAGAGGTAACAGAAATACTAATTAGCACATTATCTGAAATTTAACAATATACTTCTGGCATGAATTAATTAATATTTACTAATTAAACAAAGTTTCTGGTGTCAAATAATAGAAAATGACTTCATCTAGTTACATTATAAAAAAGAATAACAAAAGTTTTGGAAAAGAAAATGATAATAGGCTAATTACATTCATATCTATTATTATGTAACAGTGGTATCTGGAGGTTCAGTAATGCAAGAAGATGGAAATAAATCCCAACTTTCTTTGTTACAAGTTGCTAAATGTGGGTGAAAAATTCAATGACATGTGAGATTTTGAGATAGAATGAGTACAGTAAAGTGGCTGGCATAGATTAAATTAAGTCAGAACTCATAAAATACAGTGGATTATCAGGTCTCAAATGGTTACACAGGATAATTGAAATGTCGTGGGAGTCAGGACAGGTTCCATTTGCTGGATGAAAGCAGTAATCTCAGCAATTTTCAAACGTGTAAACAGAAAAGATTGTAACAGCTACAGAGGTGTCTGCTTAATTAGCATTCTGGGCAAAATATTCTCGGTTATTGTTGAAAGGAGAGTGCAAGAATTAGGTGAAGACAAGTTGGATGAAAATCAGTATGGGTTTAGGCCTCTTAGAGGCTGTCAGGACCAAACCTTTGCTTATGGCAGATAATGGAGAAGTGCTATGAGTGGAATGGGAATTGTATCTATGTTTTGTAGATCAAGAAAAGGCTTATGACCGGGTTTCTAGGAGGAAGCTATTGTCAGTTTCACGAGATAATGGAATTGGGGACAAACTTCTAAAGGCAGTTATAGGTCTTTCCTTAGATTGGCAGGCAGCAGTTAGAGTTGACGGCAAAGTGAGTTGATGGTTCACGGTAGTTTCTGAGGTAAGGCAACGGTGCAACCTGGCACCACTACTGTTGTAGTGTTACTGGGAGAGTTTTTAGTGTTGTTGAATGTTCTTAGGGTGAATGACCGTAAAATCAGTATTTCGTCACTAGTCAGGATTATGATTGAGTCTTCTTCTTATCTCCTTTCTTTCCTATATGAAGAAATGCCTAATAGGTCCAGCTGGTCTGTACCCCAAGCATTTAGTTTTAGTCTTCTTCTCCAAAAATTGTTTCAATATGAGAAAATAGAGAGAGACGGATACTATTGAAATAACTATCTCGAACACGAGGTTTAATGTTTAAGAAATATTTATTCTCTCCGGTAACTACACAGAGGCACTTCCGTAGTTTTCACAGAAACTGATACAATATGAATGTCCGTCATTCTTCTAGCACATTTCCAGATAATCTCTCTTTAACGATGTCAAACAAAGAACATATATTAACTTCAACAAGGAATAAATAAAGTCTCTGTTTAGTAGTCCAGGGAAACTTCAGCTCGCTACAGCAAGTGAAACCCATTCATTATTTATCTGAAAAGGTAAACAAGAGAAAAAAAATCAGAAAGAAATATCTGACCGCTAATATTTCCTAAATAAATATATTTGACATTCTTATGTCGGGTCATAGGTTTGCAGTGCAACTCGTTACACTACACTGTTCATACTGTTTTGGGATCATATGTTGACAATAGGTGAATAGACTGGCAGGTTGAGATTAAAATAGGTGAAAACAAAACAAGCAATCTTGCATATGCAAATGACTTGCTTGTGGTGGCAGATTCATCTGAAAGATTGCAATCTAATATTTCACCTAGATCAGATATGAAGATTACAAATCTCAAAAATGAAAGTAATATATGTTGGAAAGATATTTAAACTGATTGATTGCCACATAGGAGGAACAAAGTTAGAACAGGTGGACAGTTTCAAGCACTCAGGATGAATTTTCTCACAGGATGACAACACAGAGAAAGAACTGGAATCAAGGTGTAGCAAGGCTAATGCAGTGAGTGCTCGGTTATGTTCTATTCACTTCTGCAAGAAGGAAGTCAGTAGCAAGACTAAGTTAGCAGTGCACCACTCTATCTTTTGACCAAATTTGTTGTATGGGAGTGAAAGCTGGGTAGATACATGTCACCTTATTAATGTTGAGGTTACAGATATGGAAGTAGCAAGGATGATTACAGGAACTAACAGTTGGGAACAATAGCAGGAGGGTACCCACAATGAGGAAATCAAAGAAAAACAGAAAATGAACACCATTGTGAAGAGCTTCCCAAAGTGTGGTCCCCGGACCATCTAGGGGTCTGCTGAGTATTACAAGGGGGTTTGCGGTCACCTTTCACTGATGGTAAACAATGTGTAACATTATTAATGAAAAGAATGTGAAAATCAAATTCATCGCTATTTCCTTTATTTCAAAAATATGTTTACCAGTACATTAGCTTATGTTTCCAAGCATTCAATTAGATTTTCAAGTGAGGTCGTGTATGTATACTAGTTTATTTAGTCCTGCTGGATGCTACTTCTCTGCTCCACTGTTAGAGGGTCACATGCACACGGCATACGGCCCTCAATGTGCAGGAACTGACTGTGCATAATATTCCGAAATAGTGGGGGCTCAGTTGAACAATCAGAGTGCTCACTTCCAGACATCATTCAATGTTAAACTTCCTTTGTCAGTCCACTACTTCTTTTTTTACTTTTTCACCAGTTAATTACTTTCAACATGGATTGATGGCTGAAGTCAGGATCACTGAAGAAGCAAGCAGTTTCTCTATCACCTTCACAGCAGGGGAAGCTTCCAGTTGAAATTACAGAGGCAGGCCAAATGAAAAAAATGTCACATGAAATGCTACAGCCAGATTTAATATGTGAAAACTCAGAAAGTGCTCCATTAGTCGCAGTACACTATGAAAGTGGAATAACAAAAAAGGCAAAGTACAATGAAAGATATTTAGAAATAGATTTTATTGAGACAGAGGAGGGGAAAGTAATGAGTGTAATTTGTGCATGAGTCCTAAAGAGTTTGATGGTTCCAGTTAAATTGTGCTGTCATTTTGAGGTTACTCATCCATACTAAAGAGAGATTTGTTTCAATAGGTAGGTCACTGAATTACCCGCTTCTCAAACTTCATGAAAAATCACGCAAAAACAATTAATGAAAATACCTTAAAAGCTTCCTTTCTGGTAATCTATTGAGTGGCAAAGATATTCAAAACTCATACCGTGGGAAACTCTCATAAAATCATGTGTTTTGATTTTTTTTTCTGTATGCTAGACGGAAAAGCCGTAAAATTTGTATCTTCTGTAACGATATCAAACAGTACTGTCAAGAGACACGTTCTTGACATAGTGAGAGAATCTCTGGTATCTCTAGTAGTGATTTTATTGGCTTTTTGTCCGATATGAATACTCAGAACATTTCACTGAGGTCCTCTTATTCTTCAGACCACTACTTGCCATATGAAAGGTGCTGAAAAAATTCTGTTTATTAGATGATTTTTTTAAAGATCAATGAAATTTCATGGGCTAGTTGTCTCATTGTGTGCACAGATGGTGCAAAACCTATGAAGGGTCCAACGATTGGAGTGATCACAAAAATAAAACATGAAGAACTGCAACAGTAGTCGTGCAGTCTCTACAGACATGCTTTGGTTACGAAACAAATGCCTGCTTCCTTTAGAAATATTTTATCACATTTCATCGAAATTGTTAGTTACATAAAATCACAATTGTTGAAGACTTCTATCTCTGCTGTGGGAATTCATGAATTACGTTCAGAAGTCCTAGCTTTTTTCTTAGACTACAGTACCAAGTTAGCAGGCCTTATGAGTGATGAACAGTGGCAGTTTATACTTACTTATTTGGCAAATATTTGCTTTAAAGTGAACAAAATGATTATTTTACTACAATGGAAAAGTATAACAATAATCACTGCCAATGACAAAAGTTCAAGCGTTCAAGAAGAAAATCAGTTTTTGGATTGAGAGTGATGAGGAGGGGAAAGTAGAGTGTTTTCCCCATCTCAATGGTTTTTTGAAAGATGAGACATTGGATTTTGGGAACAATTTGTTTCATTAAATCCTTGAATGTCTTTGAAGCTTGATGTCATTGTCAGAGCAATTAATTCCCAACAGCTGAAGATAAAAAAGCACATATGGGTGGTCAATCCATTCACTGTATCCATAAAGCTGAACATTCTGTCATCAAATGAATAGGAATAGGACAGAAATTGCCAGAGACTCCACCTTGAAATCTATTTTCGATAGTGTCAGTTTACTCACCCTTTTGGATCCATTTGGAACACAAAAAATTCTAACCCTTTGTTGCAAAAACAAAATTTATGCTACTTCCATTTTCTCAAAGCCCATGTGCAAACCTGGATTCTTGATGTAAGTTGCCAACAACACTAAGATATCGAAGCTGTATAGATGATGAATGAAACATCCATTTCCAGTATCAAGTATTGAACCCAACTTATCAAAATTATGTCAGCAGAAGCAGCCTCACTCGTTTCATTAAGATTCCATTGTAATTCCTACAGACTCGTCTCTAGCAAACAAGAATGTATAGGCATAGGCAGGATATGATTTTGGGAGGGGTTTTCAATGTATGGACATTATTAAAATGTGTTCTCTTAATCGAATTTAAAGTGGCTCCAATACTGTATACATTATATTTCATTCCAGAGGACTGTATACTAGAGTTTCATCATGGTATGAAACAAAATTAGTAAACTTCTTAAGAATCATTGTACGTATTCCCCTAGATAGAACAATGCAAATCAAATCATAAAGTTAGGTAAACACAGATTGAAACACAGATGGCAATGAGAAAGGCATTGCATGAAGCTCTCAATAAAACCTGAAGTGTTATCAGAGAAACATTCTCTAATTCAAATCTTTGGAGTACCTGAAAACTGTCAATTACAAAACAGAAGTTTACTCTTTGACTAGACAGGACCTTAATTTCTTTACATGAGAACATCGAGAAATGTTATTGACTGACATTGTAATTACTAACAGTGCTGTTGAAAAACTTCTAAAATCCCTAAAGGGAAATGAAGCTTCAGGGTCCAACAGGATCATTGACAGTTTCTACATAGAATCTCCGCCAGATTTAGTGCCCTCTTTACCATAATTTACTGTGGGTATCTTGAGCAAGGAATTGTTCCCAGAGATTTGTAAACAGGCAAATCACACACATCTCTAAGGAGCAGACAAATTAAAAGAAGATATCTGAAAAATAAACTTATAAACTACTCATTATTTCAGTTGTCATTGTTTTTGTAAGCTTTGGCAATATTTCGGGAGGGGTTTGAATCCCAGAAAAACCCTCTCTGGCTATGCCCATGCAGTTTGTTTTGTCAGTGAGCAGTGAACATTCCCATACTATAACTCTATAGGAATTTTGTTTGTGTTTACTATAATTTACTTAATAATAATTTATTGACTTCTGTTTTTTTATAGTTTTGTTCCGTAAATTAAAATGAAATCCAAATAATGCTTTTCTTTGTAATATATTCCCTCCTCTCAGTTAGAAATATGACCTGGATACAGTGCAATTAAAATTACTTGCTATACATTGTACACAAAGAGATCTCCAACAGTTGAGGTGTCCTTTCCAAGTTTTTGATGGCAAACTCTGCTATCGTCATCAGGAGTATTACTTACGTAGCTGCAAAGCTACATCTGGATCCTTTTGGAGGGCTGAAGGGCATGTGCGGAAGGCAAAACAGGCAGTTCATCTCAGCAAGATGGTCCTGCTGTAGTTATTTTCTTTTTGTACTTTTCTTCACCAATACACATTAAAGTCACAACACTAAGCTTAAGCTCTTTAGCAGTTCACGTGACTACTTTGGAAACTGGTAAGAGGAGTCCTCTGTTTTTTTGCCTGCCTCTCAAAGTATTAACACACATTGCACACAAGTTGTGGCGATTGCCCTTTAAAACATAATCCCTTGCTTTCCTGATGTGTTTATATCTCGAATCATGGGTCTGCCCCTTTTCTTCACATTTCACTGAAACCAAAGACAAAACACATGCACGACTTTAGTTCGAAATATACACATGTTTCATACATGGCACTAGCCAATCAAAGTGTACTGACCATCTGATGTGACACCTTGTCAGCAGCAGAGATTTAGGCTATGAATTTGATCACTCTGATTGGAGGAAGGCAGCTCTGATGTGTGAACTATCAATTAACAAGTAAATTTTATTTGGCTATAGAGTGTTGAACAATCAGAGTAATTCCATCAGCAAAGTTTCTGAATATATTAGGAATTCAGACAAATTGGAACATCATTGATTTCAAGTTGTTTCCATTTGTCTCTAAACCATGAACTCTTGAATCATTATGGATTAGTGAAAACGTGGCACTTGCATTGATATGTTTTCAATTTCCATCTACATCTACATCTACAACCATACTCTGCAAGCCACCCAACGGTGTGTGGCGGAGGGTACCTTGAGTACCACTATCGATTTTCCCTCCTATTCCAGTCGCATATTGTTCGCGGAAAGGAGGATTGTCGGTGTGCCTCTGTGTGTGCTCTAATCTCTCTGATTTTATCCTCACGATATCTTTGCGAGATATACGTAGGAGGGAGCAATATACTGCTAGACTCCTCAGTAAAGGTAAGTTCTTGAAACTTCGACAAAAGCGCTTACCGAGCAACAGAGCGTCTCTCCTTCAGAGTCTTCCACTGGAGTTTAGCGATCATCTCCGTAATGCTTTCACGATTACCAAATGATCCTGTAACAAAGGGCACTGCTGTCCGTTGGATCTTCTCCACTTCCTCTGTCAATCCCACCTGGTACGGATCCCACACTGGTGAGCAGTATTCAAGCTGTGGGCGAACAAGTGTACTGTAACCTACTTCCTTTGTTTTCAGACTGCATTTCCTTAGAATTCTCCCAATGAATCTAAGTCTGGCATCTGCTTTACCGACGATTGATTTTATATGGTCGTTCCATTTTAAATCACTCCTAATGACTATTCCCAGATAATTTATGGAAATAACTGCTTCCAGTTGCTGACTTGCTATAGTGTAGCTAAATGATAAAGGATCTTTCGTTCTGTGTATTCGCAGCACAATACTTTTTTCTACATTGAGCTTTAATTGCCATTCCCTTCACCATGCGTCAATTCGATGCAGGTCCTCCAGCATCTCAATACAATTTTCCATTGTTACAACCTCTCTATATACTACCGCATCATCTGCAAAAACCATGGTGGTTTTGCTGAATTTCAACAGTTAATATGCACTTGACTGGGAAGGGTCCAAGATGGACTTTCCCATGAAGAAAGGGTCCATCATCAGAAACGATTGGGAAGTCCTGGCATAGATGAAGCAGTTAGAGCGAACAGGCTGAGATGGTGGGGTCATGTCACAAGTCAAGTGCATGGAAGAAGCAAGGTTACCTAAGAGACTCATGGGTTCAGCAGTTAGAGGATAAGACGAGTCGAGGTAGACCAAGGAGAAAGTATTTGGATTCATTCAAGAGTGACTTCGAAGTAACAGGCCTAACATTAGATGAGGCATCAATGTTAGGATTGAATAGGGGATCATGGAGGAATTTTATTAGGAGGCTGATGCTCCACACTGAATACTGAAAGGCATCAACATCATCATCAATTCACATAGGTATCATTAAGTGTTCACTACAAGACAAGACTTTTCTGGGGTACTATATTTAGTTTGTAGGTCATGAATGAAATTCAGAGAAGCACTTTATGTAAGTCATCACCTACATTCAACTCAAATGACATTGGCAACATATAACAGGAGACTAGTCTTAGGCACCAATGTTGCATGTTTTTTATTGAAATGGCAATATGGGTGACGTCACTTGGCGGGTATATCTTGATGTAAATAATATGTTTGGATCTAATGTGAATATTGTATGCAAACCGTGTGTGTGTGTGTGTGTGTGTGAGAGAGAGAGAGAGAGAGAGAGAGAGAGAGAGAGAGAGAGAATATCTGGTATTTGTAGCATGATGTGGTATTAATACAAGGAAAAATATTTCATATTCAAAACAAACATACAGAACACAATTAGTACACCTGAAGATTGGCAATAATTGCTCAAAACTGGTTGTAAATAAAAACCATAACTTTGCAACTGTTTTGTCTTATTTAACCCAATAAAATAAATTAATGGGAAAAAATGCATGATTCACATCTGTGAAACACCACGAACTGCATGTAGTAGTTATGGAAATTAGCATGTTCTAAGAGACAAGCAGCGTGGCAACCAGGCAGTTGCAGACAAAACCTTTTCATGCATGAGGAATGGCACCTTACCACAGTGTGTCCCCATTGAGCTGTGAAATTCAGTTGTGAATTTTTGTCAGCACACACAGACAAACTTTGGTGCTTGGCTGTAAAACATTGGACTGACATTTTGGAGACTGAGGCGCTCCAGTCACGGTCTGCACGGCCACTATGGTCGAGGGTTCGAATCCCCCTCTCGGGCATGGATATTTGTGCCTTCCTAATTCGTAAGTAGTTCATAAATAGTTTGTAAGTTTAGGGACTGATGACCCCGTAGTTAAGTCCCATAAGCTGTACAAACATTTGAATTTGACATTTTGGCCAAGAATGACTTGGGGCACATGTGATGTAGTAACTTCCATTCATAGATAAATACATGAGTTAATTTTGCAAAACTTCCACACATGGCAGCAGAACACAGCTTGTTATCTTTTGGCAACTAGCAACATCTGCATATATAACACATCATATGTTTGGTGCAAATAAATGTGGACAATTCCATGTCATTAGAAGAGCTACTAATCATAGACCATGAGTTTGACGACACCGATAGAGATCCAGATTACTAAGAGACAGAAAATGAAAGCAATGAAGAAATTAAGGTAAGAAATTCAGAATGAAACTTTCACTCTTCAGCGGAATGTGCGCTGATATGAAACTTCCTGGCAGATTAAAATTGTGTGCCAGAACCTGGACTTGAATCTGGGACCTATGACTTTCGCGGGCAAGCACTCTACCAATTGAGCTATCCCGACAGGACTCATGATGCAGCCTCACAACTTTACTTCCACCAGTACCTCACCACCTACTTTCCAAACTTCACAGAATTTCTGCTGTGAAACTTGCAAGACTAGCACTCCTGGAAGAAAGGATATGGTGGAGACATGACTTTGCCACAGCCTAAGGGATGTTTCCAGAATGAAACTTTCACTCTACAGCAGAGTGTGCACTGATATGAAACTTCCTGGCAGATTAAAATTCCAGGAGTGCTAGTCTTCAAGGTTCGCAGGAGAACTTCTGTGAAGTTTCGAAAGTAGGAGGCAAGGTACTGACAGAATTGGAGTTTTGTGGGGGAGCCGTGAGTCATGTCAGGAAAGCTCAATGATAGAGTGCTTGCCTGCACAAAGCAAAGGTCCCAGGGTAGACTCCCGGTGCCGGCACACAATTTTAATCTGCCAGGAAGTTTCATATCGGCGAACACTCCGCTGCAGAGTGAAAGTTTCATTCTGGAAACTTCCCTTAGGCTGTGGCTAAGCCAAGTCTCCACCATAACCTTTCTTCCAGGCTGGGGCTGTTTGTCACCAATTTCTGTCAGACAAATTATCCAAGCTACTGAAGAATGTTATCTTGACACAGAGCCACTGTATGTGGCATATTCTCAGTGAAGCACCACCCAATTCTTTATGCATCACATCATAGTACTATAAAAATAGTACTATTATCAAAAATATCTTACTGGCAATGGCTTGGATGAGGAGATCTGGTAGCACAGCTTTTACTTCATCTTGCCTTAAGCTCTTATAGATTTCTAGCTTTGGGACATTCCCATCCATAAGTTTTATTCCTTACTCATCACCTGTGGCCAAATCTGAGAGCTCTCACATAGATCCACATAAGTTTGTGATTCTATGAGTAGGTGGCCAGAAGGAAGTGCAAGTATGAATAATTGCAGTAAGCCATTCCCACTGTGTCAACAGTCGGCTATAAAAAGCCTTAATGGGCTGTAACTCAAATATTTGTTTCAAGATGTACAATGATGAGCCAAAAATATTATGACTGCTGTGTATGGTGACAAAGAATGCCATCTGGTGCACTGGTAGACACAAGTCAGAAAAAAAACAGCACATAAGTGGAGTACAGTTGAAGGGAAAGCATTCTAAGAACAATAAACTCTGAAAATGGAAAAATTCATTGATTTAGATAACTATCACTTGGCAAACTGTTATGGCCAACATCATTGCAAATGTACTGGACAGAACAAATAGAAGAGTCCTAGACACTTGAATACTATTGGATATTCCTGTGTACATGTTATAACCTTATCCTGTCATGACAGTGTTGTATGTGTGCGTCTTTATTATGTGCCTGTTGCAGCTCGTTGTACGTTTTTGCAGTGATTTGTAAACTGTCCTAGTTATCTTTCAGAATTTCTGTCATGTTAAAGTGGTATTGATAAATTGAAGTGACATAAGCAGATGGAGTCAATGAAAATGCTCTGAAACAAAATAAGCGAAGTAACTTCAGAATTGTTGTATTGATGTATAAAACATATTTTAAACTTATATGTTGTATTATTTGTTATGTCCCAGGATAAATGATAAATATCTCTGGAACTATTAATACAGCAATTTAAATGGTAATTTCTGTAAACACATTCAGAAATTTTTGGAGATACTGTATGCCATTACAGTAATTTGAACAAATTCAAATAAATTAAATTTAATGTGAATGAGTAGGAGCACACAAACAACACATCCAATTCATTACCAAGTAGAAACAGATACACAACTTACACTTCAAATATAATAAAAAGAAGTCCAACCTCTTGATAAGGTTTCCATCTCTATTCATGATTTTATATGTAATGTCCCTTAGGAAATGACATACTGTTGTTCACACTCTGAGTTAGTGATTTATATGCTCTTTTTCACTTTTCATCTACACTAATTTAAGTGGGTAAGGTGCAGTGATCATACAGACCAATAATAAATGACAGATCAATCTGTTAGGGTGTGTAAGAAAACTGATATGATGTGGATTTGGGTAAAGGAACCTTTTCCAATACCTGTAGCAGTAATAATACATTCTGCAGACACCAATTGAAAGTAAATCAGGTGTTATTTACTAATTGAGCCATACACTCACAGAAAAGTGATACTGAAATTATATCCCATAAATGACATGTAACTATTAAATTATTTTCAAACGTATGTTAGAAGTGTTGTTTGTACCATCATGTTTGAACTTGGCCTATTCACTCAAGTTGTAATCTTTGCCATAAGTATATGACAATGAATGTAACAGTGACGTGTGTTTAATTTGGTTTGAGTGTATTATGTTCTACTAATTGAAGGTAGATTCTAGTGCAGTAAGATGTCAGTTATTTAATTTTAATGTGATTGACATTGTAGTTACTTTAATTTTTCTTTATGAGTGATCTTTTAATTTAAAGTGGATTCCTAATGTCAAACTAACATAAATAATTGTTATATAAAATAATTCCCAACTAAATATTCTATAATATTATATAAAACGTTTCATCAGATACATGCAGCTTGTTTTCACAGTCACATAAAAGGGGAATGATCTGTGGCCCTTCCTCTCTTTCTAAATAAACATACGCAGAATTAACTATACTGGGGATTTTGCTAATATCACAATAAAGCCAGTAAAGTCTCAGCACTCAGCTATTAGAACAACACGTACATTCATGATCAGGAAGAGCATTTTTAATAATAATTTAAAAAGTATAAAAATATTGTGTCATCAAAATTTTGAAACAATTTCAGCTACTACACATACAGTAAAGGAGAAAAAAAGGTCAAGTATAAGTGAGCATTTACATAGGTTTCTGCAGTCATAACATAACATTATCTTGTAAATGCTGTTTATTTGTTGTTTCTTTTCAGTTCTACCAACTAAGTTTATGTACACATCACAATATTACACATATTGGTTTTAAATTTACATTTGTGGCTCAGTCGATAAAGTGTAGGTATGAAGTTTTGCATGTTCATCAAACTCATGTTTTCGTTTGTTTTCTAGACCCATTTGTTGCTTCTGTAATACATACTGACATTCCCAGTACAAAATGTACATGTGTTTTTTCTCGGTTTAATGGAATCTATATCCCATATTTTCTTTGTTGTAAGTTTATTTCTTAAGAAGAACCCAGGTACAAATTGCTGGCTAAATAAACTTTTTGGTGAAAAATAATTATTTTCTCTGTGATGTTTCTTTGAGACACACCTTGTCATTAGATATGTTGCAGACACTTGCTACTTTCATTTCTTACTTCCTTAAATGTAATATATAAACAATTAATTGGTAATTACAAAAATGATTGACTGGTTGCTGTACCAACTCATTATTATTTTGTTTCCTGCAGTCACATAGTTTCTTGTACCATTCATTGTGTATGGTTTTAGATTATTCATATCATTACTTTGCCATACATGATATTTTTGTCACTAAGGTTTTTTTTTTTTTGAATGTGTGTGAGTTTAGTGTCATTGTTTGTATCTGGTCCTTTAAGCTTTCATGTATATTAAAAATTGGCACCATTATTGTACTGGAAATTTTACCTGTCCTCTGCGTTAAGCAAAGACGGTCATCGAGTACTTTGTTTTCTGCCATACAATGCTGCATTCCAAGAGCATCATCTGACTTCTGCCCAGCAAAAATTTTGAAACTTTAAACCAAGCAGCACATATTTACAATTTTAGGTGAAATCAGTAGGAAGCCCTACTTTGATGGTAGCAGTACTGAATTATTCCTCCCTGCTATTTTTATTACTGTGGCGTATGTCTTCGCTGGGTGAATCCTTAATTGTATTTTATAGTTACAAACACACTTAAGCTATTGGTTTACCTTAGAGAAACTGCAATGTATCCTTTAATTACTGTAAATTTTGATGATATAGGTTTCCAATGTCATAAAAACCTTTCTTCCATTTAGAGGAAATTGGAATTTGCCCAGAATAACATGTTTGTGCTAGATTTTTTTTCCAGAAGAAACAAAGTAGAAAATGAACCTAGAAACAACAAAATAGATCTATAAAAGAATGATTCCCTTTTATCAGGCATAAATAAAATTTTACAGGACATGATGGTTCTGTACCACTTGATAATATCACACATCAATTGATATGTATCAAGAACAACAAAAATAAAAACAAAGCTACAGAGGGACAGACTCATCAGGTAGAATGTAAGAAATATAAATTATGGCATTTAATTTATAAATAGGGAATTACATCAGATTAAATGAAGCAATAAGAGCTGCAAATGAGAAAATGAATGGTATACATGGACAGATAGCAGTGGAAAATGATTTTACGAAGACACATGAAATTTGTTGCATTGACTGAAAGGAAAATATTTAAAAAGTCACAGCTTGATAATGTTGTAATTAAAAAAATGAGTTTGAGAGCAAACCTTACTAGGAACATGATGGAACTTTAGTTCATTAAATGTAATCACTCATTAAAAATCTTCAAGTGAATGTCGTGGGATAAAATTAAATTTTGGTAAATGCAGTATTGAAACAATGAAAACAAAAAGTTTGTGATGAAGACCAATCTGAAAGAGATGGCTTGTTCGCAAATGAATGGTTCCAAAGGAACGGTTCACGAACTTGAACTGAAGGACCGAGGAACTACTTAGAAGCTCCTAGTCGGTTCCATACGACGGTCCTGGTCCTGGACTTGAATGTTAATGGTGACTTTTAGTTTCTGGAACTGGCAGTCCCGGTCCAGACCTGTAGCAGCAACTTCCAGTTGTGACTTCGGTGTAGCCTTTACGTTCCTGTTCCAGTTCCAGGCAGGTCATGCTGCTGTTCTGTTCTCATCACCCTCCGTTACAGCTCACTGCTCATTATCGAGCTGTCATCCATTTTGTTCATTGTGCTCGCCCATTCCCAACGTGTTCTGTTTAACATCCATCACTAGTAATTTACATTGTCAGTGTGCATAAAAATTGAATTCTGAGTATTACATACATTTTACAGGCACCATAAAGTCAAATCTGTTTATTTCTTTGTAATTTTTATCAGTGACAGAAGAGTTTTTTGTTGTAATTTGTACATTTTAAATTTCATCTGCTTAATTTAATATTTAGTGTAACATAACTTCTAATAATTTCCCTAAAATGTATTGTAATAGTTGTGAAATAAATAGATTCCCCCTTCCTCCCTAGCTGATACATGAAATGTGTCTTCTTGGTGCTACCTACTTTTTTCTTTTCTTTTGGAAAAAAAATGAAAATAAATAAACAAATAGTTGAGCATGATATAGACATAATCAGGAAAAGGTATTTTGACATTGAAAGGTGTATACTGCAATAATAATGTATTTACTTTTTATCTGTGAAATTATTGTTCAGCTTTTATAAACAAACTACTTAGTTTCTAATTAGCTCTTTTGATTATCCTTTATCGGAAAAAATTGGATAAAAAAGGAACGTCAATCAGTAGACATGAATGGTTTGTAAAAAAGTACGATCATCATTGTACAAGTTTCCAAAAATGAATTAGCTTGCCCGTCTCTGATCTGAAACTTATGTTGAGGAGACATCATACTTAAACTGTTAAGACTGCAGGTGGTGCAGTAGCTAATAAAAGAGAGTAGGTCATACAAGGTTTCCAAGACTTGTTTAAATATATGAGTAGTTAGAAATTTTACACTTTACGTGTAGTGCAAAAGAGACAAAATGTTCATTAGAAAGATGAAAATGAGGTCTTACCATTGTCATATTTTGAAGTGCTTTTGGATTTCGCATGTTTAAAATTACTGCAAGGAGGGGGAAAAAAACATGAAAGTTGAACATGTAAATGTTATTATAATGAAAAGTAAATGGTGGAAAATGAGACATAATGCCAAATGTATTGATGGCAGTTATTTGAAGTGTTCCAAGAGACAACCTACTGGGAGATTAGTGGACAACATTCAGAAACTTACTACAGCAATGTATATAGGCATCTGAAGACTATCAAGTGCAGGAAAGTCTCAAGGAGGCCCTTTTTCAACAGAAAATGGAATAGTGATGATCATTACATGTTATTTATTCCTAGTGGCATCTCTCTGAATATGTAATAAACTATTGCAGATAAATAGTTGTTGATAGCATTTAAAACTTCAACTATAAATTAATCTCAATGTTAAGTGAATAATTTGACAAATTAATTTGAATATAATACCATTCTAGTCTTGTTTCATATTCATGTTTTTAACGCAGTACCAAAATTAAATTCCGTAGATATGATGTAGTTTTCTGTTAATATTATCCCAGTTTTTTGTTCCTTTACTGTACTGTAGCACAGTTCTTGTTTTTGATTCTCCTTATAGTTTGTGGCAAAAACAATTTGACATCAGTAGTTGCTAATTCCACATCAAGATTTCCAATTTGTACATAAAAGCTGCAAATTAAACTCATCCTGTAATAAATATTGTAGTTATTTATATAGATGCAGTAAATATCGGCTGAATGAAAGTGACACCGTAATTAAGGAACAGAAAAGTGTTGAGATTATACACAATACTTTTAGTGTCTCATTTTTTCTTTCTTCTTTCCCTGTACAGAACAAATGAAAATTTGTTTTGTATCGCCTCTTTTGAACTGAACATTACAAAATTCCACATTAAATTAAAGATAGAATTTTAAGAAAGTCTAAAGAAATGTCATATGTAAAAGATTACAGCACTTTCAATCGGCCATTAACAAAACTAAGCAGCATTTGTATTTGTACCTTCTACATTCTTTTCTATGTTGATAGGCCTATTCATAAATTTTTCTTAAGCTATAATCATCATTGGCTCTCTGTTGTCTCTGGAAGTATGGAAGTATTTCCATCTAAAGCAGAAATTCAGTTACTAATTCACACCATTCATGGTGTTAGAGGTACATACTAAATATTAATAACTGCTACAAAACAATGCACCACAGATTCATTCACATTGTTTCACAACTGAGTTGTGTCTGTCTTTCACTGTTGGCATTCCTTTAGATGGGGATACTGATGGAGGATGCTCGTCACATAAAGATGGATGTGATGGCAGCACAGGTACGGCGCATGCTGTGCCTCAGATGAAAATAAACAAAAAACTTAAATGTTTGGTTATTGTTTGTTTGAATGTATACATTCTGTTCATATTTTTCAGTGCAAATGCTATTGCTTCTTCCATTAAAAAGTCTTCATTTAATTTTTTGATCATTAGGGTTTTATGAGAGCCATTTATTTGTCACTCACAAGCTTTTTTATGTCTTGGGTTGCATTATGGTACAGAATGAGGTACATAATTATTGGAATGAAAATTAACTCAATTTCTTTGAGAGATTTAGAATTAATGCTTCTTTCTATAGTTTAATAAGACTACTTTTTGACTTTATATGTTAGGTCAGCCACTTTCACAAATGCAATTTTTATTTTGGAACATATTCATAAATGAATAATGCATTCATTGCAGAGCATTAACCATTTTACTGCAGCATGTGACATGTCAGACTTTGTAGCTTTTTTTTTAACACTGAGTAGAAACAATACTTATTTTCTAGCTATTCATCGAAATGATAGAAAAATAATTGAATTTCACTGCATATGATCTACTAACGGTGATGTTTGTGGTCTTTTTTGTGAATGTATTTGTGTTATTATTTTAAAATATTATTATGAATAATTGTTCTTATAATATCTGCACACGTGAGTCATTTATTGAAAATAAATTGCTAGTAAACACTATGTAGTATGATGTAGATAAGATGCACAATACCGGTAAATATCTTTTTAAGATCTTGGAATAAAGTTCAGTTGAGCTGTAACACAGTCTGGTGGGCTGTAAACTAGTGGGAAAAAGATGTATCAGAGCCAGGGTTTCCACCACAGTACAAGAATACTTCAGATGTTTGCAAACCTGTTGGACCAAACTGCTAGTCACTAGTCCCTACACTTACAAACTACGTAAACTAACCTAAGGACAACACACACACCCATGTCCCTGGGAGAACTTGAACCTCTCACAGCAAGGAACCACACATTCCGTAGCAAGGTGCCTTAGAGTGCTCGACCACTCCATTATGGCTCCTTTTTATTTATTTATTACAAATTTATTTCAAAATTTAACCATTTTCACATAAATTCTAATTTCTTTGATATTATTTGTGTACTGTATTTCTAAAATTTTCAAATTATTTTCTGATATTATATTTAAATTGATGATCAAAACTAGACTGGGAAGAAGTCTAGAAATAATGCATTACAGTATTTTGATCATACTTAGCAGCTGTATAATTTGTTTTTAAAAAACAGGAACCAGTTGCACAGTTGAAATGTTTTGACTGGTCCTGGGCACATATTGTCCTCCTTAAAAAGTATAAAAGTGACCATATATACTTCTGTAGATGGACATTACATGCCTGAAACTTGTCCAAATAAAACATTTCAACTGTGCATTGGGTTGCTGTTTTTTAATGATAATAATAATAATAATAATAATAATAATAATAATGTGGTAAATGTGGTGAAATAAACAAAACATTAAGGAAAGCCCATCGTCATCAGCATAAATTTATACAAGAAGAGACAAAATGAAAATATCTTTATGCTATTTTTTATTAAAAGAACTAATTCATTGAATTTATAAAAGTGTTATCCCCCAAGAATTAAATTTCACAGGAAGTTCACAAAATTTAGTGTATCTCAAGTGAATGGTGGTATCTTTTTGTATTAATCTAAATTACTTTGTTAGTTGTAAGCAAATTTAATTAGTACCAGGAGCTGTCAATTGAAAATGAGACAGATGCAAAAAGCAAGAAATTTATTATTCCAAAATTAATCAACATAAACTCATTTTTCACACTCTGGTTGTGAGACAAGATGATCATTGCCTTCATGCAAAAATGTTTGTACTTGCCTGTATAGAACTATGATGGTAACAAGTTGTGTAGCTTTTTGTCAGAAGCAAATTGGCAGCCACAAATGTATTTCTTCAAGGCTCCAAAAATATGGAACTTGTGTGGTAAGAAACTTGGAACAGTGTGGTGCAGGTGTAAGATCTTCCCAGAAAAACATTTCCACCATAGTCATAACAAATTTGGCCACATGCCAAAGGACATTATTCTGTAACATGAGGAGGCCCTTTTAACTACACTGTAGAAGTTTCACGGAAACGTCTTACACACCCACCTTACATTCCCTATCTCTCTCTGTATAATTTATATATGTTTTGAGCCCTGTAGTTGTGGTCACTGATTGACTTCAGATGAAAAGGTCCTCACTTTGCTACAATCATTGTTCCATAGGCAACTGCTAATATTTTGCCAGGATAGATTGTAAAATGATACACTGAGCAGCAGACAGGCACAACAAAAAGGGAAGGATGAAGGGAGAAGGATGTAGAGCATAGTTGACTGTAGGGACTAGATAGCAAGATAATGTTGTAAGATGCAACTTGGGTGGCTGTGATGAGAGGTAGCGAGTGAAGAAAGGTATAAGGCGCAGAACAGGACAGAAATAGGAAGAGGGAATAGATTGGCAAACAACAACATTAAAGGAATATGAATTTGGAAGAAGGTGACAGGATAGCAAGGGCAAAATTGTTCACTTTTGTGAATAGCAACAGTAGTTTACCCTAGGTTTAGATCAAGATAATTTAAGCAAAGGAGGATGTGTTCTAAGGGTAACTCCTATGTACACAGTTCAGAAAAGTCAGAAGGGAGAATCCAGATGGGATGAGTTTGAAGCATTAATTGAAATCAATCATGCCATGTGCAACTGAATGTTGTCACATAACAAGGCCCCCCTTTACTTTAGGCCACAGTTTGGCAATGGCAGTTCATACTGGTGGATAGCTGGTTGGTAGTCATATTACAACAAAAAAGCTGTGTGACAGCACTGACTGGGTAGATTGGACAAGTCTTGCACCTGGTCTTCTATAAGGATATGATCCCTGTGTAATAGGGTAGGGATTGGTAGTGGGAGTGACATTGGGATGAAATAAGATGTTGTGGAGGTTGCTTGGGTGATGGAACACCATTTTAGACGAGATGGGAAGGAACCTGGATAGTGTACCCTCATTTCACGGCACGATGCTAGGTAAGTTAACCCCCTGACAAAGGATGTGTTTCAGTTGCTTTAGTGCAGTCTTCTTTTGGATGATAAGGCTGCTGAGCCTTTGTAGCTGGTTGTTGGGAATACTGGAGGATAGGATTGTGGTTAGGGAAATCTTTTTGCTGACTAGGCCCTAGGCCCTAGGAAACTGCCTGTTGTGAAGGTTGTAATGAGATTTTCAACGTATTTGTCAAGGAAGTTCTTGCCACTGCAGATACACCACCCACAGATGGCCATGCTGTTTTGGAGGTTTTTTGGTGTATAAGACAGGGCAGCCGTCAAAGTGCAGGTACTGTTGGTGAGTTTGATGTGGATGATGATCACTTGGCATTTATGACTGTTAGACCCCCACTTGGGCAGCCTGCATTGTACAGATCTTTTTAGCTGATGCCACCTCGGCAACTTATGTATCAATGATGATGATAATGATGACACAATACTCATTCCTCATCGGAGGAAGTCTCCAACCCGACCAGGAATCAAACCTGGGCCCCTGTGTGGCAATGCACCATGCTGTCCACTAGGTGCAGAGAAGTGGAATTAACAACCAGGAATTTGACATGTCTTGTTTAGGAGGATTGGATGACATGGAGAGAAGTCATTGAACTTGTGAAGTCAGTCACAGTGAGAGCACCTTAGCTTCCTCACCTGATGACAGCAGCCAGATGGACCACAAAAATATTGGATGTCAGTATGATTTGGCTGGAAACCCAAGTAGAATTTGATCAATTAATACGCTGGGAAATTCTACATAGCCATATGCATGCAACATCATTTGTTATGAATGCATTACTTTTATCTGACACCATTAACAGTATTGGTATTTTGCAAACTGTCAGCCTTCCACACCAAATTTTTTTTCTATATTGCCTGAGTGCTCAATGACGGTGTATTTCCATTGACAAGAACTCACTTTCCCATTATGCTGAAGGTCTCACAAAGGCCTTCATAGATTGGCAATATCTCCTTGACTATCTGCAAACATAGACTATGTGATCGAAAGTATCCTGACACACCCAAAAACATATATTTTTCATATTAGGTGCATTGAGCTCCAACCTACTGCCAGGTATAGTTGGCATCATGTAACAAGACGCTTCCGCGCATAGAGGGGGAGGGATAGGGGAATTATGGAAGGGAAGAGCTATGGCCGAGTGACAACAGTTGAGCCTGTGGGAGAGACATTGTGTAACTTGTGGCCAGCCACACACTTAAAGAGTGAATATTATCGGCTGCCAGTGTGGTGATAGAGGGGGGGTGCAGAGAATGGCTGAAAACTGGGCCGCCTCCGTTTGTGACACCAACTATAGCTCAATATCAGCGACTTCAGCAGTCATTAGACGTCATAAGAGAGCAGAATGGGGCCCTCCACAGAACTCATGGTCTTTAAATGTGGTCATGTGATTGGGTGTCACTTGTGTCAGAACTCTGTATGTGAGATTTCCACACCCCTAAATATCCATAGGTCCACTGTTTCTGATGTGATAGTGAAGTGGAAACGTGAAGGGACCCATATAGCACGAAAGTGTACAGGCCAACCTCATCTGTTGACTGATGGTTGAAGAGGGTTGTACAGTGTAATAGTCAGACATGTATCCAGACTATTACACAGGAATTCCAAACTGCATCAGGATCCACTCCAAGTACTACAACAGTTAAGTGGAAAGTGGAAAAACTTGGATTTCATGTTGAGCAGCTGCCCATAAGCCACACAACATACAGGTCCATGTCACACTATGCCTTGCTTGTTTAAGGAGTTTAAACATTGGGCAATTGAGTCTACATACACAATGTGGTGATCCGATGGCAGGGTTTGTGTATGGCGAATGCCTTGTGAATGTCATTTGTCAGCGTGTATAGTGCCAACAGTAAAATTGGAGGCAGTGGTGTTGGTTTGTCATGGAGGAGGCTTGACCACATGTTGTTTTGCATGACACTATCTCAGTAGTGGCCTACATTGATGTTTTAAGCTTCTTGCTTTCCAATGTTGAATAACATTTCAGGGATTGTGATTGCATCTTTCAACAAAATCAAGTGCGCGTTCATAATGCACAGCTTGTGGTAATGTGGTTACACAACAACATCAACATTCCTGTAATGAACTGGCCTGTACAGAGTCCTTACTTGAATCCTATACATCACCTTTGGGATGTCTTGGAAAGCCTACTTCATTCCAGGCCTCACCAACCTATGTCGATACCTCTCCACAGTGCAGCACTTCAAGAAGATTGGGCTGCCATTCCACAAGAAAGCTTCCAGCACCCAATTGAACATATGCCTGTGAGAGTGGAAACTGTCATCAAGGCTAAGGGTGGGCCAGCACCATATTGAATTCCAGCGTTACCAATGAAAGGTGCCATGAACTTGTTAGTCATTTCAAGCCAGGTGTTTGGAAAATTTTTGATCACATAGTGTATTCCATGTGCTATATCTCCACATACCCTCAGTCCTCTCTCTATCCCAAATAAACAGCCACAAAAGAGCAGCCCCCTCAATACCTGGTACCTCAGAGCTCTGATTGTATTTAAAGCCGGACTATGGCCTTTTAGCCAAAAACTGGGTAACTAAATAAAAGTTAACTTGTAGAACATACACAATATTGAGCTTTTAATTCAATATGATGATGATCTACTAAGAAATAATGGAAGAATCAGTGAAAATGTCCTAATTTGCCTTTGCCTTATACTCTGTGCTCAGTAAAAACAGGCTTTTTTTTTTTCAGTTCGTGTATACTACTACCTCGAAAAATAAGTTGTAGGTCACTCCAATATTCAAGGAAGGCAATAGGAGTGATCAGCAAAATTACAGCCCAATATCATCGACTTTGATTTGCAGCAGGATTTGAACATATACTTTGTTTGAACATTATGAACTACCTCTAAGAGAATGACCTGTTGACCAATAATCAACATCAGCACTGTATCTCAAAAGTTGTTTTCATATGGACTATAGTCTCAGTTGTGCAGTTGGATTTGTGATTTCCTGTCAGGAGGGATTCAATATGTCATAATGAAAGGACAGTCATCGAGTACAATATAAGTGATATGTCATTCCCGGGGAAGTGTTATAGGTCTTCTAGTTTTCCTTGTCTTTTAAATGCTTCAGACAATCTGAATGTTCACAGATGATGCTATCACTTATTGGTTAGTTAAGTCATCAGAAGATAAAAAGCTATTTAAATGTCTGCATGGTGCAAAAATTGGTGATTAACCCTACATTATGAAAAGTATGAAGTTATCCATTGAACACTAAAAGAAGTCCACTAAATTTCATTTTACATGATTTATCAGTCAAATCTCCAGCTGGTAATTCAACTAAATACCTAGGATTTATGGTAAGAACACTTAGAAAATACTTTCGGGAAGATGAACCAGAGGCTACATTTCATTGCCAGCACACTTATAAAACTGCAACAGTTCTACTAAAGAAACTGCCTATACTACTCTTACTGTCCTGTTTTAGAGTACTGATACACATTGTGGGATCCCCATCAGGTGGGACTGCTGGAAGACATTAAAAGAGTACAAAGAAGGGTAGCTTGTTTTGTATTATCGCTTTACAAGGAAGAGAGTGTTGTGGAAATAATGCACAAGTTGGGGTGGAAATCATTAAAAGAAAAGCACTATTTACTGCAGTGAGATCTATTTGTGAAATTTTGTTTCACTGATTTTCTCACACACAAGTTGGGGTGGAAATCATTAAAGGAAAAGCATTATCCATTGCAGCAGGATCTATTTGTGAAATTTCTTTCACTGAATTTCTCATCCAATGCAAAACATATATCGTTAGCATCCATCTACATAAGGAGACAGGGTCATCATAATAAAATATGAGAAATTGGATTGAAAACTGAAAGATTTAGGTGTTCCTTTTCCCCACACAATATTAAGGGATCTGAACAATAGAGAGATATTATGAAAGCAGTTTGATGTACCTTCTTCCAGGCACTTGCAGAGTAAATGTGGATAAACAAAATCCTGGGAATATCACTTCATCAAAATTGATGCAATTACCCAGATTCATTGTTCAGAAAACAGTGTGTAGATGTCCTCTGTATCCTTTTGAGAGTGATAATATCACAGTCATTTGTATGTGCCATGTCTGTAGTCAGATTAAAATTACAGTACTTGATAGTTGACATGATATATATTGAAGCTCCTTACCTCCAATCCATGTCATGCCTAACTATTCACCATTGCCAAACTGTCACAACAGGTCAAATCTCTTCCATTTATCTTGCCTGGGTTTCTTTCTTGGGATGTGTTAATAACAAATTTACCACTCTAATTTTGAATTTCATCACACTTGCACAAAAATACACAGCACTAACCAAGCACTACTGGATCTGGAACATTTTGCACAATACACACTCTAAAGTCGCTTATAACATTTATTATAATCACAGAGATCGGCTTACATTAGATGAGCTTCATACAATTTAGGTGAAAACAAACCTTTTCAAGGCTACAATGAACTATTGTAAGTGGGTGGCTGTAGCAGAAGGTCATAGGTTCAAATATCATCATCGACTTTTTTTTCTTTACTTGTAATCAAAATGACTTAGCTTGTTATTTTTAATCAATCAATTTGTTTAATTGAATATTTTGCTAATAAGTTGCTATTTTCATAATTGTATTGACTTTTTTATTTGCTCTTATTTTTCATCCTATAATAGGTTTCTCTTTTGCTGTGTGTCCTTATTAAAATAAAAATAAACTGTACCTCACGAGCTCTTTTAATTTAAAATCAGTAACTTCTTTATTTCAAGGACGATAATAATACAATACAGCACCAACAACTCTAATCTTACTACAATTCAATATTTCTTTAATCCAAATACAGATGCCCTCTTGTTCATTAACTCTACGATGATTACGAATTCGAACAACAAATGGCACAACAAGCAGCACGAATCATGGATTCATAACATGGCAGCTCGTGTAGGCACTAGATGCTCCAGTTTAACAATATTTTTGGGTAACTAATAACATTGAGAAGTTAGAAGAAACTGAATTTTTTTTTTTCATCTTGAGCACACTTTGAATGGAACAATCATTATTTTATTTCTGTCATAGATTGTTTACTGATATTTTCTTAAGTACATTGCACATGATGACATTGTGGTTAGGTTAGGACAGAATTTAAGTTGAGGACTCTGCCACTGTTTATCCAGACATCACTTAAAACCAAAAGGTGGTGTGGAATCTCACATTCCTGTAATATTTTGTGGTAGACACTGATCATTGCTCCACATTACAACAAATAGCACTGGTGAAGTGACCTGCCATATTTGTGTCACCTACAACTGAGTGGGGTATTGCCTTTGTGGCAATACAATAGTGCCATGTTACAAATGACCACTATCAAGTAATTTTAGTCAGACTATAATCCCCACAAAACTGTAAGCTGCACAACATAATTACTGCAGTAATTAACATTGTGTAGGTATATGGCTATAGGCTATCTAGAAACCTGTGTACCCCAGCAGTAGCCATTCAAATTTTCGCAGGGATGCCAGCCACATGGTTTCTTTGGTACTAGATGAAAAGAAGAAGCCCAATTGTTTTCTGATGGTGATACATGGTATCATTATGTCAAATTCTGTTTTGCAAAGCAAAGCAGGTCATAAGAAATTGTGGCATTTACATCCTCTTGAAGTGATGTGTTGTTGAGCTGTGAGGCAATGACAGAATTCCAGCAGGTGTCAGTGGAACGAACATGTTGACTGGTATACAACCTTCAATGAGATGACCTGGTAGTGTTTGTCATATGGTGGATGATGTCACAGAAGGGCAAGAAATCTTGTTCAACAATATCTTAGGTCATGTCTTCAACTGTACATCTCCACTCCAGTGACCTTTGTAAACTGATGTTCAGACAGAAATCCATAATCCAGTTTATATATATGCACTAATTATTTGCTGTTGCTAAGTCATAATTTGTATATGATCACAGTTGCCACAGCCGTCATAATGGGAACACACATATAACTTACCCACCCACTGGGAAATGCATATTTAGTAGTCCTGTTTGTTACCACTAAATGTTGTGATAGTTGCTCTAGGTTGTGCTGCTGCCAGAATTGTCAACCACTTGTGGGAGGCTGCCATTTGCATTTCTCACCCAGGAACTTAGCACACTGTACATATATACTCTCATGCCAAAATTGCAGTAATACAATGACTGGTTCCTGTTTGGTGACGGCAAGGATTGCTTTCGTTTGGTCTGTATGATGGCTTGTGATATTGTCCATCCCCTCGGTGGTGGGTGTTGTAATAAACAACTTCACAGTGGTGGCCTTAGATACTTTGTTGACACTTGTGTTACTGAGAGCATTAAAAATAGGTACTCCCATTTTTATTACATATTCATCTAGTACATAAATAAATATGAATGTTTTATTTGGAACACTTTTTTCGCTTTGTGATAGATGGAGCTGTAATAGTCACAAACATTTAAGACCGTAGTATCACGTAACATTTTGCCAGTGCGGACGGTATTTGCTTTGTGATACATTACTTATGTTAAAATGGACCATTTGCCAATTGCAGAAAAGTTTGATATGGTATTTATGTTTGGTTATTGTGATCAAATGCCCAACCTGCCTGTGCTGTGTATGTTCATCGTTATTCCAGAAGACATCATCCGAGTGTCTGGCCCCTCCGTCAGATAGTTACGTTATTTAAAAAGTTAGGAAGTGTCCCACCACAAGTGAAATGTCAACCACCACAAGTGAAATGTCAACCATGACCTGCAACAAATGATGTTGCCCAAGTAAGTGTTTTAGCTGCAATTGCGGCTAATCCTCAGTAGCAGACAATGATGAAGAATCAAAAATTTCAAAAACATTGGTGTTGAGAATTCTATATTTGCATAAATTTCACCCACACCATATTTCTATGCACCAGGATTTGCATGGTGAAGGCTTTGAACCTCGTGTTACGGGATGATAACAGATTTTTTTTTTCATGCGTTCTGTTTAGTGACGAAGCATCATTCACAAACGGAGGTAACGTAAACTGGCGTAAGATGCACTATTGGGCAACAGAAAATCCACTATGGCTGCGACAAGTGGAACATCAGCGGCCTTGATGGGTTAATGTATGGTGTGGTAGTATGGCAGGAAGGATAATTGGCCCCTATTTAAATGGTGGCAATCTAAATGGTGCAATATATGCTGATTTCTTACATAATGTTCTACCAATTTTACTACAAGATGTTTCACTGCATGACAGAATGGTGATGTACTTTCAACATGATGGATGTCCGACACTTGGCTTGCATGCAGTTGAAGCAGTCTTAAACTGAATATTTAATGACAGGTGAATTGGTCATTCACCGCATCTTACATCCGCAGATTTCTTTCTGTGGGGAAAATTGAAGGATATTTGTTATCATGATTCACTGACAATGCCTGAAAACATGCGTCAGCGCATTGTCAATCAATGTGAGAACATTACTGAAGGCGAACTACTCATTGAGAGGAATTTCATTATGCGTATTTCCAACTTTCATATTTATTTATCTACTAGATGAATATGTAATAAAAATGGGGGTACCTATTTTTAAAAAATGTGGTTGATATCTGTTTGACCTATGGCAGCACTATCTAGCAGGCCAACCATAGTGCCCTCTGTTTTCCCCCTTCATGCTAGAAAAATTTTGTTCTTTATAGATTTTTCATAAGATGAGGTTGCTACATACATCTTTTCCTCCTGTGCATAAGAGGAGTTCTCATGTTGAGCTTTGCATCTTTGTTTTACAGTTTCAATATTTCATTTGAGTTCTATTGGATTACTTGGAATAGCATAAACAACAACAAATTGATTTATTTAGAGCCGAGACATAGAAAATCTGCTTTCAAGTAGCAACTATTGGGATATTTTACATCATAACCAGTTGTATATGTTTCCGGGCTACATTTTAGTTTTTTCATGACAAAATTAGCAAACAAGATAAATAGTTCTGAAGTGAACAATTTATGAAATTGATTTCAATCATTGTTAGGTGTGGTGTACAATCGAAATTTCATCATTGATTTCATGTACACCCTGTCTGTGGGTGATACCTCAAGAATCATCAGAATTTATTTTCTGAAATTCATTATCTTCACAGAATTATTAAAGAAAGAAGAGCGAGAAATTAGTTGTTACTTCAAAGCTGTACTATAATTGATGTTTGAGTTTCACATTTTCATAACATGAGAGGTGTTCAAAGGAAAAAGTATGAAACAACATAGGGATAAAATTGAAGTTTTTATTCAAAAGTGATCACCAGATGCCTGAGGCCTGTTATTCCATTGTTTAACAAGCTGAAGGATTCCCCATTCCCAGAATTCCTGTGGCAGTGACAAGAGCCAGTCCTGTACTGTGTCCTTCAATTTGTCATCCGAGTTGAAGCAATTCCCTTTGAGATGTTTTTTTAGTGGACCAAACAGATGGAAGTTACAGGGCAACATGTTAGGGCTGTAGGGCAGATGTTCTAGCTGCTCCCACTTGAACTTGGCCTATACACTTTGTGTGACCATGGAGCAGAATCACTCTCCCCATGAGCAGCCCATGCCGTTTGCTCTTGATGGACTTGTGTAGGCAACGAAATGCTTGATGAATTCATTAGTATCGGACCTTGCACAACAACAAAAAGATGGTGAGCATCAGCTTGCCTGCTGAGTGCACAGCCTTGAATTTTTTTAGGGGGAGGTGACAATGCATGCTTAATGTCCCTAAATGTTGCACTAGATTATCCGAAAGCAGTATATTGAAATTTCAACCAGTTTTGTTGTTAAGACGTTTCCAATCTTTTCATTTGAACACCCCTCGTATTTATGTATCATATATAATGTTTTCTGCATAAATACAATTTTAGAAGGAAAAATTACATATCCCATATTGTGTTCGGATTACATTGATATTCAATTTTATTCAGATAGGTGCATCAGAAAAGCAAGTTTAACTTGTTATGTTTTATAAAGTTTGAATCACAATATCTACTGGCAGTTTCCTTTCTCTAAAATTACTTGAGAAATTCACAGATTGTAGGACATTGCATTCCATTTTTATTTCTGGTGTCTGTAAAGGAGACACCTCATTGTATAGCTGAATACTCAACAGTCACATAAAAATTTGCTAGGAATTCAGACAATGTTCTTCTGCAGAGAACTTTATAGATAAAATGTAAAAGTAGATAAAACACGCATGCACCGCCTCCTCCTCCTCCTCCTCCTCCTCCTGTCCCCCTCCCCCACTCCACACACACACACCTTACTTTTTATTTTTGTATCTTACTATTGAATAATCACTGTGACCTAGTGGTTATATTTCAGGAAGCTAAAGTACTGTGTCTGTGATTAAATGGATTATAACAATTTAATGATTACAGTTTGCAACTTGCCACTAAGATGATCACCAGGTTACAGACAGGAACATAAAACTGGTGTATGGTTGTATTTTGTGCTTGCCTGTCTACAGCGTGACGATCATATTTTGTGATGTGACTGTAAGTTTTAGTATGAACCACCACAAGATCGTCTTTGCTATGTCAGTTCAGATTTATGGAGTATAATTATTGATCGGATGCCCAGTAATACTTCCTCTTAAAACAGCTTCTTCTTGGACAGCTTCGGACAGTCGTCACAGAAGGTATCAGCTGGATAATGAAGAAGGAGACTTGTATCTACGTAATAATTATTTGCACCAATAAATGAAAACACTTAAAGTTTATTGTGCTGAATAGAAGATAAGGGTTTATTTGAACCCGACTAATACATTTCAAAATGACTAAACTGTTTTAACACGTCACTATGAAGTTCTGAAAGATACATTCATTCCAAGTCCATAGCTCAATATATACAACAATCAATAACAAGAGAGAGCATATGTCTCAATTTCATGGATCACCCAAAGAACTTCAGTATATTTTTTCTTTGTCACTAAGATTACACAGATATAAATCCTTATGGTTAGTATCACTAGGACTTGTGGTTTACCTGTTCAGACGTCCACCTGGACAAACAAAATATCTGGGGCAGTACTTATCCTTATAACTTCTAAATTACTCCAAAAAATAAATTGTTTGGTTATCTTATATCGTTCAGGAGGAATGTAGTGTAACTTGTTACACTACAATTTGTGGTGAGTTGCAATGTAATTCCAACCTGACTTTTCATTGTTAAATGGACTATACCCATTTAAGGTTAGATTAGAGTTTAAGAATCCACTAACAGTAAGCAGCATCAGAAACCAGTATTAATAAAGAGTGGGAAACTGAATCCTGCATGACAAAATGTGGGGAAACAGTGGTAAATAGATTGGGTGTGGTCAAAGTTGGATTGAAACTGATGTAGTTGTCAAAACCATACTTATTAGTCTTGAGGGATTTTCTGCGATCGTCATATGAATAAAATTCTTGAATATCTGTCTGCAGATCACTTATATTTTCTATAACATGACCAATTTCAGGACAGTTGCCCAGCTTCAGATCTGTTAACAAATGTTACAATTGATTGTTTACAATGTATAAAATCCAAAAAGTAAATTGGAAAATGTTTTATGAAAAATGTACCAATTCTATGAATTTACAGAGTAACCAATCGCATGATGAATAAGTGTTCGCAGTTGTTACTAAAACACAGTAGCCTCCTGAGGCTTTATACAATGTATTTCCATTCATTTGATTGGTGGATACATTTTCATTAAAATTACTCTCATTAAGTGACTATTGACTTAAATACAAAATCATTTCTGAAGTCAAGGTGTAAAGTAGCAATCAAAGTGTAAAATAGCAGATACAATTGGAATACATTATCTTTCAAACTACAAACTATAAGAGGACTTAGAAAGAATATAAATAAGATAACACTCGGCTCTGAATACATATTAAAAATATTGTAAGTAAATATTTACATAATTTGTAAAAGAATTTATAAGGTGTTTAAATATTAAGACATTTTAGAAAAATCTCTCAAAAAGCCTTTTTAAATATATTGTGGAAGTCATCTTTTTTCCCGTCTGCAGATGAAGCTTCAGTGTGTGAGGCAGCAATAGTGTCGCCGAGATTTCCTCCAATGTGTCCCATTCGCCACCGCCAGTGTGCTGAGGACCACTGTACCTTGTGTTTAGCAGGTTGTCCCACTCCAAGCCAGGCTGCAAAAAGTCTTTAAATAACTCAAAATAGTTTTTATGCATGAAATCTGTTTGCTCATTCAGAAGTTTGTCCGGGTCTTTTTCCTTGTGTGTGTATACTTCAAGCTTTTCAAGCACATTTAAGTGGAAACGTTTTGGTGCCCGGTGCAGCACTTCCATTTGGTTGCCTATAGTGCTAACCTGTTGTTTATTGACTTCAGCATGTGCTCCAAATGTTGTATGATTGGTGTTACTACAATGCTCTTTGTATTGGACTTCAAAGTTGAGCCCAGTTTGTATTATGTAATATTTATGACAGCTAGTGCATTTTATCTTATATACCCCAGAGTTTCTGTACTTTGTGTGTTTTTCATGGTTGGTCTATGCCTTAATCTTTGTGCCATTTGCCCATCATATTTGATTGTCACTTCTACATTTATTGGGATTACTTCACAATTCTCTCCAACACATGTCCTCTGTTTGTTGAAGTGACAAATTTCTTTTTATCTTTAATTTTGCTATTGCCAGTGTATTTGGTTTTGATTTTATTGAACATCCGCATGACATCTTGCGTCTTGTATCCATTGGCTGTGGCTACCTGTTTAATAGTGTCGAGTTCCTTTTGTAATTCTTCCACAGCAAGTGGTAGTCTGATGGCTCTGTTGCTCATTGCATAGAAGTATTTCCTTTTGTGATGTGCTGGGTGTCATCATGTCGCTCCTATAATGTTATGAGAGTATGTATCTTTTCTGTACATACCAAATGTGTGTCTCTCTCTGTCCTTTCTTATGGTCAAGTCAAGGAAATTGATTGTCCCATTCTGGTATTTTGTTCAATCTGAGTGAAAAAGCTAGATTAATCAGTATGAATCATAAAACACCAGAAATGAGGTCTCAGGTAAAGTTGCATAAAGATAATATACCTATGCGCATGATTTGCAATGGCAGGGAGGCAGTTAATGAACTACTGAATAAATTCTTATACCGAAAGTTGAAATCTGCTTACAAATTTCCACAAGTCTACAGAGTCATAGTGTGAGCTTTGCCAGTGAGGTGAAGGATGTAGCAATTTCAGAAGATGCCATACTAGCTTCTTTAGATATTGTGAACCTCTACAATAATGTATCAATTCCAGAAACATTATTAATCATCAGGAACAATCTGATAAAAAAAACATGTCAGTGACCGTGGGTGAAATCTTTTGAGCTTTTGGATCTGCTAGTATTCACATTGGCCTTCAACTGTTTTATCTTCAGTGACAAATTTTTTTATACAAGATGATGGTTTAGCCATGGGAAATTGCCTAACGGGTATTTTAGCTGAACTAAATTTTTTGCTTCTTATCCGGAAATCACAGAGAAACTAATTTATTACAGATGGTACGTTAATGACTCTATTTTACTGTTTAAAGGGCGGAAACAGAAAATTGTAGAACGGACAAAAAGTTTTATGATTGACACCCAAAGATGCAGTTTACCTTGGAACTGCATAATGGGGCAGTCAATTTCCTTGACTTGACCATGAGAAGGGACGAAGAGAGGCACACATTCGGTGTGTCCAGAAAAGAGACATACTGTGGTAACATTATAGGAGTGACATCACGGCACCCAGCACAGCACAAACGAGCAATATGCAACAAAGCCCTCAGACTGCTACTTTCTGAGGAAAAATTACAAAAGATAGCCACAGCCAATGGATACAAGACACAATATGTCAAGAGGATGTTCAATAAAATCAAAAACAAATAGACTGGCAATAACAAAATTGAAGATAAAAGGAAGTTTGTCACTTTAACATACAGAGGACGTATGCCGGAGAGAATTGCGAAATACTTTCCGACAAACATAGGGGCGGCATTCAAAAATGATGGGCAAATGTCACAAAGATTAATGCATAGACCAACCACCAAAAAAACCCGCACAAAGTACAGCATCTAATGGGTATACAAGATTACATGCGCCTACTGTGGTAAATATTAAATAGGGCAAACTGGGCTCAACTTTGAAGTCCGATACAAAGAGCATTGTAGTAACAGCAATCGTACAGCATTTGGAGTGCTGCACAGGGCACCAAAAAATTTTCACTTAAATGTGCTTGAAGACCTGGACAAACGTCTAAATGAGCAAACAGATTTCGCGCATAAAAAAAAAAAAAAAATCTGAAATATTTAAAGATATTTTGTAGCCTTGTCTTGAGTGGGAAGCACTGCCAAATACACGCTGCAGTGGCCCTCAGCACACTGGCGGTGGTGAATAGGATACTTTGGAGGAAACCTCTGCGACGCTACTGCTACCTGACACACTGAAGCTTCATCTGCAGATAGAAAAAAAATTGACTTCCAAAGTATTTTAAAAAAGGCTTTTTGAGAGATTTTTCTAATATGTTTTAATATTTAACCATATTACTCTCTCTCTCTCTCTATATATATATATATATATCTCTCTCTCTCTCTCTCTCTCTCTCTCTCTCTCTCTATATATATATATATATATATATATATATATACGTAAAAAATAGATGAAGTACACTTACCAGGCGAAGGGGCACAGGCAGTAATAGCAACAAATAAACACACAGACACATTGTTAGGAATTTTTCCTCTATTATATATATATGAAAATTATAGAGGGAAACTTTCCCCGTGGGATAAACAAAAATAAAAAATAGAAAAGAGATGACTTACCAAAAGGACCGGCTCGTCGATAGAAACAAATAAAATCACACACAAATACATATACAAGCTTTCGCCACCACTGACAGCTTCTTCAGGAAAAAGAGGAAAAAAGGGGAGGACCCTTTTTTCCTCTTTTTCCTGAAGAAGCTGCCAGTGGTGGCGAAAGCTTGTATGTGTGTTTGTGTGTGTGTGATTTTATTTGTTTCTATCGACGAGCCGGTCCTTTTGGTGAGTCATCTCTTTTCTATTTATATATACCAGGTGAACGAGCACAGGCAGTGATAGTAACAAATAAACTACGCACACACACACACACACACACACACACACACACACACACACACCACACACACATACACACACACACACACACACACACACACACAAACGCTAGCTTTCGCAGCCTAGCTGCTTCGTCAGGCAGAAGGGAAGAAAATGATGAGGGTTTTAAGGTAGAGGGTAAGGAGCCATTCCAATCCTGGGACAGGAAAGACTTACCTCGGGGGAAGAAAAGGAAGGTGAAAAAATACACACACACCCATACATTTACACAGACGCAAACACACCTAGGTGTACTTCATAGAATTGGTATATTTTTCATAATTTTTTCCCCATTAACTTTTTTGGTTTCATACATTGTAAACACTAGCTTACAATCAATAGTAACATTTGTTAACAGATATGAAGATGGGCAATTGTCCCAAAACCGGTCATGTTATAGAAAGTAAAAGCGATCTGCAGATGGATATTCAAGAATTTTATTGATATAGGTATGATTAAGATCTTATTGTTTCATTGCTGTATTGAATTCTTCTCTCCAGGTTTGAGTGACCAAAACTGGCATCGTTGTAATTAATGTACTGTCTTCCGTTCACTGTTGTGCCCAAATTCTTCTCCTGAAGTTGAGATTGATAAATAATAAAATGCGGGTAACTTGCAACTCACTGCAAAGGTGATCATCGAGACACAGAGAGGCACGTACAAAAGGCCACAAACAACTTATAGCTTTCAGCCACTGTCATCATCAATGCAGAATGAACTTTCATTCATACAATGATAAGCACAACTCTCTCTCTCTCTCTCTCTCTCTCTCTCTCTCTCTCTCTCTCTCTCTCTCTCTCTCTCTCTCTCTCTGTCTCTGTTTGTGTGTGTGTGTGTGTGTGCGCGCGAGAGAGAGATCCCTGTGATAACTTGCAAGCTATTCTGATGTTATTTAAATTCCAACTTGGACATTACATTGTTATATTAGTAAATAATAAAATGTTCAAATGTTTGCAAGTCTCTCGGACCAAACTGCGTGGTCATCAGTCCGTAGCTTACAAACTACTTAAACTGAGGTAAGCTAACCTAAGGACAACACACATACACCCATGCCCCAGGGAAGACTCGAACCTCCGACGGCGAGCAACCGTGCGCTCCGCAGCAAGGTGCCTTAGACTGCTCGGCTACTCCACCGCGGCAGTAAATAATATACTTATCCCCTCCCAGTCTCTTTCTCCCTTTGTATCTTGTTAACCCCTTGCTGTACTTTGACGAGTCAAACGTGTGAAAAGAAATGCAGGCCAAACGTAAAGACATGAGTGCAACTTATGGAAATAAGTGCAGGCCAAACGTAAACAACATGTATGCAACACTTGGAAAAAAGTCTCACAGATACCCACAACATAACTTTTATCGTAATTGTATTGCTCATTACGCTGCCTGTATCACGTATTCCATGGATTTTGTTGACCTAAATGGTATGGCAATGGGTTAAGTATGCTTTTTTCTTTCCCCGGCCATCAACTGTCTGCCTATCTAATTTTGCTGTATTAACATTTACAGCAAATTTTTCATGCAAGAGAAATACATTGCATGTAATTGGCAGTATTAACTGACAGAAGTTCAGAACACGTTTTCCAAGTCACTGTATTATTGTGATATAACACTTTCTATGTTTGTGCAGTCATTTTTCTGGTGGAATCAAGTGTTTACTCATTCATGTACTATGCAGTGTAATATTAACAAAATTTACTGTTGGAATAACATATTCATAAACAGCTGATCACATTCATTTTTCTTGAAGTTTCACAATCAGTAAATTAACAGACCATAATCTTGTATAATTACATTGTGATATATGTTGTACAAACAAAAATAAAAATAGAAGACAGATGACTTACCAAAAGGACCGGCTCGTCGATAGAAACAAATAAAATAAATAAAATTACACACAAACACACATACAAGCTTTCGCAGCCTAGCTGCTTCGTCAGGCAGAAGGGAAGGAGAGGGAAAAGGAAATGATGAGGGTTTCAAGGGAGTGGATAAGGAGTCATTCCAATCCCGGGACAGGAAAGACTTACCTTGGGGGGAAAAAAAAGAGGGTAAGCAAAAACACACACACCCACACATTTACACAGACGCAAGTACACTTAGGCAGACACACTGTAGAACTGTAGAAAAGCCAAATGTTGTACAAACATATTTTCATGTTTCTATAACTTGTATCACAACTGAATTACACTAGACAGTGGTCATTTAATTGACTGAAAACTGTTGGGAAATAAAAGAGGTATGATACAGTTGTTCGTGAAAATATGTCATTCCAAAAGTTCTAAGAAACTGTTGAACACTACCTACTGCAAGTAAAATTTACTTTTACTTGTGGAAAATAGATTTTAATAAAACATTGCCTGCATGATATTTCTTTAGTAGGAGTTTTTGGCTACTGTTCACTGCATGGTATTGCCTTGTAAAATAGAGGCAAAATATGTGTAATAAATAATTATACAAATTTTAGAATCTGCATGTTTGGAATGTGCCATTCCTAATGTGTACACACACACACACACACACACACACACACACACACACCAGATCTATTATTGTACAGCAGGATGAATTATAACATTTAGAATACATTCAACTCACTTTTACATGTAAGCCAATCAAGCCACTTCTATCACATGACTCAAAAGTATTTAATGTTTTTAGAAGTGGCACTGAGTATTTGATTTGCTTATATGAGTGAAGATGCATGACAGAAGCAAATAAGATGCTTAATTTCTTTGGAAGTAATAGTCAAAAAGGAGAAACAGTACATTTTTATAAACACAGTAGCTCATCTTGTAGTGATCACATTATAATTGGCATGCAGCTACAAAAAGTGTTTTCCATTTCATTATGTGGCTCTGGAAGGTAGTTTTAAGAGACACAGTTACTATGTTCTTCTTAGAATCAGTTTGAAATTGTTTAGAATTTTTATATCCATCTGTGGTGTTTTTATTTTTTCGTCTTCTCTCTTTTCTCCATTATATCATTATTTCTGTAAAAGTTATAGTTGTAAATATGGAGATGTCTATATTTTCTTTTTTTCAATTAGAGATTGTTCAGAATTCCAGTTTTCTTAAAATCTGTGACATTGAACTTGACAATAATAGACACTAAATTCCTTAAATAAACTTATTTTTTAGTTATAAGTTAGAATCTAAGTTTAGTTACTGTGAGCAAAGGAAATTTTCTTTAAAATTAAGTAAAAGAATTAAAACTCAGTTACTACTGGCTATACATACAATATAACTAAATTGGTATCCATACAAGGAACAGTGTATTATTCAATTAGCACATAATATATTTCCTTTCTATTTATTTTTCCTTATTAGAAACTCTCACCTTTTACAGAATGTAACCAAAAGGGGGTGGGTGGGGGGGGGGGGTGGCAAATAAAATTCGGATCAAACCAACTTATTCTGCAGCTTGCAAAGGTAATTGATTTGGATAGTACGGGGTTTTTTGGCTTGGTATTAATTGGTTTAACAAACTAAAGTATCTTAAACATGTTGTATTTATTTTAGTACAGATTGGTTCTGTGTGTTATTAGATCTCAGTAACATTTCAGTCTATTGTATCGATACAGTTACGAGGAAAATATTTGTATCATGTGTGATATTAAAAATTAAATATGTGACTACTGTACATTTTAGCTTGTTGAACATATGCAGTACCTGGCACAGTTCTAAAATTTGGTGATGGAATCAAGCATACTAACACATGACAAATAAATAAAGTTACATTATATCCAAGACCTTATCATTCCATTAAGGTGGCACAAAATATTTTTGGCTTATTGTAGCTTTGTGAATATTTTTAAATTTTATATTTTCTGCTTCATGTAAGACAAATTGTGTTACTGAAAGCAACCAAGCAACAATAAGTGAGATATTTGAAAAAAGATAGAGCATTGAGTGGTAAAATATTAGAACATAAATTAAAAGTCACACTTCTGTACTTGATGAACATTTCTGTACACAACAGTATGTACGTGAATATTGTATGTAGTAACACACACACACACACACACACACACACACACACACACACACACACACACACACACACACACACCCAGTTTAAGTCACTATTTTCCAGGATGGGGCCCCTGTTTGGATTTTCCCAGTGGGTTAACAACATGGAGTTGATGTGTCAGCTATCCTAGATATGGTTTTTAGGTGGTTTTCCATATCCCATTAAGTTAATACTGGGCTGGTCTACTAGTCGCACATTATTTTTACCATTTACAAACATGGAGAAAAACATTAATACATTTTCACAGCAGTTGAATGGAGTGGACCGTGTCTTGAAAGGAATGTATAAGATGAACATTAACAAGAGTAAAACAAGGATAATGAAATGTAGTATTACAAAATCAGGCTATGCTGAAGGAATTAATTAGGTAATGAGACAGTAAAAGTAGTGGATGAGTTTTGTTATTTCAGTAGCACAATAATTTCTCATGGCCGAAGTAAAGAAGATATAAAATGCAGAATGGCTATAAAAAGAAGAGCATTTTTGAAGAAGCAAAATTTCTTGACGTCCAATATTAATTTAAATGATAACAAATCATCTCTGAAAGCCTTTGTTTGGAGTGTGGCATTGTGTGGTAGTGGAACTAGGATAATATGGAGTTCAGACAGAAAGATGATAGAAACTTTTGAAATATGGTGCTACAGACAAATGATGAAGAGGTTAGATCATGTAACTAATGAGGAACTGCTCAACAGAATTGGGGAGAAAAGGAATTTCTGGTATATTCTGACTAATTGAAAGGTTAGGTTGGTGGGACACATTGTGAGACATCAAGGAATTGTCAACTTAGCATTAGAAGGAAGTGTGTGGGGTAAAAACCATAGAGGGATACTGAGAGAAGAATACAGTAAGCAGATTCAAAAGGATGCAGGTTGCCATTTGTATTCTCAAATGAAGAGGTTTGCACAGGACAGGTTAGCATGGAGTGATAACATTATTTTCTTAGGTGTAATAATATACAAGATACAAACTTTCGCAACCGATGGCTGCTTCGCCAGGAAAAGAGAAAGGAAGGAGGGGGAAAAAGGGAAGGATGCAGGTTTTAAGGGAGTGGAAGAGGAGTGATTCCAATCCCGGAAGTGGAAGGACTTACCTTAGGGGCCAAAAATGAAGGGTAAACAAGCGCGCACACACCCACACACATGCGCACACAAACACACCAAGGTAGACATATGTAGAAAGCAAAGAAGTTGGACAGAGATAACAGTTGAAGCAGAGGCTCTGTCCAGAGAACCGAGGGAAAGATGTTAAAGAGTGGTGGGCGGGAATTTGAATTTAGCGGAGGTTGAGACCAGGTGGGCAATGGGAGGAGAGAATGTGCTGAAGGGCAAGTTCCCATCTCCGGAGTTCTGAAAGATTGGTGTCAGTGGGAAGTATCCAGATAATTCGGACGGTGTTACATTGTGCCAAGATAAGCTGGCCGTGCACCAAAGCATGTTTAGCCACAGGGTGATCCTCATTACCAATAAATATTGTCTGCCTGTGACTGTTCATGCGAATGGAGTTTGTTGCTGGTCATTCCCACATAGAATGCTTCACAGTGCAGGCATGTCAGTTGATAAATCACGTGGGTGCTATTGCACATGGCTCTTCCCTTGATCATGTACGCCTTCCAGGATACGGGACTGGAGTAAGTGGTGGTGGAAGGATGCATAGGGCAGGTTTTACAATGGGGGCGGTTACATGGGTAGGAGCCAGAGGGTAGGGAAGGTGGTTTCAGGATTTCATAGGGATGGACTAGGAGGTTACGAAGGTTAGGTGGGTGGCGGAAAGACACTCTTGGTGGTGTGGGAAGGATGTCATGAAGGATGGATCTCATTTTGGGATTTAAGGAATTCGTATCCGTGCTGGAGAGCCACATTCACATTCAGAGTCCGATCCAGTCCTGGAAAGTATCCGGTGACAAGAGGGGCACTTCTGGGGTTCTTCTGTGGAAGGTTCTGGGTTTGGGGGGATGAGGAAGTGGCTCTGGCTATTTGCTTCTGTACGAGATCAGGAGGATAGCTGTGGGATGTGAAAGTTATTAGGTTATTGGTAATTTGTTGGTTTGATGTGGATCGATGTGTGAAGTTGGCCATTGGACAGATGGAGGTCAACATTAAGGAAAGTGGCATGGGATTTAGAATAGGACCAGTTGAATTTGATGGGACCAAAAGAGTTGAGGTTGGAGAGGAAATTCTGGAGTTCTTCTTCACTGTGAGTCCAGATCATAAAGATGCCAGCAATGAATCTATACCAAACTTTGCATTGACAGGCTGGGGTATCCAGGAAGGCTTCCTCTAAGCATCCCATAAATAAGTTTGCGTACGAGGGTCATCCTGGTTCCCATGGCTGTTCCCTTTAGTTTTGGTATGTCTAGCCCTCAAAGGTGAAGAAGTTGTGGGTTAGGATGAAGCTGGCTAGGGTAATAAGGAAAGAGGTTTTAGGTAGGGTTGCGGGTGGTCAGCGTGGAAGGAAGTACTCCATCGCAGTGAGGCCCTGGGCGTGCAGGATGTTTGTGTATAAGGAAGTAACATCAATAGTTATAAGGATGGTTTCGAGAGGTAAAAGGTTGGGTAAGGATTTCAGGCAGTCAAGAAAGTGGTTGGTGTCTTTGATGAAGGATGGGAGACTGCACATAATGGGTTGAAGGTGTTGGTCTACTAGGGCAGAGAATCGTTCTGTGGGGGCTTGGTAACCAGCCACAATGGGCTGACCTGGATGATTATGTTTGTGAATCTTAGGTAGTAGGTAGAAGGTAGGGGTGCAGGGTGTCAGTGGGGTCATGAGTTTGATGGACTCAGGTGAAAGGTTTTGCAGGGGGCCTAAGGATCTGAGGACTCAAAGCTCTGAATCCTCAGATCCTTAGGGAACAGAGGTTTGATGTGGGGCTGCAACTGTTGGTGTAAATGTCATTCTTGGTCGCCATTATGAAATCCGCCATTTTGGATTCAAGTCCTTTTTTTTTTAATGGGAACGGGGGTGTACTACACATCAAATAACACTCGCTTGAACTCAGGAATTTAGTGGTGTAATTTGTTTTTGTTTATCTTGTGCAGTTTAGAAGGATTCCAGTGATATAAGAATGACATTGATCTTCTGTTCATGTGTCAGACCCATTTTAGACCGCACGGAACAAAGACGGACATGAGTCAGTATCAAGGTAACTTTGAACATAATTAACTTCAAAACTGTACGAGACAGACAATAACAAATTACATCACTAAATTCCTGAGCTCAAGTGAGTGTTATTTGAGATGTCATACACTCCTTCCCATAAAAAAAAAAAAAAAAAAAAAAAAAAATTTCCCTTCATTCTTCCAACTTATGAAGGTGTCCAAGATCTTTTGACTCACCCTTTATAATGAGGCCCTGTTGCAACTCACAATTATTGAACCACAGACAGGCACATAGAAAAGACACATTCACAGAATTTATATTTTGAACCGCAGACTTCATCAGAAAAAGAGAGCACACTTGCACATTCATGCAATCACTTTGCACAGCTCATACACTCATGACTGCTGTGTCTAGCTGTTGCGGTCTGACTCTGGTGTCTGATAGTGAGTTGTACTTAAGTGATGTGATGTGATGTGATTGCAACCCAGCCTCCTTATATTATTATCTGAGTTAATGTATAAATTTTTATAGATAGCACTAACGGCTACTTTATTACTACCTATTGTGGATAATAAATACAGAAGGTCAGAGCGTATAAGAAATTACATGTGGCATTGAGAAATTGGAACACAGATAAGGGGGTAGTGAAATGCAGGAGAATCCAGCATATCGACCCTTGGTGCAGGGAATGGGTTTTGATCCTCAACGTAAATAAAAGTAACGTGCTGCATTTAACAAGAAAGTAAAATCCTTTGGTATATATTTTATGCAATAGCAGGACAACTACTGGAAGCAGTTACTTCCTTTAAACGTCTGGAAGTAGACATAAGAACAAACCATATAAAATTAATTATGGACAAGGCGGATGAGACTTGTTGGAAGAATCCTTGGAAAGTGTAGTCCATCAACAAAGGAAGTAGACTGCAAAACACTCATCAACAGAGAGCAGCACACTTCGTTATGAACTTATTTAGCAACTGGAAAAGCCTCACAGAGATGATCAGGAAACTCCAGTGGCAAAAGCTGCAAAATAGATGTTCTGTATCAGGGTATGAGCTCCTATCAAAATTCTGAGACATAGTTTCTCAAGGAATCAACCAATCTATTGCTTTCTTCTACGCTTATCTCACGAAAAGACCACAAGGATAAAATTAGAGAGATAAGAGCCCACAGAGATGTACTGACTGATCTTGTATTTCACAACGATATGTGATAGTAATAGAATGAGGAAGTGACAATGTGACACAAAGTACCATTAGCTACAAATTGGGAGATGGCTCACAGAATATGGATGCAGAAGTATATCTGACCCAAAAATCGTTTGATATTCACTTTAAAGAAGTGATAGATTGGTACTATCTCAAAACCAGTAATAATGTGTGATCTGAGGCTAGAAATATCTAATAAAAACTCATGAGGGGATTATTCTCTTTCCCTAAGACAGTACAAGTATGCTTAATACACTTGTAGCCATATTCTTAGTACAGGAAGGAAAAGAAACTCTAGACATGAATTTGAGACATTAACAAGATACAGTACCATTTCAATGGGTATTAAGTTGATATTGCTACAAAAGTTATCCCCTCCCCACTCCTGGGGAAATTAGTAAATTGTTCTATTTATTATGGCATAGAAGCAAATGGCATCTGAATATCATCTTTAGAAGTTTCTTGTCATACATCAAATGCTTGCTGTGTTTGTTGAAGTGGTGAAGCCGGAGGGGGGGGGGGGGCAGGCACTAAGGGGCTGCAGTTCTCCCCCCATACTATACTTGCTTCTTCTTAAACTTTTTGTAAATTAAAAAGATGGTTGGTGGTGATATCTCCCTAAACTACTACTATATGAAATTCAGTATTCCCCCCTCTCCCTCCACCCAAGCACCAAAGGCACATCTTCACTAATGAAGAATATGGCATATGTTTATGACAACAATAGAAGGTCCAGTAAGGAATGTTAATAATAATATGTAGATAGGGAACAACTCACCGTAATGTTGAGCCACTGACAGACACAAATAAAAGACACACAAATACACAAACAGTTATAAATTTTTGGCTGTGGCCTTCCTCAGAAAGAGCACACTCATCCACACAGTCACTCAGGCACACTCATCCACACACATCAGCCATCTCTGGCTACCCAACACAGTCTGACTATGTTGAACATCCAGTAATGGCTGACATGTGTGGATGAGCGTGCTGAGTGTCTGTATGGATGATTGTGCTCTTTCTCAGGAAGGCCGCAGCTGAAAATTTAGAATTGTGTGTGTGTTTGTGTGTCTTTTATTTGTGTCTGTCGGCGGCTCACTGTTTGTCTTTACGGTGCATATGTTTATGAATTGTTGATGGGCTACCCTTCCTAAGGCTTGTTCCAGTGAATCACACTCTGGCACCTCCCTTACTCAATATTAATTTTACATGGTTGTTGTTGTGTTGTAATTCATTCCACATGTCTAATTCATATTCCACATGTCTACTCTCAGATATTGTATGGAAGAAACTGCTATTGTGTAGTAGTATAATGAATGATCTTTCTTTCCATGTAAATGCTGCACTTTACACTTGTTCATGTTGAGGCTCAGTTGTCATTCCCTGCACCATGTAGATCATCCAGCATTTTGCTACTCTTTTCCAATTCTTTTGCGAGTTCTTGATAAACTACAGCATCATTCGCAAAAAGGCTCTCTGAACTTTTGATGTTATCTTTGAGGTCATTTATGTTCAGGGTGATATTACATATAACTTTCAAAATGCTGCAAAAATAACATCACTGGTCACAACATCTACATATATACACCCAAAGATGTGTGGCGAAGTGTAATCATTACCACTACTAGTTACTTGCTTTCCTTTTCCACTCCATATAGAATTAGGGAGAAATGAAAGCTTGTATGCATCTGTACAAACCTTAATATCTCTAATCTTATCTTTGACATGGAGGGAAAAAAAAAAAAAAAAAAAAAAAACTCAAATTCTGGTCCTATAAATTTCTTCAACAGTGTTTCTTGAAAAGAATGTCACCTTCCCTCCAGCAACTCCCATTTGAGTTCCCGATGCATTTTTAGTAACATTCCCACATGGATCAAATCTACCAGTTACAAACACCTAACCGCCTGCCTCTGGACTGCCACTATGTACTCCTTTAAACTGATTTAGCGAAGATCCCAAACACTTGAGCAATACTCAAGAGCGGGTCGTATAAACAATTTATATGCAGTCTCATTTACAGACAAATCCCATCTTTCCTAAATTCTCCCAATAAACCAGAGTCGACCATTCGCCTTCCACACAACTGTCCTTATCTGCTTGTTCTATTTCATGTCATTGTGCAATGTTATGCCTAGATATTTAATTGACACAACTCTGTCAAGCAGCACACTACTAATGTTGTATTTGAACATTATGGGATTGTTTCTCCTACTCATTTCCATCATCTTGCATTTTTCTACATTTAGCGCTAGTTGCCATTCCTCACACCTCATCCTGCTTCCTACTATAGTTATTATATGATGACACCCTCCTGTATACCAAAACAGCCTCAGATTGCAAATGACCCTGTCCATCAGATGATTTATATAGATAGAAAATAATAGTGGTCCTATCAAACTCATGTGAGGCATCCCTGACGATACCCTAGTTTCTGGTGAACACTGACCATCGAGGGCAACATACTGATTTCTATTACTTAAGTGATCTTTGAGCCACTCACATATTTGGGTACCTATTCCATAAATTCCTACCTTCATCAGTAGTCTGTAGTGTGGTACCATGTGAAATGACTTTCAAAAATCAAGAAATATGTAGTCTGCCTGTTACCCTTCATCCATAGCACGCAAGATGTCAGGAGAGAAGAGGGCAAGCTGGATTTTGCATGATTGGTGCTTCCTAAAGCTGTGCTGATGCATGGACAGAAGCTTTTCTGTCTCAAGGAAATTTATTGTATTAGAACTATGTTCAAGAATTCTACCGTAAACTGATGTTAATGATATAGGTGTGTAATTTCGTGGGTCCATTCTTTTGTCTTTATTTTATATGGGAGTTACCTGTGCCATTTTCCAGTCACTTGGAACTTTGCACTGCATCAAAGATTCCTGATAAATGAAAGCTAAGTAAGGGGCCAATGCCACTGAGTACTCTTTGTAAAACCGAATTGTTACCGCATCTGGACCTGGCGACTTGTTTGTTTTCAACTCTCTCTTTCTCTCTCTGCTGCTTCTCTACACCTGCTATGCCTATGTACTGCATTTGGGAGTTAGTGTGACCATCAAATGAAGGCATGTTTGCATGGTCCTCATGTGTGACTGATTTCTTAAATGTCAAATTGAAAACTTCAGCCTTCATTTTGCTGTCTTTTATCACCAACTCAGAACGATCAACAAGTGACTGGATAGAGGCCTTTGATCCACTACCAATTTTTTCAGGTTCTCAGCAGAATCTTTTGCTAAGGCGTGATGGTGGTAGTTATTGCATCTTCGTGCATTGCTCATTTTATAGACACTGCAAGTCTCTACTAACTTTTGTCTGATTTGATTTAGCTACTTGATCTTTTTTTAACCGAAAGTGCGACTGCCTTTTATTTCTCAGCATTTTAAAAAATATTATTATTAAACCAGGGTCGGTCTTTTCCATCTTTAATTCACTTTGTCGGCACATATTTCTCCAATGCTTTTTTTATAATGCATTTAAATTTTGCCCATAATTCCTCTATATCGACTGTACCAGAAGTATACAATGTCCATTCGTTCCTTAAGCAGGAAGCTAACATTTGCTTATCTGCTCTTTCTACCACAAACACTCTCCTAGGTTTATTGACCAATTTATTGACTTTGGTGGCCATTGTCACTGTGATGACATCATGATAACTAACCTGTCTCTACAGTGACATCATTGCCAAGGTCTGGGATGTTTGTAGCTATAATGTCCAAAACATTTCCATTTATCTGCTCAAAGCAGTGATGGAAAAATGTACTCAACACTAGCTTCGTAGAGCGAAACGATAGGCATCCCAGTTTATACTCGGCAGTTTGAAGTTGCCCCCAGATAATAATGCTTGGTTCAGGTACCTTCACACTACTGATCGTAAACTTTCTTTCAATGACTGTGGTGCTGTGATGGTGGAACTGGGTGGCCGGTAAAAACACCCAACTATTAACTTGATCTCGATGGAATATTTTCAAAGAAGTCTGAGTTGATATTGAGAAACAGCATGTTCCACAACTGATCGAAGCATTTCCATGGACACATTCAGAATGTGTTGTGCAATGCCTGCCTTCAGTGCAGCTAAGTTGGCAATCGCTACACTGAGCACCAGAAGTCACACAGATTAAGATCAGGTGATGTGGATGGCCAGGCTGTAGGGAAATGGTGGCTGATAATCCTGCATTTCCAAAATGGTGCTTCAGCAGCTGCTTAACTGGATTTTCAATGTGTGAGGTGTGCCATCTTGGATAAAAATGATCCCATCACCCATCCGCTCTGTTGGAGAGCTGGAATAAGTGGTTGTGCAAAAGACTCTCATAGCACTTACCAGTGATTGTACAGGTAACAGGACCTGTAGCATGTCTCTCTTCAAAAACTATGGCCCATCAATAAATGATGCCATAAACCCACACCACACAATGACCTTTTCAGGACGAAGGGGTACTGGTTGATTAGCGTGTGAATTTTCTGTTGCCCACATTCGACAATTCTGTGTATTGACATATCCTGATAGAAGGAAGTGGGCTTAATCTGTCCACAAAATCTTCCATGGCCATTCATCGTCCACTTCTATGTGAGCATGGAATCAAAAGTCTCTCTTGCTGGCATGTCAACAGGAAGCACTCGTACATGTCAGTAATTTTGAACGGATAACAAAGAAGGATATTTCATAAATATTGTTGAAATGAGATAGAATGGCTGGCCAGTACTTACCATTGTGCTGTACCGCCGATAGTAACACAAAATGAAAAAAAAAAACAGAAAAAAAGGGGACAAAGGGACAAGCTTTCGGAACAGAGTTCCTTCGTCCCACCTGAAGAAGGAACTCTGTTCCGAAAGCTTGTCCTTTTGTCCCCCCCCCTTTTTTTTTTTTTGTGTTACTATCGGCGGTACAGCACAATGGTATTTATTATCTCTGAGGAGAATTTTCATCATTAATCGAAGGATATTTCACAGGATTTTAAGCATCATACTTACTGGTTTGTCCAATGTTCCGGCAATTCTCCATGCACTACTCATTTGGACACCACCATCGACTTCTCCTGCATTGCTGTGGCCACGTCTTCCACTGACATTGAATCAATTTCTTTCCTCCCTCTACCAGGGTGCACACCAAAAGAACTCACCTTTTTGATTTTTCAAATAATTTTATCCAGACCCATGAGAGTCATTGGATGAACACCTTTTTTCAAACCCTTCAGTGTCCAGAACTGTTGCAAGGCAACTTGTGCACAGCCATAATTCTTCTAAAACAGCTTTACCAGCAGAGCATGATCCTGCATTGAGACAGTCATGACGAACAACTCAGATGTGAATTGAGGCTAAAATCATGTACCCTGTGGGCTTATACCATACAGCTCTATGTATTGATCAATTTTCACACTATTATTCTTCTGATATATGTTTTCTTTTTTTTCTGATAATACTTCACTGAAATTTGATGTCTTTTTGATGATTTGTGTTATTTTTATAGCATTTGAAAGTTTTAAGTTTAATTATAATTAGCCTTTATATTGTGGAAAGCTGCAAAAGTGAAGAAACATGGCATCTATGTAATTGGGACCCTATATCTAGTGCCCCCTGGATGTTGTGGGTGAATAGAACAAGCTGGGTTTCACATGATTGTTGCTTTTGGAAACCTTGTTGATTCCTACAAAGGAAATTTTCCGTCTCCAGAAATGTCAAAATATTCAAACATGTTCCAAAATTCTGTAAATGATCAACTTTAGAGATATAAGCCTACAGTTCTGTGCATTTGATTGACAACCCTTCTTGAAAATGGAAATGACCTGCATATTTTCCAATCCTTAGGAATGTTTTGCTCCTGTGGAGACCTTAGATACACAGCTGCTAGGAAGGGGAGCACATTCCACTCTATGTAAAATTGAATTGATATCCTATCAGGTACAGTGGCCTTTCCTCTGTTGAGCGATTTCAATTGGTTTCCATCCCTCTGACATTTATTTCAGTATCTGAAATTTGTTGTTCATGCAATGGTTTTGAAGAAGAGCTACAGTGTGGTCTTCCTCTGTGAAACAGCTTTGGAAAAAGACATTTAGTGTTTCTGCCTTTGGTGTGTCATCCTCTGTTTCAATGTCATTATGGTCACAGAGAGTCTGAATGTTGGGTTCAAACTGTTTACTGGTTTGTTGCAGGACCAACATTTCTTAGGATTGTCTGCCAAGTCGGTACAAAAAATATTGCTCTCAAAGTCATTGAACACCTCTCACATGGCAGCCCTTTAGTTAATTTCGGCGTTGTTTAATTTTTGCTTGTCTGCAAGAATTTGGTTACATTTATATTTTGAAGTAAAGTTTTCTTTGCTTTTGTAACAGTTTCCTAATTCAGGTGTTGAACCACTGTGGATCTTCCCCATCTCTAATAATTTTACTCTGCACGTAAACATCTAAAACATACTGTATGATGCTCTTCAACTTTGCCTGCAGGTGCTCAACACTGTTAGTGTTGGAGATGAAACTTTAGTGTATAACAGTCCCTTTCACTCTTGCTAAACAGGAAGATCTTCCTACCTTTTTCGATATTTCTATTTACAGATGTGTTCATTGATGCTGTAATGGCCTTATAATTACTGATTCCCTGATCCTCACTAACTGAATAGAAAAGTTTAGGTGTATTTGTCATTAGCAGGTAAAGGTAAAAGTTCTAAATTTGGTTCCCACTCTGGCATACAATTTTAATCTACCATTAAGTTTCAAGCTAAAATGTGATAGTACAGAGACAGGCATAGTCCAAAACATGTATGAATATTTATTTTGTAGTAATTTCTAAAGCTGCATATATATTTATGTAAACATGTTTATGTACTAAGGAAACAAGCATTGTTATGTAATTACATGGCTAACTTGCTACATGCTGAAGTTATAAATTTCTCTATAAACCAACTGTAAATTGTAAATGATTATACGATCCTCACTTGTTTTTCATTTGTGGACTGTTACCAGATAATCATCATGTATCTGTTGTAAATGATGAGAGTATTTGGGATACTATTTTTTTATTCTTTTGTGTTCTCTGTAATAATTCATTGGATAATGGAAGTACACTGACAGCCAGGCAGTGCACTGAACTCATAGAAGAAAATAATGGAGAGTGAAGTTTATACATGACGTTGAAATAAAAGGGTGGAAATGAGGAAGGGGGGTGGCAACTTCTGCACAGAAACTGTGTAATGTCAATCAGTTTAATTATGTTTGTTTTATGTGAAAGATATGCAAGAAATAGTCTTGAGTACTAATTGTTTAATGTTAATAATGTGTACTGTATGTTAAAGTTCTCTTTATTTGTTATCAGAAGTTTGTGATATATGTATTTATGTCATACAATAAGGAGTAACTCATGAAGTGAAAAAAAATAGCTTTCATTTGACTTCTGTTCCATTAATGCTCTCATAATGTTGTGATTTTGCTTATTTGCAGTTAATTGCTCAATTTTTGGTCGCAAGAAAAAGCAGTACAAGGACAAATACCTTGCCAAGCATAATGCAGTCTTTGACCAGTTAGATTTGGTTACCTATGAAGAAGTTGTTAAGCTACCATGTAAGTACACTATTTCAATTGTGTTACGGGTTGCCATTCATGCAATCTTGCTTCATTTGAAAATCATTTTAGTATTTGTTTACCTGATAAATGAAGGCAATGGAATGAGGTGTAAAGTATAAGCAAAACACTAAACTCTGTGTAATACCAGTTTAGAGTAACACACAGTGCAGTGGATTATATGCAGATGCTTATTCAGTGGGAAATCTAAATTACTTCGTGTAGGCTTGCAGCTGACTGTTTAATCATAACAGATTTTGATGAACCATATCTACTTCTTTATTAGGACATGGATTTTATCAAACTGTAGGGACAACATCAGAAATTGTATCACCATTGCTATTTGGATGTGCTTGATTCACACTGAATGCAATAGACATTAGTGTGTTCTTATCCTAAGAATTAGTGTGTTCTTATCCTAAGAATTTTAAATACATATTTATCTTATTATGTGGAATATTTCAAATTTCAGTTTTTCAATACACATATGGAGTCAACCCAAACATATTCTGCACAGGTTGTTTTTCAAGCACTCACCCTTATGAACGGAAAACATTGTCCTTTCTCTCAACAGGAAAAACTTTAAAAATAAAGTTTCATGATGTGTTCATCAATCTACTTAAAAAAGAAAGACACTCACACACAGAATTTGGGTGGAAAGAGACGCAGCTTAGGAATGCAGTGGGGTGGCAGGGGTGGTGAAGGAATAACACATGACACGTAGATTGAAAGAGGTGTAGGTTAGAGGGGTAGGAAGTGTTGGATGTAGGGGGGAAAAAGATGTTACTGTTAAGCACGTGATGATTTTGGGATTAGAGAATGTACTGTAAATAGTTCAAAAAGATGGCAGTAAGGCATGGGGAGGGGGGGATTCTATATAGCCCTCATTGTGAAGCAGTCATTAAAATCAAGCATATGCTGAACTGCATGTTGTGCCACAAGGTAGTCTATCTTGTTTTCGACCACAGTTTGACAGAGGCCATTCAATCTAATAGTCAGCTCAGTTGGTAAATGACATTCCTGCTTTTAGAGGTTTGTAATGTTTGTAGAGTCTATGGGACTTAACTACGGGGTCATCAGTCCCTAAACTTACAAACTACTTATGAACTAGCTACAACTAAGGACGGCACAAATATCCATGCCTGAGGGGGGATTCTAACCCCCGACTGTAGTGGCCGTGCAGACCGTGACTGAAGCGCCTCAGTCGCCTTGGCCACCGTGGTCGGCGCTTTTAGAGGTGACCTGGCCTTAGCCTAGGTCGCATAAGTTTGTGATGGTACTGGAATAGGAACTGCTGGAGGGGGGGGGGGGAATCGGGCATATCTTGCAGTAGGGTCTTCCACAGGGATATTATGCCAGTGGCAAGGAGGCTCATGTTGGGGGAGAGGAGTGGCATAGACGACATATGCAGTTTAGTTGTTCTAGTCCAAGTAAGTATTGGGTGTTGAGGGAAGCCTTCTTTAGTGGCTTTCGTTTTTTAGGGATTATTTGGATGTATCAGGACACGGCACATTTGCTGACAGGGTCTGGAGGTTAGTTTCCATTTGTGAAGGCATTTGCAAGATCTTAATCATATTAGGTGAGTTCTCGTCACTGCGGGTATGATGTCCATAAGTGCCTAGGCTCTAAGATAGGGATTTTTTTATCTGGAAGGGATGGCAACTGCCAAAGTGTACGTACTGTTGTTGCTTGGTAGGTGTAATGTGAAGTATGGATTGAGATGGAGGTTAACATGCAGGAATGTGGCATGGTGGGTTGAGGAAGCCCAGGAGAAGCAGATGGGAGAGAAGGAGTTAAGGTTGTGAAGGAAGGAGAATAAGGTGTTCTGGTCCAAAGTCCGAATGATGAAAATATCATCAGTGAACCTGAACCAGACCAGAGGTTGGTGTTTTTGGAATACTAGGAAGGTTCCACCCTCATGAACAACAGATTGCTAAGGTGGGATGGCTTGCAAGCCTCAACGATACAGATAACTGTTCCATAGGTGCAACCACAGTGGATAGGTATCTGGGGAGAGGCCAAATAAACATGTGGTTCCTGAAGAGGGGCAGCAGACTTTTGAGTAGTTTCAGGGGCAACAGCCTGGATGATTGACTGAGCTTGGCCTTGTTACATCAGCTAATGTGGCTTCGCCGTACAGCTACTGCGAACGAATGAAAGTGAGGGGAAGCTACAGTCATTACTTTTCCCAAGGACATATAGCTTGACTGTATGAATATATGATGGTGGCTTCTTCTTAGGTAAAATATTCTGGAAGTAAAATAGTCCCCCATTCGGATCTCTGGGAGAGGACTTCTCAGGTGGACGTCATTATCAAGAGAAACAAAACAGGCATTCTGTGGACTGGAATGTGGAAAGTTCTACCCCTTAATCGGTTAGGTAAATTTGAAAATTTGTAAAGAACAATGGGTATGTTAAAGTTAGATATGGTGGGGGTTAGTGGAACTTGGTGACAGGAAGAACAGGATTTCTGGTTAGGTGAGTACAGGATTATAAATACAAAATCATTTGATGGTAACACAGGAGTAGGCATTTTAATGAATAAGAAAATAGGAATGTGGTTAAGTTACAATGAACACCATAGTGAACACATTATTGTATCAAAGATAGACACGGAACCAACACCGACCACAGTTATAAAAGTTTATATGCCAACTAGCTCTGCCGATGATGATGAGATCGAAGAAATGTATGAGGAGATGAAAGAAATTATTCAGACATTTAAAAGGGAGGAAAACTTGATTGTCATGGAGGCCTCAAACTCTGTAGTAGGAAAGAGAAGAGAAGGAAATGTAGTAGGCGAATATGGACTGGGGAAAAGGAATGAGAGGTGAGTGCCTGGTAGAATTTTTTGCAGAGCACAATTTCATCATCACAAACACTTGGTTTAATCATCATGAAAGAAGGTTGTATACGTGGAAGAAACCAGGAGACACTGGAAGGTATCACATTGACTTTATAATGGTAAGACATAGGTTTAGAAACCATGTTTTAAAATGTAAGATATATCCAAGAGCAGATGTAGACTATGGCCATAACTTACTGGTTATAAACTGTAGATTAAAACTTAAGAGACTTCAGAAAGGTTGAAAATTAAGGAAATGGAACCTGAAAAATTGAAGGAACCAGAAGTGGTTGAGAGTTCAGGAGGAGCATTAGGCAAGGATGGGTCGAAACAGGGGAAAATAGTACATTAGAAGAAGAAGAAGAAGAAGAAGAAGAAGATAAGAGTAGTGAGGCCACGGAGGATCATATAGGCAGAAGAACAAGGCCTAACAGAAATCCCTCAGTAACACAGAAATTCTGAATGTAATTCATGAAAGGAGAAAATATAAAAATGTAGTAATGAGGTTGACAGGAATTGCAGAATGTCTAAGCACGGGTGGCAAGAGGACACATGCAAAAACCATAGAAGACTGTATAACAGGGGAAGGATAGATACTGCCTACAGGAAAGTAAGACATTTGGAGACAAGAAAATCAGCTGCATGAATATGAAGAACTCAGATGGAAAATCAGTACTAAGTGAAGAAGGGAAAGCTGAAATGTGGAAGGAATATATAGAGGGCCTATAGAAAGTAATAAACTTGAAGCCAGTAGTCTAAAAATGGAAGACGAAAGAGAACGAAGATGAGATAGGAGATATAATACAGCAAGAAGAATTTTACAGAGCACTGAAATATTTGAGATGAAAAAAGGTCCCTGGAGTAGACACTATTCTGTCTGAACTGCTGATATTTTTAGGAGCACCAGTCACGAAGAAATTGTTCTACCTGATATGCAAGATGTGTGACACAGGAGAAATACTCTCAAACTTCAAGAAGAATATAGTAATTCCAATCCCAAAGAAAGCAAGTGCAGACAAATGTGAAAATTACAGAACTTTCAGTTTAATAAGCCGTGGTTGCAAAATACTAACACAAATTACTTACAGACAAATGGAAAAACTGGTGCAATTTGACCTTGGGGAAGATCAGTGCGGTTTTAGGAGCAATGTAGGAACATGGGACGCAATACTCACATTACAACTAATCTTAGATGATAGATTGAGGAAATGCAAACCTAGCATTTGTAGATCTGGTGAAAACTTTTGACAGTGTTGACTGGAATACAACTTTCAAATTCTGGAGGTAGCATAGGTAAAATATAAGGAGCAAAGAGTTACATTCAACTTGTACAAAAGGAGAAGGAGTGTGTGGGTAAAAATTGAAGAGGTAGACTGTGGGATGAATACAGTAAGCAGTTTCAAAAGGATGTAGTTTGTCATTCTCAGATGAAGAAGCTTGCATAGGACAGGGTGGTGTGGAGAGCTGCATGAAACCGGTCTGCAGACTGAAGACCACAACAACAGGTAGGTTTCTTCCAGACGGCCAACAGGTTGGCAGGGGAGGGTACTATACTGGAGCACATAGCTGGGTCATGGATTTAATTGCATTATTTCCCGTCAAAGGAATAATTGTTGTTTTTTAGGACAAAGTTGGTGAGGGTTATGAGGAATAAGGTTTCAGGTTTGGATCCTGAGGGACATTGGGAGAGCCGCGGTGGAGTGGCTGAGCGGTCTAAAGCACCTCGCTGCGGAGCGCGCAGTTGCTCGCCGTGGAGGTTCAAGTCCTTCCTGGGGCATGGGTGTGTGTGTTTGTCCGTAGGTTAGTTTACCTACGTCTAAGTAGTTTGTAAGCTACGGACTGATGACCACGCAGTTTGGTCCGATAGATTTACAAACATTTGAATATTTGACATTGGGAGAGGTAGAGTTTGAGAACTTCCAGGCAATGGGCTTGTGGGAGGTTGGTGTATAGGGAGGTGGCATCAAGTGTGACAAATAAGGATCGAGGAAGTAAAGGGGTGGGAATGGCAAAATGTGAGTGAAAGAAGTGGTTGATATCCTTGATATGCAGTGATAGATTTTAGACAGTTTGTTGAAGGGGTTCGTGAATGAGGGCTGAAAGTCTTTCAGTAGTAGCAGGGAAACTAGCTACAATTAAAATAATTAATCTTAAGCTATAATAACCTCTTTTTTTACTTCCACTTCCAACAGTTCCTGGCTTCTATATTCTACGCCTCTCCCATGTTGTGTGTGTGTTTTTTGGTTTCCTCCCATTCCCTGCCTCCCCACTCCATTCGAAGCTGCAATTTCCATCCATCCAACACCTACTTGGTCTGTGAGGTCATGTTGCATCCAGCCTCACCAGCACCTTGCAACCATCCTCTGCCTTTTTTATGATGAAGGCTAGTAGTTAAATGGTGAAGTTTTGTGTGTTTGAGTGCCATCTTTATGCGCTTGTCACAGCTTACTGTATGTTTTTGAATGAATTTTGTGGACACTATTATTTCCCTTAACAATAGAAGCACCGTACCAATCAATCTGACCGATGAGCATTGTTTAACATTTAATGAATAGCATATGTTTTAATATTTATGGACTCTTTCGTTGGTTCTTGATGGAACATAGACATATTAAATAACTGTATACACTATATATTTGTTCCACAATAATATTTATTTTTGTTGTGAACTAGCTTTCGGCTTCTTAGGCCACCTTCAGACAACAATTAAGTTGTCTGAAGATGGCCTAAGAAGCCAAAAGCTAGTTCACAACAAAAATAAATATTATTGTCGAACAAATATATGGTGTATACAGTAATTAGCATATGTTTTAATTTAGTGAGTGTATATTTTATTGCTTTTAATGCATTTTTCTGGTCTGTAATAACACTAATATCTGTTACAAAATTGAATGAATCATAAAGTATTTGACATTACATTTATCTTTAGAGACTGCAGTTGGTTATTTTAAGCAGACAGATATTATTTATGCATGTTGTACGTAACGGTACAACAATTGTTTTTTAATTTTTTTTTCATCCACTTGGCGTATGTTATTTCATCATTGTGATCTCATTACCTCTATTTGTGCTTTCTTTTATTTCGTGGCTGAGTGGGCACACTTTGTTGCTGTTCTTTGTCGTAAGTTGTTGTGCTCTGCATAAATTGAACTGTCCTCTTATTGTGAAACATCGGCATTTTTATTCAGATGAAGAAGTACTGAATTATTTGAATAGTTTTCGTGAAGAAGATTCTGAAGATATTTTTGAAATGCGACATTGTACAACATGGCGAATCACCAGATTTGAAAGGATATTCAAAACTTGTACAAAAACATGCAAATACCACAGTGCTTAGTGGTTCAGTTCCACAAATTGCTACTTGCACCTAAGGAAGAAAATGGAAAGAATTGCATCTGGAACTAGGAAGGGAAGAGACTGCAGCCAACAACTTCTTTACCTTGATCAGTTTTATTTTTATTTTTCATTTAATTAAATAAAATTTGTTAAAATGTAAGCATTGCTCAATACCCTAGTGATATTTAAAACATAGCACTAAATTAAACAAATTAAAATGAAAAAAATTAAGAAAATCCAGTCAAAATGACTGTAAGTGGTCCTTATAGGGTAGTTCGCTAATGCTGGTCCTCCTTGTGTTAAAAATCTATATATAAACATTGTCACAAACAAGGAAATGTGTATCTTATATATGAAAACCTCACAGATAATTACATGCTATGAGGAATAACATGAGAAAAGTTTATTATAATATTATTTAATTAATGTTATATAGTGATATTCTTACTAGTTGTGCAGATTAAGTTGACACTCAGCAAGATGGCTTCTGGGAATGACCATGAAGGCATTTCCACTATGCCAAGCGTCAACTTAAAATGCGCAACTAGTACTTGAATAGATTAATAACCAAAATTTGGTATAAAAGTAGTTTCCAAGAGAAATTGGTTTTTAATTAAGTCTGTTTTCTTACAGCATTTCAGAGAAAGACGCTGGTTCTCCTAGGTGCACATGGTGTTGGAAGAAGACACATAAAAAATACACTAATAGCAAAAAATCCAGACAAATATGCATACCCAATTCCACGTAAGTATTGAACAATATTAAGTTTGTACTGTATAAAATTTTCCATTATCTTAGTTAAGGTTGTAAGACTACTGAGCTGTTGGAATTGTATCTCTGAAGTCTTCTCCTCCTCCTTTTGGACTGTATTTAATAGTTGCTTTAAAACTTTTCACAGCACCCTGAAGGTAGATTTTCAAATTATTACAACTGTAACTGCTTGATGAAAATCACTTTCATATTGTAAACTTCAAATTCATAATAATACAAATTAGTACATGCACAAAGATAACTCTGATTCTGTATTACACACACAATTGTCAGTAAAGTATGGCATGATATACATCTGATCTGTATTCCAATCCCTCCACAGTTTTTGCAGCACTATAGTCATAATGTTTGTGATAGTTGTAGTAATGTGACGAAACAGATCTGGTAAATGGCAAAGTGTTATCTGGTATGCTTGATTCTTGCTAAATGCCCACAGAAGAAGAGAAGAAGATCAAATGGTAGGGTGCCAAGTACTGATGGACTACCTCTCCCAGTACAGTGATCTGGGAACTCATAATACAAGAAATTCCTCACAGTGTTCGCAGATGGTGCACTACCTTGTTGCATCATGAGGAAGTTATGAGAGGGCATACAGTTCCAACCTGTCAGTGCACATTATTCCATCAAATATAGGGTTCTAGGAAGAAGAATGGGCCTAAAATCCTGCACTTCAACAATACACTGCACATAGTCACTTCTGGAGAGTCATGTCCACACTCTATAATTACAGGGCGTTTCAGTTCCTCAAATATGCAAATTTTACATGTATAGTGTGATAACAGTGTGGAATGTGGCCTTGCCCAAGAATCAAATGAAATCAATGAAACCCTTCTTTTAAATCATTTTTACCAGAATTATCTCAATAAATGCCTTCCTCTTTGGCTCCTGTTCTTAGGCTTGATTTTTGTGATGCTGCTGCAATGTATAAAGCTGGAGTCTGTATGTGAATGGCATCGTGTACTGTATAACAATTTATCTAACCGTCTACTTGGATTTAGGGGTTAACTTACAAGGGCTCTGCTGAAAGGCTCTATAAGTTAATTCAACATTAACTCTGGAACTGTATAGTTGGTGTGGTTGCAAGATATTGGAAGCAAACTATCACTTTCCAAAGTCACTTGTCACATTTCATTAGTGACTTCAACTATGGAGATGGGTAAATATATTTGTTTGATATTGCAACACAGGTATTTGGCAGTGCAAGTATCACTATGAACAGAATTGACAGCTGTGCAGATTTTAGCCACTTGCCTCTTCACCATATTACAGTGATGAACAGTTGTTATTTTGCTTATTAAAGTGTTTTTCAGTGCAGTGTAGTGTATGGAATTGAATTCGGGAATTTTTGTGTTTCAGTGGGTGACATTTTCATTAGTTCACCAAGGGAGAATTTTTTTTTTTTATTGGTACCTAGAAGTAGACAATGTCAAAACAAATACATTTTCATTTTGTTTTAACTGGATAACTGAATGTGACACTGCATGCCATTACATTTGCATACTAATTGAACTGGGTCACTGGCAGGCTCTAAGAGATTACAAGTGAATTTGTCGATATCCTTTACTTAACCCGCGAGACTTTGCGCCTTTAAAAGTTACGCGATCAATCACATGTATAGCATTTTTCTGACAGTCAAAGAAAAGTCTTTAATGTACTTAATATGTCGAAATAAGTATTTCTATTTGTGTTTATAAGAAAACACACATTTTTTACTATTTAAAATTGGTAAAATGCCGATTGTTTGAAAATTACTGTGAGAAATATACTCACGTGCGAGTCCTCGCAGGTTAATGACATAAAAAATTTAGGATTAAAATATTATCAGCAATTGCTTAAAATTGGTTATTTTTCTGAATCAACTCCATTACTAAGTATTTCACTCAAGACAAAATCTAGCGTTACTAATTTCAGTAATTTGACTTTGGAGTGGAGTATCAGTCACATATCTAGTGATGTTTTTCATCAGTGGTGAAGACAGCAAGGTTTTGAAATACACATGATATTCAGGAGTAAACCTTCAAATGCTTCTTGAAATAATTCTGGATTAGTACTGGAAGTGAGGTCAATATGGAATACTTTTCACAGCAGTAAAATTCTAGCTCATAGCACACACAACCCAAGAATTTTTAGAGCCCTTTTTCTGGATACCTTTATGTTTACTCTGACAGACCTGTTCTTGTCTCATTAATGTTAAGGAAATTCTCTACAGAGATGTGAAAATATTGTCCAAAAGAGAGAGAGAGAGAGAGAGAGAGAGAGAGAGAGAGAGAGAGAGAGAGAGAGAGAGAGAGTGGCTGGCCACTACTTACCTTAGTTTAGTACTGCCAATAGTAACACACAAAAAGGAAATAAATGGCAATGAAACTAAATGTTTCTAGTAGCATTTGGAAATAAGTATTGCCTTTGTCAGTTATGAAAGGATGGGAGAGGAAGGCAACTAATGTAATCTTTCGGAAATGAGTATTTCCTTCATCAGGTATGACAAGAGGGAAGAGAAAGTGGGAGGGGGACAGAATGGAAGGTAAAGGTTACTCACAAACTGTGTCGTGGCCTAGGTTGTGAGTAACATTTCCCTTCTCTCCCCTTTTTCTTCCCTCATCTCATAGCTAGTCAAGGAAATAATCAGTTTTGAAAACTATTGGAAACATTTAGTGTCATCGCCATTTGTGTTTTTTGTGTGTTGTTATCTGTGCCACCAAACTAAGGTAACTACTGGCCAGCCAATCTATCTCTTTTGAACAGTTTTTGTCTCTCATAATTTATTTTTGTTGTAAGTGTAAAGTAACTCAGTGAAGAATTTTTGGACCTCAGACATTCAGAAGTATCTTCCCTAGAACCTTCATTACGAAATGTCATTACAGCTAATGATTGCATAGGTGCAAAGAACTTAATGAAACAAGAAGTTTTATTGCTCTGGAAACTCTATTGCAAGACTTAACACGAAAAGAGCAGATGATAAATCTAGAATGAATGTTTGTGCTTTTGTATGACATGCCAATTGATTTTTAGTGTGTCTTTTTGATGAAAAGCTTTAAGTGTATCTTACACCTGAATGCAGGAAATAATAACCTGTTTAACAGAAAACTGTAGTAATGTTGTTACTGATGTATAATTTCAGATACAACGAGGCCACCAAGGAATGACGAAGAAAATGGTAGGAATTATTACTTTGTGTCACATGATGAAATGATGGCAGACATAGCTGCGAATGAATATTTAGAATATGGTGAGCATCCCAATAATTTTTAATTTTACCTAATTTGTTTATAAAACTGTCAGTTACCTTCTGCTTGTTTCTGCTGTAAACCTATGCAAGAGTTATTAGTTCATTATAGATTAACCTCAATTTACTAGAACTGAGACATGTTGACTTTCAGTGCACTTGTCAGAAACCACAATAAATAATTGTAGCCTTCAGATGTAACAGATCTCTTTCTAACTAATCAAAATCCTTAATCTTTTTTCTCCCACATCCACATTTGCAGTTCAGAACATCCTTCTTCAGGCCAACGACAAAGTGGAACAGCATGCCACCCTCCACCTCAAAAAACTATCCAATCTCCTGGTTACCCACCTCCGGAAAGGCAATACACTCTCTCTCAACAACCTCTCCAACAAACCTCAACCTCTGCTTATTCGACATAAACCCAGTCTCTCCCATCTACTCTATCTCCTACTCCCAGCTCCACTCCCAACCCACCCCCCACACAAAAAAAAAAAAAAAAAAAAAAACCCTCAAAATTCTAATCCACACAATTTGGAATCAAAACATCCCAATTCAGTAGTCAACCTCTCTTCTTAAACTCTCTCCTAGTCTGAAACCTCTGTCCTTTAGAATGGCCTCACCTTTAGCCCTCCTCCAAAATTCAACCAAACAGCCCTTGTTAAAGATTTACTGTCCTATACTCATAGTCTTTGCTGGAGATATAACTTTGCCACTATGAAAAATAATCCTACTCCTAATGGTCCAGCTCCCCAAGATTCACCATTCAAATTGAACCCTGCCTGGAACAGTTCAGTCCTCCATCACAGTGAGAACCACCTCCTCTTCCTCAAAATCGCCCTCTTCAAACCTTCCAGGAATTTCTCACTTCCAAGCTTGCCTCTCAGTCTTTCCTGAAAAACCTTAATCCAACTCCCAACATCACTGCAGCTGAAGCCTGGGCTATCCGTGATCTGAAGGCTACCATTCCATCGTCATTCTCGACAAGGGATCCACAACCGTGGTACTTGATCGGTGGGAGTATGTGGCTGAGGGAAATCGTCAGCTTTCAGACAACACTACATACAAAGTTTGTCAAGGCAATCCCATTCCTGATGTCCAGGCAGAGCTTCAAGGAAACCTCAGAGCCTTAGGCCCCCTACAAAACCTTTCACCTGAGTTCAACAACCTCATGACTCCTCCGACATCCAACACCATGTTCTACCTACTTCCTAAAATTCACAAACATAATCATCCAGGCCGCCCCATTGTGGCCAGTTATCAAGCCTCCACCGAATGAAGCTCTGCCTACATAGACCAACACTTTCAACCCATTATGTGCATTCTCCCATCCTTCATCAAAGACACCAACCACTTTCTCGATTGCCTGATATCCTTATTCAATCTGTTACCTCCAGAAACCAACCTTGTAACCATTAATGCCACTTCTTTATAAACAAACATCCCGCAAGACCTTGCTGCAATGGAGTATTTCCTTTCATGCTGACCACCTGCAACCCTTCCTAAAACCTCTTTCCTTATAACCCTAGCCAGCTTCGTCCTAACACAGAACTTCTTCACCTTTGAGGGCCAGACATACCAACAACTGAAGTGAACAACCATGGGAAAAAGGATGGACCCCTCTATGCCTACTTTTTTATAGGATGCTTAGTGGAAGCCTTCTTGGATACCAAAGCCTGTCAACCCAAAATTTGGTGTAGATTTATTGATGACATCTTTATGATCTGGACTCACAATAAAGAAAAACTCTAGAATTTCCTCTCCAAGCTCAACTCCTTTGATCCAATCAGATTCACCTGGTCCTATTCCAAATCCCATGCCACTTTCCTTGACGTCAACCTCCATCTATCCAATGGTCAGCTTCACACATCCATCCACATCAAACGCACTAACAAACAACAGTACCTCCATTATGACAGCTGCCATCCATTCCATATCAAACGGTCCCTTCCTTACAGCTTAGGTCTTTGTGGCAAACAAGTCTGCTCCAGTCCTGAGTCCCTGAACCAGTACACCAATAACCTGATAACAGCTTTAACATCCCGCAGTTACCCTCCTGATCTGGTACAGAAGTAAATTGCCAGGGCCACTCATACTCCCAAACTCAGAACCTTCCACAGAAAAACCCCAAAAGTGTCAAAGGTGCTCCTCTTGTCACCGAATACTTTCCAGGACTGGATCAGACTCTGAATGTGGCTCTCTAGCAGGGATACGACTCCCTTAAATCCTGCCTTGAAATGATATCCATCTCTCATGACATCCTTCCCACTCAACTGAGAGTGTATTTCTGCCGCCCACCTAACCTTCGTAGCCTCGTAGTTATCACAATGAAATCTCTAAACCACCTTCCCTACCCTCCAGCTCCTATCCATGTATCTGCCCCCAGTGTAAAACCTGTCCTTTGCACCCTCCCACCACCACTTACTCCAGTCCTGTAACCCAGAAGTTGTACACAATTAGTGACAGAGCCACTTGCAATAGCACCAACGTGATTTACCTGCTGACATGCATGCACTGTGAACCGTTCTATGTGGGAATGACCAGCAACAAACTGTCCATTCACATGAACAGACAGTGTTTGTTAGTAATGAGGATCACCCTGTGGCTAAGCATGCCTTGGTGCACGGCCAGCACATCTTGGCACACTGTTACACCATACGGGTTATCTGGATACTTCCCACTGACACCAACCTTTCAGACCTCCGGATGGGAACTTGCCCTTCAGCATATTCGTTATTTCCGGTGCCCATCCAGTCTCAACCTCTGGTAGTTTCAAATTCCAGCCCATCGTTCAACATCATCTTTGTCTCTGCTCTCTGGAGAGAGTGTCTGCCTGAACTGACATCTCTGTCCAAATTCTTTGCTTTTTAAATATGTCTGCCTTGGTGTGTGTGTTTGTGTGTGTGTGTGTGTGTGTGTGTGTGTGTGTGTGTGTGTTTTGATTACCTATCCTTTTCCCCCCAAGGTCAGTCTTTCTTCTTCCGGGATTGGAATGACTCCTCACCCACTCCCTTAAAACCCACATCGTTTGCTTTGCCCTCTTCTTCCCTGCTCTTTTTCCGAAGAAGCAACCCAGGGTTGTGAAAGCTCAGTATTTGTGTGTGTGTGTGTGTGTGTGTGTGTGTGTGTGTGTGTGTGTGTTTGTTTTGTTTTTCTATCTACGTACCTGTGCTCTTTTGCCTGGTAAATAAATTACATCTACTTGTTATATATATTTTTATCCTACCAGGAATTTTTTCCTCTATAATAGTTATGTATATAAATTGAAAATTATAGAAGGAAACTTTCCTGGTGGAATAAATTTATATAAAAAATAGAAAACGGTTGAATTACCCAAAGGACAGGTTTGTCGACAGGCACAAATAAAATCACACACATACAAGCTTTTGCTACCGTTGGTCGCTTCTTCAGGAAAAGAGGAAGGAAGGAGAGGAGAAAGGGATGGATATGAGTTTTAAGGAAGTGGAAAAGGAGTCATTCCAATCCCAGAAGTGGAAGGACTTACCTTAGGGGGAAAAAAGAAGGTAAACAAATACACACACACACACACACACACACACACACACACTCACATGTCCATACAGAAACACACCTAGACAGAGATTTGTAGAAAGCTTTATATTTTGTAAGCTGTCATGTTTTTAACTTGTGTATTTTTATATAGTGACTAAGTGCAATGTTTCACTTGTTATTTTATACCCAATATATTTAAGTGACCAGATGATGGTGACACAGTTCACCGAAACCGGTCGTCATTGAATAAATTATTAATGTGCAATCTTGGCATTTCATTTTGAAAACTATTTATTTTTTAGCACTGGTGCAAAAATATAAACTCTTGGTACCACTTCCAAAAAGGTCAAAGACACAATTGTTCAGATTATAGGTGAATTAGCTTTCTAAACTCATCCTATAAAATACTAGCAAAAATAACCAATAATTGTGTAAGACCTGTAACAGAAACTCTTCTGTTAGACAAACAAATGGATTACAGTATATTCACCATAGAAAGAATTTTAGAGAATGATAAGTCACTTTAGAGAAACATATATAGCTTCTATTGACTTCAGAAAAGCTTTTGGCAGTATAGACAAAGAAAAAAAGGGGGGTCTAAACAATTAAGATGGATGTCTCAGACCTCCAACTGTAGCTGTAAAAAGTTTGTACAGGAGCTCAAAAATATTAATAAATATCAGTGATGATAAAACTGAAAAAATAAAGGGCTTAATAAGGGTTTTCTAATAAACCAGTCTGAAAGACCAGAAATCATATCAGTAATTGTAAATTATGTGCAGATGCACAAATACACTTAATCCCTTGCAGGAATGTAGACAGGGTGCAAACAAGAGGAAACAATAGGCAGGAGGCACTAGCATCAGTGTGTGTAATGTGTTGGGAAGTGTGCCTGTATCACCTAATTATTTAAGGCAACTGCTGGTTTAATGTAGGTAATTCAGGTTTGAATGCAGGTCCAGTACAAATTTTCAGTTTCAATGTTGAATTTATTTCATTACCCTGAAATGGCAGAGATGTTCAAATATTTATACATCATAAATGTAATGTAGGTTGACCACTTACTTACTTTTCAATAAATGTATGTGTTTGATAGAATTGTGAAGCAACAATGAAGAGATGAAATTGCAGGTTGGCAACTTTAATTTTATTTATGTTTATTAATAAGTGATTTTTTTCTTTAGGAACACATGAAGATGCAATGTATGGTACAAAATTGGAGACAATCAGGAAAATTCACCAAGAAGGAAGAATGGCCATTTTAGATGTGGAACCACAAGCTCTTAAAGTATTAAGAACAGCCGAATTTGCACCATATGTAGTTTTCATTGCTGCCCCCGTGCTTCAGAACCTTGCTGATGTAAGTATTTTATGTAACGCTTGTGATTAGCAATTTTATGGCTTTCAGGTATAATATTCTCATGTATAGGAAGATTGGGGTTGAACATCCCATTGCCAATGTAATAATTACATGTAAATGTAACAAAAAGTTAATAATTTTATTCCATTCTAAAGTTTCTATTTCTTAATGATGGAAATTCTCGTCAGAGATGATAAATTATTTTCAAAAGAGATAGATTGGCTGGCCAGTACTTACCTTTGTGCTGTGCCGCCGATAGTTACACAAATGAAGAAAAAGGGGGACGAAAAAGGACAAGCTTTCGGAACACAGTTCCTTCCTCAGGTGGGAGAGAAGGGAAGAAAAAAGGATGGGAATGGAAGGGAAAGGTAATTCATGACCTAGGTCATGAAGGTGGTGTTTGAGGAGTGTGGAAGTCACACTGAGCCAAACCAGAGAGAATATATATAACCAAAGAGGAATGATCAAGCAGTAAATAGAAGAAAAGATGAGTGAATCGACTGGTTTGATGCAGCTCTCCACCCTACTCTATCCTGAGTAAGCCTTTTCATCTCCTCATAAGAATGCCAACCCACATCCACTCAAATCTGCTTACTATATGTCTCTCTTGGTCTCCCTCTGTGATTTTTACTCCATAGACTCCCTCCAATGCTAAATTTACGATTCCTCAATGTCTAAGAATGTGTCCTACCAAGCGATCCCTTCTTTTAGTCAAGGTATGCCAAAAATTCCTTTTCTCACCAATTCTGTTCAGTACCTCTTCATTAGTTATGTAGTCTACCCACCTGATCTTCAGCATTCTTCTGTAGCACCAGATTTCAAAAGCCTCTATTTTTTTCCTGTCCGTACTGTTTACTGTCCATGTTTCACTCCCGTACAAGGCAGCATTCTACACAAATGCCTTCAGTAAAGACTTCCTTACACTTAAATTAATATTCGATGTTAGCAAATTTCTCTTTTCAGAAATGCTTTTCTTCCCATTGCATCTGCATTTTATATCCTCCGTACTGTGACTGTCATTGTTATTTTACTACTCAAGTAACAAAACTCATCTACCACCTTCATTGTTTCGTTACCTAATCTAATTCCTTCAGCTTCGCCTGATTTTCTAAGAATGCATTCCGTTATCTTTTGTTTTATTATTTACCACATTTAGTATTTTTGTGGGCCAAAATGGTCTTTCCTAACCCACTCAGATTCTGCTATGTCTTGTATGGCAAAATCTTAGGCAGTTACAGTTACTGAAAGATCAGTGATTATAAGCAATACAGTCATTCATATCAATAACAGTTATGTTCTTAAAGTGCATGCAGATTGTTTCAAAAGGCTTATTAGCTCTACTTATATCACCATTTACACAAGAAAGTTCCATTAAGTCATATTATTGTAGTATTCATAGAACTGTAACTTTAGTGTCTGCCTTCTTGCCCAATGTTATTTTGAGCATTGATGTTGCTGCAGCTGTCTCATTGTGGTACACATCATCAGACCTGTTAAGTCATTTGTTGATAGATTTCTGGATTCTTAAGTGCTGGTGAGGATTTGGTTGAATCTTGCACCAGGCTTCGCAATCATATTTGTAGCAACTGTAACAAACACACACACACACACACACACACACACACACACACACACACAAAATCACTGTCTGCGGCTGCCTAGCCCAGAATATAGCGCAACCAATGAGGGTTGCTCAGATTTTCTCCCATGGATAAGGAACAATGGAGAACATATAACACTCCCTTGTGGAGTGCCAGATATTACCTCTGGTGTAGTCATTACCTTTCTATCATCTCTTTCTCTCTGACATGAAATGTTTATTCAATCCCATAGTTGAGAAAAAAATATTCCATAAGCATGCAATTTGATTAAAATCCATGTGTGAGGTATGATGCTTGTGGACTATATCTGCAGGTTGTGAGCAACTGTCTAGGTCAGGGTTGGATAAATGCGCGAATGTGACTTAGGTGACCATTAGAGCTCACACTGCTTGACCATAGGCACTGTCAGCAATGAGTTCCCCCTCCACCTCCCTGATAACATTGTTCAGAATAGTGTTATCAGTGTTGAAGCCGACTTGGTATTTGCAGTAGGACAAAATTAGTGAGAGGAAAAGAAATATTGAAATATTTTACAAGAACTTCCTTCAAGAGGAGTTCCAGAGCTGTTTAGACTAGCTGCTTGAGTTTGCAGTATGTTCAGAAACAAATAGTTGTGTGAATGTGGTCCCCCCCCCCCCCCCACTCCCATCAAAAATGAAATTAATGAAACTGCAGATCAGGAATAATCTTACTGAAGTTCAGATGACTGGAGCAATACAGGTGATGATCAGTAATCTCACTCCAATCATAGAATTGCTTGTAATCTCTTTCAATAAAATTAGAGTGTGGTGAAAGCACATGTTTTTATTTTTCCTAAGTACTAGGTCAGTTCTGGACTTAATACTTCTAAGTATTTGTATATGTATTAAGCTAATAGATGTTTAATAAAAACACATGTATTATTTGATTCTTGTTTTATTACTCTGTTTTGTTTGTGAACAGAAAATTAAGTGAACAAAATGGTAATTTATTCCTTTTCATTGATTAGTATTAATTCCTATCCCTCTGCCTGCTCACCAATGACCTGAAAGATAGAATTTTGAAAGTAAGTACTTTCAACCAATGCAAAATAATATTTTGCTACACTGCTGTACTCATTACAGCTTCATTCAATAATTTTTTGAACTGGTATACTTGGAAAGGCAGGGGAACCAGATCTGTCTTTGACTGTATAATAACAGATCGGAAATTCAGGAAGATAGACAGGGTCGCACTTGTTTATGGAGGGTTCTTTGGTGAAACTAATCGTTACTTAAGCTTTCATTCACATCAGTTTTATGAGGCCAAAAGTACAGAAAGTCAGGTCTATATGCAGAAGGATAAGTGTGGATAAGCTTCTGGGCAAAGAAATCCGGCACAAATAAATAACATTGATCTCAGAAAGGTACCAGTTAGTTAAATGTAGTCATTTACAGTCATCAGAAGAGGAATGGACAAGGTACAGGGACACACTACTAGAAATGGATGGAGAATTTCTTGGAACAGTAGTCTGTAAAGGCAGCAAGAAGCGGACTGCTTAGTGGAATGACACGGCCTAGGTAGCCTATAGAAGGAAAAAGAAGTCGTTTCACAAATTGTTCCATACTGGAACACAGGCAGACAGAGAAAGAAACAAAGACAAACACATAATTAAGGAATCCAAGTAGAAATCGTGGAAAGACTTTGGAAATAAGTTATAAACCTTGGGTCAAGCTGCAGGAAAAACGTTCTGGTAGGTAAGTATAAAGAAGGAATTGACAAATGTTTTGGACAGGAATGATTATGGAAACAGGATCAAATTTGAGAAGTGGAGAGAATGGTCACTATACTGCAGTGCAATAAATTAGCTGGGGTAAATACAATTAAGCCAGAACCCATCAAATATAGTGGAATGTCAGACCTCAAGTGGTTACACAGGATAATTGAAATGACATGAAAGTTGGGAAATGTTTTGTCTGACTGGACAAAAGCAGTAAGCACACCAATTTTCAAACATGGAAACAGAAAAGATTGTAATAACTACAGAAATATCTGTTTAATTAGCATCAGGTCTCGCAGAGGCTGTTAGGATCAGATCTTTAGCTTACTGCAGATAATGGAGAAGTGCTATGAGTGGAGCAGGGACTTGTATTTATGTTTCATAGATCTAGAAAAGGCTTATGACTGTTTCTAGGAGGAATCTAATGTCGCTTCTACAAGATTATGGAATAGGAGGCAAACTTTGGCAAGCAAATAAAGATCTTTACATAGATTTTCAATCAGCAGTTAGCTGACAACAAATTGATTTCATGGTTCACGGTAGTTTCAGGGGTAAGACAAGTCTGTAACTTTGTCACCACTGTTGTTCATACTGTTTATGGATCATACGTTGAAAGCAATATACTAGCAGGGCAAGATTAAAATAGGTGGAAACAAAATAAACAGTTTCACGTATAGAGACGACTTATTTATGATGACAAATTCAGTTGAAAAATCTAATATTTCAGAGCTAGATCAGAGATGTTTGTGGGAAATAGAGTTAAACAAATTGAGTGCCAAGTAGGAGGAATCAAGTTAGAAGAGGTGGACTGTTTCAGGTACTTAGGATGTATTTTCTCACAGGATGGCAACATAGTGAAAGAACTAGAATCAAGGTGTAGCAAAGCTAATGCAGTGGGTGCTGAGCTATGATCTACTCTCTTCTGCAGAAAGGAAATCAGAACCAAGACTGTTAGCAGCACACCATTCTCTTTTTCGAGCAACATCACCACGTGGGAGTGAAAGATGGGTGGATATATGTTACAAATATGAAAGCATTAAGGGTGATTACAGTTACTAATATATGGGAACAATGACAGGAGTGTATCCATAATGAGGAAATCAAGGAAAAACTGTAGATAAGCAGTTAGAGCAAACAGGCTGAGATGGTGCAGTCATGTTACATGCATGGGAGAAGCAAGGTAAGAACCTAAGAGGCTCATGGGTTCAGCAGAACAGGGTAAGAAGAGACAAGGTAGACCATGGAGAAATTACTTGGATCTGATCAAGAATAATTTTGAAGTAACAGACTTAACATCAAATGATGTATTAAAAAGCTAGCATTGAATAGGAGATGATTGAGGTACTTTTTTTGGGGGAGGGGGGCGCTATGCTCCAGACTGAACACTGAAAGACATAGTCAATCTCTAGTGATGATGAAATAGATGATGATTAGGACAATATTCCTTTGATGTTGAGTTGTTATAAATGGGAATTACTTAGTCATTCCATGGCACAGTCTCGTGCATAAAATAAGCAGTGCACAGAGGTGGAAATTAGTGCTAATTCATTGCTATGCAGTGCGAAAGAGAAGATAAACCATATCGTATGAAATAACCCCAGTGTTCGAAACACACCATTTGATGGTACATCTACAGACATTGTCCACAATGTTCTACATCTATATATGAAGGATGTTCAAATGGAAAGGTATGGAATGAAATTGTGGGTATAATTGAAGTCTTTATTGAAAAGTAATCACCAGACTCCTAAGCACGACTATTCTACTTTTTAACGAGCAGGACTCTCTTTTCCCAGAATTCATGTGGCTCTGACAAGATCCAGTCCTCTACTGTCTCCATCAGTTCATTGCCCGAGTTGAAGCACTTTCCATTGAGATGATTTTTTAGAGGACCAAACTGTTGGAAGTCACAAGGCGACATTTCCCAGATGTTGGTTCGATTCTTAAGTTCTCCCAATTGAAATTGGCCAATTTGTTTTGTGTGACCCTGGAGACGTGTGGACATGCATTATCAAGGAGCAGAATCACTCCATCCACGAGCAGCCCAGGCCGTTTGTTCTTGATGGACTTGTGTATGCTACAAAGTGCCACACATCACCATCAATGGTTATTTGACAAGTATTGGACTCTGCAGATTTAAAAAAAAAAAAAGACAGCGGGCATCACATTTCCTGCTGAGGGCACTGCCTTGAACTATTTAGAGGGAGGAGATAATGCATACTTCACGTCCCTAGATGTCGCACTGCTTTATCCCAACATGGCATATTCAAATTCCAATTGGTTTGGTTGTCAAGACATTTCGTACTTTTTCATTTGATCACCCCTCGTACATACTCCACAATCCACTGCAAAGTACATATTCGTAGAGTACCTTGCAACACTGCTATGCATTTCCTTTTCTGTTTCACACACAAAAAGAGAGAGAAAAAAAATTAATGCCTGTAAGCCCATGTACGAACCTGAATTTCTCTCACATTATCTTTCTGGTCTGTATGCAAAATCTAATTTGCTGGTTGTAGAATAGTTTATCAGTCACCTGCAAATTCCAGCCCTCTAAATTTCCTCAACAGTGTTTTTCAAAAAGAATGTCACCTTTCCTCCAGTGATTCCCATTTGAGTTCCCAAAGGATCTCCACTGTTGAAATGCTTCTGTCTTCCTGTAAATCAGTCTGGTAGTGGTCCCAAACACTTGAAAAATATTCAAGATAAGGTCACACAAGCATTTTATATGTGGTCTTCTTTACAGGTGAACATCTTTGCAAAACTCTCCTATTAAGTTGAAGTCAACCATTCACCTTCCCATTACTGTATTTACATGCTCATTCCATTTCATATCGCTTTACAATGTTACACCCAGAAATTTAATTAATGCAGTTCTGTCAAGTAGCACACTACCAATGTTGTATTCAAACATAATGTTGATTTTGTCCATCTTGCGTATGGACGTTGGAGCTTGAATAAAAACACCATCAACTCTATTTTCATTTTGTTATTTATTGGCATTCAGTTTTGATGGACGAAGCCATCATCTTTAGGTCCTTATAATAGGGTAATCTACATTTTGCTGTGTTAAAAATAACGAAATGACTGGTGTCACACCTTCATAGAACATTACAGCAGGGAGGTTTTGATGGAGATGATGGAAAGCATGATGTCTTGCTCCATCGAAACTGGTTGCAAATAAGTAATAAAATGAAAATACAGCTAATTGTTTTTTTGTTCATTGCTGTTGAACTTTATGGGATTATTTTCCTACTCATCTCCACCATCTTAACATTTTTTCTGGTTTATGAGTGGGCTGCCATTCCTCACTCAAACTAGAAATTTCATCTAAGTCATCTTGCATCTGCCTTCAGTCATTCAGTGATGCCACCTTCCTGTACAGTACAGCATCATCAGAAAACAGCCACTGATTGTGACTCACTGTTTCCCTCAGATCATTTGTATAGATAGAAAATAATAATGGACCTATTACTCTTCTATGGGGCGCTCCCAACAATAACCTTAGCTGTAATGAACACTAGCCATCGAGGACAATGTACTGGGTTCCATAATTTAATAAGTATTCGAGCCACTCACATATCTGGGAATGTATTTCATATGCTCGAACTTTCATTAGCAGTTTGCAGTATGGCATCGTGTCAAACTTGCTTAGTTGGCCTGAATTGGGATTCCATCCAAACCTGGTGACATGTTTGTTTTCAACTCTCTCAGATGCTTCTCTCATCAAGTGGTATGTTTATACGGTCCTCCAATGTGCATGCTTTTTTAAATGTTAAATTTAAAAATTTACCCCAAACCAATCAGTGTCTGTTTGGATAAAGGCTATTGACCCATTTATCAATTTTACATAGGAGTAGAATATTTTTGGGTTCTGGGCAAGATCTTTTGCTAAGGTATGATGGAGGTAGTTATTGTCTTTTTATAGACGCAGGGTTCTCTACTATTGCCTGTCTTGATTCACTTCTTCTTTTCCGAACCTAGTGTGCAACTGCTTTGCTTTCTCAGAATTTTTCAAATATTATATTCAATCCAAATTGTAGGCACATATTTCTCCAGTGCAGTCCTTACTAATGTGCCAAATCTCTGGAATGGATTTTAAAGGTGTTCAGCTTTTCAAAGACCTAGATTTTTCTCTCGTGATCTTAAAAGTCTGAACACTTTCTTTGCTACTAACCCTACAACCAAAGTAAATCTAATCCTAACATTAAACCCTGCCTCTCCCAGTTCCCACCACCATCCTACAATCACTTAACTACTTACCACCTTCCCCTGGCACCTTTCTAATAACAACCACCTTTCAACAGAAGAAAGGACAGCTATACCAAATCTCAAAATAGATGCCGATCTGTTCATCCTTACTGCACACAAAGAATCCTTCATTTTTGTGACAAATTGAAATGACTTTGTGGCAGAAAGCCTAGGCCAGTTGTCTGACCTGAAAGCTCTGCAAGAGTGATTCCAATGAGAAGTCCAACAAAAGCAAACACTCTCCCCCTTCCCCAAGTCCCCACTCCACCTTGTCCATATTCTGAGAAGCAATACTGGCATTGTGTGTTCAGATGGCACTACTTAAGGGCTCAGACATGTAAAATCATAATTGTAATTTTATTTGAATTAAATTAGGTTTTGCTCATTATCACCACTCTTTGTTTTGTCGTTGGAGAGCAGTATGTTGTAAGAAGTGACACTATAGCCAGTACAAATATTTCAACATTTTATGTATGCTTGCAGGAAATAGAATGTTGTTGGTTTTGACCATCTTCCTTTTTTAATGTGATACATTCTTTGTGATGGATTTATGTACTACTTATTCTTTATATTGTAAATGTTGAGATTGATTAAACTAGTCCTTTTTTCTTTTCCAGTACGACGGAAGCTTAGAACGATTAGCGAAAGAATCTGATCTTCTGCGGCAAGCCTATGGGCATTTCTTTGACTTAACTATAGTTAATAATGATATAGAAGAGACAATAGCTGCCTTAGAAAAAGCCATTGAACGTGTTCATACTACACCGCAGTGGATACCTGTGTCATGGGTCTACTGACAGAAGACACTTTCAGAGTCTACAACTTCAATAAAGTGAAAATGGGGAACAGAAAAGTGATTAAGTGCATGAATAAGGAGTTACTGTGTTTGTTATGCTCAATTTAAATTCTGGTATGTGTATGTTATGATCTTCCTGTGGATAACTGCTGAATCAAATAACTGTGGTATTACGTTCATCTTCAACTATTTTCAGAAAAGTTGTCACTGAATTCCCAGTTCACAACTACAACACAAACATGTAGCTGTAATAAGTGATTTCTAGTTAAAGTTTTGAAATTTCTAAAAACTTGATTACTTCTTAACTCAATTTTACAGTGTTGTCATATTTTATAAAATTTTCTGTTTATCCTCCATTGCAAGAAATAACCTTCAGAAGTAAATTAATGGTGGGTATCAGTGTTTTGTTGGTGAATTCGTTAAATACAGTGCAATTGCTCATTATTCAATGTTAATTAAGTCCACTGCCTCTGAATTATTTTGTAATTCTTGCTTCATCTACAAAACATCACAGTTTGTGGGGATAGATCAACTCCTATTCAGAGACATTCCATTTCTAGAACTAACATTCCTCCTGCATATTTCCCCTCATTTTCCATCATTTACTACAGCTCTTGTTTGTGAGTTCATGTGAACAAATTACTTTACACTAGATAAATCTGATTTTTATGTTATCAATAACTTTTCATTTGTCAATGATGCTAATTGTGCTGAAGCTGAACATGTTTCAAAAGCATTAGCACTGTACTGATTTTCCATAAATTAATTAAGAACATTGTATTATTTATAAGAGGACTAGAAATGCACTGAAAATTACATTTACTACATTTTCTATTAGTTTACTAAAAAAAATAAACACTAATGTTTGACTTCAATTATGAATATGTTTTTCTTTTTCATTATATTTGAGATCTATCCACAAAAAAGCAATCTGAATATCCAATGAATTATATAGTTTTTAAGAAAAGGTACTAAAATCTTTGGAATAATTATCAAAATTTGTAATTCAACAGTTATTACAAAAGTCTGAACTGCTATTTTACCTAAACTATTCAGCAATTGGTTCACTGTAACATTTGCATGTTTCAGTTAAAAAACTGTGAGTGATATGCAGTTACAAGTGTTCATCTTATATGCACAAATAGTAATATTGTTGATTAGAATTTTTAAAGTAAAATTTTATCAAATTATTGCAAGTAATGTAATAAAGAAAGTGCACAAACAAGACCACTGTTATAGGAACAGTGCTCTATAAAATTAAGCACAACCTTAGTGTATGCTCAGTTATGAAGTATTTTACAATACAGTTGAAGTGCCATCTTGAAGTACTGTGAATAAAGTTTTGACTTAATCTATACAAAATGACAGAACATCAATTATTAACATGAACATTCTGTCTATACTATTTCATGCAGTACGTATGAAGAGGATATGGTTGAGTGCTTTATACTTGGAAGGTGTTAGGGTAAGTGATGGACTTGCCCAAAGGTTGCACTTCTTGACTGCAGGTGAATGTGTTAAGTGTACAGAAGAGGAGTTATTGAGCAGTGTAAACAGCAGAAGTGCAGATGTTTGCAGTTGATGTGTGTTTGGCTACTGTGTTGTTTATCTGCAGTGAATTGGGCTGTGAGTGATGAAGGAAAATGCTCTCAAGAATGAATTTTGAGTGTGGTTCATTAAAGGTTCAAGAAAATGGGATTTAAAATTAAGAAGTATAGTAGTGAATGAGAAAAGATGTTTTCACTGTAAATTCAAAAAAGAAACTCAAATACTAACATTTAATAATTTAACAAAGTGACACCACCTGAAGAGCTTCAGCTGTGTAAAAATCTTTTTGTGTCATAAATACCTACAACTGTTGAAAGAAATATTACAATCAGGATATTGATACAATTGTATGTAGATGGAACAGAAATATAGAAGCAACATGCAGAAAATAGAAAAGATTGTTGAACATATGGGAACGTTATGTGGCTTGTTTAATGTGAATAGATTGAGACTTAATAAAAGAAGTTTTATGTGCATTTGTTTCTGTCACCTATCAGTATGTTGCAATTTCTTAAGGGTACGTTTGCTCTATTTGATTTTTTAATACTAACATCTTAACCACAAGCTGTTAAAAGACTAGCTCTTTCTCTATGTACTTTACGTTATAGTTTTGTATGTATTCTTCTTTAAATCAAATCCCTGTAATATCAGATGAAAGTAATTTATGACGGGTGTTACATGATTTCATATTCACAAATAACAAATGTTTTGCTGTAAACAGTGCAGTAACTTTTGTATGTTTTTTGCTTTGTAATAATAATGTGGATACAGATTTTAGAAAAAATATGTTCACTGAACAATTTACTACCAAGAACTGCTGAGGAAGATGATGCTCTTTTTAAAAATTTTGTAGTTTATGTAATAGTGTTTTATTTATGATTAGTTTGTTTTTATACCATTACTATTCTATTTCTTCCAAAGTTTCTCAGTAGTTTTGATGATATTTTTTCATATTAATTTCCTTTTCTCTGAAGAACTTTAACAATAAATGTCAGTGTGTAGTTAGCACTGATGGATTGTATAAATAGCTAAGGTTTGATCATTAGACACAGAGACTTCATAGTCTATATCTGCCACTTTCAAGTAAACACTTTCAAATCACCAAAAATGTATGCGCAAGTAAAGGAATAGCCTTTTACAATACATTACTGCAAGTGGCATCAGTAGAAAGCAGAAATATCCACTGCTTAATGTACTGCCGTTATAAAACTCAAGGCAGTGATTACCCATTTTTAAAACATTGTGTAAGTTTCTGTTGCATTCGTCTTCCTAATGCAGGAGTAAATTTTGTTGCTTGTAAAGGGATGCTCACAAAACAGAAGAAATAAGTTTAATAACTACACTGTCATTGTGTCACAAGATTGGTTATAGATAACTGACATCACCTTGAATATTTTGTATTGTAAACTTCTCTTATGCGATATCCGGTTGTGATGACATAGTTTAGATTTCATTCAGTATCACCCATGATTATAATTGAGTCTGTGATGTCCATTTGCAACTGGTATGTGACCAGAAGCATGTGATACAAAGTTTATCTGACAATTGAATACAATCACTTAGCATTAAACATCTTCTCTCATGCATTTGCTACTGAGATGTGCTCAAAGGAGGGTTGGATATGCTGACAAATAACATTCAGTAAACCTGTGAGATATGTCATTATTTGAATAAAAATAAATTGTTATTGAGATTCCAAACTCTAGGAACCTTAATTTTCATGTTTTCCTTTTATATTTATTTATTTATGTGTGTGAATGGCTCAGGCATACTGTCCAGTCACTGGATACATCGTCACCCAGCAAACAGTATATCATAATTAGGACAGGTTGCATCTCACTGTAAGGACAGTCACCTAGCTACAGACAGACACACAGGAAAGACAATCACATTTAGGCAACTGCCTTTATCAAAGAAAGATCACACATACATTTACATACTCAGTCAAGCACAACTTGTGCTGGCCACCACTCCAGGCCATAGCAACCAGAAATGACAGTTGTGTCTGAGAACATATGTGTGCCTTCCTCTAATAAACCTAAGTTGTGTGGATCTCAATGTCTTTTGTGTGCTTATCTGCAGCTCAGCAATTGTGTTTACAGCAAATTTCAACCTATCCTCATTATATTAGTTGCATTCCAACCTGGACTATCCATTATTAGATTATCAACCAGTATGTTCAATCAGTGATTCAGTTCTTGATCCAAATAATACTGTGATGACTATACGGTAAGATAGTTAAGGTCCAGTGAAGGATATTTAGTGTCTTTCTGACATCACAAAATTACAAATATAAACATTAATGCAAAACTAATGTGACATATTCAGCTCTGACTTTTTGGTGAATGAACTTAACTTTGGAGTGTTGTGTTTTGTTTGCATGTAGTTGTTATTACCCTATTTGTTATACCTTCACATACAGCTCATATTATTCTTTCTATTTTAGGCCTTGACAGCTTATAGCCAAAGTTATTACAACAGAACTTTTCTACTATTATAACACTACATTTGGGTTGTACTGATGCAAGCAATTTCATTTTGTACCAGGCAAAACACATTCCATAAAAATGCACATGTTATTTTGTAATGATCATTAAAAGTCACAGCAGATAGAAAGCAAGCTCTAAATGACACAAACACAGAACTCAAGTTAACAATGCTTAACAAGAGTTGTGATTAACACAAAAAAGTAATACCAATAGTAGTCTACAGTCTCATACCAGCATAGTGAAATAAAAGAGGTACAAACGCACAATGATGTATCAAGAACTGAAATAGAGTGTACATTGCTTTGTGCATATGAAAGGTGGCTGTTCACTAGACAGTGTGGTGGATACTGTGCCATGTGATGAGGTGACTGCTGGTGTCCAGCCATGGGGCTGTTCGAGGAGCAGTACCATGCTGTATGTGCATTGCCCGGCGGCTGATTGTAAGAGATCTACGTTTTGCTGATGTAGAATATGGTACAGTGGCAGCTTACTTTCAGATGTAGGTGGCCACTGAAAAATCTTAAATCTAATAAGTCTTGCGGAGGTTGCGATGTACAGTAGAACCCCGGTTAACTGGAGTAAAAGGGGGGTAGGGCTCTTATGGATACCAGTTTGTTTGGTTAAGCCATGAAGTAATAATAATAAGCACAACAGTAATTTGCACTGTGATAACAGTACACACTTTCAGAAGGAAAAATCAAACAAAATCTGTTGCATTATCTCTTTATTGAGTACACTTTAGTTCTTTATTTAAATTAAAATTACATGTTTGGATTTCCAGTACAACAATATACAATAAACATTGCCAAAGAATTTGAAGCCTATAAAAATCCTTTTAAAAAACAGAGTAATTTTTGTTTCTTGTGCCAATCAAAATATTTTTGGCAGGAATGTCGCAGCACCTACTGATTAACATGATGTCAGCTGGTGTTGCCTTACTGTACTGCTCTACAAATCTTAGGACAATGTAAAATAAACACACTTTTACTGTAATTTCTGTGTTAAACTACCATGAAAATTGAAAGCTAAGAAATTCCTAATTTAGATTTATGTATTTCGGAAACCATCATCACCTGTCACACAGTCGTCCACTTAATATAGGTCAGTGTCTTGGATTGCATCAGCATCTGTCAACAATACTGTCTACAATTTCATAGTCCATTATTTCTTGGGTATTGTCTGAGACAACCCATTCATCAACCTCCATGACTTCGCATCCGGGAATTTGTTTTATAATTTTCGTCAAATGTTCAAAATTTTCTGAGAATTGTTCTTCAATGCCCTCATGCAGATTGCTTTAACACTTTTGAAGGGTTTTTGCTTTCACATAAACCCAGGCCTGAGCATACAAATAAATTATGTCTTTCATATTGACCACCTTCAGCAATTCATTTATGCTTTTGTTTTGCAAGTTGCTATCATGCAGAATTTTTCTCAGAAACAGGCCATGATAATGCTATTTGAATGTCGCTATTATACCTTGATCCAGTAGTAACATTTAGGGGTAGACAACAATATTACCACTTTTTAACTTGCACGGTTGTGTAGGCTCATTGGCAGTTAACAAGATCACGTTTCTAGGCAGCCCTTACTCAGTTAAAAACTTTTCAATCTTCAGTACAAATAGATCACTAAACAATTCACCAAAGAGTTCAGAAGACTTCCATAAACTTTTCTGAGCTCTATAAAAACTGGTATTATATTTAGGACAACATCCTTCAATGTTCTCAGTTTTTTTTTTTTTAAACTTGCTGACACATGTTTCTGGCAGTCTGTGTCCCAGAAGCATTTGTTGCCAAAGAATAATGATCCATTCTTCTTTAATTTTGTGTCCTGGGGCAGACGTTTCTGTAGAGGAAGCTAAGGATTTGGTATGCAACATCTTGAAATTATCACCTGTTTCATCAGTATTGTAAATTTGATTCTTAGTGTAGTCTTGGGTGTAATTTTCAAACTCTGTTTTGGAAATTTCAACCATGTCTGGGTCTGCAGATAACTTTTCTCCACATATATTTAGTTGTCAAATAATGTATCTGTTTTTAAACCTATTTAACCACCCAGAGCTTCCCGAAAATTCTTTTCCATCCTCACTTAGCATCTCAGTCACCAGTTTAGCTTTTTCTTGCAGTACAGGATCTGTCAGAAGCATGCCGTTTTCTTGTTGTTGGTTGAACTGTAGGTAAAAAGCTTCACCTACTTTTTAAAAGTTGGATTTTTTTGAAGTTTTTCTGTGAGGAGTTTTCACAGCTTGTGAAAAATCTGACACTGTAGACACACCAACTCTGTAATTAGCTGCAACAGTTTTCAATAAACTTCCTTGTTCCACTGGTTTGAAAGCAGCTAATTTCTCAGTGAAAGTAATCACAAAACACTTCCATTTAGTTGCCATGGCACAAAATATGTACACATGTGACGTAAAGAAACAACAACTTGAATGCACATTTGTATCGCAGATATGCACATGTGTGTTCATGGCTAGAAGTGGAGTTGGCACTAAGCTACGTGCAGAACACTACGAATCATTGTTGCTGACCTTTGTTGTGGGGTATTATTGTATGTTTACATGAAGGAAGTAAAGAGTACAAAAATAAAGTTACTCTATAAAAATTAAAGAGAACAGATTTTAGAACTGGGCATGATGAATCACTTTTTAATTTTCCTTGGTGAACAGGAAATCGCAATATTTTTGCCTAGACTTGTCACTTATCAACATTTTTGAAGTTACTCTGAAAAATGCATACAGTATATCTGCATTTACCCAAATTAATTGTGGGTAGAACAGTTTTTTAATTGTTTATTTTTGTTTTTTTTGTTACCTGAGCTTTTACTGTATATGCTGACATTGGTTAAAGATTCATAATATCCATTTAGTTATGCGATGGCTGTGAATTACATACCACCAAACTGTATTCTTCCTTGAGAGATTTGTTTTAGAATCCACCTTGTTTAAGGTCACAGACCTATCATGATCCATAAAACAGTGGGAAGAAAATGGAAATGTGGGGCTCTGCCATTGCTGTGGGAGTGATGGTTATTGTTGTTGATTATAGCATCTCTATTTTGTGTGGCATACTCCCAACAAGATCTAACCAATTCTCTTCAGATGTGAACGGGGACTACTACTAGAATGTTGCACCTAGCTTAAATTTCATCATTGGCAGTAATGTGAACATCAAAAGGTTGAACATTTAACAGTTCAGTCAATAACTGGTATTGAAACTTGGAACTGAACTGCACATTGACATTCTTCGTATTCCCTCTGGTTTGATGAATCCTGCGTTGAATTCCTCTTCTGCACCACCCTTTAATTTCAGAATAAAACTTGCACCCTGTGTCCTCTGTTATTTGCTGGATGTATTGCAGTCTTTGTCTTCACTTACAATTGTTACCTTCTGCAGCTCCTTGCCTTGCAGGTTATTCCACATGCCTTAACAAATTGTCCTAACATACTGTCCTTTCTTTTTGTCAATGTTAACCATATGATTCTTTAATTGCTGATTCTAAGGAGAAACTTCTCATACAGTATCTTCTTAGTCCACCTGATTTTCAACAATCTTCTGAACACCCCATCTCAAATGCTTCACTTCTCATCTCTTCTAGTTTTCCACTGTCTGTTCAACTTCCGCATGAAGCTGTGCCCCAAATTACATTCTCAGAAAATTTTGCTTATTTTTTACCTCCATTAAGGTCGATGTTTGCTACAGTAAACTACTCTTGGCCGTTACTGACCTATTTTCCACTGCAGTCTACTTTTATGTCATCCTTGTTACACCTGTAGTGGGCTATTTTTCTTTCAAGATGGCAAAATTCCTTAATTTCATCTAGGCATTGATCATCAATTAATTATGATGTTAAGTTTCATGCTATTTTAATTTCTACTACTTATCACTACTCTTGCTAAAATGTTCTTCAAAAGAGATAGATTAGCTGACCAGTACTAACCTTAGTTCTGTATTGCCGACAGTCACACAAAAAAGAAAACAAAAAAATAAGACAGAAGTTTTCGAAATAATTTCCTTCATTGGATATAAGAGGAGGGAAGAGAAAGGGAACAGAAGAGGTCAGTCTGTATGATGTCCAAAAATAAAATATTTTCATCAAGTGCATGTTTTTCAAATTGGATGGTAAATTTGAGAGTGTCCTGAATGCTGTTTCTCAGGTTCAAAAGCTATTTGTTAGGCAAATGAGCAAAGATTTTCAAAAATGGAAAAAGTCATTTCTCAATTAATGTATACAGGATATATTGAAAAAATATTAGAACAATCTGCTATGGTCAGTTCTTTAGATATTTGTGACTCACTCTGCAAAAAGAGCAAAAATGAAGTTTTATGATTTTGTGCAAAAGTATGATAAGTATCAAATCTGGATCTCAATAACTAATAAATATGTTGTTGTTGTTGTTGTGATCTTCAGTCTGGAGACTGGTTTGATGCAGCACTCCACAATACCATATCCTGAGCAAACCTCTTCAACTCCAGATAAGTACGGCAACCTACATCTGTCTGAATCTGCGTACTGTATCCATCTATTGGTCTTCCTCTGTGGTGTTTACCCCACACACTTCCCTCCGACACTAAGTTCACAATTCCTTGATGTCTAAGAATGTGTCCTACCAATCGATCCCTTCCTTTAGTCAAGGTATGCCAGAAATTCCTTTTCTACCCAATTCTACCTCCTCATTAGTTACGCGATCCATCCACCTAATGTTCAGCATTCTTCTGTAGCACCACATTTCAGAAGCCTCTATCCTCTTCCTGTCCGCACTGTTTATGATCCATATTTCACTCCCATACAAGGTAACACTCCACACAAATGCCTTCAGAAAGGACTTCCTTAGGCTTAAATCAATATTCGATGTTAACAAATTTCTCTTTTTCAAGAACGCTTTTCTACCCATTGTCATTCTGCATTTTATATCCTCTGTACTGTGACCATCATTTGTTATTTTACTGCCCAAGTAACAAAACTCATCTACCTCCTTTATTGTTTCGTTACCTAACCTAATTCCTAAAGCATAACCTGATTTTCTTAGACTGCACTCCATTACCCTAGTTTTGCTCTTGTTGATGTTCATCTTATATGCACCTTTCAGCACACTGTCCATTCCGTTCAATTGCTCTTTCGGGTCCTTTGCTGTATCTGACAGAATTACTATGATATCGGAAAAACGCAATGTTTTTAATTCTTCACCCTGAACTTTAATTCCTTCACCAAATTTCTCCTTGCTTTCCTTTGTAGCTTGCTCAATGTACAAATTGAGTAACAATGGAGAAAGACTACAACCCTGTCTTACTCCCTTTCCCACCATTGCATCCCTTTCATGCCCTTCAACACTGACAACTGCTGTCTGGTTTTTGTACAAGTTGTAAATAACCTTACGCTCCCTATATTTTACTCCTGCTTGCTTCAGAACTTGAAAGAGTTTATTCCAATCAACATTGTCAAAAGCCTTCTCCAAATCTACAAAAGCTAGAAATGTAGGTTTGCCTTTTCTTAATCTATCTTCCAGGATAAGTCGTAAAGTGAGTATTGCCTCCCGTGTTCCTACATTTCTCCTGAACCCAAACTGATCTTTCCCGAGGTCGGCTTATACCAGCTTTTCCATCCTTATGTATATAATTTGTGTTAATATTTTGCAACCATGACTTATTAAACTGATGGTTCTGTAGTTTTCACACCTGTCTGCACCTGCTTTCTTTGTAATGGGAATTATTACATTTTTCTTAAAGTCTGAGGGTACTTCGCCTGTCTCATACATCTTACACACCAGGTGAAACAGGTTTGTCATGGCTGGTTCTCCCAGAGACTTCAGTAGCTCTGAGGGAATATCATCTACTCCAGGGGCCTTATTTCGACTTAAGTCTTTCAGAGCTCTGTCAAATTCTTCTCTCAGTACAGTATCTCCTATTTCATCTTCATCTACATCCTCTTGCCTTCCTATAATATTGTCTCGAAGTTCAGTTCCTTTGTAGAGCCCCTCTTTATACTCTTTCCACCTTTCAGCTTTCCCTTCTTTGCTGAGAACTGGTTTTCCATCAGTGTCCTTGATATTCATAGAGCTCTATTTCTTATCTCCAAATGTTTCTTTTATTTTCCTGTAGGCTGTATCTATTTTTCCCCTATTTATACATTCTTCTACATCCTTGCATTTGCCTTCTAGCCACTCCTGTTTAGCCATTTTGCACTTCCTATCAATCTCATGTCTTAGTCGTCTTTACTCCATTTGTCCTCTTTCATTTGCTGGATTTTTATATTTTCTCCTTTCACTGATTAAATTTAGTATGTCCTGTGATATCCAAGGATTTTTTCTAGGTCTTGCCTTCCTACCTATTTTGTCCTCTGCTGCCTTCACTATTTCATCTCTCAATGCTACCCATTCCTCCTCTACTGTTTTATTTTCCCCAGTTTCTGTGAATTGTTGCCTGAAGTTCCCTTTGAAATTCTCAAGAACTTTAGGTTCCTTCAGTTTATCCATGTCCCATCTCCTCAATTTCCTATCTTTCTGTAGTTTTTTCAGTTTCAGCCTACAATTCATGACCAAGAGTTTATATCTGCCCCTGGGTATGTACTACAGTTTAAAACCTGGTTCCGAAATCTATCTGGTTTTTCCCGGTGTCTTCTCATCTTTTCCACGTATAAAACCTTCTTTCGTGATTCTTAAACCAGGTGTTTGTTATAATAAATTATTTTCTGTGTAAAATTCTACCAGGCGGCTTCCTCTTTCATTCCTTTTGCCTAGACCAAATTCACCTATTTTTCCTTCCCTTCCATGTCCTACTACCGATTTCCAGTCTCCCATAACAATTAAGTTTTCCTCTACCTTAATTGTCTGAATAATTTCTTTTAGCTCCTCATATATTTCTTCTATCTTCTCATCATTGGCAGAGCTAGTTGGCATATAAACCTGTACAACTATGGTCGGAGTTGGCTTCGTATCTATCTGGACTACGATAATGCAATCACTGTGTTGCTTGTAGTAGATTACCCACATTTGTATTTTCTTATTTATTATCAGTCCTAATCCTGTGATACCCCGAACTGATTTTGTATTTATTATCCTGTACTCACCTGACCAGAAATCCCATTCATCCTGCCACCGAACTTCACTAATCCCCACTATATCTATCTTAAACCTATCCATTTCCTTTTTTAAATTTTCTAATTTTCCTACGCAATTAAGGGATCTAACATTCCACACTCCAATCTGTAGAATGCCAGTATTGGTTTTCCTGATAACAACATCCTCCTGAGTAGTCCCCTCCTGGAGATCCGAATGGGGGACTATTTTACCTCCGGAATATTTTACCTGAGAGGATGCTATCATCATATGTTCATACAGTAGAGCCGCATGTCCTCGGGAAAAGTAATGGCTGTAGTTTCCCCTTGCTTTCAGCCATACGCAGTAACTGTGTGCCAAGTCCACATTAGATGACGTTACAAGGCAAGCTCAGTCAATCATCCCAGATTGTTGCCCCTGTAACTACTGAAAATGCTGCTGCCCCTCTTCAGGAACCATACATTTGTCTGGACTCTCCACAGATATCCCTCCGCTGTACTGCACCTATGGTATGGCTATCTGTATTGTTGAGGCACGCAAGCCATTCCACCTCAGCAATGTCTGTGGTCCATGGGAGTGGCTGATAAAAATATTAAAAAAAAAAAGTTTTGGGAATATCATAATAGGAGCATATGACTTAAATTTTGATGATTTGCCATGAATAGAAAGTATCAAAGTGACCATCCTCACAATTCCCCATTTTGTACCCAAAAAAATCATGATTTTTTTGTGATTTACTCAGGAACCACCCTTAAACAAATGGTGCTTTTGTAAGCTGCATATAGCCCACCAATTCCAACCAATTTGCTTAATTTTGATGGGCCCCAGGAAGTGTGTAATATTTAAATTTTGACTCTGTACTGTAGGGTAGCTACAGTATTTCCATTCTTCTAACATGTATACAAATGTTTACTAGGCTAAGGGCTATCCAGAACACTTTATGCCTTAACTCAGTGATCAATAGATATGGGCTCCTGAGTAATCGTGAGTTCGCACGCACCATTTTGGAACGTATTAATACTGCACACTGCCATGTGTGATATGATAAAAAATTCGATAGCAAGCATATCTATGCCTCTGACAAGAAGACCACATGAGTATGGGATTTTAAAATTTCTTTATATGTATGGTACATGAAGCTCAGAACTTAAATAACAATCGGCCAAAGGCATTTGACACAACTCTAAAAAATTCTCAAGAAAAATGACTTTGAAGTTTTGCAAGTACACATAAGTATCGATAATTAAAAAAGGGGCAGCGTCTGTTGGCATAGCTCAGATGGTAGCATTCTGGCCTTACAACTGTAGAGTCGGTGGTTCAAATCCTGCTGTGATAAAATATTTTTTTCGTTGTTTCAAATTCAGTTATATAAAACATTTTGGGATCTCTAATTCGACATGTGTCAGTTTTTGTTTATGTGTTTTTAGTTGAGCTGAACACCTTGTCGTCACATAAAACAATGGTTGAGTTGGTTGGCTGCTTGGAAAGCCATTAGTAGCTATGAAGATATATCGAAAACAGCGTCGTAGCTATTCACAAACTTAACAAAGACTACTTATGTTTTTTGATTGAAATTTTAATTATTAAAACCTCTTATAAAATATAGAAAAAATGAATAAACAAAAAATGTGCATTTTTTTTTGTAAACATTACCATCAGATATTAAAATTGTGTGGTATTTGAATACAATGAAATTGAAAAAAAAAAAAAAAAGCAGGATTCAAATCACAGACCCTATGGTTGCAAGGCTACAATGCTACCATCTGAGCTACATTGACATATACTATAACTTTTTTAATTATTGCAAAACTTCAAATTCAATTTTCTCTAGAATGTTTTAGAGTTGCTTCGAATGGCTTTAGCTGACTTTTATTTGTGTTCTGAACTTCACTTACCATAAATATAAAAAAATTCTAAAATCCAAACACATGTGGTCTTCTTGTGAATAAAGTTGATTCTAAATCTAGTGAGCAAATACACAAAGTATCAATTCAGTAATATAACAATGAAAGCAGATAAAGTACTTTGGTTTTGTGAAAACATGTGAACGGTTTCATGAAAACATGTGAACACTTTAGGCTGATGACAAATGAATCCACCAGGTTTCAGCTAGGAAAAAAGTTAACAGATTCTTTGATGTACTCGGAAAAATGAAGGACAAGTTGAAATTCAGTTCAGCAAAGATTTTTACTGCTCTGACTCTACACTCTTCTACACCACCTCTCTTCCATTTCACATAGGTTACTTCATTGTCAGTATCCTGAATGTGAAATGCTTAAACAGTCATCAGTTCAGCATTAGGAGACATTGCACACTCCTGCAATCAACATTTACCTTGCAGCTCTTGACATATACACAAAAGACTCATGTCCATATCTTTGTACTTCTTTCCTGTGATACTGCTTATAACAAAACAAAAAAGTTTCAAATTAGTGCAATAAATAAATGTGCTTACTTACCCCACTGGTTGGCATTTTACGCAGTTTGGTTGTAAGGAGAAGAATTTTGCGAGACCATTTTTTAAATACGGGTTCTTCTTTTTCTACAGGAGATATGCTTCTCTTATTGATACTATCATATATATTTTTAATTTTTTTAACTTTTCACTAACAGAAATAACATCAGCCTGGGTAAGACTTTGACTACTGCTATTTTTGTCATCAATTAGGTAATATTCCAGAGCTTCCATTTTTCTAGCTGCAACAGTCTCCTCTTGTGCTGCATAAAACTCTTGCTGCTCTGCACCCCCCACTTGCCCGATGCAAACATGCAACATTGTTTTCCTAGGCCACAAGACATTGCATGCAGCTGTGGGCTCTACCTGTGAAAACACTTGTGGTCTCCAAGAGGACCGTCTTGCATGGCACAGCAATTTCATTGGCTGGAGTAGTGGGGAAAGGCGAACTGACCTGCTGAGAATGACTAGAGATGACAGCTGCTGGAGGAGGGGTGGGGTAAGATTGAGTAATATTTTACTAGTCTTCCAATTTCAGATTTATTGAATGTTCTAGCATCTCTCTCTTTGCCGTAAGACTATATGTCAATGACAAGCATCTTGTACTGTGCATCTACTGAAATTTAGCATTTCTAATTGTAATATGGGATTTCCATTTTGTTAGGTGCCACAATCCCAAGATCAAGTGCAGCAACAGAATTAAGAAATTTCCAATGACTGTAGAAATATTCTGCCGTCTTTCTGCAGTCAATCTGGTCAGGTGAAGGTTAAACTTTTAAGCAACAGTGTTGGTTCAAGGGCCTTGAGTACTTGGCATAGCAGTACCTAATATAACAATGGCTACCATGTTACATTGTCTGCTAATTCATTTTAACATTAATTTTACTGAGAAACTACCCTTACGGTAACAGCAAGTCTTACTGTTGGTGTAAGTGGTTTCATCACTCAGTTGTAGGAATCCCTTTTCAGTTTGTCTTCAATCAACAACAGAAAATAGTAAAACTGAGTAGGAGTGAATCTAAAACATTCTTTAAACTTGTCCATATTGTCAAGCAAATATTTTGTTATTAAAATGTTGTATGCTCCTTCTTCTTCATGGTATAAAAATATGTCTGACTATTTTGCGCTTCCTGAGAACTATCTCGAATAAAATAAAGTCTTCTTTGTCTTCTGCAACTTCCATGTAGTTCCATAGTACCAAAATAAAAAGTTTCTTTTTACACCAAGGACTGAGCTGCTTGTTTGGCCTAGGTTGTGTCTGCTATTACTGACACAACTGTCTATCACAGCATGCTGAACTTTCACAATGCCAATAAATCTTGCAATACACCTTCCAACCAACTGCAAAAATAAATTCAAACCTTTCTGAAACGTTTTATTGCTTACACGCCCCACCCCCCGACCACAAAAAAACAACAACAACAGGCCTCTCATTATTTTTACATTCTGATGTGCACCGTCCTGCACCTAGGAAAATGTTTCATGCAGTGACCTGCAACCCACAGCAGCCAGTATGTATCTCTGAATCTGGTGCTTGAAATCTAGCTATCTGATATCAGTGTCAGTAATTGTATATTCTCAATGTAGATGGCTGCTGAGATAGGAGTATTTATGTTTTGAAACTACACATCACATTTCGTGCACATATCACCATTCTACACCAAGCGCATTACTTGATACACTTCACAACATTTTGAAGATGTTGCTTGTGTAAAACTTATTTTAATTTCTAACAGTGGAAGTACCAGGAAGGATTCAACAGTATTTTTGAGAAGCTTACTCACCACAGAGACATCTGATGAGCTGCAGAAAGGCACAAATAACAGAATACAACATTAGAGCTTTTGGTCGTTTAGGCGTTCGTCAGTTAAAGAGATACAAACATACAGACACTCATACAGACACGACTGCCGTCTCCGGCCACTGTGACCAAGCTCCCCTCACCAGTACAGGAAAGTATGACTTTCTTCAATGGTGATGTCTTCACATCGTTCATTAAAGTAATTCAGATAAAATACTTATTTCTTTATTATTCAATATTTTATATATGCCACTGACAACCACGATGTTTCTGCAATACCTGTGACAGACTTCCAAAAACTGTGAGTATTTTTCACTTTTCTTCAAAAACCATCTTCTTATGTCTTTTCTCATAGTCTACACACCTCACTATTTCACTACTGTATTTCCCCATTAACACTGTATCTAACAAAATTTCAAAACAAACAAAAAGCTCATGCAGAATGGTTTGGTGGAAGTTCTCACTTCTCATTGTTTGTGAGAGAAACTGAATGGCACTGGACAGTGTTGCTAACAGGCATATTTTACACGAGGCGTTCACTCTGCATTCTGGTCTCGTGGGCACGAGTCGTTGGTCATTGAGATGTTGGTGTTTGTGTCTGTGGCCGCATCGATGTACACCACTGGCCTTTAAAATTGCTACACCAAGAAGAGATGCAGATGATAAACAGGTATTCATTGGACAAATATATTATACTAGAACTGTCAAGTGATTACATTTTCACCCAATTTGGGTGCATAGATCCTGAAAAATCAGTACCGAGAACAACCACCTCTGGCCATAATAACAGCCTTGATACACCTGGGCATTGAGTCAAACAGAGCTTGGATGGCATGTACAGGTACAGATGTCCATGCAGTGTCAACACGATACCTTGGTTCATCAAGAGTAGTGACTGGCGTATTGTGACGAGCCAGTTCCTCGGCCACCGTTGCCAGACATTGTCAATTGGTGAGAGATACGGAGAATGTGCTGGCCAGGGCAGCAGTCGAACATTTTCCGTATCCAGAAAGGCCCATACAGGACCTGCAACATTTGGTTGTGCATTATCCTGCTGAAATGTAGGGTTCTGCAGGGATCGAATGAAGAGTAGAGCCACGGGTCGTAACACATCTGAAATGTAACGGCCACTGTTCAAAGTGTCGTCAATGCGAAGAAGAGGTGAGCGTGATGTGTAACCAATGGCACCCCATACCATCATGCCAGGTGATACGCCAGTATAGCGATGACGAATACACAATTCCAATGTACTTTCTCTGCAATGTCACCAAACACGGATGCAACCATGATGATACTGTGAAAAGAACCTGGATTCATACAAAAAAAAAATGACGTTTCATGGACTCAGGTTCATTGTTCATTCATTGCAGACGCTCCTGTCTGTGATGCAGCGTCAAGGGTAGCCGCAGCTGTGGTCTCTCAGCTGATAGTCCATGCTGCTGCAAACGTTGTCAAACTGTTCGTGCAGATGGTTGTTGTCTTGCAAACGTCCCCATCTGTTGACTCAGGGATTGTGGACGTAGCTACACGATCCATTACAGCCATGCACATAAGATGCCTGACATCTCGACTGCTAGTGATACGAGGCTGTTGGAATCCAGCATGGCATTCTATATTGCCTTCCTGAACTCACCCATTGCAGATTCTGCTAACAGTCATTGGATCGTGAACAACGCAAGCAGCAATGTCGCGATATGATAAACCGCAATCGCGGTAGGCTACAATCCAACTTTTAACAAAGTCGGAAATGTGATGGTACACATTTTTCCTCCTTACACGAGGCATCATAACAATGTTTCACCAACTTTTGTTTGTGTATAAGAAATTGATTGGAAACTTTCCTCATGCCAGCAAGTTGTAGGTGTCGCCACTGGCGCCAACCTTGTGTCAATGCTCTGAAAATCTAACCATTTGCATATCACAGCATCTTCTTTCTGTCAGTTAAATTTCGCATCTGTAACACATCATCTTTGTGGTGTAGCAATTTTAAGGGCCAGGAGTATACTTGCTTCATCATGTCTAGTTGCCATATTGTTTTGTTTGCTGAGTGTCCCCTTCTTAATTAGACTGAGTGCTGGTTCCGAAGCCTTCCTCAGATCAGATGGCAGCCGCAGTCTTTGTTGATGAGCCCCTTCCTTGGAGTGGATCTCAATGGCATCTCTAACAACACTGTCCCAGTATCTTGAAGGAAGGAAGGAAAGGATGTCCCGTCAACAGCGTGGTCATTAGAGACGGAGATTACGCTCGGAGTGTTTGGGTAAGGATATGGATGGAAATCGGCCGTGCCCTTTCAAAGGAACCATCCCGGAATTTGCCTAGAGTGATTTAGGGAAATCACAGAATACCTAAATCTGGATGGCCGGAGGTGGATTTGAACCACCATACTTCCGAATACGAGTCCAGTGTGTTACCACTGCCCCACCTCGCTCGGTCAGTATCTTGAAGTCTGTGCCAAGGTTCTGATATGTTCTTAACCCATCTCATGATTTTTGCACAGCTCTGAAACTGTCGGCTTCTTAGGATACTTAAGTTGGGTGTGTCTCTGATGTCCATGGCAACGATCTACAATGATGCTCACTGTCTCTCTGATGTAAGTCTACCCACAATGACACAGAATCTGGTATATGCCGGCTTTCCACAAACTGAGATCGTCTTTGACACTTCCCAATAAGGTTTGTGTTTTATTGGGCAGACATAAGACAGTTTTAACTCAGTGCTTCTTTAACATTCATGCTATTTTTCCTGATAGTGAGCTAGTGTACAGTATAAAGGCCATGGATACCTCTTCCTCCATGACTTCTTCCATCTCCACAGGCTTTACTGTAGTGGTGGGGTGGAGAGCGCATTGAATATGCCATTCTGAGTAGTTGTATTCTCAGAATACTGTTCTAAGGTGTTGCAGCTCCTGAGGCAGATTATCTTTGTCTGAAATGGTGCACGTCCTACGTGCCAGTGTTTTTAGCAGCCCATTCCTCTGCGAAAGGTGATGGCGGCTGTCTGCATTCAAATACAGGTCAGTGTGTGTTTCCTTCTGGTAAACACAATGGCCCAGAGTGGCATCAGTTCTTCTCTTAACCATGACGTCTAAAAATGGTAATCTGTTTCGTTCTCCTAGTGACTTTGAAGTTCAGGTTTTCGATAATCTATGTAATATTTCGAAAGGGATTATCTTCATCAATTTGTGTAGTAGGCCTTGTCTCCAGATGGAAACATAGGCAACCAGCTTAAGCATTTGATGTAAGAGGCAGGGCATGGTTGCTGGGCATCTTTGGTTGGGGTAGAAGCAGGCTTGCTCTACAGAGATGGCCATGAGTTGTTTTTGACTAGTCCTGTTAAGCAATACTCATTCCAAAAGTTTATATACCAAGCTAAATAGTTCAATGGGATTACAGTTTTGCGTAAAGTTTCCAGATTTACCTGGCTTCAGGATGGCAATTATCTTGGTGCAGTTGAGTTCTTGGGGGATGTTTCTGTCTGTGGTAGTGATGTAAAGAAATTTGCTAGCCTTGTGTTCATTTATTTGGCAGACTTGATATACTTTGGGAGGATGCCATCAGAACCTTGAGTTTTACATGTTTTTATGTCCTATATTCTTGCTGAAATCTCTTCAGGGGTGATATCACATGAATATTTAATGTTGTGACTGGCTGTTACTTTTGGTTTCATAAGCTCACATTATGTGTGTCTTGTTGACTTTAGGTATTTTACCTCTAATTTTATTATGCATTGTGAGTGACACAGATGGCTGCTCTGAATATCGGAACAAGGACCATGCATTTCTACTGGGACAGGGACGGGTGTACTTTGTGCCCACCTTTTTAAATATTGTAATTTATATTGGTATTTCATATATTAAAATCTGATTAAATATTTATTGTATTTTTTTAGTTTCTCTACCAGAGTTTTAAATGTACAGAGTTTTTCCACTTAAATTTAATGTGTTTATTTAAGTCTAATGGCAGTCATGATAAAGTCTACCTCCTTATAGTAGATGTGGCTTGACAAAGAATGTCTTATTTCAAACATTCTAGTAGTATAGACCCTCTGAGCATTGAATTTATGTGTGTGGGTAGCAAAAATAATCTCGACACTTATTCATTTCTCTTTGGTTTCTGATTGTTTCTTGTGCCTTCTTATTCAGTGCCATTTTGTCCAGCATTAGAGGCAACTGTGACTGAAAATGTACCATCACACTATTACTGAAAGAGAAGTGTTAAACATTTTAAAAGAATCTACAGATTCTGAAATCGAATTGGGTGATAGTGATGAAGTGGGGACTGAAACTGTAGAGGAATGCATTGCAATGACAACATGTACAGTGACAGTGTACAGTCAGACTCTGAAGATGAACTCGGGGCACCTGCAGCTGATGATGATGATGATGCAGTTGATGAGGTCAGTGATAAGTACAGTATGTCACAATCACTTGAAAATTTTTTACACCCAAAGCTCCTCCTATCACAAGGCAAGTAGCATAAAACATAGTGAAAGAGCAAGAAGGCATAAGAAATGAAGGTAAAATAGGAACAATAAGAGAATCATCGGAAAAGATTTTTTCCTCCATAAATTATTGACGTCATAATAAATCATACCAATGAAGAAGCGCCGAGACAGCATTTTCCCAAGCAGACTGCTTTTAATTCATGGCATGTATAGAGTTACTTATTATGGGACAGGAAATCAATTGCTAGTCACCTATTCGTAATTTATGATTCTATACTTCAAGAGGTGCTACTGCTACTATGAGTAGAACCAGATTCTGTCAACTTATTAAAGTAGAAGCTTTGATGACTCAGATGCAAAATGAGTGCAGGGAACATGATAAGTTCATTGCAATACGAGAAATATTTGATAAAACCAATTAATTACTGCCACTGGGCCTCACTGCTGTGCCCAGGACATGCCAGGCCATCTGTAAACATTTGGTTGCCATCACAGGAAAGGGGGATATGGGATGAGCATCGTGCTGTCGCCAGCTAAGGGAGGCCGTAGGGCGTGATGCAGCCGCTTATGGTTTCTCTTGTGTGTAGATAGCCAGGGGGAAGGTGGTTGGATCGGAGGTCAAGCAAAGCATGGGACCATGTGACACTTTAGCCAATAGTGTCATTTCACCACTCTTTTGTGCGTTGCAGAGTCTGCTTTGAATGTGTAAAAGTGCTTTCTGCTTCCATATACGTGGGTTGACAGTTGTGTACAAAGTATTTTTTGTGGCTGACAGATCAGAAAATTGCCAAGTGTTACAGAAACAAGTAACAGTTACAGTGTTCTGAGTGTGTAACTTCTTCATAATAGAGTCTGAAGCAGATGACTTGTTGGTATATGGTGCTCGTCCCAACATTGACAGCAGCCAACTAAAATCACCTAAGGCATCTGGTGTGGGGTTGAAGTGAACACATCTATTAAAGCCACTGAATTGACATCTTTTAAATAGTCAGGGAAGTGACTAGTTGTAAGATAAATGTAGGTAGTCTGGACAATTTTCTTAAGAAGGATAATGAATACAGGCAGAAGCATATAATTAAAATTTGCACCAAAGCTGGGATTGTGTGCTTCAACCTAAATTCATCATCACTGATAAATCTAGATTACTTTTATCTCAGGAACAGATAATTATTTTGATCTAAGTATTTCTAAGAAGGCTTTGCATCATACAATATTCGAGATTGATATGAGGTACAAGTATCTGATTGCTGACAAAATAATTTCACGAATGAAAGAGAAAATCAAGTGTAACGACAATCGATGGACAGTGCTAAGAATATTAAAGGATATGGGCTTTCAGTATCATAAGATGAGCAATGAAAGAAAAAAAAAACATGAAATTGCCCCCCCCCCCCCAGATCTTTTTACTTACTGTTTTGCACATCATTTGAAATTAGTTTTGCAGTGGAGCTGCTCTTGTATCAAACCAGTAAGGATGTTTTCCTCCACACTTCAGGTATTTCCAAATTCTTCCACCGGTCTTCCAAACACACGGCAATTCTGGACAGTATTGTTGGTAAACGAATTACTGTGAACACTGAAATGAGATGGAACTGTAATAGCAAAATAATATCTGACATTCAGGAAAACCATTTGGCTAATTGAGGTTTTAAATAAAATAATTGACAGTCCAGACTCTAGGTCAATAGCAACAAGAGAACCCAGTGGTTTCAAAAATAGTCACCTGAACTTCGAGATGGTTTTCTTCCCTTTGTTTTTGAAAGCACGTTTTCAAAGGCTGAAATGGTTTTCAACATTATTCAGAAAAAACAACAACAACAAATGATGCACCATTTTGCAGTAATGCCATTTCAGAATGTGATGCTTACTTGAAAACAAACAGAGGTATTTTGATGTTTGGATAATGTTATAAAACAACTGGAAACAAAATTTTTTAATTGTGATAAACCACTCTTCCTTAAATTGCGGGATACTAAGCAGTTTGGTTGCTGTACTCAGTATTTCACAGTATATGGCGTAGATTCATTACTAACAACATATGGTGTGTTGTTCAGTAGCTTGCAACTGCAGGTAGAACTGGAAAACTGTGTATTCTTCCCACAGTACACAAACATTTCAGTCTGTCAGTTTAAAAGATATGATCAACAGAATGATTGAGAATGAAATGGACAACATTCTTCTAGAAGAATTCAGATTATTTTGTTTAACACTTTCGCTGCGGCTGACGCTTATAAGCGCCCGTGCTCAATGTAGGGTAGTGTCAGCCGCAGCGAAAGTGTTAATTGCTAACATTACAACAAGTGCTTCAACTTAAAGGAGTTTTTCTGGTCTCAAACACATAAAAATTTATATGAGGAACATATGGCCCATGATCTAGATAATCAGCTCTTGCCCATGCCTCAATTGAAAAACCAGTTCTGTGAATGCTCGAGATCTGAGACACATGATATGACTATGTCATCGAACAATGCGGGAAGAAGAAGGATCACTGAATTCATTTCATTTTACAAGTAACAGCAGTGAAACATCCAATCTACTAGGTAGTTCTTTTGTATTTCTTCAGTGCCCAAAAGCAGTAGTACCTCTCTTTCATGCGGACTGATACTCTTCTGACAAACAATGGCTAATGGTACTACAATTTCCCTTGGTGCTTGCCTTGGCACACTTTTCCCTCTGCTCTTAAAACTGCTTGTATTTGGAAGTTTTACATCTACTTCTATATCCCGATGGACTGTATTAGTGGGTAATCACTCCCAGATATAGGAATAACATCACACTCCTATTCTGCTGTGACTCTAACATTAACTTACTAACAAATGCAGAAGTGACAGTAGATCTATTGAGTTGGTCAGCATGGAGGGGCTCCACTCCTTTTCATTTTTAAATAAGAGTGAGTTATATTATTATTATTTCATTTCACCTCAGGTGGACCTGCAGCTTATATTAAGTCAGTAAATGACATACTAATATTTCTGTCTTAATTTTTGCTGCACAATTTTTTTTTAGGTGTCTTGTTTTCGCTTGTCACCATTCTCAAGTTTTCTTTTGTGTCACAGTATAATGTCTTGGAGTGACACCAAATAAGACTTGAGAATGGCAAAATGCTGAAATGAGACTTGTCATTGTTAAATAACTCCTAAATGAAAGTAACTGTGAACCAAAAATTAAGGAATAAGTATTTAATATGTGATGTCACTGACTATTCTCATCCAGGTGCTATAGACCTTGCCGACACATGCCCAAACACCCCATCCATCCTCTGCCTCCCCCCCTCTCCCTCTCACTAACTCACACCCACCCACCCACACCCACACCCACCCACACACACACACACATTGTAAAACAAAGGTGCCAATTGTTGAGAGAGAAATTTTAAATAGATAGGGAACTACTGCCCTCCCCCCACTCAAGATCTTCCAATCAACAATTTAATAGCCTTTTTCTTTTCTGAAAACTGAAAATGTAGTGTGAAAACTGGTTGCTGAAGAGCTTTGAATGTGGTGTTCTTGATGATATGAAGACTATGATACAGAAAATATGGAATCTTGTAAGCTAGTGCCACCATTCAGAATGATGGCACAATATTTTCTATACTGGTACTGAGGCTGTATTTACATGTTGTGCTAACAGATACCATAACTTCAATACCTAATCCAACCTTGTAACAGTAATATGCAAAATTAGGACAAAACTGAGTACTCATTTATGTGTACTGTAATTAATGAAAAAAATATTCAGAATTTTGCATAAATCCCTAGAGCCTTAAAACAGAAGACATTCAAATAGCTGGTGAAGTGTTTTTTTATAAGTACCGGTAATCACCAAAAAGCTGTTTTGAAATTTTACATGATCCTCTAGAACAGGGGTAGGCCACCACAAAGACCTCGTGATCTACTATTTCATAACACCCTATGAAAGTGATCTACATTATTTAAAAATACAGAAATTAGAACCTTTTTAAATTTTCAGTACTATAAGGCAACATTATTTGGTAATTTCCTAGACCTCATGTACCTTGAAGGAAAAGGCATTGCCATCGATATATATCAATGTTCGATATAGTGTTTCTGGACCGGAAATTCAGGTGCTAAAAAAAAAAAAAAAATCTAGCTTAACCTATACCTAGGGACCTGAAAATTTAGCATCTATTTTTGGCCAAATTAGCATCTATTTTTGGCAAAATTAGCATCTATTTTTGGCAAAATTAGCATCTATTTTTTGGACATCATTATAAGTGTATAGCCTGTTTAATAAGTAACTGGTTACTTCCTCTTACAAATTTACAGTATGTTACACCTTTTACGTGATAAATGCTTTATTAACCACTATTATTTAATCAATCTATTTAAGAAAGGTAACTGATATTTTACAACATATTTTAAGATATTTTAAAAATAAAGATTGTACATATTTCAGCATTGCTCTCTTTCAGATTGCATCTCCTATCTGTCACTACTGCATTGTTGTGAGATAAAATATTCCACAACGAAACCAAACAATGTTTTGCTAACATTTCATAATCTTCTTCAGTGTGAATGTCACTTACAACATTATTTTTATATTGACTTTCTTTAAGCTGTTGTTGCAAAATTCTTTTTAAATGGGCAAGGTCAATAGAAACCGCTTGTCTTGATAAATTTGAAGATATAATCTCCATTATGACAGCTTTTCAGGATTGTTCAAAATTATATTCCTTGGAAAAAGCGGCTTGAGCTATAGACTCAAATCCCTTATGTTTTGGGTCTTTGCTTCTCAGTAAAGCCAGTTTGCTCTTGGCATAATTAGCTGCCTTACTAAACACATCTTTACATGCAGCCTGCTCTAAAGTATTTAGAGCATGCAATGCTTGTGTTGTTCCTTCTGAGAACTGTCCTTTAAATACAGTTCCCAAATTTAATTCTAGATTGGCCAGTTTTGGGTACTGAATATGAGCTGTTGGATACTTTTTATTTTATTATTATTATTATTATTATTTTTAAGAGACTCATTTAAGACAACGCCTTGTCTCACAGACCGTACTTTTTGAGTGTAATGTGTAGTCTTAATGTGGTCTACTGTGTGCGAGGTGTTGTAATATTATAGTAACTATAATGTAATGCAAACCAACGAAAATTTTCCAGTAAGTAGGCATACTGATGTATCTTGTTTTATAGCTAGTGCCAGATATAAAGGTAATTGCATTCACAAAAAAGTGAACTATGAAACTGTTGAGCATATGATTTTTTGCGTAAAAGGAAGTTAAATACCCCCAACTTATTGCAGTTAACGAAATTTTTATGTTTTAGTTGCGGGGAAAATTCGGCACTGGTTACAGGTAAGATGATATTCATTTGCCTCCGAGTGCTACCAATTTTTCTTTGTACCTCCCGAGTTTTCGAGAAGTAATAGGCACAGCTTTCCTCCCACCGCTACTCGCCCGGCAATTTAGAACTGCACAGCAAGATGCGCCCCCTGCCGCTCTCGACGGCCACTGAATGAATCCTCAATTTATCGTGACAAAAAGCAGCAATTCATACACGTAACATTAGCAACGAAATACAGTAACAAAAACACTTTGCAGTGGCCTTATTTACGAAAAGCAGCAGGTTAAGAAAGTCGCGACTGGTAGCAGAACATTTTAAAAGTCAAAACTACCGTACTAATTTTGAAGAGTATCGATCAAGGGCACGAATTATATGTTCAGAACACGCGTTTCTTGCGCACATTACTTCCATTCGTTGCAAATAATGCAATATTCTTGTTGCACACAAACATCGCATATTCTACGGATAACATTTAGTGCACCGAAACTAGACTGTCTAATTATTATTTGTAACATTCATGATACTGTCACGTCACAAAAGCAAATAACTTACCTGGCAAATATTTCTCACGCAATGTCCTTAAACTTGGTAGATCTTCGTTAGATATTTCATTAATCCACAACAGTATGGCTTAAATTTCGAGCTTTGTAAATGGAATGTTGGCTTTTGCAAACGCTTAAACAGTTTTTTTTGCGAAATTGCCTTTTTCTAATTTTCTCGTAAGTGAACAGAGTGCTTCTCTGATTTAATGTGTTTTTCAATATTGTCTTTCTTTTACCACCCAATTCAACAGTTGTAAAATTTGCAAAACACTGTTTTGCCATCGGTTGCATAAGAAACCCTCACTAACATACAGTCGAGTCGTTTCATACGCATTCATAGTCTTGCGACCCACATTCCGCGGCGCTACACAACAATGGCAAAAACGAAAGCAATAGAAACAGTACTGATACCAAATTGAACGCTGGCGCGAAATCTTTTCTTTGTTAGGGTCACGCCGCGCGTGACAAGAATGCGCCCTACGTTGCCATGTGTGACATTTATTTTGCACAGAGCTGGCTGCAACGCGACAGTTAACGCGGCAACCTAGCTTGTAGGCTGAATTATATACGCTGGAGTTTGTGTTCAGGTGCACTCCCCGCCTCCCCTCTCGTCCTTTTTTCTCTCGCTCCAAATCATGCAATATTAAACAAATGTTTTCAATGAGTTTTATAGGCAGAAAATGTTGGCAATAGAAGCATCACAAAATTCGCGACAAAATAGCATTTATTACGTAATTTCGCGTTTTTCGCATTTTGAGCCTGAATTCGCATCTAAATTAGCATTTATCGCAAGTTGCGAAATTTTCAGGTCCCTACCTATACCTAACCTTCTTAAGGCTACACTACACAAGGAGGTTAGAATACAAGGAGATGCCCTTAAGCTGCCTCCGCCATATTGCTAAGTTTTGGAGAAGCGTTTGTATTGCAGAACTGATGTTCTATGTCACTCAAAACAGGAATAAAACGTCCAACATATTTGCCGTGATGTAAAAAGTGTTAAAAGAGTGAAAATTAGACGTTAAAAATTAGGTTTTCAAATATATGAAGAAAGTATACTGTTTGAAAGTACATACTTTCCACTGACTGTCAGCTGAATGCATTAACAGTAAGAGAGTCAACTTAACATGTAGTTTTAACGGAGAAATAATATTCCAAAACTGACCAAAATGGCGGAGAGGCTTCAACTGATGTACGGGCTCAGCATAGATAATGCCATCTCCCTTTATTCTAACCTCCTTGACGCTACAGATAACCTTTTTAAGTCAAAGATAGATTAGGTATAGGTTAAAGAAGAAGTTTTTTTTAGTACATGAGGGCACGTAGTGCCAGAATCTCCGGTGCAGAAACACTATATCGAACATTCGATATATATCGATGGCACTGCCGTTTCCTTCGATGTACTGGGGTCTAGGAAATTACCCATTATTTAAAAATAAAACTTTTACATCATCACTATTTTTCAAAACAAAAATATTATTTCATTAGATTTTACAAATATTAGCTGACGTCGAATGTATAAGTGGAGTAGGTGTACTGTACTGTTAACAATATTCTTGATATATGGAAGTATAATTCCTTGTATTTGGTGGAATACGAGAATCTACGTGTTTGTCAGGCAAACTGTTCTGTGTTTATTTTGAATAAAATTCATATTTGTAAACATTGATTTGAAAATGTACTTAGATGCAAACAAAGCCTTTAGTCTAAGTACAACATTAACTAATACAGCATATTTCACTTGAGGCATTATAGGACATCAATTTTTGGATTCTGCTACACTTTTCAGATACAAACCATTTAGTAAAATTATTTCAAGTGCCGCCCTACTTAAGTCACTTTCAATGAAAGAAAACATAATCAATAGGTCAAGGTTAGTCTAAGGAAAATATATATATATATATAATAAATAAATAAAAAGAAAAAAAAACTGGCTTAACACAAAAATATTCTGAAGATGTGAAAACGGGTGACTGAAATAATATATCAAAGTATAGATCATGTTTGGATAAGATTCACTGTTACATAAATGATTTTCAACTTTCTTGATGTATGTGCCATTTTTTCATTTTCACATTCGGAATGAAAACTATATACCCTGCGATTTTTTAATACATTACTCATTACGTGTGAAGTCGTTAAAGTATGTAAGGAATTATTTTCTTGGCACTAGGACTCGGTTGAACAAGCAAGTCACAAAGTATCCCAGCCACACACTAAATAAACGCAAATGTTAGTAGTTAATAGTGATTGTTGTTATATAAAATGAAGATGCATTTTTCCTACTACGAAAACAATTTCAGTCAACAATTTTTCTTTCACACTTCCAGTACACACGCGATCTACCAAATAAGCACTGGTGATCTACCGGTAATATCAGGATCGACATGTTGCCAACCCCTGCTCTAGAGCTTTGATAAGGCATCATAGTCTTAGCTGTTGCTGTGGTGTAATGGATTGTGCATGTATGTTTCCCATGCCAGGGTAGACAGATTCAAACCTAATCATCTGCTTCAATATTTTTCAGTTCCAAATTGTTATCAGAATGACTCAGTAATGGTTTTATTCAATTAAACTATTTAAACATCTTTCTTTATTTATAATAACAATTAAATTGAAGTTAATACATAAAAGGAGTTAAAATCACACTCACAAGAATTCCAAATAAAGAATGATAGAAACAAAATATGTGATCTAATGACAAAAAGGTTCATATAATGTTCACAATAGTGTGATGAAGGATTATGACTAAAAACACATTTAAACAAACATATAAAATAGATGAAGTTTACTTACCAGACAAGGAGCACTGGTAGTGACAGCAAACATAAATAAAGCATACACAAACTTACACAAAAGCAAACTTTCGTAACTTAGTTGCTTCTTCAGGCAGAGTAGAGAAGGAGAGGGAAAAGGAAAGGATGAGGGTTTTAAGGAAGGAAGGAAGGGGGTAAGGAGCCATTCCAATCCCGGGAGAGGAAAGACTTACATTGGAGGGGGGGGGGGGGAAGGAAGGTAAAAAAATACACACACACTCACACACATACACACGCAAACACACTTAGGCAGACAAAGTGTTTTTTGATGAAGATATGAAAATAAATAAAATAATATAAAAATATGTTGAAGCTCATAACAAAATCTAACTCTCTTGCACATTAGGCAGACAGGATATCCACTATGCTGCACTAGCCACTAAAGTTTTATAACTTTTTCTTGCTGATTACTCTCAAACGAAGGCCACCTTAAGAGAATGATCCACCACTGAATGTCTGGTGCCCGCCCCCCCCCATCCGACAATATTATGCACTGTCCTTACACTCTTTCCTACTGCTCTCTCCATCGATGATTCTAATGGTATTAGCAACATTTTCCATTTGTTTGACAAAACTGAACAACATTAGTCATTAGAATCTATCTACATCTGTATCTACATATACATGGGATACTCTGCAAATCACATTCAAGTGCCTGGCAGAGGGTTCATCGAACCACCATTATACTATTTATCTCCCATTCCATTCATGAATAGCGCGCGGGAAGAAAGAACACCTGAATCTCTCCGTTCGAGCTCGTATTTTATTCTGATGATCATTTCAACCTATGTAAGTGGGAATCAACAATATATTTTCGCATTTGGAGGAGAATGTTGGTGATTTGAATTTCGTAAGTAGCCCACGCCGCAGCGATAAGCGCCGTTGTTGTAATTATTCCCATCCCAGATCCTGTATCATTTCTGTAACGCTGTCTCCCCTGTATCGTGACAAAATGAAATGGGCTGCCCTTCTTTGGACTCTTTCAATGTCGTCCGTCTAACCCACCTGATAAGGATCCCACATTACTCCAAAACTGGAAGGACAAGTGTAGTGTATGCAGTTTCTTTTGTAGTTCTGTTGCATGTTTTAAGGGTTCTGCCAATAAAATGCAGTCTCTGGTTCGCCTTTTCCACGACATTATCTATGTGTTCTTTCCAATTGAAGTCTGAAGTAATAGTAATTTCTAGGTATTTTGTGGAGTTTACGGCCTTCACTTTTGATTGATTTATCTTGTAAACAAAGTTTAACGGATTTCTTTTCGTACTCATGTGGACGACTTTCCACTTCTCATTATTTAGAGTCAATTGCCAATTTTTACACCATACTGATATCTTATTCAGATCGTTCTGTAGTTGGTTTTGATCTTGAGATGATTTTATTTGACGGTCATCTGCAAACAACCTAAGAGAGATACTTGGATTTTCTCCTAAATCGTTTATGTAAATAAGGAACAGCAGAGGACCAATAACACTACCCTGTGGAACGCCCGATATCACCTCTGTTTTAGTTGATGCCTTACCATCGATTACTACAAACTGTGTGCCCTCTGACAGGAAATCCCCTATCCAGTCGCAAATTTGGTGCGATATACCGTACCGTAACCATGCAATTTGATTAAAAACCGTTTGTGAGGTACGGTGTCAAAAGCCTTCTGGAAATCAAGAAATACATAATCGATTTGCGAACCCTTGTCTATAGCACCCATCACTTCGTGGGAATAAAGAGCTAGTTGTGTTTTGCATGAACGATATTTTCTAAATCTGTGTTGACCTTGGGTCAATAGAGTGTTCTGTTTGAGATAATTCATAACATCTGAATACAGAATATGTTCCATAACCCTGCTGCAAATTGACGTTTATAAAATAGGCCTGTAGTTTAGTGGATTACTCCTACTCCATTTCTTGATTATAGGTGTGACCTGTGCAACTTTCCAATCTTTTGGTACAGATTCTTCTATAAGAGAGCGGTAGTATATGGCTGTTAAGTAAGGAGCTATCGGTTTAGCATAATCAGATATAAATCTAATGGGTATACAATCCAAACCAGAAGACTTGTTCATGTTAAGTGATTTTAGTTGCTGCACTACTCCGATGTAATCTACTTCTACGTTACTCATTAAGGCCTCTGTTTGTATCTATCTGTATATACTCTTTGTTTATATTTGTGTGATGTCTATTGATTTCAGCAGAGGCTAAGAATATGCAGTCAAACTATGAAACTAATGTGACTGTAAAATGCTGAGCCATGAGCATTAATCATGTAATGTCGAGTATTATCAGGCGCCTTTGGCCCCAACTGCCCATAAACAGTTTAATTCTGCATTCTGATATTGGCAACTGTAAAGTGAACAGGTAATATGTACAAGCCATCGACCACTCCATTGTCCAGGATGAGAGGTGAAAGCATCAAGCAGTGGCACATTGGGAGGGGGGGGGTCTTAATGGGGCTGAAGCCCCCCTCCCCCCTAGCACCTCACACAGAATTTTTAATTTTATTATTTTTTATTGTTTTTATTTTTTAAACTGGTTTGCACCGGAAATTTGAAATAGTACACATGTAATAAATGACAATGTAACTATAATTTGACAAGCACAACTGAATGTGACAGGGGGTTGCCACCGCTGAGAACGTGTGCTGTTGTTACTGGGAGTGTTTTTAATGCTGCCCAACCAGCTTTGATGCTGCCACTATTGTTACTGCTATGCTGAAGTAACAAGCCAACTGTTCATATGCGGTGACCCGCTACTTAGCAGGTCAGCGGCACCACCAAGTAGAGTCTTATGAACAACAATACTGTTACTTTAGTTCAGTTTTTAGACATAGAGTCTCATGATAATTAAACTGTAAAGACCTTTCTCTTTAGCTAGCAACATAGAAGATGCGTAATTATTTTACAAGATGATTATATACACTCCATTTCCACCATGTTGCTCCTCTTCCACTTTCAAATTAATGTGAGCCAAATCATTTTATTTCTTGTGAAACTGTTTTCATAGACAATTAGTTAAATTATAAAAAAGTGTAAAAATAAGTTATAGATTAAAAAATTCAGAACCAAATCCTGGCTGTGCCACTGGCCTCAAGCAAAATCTTAATTCTTGTCATGTGGCTATAATCATATCGAAATATTTTGATGTTAATCACCACAGTGCAAATGACAGTTCTGACCCTTGTATACCTTGTGTATGCAATACTGCCACCATTTGCATCTAAGCATATTGCTATCCGATGACCCTTTTGCTTTTTTTTGCCTCACTGTACAGTGTGTTTCTTTTCTCACTTGAGACAACTGCATATTTAAAAAATGAAGTATGGTAAAAAATTCTAGATTGAAAGGTATTACTTGTAAAGGGCACTTTTGTATGATCTGCAACTGTACACCACCTAAGCCACCTCATCTATGTGGCAAGGTCATCAGATTTCACGTTAAAAATACATACAGGATTTTTTCCATTCATAGTAGAAGGCACTGTAATCAACAAATATCAGTGTTGTCTGTAAATAATAATATGTGATAGGGAACAACTCACTGTAAAGACGAACGTTGAGCTGCCGACAGACACAAATAAAAGACACAAACACACACACAATACTAAAGTTCGGCCACGGCCTTCCTCAGAAAGAGCACATTCATCCACACAATCACTCAGGCACACACATCCACACACGTCAGCCATCTCTGGCTGCCCTACTCAGTTATACTGTGTTGGGCGGCCAGAGATGGCTGACGTGTGTGGATGTGTGTGCCTAAGTGATTGTGTGGATGAGTGTGCTCTCTCTGAGGAAGGCCATGGCTGAAAATTTAGAATTGTGTGTGTGTTTGTGTGTCTTTTATTTGTGTCTGTTGGCAGCTCAATGTTCATCTTTATGGTGAGTTGTTCCCTATCTACATATTATTATTAACATTCCTTACTAGGATTTCCATTGTTGTTAATGTTGTCTGTAAGGTTTTCTTGGCATAATTGAGTAATAATGAGCTTACAGTTGTTATCCATAGTAGTAGTTTCCATTTTTGCATAATATTTTTCTGTTATGTGTACTCACTGTCTGGACTCCAAGCAGATTTATAGGTATTGTTGGACTTTTGTTGCTGTTTATATGCAAACTTGGTTCTTAATGGGGACTTATTTGATACTTTTCTGTTCCATGGCTTCCACTGATATCCTGTAAAATGCAAATTATCTCAGATTTTCATATCTCTGATGAATATTAAGAGTGGAGGGATTTTAGCAAATTGAGTACCAGTAGTGGATTCCAGGACTTATTAAACTGATAAAATTATATATTCGAACCATGATGCAGGTCTTGTTGTATTTGACTTTATGATTATATTTGAGAAAGTGCTCAGTGAAAACTAATTCACATGGTTATTTTGATTGTGTATGTTGCTTATGTTTCTTACATCTCTTCTCAACTGCCTTGATAGTCTGCCCAGTGTAAGACATACCATATTCGCAGGGGATGTGCTAGACATTTCAGATATGTAGATTGTCTTTAACATCATAAAGAAAACTTTTTAATTTAGTTGAAGGGAGGGTGATAGACTGGATATCATGTTTCCTAAGAATCACGAAACAATAAACAAATTTTATCATAAATTACTGAGAAAAAAAGAGCAAGAAGCAATTAAATGGAAGCATAACTCAAAAAGTCAAATTATTTTATGTTAATTATTCTAATGCTGAGATTCTTTCCCTTCCTCCTTCTCTCTCTCTCTCTCTCTCTCTTGCCCCCCCCCCCCTTTCTCTCTTTCATTTTTCGTTGGGCCGTCTGGGGGAGGGGCACATGCCCCTGTGCCCCCCCCCCTCCCTCTGAATCCGCCCTTGGTCTTTGTGCCACTTTATTTTACTTCCCATTGTCCCTTTATCTTTCCTCTCATTTACAGAGACCTGCTGTCTTTATTTGTAGTCAAAAATCAAATGCCAATATTCTTTAATACATTGTAGGTGCAACGTAAAAATATTGTGCATTGTTATGTTAAAAGTGAACTGCTGTTGGATTGGAGACAATTTAATGTCAACTTCATGTTGTGCACACTTTGTAGTGGTACAAGCCACTTTTACCCACTTCTTCAATACCTTGAGATACCCAAATATTTACCAATTAATTTTAGTGAATTGGTTAGGCATGATAGTATACTGAGTATGTCTGCCTAGGTGTGCTTGCGTTTGTGTATATGTGTGGCTGTGTGTGTATTTGTTTACCCTCCTTTTTTTCCCCCAAGGTAAGTCTTTCCTGTCCCAGGATTGGAATGACTCCTTACCCACTCCCTTAAAACCCTCATCATTTCCTTTTCCCTCTCCTTCTCTTCTGCCTGAAGAAGCAGCTAGGCTGCGAAAGCTAGCGTTTGTGTGTGTGTGTGTGAATTTATTAATTTATTTTTACTACTATCAGTTCCTGTTCTCCTTCACCTGGTGAGTAATCTTCATCTATTTTATATATATATATTTTTTTTTCATGTTAGGAATATATATATAGGGTGTGTATGCATTTATTTACCCTCCATTTTTTTCCCCCAAGGTAAGTCTTTCCTGTCCCGGGATTGGAATGGCTCCTTACCCCCTTCCTTAAAACCCTCATCATTTCCTTTTCCCTCTCCTCCCTTCTGCCTGATGAAGCAGCTAGGCTGCGAAAGCTAGCATTTTTGTGTGTGTGTGTGTCTGTGTGCTTATTTGTTGCTATTACTGCCTGTGCCCCTTCGCCTGGTAAGTGTACTTCATCTATTTTTTACGTATATATATATATATATATATATATATATATATATATATATATATATATATATACACAGTTCTACAGTATGTCTGCCTAAGTGTACTTGCGTCTGTGTAAATGTGTGGGTGTGTGTGTATTTGTTTACCCTCTTTTTTTCCCCCCCAAGGTAAGTCTTTCCTGTCCCGGGATTGGAATGACTCCTTATCCACTCTCTTGAAACCCTCATCATTTCCTTTTCCCTCTCCTTCCCTTCTGCCTGACGAAGCAGCTAGGCTGCGAAAGCTTGTATGTGTGTTTGTGTGTGATTTTATTTATTTTATTTGTTTCTATCGACGAGCCGGTCCTTTTGGTAAGTCATCTGTTTTCTATTTTTATATATATATATATATATATATATATATATATATATATATATATATATATATTTTCCTAACATGAACCTCTGCCTCAATTGGTATCTCTGTTCAACTTCTTTGCTTTTCACAAATGTCTGTCTAGGTATGTTTGCGTTTCGATATGTCTGAGAGTGTGTGTATTTGTTTACCTTCTTTTTTTCCCCCTAAGGTAAGTCCTTCCACTCCTGGGATTCGAATGACTCCTTTTCCACTTCCTTAAAACCCATATCCTTCCCTTTTCCTCCCCTTTTTTCCTCTTTTTCCTGAAGAAGCTGCCAGTGGTGGCGAAAGCTTGTATGTGTGTGATTTTATTTGTTTCTCTCGACGAGCCGGTCCTTTGGGTAAGTCATCTCTTTTCTATTTTTATTTTTGTTTATATATATATATAGAGGTATAAATTAAAGATTTTTGACTTACCTAAAGCACAGGCTCGTCGACAGAAACACCAAACACACTCAAAAACACACAAACATTCGAGCTTTCGCCACCAGTGGTGGCTTCTTCGGGAAAAAGAGGAAGGAAGGAGAGGAGAAAGGGAAGGATGCGGGTTTTAAGGAAGTGGAAAAGGAGCCATTCCAATCCCAGGAGTGAAAGGACTTACCTTAGGGGACAAAAAGAAAGGTAAACAAATACACACACACTCACACATATCCACATCCAAACACACCTAGGCAGACATTTGTAGAAACCAAAGAATTTGGACAGAGATATATATATATGGGTGTGAGGTTTGACAGATAGCGACTGACACCTAGAAGTAACTTAAGCATAAAGCTTGGTAGTTCAAAATTCTTTTTTGGTCTTTTCTATGTCTGATGAGTAACATATAAGTAGAAATGTCCCTTACTCTCTAAATTGCGGTTCACACAAGTCATGCTAGTCTGAGGGTACTTGTACTACAATACTGCTCATATTTCACATTATGTGAAAGAAAAAAATATATCGACAAAAATATTTAAATAGGAAGTTATGGAGTTAGACATTCTCTTCTTAATTTAAGAGAGTAGTCCCCCCCCCCCCAGGTGAGTTAAAAGATATTAAGTTTGTTTATATCCTTTTCAAATAAAAGATGGATAATGAAAGTTTGTCTATTGCTAATTTAGATTGTCATAGTTTGCCTAAACTGTCCGTTGTCAGATGTGTTACAAAATATATTCATGGTTACTTACCTTACAGTTATCAGTAAATAGCCACATCTTAATTAATCTGACTGGCTCAATCAAACTTTTATGCCTAACATTTTTTATGGTTATCTCAAGGCTGAGGGAGGGAGTATGTAGTGGTACAAGCCATTTTTCCCCAATTCTTCAATACCTTGAGATACCCAAATATTTACCAATTAATTTTAGTGAATTGATTAGGCATGATAGGAACAGCAGCTGCCGCCAGAACCCATTTGTTTCAGCAAGTGGCCTCAGATATTATGTCTACCCAGTCAAAGACATAGACATACATTAATATATGTCTGTGGTCAAAGAGATATGGAAATACCATGGAAGAGTTTGTGTTGATGGTTGCTATGCTAGTTGTGGATTTTGGTTTGATATTCCATGTCTGTTATCTGTCATGATATGTGCATCAATTAACTATGTACTTATGGAGATAATAACTTCTCGAATAGTAATAAATATGAAGTTTAAAGTATAAATGATTTGTTTAATGTATAAAGTGCATATGTAAAGAAAAATGACAGATTATCTGGAAGTCAATTAGTGGATAATATTATTTGGAGGCACAGCTATTGCTGGACCTCATTATCTCAAGATTTTGATACATTGAAATAGAAAGGAAAACTTACAAGTTAATAAGTCATCATTCATAAAGAAGAGCTGATAGCTTGGTTTTCATTGACTGGTGAATTGTCAAGCATATACAAAATAGAACTATTACACTGCCTATGTTGGAAGTCATTCAACTCAGGATCAGGCAGCAGCCAGTAATAGTTCAACTTGTTTGTTGTTTACATGTGTCAAAGTATGTGAATGTATTTAAGTACCGGTACGTAAGTACACTATGAAAACTTTACTGACTTACATAACTTGTTTAAAATAAACATCTTAACATGCTGTACCACCTTCATGAACCACGGACACTGCCGAGGTGGGTGGCTTGCGTGTCTCAATGATACAGATAGCTATACCATAGGTGCAACCATAATGGAGAGGTATATGTGGAGGGGCCAGGCAAACATGTGGTTCTTTTTCAGTACATAAACAATTCATTTATCATCATGAAATAAGGTTATATATGTGGAAGAGACCAGGAGACACTAAGAGGTATCAGATTGACCTCATAATGGTTAGACAAAGGTTTAGAAACCAGATTTTAAATTGTAAGTCATATCCAGGAGCAGATATAGACTCTGGCCATAATTTACCATATTGGTTATGAACTGTAGATTAAAACTTAGAGAGACTGCAAGAAGATAGATCATGAAGGAGATGGAATCTGGCCAAACTGAAGTAACCAGAAGTATTCAAGAGTTTCAGAGGGAGCATATTAGGCAAGGATTGACAGAAACGGGGGAAGTAATACAGTAAAAGAGGAATGGGTAGCTTTGAGAGATGGAGTAGTGAAGGCCACAGAGGATCATAGAGGCAGAAGAACAAGGTCTAATAGAAATCCCTGAGAAACACAGGAGATCTGAACTTAGGCCTAATTCATGAAATATAAAAATGCAGCCTTGGTGGCATAGTGTGCTGTTGACAATGACCTTTGAATGCTATTTGAGAAGACATTTACATAGAATGAGAGAGAAACATTTTTGTTACTGTGGAATAAATGGCTAATGCTATTCCTAATGTATGGTTGACAGGTATGTTCCTTGTCTATTAAGTAAATTAAGTATCCTCATAAAGCAAACATTTTGTTGCCAATGTTAGGACACTACATGTCTGATACCTTACGTAAAATTTAACCGTTGCACACAAAAGCTGAATAGGACCACAAAGTTTCAGAATGACAATTCTCTTAGATCTTGAACAATTGTAAACCAAGTTGATATTTTAAAGTCACAATGTCTAAAAACTATGCTCCACAAAAAGGTTGTTAGTGGCCCAACCATATGTCATATGGAGTAATAATTTGGCAAGGGCATATACTGAAATTGATTTATGTTGCTCCTACTCGTACATCCTGCACAAACTTCATCAAAATGTAAGGTCGAGTAGGGATCTTATCTAAATTTTAGGGCACTTGACATGGAATGACCCTACTCTCGATTTTGATTATTTACTCAACTAATTGCGAAAGCCTCCCTTAAAGAAGTCAGACAAAAATTCTACCAAGAACTTTGGTGGTTTTTCTTCAGATGAGAAAAAAGATTTTAGAGGTTCCCACAGTTGTAAGATTATTTTGATGCCAGGCTTTAAAGATGGCCACCTAGCTTTAGTGTGTTCTGTACAGCAGGTATTCACAAAAGTTGGGATGTTTTGAAGTTCTGATTTTGGGGATCTGTGACGAATTATTTCTTTATTGTATAAACTTCTCTTTTATATATGGTCTATAATTTCTATGCTTGTTGATTAGTAACAGTCTCTTGTGTGTAGTTTTAATGTATGGCTTCGAAGTGTGTTAATAACAGTTTTATTTTTGTCCCTAAATAATTACGCACGTCATTCTTTTAAAGAATCTAAAGTCTGACTGTGTGGATGGAAATGTAGCGAAAAAGTTTCACCACGACTTACTCGATACCAGCAGATAATGTGTCTGCAGCAGTGACGGACTAAGGCTGTCGGAGGCCCGGGACGGCGGTAAAACAAAATTAGCCCCCCCCCCCTCCAAATGTTTGTATAGTTTATGGGACTTAACTACGGGGTCATCAGTCCCTAAACTTACAAACTACTTGTCAACTATCTTATCCTAAGGACGGCACAAATATCCATGCACGAGGGGGGATTCGAACCCCCGGCCATAGTGGCCGTGCAGACCGTGACTGTAGCGCCTCAGTCCCCTCGGCCACCGCGGCCGGCCGGCGCCCCCGCCCCCCTCCCCATCCACTTGGAAATACATGTATTACTCTCCGGTTCGAGAGGCATAGGACAGGCTGAAAAAAAAAAGAAAAATGCTTTCGAGGTTTGGAGGCACGAGCTTTTGAGGGCCCCCAAGACGAGAGGCCCGGATGTGCTAGATAGTCCACTCCTTCCAAGTTCTTGTTAAGTACTATTTTTAAGCGCTTCAGTATGAAGTTTTACATTTGTGGTTTTACTTCCCGACTTTGACGTTAGTTATCGCTGTAAAATGCTACATAATTTTTAAAATACTTTTAAAGAATTGTGATCGCTGAAATGGGTTAAATTGTACGACGCTTGTCGCCTGGCTCCAGTGGTTATGTTGGCATCAATTGTTAATGGCGACAACTCCCAATAAATGTTTTGTCTTGACAACTTCAATCAAAACGAATTTTTTTCTGATCAGACAATGGTACACACAAGAACTTGTCAACCATAGAGGGCGTACAGTATTAATTTAGCTGCGAGTGTAACACGTCATTGCTCATCTGTTGCCAACATAAGCACTGGAGCCCGACGGGAAGCGTCGTAAAGTTTTACCGCTGAAATGTATAAGTTGCATACAGTTTCGAATGTTTAATTTTGTACAGAAACCAGGTTAATTAGTATAATTTTTGCACTTCTTTTGAGTTAAAATATTTATCATCTACTGTAGAGGAAATAATTTCTATGCTCCGTAATACGGAGTTTCTTCACGTCCGCAGAGCAAAGGGATGTAGAATGAGAAACAAGTATAGGTCTACGTGTAATTATTGCGACTTTTGTTTTTTCAGTACTTTGCTTTTTAAAAATCACAGATTCAGATTACGTAGTTGACACAATTTCGTGGTGCAAATTGCTATCACGTGGCTTAAATGACTTTATTCTACAATTGCCACGTCAACGGTAAGAATGAAAATTTTCATTCTTTTTCTAAAGAGAAGAAAAAAAAGTTTTGGACAGGGTGCTTCATTTGCGTACCGGTACAGTACTATTGTTGTGGTTTTGGATTACAATATGACGACTGATGTCAGATTTTCGACCATGATAAATAAACAAATAAAAAAAACAATTAAACAAAGTTTGCAAAAACCGGTACTTTCCCATGTGCTTTACCTGTTTATACTTTGTATGAAACGCCAATCGCCATATTGTTGTGTATCCATCACTAAAAGAGCACTTCTGGCATTAGAAAACAATGAGAACTCACAGTTACACACCAATATAACAAGCACATGCACCACACCGGTAAATGAATTTGTGGTGGAACTCATTATTTAAGTCACGGTACTCAAGAATAAGAACAAGTGAATAATGGTTGTTATTACCAACGTTGCCAGCTGCAATGAAATAAAGTAGTCATCAACGAGCTTAAATTTCAGCTCGTTGGTAGTCGTTTGTATAGAGATCACTGTAGTCATAGCATGACACCAGTGGTTGCTTGTATATTATATATTAGTACATATTAAAATTTTGTACCAATAGAATATAAAATTTCGATTCTCTTGAAAACCTTGCAATCGGGACAATTAACGTCCAGATGGAACTTTTTCGGGGCACCAAGACAAAGAAATTTCCGATTAATTGGGACGTAAAGAGATCAATGGGGACGCATGACAACGGTAACTGTATCAATCTTAAACCCATAACTCTCATCCAGACCTAATCGTAGGATTATTGTCATCATCGTCTTTTTTTTTTTTTTTTACAGGGGCAATTCGAAAGTTAATTTTACCCACTGTGAAGATTTACTGTTATATTAAAAGTAACGGTATGCTGAGGATAGTTTACAACTTATTGCAAGGAAGATCTCTGATTTATTTTCTATTTATGTTCCGTTAATCTCTGTTCCTGAGCATGTCACGCGAGATGTAGAACGAGTGCTGTGAAACATACAAGCCAGCACACACACACACACACACACACACAATGTAAAAGTAATCTTCTTTAAATAAAAATAATGCAATTTGTATACATATTTTCATTATATTAGAAGAAGTTTTAAGTGAAAGTAATAATTAGAAAATATCAATTTAAATTGTTACAAAAAGTACATTTACACTTCATTAGTACTTTATATGATGAAGGAATGCAATCAGAACAACCATGTTTAATAGTGCAGTGAATTTTCTTCAGCAAGTCTGTATTTTTCAACACGTGAAAAATTCTACACAGTTTTCATAATAATTTATACTAGGCACTGATGTTGATTTCACGGTTTCTATGACAAGCTGTGTTTTGTCACTTGTCCATATATTATTCATGTGGGGAAAATACCGTTTCAGTAATAACATTATTTCCGGAAAGGCAGAAGAGAAACTGCAAATTTGAGAATGGCACATGATTCTGTCTGAAATGAGAAATAACATAAATCCATCTTTGACTTGAAAAAGTGGTGTCAGCAGTCCATTCACTGATTTTCTTCTTGGTATAGTTTGTGCGCATATGCTCAGTGGAAACAGTTTGAAATGGTTTCGACAGTTTGTGATAACTACCTTAAGGATAGCTAACCTCTTGTCAAACAATTTACCGTTATAATGAAAACTAACAATAAAATAGACCGATACAGATGAGACCAAAACTGGTTTATGACTTGTCGGCTGGGTACATATAAATACGTGTTTTAGGAAATTCAACTTCTATGAAGTGAAATGTTACTCATCATCGCCCACGTCAAAATACAAAGGATAGAAACGTGAGTTATGGATAGGGTGTTGATATTTTTCTGCAGGCATAGTTTCAGAAGAATATTTAAACCCTAAGGGGTGAAACAGAGGATGAAAGTGTTTCTGGAAATATGTGATTATTAAGGCAATTTTGTAGCTCGAACTAAGAAAACTGGTATTTGGTTCTTCATCAAAAATATAAAAAACTACGTGTATCAGCATTGTTTTGGAAGTAATGGCTGAATTTGATTTAGAAAATAAATAATTATTAAATAACTAATAAAGCACTTTTAAAAATACATCTAGCTTTTTGTTAGACACATTTAATTTTTAGGGAAAAAAATGAACCCTATATTCATTTAACATTTTTTTACCGAACTAATTCAGTTGGAAGAAGTATCACAAAATGATCGGTTAAGCGCAAAAGAAAGTGATTCATCTGTGTAATATCTGTAGAAGTGTCGCAACATGATGTGGCATGGATTCAACTAATGTCTGAAGTAGTACCTGAAGTAATTGACACCATGCATCTTGCAGGGCTGTCCATAAACCCGTAAATGTACATGGAGATTTATATCTCTTCTGAACAACACGTTACAGACTATCCCAGATATGCTCAATATAAAGTTCATCTCTAGGGAGTTCGGTGGTCAGCGGAGATGTTGTAACTCAGAAGAGTTATCCCGAAGCCACTCTGTAGGTTTGCGGGAGGATTTTAGAACATATACTTTCCTCAAACATTGTGAACTATCTCGAAGAGAACGATCTAAGTGCGGCAGCCTGAGGTGACGGTTGTGTGACTATGTTCTATGCCTGTGTGATTGCGTGAATGTTGTATTTTCTGATGTCTTGAAGGCCATGGCCGATAGCTGAAAGTGTTGTATGTGTATGTCTTTTTTATGTGCCTGTCGCACCTCTTTGAGGTGAGTTTTAAACTGTCCTTATTACTATATTGCTAAATCTACAGGTCATAAATTCAACTAAATACCTAGGAATAACAATTACGAACAACTTAAATTGAAAAGAGCACATAGAAAATACTGTAGGGAAGCCGAACCAAAGGCTACGCTTCATTGGCAGAACACTTAGGAGATGCAACTTTTCTACTAAAGAAACAGCCTAACAACACTAGTGGGTCCAATTTTCAAGTATTGTTGTCCATTGTGTGAGATGCACATAGTGGGACTGACAGACGATTTAGAGAAAGTTCAGAGAAGGACAGCTCGTTTTATATTATCGCTGTATAGGGGTGAGAGTTTCACGGAAATGGTGCACGAGTCGGGGTAGAAATCATTAGAGGAAAGGCGTTATTCGTTGCGGCGAGATTTATTTCAGAAATTTATTTCACCAACTTTCTCTTCCGAATGCGAACATATTTTGTTAGCACCCATCTACATAGGGAGACATCATCATCGCAATAAAGTAAGAGAAATCAGCCCGAAAACAGAAAGATCCAGGTATTGCATTTTCCCGCGCGCTATTAAAGAACGGAAGAGTAGAGAAATATTATAAAAGCGGTTCTACGAACCCTCTGACATGCTGTTCAGTGTGGGTTGCAGAGTATTGATGTCGATGTAGCAATTCTGGACGTGTGGGATGTCGCATTGCGCTGCTGTAATTGCCCAAGTCCTATGGAATACACAATGGTACTCAGACAGGAAGCATACATACGTGTCATCTGTGAGAGTAATATCTAGACGTATCAGGCGTCCCATATCACTCCAACTGCAAACGCCCCACACCATTACAGAGCCTCCACCATTTGACGTGCACAGTTCATGGATACATGAGATTATGTGCACCCATTCTTGTGGATAGAAGTGGGCGTCAGCTGGTCTTGTGCCGTTCTTAGGATTAGCTAGTTCATAAGTAGTTTGTAAGTATAGGGACTGATGACCCCGTAGTTAAGTCCCATAAACTATACAAACATTTGAACATTTCAGCTGGTCAGTTCAGTTCTTGCAAAACATTTTCCAACAGATGTTCACGTTTAATTTTATTTAGGCGACTAGTTTCGGCACATCAATTGTACCATCTTCAGGTCCCTACATAGACACAAAACATTAAACAGATTCAGCCATACTATTGCACTGGAATTTAAAAAACAAGTTTATAACTGGTCTATAAGAGCAACATATCTTAAGTAAAAACAGATAAATCATATAAAAGAAACAATTGCGTTGTACAATAGCGTCACTGTAATAGAATGTGTCCACTGGTAATGAAAATAAAGTCCTGTACATTAATATCGAAACGAGGGTTTAATATTAACTCACTCTAAAAAATGGGAACTACGGTGATCTTCAAATACATGAAATACTCGACCTCTGTAGAGCACTAAGGGCAATCAATGTATTTTAATAACATAAACCTACCAGAACCTAATCATACTGGAACATGTAGATGTGAGATACTCACGTGTGATAAAACTGGGAAGATGGGTCAATACAAAACCAAGTAACGCCTTTTAGTTAAATTAAAACACTATCCTTCAGTATAGTAAAAGCCATTACTGTAAGCATTGACTGAAATAAAACTACAAAAATTTTGGAACTAAGCAAAACTCATGTCTTGTTATATACTAAAGCGGAGGGCTGGAGTAGGCAGAGGTTGAAACTAAATTAGGAACAACAGTAACATCAACACCTAACTTCTTACATATCGCAATCTGTATGTCGCAGATGTTAATGCATATTCATATGGAATCTATCTACACATGGAAACATAAAAAATAATGTGGTAGAAGCTCAAAATAATACATGTTAAGGAATTTTTCCCCCCCAAAAATTAACCATCGCCGCGGTGGAGTAGCCGAGCGGTCTAAAGCGTCTCGCTGCGGAGCGCGCGGTTGCTCGCCGTGGAGGTTCGAGTTCTCCATGGGGCATGGGTGTGTGTGTTGTCCTTAGGTTAGTTTACCTAGGTTTAAGCAGTTTGTAAGCTACGGACTGATGACCACGCAGTTTGGTCCGATAGATTTACAAACATTTGAACATTTTTGAATTAACCATCCATAATTACATTTGAATGAAAGACTTCAAGTTCTATTTTATGGTAAATTAGAGGGGTGGGGGTACAACCTGTGGACGAATGTGTGTCATAATGGAAATTAAAGCATCTCACTATAAATTAAAATCAAACTGATCCAACCCTAGTAGTGATAAACACTGAAGGAAAATAAACTACGGATCTAACAATATACAACATCTAGGAACCACGTAACGTTAAAGTCCTGTTGAACATCAAAGAGTGGGACAGGGGTAGATAGGGTAAAGGACCTGGCGGGGAAAAAGCATAACTATACAAATCCAACTTTCCATGTATTAAAGGCTGGATGTTATGAATATTAATAAAATACCATCACAATAGAACCAAGTAAAGTTAATCTCTGTTGTAAAACAAAGTTGAAAGGAAAGTGATCAAGAGGCTGACATGAGATTATCTGAGACTCGTCAGACTAGGCAACATGTCTTCAGTCGTCAACAGTCCAATGTCCACGTGAGACGTAGAGTTTTGTGTCGCGCAGTCAGCAAGGGTACATGAGTGGGAAGCCCATATTGATGATGTTTGCACGGTGCATGATGGCTTGGACGCTGACACTTGTTGATGGCCCTGCATTTAAATCTACAGCAATTTATGGAAACTTTGCACTTTTATAATGTTAAACGTTTCTCTTTAGTTGTAGTTGGTTCTGGTGTAGAAGGATCTTTTTCCGGTCACAGCGATGTTGGAGATCTGATGTTTTACCGGATTCCCGATATTCACTGTGCACTCGTGAAATGGTCGTGCGGGAAAATGGCCATCTCATCGCTACCTCGGAGATGCTGTGAGCCATCTCTCGCGCGCCGACTGTAACACCACGTTAGATAGTGATAATCTGTCATTCTCATTTTTCCAGCAGTAGTAACCAATCTAACGCTGCGCCCAGGGGAACGCAGTAAGCGATGCCCAGTAGGAAACGCGTTTTCGCCGTTCTGCGCATGACGTCACTGTGGGACAACTGGGAGCAAAATAATGTGCAGTGTTGGATGCTAACTCGTGTGTGCGTGTGTTATCGTTTCTGCTGTATATGCTTAAATAGTTTGTTTCGCTTCATACTTTGGAAATAAAAAAGTTTACAGTGGAAAGTATATTGAATTCCCGAGTGCTTGTTGCATATACCGTATTTGCCGGCATATAAGACGCACCGGAGTATAAGACGCACTCCAGTTTTAAGACTTCTTTTTTAGAAAAAATATAAATCACGCCTAATACGTCAATTGCAACATAATTATAATATATTTGTTCAGGTACATCAAATATCTAAAGGTAGTGCCTTCAAGTAGTGTCCACAAACAGTTTGCGCTTATTGAAACGGATATTTCGCCTATTGCTGTTTACAGTCTGCGCCGACTACGACCAACACCACCTAGATACGCCTTACAACAGGCCGTGCCTACGTCACACTTAGAGGCCGCGGCCGCCACCTCACTGGCTGTTGGCTGGGGCACGCCCACCGCCGCGCAGCGGCCGGCCAGTCAGATGGCGGCCGGGGCCTCTAAGTGTGACGTAGGCACGGCCTGTTGTAAGGCCTTGTCTTCAAGGTGCTGTTGCTACGACGCGATGGTTGGCGAGAGCATCGTAAAGGCTTACCACATTGACACCTAGGTGGCTCTGCTTTGCTCCGATCAGACATAGCGCCGAGTAACAGTTCGGGAACTTCGCAGGACGAGTAGGGGGTTTTCATGTTAAAAATGACGCGTTTTGAGAATTTATTATGGAAGTATTTTTGTGATGTCCCATAAACTGTGAGAATGATGAATGGTTTGCGTCTGTGTGTTAGTCGGCGCACTGTATGGGGCACAGCATATCATAACGTCAAAAATACAACAACTGTTAGACGCTGAAGGTGTGCCAACATCACAAAAAATACTTGTGTACATATTTGCACTTGAGAATACCAATGAATTTTCAAATATCGTCAGGCGAGACATGAACAATTACGTGAGCACCGTTTCATTATTCAAATAATGAATGACACCATTACAGGATTGTCGAAAAATTCGATTATGATGAATGAAATTACGTCAAAAGTTTCTACTTCCTATTAAGTTACCAGTTTCTGTATCGCTTGGTACTAAAAGCAGTACAAAATTCAGAAAACCTTTACTATATAACAAAGCTCCTGACGGTTATTTCGGCGCATATTAGTTCATACGTCAAATAAAAACTACGAAAATGTAAGAGAAACTTAAAGCAAATTTTCCCGCTTAAAACATTACTTTCCATATTTAACACCATTATTTGAAATCCCATAAAATAAATCGAATTTGTAGGTACCTACTTTAACTGGCAAACGGCGTATAAGACGATCCAGTTTTTGGACCAATTTTGCGTCTTATACGCCGGCAAATACGGTATTTAAAATACAGGAAGTAACTATGGTGGAACCTTTACCGAATTGGCGCGTGCTATTGTTTCTGCCGTAATTCTTTGTAATATTCTATTATTGTTTATACAGTGCCAGGCTGTGATATTACGGGTTGTAATTCCCACAGTCGGAACACCAAGGGAACTGAAATAAAGTTTAATATTTTTCATAGAGATGAAACGTTAAAGTAAGTGTGGCTCTCCAAACGCTGTAGGAAGGATACTCACTGTAAACGTTGCACATTCTTGAATATGCTCTCGGCAAGGAAAGAAACACACGACATACGAAACGCGAAGTACATAAAAGATCTCTATGGACTTACTATCGTTCAGCATTACAAGTCTTTGCTTATTGAAAACACTTTGGCACCTTCACTGGAGACAGAAAATGGTGAGTAAGTTACCTTTCTTTCATCAAAGTCGTACTTTGAAACACTTATGTTCTTATTTTAATGTATTTTGATAAGATCGTATTAAAAGATTCCTGTTCTTTTAAACTCAGCAGTTCCTACTGTAGACACTATCGATATGTTTGTGATCTGATATGTTACTGATACGTAACGCCTAAATCTGCGATAGAATATGACCCAGCAGTCTTAACTGCAACATTTTACGGCGGAATAGCACTTTGCATTTAAAGTAGAAATAATATCTTTCGTCAAAAACTTGATATAAATGCACATTCCGTGCCGACGAGGCCTGTGCAGGCCGCTTGGGAGCGCGCAGTCCCACAGTGACGTCAGAACGCCAGCCAATGGCAGAGCAGAGCGCTTACTGCCCGACGTCTGCGCCATAGACTTACTACATGGACTGCGTCCACGGCCGACATCTGTTGTCTTATGCAGGGTGGTCCATTGATAGTGAACAGGCCAAATATCTCACGAAATAAGAATAAAAAAAAAAAAAAAAAAAAAAAAAAAAAAAAAAAAAGAGAGAGAGAGAAAAGAAAAACTACGAAGAACCAGATGGGGCCCGAATGGACTGCGCAGTTCGAGGTAGAAATTAGTCGTACTGCGCATGACGTCACCGCCGAAGCACCTGGCGGCAGTTGTAGCTTTAGCCCTGCAGTAGCTTGTTGTTTACTATTAGCGGGAACGTTTCGTTTATTCGTGTGTTTCACGACAGAAAATTCGATGCCTCTAATTCAGTTTAATATGTTAATGATTCGTTTGACATTTTAAATTCTTGCAGCATCGTTGACAAAAAGACATTAGCAAGTGCCTATGGAACAAACGAGCAGCTTCAAAAATTAATTCTCAACAAAATGTATTTGTGCTGTGAAACAATGCAGATTGGAAACCGAAGGAAGCTGATAACATTTCAGGAAGGACCCGTAACGTCAATTATTTATTTGGCCTTCAATCTGACCGTTTGTCACTAGGCATTCGAAACCGAAAGCAGCTGTTACCATTTCACAAAGGACTCTTTAATGTCAAATAATTCTTTATTTGGCTTTCATTCTGAACTTTTGTCACTATGCATAAAGTAGATATTAACAGCACGGCTGAACCAGGACTGTCTTGATAATTTGTTTTCACAGATTAGAGGTCTTGGCGATTTCTATTAGCATCCTCTTCCTAAAGAAGTAAAACATTGGTTGCGTTTGTTGTTTCTGTGACAGAATGCCCAAACATTCCAGTGTCTAATACTTCATCTGTGAGACAGGAAGAAGACTCACAACAATTTCTGTCATCTAGTCTGCTGTGTGTAATTATGCCGGATATGTCTGAAGCAATGGCCATGTCAGATGAAGCAGAGAGACAGGAAATAAGTTTTAGTCGTCAGGCTGCTACACCGCCTTCTGTGACAGACGTAGAATGCCCATCTGAAGGATTCAGATACCTGGCAGGCTACATTGTGCGCCGTGCTGCGAAATATGTCACCTCACTGGGGGTGTCGTCTAATGAATTACTTTGACTTCTTCCAAAACACCTCGCAGAATATGGGTGGATAGAATTTCTATCACGATGAGGTTTGTTAGTGCTGTCTGACGAGTGGATGCGACAGATTTCAGAGTTTGAGCTGCTGTTCAACGATATTAACGGAAGTGACATACTTTCAAAAGAAAAAAATATTTCCAAGAGATTAGCCGACGTAATTTCGCAGAAATATCGTCACTTGGCGCCGGAGGTCATGAAAATATTCTTACGAACCCGAATTTTCATTCGATTGCGCTACCTCAACATGAAGCTGAAGAAAGAGAAAACAGCGGCATTACACGGGCGAAAAGCACGCCAGTGCCCTTCTTCGGCTAACGGAAAGATTTAACGAGCAATAAGCAAAGTGTAAACGGTAAACGTTAGTGTGTTTAGTGGTATTCTATGTGACTGCGCAGTGCCGCTTCGCGCCCCTCGCTGGCAGTGCTGCTTCGCCACTGACGTCATTTCAACGGCCAATAGCAGGTCGTTTCGCTTCGGGTCCAACTTTTTATAGAATAACCTTGCGAAGAACAAAACTTTTCTAGCTTGAAGGGGTAAAACAGATGGCGCTATGGTTGACCCGCTACATGGCGCTGCCATAGGTCAAGCGGATATCAACTGTGGCTGCACGAAAATCATTGTTCAGCACAGTGGCGTTCCTCTCAGGGTTCCGAGGTGAAATACGCAAGTAGCGGTGATCAGCTGCTGTGGTAGCCTTTGGGAGGCAGTTAATGTATCTTTTTACCTTCTTCACATCGCTTTGATTCTCTCCCAGACGTCTGGAAATTTCGCTTTTGATAGCATAGTCTAACATATACAGTCGCGACACTCACTGCTGTGAAAGTTGTTACCAACTGACAGTTGCAACTATACGAGCGCTCCAGGTGGTGGGAAAGCCGCCGTAGGAGTGATGTTTGTTAATAATTATTTGTGTGCGTAATTAACGAAATAGTTGGTATATTTTTTGGTTACAAGCATTAGTAAAATATTAAGAGATATACATAACACGGACATTAAGGTAAAAACAGCCGAATTTAACTGATTCAGAGGTGTAATGAACAACTTCGTCATGAACAAATACTTACGAAAATGTGTTATTTTGCAGCTTATTACGCTGAACGTAAGTAGAATATAAACATAAGAGAAACATAAATATCTATTAAGGTGTGTTCTTACTACGACAAGAGTTTTTTGCCGCGTATCAATTCGTGTGTAGTCCAATGATTCACACACTTTTTAGGCTACACTCGTCTTTCTGATACGCGCATATTCGTTTGAGTATCATTACTTTAGCTTAAGAAGACAATGTCTTGAAGATTCTTGCCGATTGTGGTTCAGTTGTAGCAACAATTATGGAATTGGGTTCTTCTTTGTTGAAAACAGAATTTTTTTTTTTTCATTTTCTTGCCAGATCTGTAGATAATGCATTCTATATGCGTTTCCTACTTTCCACGCTCACCGATTATGCTGGAACTGTAGAGAAGAAGACTTAACGTTCCTGAGTAGAAAAGCGACCACTTTTTGCCAAAGGCAGATCTTCTGGTGTTTCTTAGCCATTTCTTATTTTTAATAGAAAATGATATTATTCAGCAAAAGCCTGTAGGTTACAAGATAATTGTAAACTGTTATGCAACGTACCTTTTCGTACCTCATCAGGGATCTCGGTAAACCTTATAAAGACCAAGTTGGAGCTATTAAAAAAAAAAAAAATTGTTACCAATTCCAAAGAAAGCAAGTGCAGACAAGTGTGAAAATTACAGAACTATCAGTATAATAAGCCATGGTTGCAAAATACTAACACGAATTATTTACAGACGGCCGCGGTGGAGTAGCCGAGCGGTCAAAGCGTCTCGCTGCGGAGCGCGCTGTTGCTCGCCGTGGAGGTTCGAGTCCTCCCTGGGGAATGGGTGTGTGTGTTTGTCCGTAGGTTAGTTTACCTAGGTTTAAGTAGTTTGTAAGCTACGGACTGATGACCACGCAGTTTGGTCCGATAGAATTACATCCATTTGAACATTTGATTTACAGACGAATGGAAAAACTTGTGGAATCCGACCTCGGGGAAGATCAGTTTGGATTTAGGAGAAATGTAGGAACATGGGAGGCAATACTCACTCACATTACGACTTATCTTAGAAGATAGGCTAAGGAAAGGGAAACCTACGTTTTTAGCGTTTGTCGATTTGGAGAAAGCTGTTGATAATGTCGACTGGCATACATTCTTCCAAATTCTGAAGGTAGCAGGGATAAAATATAGGGAGCGAAGAGTTATATTCAACCTATACAAAAACCAGACAGCGGTTATTAGAATCGAAGGGCAAGAAAGGGATGCAGAGGTTAGGAAGGGAGTAAGACAGGGTTGTAGCCTTTCCCCAATGTTGTTCAATCTGTACATTGAACAGGCAGTAAAGGAATGGAAGGAGAAATTTGGAGAGGGCATTAAAGTGCAGGGAGAAGAATTAAAAACATTGCGTTTTGCCGATGACATAGTAATTCTGTCAGAGACCGCAAAAGATCTGGAAGAGCAATTGAATGGAATGGACAGTGTTTTGAAAGGGAGATATAAGATGAACATTAACAAGAGTAAAACGAAGCTAATGGAATGTAGCGTCAGAAAGTCAGGCGATGCTTAAGGAATTAGATTAGGTAATGAGACAACCAAATTAGTAGATGAATTTTGTTACTTGCGTAGCAAGATAACTTCTGATGGTCGAAGTAAAGAAGATATAAAATGTAGAATGGCTTTGGGAAGAAAAGCGTTTCTAAAGAAGCGAAACTTGTTAACATCCAATATTAATTTACATGTTAGGAAGTCCTTTCTGAAAGCATTTGTCTCGAGTGTAGCATTGTATGGGCGTGAAACGTGGACGATAAGGGATTCAGATAAAAAGATGATAGAGGCTTTTGAAATGTGGTGCTACAGACGAATGATGAAAATTAGAGGGGTAGATCACGTAACTAATGAGGAGGTGTTTTGCTTAACCGAATCGGTGAGAAAAGGGGTTTCTGGCATATCCTGACTAAGAGAAGGGATAGATTAGTTGGACACATTCTGAGACATCAAGGAATTGTCAACTTAGCATTAAAAGGAAGCGTGTGGGGTGAAAATCGTAGAGGGAGATCGAGGGACGAATACAGTAAGCAGATTCGAAAGGATGTAGGTTGCCGAACGTATTCTCAGATGAAGAGACTTGCACAGGACAGGGTAGCATGGACAGCTGCATCAAATCAGTCTGCGGACTGAAGACCATAACAACAACAACCTATTTTTATGGCACTACATACGTTCCCTAGTATGAAAAGTCGGTAAAAATCTATATAAACGATACGATTCGCACTCATCCAATGCCGTATCCAGAACTGTAGCTTGCCAGCCGGTTGGAGCGCTGCAGTCGTATTGTATAACAAAAATCTGCGGGAGTGTCGTGACTGTATATGTTAGAATGTGATGATCCTCTCATGACACAAAATATCTATACGGATACGAACAAACTTCGGAATTTACGTTCTAAGCACAACAGAACTACAATCAACACAAGCAGTGTTCTTCCTTCCTGGTGTTAAGACTGGATCTGATCGACCATCTTACGTTATCCGTCACATTGGCAGTGCTCATGACTTTTTTTTTTTTTTTTTACATCTTTGTGTGTGTGTGTGTGTGTGTGTGTGTTGGGGGGGGGGGGGGAGACAATGTTCGAATGTTTGTGAATCTTAACGAACTTAACTGCTGACGTTATCAGTCCCTGGGCTTACAAACTACTTAGAATAATTTATGCTAAGATCAACATACTCATACATGCCCCAGGGCGGACTCGAACTTGTGACAGCGAGCAACTGCGGGCTCCAAAGCAAGGCGCCTTAGACCGCTCGGTCATTCCACCGCGGCGATTGAGTGACATCTATGGATAATGTAAGGAACTATGTTCTTGATGCAATATATACACTCAACGTCAGTGTCCAGGAACCTTCAAACGACGGAGATGCAACACTTTTTTGAAGATTATTAGCTGTTCTTTTCTGAATCCGGATAATTGCTGAACATTCTACCGTGTTGTATGACCGTTGTCCATGAAACATTTCTTCTCTTGAAATTTCGTCCAGAGGAGCTGGAGCTGAGTCGGCAAGGCTTCCAGTGCCGTTCTGGACGAAACGTCAGGAGCAGAAATGTTTCATCGACCACGGCTATACAACCCTGAGGATTCACCAATAATTAAGCCTTTTTTGAGCCACTCACCTCGCTCCAACAAGAAATTGCAGGGAACTGGCTAAACTGCTTCTCTCCGAGATGCAAAAAAAAAAAAAAAAAAAAAAAAAAAAAAAAAAGGAAAATTTTATTTATTAAAAGTATCTACGAAAACTAAAGTCTGTCTGCCAGACCTAACTACCCGGCTGATTTACTTCATTTTTGTTTTAAACGAAGGCTATTCATCCACAGATTTGTCATCAAGTATCAGAATTTACATAACTTTCGCCTTTCTTACAAAAACGTGATTTCTTATGAGGATGTCCTTGCTGTAAACTGAAGTCAGTCGGTCAGGCTGTTCTATCCGACCGATTTCCTTCATTTTTGCTTTAAACGAAAGGAATTCATTCGCAGATTTCTCATCAAGTATCAGAAATAACTTAAGTCTCTCCATCCTTTATTATTATTATACGGAGTACCCTTTTGTCCTTGCATTGAATATTTTAATCGGTTTGTTTCACGATATCTTCGTATCTAAGGAGAGAGAGAGAGAGAGAGAGAGAGAGAGAGAGAGAGAGAGAGAGAGAGAGAGAGAGAGAGAGAGAGAGAGAGAGAAAGAGCAGACAATCGTTGTAGGGGAGAGATAGTGGTTGTAGAAAATATAAATGGATGGAGACAAAAGCTGTGGAGAAAAAGAGGGATGAGACAGTGGAAGTGTAAACGAGATATACGAGGACTGTTCAATAAAGGACGATCGTGGTTGATGTTGGCAACATACCTTTACTCATCCTCATAATTTTGATGGTCCTTCTCAAAGTAGTCTCCCATGAATGTGATGCACTTGTCCTAGCGTTTCTTCCAATATTCAAATACCTCCACAGCCTCAACCACTGCTTCTGCTGATAAGTTAGTGAATCCCACGAAGGCGTTCCTTCACGTTAGGGAATAGAAAAAAGGTCACATTGGGGCTAAATCCGGACTATAGGCAGGGTGATGCACCTCACGTCGATTTTTGCAAGATATTCAGCAAAAACATTGGCAATATGCGATTTCGAATTATCGTGGTGCAGCATGCAGCCTGCTTGACAGAAATGTGGCACCCAATGAAATGTTCAGTATTTCAGAAAGTGATCTTAGGGTAATTCGACGATCATCTTTAAGATTGACTGCAGCAGTGTTGATGTTTTATTTCGTAAGAGCAGTAAATGGAGCACCGGGTCCACCTTCCTTTGAAATTTATTGTGTCGATTGGCGCAGCTACGGGAGTGGGGACTCTAATGAGACTGAAGCCCCCCCCCCCCCGGCACTCCCCAAAGATTTTAAACAGGTCTGCACCGGAAATTTGAAATAGTACACATGTAATAAACCACAACATACCTATAATTTGGCAAGCACAAGTGAACGTGACAATGGATCATCAACGTCATGTCGCCACTGAGAACGTGTGCTGGTATTACTGAGAGCGGTTTTAATGCCGCCTCGACCAGCTTTGATGCTGCCGCTATTGTTACTACTGTGCTGAAGTTACGAGCTGATTGTTCATACACGGCGACCCGCTGCTTAGCAGGTCAGCGGCGCTACCGAGTGGAATCTTATGAACAACAATAGTGTTATTTTAGTTCAATTTTTACACATAGAATCTCATGTTAATTAAACTGTAAAGACCTTTCCCTTTGGTTTTTAACATAGAAGCTGCTGAATTATTTTACGAGCTGATTTGATACACTCCTTTTCCACCATGTTGCTCCTCTTCCACTTTCAAATTAATGCGAGCTTACCCATTTTATTTCTTGTGCAATTGTTTTCGTAGAATAAGTGGTTAAATTACAAAAAAGTGTAAAAATAAGTCATTAATAAATTCAGTAGGTTTCGTTTTAAAAAATGAGCTGCCCCCCCCCCCCCCCCCCAATAACCAAATCCTGGTTGCGCTACTAGCCTTCTCCACTGGCTCTGATAATGGATAGTGCCTGCCACGAAGGTGTTTCTTCAAGTTAGGGAACAGAAAAAAGTAGCATGGGGCTAAATCCGAACTATAGAGAGCAACAACATTGACAATATGCGGCCGCGCATTATCGTGGTGCGACATCCAGCCTGCTTCACAAAAATATGGCACCCAATGAAATGGTCATTATTTCAGAAAATGATTTAAGGGTAAGTCGTCAATCATATTTCACAATTACAGCATCACTGATGTTTTTATTCATTAAGAGCAGTAACTGGGGCACCGGGTCCACCTTGCTTTGAAATTGATTGTCTCCTCTCTTTAAACGTTTTGTACCACGTTCGACCTGTGCTGTAGGGAAGATCAGACTCTTCATATGCCTCCTGTAACAATGTACAGGCCTCAGCTGAAGATTTCTTGAGACGAAAACAGAATTTCAAAGCCACGTATTGTTCGTCGTGCGTTACCTCCATTGCAGTGGTAGGCGATACTGAACACGCCTCACGTGTTACTTGCTGGATTGCTCTCCTTTCTTTTATCAGTTTCTTTACTGTTCACACCTCTTGGTTCTTAACTTCTTTAATTTGATCGGGCGCTGAAGACCTAGATGTCGAGCGTCCAAAACCTCCTAACATCAGCATGAACATTGTCTATAGTTGAGTCTCTGTAAGTCGATCCCTGTCAGTTGCAATAACACGGTCGCAACACCTTCATGCATCTACTGTCTGTAATGTTACGTGGACCGCCCAGGAAATATTTATTTATTATGTACTCGGTTTCATAATTTGACAGTTGTCTTTTAACGAACATTCCTGTGTTTAGATTAATTTATGAGAAGATTTTTCAAAGAAATATTTTAAGAATCCACAGATATGCACAAATGAACTTTAAGCACTGTAAAGAAGAAGAAAAAAAAAACATAATTACGCTCGTCATTGTTTTAACTAAGCAAGAAGGAGCGCCAGGCTTTGATTTTATCTTCTACTGTTAGCTCTTGACCTGAACGGATGTAATGAAGTGTCGCTCGCCGGCAGCGGTGGCCGAGGGGACTGAGGCGCTCCAGTCACGGTCTGCACGGCCACTACGGTCGGGGTTCGAATCCCCCCTCGGGCATGGATATTTGTGCCGTCTTTAGTTGTAGGTAGTTCATAAGTAGTTTGTATTGTAAGTTTAGGGACTGATGACCCCGTAGTTAAGTCCCATAAGCTATACAAACATTTGAACATTTTTTTTAAAGTGTCGCTCTGTAAATTGTATGATTTTAATTGATCATTTGATTTCACTTGGATCTTTGTTAAGTCAATGTAAGTGAATACTCCACCATTTCAGAATTTAGATAATTATCTCGTAATCATGCATTTGATCATTAATAGCCAGCTCATTCCTACCTTATAATATAAAAGTATTTTATATGTGCAAATCTCTTTTTCAGATACCAACAGCCGCCATTACACGGCCTACATAAAACTGATTGTTGGACAACGCACGATTCTATGATATTTCAATTAACAGTTCTCAGAATTGTATGTTCCGCAAAAGCGTCCCTGAGATTTCTGCCGGTTTATTAATTTTCAATTTCTTTCATTTGGCTAGCCGTGGTGATACGATAAATCGGCATTGTCAATGTGCAGTCCAACAGTTAATTTTTCAATCCTTGGTGTACAGCAGCAATCAGTTAGAATAAATATTCCTTCAAACCGTCTTGATTGATTGATTTGCAAACAAGACGGTTTGAAGGAATACAGTTAATTTTTGTGTAGAGGTTCGTGGCGCGCTGAATACCAACCTGGAACAGTATAGGATGCGCCGCCATAATTTAATATTCCCTGACGAGGTTTTTAGAAAAAGGAAATTCTTTTTCAGATTATTCGATTCTTTAGGCACTACTTTCACGTTGCAAATGTTCGGCGTAACCCATGTTGAAATATTTCTCCCCGTTGTGATTTCAGCGCCGTAATTTCATTTGTATTTATTATTTATTTTTATTATATCGCGGAACATAATTTTCAGGCGCTAAACATTTTTATTTATATTTCTCCACCTTCTGTGTGTGTGTGGCTAATTTCAAATCTCGCAAGGAGGAGTATTTCATGCCCAAGGTCGTGTTATGTGCAATTTCGTATGTGTCTGTATGACAACTCCGTATTGGTGTATTAGTGTGAAGCAGTTTGTACTTTGTGATTTGTTGGTGAATGCTTGCAGCAGCAAGCCGGGGTCCCAACAATGAAACTACTACGGCGTGATTGTTTCACGTTAAGCCAACAGAATACCACGAGATTAAATTTTAGCGCGGGAAATTATGACCACAAAAAATTATGATCATTCTTTGTTGAACAGCACTCGTACATAAGTTTTGGCGGGGCTGAATCTCCAAGAGCGCAAAGCTTTGACAATAAAATTTTGCCCCCTTTTTTTCTTTCCTTATATCAAGGTGTTAAAGTGTCCTGGTGTGTGGTTACAAGCGGCCTCGTCTAGGGGTTACAAGCCACAGCAAACCATCCACAGAGGCACTTGCAGAGAGGAGACAATGGCGATTGAGCAGACAGCAGACTATGGTTGTGGCTACTGAGAGAAGGAAGTAGAGAGAGCGGGAAAGTGCCAGAGAAGGAGACGGCGATAAGATCGAGAGTAAAGGACGAAGAAAGTAGCAGCGGGAGAGACAGGCAAGAGAAATTGTCACTGGGAGGAGAAGGAGGCAGGTTGACAAACATATGTAGAGACTGCACAGTGAGAGGGCGATGACGTGTAGGAGTACTTCACTACCAGGATACCTGGCTAAAGGGACATAGCGTCGTCTAATAGCAAAATGTTCTTATGCCAAGAGCGGAAAGAAGACTGAAGCAGATGGTTCCGCATAGGGTTACCAGATGTCCGTCTACAGAAAAGAGGACATTTCTAGATTCATAAAAGAACTCTCTCTCTCTTTCTCTCTGGTATTGACAACTCAAGTACTAGTGATGTGTCTACTGTATTAGCAGAGTCTTGTTTGTAACATATCTCACGCATCTTACAGAATTTCTTCATCTTATTACAAATTAAGAAGCATGAAATGTTGAGACCCGTAGAACGAATTACATGACTACATATCAGTGAAGCCCCAATATTTCATCACTTCACTACTTGTAATGATCGTTTTAAGTAATGAACATTTTTCCCAACTTTAAGATACCTTGCCGATCACCCCCGTTTTCACCTGAAATTTTATACGATGCATCATTTACGGGAACCATAGTACAGTTGACGAATGAAGTAAATGTAAAAATTATGTAAGAGTTCCTTGATGTAGCTGTGCTCCCATTTCGGATCAAACCGAAGTGACTATATACATGAGTCTAGTGAGTGAATGGAATATGTAAGGCCTAAGTGAAAAATGCCATAAATAAAATAAACTTCTTATTTACCGCACAAAGTCTCGCAATTAATTATTGAAAACTACTCAGTTTTTAGAACAAAAGCTTTAAATCGATATTTTCAATGGACTGTTTATATAGTTAAGTCTCTTTGGTCCTAAACAGGCGAATGGTGAAACGGCAATGGTGACTGTGGCATCTGACCTTATTTGTATGAAGTTTTGAACAAGGTTTTAAGTTCTGAACAACGAACACTGCACTAGCTTTTGATCTTAAAGTAAGTGTGGTTGACAGATAACACACAGAATTGCAGAGTCCCAATACGACAGACTGAACGTCTTATTTTTTGGTGTCACACAACACTCCGATCAGAGAAAGTGGGCGGGGAGAGTTTCATATTATACAACTATATGTGTATTGCACTGTCTTGCATTCTTGCAGCCGAATATTTTTAATTGGTCGCCTCGAACCTCGTATTCCGCGATAATTACCATGTCAATTATTTCAAATGTTCCGAAGTAGCTCGACCTCAGAGCAGCGGCGGCACAGAAACGAGAAAATTAAAAAAATCACATTGTTTTAAGAAAAGTTAAATTCTCTAGAGTTAGTGATTGTGACAGTTGAGAGAGTTGTATTTACGCACTTTCAAGTTGAAGCAATTGCGCAACGCAAAAAAGAGGACATTATCCCATTTTGATAAAAACCCGGCCGGACCATTTTCAGGGTCCAAAAAAGAGGACATGTCCGGGTAAAAGAGGATGTCTGGTTACCCTAGTTCCACAATTGTCTATCAGACCCTTTAAATAGGAACATACTGTATTTTTTTGTGCTTCGACAAGAACGTTTTTCAGCTAGTCGATATCTTATTCACGTCACGTTTGAATTGCAGGTGAAATAACGTCGAGTTGCGACGTATTACGTGAGCGAACAGACTTGAAGTGTAACTGCGCGCCGCGTGGTGTGCGACGCACCGCGCATGCGCCGTCGCCCTTTCACCCGCCGACCTCCGCCTGCCGCAGCTCCGCTAAATTCAGAATTAATACTGAGGGTAATTGCGCCGCAGATGCGCACGCGTATTTTAGCGTATCTGCAGAAGCTCCGTAATAACTAACTATTAACGCTAGCTCGCTACACTCCCACGCCTGAGTGTTTGCAGGCTCGCTAGGCCACTCGGAACATTTCCGGACTCTTGACTTACCGCCCAATAATAATTTCATCGCCAGAGATACACACAATATTTGTAAGATAAAGTTAAGTGAAGAACTTTGTTTAGAGCTGCATCAGTCAGAGAAATATTTGATGCCAAGATAATGTTTAATACCGGTACTAACTCCATTTAAGCGGGCACCGACATAATGGATCGAGATAATTTCGTCTCGGTCGCTTTTCAGGAAATATAAGACTCGGGTTTGTTGTTTTAGTGCCAACTCGATTGAGATGTGAAGACGAAACTGCCTCATTCATCAGAAAAAAGTATAGGTACAATATTATTTCGCAAAATCTGACAAGATATACACTCCTGGCCATTAAAATTGCTACACCACGAAGATGACGTTCTACAGGCGCTGGTAGACATTCCGGTCTGCACGCGATCAGACCAGGTGTGGTTACTGACGCTGTAGCATGCTACCACACCATAGAACGTACACAAAAATATAGTCCACCATCTTGAGAAGGATTAAAGTGCTGTGTTTGTTGAGAAACTCCACTGAATGCGTTTTATATATTTTATGAACTGTGTATTTCAACTGCTTGGTTTATGTATAAGTGTACAATTATTTACGCACAACAAGAGATAGAAATACGGGATAAGCTATATGTTTGTTATCATGAGAAGCAATATGAGAAAATGCGGGCGATGGTGTTCAGCCCTATAAATAAAGACATAACTTTTTTCATCTTTCCAAAATATCTAGAATGGTGAGTGAAGGTTACTATGTATTTCGTAAGATGTTATCAATTTGGAATCAGAGCAATGTGTGCATAACCAGCCACTCATCTAATTAGAAAACTATATAAATGCTGTACAATTGAGTGTATTTTAATTTGATCCTCTATTGAGGATAGCTCTTGCTGTTACTGTAGCAATTCACTGAAATCTCTAAGTATATATAATGTTGCAAGAAATAACATAAAATGAAAAAATAAATCGTGAGTAGTGCGACTCGAACCCAGCCCGGAAAATAACATTCTACTACATTTCTCACTAAGCTACGCTGCGCTTGATTGTAGTGTTACTTAAACTGCCTTACAATGTAATCCGAAATCTTAGTGAGAGTTTTCTGTTTTCCTACAGCAGTAGTCGAGATATTTCAGGAATTTAGACGGATGGTTCATGGTGTGGGTTCCTGTAGTCATGTCCTAGTTCATGAACCACGGGCAACGTATGAGTGGCCAAGTAAGTGGTCCTGACAGTTGGGATATCAGTTACTTTGGAATAATGTTGGGCATCTCGGACATATTCTGAATCGTGGCCGCCTTTGTGCTCAGACGGCAAAGACTACCAAATCCACCGGTTAGTCCCTCAACCGTTAGAGGTAAAACCCAGTGGGGCCCTAGGCAATTAAGGCTAGCAACCTGCCTCCCAGGTACTTCAATATCGTGCTGGCAACAATCAGAGCAAAATGCCTCGGACCTTTGGAGGTGATGGAGTCCCACCTCTAATTGACAGACCAGGGACTCCTCCGATACGACTTGGCAAACGATCTGGAATGAGATGGGGAGCTATTAATATCAATGGGGATTACACTGGGAAGAAGGTAGAGCTGGCAGAGGCTACAAGTAAGATGGGGTTAGATGTTTTAGCTGTTAGTGATATTAGAGCAAGGGGAGAGAAAGAGGACGAGTTCGGAGACTACAAGGTCTACCTGTCAGGAGTCAAAGTAGGAAGAGCACAGTGGGGTATAAGGTTTTACATCAGGAAAGCAATCGAACCCAGCATAATTACAATAAGGTATGTAAATGAACGACTAATGTGGATAGATTTGGCCATCTCCAGCAAGAAAATTAGGATTGTGGCAGTGTATTCACCATGTGAAGGGACAAATCAAGATGAGATGGACAGATTTTACAACGCACTTAGTGATGTAGTTGTTAGAGTGAAGGGTAAGGATATTGTTTTACTCATGGGTGATTTCAACGCCAGGTTAGGAAATCGAACAGAAGGTTATGAAAATGTCATGGATAAGTTCGGGCCGCGGTGGAGTAGCCGAGCGGTCTAAAGCGTCTCGCTGCGGAGCGCGCGGTTGCTCGCCGTGGAGGTTCGAGTCCTCCCTGGGGCATGGGTGTATGTGTTTGTCCTTAGGTTAGTTTACCTAGGTTTAAGTAGTTTGTAAGCGACGGACTGATGACCACGCAGATTGGTTCGATAGATTTACAAACATTTGAACATTTTGATAAGTTCAGAGAGGATATGGAGGCCAACAGGAACGGAAAACAGCTACTGGATTTCTGTTCTAGTACGGGCTTAGTTATCACAAACTCCTTCTTTAAGCATAAGGACATTCACCGCTATATTTGGGAAGGAAGGGGAACCAGATCTGTCATTGACTATTTCTTTGATGATACTGATCATTGTTTAATCTGCAGTGAAATTGGTTTTGTGAGGCCAAAAGAGAAGAAAGTCAGGTCCATTGTAGAAGGATAAGGATGGAGAAGCTTCAAGACAAGGATATTAGGCACACCTACATAACAATGACCTCGGAAAGGTGCCAGTCAGTTGAATGTAATGAATTACACTCACTGGAAGAGGAATGGTCAAGGTACAGGCACACACTACTGGAAGCAGAATGAAAGAATGTCTTGGAACAGTAGTGTGTAAAGGCAGGAAGAAGCAGACAGCTTGGTGGAATGACACAGTCAAGGTAGCCTGTAAAAAGAAAAAGAAGGCATTTCAGAAATGGCTCCAAACTAGAAATCAGGCAGACAGAGAAAGTTATGTTGAAGAAAGAAACAAAGCCAAACAGATAATTGCAGACTCCAAGCAGAAATCATGAGAAGACTTCTGAAATAAGCTAAAAACTCTGGGTCAAGTTGCGGAAAAAACATTTTGGATCGTAATCAGCAATCTTAGAAAGGGAGGGAAGAAGGAATTAACAAGTGTTTTGGACAGGTCAGGAAAGCTGCTAGTCAATCCTGTGGATGCCTTGAGCAGATGGGGGGAATATTTTGAAGAATTGCTCAATGTAAGTGAAACGTTCAATGATGTGTCAGATTATCAGGTAGAATGGGGTAGGAACGACGATGGAAACGGGATCTCATTCGAGAAAGTGGAGAAAATGGTCAGCAGATTACAGTGCAATAAAGCGACTGAGGTGGACGAAATTAAGCCGGAACTCGTCAAATACAGTGGAATATCAGGTCACCAATGGTTACACAGGATAATTGAGAAGGCGTGGGAATCGGGACAGGTTCCGTCTGACTGGACGAAAAAGGTAATCACGCCAATTTTCAAACATGGAAACAGAAAAGATAGTAACAATTATCGAGGTATCTCCTTAATTAGCGTTGTAAGCAAAATATTCTCAGGTATTGTTGAAATGAGAGTGCGAGTATTAATTGAGGACAAGTTAGAGGAAAATCAGTGTGGGTTTATGCCTCTTAGAGGCTGTCAGGACCAGATCTTTAGCTTACGGCAGGTAATGGAAAAGTGCTATGAGTGGAACAGGGAATTGTATCTATGTTTCATAGATCTAGAAAAAGCTTATGACCGTGTTCCTAGGAGGAACCTTTTGTCAGTTCTACAAGATTATGGTATAGGAGGCAATCTGCTGCAGGCAATTAAAGGGCTTTACGTAGACTGTCAGGCAGCAGTTAGAGTAGATGGCAAATTAAGCTCATGGTTCAGGGTAGTTTCAGGGGTAAGACAAGGCTGTAACCTGTCACCACTCTTGTTCATACTATTTATGGACCATATGTTGAAAACAGTAGACTGGCAGGGCGGGATTAAAATAGGTGAAAAAAAGCAGTCTCGCATATGCGGATGACTTAGCTGTAATGGCCGATTCAATTGAAAGGTTGCAAACTAATATTTCAGAGCTCGATCAGAGGTGCAAGGATTATGATATGAAGATCAGCATCTCCAAAACGAAAGTAATGTCTGTGGGAAAGTGATTTAAACAGATTGAGGGTCAAATAGGAGGAACAAAGTCAGAACAGGTAGACAGTTTCAAGTACCTGGGATGCATTTTCTCACAGGATGGCAACATAGTGAAAGAGCTGGAATCGAGGTGCAGCAAAGCTAATGCAGTGAGTGCTCAGCTAAGATCTACTTTCTTCTGCAAGAAGGAAGTCAGTACCAAGACTAAGTTAGCAGTACACCGCTCTATCTTTCGAGCAAATTTGTTGTATGGGAGTGAAAGCTGGATGAATACAGGTTTCCTTATTCACAAGGCAGAGGTTACAGATATGAAAGTAGCAAGAATGATTGCAGGTACTAATAGATGGGAACAATGGCAGGAGGATGTCCATAACAAGGAAATCAAAGAAAAACTGGGAATGAACACCATAGATGAAGCAGTTAGAGCGAACAGACTGAGATTGTGGGGTCATGTTACATGCATAGGACAAGCAAGGTTACCTAAGAGACTCATGAGCTCGGCAGCGGAGGGTAAGAGGAGTCGATGTAGACCAAGAAGAAAGTACTTAGATTCGGTGAAGAATGATTTAGAAGTAAAAGGCATAACATCAGACGAGGCATCAATGTTAGCATTAAATAGGAGGTACTATGCTCCAGACTGAACGCTGAAAGGCATAATCAGTCTCTAATGATGATGATTACCTATCCGCTTCATCTTCAATGGTAAAATTTTACTTACGGCACCATCAGTGGTAGTGTGTTTTTGTTGGTAATGACCGTTGAATGATGGGTAAAATTCTACTTATGGCAGCGGCGAAGGTAGTGTCCCGATGTTGGCATCGACTATTGACTGCTCTTCTGAAACTCAATAACATAGAATAAGGAAAATAATCTTCCAAATTCAAATGTTTGTAGAGCTTATGGGACTTAACTACGGGGTCATCAGTCCCTAAACTTAAAAACTACTTATGAACTAGCTAATACTAAGGACGGCACAAATATCCATTCCCGAGGGGGATTCGAACCCCCGACCGCAGTGGCCACGCAGACCGTGACTGCCGCGCCGCAGTCCCCTCGGCCACCGCGGCCGGCAATAATCTTTCGTGTTGACCATGAAATAAATCGTTAATGCTGTTTATGCACTGTGGTGGATAGGTTCTTGTACGTACAACATGACAGTTGTTGAGACATTTTCTTATTTATTACTGGTATCTGTTTTCCTGAACATTACTTCGCGTTACTAGTTTCTTTCTTTTTATAGATGTTTTGTGGTCTTCATCCCGGAGACTGGTTTGATGCAGCTCTCCACAATACCCTATCCTGAGCAAGCCTCTTTAACTCCACATAAGTACGGCAACCTACATATGTCTGAATCTGCTTACTGTATCCATCTCTTGGTCTTCCTCTGCGGTTTTTACCCTACACACTTCCCTCCAACGCTAAATTCACAATTCCTTGATGTCTAAGAATGTGTCCTACCAATCTATCCCTTCTTTTAGTCAAGGTATGCCAGAAATTTCTTTTCTCCCCAATTCGGTTCAGTACCTCCTCATTAGTTACGTGATCCACCCACCTAATCTTCAGCATTCTTCTATAGCACCATATTTCAAAAGCCTCTATCCTCTTTCTGTCCACACTGCTTATTGTCCATATTTCACTCCCATACAATGCAACACTTCACACAAATGCCTTCAGAAAGGACTTCCTTAGGCTTAAATCAATATTCGAGGTTAACAAATGTCTCTTTTTCAGGAACGCTTTTCTACCCATTGCCATTCTGCATTTTATATCCTCTGTACTGCGACCATCATGTGGTATTTTACTGCCCAAGTAGTAAAACTCAACTACCTCCTTTATTGTTTCGTTACCTAATCTAATTACTTCAGCATCACCTGATTTTCTTAGACTGCACTCATTACCATTGTTTTACTCTTGTTCATATTCATCTTATATGCATCTTTCAGTACACTGTCCACTCCGTTCAATTGCTCTTCCAGGTCCTTTGCTGTCTCTGACAGAATTACTATGTCGTCGGCAAAACGCAATGTTTTTAATTCTTCACCCTGAACTTTAATTCCTTGTCCAAATTTCTCCTTGCTTTCCTTTATAGCTTGCTCAATGTACAAATTGAACAACATTGGAGGAAGGCTACAACCATGTCTTACTCCCTTCCCAACCACTGCATCCCTTTCATGCCCTTCAACTCTGAAAACCGCTGTCTGGTTTTTGTACAAGTTGTAAATAACCTTACGCTCCCTATATTTTACTCCTGCTTGCTTCAGAACTCGAAAGAGTTTATTCCAATCAACATTGTCAAAAGCCTTCTCCAAATCTACAAAAGCTAGAAATGTAGGTTTGCCTTTCCTTAATCTATCTTCTAGGATAAGCTGTAAAGTGAGTATTGCCTCCTGTGTTCCTACATTTTTCCTGAACCCAAACTGATCCTCCCCGAGGTCGACTTCTACCAGCTTTTCCATCCTTCTGTAAATAATTCGTGTTAATATTTTGCAACCATGACTTATTAAACTGAGGGTTCTGTAATTTTCACACCTGTCTGCGCCTGCTTTCTTTGGAATGGGAATTATTACATTTTTCTTAAAGTCTGAGGGTACTTCGGCTGTCTCATACATCTTACACTCCAGGTGAAACAGTTTTGTCATGGGCTGATTCTCCCAGAGACTTCAGTAGCTCTGAGGGAATGTCATATACTCCAGGGGCCTTGTTTCGACTTAGGTCTTTCAGTGCTCTGTCAAAATCATCTCTCAGTATAGTATCTCATATTTCATCCTCATCTACTTCTTCCTCCCTTCCTACAACATTGTCTCTAAGTTCATTTCCTACATAGAGCTTATATATATATATATATATATATATATATATATATATATATATATATATATATATAAGTCGCTAATTTAATATCAGAGAGATGCAACTACAAACCATGTCTCAATCGACTTAAAAGGCTTTCTTGCAAAGGCGGAGTGCTATCTAACACGCTTTTGCTGAATTTAAGCTGTAAATAAAGTTTATTTCACTGCTTTTTACATTTTGTTGTCGCTTAGTAAATGATAATGAAAAATGTAGTTACGTCTCTCTGAACCTAAATGAGCAAATAAAACAGTCGTTGATTTCACTGTACAGTTTCGTATTTTTTTAGAAAAATAGCTGGATTAGAACTACTCATTTCCAGTATTCTGGAGGTTAAGTCAACAAATTGGTCTCTTAATAGTTGTTATTATTCAACATTCATAGAATATATGACATCAACTGTGATTGGGCAAAGCTGAAAATGTGTACCCAGCCGGGATTCGAACCCGGGTCTCCTGCTTCCTAGGCAGTTGCGCTGACCCCTACACCACTGGGGACACAGTGATAACCGCACCTGCAAGCACTACCTAAGCACGCCTCCCGTCAGATACAAATTCCCAGCTTCGCCCTGCCCACAGTACTCAAAGTCTTAGTTATGAACTAATTCCCGCAAGAGTACTGTGGGCAGGGCGAAGCTGGGAATTTGTATCTGACGGGAGGCGTGCTTAGGTAGTCCTTGCAGGTGCGGTGATCACTGTGTCCCCAGTGGTGTAGGGGTCAGCGCAAATGCCTAGAAAGCAGGAGACCCGGGTTCGAATCCCGGCTGGGTACACATTTTCAGCTTTGCCCAATCGCAGTTGATGTCATATATTCTATGAATGTTGAAGTATATATATTGTCAGTCGAAGTTGCGCAGAGGTATTTTATTTATTTCATGATGGGTGACTGGTTTCGGATGTTACATCGATTTTCAAACTATCCCATAAGTAGTCTTTATCAATACACATACAACTGGCTACATGCTTTAACTATGTGGATAGCTGAATATGCATGAATGTAACTAAAAAAACTCAATTAGGTGTAAAGACAGAGCGCAAAATAAAGGAGAGCATAAAGCAACACCGTTTCCTTCCGTCTTCTTTTCGTGGATTATTAGCTTCGTTCGTACCCGTAGTATGCCTGTTAAGTGTAAGTGGCTATTGTTCTGCGTTTACTGTATCCAAATATGGCGTCGAGCGTATCGCTAGACAGCATACAGATCAAAGGAGCCATTCCCTGCTTTCCCTTCTATATACTTACTATTCTGAGATACCGCTTAGTTTTGTCGCCAAACTCCCGTATATTAGCCTTCGCTGGTATGACAATGCTAGGAAACGTCTTTGCAAATATGTTCCGCGTTTTCTTTCGAATTAATCGGTATACATGTACACTTAAATATTGCGATTCTTACTTGAAGAGGCTATTTACTCACATGCCTCAACCAAGATGCAACGGCTTTCGTAATAACAATGAAAAACATAGTCGCAAAGCTTTGAAACTATAGATGAACAACTGGGGTCATCAATGAGCAGTCTACATTGTCAAAACAATTATAGTCGAGTCGAAATACGATGATCCCTGGTGCTTCCGCCAATCGGCTTTGAGCGCCGGCTGCGGCAGCAAAATATTGGAGTAAGTCAAACGCTATCTATGCTCTGCACATGTGCACGTCGAGCTGCGCTGTGCACTTTTGCCAGTTCTGTCAGACAGCGACCGTTAGCTATACTGTCCGGCAGCGAATTAAATTGGCAATATGGTTGCATTCAGTTTCCGCGGCCGGGGCGGTCTCCCAGCCCAGTAGGCGGTGCCAAGGATCATCGAGTTTAGGCCCGACTTAAGGGCTCAGTTGAGATATCTAGGTTCTGAAGTATTGACAAAATGAACTAATATAGTTCGGCGTCTTTTTGTCGCTTCTATGGAGTGGAGACAACATCATTACGGCAAACGAGATTATGCTAATAACAGAGAGTTGCTGCAGTGGGCGTTGGTTGGTGTTGACTTGTGTTTACTCTACCAAACGAATTACACAAACAGTTGGATTCAAATAGTGTTGCGAACAGGTAGCGCAATGCAACAATGTCTTACCCGAAGCTGTGGCATGGAGTTCCATTAGGAAGTTTGGAACTGGGATAGACATAGATGGAGGTGGCTGCAGCTATTGGAGTGTCCCAAAGTGTAATCTCCAGGACCTGGACGCTATTGCAGACAACAGGAACCGTTAAAAGAAGGCAAGGCCATGGTCGTCAGCAGATAACTTCAGCAAGAGATGGCCGTTATCTCCGGTTAACAGCCCTTCGAGAGAAGAGGGTGAATGCAACGCAGGTGCAACGCACCCTCCAGGCATCAACAGAACGCGCAATATCAACGAAAACAGTCCGAAATCGCCTTCGGGAATGTGATCTCTACGCACGGAGGTCTATGGAGAGTAACCATTTAAACCACGACACCGTTTAGCACGCGGGTACTGGGTGGGGGAACATCAGAATCGGAGTCGTAACGAATGGCGCCGCGTTCTGTTCACAGGTGTGTTTAGCCGGACAATCGTCGTTCGCTCATCTGGAGAGAACGTGGAACTCAGAAGAATGCTGCTTATGTGCAGCAAACATCACTATATCACTAATGGTGTTAGCAGGAGACCGCATTGGATTACATACGGAGGCCTGTGCCGTCCGGAATGACGCTCTGACTGCTCAGAGGTATAGAGACGAGATCCTTCGAACTTTTGTTGTGCCTTAAATGCTGCCATAGGAGACGGGTTGCTTCTGATGGACGGTAACGCTCGTCCCTACAGAGCTGCACTGGTGGACAACATGTTTGAAGCTGAGGGAATTGAACGAATGGAGTGGCCGGCCTGTTCACTGGACTTAAACCCGATGAGCTTGTCTGGGATATACTTGTATTGCAGCCAGAACAGCATCTCCCACAACGGTTGCAGAGCTGGATATTGCACTCGGAGAAGAATGGCCAAATATCCTTCAAGAGCTGACTGATAACTGCTTACTCTCCTTGTCACAAAGGTGTAGCAACTATACTGGCCGTTTTAGAGGGAAACGAGAATGACTTTAACACTGTTATTGTAGTCCCAGGGTGCCTTGCTCTAACAAGGAGACCACATGGATGTTCAGATGACTGTAAATCTATCGGACCAAACTGCGTGGTCATCAGTCCGTAGCTTACAAACTACTTAAACCTAGATAAACTAACCTACGGACAAACACACACATCCATGCCCCAGGGAGGACTCGAACCTCCACGGCGAGCAACCGCGCGCTCCGCAGCGAGGTGCTTTAGACCGCTCGGCTACTCTACCGCGGCGAGACCACATGGGAATCGGTTTTTAGAATGTTTTGATATTTATGGTATGTGACGTTCAGAACACAAATAACAATCACCTAAGGCATTTGACCAAACTCTCAAAAATCCCCGAGAAAATCTACTTTTCAAGGTTTTCAAGAATACTTATCAATGATGAAAACAGCTGTACAATCTGTCGGTATAGCGCAGGTGGTAGTGTTCTAGCCTTTCAACCAAAGAGTCTGTGATTCGAATACTGCTGTGACAGATTTTTTTATTTTTATTCCGTTGTGTTCGAATACTTACGCAATTTTAATATTTAACACGTTGGCTGCCGTGTGGCCGGCGGCGGCCACAGCAGGTGTCTCTGGCGCGCCTATGACGTCATCGTGGCAGCCAACGTGTTAATGGTAACTTTTACGAAAAATGCACATATTTTTATTTGTAATTTTCTATATTTTATAAAAGGTTGTTAATAATTATGGTTTCATTCAAAAAACATGAGTTAATTTTTTACAGTATGGGCTTCACTATTAGTTGAAGACGAAATCTTTGTTTGTTTAGTTTGTGAAGACCAACGACACTGTTTATGGAAAGCTACTCTCTATAGCTACTAATGACTTTCCAAGCAGCAAACTTACTCAACCATCGGTGAGTGTTCAGCTCGTCTGTTGTTGTTGTCTTCAGTCCGCAGACTGGTTTGATGCAGCTCTCCACCCTAGTCCATCCTGAGCAAGCCTCTTCATCTCTTCATAAGAACGACAACCTACATCCCTTTGAATTTGCTTACTATATTCATCTCTTGGTCTCCCTCTGCGATTTTTACCCCACACACTTCCCTCCAACGCTAAATTCACAATTTCTTGATGTCTAAGAATGTGTCCTACCAATAGATCCCTTCTTTTAGTCAAGGTATGCCAGAAATTCCTTTCCTCCCCAATTCTGTTCAGTACCTCCTCAATAGTGATGCGATCCACACACCTAATCTTCAGCATTCTTCTGTAGCACCACATTTCAAAAGCCTCTATTCTCTTCCTGTCCGCACTGTTTATCATCCATGTTTCACTCCCATACAAGGCAACACTCCACACAAATGCCTTCAGAAAGGACTTCCTTATGCTTAAATTAATATTCGATGTTAACAAATTTCTCTTTTTCAAAAACTCTTCTCTTCCCATTGCCATTCTGCATTTTATATCCTCTGTACTGCGGTCATCATTTGTTATTTTAAGGCCCAAGTAACAAAACTCATTTACCACCTTAATTGATTCGTTACCGAATCTAATTCCTTCAGCTTCGTCCGATTTTCTAAGACTGCGTTCCATTATCCTTGTTTTGCTCTTGTTAATATCCAGCTTATATGATCCTTTCAACACACTGCCCATTCCATTCAATTGCTCCTCCAGGTCCTATGCTGTCTCTGAAAGAATTTCAATATCATCAGCGAAACTCAAGGTTTTCTTCACCCTGAACTTTAATTCCTTGTCCAAATTTCTCCTTGCTTTCCTTTATAGCTTGCTCAATGTACAAATTGAATAACGTTGGAGAAAGGCTACAACCCTGTCTTACACCCTTCCCAACTCCTGCATCCCTTTCATGCCCTTCAACTCTGATAACTGTTGTCTGGTTTTTGTACAAGTTGTAAATAACCTTTCATTTCCTATATTTTACTCCTGATGATTTCAGAATTTGAAAGTGTATTCCAATCAATACTATCAAAAACTTTCTCCAAATCTACAAAAGCTAGAAATGTATGTTTTCCTTTCCTTATCTTCTAGGATAAGCCGTAGAGTGAGGATTGCCTGCTGTGTTCCTACATTTCTCCTGAATCCAAACTGATCTTCCCCGAGGTCGGCTTCTACCAGCTTTTCCATCCTTCTGTGAATAATTCGTGTTAAAATTTTGCAAGCATGACTTATTAAATTGATGGTTCTCTGATTTTCACATCTGTCAGCACCTGCTTTCTTTGGAATGGGGATTATTACATTTTTCTTAAAGTCTGAGGGTATTTCCCCTGTCTCATACATCTTACGAATCAGGTGAAATAGTTGTCATGACTGGCTCTCCCAGAGACTTTAGTAGCTCCGATGGAATGTCGTCCACTCCAGGGGCCTTACGTCGACTTAGGTCTTTCAAAGCTAAGTTAACGATTCCTTGATGTCTCAGAATGTGTCCCACCAATCTATCCCTTCTCTTAGCCAGAAACACCTTTTCTCTCCAATTCGGTTAAGCACCTCCTCTGCTTGTCTACACACACATTAACAACACGTGTAATTAGACGTCCGAAAATGTTTTATATAACTAAACTCGAAAACAACTAAAATAATATTTGTAGCAGCCGGATTGGAACCACCATGGTTATGAGTACAAAACGCTACCACCTGACTACACTGACAGATGCTGCGGTTGTTTTAATTATTGGTACTTACATGTTCTTGCAAATCTTCAAAGTCGATTTTCTTCAGAATTTTTGAGAGTTGCGTCAAATGGCTTTGGCTGATTGTTATTTAAGTTATGAACTTCATGTATCATAAATATAAAGAAATTCTAAAATCCGATACCCATGTGGTGTCCTTGTAAGTAAAAGCAATTTAAACGTCAAGTGTAGAGTTGATACAGCAAACTATCGTCTTGTATCACACACAAATTACAATTGTAACCAATATGTGAATAAAATACGTTACCATATCTATATTGTGGAAAATACCTCATCTGTGGTGTGGCGCGTTAGCACAGTGGTAGAGTGGCAAACTATAAATTTAAAGGTTTTTTTCTGTCACTTTCTACTTCTTTCCCCTCTGGCAATGTGAAAAATATCTAGTAGCACCGTGGTTCAGAATCCACGTTAAACCGCATTTTCCCTTCTATAGCTGGCTGGGTGAGTCATTTGAAAGGTTGGAGGAAGGCAACGGCATACCATCTCCAAACATGAGCACATCTAGTAAAGCACTGTTGTGTTCAAATCAATCTTCGGATTGTTGACTGCCTTATCTACAGCTTGGAACAGTGTTGTTTTCGGGGCCGGTTTCTCGAGCGCCACCCTGTAGCTACGGCCGAGAACTGTTGACGCAGCATGACAAAATATTTTGTAGGTGCGCCTTATGGGAGATCAGGGGGACCTCCTGGGAGTGGAGAGGCGCAATCGATCAGGCGCTGCCGCCAGGCGATCCGTCTCTGTCGGCGCTGGACACACGAGGGCCACCCACCAACACTCGCCACAGCGGCTCTCGACAGCCGCGCTGCCACAGTGTAATTCCAGCTGTCCAGTAATTAAAACGACGTGTCACACGTGCGCTGTAGCGGTAACGGCAGATGGCGGTAACATCGCGGCCGCAAGGTATCATATATATTATTTCTCATCGGTGTTTTTTTTGTGAGTACGCCATATCTCCCGCATTACTTATCCAAAATTAATGATTGAGGTATCATTTTCAAGATTTCGTTCTCCACTAATGACGATAAATACACAGACAGTTTACATTTATTGTTTCCACAAAAATAAATAAATAAATAAAACTTTATTTTGAAGAAAAAACTGTACTGTGCGTACTCTCACCACGCCAAGTATGACAACTGGACATTTTTTTCCAGTTGTCATACTCGGCGTGGTGTGAGTTACCCATATTAATAATACCTTCATTTAAACATATGCATTGATAATGGCCAGTTACTTGCCGAAATCATGATCTGCTAATAAAGTTTTTTTTTTTAAAAAAAAGAACGACTGGTACCTGAAAATCTCAGAGTATTGGATATATTTACGGTTTCTCCCATCAGCAATGTAGAAGGTGCCATCTATTGACAATCTGTTTAACTAACACGAACGACAGCTCTTGCAGATGTTTAGAAACTTTATGCAAGCCAAAGAGCTTCCTTAATGCAAGCTTAGTTTATCGCACGATTTAGATTATATCCGTCGATATAAAGTGTAGTTTATCACACGATTTAGGTTATGCACGTCGATGTAACGACGAAAAATACACAAATTATTTAATTTACCACGACAGCTCTTGCAGTTGTTTCGATTCTTTACGCAAACGTAGTTTATCACGAGATTTCTGTTTCTCACAGTGATCTCTATACATAATGGATGTATAACTCTGGCGTCTTGAGCATAGAACTGACGCGTGCCTGCACATTCAAATGTTTTCCATACGTTTTCGTATTATCCACCATGTTTAAATTTGGCAAAAGAATTTCCATTAGTTATTACGTGACAAAGAAGTGCTTGCTTACCTATTGATCTGTAATTTATGTGAATACGTTATGTAATAGGCTAATATGGGAGCACAATCTTAACGTGTTTTCTTTTCGTTTTCTCATAATACATCATAGCAGCCATATTTGAATTCGGTAAGAAACGAAATATGAACATCTATGACTGACAGTTAAGTTCAACATCCTGGTAGAATACTATAGAGATGCAATTGTTTCACACGTCGATGCATGACAGCTGTTGGAATTGTTCGCTTTGTTCAAGCAAGCGTTGTGTACTGGGTGAATCAGCTGAATTATCTCAACGTTCATCATCACATGTAAGTACCGCTTACTATTATAACTTATAATAATTTATTTAACTTTTAATTCCCCGCTACGTTTCAGTGCGTGCAATATTATTACTATCTTTTATACATATGTAATGCATCTCCCTTTTCTCCACTACTATCGTACCTATCTGTGCCTGATCAGTATAGAGTGCGAATTATTCGCACGGGTCAACTAGTTCTAAGTTCTATGTTTACATTTTGCGGCGAGCAGCTGCAGTTGTAGCGGTCACCGGAAGCTAAGTTACCGGTACTATAAGTTATTTCTGCCTTTTACCTACTTATTAAATGTAGTGCTTCGGAAGAGGTGTTAATGAACGGTAGTTAGTAATTAATGTTAATAATTTTCAAGCGGTGTTTCTTGCTGTAATAGTTGTAGGATAACTTTCGCTTACTGTGTTCGTTAACGTTCAGTTTTGTTGGTGTATCAGGGAACGCTTGATTCACTTTGCATTAGGCAACCGGTAGTGTGAAGTTTTGTTGTAGTTTTATTTGTTGTAGATTAGTACTGTTAATAGGATTGGCCACTTTATTAGTAAAGAGTGATTTTTGTGATTACCGTAGTTAGTTCATAAAGTCGTACTTGCGTAGTATCAGAAATTAGTAAGCATTATTATGTTTAATTTGTTAAATAGTAACTGTTAAATTTTATAATGAGTGAGAAGTGTGGATTACGCTGTAGGTTCTTGGGTAGTGTTTTTTTTGCCGCGGCGGAGTGGTCAAGAGCATCGAGGCGCTATGCTACGATGCGCGAGGCCGCTGCCCGTTGGGGGTTCGAATCCCCCCTCGGGCATGGATGTTTGTTCCGTCTTTAGTATAAGGTGGTCCATAAGTAGTTTGTAAGTTACGTCCCTTAAGCTTAACAAACATTTGTAGTGGGTTTACGGTGAGAGATTTGTGTGAAATATTTTCACTTGGGGGTGGGGGGGGGGGGGGAGGGGCGGGGAAGCCAGTGGACATTCTAAGGAGATCCCCTTCAGGAGTTTCAGGTTGTGTAGGAAGAATAACGTAATAGAGGAATAGGAGTGTAAGATCTTCAGGTGCAGTTGCAGTACGCAAAGCACGAATTAGATAGGTAGAGGACGGGAAAAACTGTCAGTTAGGGAAAAGAAAGTTAGGAAGAGAAGGGTTTCAGATAGTTACTTTGTGTTAACATGAAGTTTGACCAGCTGTCGGAGTTAAGTGCAGAGGAATCGCAACGTAACATGGAGCAGACCTGAGCTGTTAGGAAACCTAAAACGATAGCAAAGGCAAATAGAAAGAAGGCTCTGTTGTTAGGTAGCTCGCATGGCAGAGTTGTAGACCAGCAGCTGCAGGATGTGTTGGTGAATGAGTACCGGGTCACTAGCATTGTGAAGCCCAGTGCAGGTTCGGATCAGGTGGCTGTTGACATAGGGGAGTTCTGCGGGAAGGTTTCGAAAGACGATCAGGTAGTGATGGTGGAGCTGGGAAAAGCCTTGATAGGGATGGGGAGTATGACATAGGTGGTGAAACTGGTGGCGCGAATGTGCATTTTGTCGAACCTTGGAAACGAAAATCACAAGTGTGAAAGGATCAACAAAGTGAATCACACGACCATTCTATCACAACGCCTGATGCATTCCCACACAGGTGGTCAAACAAATAGCACCATACTGGAAGACCAGCGGAAGATAACACTACATCTTAGTCTATTGCCATCCACTGCCCTTCCTCCCCCCCCCCCCCCCACAAACTACCCTAACCATCAATAATAACAAATGGACTTTAGATAAGTAAATTATAGGTAACACGAGCATTTCTGTATGTATAAAAAGCACCTGTTAATGATCAAAACAAGCTCGATCCTGGTTGTTCTATGTTAAATCAAACACTAACAAAGTGACTGGTAGCAGAAATACGAATACTTATTTATTCTCGAACTGTTTTCAGCGCTATGATTGGGCTCATCTTGATACAGTTGTCAGGCGTATTAACATAAGACTCAGTGTAAAATGTCAGTACCCTGCAATTCAGAGACATACAGGTGCATCGAGTACGAACTTATCGATAGTGGGTGCCGATAGCCTCATCTGCTGGCAGAGTGAGTAGTAGTTGCGTAATGTTAAGGCGGGTGTGCCTGAATGAAATAACTTGCAACTTATTTATGACGGGTTGCCCACTCAGCGAATTACCGATTACGACGAACCTGTTATTGTAGCCTGTGTTTGAGAGAATGAAGAAACCGGTTTTCGCGCCAACCGTGCCGTTGTTGAATATACAGATTGTTACTAAAGTGCATGGTGCCTACAGCGTCTGATTGTAACTTGATACTTTCCCATATAAACTGTGATTACCTTTTTAGAACTGTTAGACGAAGGCCATAACTCTTTCATTTAGCCGGCCGCGGTGGCCGAGGGGACTGCGGCGCGCCAGTCACGGTCTGCACGGCTACTACGGTCGGGGGTTCGAAACCCCCCCCCCCCCCTTGGCCATGGATATTTGTGCCGTCCTTAGTGTAAGTTAGTTCGTAAGAAGTTTGTAAATTTAGGGACAGATGACCCCGTAGTTAAGTTTCATAAGCTATACAAACATTTGAACATTTGAATCTTTCATTTATTTGTGTCTTATTACAAATACACTTCTTCTACTAATGAAACCTGCAATGGATTCAATTTGGAACTTATGACGTATTTAATGTTGTATTATCAGTAAACTGGGAACAAAGACCGACTGAAATAATTCACCCATCTATTTCACCGGTCAGCAGCCCTATCCATTAGGTACAGTCAACATAAAATTATTAGTTGCTTATAATGCCAACAAAAAAAGTTGAGATGTATGTTAAGCTTAAGGGACTTAACTGCGGGGTCATCAGTCCCTAAACTAGTTATGAACTACCTTACACTAAAGGCGACACGAACATCCATGCCCGAGGGGGATTCGAACCCCCGACCGTAGCGGCCGTGCAGACTGTGACTGGCGCGCCGCAGACCACTCGGCCAGTGCGGCCGGCACCAACAAAATACAAAGGGTGTGTTTTATCACGGAGGTGCTCATGACAGGAGGCAAGGATCACGTTTCACTGGTACGGTTGAGTCTATCTGCATGTCGGGTTTCACTAGGCACGGCCCACACCTCAGTAGATATGGGAAGGGGAGATTGCCAATGTTTATAGGGGACAGCGTAGCGGGGGATGGGAAAATTCCTGTAGTAGTGGGTGTAAGAGCTGCTCTTTTTTTTTTTTTTTTTTTTTTTTTTTTTTTTTTTTTTTTTTCTTTAGACTGAAATAGCTGGTAGGAATTCCTACTAAAAGGGAGTCCTAATAAAGGAACCACTCTCGGCAAATGTCACGTATCCAAATAAGAGTATATTTCACCATAATATAGGGTTTTAAAAGTTAGTGAACCAGTTATAGATGTGGACTCTCATGTTATTTTTCAGAGCTCTCCTTAAATAATGTCACAATTCAGAGGCCTCCTTTACCAGGGTACAAGGTAACTACCTGTTTTTCCAGGTAGGTCCTTGCAATGTGCGTAAAAACGGTATTAAAGTTGAGTCCATCGATGTCTCCTAAACACTGCACTGAAAGCATATTTGAATGTCGTGCAGGAGTGATTCATAGTAGTGTAGCTAAACTTCTAATTATTGTTATTTGTAGTTCCTCTGATTTTAAAACAATGCTGCCCAACCTAGAGAGGGTTCTGTGTTCATTTTATAGGAAGTACAAAGAAATTAGTTGTATGTGGTGATTTCAACATAGTGTTAAGTGATCGTTCAAGGAAAAGGATGCTTTTAGGTCCTTTAATTTGTATCACCTATTGCAAACAGCATTCTTTCCAATGAGAATGCAGTAGAAGAGCAACACAACCAATGACAACATTTTCGTTCATTCTTTATTATTAGAGGGGCATCCTGTTAACAGAACGGTGATGACCTTTTAGACCATGACGCGCAAATTATAACATTAAAAGGAATTCATGTTCAAACATCTGTTCACTATAATTATAAACTATTTAGAAAAGTTAATCCAGTTGCAATAGAGGCCTTTCCAAATATAATTAAGGAACAAGATTGGCATGGTGTTTATAGTGCTAATAATATAGACGATAAATATGAGGCTCTCCTCAACACAGTTCTCTTGCTCTTTGAAATCTGGGTGGCTGACAAGAGAAATAAGAATAGTATTTGTGTGCTCGTAGTTATTATAATGGGGAGGCTAATTTTATATCCCTATCTCGGGCTACACCACGAAACAAAAACTGCACACCCTATACATCACCTCTCGTCTTTGCGCAATGGCTTGACCAACCTGTTACCTAATCATAAATAGCCTTCCTTCCCGCCGCTTTCTACGTGGTTTCACACACTTAGGGTCCTGACAAACGTATCTCCTCCAATACCTGCTAGCGTTGTAAAGTAAACCTCAACATGAGCTGACGTCAATCCAGATCAGCCTATCAGTATCCTCGATTCGTATCGCCTAGGCAGACGAAAATTGGAGCCAACCATGCAGAGCAATGGTCTCCCGGACCATTGTCGAAACGCTCGACGCGGCGCCAGTGAGTGGTGGGTTTTGAAAACACACGTCTTAACAAGGCGTGTTGCCCCCACCCGTCTGCTGGCCGCCATAGTTTTTCAACCCATTGATGAAGCCCAGTTACTGGCCGCTCTTGTGTGAGGCAGCACGCCCTCGGCCGCCCCACTGCTTCCGTTCTTGGAACATTCCCGGGCCCCAATTCGCTAACAGGCATCTAGGTACAGACAAATATATACAGACGGAAACCTCCGTAAGGGCCCGGTCACACGCTCAGGGGTGCGGGGAGGGAAGGTTTCGTAAGATGTCCCATGATGGCGCTGCAGTCAAAAGCAGCCCTTTAAACTGTCCAGAACAGGCGGCAGGTAGCGGCTGCCCCCCACCACCACTTCCCCTCAGACTGTTAAGAGTCACAGTGATTTGGAAGTAGCAGTATTCACAGTCGCAACTTTACGGATTCTGACTGCGATTTCAGTCACAGTTTAGAAGCGCAGTAGCACTAAAAGTAGCAAGTCGCAACTAAGAGTAGCAAGAAGCAGTTTGCACTCTGCCATCTGTTGGTCGAAGTTTGTACTAATATCTTTGCATTGGGCAGGCTATAGAGTCTACCTGCGATTTCAGTGAAAAGTTGCGATTAAGAGTCGCAAGTAGCAACTGAGAATAGCATTTAATATTCCGCCTTATGCTACTTGTTGACCAACTGTCGTACTTTCACTCGTGTGTTGTTTAGGGATGTTGTCGAATTAATGAGCAAGAAGATAATTTTCTTTGTGAAAATGTTTACACTTAGTGGCACTATTTTACCTGGCGGCAGCATTTACATGTTGTGAAGCAAAGCCTGGCATATATGTTTTTAGGTTATAGTGGGTAAAGACAACAAATGTGAATGCCAAATAAATATTGTCTTACGGACTTGACCCCTGTTTAAAATAATTTTTCGTCATAGAACCTACAACTATTATGGGAATTCAGAATACTATGTTACACTGCAAATCTGGTTTCGATGAATATTTTTGCTTGCGTTATACATCGTACATAAAATAAAAATTCCAAGGGGGTGGTATCAAGTGGTCAACTAAGTACAGGTAATTTTACAAAATGTTTACCAGTAGGCCAACTCCATTTTCGATGTGGACTGTGTTAAGTACTGCTATATAGGAGTAAACTTGTATCTTTGAGGATTCTATAAAAATATTACACTTGAAAATAAACAAGTTTTTCGCGTAATGGAAAGTTTTATTTTATCAGATTTGTTTTAGGTTTAGGAATGTTGTTTTCCGTCTTTTTCCTTTTCGTACATTCCGTCCTGTGATGACATGAGTGAAAGCAGATGGGTGGTATCGGATCCTTCCGTATTATTAAAACTTTTGTTTACTGCAGTGGTGGCATAGTGTGCTTATGTTGGCAACGACCGATGAATGATCCTAGAAATCTAAATCATACACAATGATTGAAATAATATTTTGTTTATCATAAAATAAATAATTAATGTTATTCTTAATCTGTGGTTGTAAGATGTCTTGTGTGTAACCCTGTACAGTCAGTAAGTTAAAAATTCTTATAAAATGAAGCTTTAGTTGCCAACATGAGCACACTAGGTCGGCACATCGATTAGTAAAATATAACGCAAGCTCTTTTCTATAGTTATTTGGCAGAATATGTAGTGATACCGAAAGGTTTTAAAGAGAAAATGGAATTTTTAGAAGTCACTCACGTTGTATTTCACATTTACTTATCTCTTTCAAATTGGTAAGTGACTTATATCACACAATGTTAAAAAAATCTATTCATTCATTCTACAGGCAAGAACATAGCACTTTCGTTGCACTGTTATAGTTGCTGTGTGCCTAATCTACCAAATGTTTCTGTTAAGGTAGACTATAGGCCTACTTGCCGATTTCGGTTACACATTACTTGCGAATAACCTCACTTTTAACTATACATTACACACCAAATACTGAAATCGCTTTTATAAGACTAATTGACATTTGTCGATGTGTAAATAATCCCTACATTACACGTAAATTGAGCATCAATATTTTTTTTTTTTGTATATATTTACATGTAGGAAGAGAATCTGTTATGAATGATATATATATATTGCATTTGCCACACACATCGCATAAGTCACGGAAGTAGCAGATATAACGGAAGTAGCAGAAATCGCATAAGTAGCAATATCAGTAGCAGAAGTAGCAATGTAGCAATATCAGTAGCAGAAATCGCAGAAGTACCATTCAGAGTCACCGAAATCGCAGTTTGAGTGCGGAGGGATACATGTCGAGGATATGTACAGTGCGATTGTAAACAGTGACAAATCGCAACTAAGAATCACAGATATATAAAAGTAGCAGTCACAGAAATCACTGATATCGAAAAATCGCAGTTTAGCCCATCCCTAGCCGGCACACCGGACACAGCCGTGGCCTCGTGGCAGGCGGCACGAGCTCTCCTCTCAGCCTCCCCCCCACATTACCCTCAGAAGCGCCTCTAGTGTCGTCTACCGGTACTAAGCCGGGGAACCGCCTGACACCTGCTAGCATCTTACGGAACTACGAGGGGAGCGTAGTACAGTGGTCTAGGGACAGTAGTGCGTCGGACCCCAGTTACCCGTACCAACCGATAGATGTCTCTACGGTTATGCTACCATGATGCTATGCGACTCCAGGGCTTTTATTTTACGTAAATATTTCTACCTTCGTATTTTGACATTCGAAATACGAATCATTCTAAGACTTCAGTATTACTGTAATACAAGTGTGTCTGTAATATTCCATATTATTTCAGTAACCCTGCGCTATTAAAATGATAAGTAAGACTTCGCAGCAGTCTACAACTTGAAGTTCGAAACTTAAACTGTAAAAAGACGCAACATAAAGTAGAGGATACTTTCCTGATAAATAAATCGGAAAGCAGAGCTGAGGTTCTACATGAATTTCTGTTTTGTTATTGAGAATATTCACGTGTTAGTTTTCAAGTGTCATTTGCATGAGAATGAATGGCACTGGTGTATTAAATATTGTTGTTATTTCACAGATGGTGACAGAAAAGATCGGCTTTTAGAGGAAACTGAATGTATTCTTTTTCGTCAACGGTGGCGCCTGAAGAATTGGCGATATTATGTCTATGGCGGTGGCAGTAGATATTTTGTTTTGTAGGCTTATTTAGGAAATTTTTTGTGGTAATATGGGTGACAGGAGCCAACGCCTGAAATGAAATGCTTAGGGGTTTATATAAGGTAAAAAACAACAAAAGAGAAAAAAATGCAAAATAAAACACTAAAAAGAAAAACAGATGTGTGTGGGGGACGGTGGTTCGTTTCTCGCTTCCGACAATATTTTTATTTTTCACCTTGAGTCCCAAATGTTTTCTGACACATTTATTAAATAGAATTTACGAGTTGCGATATTCCGACATATTTGCAAGTACAACCGCTTTTTCTTAAAAGTGCATTTCTTCTGTTTAGTGAACATGCCGTGAAAAATGTTCCAACAAATTGTAAACACTGTCTTCTGAACTACAGTACCTGCACATAAAGTGCGGACACATTGTTATGGTGAATGTTGTAAATGACATGCTGATACAAATAGTTTCAAACATTTAGTAGAAAATACAAAGCTCTTGAGATCAGTTAAATGGCCACAGTATTAGCGCAATTACCCACAAACAATGCATATAGGACGCAAGAACGTGTATAACAGTTGTTGCAAAAAAAAAAAAAAAAAAAAAAAGGAACAAGGCACTTCAGTCTCATTAAGAAACGACAGTTGCCACATAACTCTAGTACGTAATCTATATATAAAATTATTTGAATTAGCATGGCATTTAGAACATTAATTATTATAGTGTGTAGGGACTGATGACCCCGTAGTTAAGTCCCTTAAGCTTAACAAACATTTGAACATTATAGTGTGTCTTCAGTTTATGTGCAGGTTGTTCACGAGACAATGTTTACAATTCGTTGGCCCATATTTCACGGTATTTTCACTAAAGAGCACAATCGCACTTTTTAGAGAAAGCGCTTGTATACGTAAATATGTCGAAATATCGCAAAATGTAAATTCTTTTTAATTAACAACAGTGTAAGAAAACTTTTAGGAGTCAAAGTAAAAAAGAACAAAAAACATTCTCTGGGCCAAGATACGAACCACCGCCGACGCTTGGCAGTTTCTCAACGAGATATGTTTATCCTCTACGCTACAAGGAACTCGTATATAAATATTCTGTTTTTACATTGCCATCAATATCAAGTTTTACTCGCCAATATGGCATTTATTGACTGTAATTTATAACTAATTGTACTAAGAACGACATGATTTTGGTACCTCCTAAGTATGCAACACGAGTTATAAGGAGAAAAGCAGAAAATACGAAATGGAAAATGGCGTCTCTGCAGGACATAGCTCGAGACCGTAGAGACATCTGTCGGTTAGTACGGGTAACTTGGGTCCGATGCACTACTGTCCATAGACGCTTCTGATTCGCTACGTGAAAGCAAATACGGGACTACCCAGCACCGCCAAACCGCTGTATTTGCCTGAATCCACAAGGTTCATTACAGCATGTAATTCCAGCAACCTGGTTCTTATGTTTACTATTCGGTAATGTCAGAATCGAATTCGCCTCGCAAATAGAGCCTTACAGTTAATAATAAATGAGTTTTCATTCCCACATTTGACGCGTTCCCCATCGACGTGAATTAGCATCAGCTATTATTTTATAGCAATTGGAAAGGTAGTGAGATGGGAAGGATGTTACCTTTCATAATATCGTGTAGAACAATTCAGGAATTATATAAAAATTAAAGAAGCAGTCAAATCAATTGCAATACCCCGTTAAAAACAGTATTGTAATGTTTCTGAAAAAGTAATTAAGAAGGCAAATAGTATGTGGTATACAAAGAGAACAGATAGTTGTCAGGATAAAATTAAAACCACATGGCCAGTCTTGAAGTTAATATTCGGTCAGCAGCAAAAAGTCGAGGATATAAAGTCAGTACGTAACGGACATTTTTATGAAAAGCATTTATTTTTCTTTCTTCGTCACAGTTGCACTGTTTAGAAGTTGGTTACTAGTTTTGGACTTGTTCGTCCATTTTCAAACCATACGCCTTATTCCTACCGTAACAATACACGCATGAAGCAAATGACTGATAAAATCTGTAGGTTGTCCACTGTTAAAACATGATTACATTTAAATTTAAAATAGGTTAAAATGTAATTAAAAGGTAATTGATGCAACGTTTTGCATGGCAATGTCCTGTTTATGATTGTCTGTTATTCCAAGCATGGTCTCGTGCGGCTCCGAACGTTCAAGGTCCAAGGTGTCCCTTGTCAGTTAATACTAGACAGAAATGCAATCTGCATTTGAGTCACACATTCTTGACCCTTGTACAGATGGGTGTGCAGTATTCTTCTGTCTATCCATTTTTAATGAGCTGCAACAAGAATTCAAAGAGCTTAGTAGTAATCGGCGCACTTTCAAGGCTAAACTGGTTTCCTCATCCTGTAGGTCGCTCTTTCCTTTCTGTCGAGGAATTACGCTAATTTCTATGTTACTTTGTGCTTAGGCCTGTCGTGTGCATAGCAATGCTATACGTTTCATTTTATCTATTGCTACTCTTTTGTTACAATCTGGTGTACTGACTTATTTCATGACCATCAAGATCTACTCAGTTAGGCCAGTATAAATAAACCCACTATTGCGCAAGAGTGATTAAAGTTAGAATTTTCCAGTAACAAATTGCAATTATACTCAATTGGGCCCCTGAATGTAAAATAGATGACCATAAACTTTCTAGTATATATATTTTGGAAAATATCACTGTATATTGAAATATACACTGCACAAGTACGGATGTTGTGAACACTTACATATTAGTTATTAGAAGGTATTAAAGGTTTGGGGAACAGCGCCCAAAATTTATGGTACATCAGCAAATTAAGACCTTAAAGTAAAATGTATTTATTAAAAAAATGAAAAAAGATTAGAAATGTTGGATATACATTAGTTGGCAAAATGTTACTGCTTTGCAATTACATAATTCCAGAATATATACATTGTGAAAATTGTAGAAACAATTTCAAATATGTTACAAAACACAAATAGGTGCCACATTCCGTACACATTACAATTGTTATTTTTTTGACACTTACTACATTTACATTTGGAAGATTTTACACTGTAATTAGGCCAGTGATCGATTCGGTACTTCCTGATATCAGCATTTGCAGTATTCGGCTGCCTTCTCTTTTTTGTGCTACTGCCTGGTGAGCTACCCAGCACTGTCTCTTGGATGGTTTTCCTGACCAGCATCAGGATTCAGCAATATCAAACTTGAAATCAAACAAAGCCACCTGGGTCTTCTTTTCAATACTATTTTCAATGCAGGCTCTCTTGTAAAGTAGCCAAGCAACAATTCAACTAATGTACAGTAAATGGATGAACAGTCTCATGAAATATGTCCTAGGCCTGATTTTCGTTCTGTACAAAGCTAATAAGGAGTCAGTAGTGTCAATAGCTCCCATGAACGTGTTTTATACCTTCGCAATCTTTGGACATTATATTTGGACACGTTGCTTTGTTTTCTTGTCATATCTTGCATCGTCCCGGGCACGACATTAAACTGCCCCCCAACCCAAGGTGTGGTGCGACCCATGCTGAGTGGTGCCTGGCACATGGGTGGATGTGTCTCGAACGGAGCCTCAGGGATACCAGGCGACCTCCCTGAGTAAGTTGCCTTGCACCGCGCGGGGCTATCGTGGTGAGGACCATATAAATCCCCAAATCTCGTGGGACTAAGATGAACACGGAGAAAAAAATTATTTTAAAAGAATCCGAGGGGCAATCTGAGACCTCAGATACTCAGACACCGGGATCAGGACCGATGGAGTGCACTCCTACTTCTCAGTCAGGGTCTAGACCTGAGCAAGAAGTGGGAACTGTATCAGAGAAGTTGGACCAGATTAGGATTAAGGCCTTGTCTGGGGCTCAGAGGAGGAAACTTCTCAAGGAACAGAAGCAAAAGGAAGGAAAAGAATGGCTTCCTAAACATAAGTGGAGGGAATCAAAAGGGCTTGAGCCCAAGACCCCCGAAAAGAAACTGCCTGAGGTCGAGGGGGATACACAGACCCCCCTCAACGTCAAAGACAGGTGGCAAGAGGGTTAGGGAGGAATCTAAGACTCCCTCCTCTCTGGACAAGCGTGATCTTAAAAGGCTGAGGCAGGAAATAGGGAAACAGACCTATAGTACTGCAGTCTCGGTCTTTAGAGTGGCGGTTGTCCAAGAAGGATACCCACTGGTAAGCATCACCTTGCAGCACAAGGAGCTCGTGCAGATGGCCCTCTTTGAAGAGATAGGGGGCGAGATGCTGGTCCAGGAATCAAATTCAGGAGGGTCTATTTAGATCGCGGTGCCCTCATTTTTGTCTGTGAGGGGGAGCACTCAACAGAATGGCTTAAGTACAAGGTGCCCATGATATCCACGTGGGAGGATGCAAAGCTGCTGGTCAAGACAGCAGCCGAACTCCTGAAGACCGCAAAGGTATCAATATGAGTAGCAAAGATCCTTAAGGATGTCTCTCCAAAGACTCTGTTCGAGAAAATAAGGGTCCAGAATCCAAAAGTCTCGACAGAGGATTGGAGGGTAATTAACCAAAAGGTGATTCCGGAAGGACGAACCCTGGTGGTGGAGGTCGGAGAGACGTCCCTGAAGGCATTGCGAGAGCAAGGGCTGAAACTGTTTTTAGGGTTCTTGCAGGTCTGCGTCAGGGTAATCAAAGACCTTAAAGGCAATAATGGCAGCAAGATGGGGACTGGAAATGATGTAGATAAACCTGCAGCACAGTAAAGGGGCCACTGCTGCCCTGAGCCGTCGCCTGGGGAGACAGGAGGTGGACGTGGCCCTGATACAAGAACCCTATTTATACAAAGGGGGTGTATTCGGGCCTCGGTGGTACTGGAGGTAAGCTGATTTATGCCAGAAATCTAAAAAACTCCAGAACATGCATTTATGTTAGACATGGAATACCTTTCATACCAATGATGGATTTTTGTTCCAGGGACCTGGTGACCATCAGCATGCAGCAACGTGAGGAAGGTATCAGGAGGGAAATTGTTTTGGCCTCAGCATACCTTCCTTACGAAGACAGCTCTCCTCCTTCTTTGGAAGTGAGGAGACTGACAGAAGCCTGCCATCGGCAAGGTGACGAACTGGTGGTGGGATGTTATGCCAATGCCCACAATCTATCTGGAGCAGTAAGGACACCAACAGTAGAGGTGAGCACCTTCTTGAATTTCTCCTATCTAACAACTTACAGATCCTGAATAGGGGTGATGAACCTACATTCAGGAATAGTAGAAGGGAACTTTTGGTTCCATGATGATGGGAAGTTACGTCAAACAGTGGCATGTGGTCCTGGAGCCATCCTCATCAGATCACATGTATATTAAATTCAAGGTTGAAATGGGAACCAGACAGACCATGGCCTATAGGAACCCCAGGAAAACGGGCTGGGAGACATATAGGAAAGACCTTGACTTCAGCCTATCGGAAATTAAAACTTCGATAAGGAATCCAGCAGAGTTTGAGGAAGTAGCAGAGGCTGTAACCTCTGCTATAGTGACCTCATACCAGGACAACTGCTCAATCACCAAGAAGTGCACAAATAGGAGTGTGCCTTGGTGGAATAATAACCTGGAAATGCAAAGGAAACAGGTACGAAGACTGTTTAACCTTGCGAGGCGCAAAGGACAATGGGCAAAGTATCGTGAGGCCCTTGTCAATTACAACCTTGCCATCAGACGGGCAAAGGAGGCATCCTGGAAGGTATTCTGTGAGGAAGTGGAGGGCACGGCTGCTCAAGCGAGACTTCATAAAATCCTCACTAGGGTACCAACTAATCCAGGAGGAACATTGAGGAAGGAGGATGGGGAGTATACAAAGACTTCACATGAAACGCTGGAACTGCTTCTCAAGACTCACTTTCCTCGATATACTCTGGGGGATAACTCAGACCAGAATGCGATTCCTGAGAGACAATGATTCTCAGGTATTCGCAAAGAGGACTGGGACTAAATCTGGCAACAGCTGGAACTCTTTGGGATATCCAGAATCACACACTAAAATAGTGAGTGAGGTAAATATAGGAAAGGTTGGGGAAATGCCAGCCGACTATATTATAATCCCATACTGCTTCAACAAGCCTTTCAATATAACAATTGGAAGTAGGGAGCAGTGGGAGAAAATAGTTAGACACCGTACGAGGGATATTGTCTGGTTCACTGACGGGTCAAAATCGGACCAAGGTGTTGGGGCCGGGGTATATGGGGTGCAGCCAAGACTGGAGGGCGTCATCTCTCTAGGAAAACTGAGCTCAGTATTCCACACCGAAATCACTGCCATCAGGGCGTGTGTGGAGGAGAATTTGCGTAGATGCTACAAAGATCGTAGCATCTATATCTATTCAGACAGCCAGGCAGCCCTGAGATCACTGGCAGCTCCTGCAACAAGGTCTAAAATTGTTGCAGAATGTCACAGGGTTCTGGTTGAGCTAGGGGAAAGCAATAGAGTAAACCTATTGTGGGTCCCTGGCCACTCGGGAATCAGTGGCAACGAACATGCCGACAGATTAGCCAGGATGGGGGCAGAGACTCCATTTATTGGACCGGAACCTGTCCTGACAATCACCAAGGCAATGATCAAATTGGAGCTATGTAACTGGCTCAGAAGCCAGCACGTAGAATATTGGACCAAAGTCCATCAACAAAAACATGGCAAGGTAATGATGCCAAAGCCATGTTTTAAAAGAAGCTCTGCAATCCTGGGTCTGAACAGGAGAGAGATTAGACTCATGGTTGGATTGCTGACAGGCCATGGGAATTTCAAAAAACACCTACGTACAATGGGAATAACAGAAGAGGACCCTAAATGTAGGATGTGTGATGACGGTGATGAAACTGCATCACATCTAATCTTCGAATGCATGGCATTGGAGAATAAAAGGCACAGAATATTTGGGACAACCAGACCCGAAGAAATTGTGTCTAATAAAGAACTGGTAAAGGGACTCCTTGCAGGCTTTACTAGATATACAGGGAGCGATACCGCACAATAAACTTAGTTTCGGTGCGGGCAGTGGCGGGTTGGTCCAAGACTGTTTTGGCTTCCCTGGAAAAATCAATCAATCAATCATATCTTGCAACCTGAGAAAGTGCTCAGAAGTCTGATACATCTGTTGTCTCGCCATTTCACAAGAATCAAATCATGTCCAGAAACTGATGCAGTCAATTCAACAGATGTTTCTTCCCTGGTTTTTTAATTTCTGAATCGGATGGCATTTTATTGTTTCCCATTCTATTCAGTTGTACTGGGTACCCATATTTACTTCAGGTGTAGTTCGCTTCTACCCTTACTGCACACTGTTCATTCAAATATACACACACACAAAAGTTCGTAAAAAAAAAAAAAAAAAAAAAAAAACCAAAGAAACAAATTTTTCAAGAGAAACAATACTTTTATAGCTCGTGTAGATTCTTGGGAAAGCTCTTGGGAGACTTCACTCATGAACAGAAAAATTCAAACAAATGCACGCCAGGAGACTCAGTCTTACCAACAGTTCTGCGAACTTTTACCCAAGTGCTGTAAGCAGATGTTGCCATCTGCCGTGATATGCGAGCTGTATATTGCGAGCTCACACTCGGATTTTCCATACACAAACTAGAAAAAAGCACATTATTCTGTGCAGGGTCACACAATTTTATCAGTTATTTCCTTCAATTGTTAGAGTCCCCAGTGCTAAAAAAAGGAAAAAAAAGAAAAAAAGCGACAAACGACACATTCATTCCGAGTTCCTTAAGGCAGCCACACCAAAAAATGGAAACTTGGCTGAATAGTTTCTAAGTGGATAAATAAAAATTAAAGTCTAGCAACAATCATGAGAAACTCTGAGCTCTACGAAGCACTACTGAAGACTTTTCCTAATTCTCACAGACGCAGAATAAAATCAAAGTTCTCGAACCACCACAGGACAAATATTTCTAAGTTCCACACTAGAACACTTCGCTGAAATTTTACAAGTCCTCAAGGGACTACACAGTCCCTCAGCATAACAACACGCCTTGTCTGTCAAACAGACACCCTGCCCCTTAACAAGCCAAAATGGCCGCCTTAAGTACCCTCGCTGGTTTACTCTGAAGTCAAATCAGTATCTTATTTTCACAAAATTACCTCTTTTACATAAAATAGAAATGAAATAAATACATGTGATTATAGTATATAACGGAAATTTTCCGCTGAAACAGAATATGGCATCAAGAAATTAAAATTTTCCTCATTTGCTTTTTCAGTATTTAAACTTAGGTTATTCACTCTACTATTGATCCAGTGGTTTCATTAACTATTTACTTCAGCCAAATTTACCGTGCTGCCGCTAATACTACAGTTATTACTGTTTATTTATTAAAAATCCAGCTTTTATACCTGGAAACCATGTTGAATTTGTAAAAAAACTAAGTATACATCTTAATAGTACTCACTTGGATCTACAATTTGATACCTTGTACGTAATATTTGGAAAGCAATTTTAAGATATATCGTTCACAAAATTGTTATTTTATAATGGGTTTTGATTTACTGTTTTTTACTTATTGAATTTTATTTCCCATGGGGCAGTGTAACAGCAGCATCGTACGCTGCTCTTTAGCCCAGGGTACATATGTTTCACAGGCAATAATGATGATTTAAAACAGGAGATAAAATGTTGAATGTAACAATAAAAAAGAAAATTGGCAAATTAAAAACAATGAAATGAAGGCTTTAAAAAACACAGTCATTATGACAAACTGCCATGGTGGCTAAAAACACCGATTTTGCACAGTGAATGGTGATGATAACAGAGAGACAATTAGAAAACATGGCAACACATTGTTCTGCCTATGCGGCGATTGCTGAAGTCTTAAAATCACGCTCACCACTTGACACTGACACAACACATTAGCAGAGAGCACTGTTAAGAACAATTAAAAAAGTAAAGCACTGAGACACCGCAGGGGGAGAGGGGAAGGAATGGAAGCGCAGAAGGGGGGGAGGGGAAGGATGGGAAGTGGGGAAGGAAAACGTAAGAACTCTGAGGGAGGAGAAGGGAGGTCCAAGTGGGGGCTGGAAGAGAGGGAGTGGAGGGGGCACATAATATATGGGAAGGGGAGGGAATAGGGCTGATAGGAAGGGTATCAGGTCGGAGGGCATCATTCAGGAGAGGCAGGTGGCGAAAGTTACCCTGGGAGAGGATGTGGAGAATGTGAAGGTGTAGGAAGGGAGGGATGTGCTGGTACCAGAGTGGCAGAGGCCCGGGGTTCAGCAGTAGGGGAGAGACAACAGGGTGACTGGATTCAATTTTGCGGGTGGTGTAGAGGATACGGATATGCTTGAAGAACTTTGGAAGGTGAGGGAAAGGAATGAGATCATAGATGATCTGCGTGGAGGAAGGAAGGTGGATGCAGTAAGCGAGGCGGCGGGCGTGGCGTTATAGGATTTAGAGGGATTTATAATAGGTGGGGGAGTCTGATATCCAAGTTGGATGGAAACTGCAAAGGTTGGGATGCATCAAGGAACAATAGGTGTATAGGATTGTGGAGGGATAAGTCTGGCGGGAAAGACATTTGAGGAGGTTGAGACAGGAGAGAGCTTTTTGATGGACTGTTTGAAGGTGAGGGTTCCAGGAAAGGGAGCGATCCAGGGTGAGACCAAGGTATTTGAGGGTGAAGGTTTACGTGATGGGACGGTCATGCAGTGTGAGTTACAGATCGTGGTGACGGAAGGATCTGGTGGTACGACCTATAATGATTGTGTGGGATTTGTTAGAGTTGACGGAGAGGAGCCACTGGTTACACCAAGTGGAGAATTAGGTGAGACTGGAGAAGGTGCTGAGAATGTACAAGGGAGGGGATGAGGACTAGGAAGGCAGTGTCATCAGCTTACTGAAAGAGATGGACTAGAGGCTGGGGTTGTGGCACATCAGCCAAGTAAATAAGGTAGAGGAGGACGGAGCGGACACACACCTGGGGTATTCCAGTGGAGGGGTACAACAAGTGGGAGTTGGAGTTGTTGACAGTCATATAGGATGGGCGGTGGGAGAGAAAGGAGGCGATGAAACGGACGTAGTTAATAGGAAGGGCGTAGGTTTGGAGCTTGAATAGTAGACCAGAATGCCATACTCGATCGGAGGTCTTCGCAATGTCGAGGGAGACAAAGATGGCGGCGCGATGGAATTTAGCTTAACAGAGAGGAGGTGGGTGCAGTGGAGGAGTTGGTCATCAGCAGAGGAGGAGGATCGGAAGCCACACTAGGAGAGGGGGAGAAGATGGTGTTGACGGGGATGCTGATGAATGCGGCGAGAAAGGGTGGTTTCCAAAACCTTGTTGAACACTGAGGTGAGGCTGATAGGGCGATAGGAAGAGGCATCTGAAGGAGACTTGCCAGGGAACATAAGAGTACAGGAGATTTTGTACAGGTAGGGAAAGCTGGTGTAGAGGATGACATTGTATAGGGACAAGGGCAGTATGGAAGGAGTTAAGGCAGGCACGAAGGTGCCTGTAGGTTAAGAGGTCATGGCCGGGAGCAGTGTGGCGTTTTGTGTGTAGTGTAAGTTGGATGTCAAGGGTGGTAATAGGCATGTTAAGTTCTGAAGGAGGGATGTGGTCCAAGTACTGGAAGCCAGGGGCGAGTGGGGGGGGGGGGTGAGGTATCGGTGCGATCCTGAACATCAGGAAAGAGGGAGGAATCTGGGATCATCAGGAACATAAAAAAACATCAGAAAGGTGGGTGGCAAAATGTTAAGCCTTACTGGCATTGTCAGGAAAAGGATGGTCATTATGCAGGGTAGGTGGGAGCAGAGTGACTCCCAATAAGGCAGTGGAAGCTTGCCAGTACTGAGAGGAATTGATGGAGAGTGAAGCATTAAGACGTCATTCGTCAGGTCCGCGTTGTTTCGCGGCCAAAAGGTTTCTAATATGTCGATGGATTTGCCTGTGGCGTTGGAGTGTATCCTGATCATGGGTCTGCAGGAAGGAGCGATAGAGGAAGCATGATTCACGCAGGAGGATGGCCTGTGGAGGGAGGGTGGGGTGGTGGAGATGGATGGCTTTGGTAGGAATATGGGAATGAACTGCGTTAGCAACGGTCTGGTGAAGGAAGGATGAGGTGTAGTTTATATCTGTGGATGTGTGGAGAGGCTGTGGGTGGATAGCAACCAAGGTGTCTATGGAACAGCAGTAGGAATCCCAGTCGACGTGGAAGTAATCACGGACAAGTTTAGGAGAGGGGTTTAGGATGGGGAGCGCAGTCAGGACGGCCGCAGGGGTCAATGGTGAGGAGGCACTGCCAATGAGGTCAAGGATTTCCGCCTGTAGGCACCCGAGGAGGTTGGGAGAGACAAGGATGATGTCAGGGGCGGTGTTGCTTTCAGGGCATGTAGGGTGAGGGAGGGGAACGGTGTCATCCTGAAGTGAGGCAACAAACTGACTCTACTGTTGGGAGTTCAGCAATGAGATGGGAGGCAAGGTTAAGGTTGGCGACAATCACATAGGTTGTAGAAGTGTTGTCAGCATGGGAAAGGAATTCGTAGGGGCGGGATAACGGGACTGCGGATGTAAACAGAGAGGTAGCGCAGTGGTAACACATTGGACTCGCATCCGGAAGGATGGTGGTTCAAATCCACCTCCGGCCATCCAGATTTAGGTTTTCCGTGATTTTCCTAAATCACTCCAGGCAAATGCCGGGATGGTTCCTTTGAAAGGGCATGGCTGATTTCCTTCCACATCCTTACCCAAACCTTCCGAGCGTAAGCTCCATCTCTAATGACCATGGTGTCGACAGGACGTTAAACTCCCAGCTTCCTTCCTTCCTTGCGGATGTAAATAGTGGCCGGGGGATGGTGAGGGAAGGAAGAAAGAGGCTGAGGATGAGGTGCTCGGTGGGATCGTTTAGGAGAGACTGTAGCCGGACAGTGTGGTGACGGAGGTGGCCAATCGCCACCCCACTTTGAGCAATGGGTGAAGGGTCATCTGTACGGTGTAGAGCATAGGAAGTGGTGCTGATGGAACGACAGGGTTGAAGGAAGGTTTCATTCAGGAGAAAGGCATCCACGTGGTGTTGGGAGAGGGTGTGCATGTAAAGGCGCTTGTTGTCAGGGAGGGAAGGAACATGTCCATTGATTCGGCTGATGGTAGGGTTGTGACAGATGCTGTGGTGGTGGGGATTTTCTTGTGGAGGACATGGGGGGAATCAGCACTGGAGTGTTCTGTTTTAGTTGTGACCTTACGGGAGGTAAAAGGTGCTGGAAGATGGGTTGGATAGGGATGTAGACGGGAGTGGGGCCTGGCAGCAGGTGATGTGCTTCAAGGCTGGAGGAGGCAGGTGGGTCTGCCACCGAGGCGTGGTGATGAGTCACTTTGGCGGGTGAAAGAGAGGGTACTCATGGGGGGCAGTGATTATGGTGGCAGGAAGGGTTTGTGAGAGCACTGCGGCAGGAGAAATGGAATGGAGGCAGCACACCGCATTATTGTGGTGGAGGCTGGGGAAGGGAAGGTATAGAGTATTGAGGTGGTGGTAGTAGGTATATCGACATGGTGAGGCAGGAAAGGACAACATACAACGCAGACGACGATCTTGAGGACGCTGACAGCGACAGACGGCGAAGACGACACAGATGACGACGACACCAAGAGTTGTGAGGAGATGAGAACGACGACGAAGAAGACAGCTACACAGCAGCACTTGGGAGGGCTCCGGCGATCGAGTGGTGGTAGCGCTGGCCCGGAACGGAGCGACCAGACAACCAGCAGGTGATAGCGCGGTGAAGAGCTGACCATTAGGGTACAGCGACGGCGGCGACGACGACGAGGAGCAGCAGACCGCAGGGACGGCAGCGGCGGCGGCAGCTAACAGCGTACTTGCGAGGCAACAGGAAGGAGTAATGGGTTCAAATGTTTGTATAGTTTATGGGACTTAACTACGGGGTCATCAGTCCCTAAACTTACAAACTACTTATGAACTACTTACGAACTAGGACGGCACAAATATCCATGCCCGAGGGGGATTCGAATCCCCGACCGTAGTGGCCGTGCAGACCGTGACTGGAGCGCCTCAGTCCCCTCGGCCACCGCGGCCGGCGAGTAATGGGTACCAGGTAGCCAAATGTAGTAACGAGATCAGCAACTGGAGGATTGGATTGATTTACTATAACCCAAAAACTATTAAAGTGATTGGAGGCGCGTCTATATCAACGCATCCGTCTAGTCTTTTTCTGTAAAATCAGCCTACGCGCTCCTTTGTATCATATATGGAACAATAGTTATTATTTTTGAGTAGTTTATTGCATATTTCTCCAAGGCCAAACATGAATTCTCCCGTCTTTCACCATTACGTCCATAGCAGCCTGGATTTTGCAGTCACGTGTCTATACACAAAGCGAGCGACCAGACGCTCGTTTGACAGGTGAGAGGTGCCGCTATCTATTGACTAACCCTTGAACTACGTCGACTCAGTAGCTGTCAAAACACAATTCCCGCGCATGTGCGCAATTTACCACTGAATTTCTGCTCGTACAGGTATGGCCAGGAGCAATGATTTGAATGGGAACAGTATTTTCCACGTGCTGGAACGCTTCAAACCCGCCTCTGCCGCTATTAGTTTGACGGATTTTACTGGTTTTTGTTGAATAATTGAACTGTAACAACAGTTTTCCTGAGACCAATATTCCCTACCAGATCATGAGACACGTTGCCTGTCTGTTGGAATTTGGCGAAGAGCTTGCAAATTGTTTTCGCTCGGAGCTGCTACACACCGTTTGTAGGCTCGCCATTATTAAAGCCCCGTATACAAGGCTTTGGCCATAATGCGGTTACAGCGGCATCTGTCGGCCTGTTTTTTTAACCTTTTGTAGACAATTCTTACAGCTTTCGCGATACAAATGCTTTTTTATGCACTTGTCTATCAATCTTAGTTTTCTAGATGATTGTCGATAACCACTTAACTAAATAATAATAATAAATAATAAAGATTAGAGCGTACGCGAAATTGAGCCGAATTCAATGTTCTTTCTACCAAGAACATACGGCAGAATCAGTGAAAATGTCATAATCTGCCTTTAAGTTTGTTTGCGTTACAAGTCAGAGGCTGTATATCTGTGCTCAATAAAAATTGGACACATGTTATATTGCACTTCGCCGGATAAATTACAGTACTCGATACCACCCGTCAGCTTTGACGAATGACATCATAGGTAATGCAAAGATACGCTACATACAACATGGCACGGAAAAACATCGAAATGTTTGTCAAATTCAACGGGACTAGCGCGGGAAAATGGGGATTTTGGGCGAGATATACTAAAATCAAGAATATGAAACAGAAACCGAAAGTCATTAGAAATGCACCCAAAATAACAGAATTAAAACAAAATAGGAAATTCAAGGATGTGTAAGAAAATTGGTATCGACAACTGGAATTTACCTTTTAGGTCAATTCCAATTGACGATACCATTTATTTAAATCTTTCATATCGAAATAGTTAGACGGTATCGACAACTAAAATTAATCTATATAGTTTAATTCCAGTTGCCGAAACCAATATCTGTAACTGACATATTTAGACGGTATCGACAATACCATTCACATACTATAAACAATTTACTGCATCGATAACTAAATTATAGCTTGGGTTAATACCAGTTCACGATTCCATTTTTCTCAATTTCATACAGAAATGTTTGATGGGTATCGACAATTAGAATTAACTCCAGTTGTCAATACCGAACCATTCTGTGGAAAAGTCAGTTTTAGTTCCCACCACAACAAATGATTAGGAAAGATAATTTAATCAATCACCAACGTTGACGTTTACTGTTATCTCGCATCGCTGAAAGTACTCAAGATAATGTCGGCAAAGAATACTCAATGCTGACAATCACATAACATAAATTCATCAGAACTTCTTTTCTTAGAACTTCAAATAACTATATTATTAGATCACATGTGGCAAATAAAATATTCCCCAAAGACGCTGAGTCACTGTAAAACCTTGATGGTGTTCATTTTATCACCAGTCATATCCATCACTTTCTTTGCGTTGAATTTCTCGACATCGCCCATCTACAGCAAAATAAATAAATAAATAAAATAAAAAAGCAACATTGAACCAAACTCCTTCTGCTAACAACCACAGAGACACGTGAACACTAATTAAAACATACTTACATCACATACACGAAAAATACAGTACGAATCAAACTATACAAAACTCCAGAAATACGGAAGTTCATATTTCACATTCACGAATACAACGTACAAATACATCTATCGATATACATATAATTACGAGTAGGCCTATCATGAATACTAAATGTCCCCCAATTATTACAATTTATTAAAAAAGAACATAATCATATTACATACAAAAATATACACTTCGATTCGACTTACACAAAATTACGCCGCCGTTATAATACTATCTGCGTCTTGTAATAAAGAAGAACGTCACCCACTGCTGATACAATGACGTAACATATTACGTCATTCACCAAAGCCGACCCCAATTCGTCTATTCTGCCACCAATTAAATTATTTACTGAAACACTCGCATGCTTTCAAGGAAGTGTTAGTACAATGTTCGCCGTATGTATGCCAGGAACTGTTGATGGAAGGGCAGGGCGTGGCTGCTGCAATTAGCGGCTTAGAGCCACTCAAGCAGGTAATGTTATAAGCCGATTATGTAAAACTACGCTACTCAGGATTTTGCACAAAGTTCCCAATACCTCTTCGGAGAAAGCTGCGCAGTATCAAGCAAGTATTTTGACGTTAGTTCACCATACTCCTTAAAGAATCTAAATCCTACGTACATAACAGATTCAACCGTCTAATTACTGTCTTATTTTTTGAGTCAACACCGCACCGGATACCTCTCCTTTACTAAGCATTTGCACCCTACATTCTCATCTGTTTGATGGATGTATTCCAGTTCTGTCTTCCTCAACTTTCGTTTCCATTCTTTAGTATATTGTTCTTGTCAGTGGCTAGGACCATGAGCTGTTAAGCGTATTGGCTGGTAGTTATCACACTTATCTGTCGATGGTGTCTTTGGGATATTGTGAATGACATTTTTCCAAGTATGTGATGGTACGTCGCCAATCTTACAGATTCTACTCACCAGTGTAACAGTAGTCTGGTTTCAACTCCCCCGCCACGGTGGAGTGGCCGAGAGTTCTAAGGCGCCTTGCTGCGGAGCGTACGGTTGCTCGCCGTCGGAGATTCGAGTCCTCCCCTGGACACGGGTTTTTGTGTTGTCCTTAGCATAAGTTACTTTAACTTAAAGTACTTTTAAGGTTAGGGACTTCAACGTATTTAGGTACCTTAGATTCACAAACATTTGAACATTTTTCAACTCCCCCAGTGAGTTTAGAAATTCCGGTGGAATATTATCTATGCCTACAGCCTTATTGATTTCACGTCTTCTAGAACTCTTTTAATTCTACAATACTGGATCCCACTATGTCTTCCATAGCAACCCGAATGTCTGCTATCACTTTAGTTTATCAGACAAATCTTCCGCTTCAATGTACTCTTCCCGCCTATCTGCTCTCTCGTTCATGTTTAGCAACGTCATTCTCACGTCATCATCATCATTAGAGACTGATTATGCTTTTCAGCGTTCAGTCTGGAGCAGAGTACCTCTAATAAAATTCCTCCATGATCCCTATTCAATGCTAACATTGATGCCTTGTCTGATGTTACCCCTCTTACTTCAAAATCATTCTGCACCGAATCTTAGTACTTTCTTCTTGTTCTACCCCTACTCCTCTTACCCTCCGCTTCCGAGCTCATGAGTCTCTTAGGTAACTTTGCTTCTCCCATGCGTGTTACATGACCCCACCATCTCAGTCTGTTCGCTCTAACTGTTTCATCTATGGTGTTCATTACCAGTTTTTCTTTGATTTCCTCATTATGGACACCCTCCTGCCATTGTTCCCATCTATTAGTACCTGCAATCATTCTTGCTACTTTCATATCTGTAAACTCTACCTTATGAATAAGGTGTACCTGTATCCACCCAACTTTCACACCCATACAACAAGGTTGGTCGAAAGATAGAGCGGTGCACTGCTAACTTAGTCTTGGTACTGACTTACTTCTTGCAGAAGAGAGTAGATCTTATCTTAGCGCTCACTGCATTAGCTTTGCTGCACCTCGATTCCAGTTCTTTCACTATGTTGCCATCCTGTGAGAAAATACGTCACAGGTACTTGAAACTGTTTACCTGTTCTAACTTTGTTCCTCATATTTGGCACTCAATCTGTTTAAAACTCTTTCCCACAGAAATTACTTTCGTTTTGAAGATGCTGATCTTCATATCGCTCACTGCATTCTAAATCTTAACACCCTTGCTTTTAATTTCACTGGAGGTTTTTTGACCATTCTATCTTCTGATTCAGTTCTAACTACAATCGTTTCGATTTTTTAACATTTTTTTTCCACGGCCATTTCGCCTCAGCTTCTTTTTATTTCGTTCCTAAAGGATTTGTGTTGTTTAACACTCCATGAAGATTTTTGTACTTCCTTCTTTGCTCGATCATTTGAAGAAGTTCTTCCGTGATCGAAGGTTTCTTCGCAATTACTTTCCTTGTAACCATGTTTATCTGTCCACCATTCTTTATATCCCTTTTTGAGATGTCCGCTGCTCTTCAACCGAAATGCTTACGCTGCTATTTTTTCATACATATTCATATACTTAGCTAACTTCAGACTCATCATTGCTAAGTACTTTTGTATCTCATTTGCTTCCACACTGATTCTTTCGGACGGTTCTCTTAAACTTCAGTTAATTATTAAATTGAGATTTGGGTCTATACCTAGTCTTTGGTACGGCTTATAATTCAATATGTGATCATGGGATCTTTGTCTGCCTGTGATAGAGTTCGGATAGACACTATCTGTGTATCCAGGTCTTTTCCGCGTATATACAGGGTGTTTCACTAAGTGTGTTTGCCTCTGTAACTTATAAAATAATAGGTGTCGGGAAATTTTAATGCGGCAGGTCAACACAAGAAATGTTACACTTTTTGCGCACCTATGAACATAGTTTATTGTATCATTTTCCAAAGAGTTACAGAAAAAAGATATAATTTTTTAAATGGAACAATAGTTTCTTTTCTATCGTGCATTGGATTCGTTGAAACCAGCTACGTCCAAATCAATTTAAACTACATTCCTATCACTGTTAGTTTGGGAGCTGCAACCATTCAAAGTTTCAGGGCCAGATACTACAAACGCTGCGCTTAATGCAATGCGCCTTCTAAATGTGGTGCGGCCGAGTTGTAACGTCGCCGGTGTCACGGAGCGAGAAGCTTCCTCGATGCGCTGTTAGACTGCCGACTGTCGCCGCACACGGCCGTATACCCGACAGTTGGAGCCACACAAACAACCGGGACTCAATATACTACAGTTACTGACATCGGATGACGATGGCATACACGAACAACGAGTACGTTGACATGTTGCTGTGCTCGGCGAGTGCCGACACGATGCTACTGAAGCAGCCACGGCGTAGGCGAAGAGCCCAGGCAGCCATTACGTTCTTACGTGCCGAACAACGACTCTTGGCAATGCGCCGCAGTAACAGACGACCTGCAAGAAGTGAGGAGACGGAGGTGTTTGTTTTAGCTGCACTACACCACGATCCTCATGTCAGCTTACGAGCCGTTGCTGCAGTCGCTGGTGTCAGTCTCACATCTGTGTGGCGTACAGTACACGGCCACAGGTTTCACCCGTACCGCCTGTCACTGACCCAGGAGCTGCATGGGAACGATTTCCGTGCAAGAGTGACAGGCGTAATTTCACGCTGGAGTCTTCACAAAGTGTCATGTTCTCTGATGAGTCCATGTTCACAAATTATGGTGCAGTGAATGGCCATAACATGCACTACTAGGCCGCAGCCGCAATCCTCGGTGGGTACGACGTGTCGACCGTCAACATAGGTGGTCTATTAACGTGTGGTGTGGAATCCTTGGGGATGAATAATCGTTCCACACTACTTCTCAGGTACACTGTCAGGTGAGTTATATTGCGCTTTTATAGCCGACAGTTTGGGTGCTCTCCTTGAACATGTGTGTCTACACACGAGAGTCCATATGTGGATGCAGCACGATGGTCACCAAGCCCATTCTGCGCGTGCAGTTGTGGAAGAACTAAAAAACAGATATGCAGGAAAATGGTTGGGGCGCCATGGTCCTCATTCATGGCCCGCAAGGTCGCCCGATTTAACACCAGTAGATTTCTTTTTGTGGGGATATCTAAAGGATCGTGTTTGTGTCACTGAGCCCACATCCCCAGATGATCTAAAACGGCGCATCGAGGACGCATGTCGCTCCGTCACACCGGCGATGTTACTTCTCGTCCGCAGATCCTTACGAAGGCGCATTGCATTATGCATTGAGGCACATGGACACACATTTCAACATCTCATGTAAATCAACTTCCTACCGCCATGACATCCATCACCTACCACGTATTATGTACAGCGTGTGGTATCTGCCCCTGAAACTTTGAAGGGTTGTAGCTCCCAAACTAACCGTGAAAGGAATATAGTTTAAATTGATTTGGACGCAGCTGGTTTCAACGATTACAATGCACGATAGAAAAAAACTATTGTTCCATTTAAAAAATTATATCTTTGTGCTGTAACTCTTTGGAAAATGATACAATAAACTATGTTCATAGCTCCGCAGAAAGTGTAACATTTCTTGTGTTGACCTACCGCATTAAAATTTCCCGTCACCTATTATTTTATAACTTACAGAGGCAAACACACTTAGTGAAACAACCTGTATATACTTCTATTGTGATACTTGAACAGAACATACGATGTTATCATCCGAAATCTTTCACAGAACTCAATTAGCCTTTCTCCTCTCTCATTCGGACTGACTAGTCCATATTTTTTCCACGGCCCTTCCGTTTCCTTCGACTACAACCGCTTGCACTACTTCATGATTGGTACTTAATCTCCCTTTACATATCGAAGTACCTATTCTATATTTGTTTTACAAATGTTAATGTGTTGAATATTTGACGTTAACGATATAAGGCAGAAAAAATTAAGATAAGGTTTGAAATTTAAAATATATAATATAAAGATTCTGATTTTGGGATCATTGGGCCAATGGAGGCAAGAAAATTTAGTCTTCGAAAATCTCAGGATCACCGTAAATTATAAGGAATCGTACCTGCGTCCAGAAATACTCTCGCAATTGTCTCAGTGCCGTTGACTTTTCTGATTACTTCTGAAATTACCTGTCCCTGTTTATTGCGGCAGTCTGTAGAAGTTCGGAGATTTGGAAGTGCAATACAGTTCTATTTTTGTTTGGTTTGCTCTGTAGACAATAAATGCAGATCACTACTTACTGGTGCAGTTCCAACTAACTGTAAAATTCAATCCTTGTGGATAAAAGAAAGTCCAATAAGTTACCTTTTTTCATTGACGTGTTCTCCATAAACTCGATACAAAATCTAGGTAACATTTATGATGTACTAATGAAGACAATAATAGTACTGATTCCATACAAAACGTCCTCCATCCATCTCCTGCACGCTCTCGCACGATAAAGACAAAGATACAGTAGATGAATCCGTAACACCGGTTAGCAGCAGGGAATAACCATGGGTCCAATGATCATGTATAAATGAAAATTTCATCTCTGTGTATTTAACACATTTCCTTCAAAGCAATTCAGAGTTCAATATCTCCCGACGTTCACTCTCTCACGTTTCATATTAACAGTCAAAACGACATCACATACAAATACTTTCCAAATATCCATAAGTTGCATAAGAGGGGTTTATACGTTGGAAAATAACACTATGGCTTCAGCAAGCAATTATTATACCTCAGATCTTGCGTGATCTGTTATTATACAAGGTGAATCACCTAACACTTGCGCCACAAATATTGCGGAAAGGAAAAGTGCGATTGATGTGCGGTTTTCACAGACTGGATTGGTAGTCAAGGACTCATATTGTTAGCCAATAAACAGATTGTAAAAATACCTAGAAAGTGTTTTTTTTATGCAAACATACAAGTTTTCAAAGGGAACAATGGATTTTTTTGACACCAGCTGTGTACAAAGAATTTTGAATGGAATTTTTATTACGTTTAGTTTGGCAGCTACAACCATTCAAAGTTTTGAGGGCGGAGGCTACGACAGCGTAGCTGACTGGCTGGTGGTCATGAGACAGTGGGCCGTACCCCAGGGGCTAGCCGCTCGGACAATGAGCTACGCTATTGCAGCCTCCGTCCCCGAAACTTTGAACGGTTGTAGCGCCAAACTAAACGCGATAAAAATGTCATTCAAAATTCTTTGTACAGAACTGGCGGCAAAACTTCCAGTGCATGATAGAAACTACCATTGTTCCATTTAAAAAAACTGGATCTTTGCATAAAAAATAAACTTTCTAAGTAATATTACAATCTGTTTGTTGGATAAAAATACGAGCCCCTGACTACCGATCCATTCTGTGAAACCCGCACATAATCACACTTTCCGTTTCCGCAATATTTGCGGTGCAAGTGTTAGGTGATTCACCCTGTATAACAGTACGTGTGTTATTGTATTAAAACTTCAACATACGATCATAACTCTTAATGGGAAAGATGACATAATTTTAAATTTTTGATCTAGGTAAGAGGTATGCGAAATATTGCAAATCAAAGTTTTGTTTTCCGTGGAAGCCATTAGAGGGGAGGATCCTATTGTATCAACCATGAAACAAACTACTCGTTTAGTAATACAGCTACCTTCCAATATACCTCAGATTATTATTTGTTCAGGTTTCTTCAGATGTTGCAGATTTACGTTCTGAATGGAATTAATTGGAACAGTAGAACTACCAGGCAATAATGAGTTATTCAGATTATTGGTTGCCGCCGTTTAGTGCATAATGACTGCCAAGTTCGGATTACAGCTTCAACAGAGTGACCGAGCAAACTCGAATGGTGTTCAGATCTCTCCCGGCTCCTGTCTGCTAGCCCTGACACCAGTCACATTGCTGTGAAATATCGTAAGATGTGGCTCCCTTTATGTCGATGATATGTCTGTTATATCACAGACCCATCCTGGCCCATCTTCTCACTCAAGTACTCACTTATTCAATGCTCTTGTGCTTCTTATCGCAAGTTCAAAGAAGTGGTGTCTGATGTGCTCCTACGTACAAGACTGTTTGTTGTTGTTGTTGTTGTTGTTATGGACTGGGTTGATGCAGCTCTCCACCCTACTCTATCCTGAGCAAGCCTTTTCATCTCCTCATAAGAACGGCAACCCACATCCATTTGAATCTGCTTACTATATGCGTCTCTTGGTCTCCCTCTGCGATTTTTACCCCACACACTTCCCTCCAATCCTAAACTTACGGTTCCTCGATGTCTAAGATGTCAAGACGGTTTATATTCGAGAATCCATTGTCCCAGCGGGACTCTCATTAATTCTATATTTGGAATAGATGAAGTTTATCAACCATCACAACGTCCATACACGATCCGACGAACAGTTGCTGCGACTCTACCACTTAGCTGAGGCGAGAGTGTGAACAGTGGCGCAGCGGCACTGTATGTAAGGGTTATTATGGCTACCACCAGAGTTCGCGCTGTCTTACGGTCTTACTAGATCGATTTACAGAATGCAGTTCGACATATAGAACGCAATGTGGGCGAGCTTATAATAATAGTAATAATAAAGAAAAAACCAGCAAAAAAAAAAAAAAAAAAAAAAAAAAAACGCTGTAAAACGGGCGTTTTAGCACCAGATGACAATTCGTTGACCAGTAAGAACAGTATGACGACCATAGCGATATTGGGAATTGCTTATTGGTCCATTTTTGTTTCCGCCAGGGCTACCAGCTCTACAAATATTTCAGTGCTGTGCTTGGTGCAATGTGGAACAACCATTCTGTGAGGTGCATCCAGAAAATAAGTTCCCATGATTAAGACATTAAGAACATCACAGAGTGAGAAATATTTGTTGGATTATACACATAGATTCATTGGCCATGTCAGTACCATTGTTTAGGCATTAATCGTAACGGTGTACGATGAAGTCTGCAACTAACGTCAGCCAGCCGCGGTGGCCGAGGGGACTGAGGTGCTCCAGTCACGGTCTGCACGGCCACTACGGTCGGGGATTCGAGTCCCCCCTCGGGCATTAATATTTGTGACGTCCTTATTCATAGCTAGTTCATAAGTAGTTTGTAAGCTTAGGGACTGATGACCCGTAGTTAAGTCCCATAAGTTCTACAAACATTTGAACATTTAAAAAACTAACGTCATTGTGAAAAGTTTTCCTTCCAGAAGGAACAGATGGAAGTCACTAGGTGTATGTTTTGGATTATGACTATCTTTGTCTTCTTATTTCATGGCACAGTAATCGGAAGACACTATCTCTGGAAGGGATGTGAGTGGCTCTCGCTGTTGCACCAATGATCGGCCATCTGCGGGCGACTTCCAAGAATATGCGTGGTATCTTCGGTGTGAAGCGCTACTTCTCATTCGCGACTTCCACCCTCCTCAGTGAATACAGGACACAACACACGAAATCTAAGTCAACGTTAGTAAATATGCAGGAGGATACCACCAACATCATTCTTGGACACAGTTCCATGCTTGCCCAAGTACTGCGCTGAAAGATTTGTAGAGCTGGTTGTTGTTGTTGTGGTCTTCAGTCCGCAGACTGGTTTGATGCAGCTCTCCACGCTACCCTGTCCTGTGCAAGTCTCTTCATCTGAGAATACATTCGGCCACCTACATCATTTTGAATCTGTTTACTATATTCGTCCCTCGGTCTCCCTCTACGATTTTTACCCCACACGATTCCTTCTAATGCTAAGTTGACAATTCCTTGATGTCTCAGAATGTGTCCGACCAATCTATCCCTTCTCTTAGTCAGGATATGCAAGAAACGCCTTTTCTCCCCGATTCGGTTAAGCACCTCCTCATTAGTTACGTGATCTACCCATCCAATTTTCATCATTCGTCTGTAGCACCACATTTCAATAGCTTCTATCATCTTTTTATCTGAACTCCTTATCGTCCACGTTTCACACTCATACAATTCTACACTCCAGACAAATGCTTTCAGGAAGGACTTTCTATCATTTAAATTAATATTGGACGTTAACAAGTTTCGCTTCTTTAGAAACGACTTTCTTCCCATAGTCATTCTGCATTTTATATCTTCTTTACTTCGGCCATCAGTAGTTTTTGTGTCCCAGCCTCGTCGCCGCTTTTGTGTCTTGTTTCCGTCGTAGGTGTCGGTGGCCGAGTAGAAAGACCGACACAGGAATAAAGGATGCACGCTTGTGCAGGTAGGAGGTGACCAGCCAGTGGGACAGCAGAAACTAGAAACACTAGAGTAAATTAGAACGAGATATATATTTCTTAGAGGCTTAGTAATACTCAACTTTTACATAGCTCAGTACTGCAGAATGCTGATACCTAGTTGAGCTAAAGGCCTGCCTAGTGCCTATCCGATAGCCAAGTCTTCACTGGTGCCTATCTGATTCCGAAGTGTTAACTGGTTCCTATCTCAGTCCCAAGTGAACGATGTCGTTCAGTGGTGGCCACGAGCGGAGTCGCAGCAGAGGGCGCTCGTGTCTGACGTCGTAAGAACGCCGTGCGTGCATGGCTGCGCGCGGCGAATGTAGGTGGCGCGCACTTTAGACTTGTGCGACACCACAGTAGATATCTTGCTACCCAAATAACAAAATTAATCTACTACTTTTATTGTCTAATTACCTAATCTAATTCCTTCGGCATCGCCTGATTTTCTGAAATTCCATTCCATTATCTTCGTTTTCCTCTTGTTAATGTTCATCTTATATCCGGTAAGCAGAGGAAAAGAAGAAAAAAATAAAAACTTTAAAAAAATAAATGGAGCAATGAGTAAGCACGATTATCGCTACGCTCGTCCTACAGTTTCTTATGGGACAGCGCCTGTTACGTGGCTCTTTTGATAAGCTCGCTCGCGCAGTATATGACGAATTGCATTCTGCAGATCCATCTGGTAACGTGCGTGCGTATGACAGAAGTGAACAATGGCAGCCATCCATTATAGCTCGTACATGCAGTCCCGCGGTGTCACTGACACACAGTGCCGCCAGCTATGGTTGAGCCTCTGCAGCTATCCAGTGAATCACGTATGGCTGCTGTAATGGTGGGTAAACTTCATATATATTCCAAACAAACACTGCTCAAAACAATTAGAAGATCAGGTGAGATGTCATACTCAGTATATATATTTTAACGTATGCTATTCAGATATTGGTTACAATCGTAATTTGTGCGTACATTTTGCTGTATCAACTCTTCCGTTGAGGTTTACACACCCCTGGGGGCTCACGGTTCTTTCGTGAGTACGTGTTTGGCGAGAGTGGGGCCCCGAGCTAATGCAGTCTTTCTTCCTTCTTTCTTCCCTGGGCTGCATTTCCTTTCCCTCGCGCCCCCTATCCTATCCTCATTCCTTCCCCTCCCCACTGGGGGACTGGTGACCTTAGCAATTTGGTCCCCCCAGTCCCAAACAACCAACCAACAAATTCGTTTACAGCCTTAAGCTTTTTGTTGTCCTTCCTTGAAATGACCTGTGATGCGTCGATTTGGATTGGGCGACGAGCACAGGTACCTGTGTAGTAGAAGATCAAAAAAGGACAGTTTCTGAAAATTCAGCATGCATATTAACAATTTAAATATAGCCAAAATGCCTAATGGTTGGTTTTTTTATTTCGAGCTTGCATAAGCTCATTATCAAGTCATCCAAGTCAGTGTCATTTTAATACACATAAGACATATAACTAAATTAACAAAATATAAAATATTATTTATCTTAAGGCGTATCCTAAAATTTACAGAACAAAATGTATTACTGTCGACAAAGCGAGACATCAACTGCCTGGATTCGCATTCGGGAGGACGGTGGTTCAAATCCACCTCCGGCCATCCAGATTTATGTTTCCCGTGATTTCTCTAATTCACTTTAGGCAAATTCCGGGATGGTTCCTTTCAAAGGGAACGGCCGATTTCCTCCCGCATCCTCCCCAAATATCCGGGCGTAAGCTCCGTCTCTAATGACCACGCTGTCTACGGGACGTTAAACCCTAAGCTTCCTTCCTTCCTTCCATCAACTGCCTGCCAAAGCGCCAAAGCGATGTGTCAAAACAAGACTAGTTAAAAGGAACTGCAGGTCGAAATGAAGACCGTTGTTGTTTGATAAAATTGGACTGCAAGTTTTTCTTGAAAAGAAATCCTTGTTCCTATTAATAATACTAGCTTAACGCCCGCTGCTTCGCATGCGTAGGCTGGTTGGTCTGCACCAGTTGTTTCTCCCTCTTAATATAAATTTTCATAGATCTACCTTAAGTATTATCATAATGAAATATTGTGATACTACTTGTAGCCGCGGCAGAATGGCCGGACTGATGATCCCATAAGCTCCAAGAACATTTGAACATTTGAGCAGAATGGCCATGCGTATTGAGGCGCTATGCTGCGGTGGCCGGCCGCGGTGGCCGAGGAGACTAAGGCGCTCCAGTCACGGTCTGCACGGCCACTACGGTCGGGGGTTCGGATCCCCACTCGGGCATGGATATTTGTGCCGTCCTAGTTCGTAAGTAGTTCATAAGTAGTTTGTAAGTTTAGGGACTGATGACCCCGTAGTTAAGTCCCATAGACTATACAAACATTTTGCTGCGGTGCGCGCTGCTGTTCGCCGTCGGGGATTCTATTCGCCCCTCCGGCATTGGTGTTAGTGTTATCCTTAGTATAAGTTACTTTAATTACTTTGTAAGCCTTAGGGACTAATGACCCCGTAGTTAAGTCTCTTAAAAGATTTACAAACATTTCAACATTTGATCTTACTACTTGTAACCCCCTATGGCAGCCCTTAATAGTTGAATTTCGAAAAATACCAAGTATGCAAATATAATTTTTTGTAATTCTGGATTCAAAATTGGCTTAGCAGCAACGTATTAAAAAAAAGTTTCATCCCCTATTTCACCCCTAAATAATTAATTTTCTGAAAATACCGAAACACTTAACTTTTTAATTCTGCGGTTGTAGCTTCGAAATTGTGTTAATAGCAAAAGATTTTAAAAAACATCCCCTCTCTAATTTATCCACTTGATGGTTGAATTTCCAAAAATACCGAAACACGCATTTTTAAAATTCTAACGAACAATACAAATACCAAATTTTGCAACTGTAACTTCAAAATTTTCTTGACAACGATATGTTTTCGAAAAGAATTTTTGATCCCCTATTTTACTACCTTAGTTGTTAAATTTCCAAAATACCGAAGTATCTATTTAATTCTGATCAAGAGTCCATATCCTAAGTTTCGTAGTTATATCTTGAAATTTGAGTTAACAGCAACATATTTTTGAAAATCAATTTTTGCATCCTCTACTTCACCCCCTTATTGGTCGACTTTCCAAAAATACTGAAACACGCGTCTTAAATTCGAACCTCGAATCCAAATCCGAAAACTTGTAGTTCTAACTTCAAAATTGTCTAAATAGCAACAGATTTTCGAAAAAATCCCCTCTCCAAATTAACCCCTTTATGGTTGAATTTCAAAAATACCGAAACAAGTATTTTTTAAATTCTAACCAACAATACAAATATCATAGAATGTAGGCAACTTAGTGCCACTTAGCCTCCGAAGACGTCTTCCGCAGCTGAAGACGAAACGTTAGGGGAGTGTTTTATCGATCGAACACGGCCTACCAGCCCGGAAATGTTAAGTGAAAAATACAAATATCAAATTTTGCAGCTGTAGCTTCTAAATTGTCTTAATATTAATGTTTTCAAAAAGAATTTGTCATCCTTTTTTTTACCCTCTTACTTGTTAAATTTCCAAAAAACACTGAAACTCGTGTTTTTTTTTTTATCCTGACCAAGATTCCATATCCGAAGTTTCGTAATTGTAGGTTAAAATTTGAGTTAACAGCAACATATTTTTGAAAATCAATTTTTACGTCCTCTATTTTATCCCCTTATTGGTTCAATTAAAAAAAAAAAATACCTAAATACGTGTCTTTTAAATTCAAACCCTGAATTAAAATTCGAAATTTTGTAGTTGTTAGCTTCAAAATCGCCTAAAGAGCAACATATTTTCTGAAAACGTTTCATCCTCTATTTCACCTCCTTATGGACAAAATATGGAAAAATCGCTTCCTAAATGACGTCTACAGAGTAAGATCAATACCCTCTACAAATTCCAAGTTTCTGTCTTCAGTGGTTGGGCTGGGCGAGGAATCAGTCAGTCAGTCAGTCAGTCAGTCGGGACATTGCCTTTTAGATATACAGATTTTCGGCCGTAAGAAATTTCATTGATTCCTTAATAACACATTCCAAGTTCCGGGAGGCAGGAGCAATCATTTTTGTTTCATTATATAACATCTTGTGTCCCCCATTAAGACAATGTTCAGCAGCAGGCGACTTTTCAAGTTGAAATAAACGAGCAGGACGGAGATGTTCCACACACCGATCCTGAACTGTACAGATCGTTTGGCTGATGTGTCTTACCACAAGACAAGAAATTCTATAAACATCGGACTTCCTCAGTCCCAAATCATCCTTGTCTGACCCAAGGAGGGCTCCAGTCTTTGCTGGTGGCATAAAAATACTTTTAATGTCAAATCTTCTTAAAATTCTTGAAATTTTCGAGGATATATTATCGATAGCAAAAAAGCAATAAATTTGTAGTTGTCCTCTAATGGTGCACCTGTTGGTCCAAACTGAAACGCGCGACTGATATTAAACAACAACGATCTCCATTTCGACCTGCAGTTTCTTTTACCTAGTCTTGTTTCGACCCATCGTTTTGCCGATTTTCTCCACCTGCGCGCTACTAGTTCTATTGCGCCTAGGGGGCCTCTACCTTGGTTCCGCGCACGCGCTGTGGGCCGTCAGCGCTGTTTCTATCGTAGTTTCCTCCCCGCCCTGGAGTCCCTATGGCTCCTCCCTACCGCCTCTTTCCCTGCCGTTTTTCCTCTCCCCCGCGCTTCCCTCCCCTCCCCCCCCTTCTCGGGGTCCTGGACCGACAGTTTTATCAGTGCTATGTCAAGTGTTGTGTGCAGTGCTCCAGTGAAGTGTGTGTTTTTTAACTGCGTCCACCGCCATCAGAACAAGCGTCGCACCGTGTATTTTGATTAGGGTCTCCGTGTACTCGCCGTCCTGTGTTATTGTCATCCTATTATTATTTTTTTTTTTTTAGGTCACCGTGGCTCATCATTTTTAACTGACTAAATGTGATTTTAATCATCTGTCAACTGTTTGTACTTCGAATTGTCACCTTGTCTATGTCATTGTTCCTCCGTTTGTTTTTTCGCCTGTCTTGTATTTTACTTTCCATGTCATCCATGTCTTTTATTGTGTGTGTACATATACGTCGCATTGGGGCCGTATACTGACTTTCAATGGTGATAGCAGCCACACTCGTAGTTTTACATATAAACTAGAGGATCCGTGCGGATACTTCGCACCATTAGTGGAATGCCAAAAAAGTTGGGAAAAATGAAAGTGAAGTTGAATGTTCACGCATAGCTTTCTTCAGACTCGATCACTGCTTGATCCGCTGAGTGTTGTTAGGTCAAAAAGAACTGCGTACCTTAATTAAAACCTAGGATTTCGTAAAACAAACAGATTAAAATACAAAAAAAGAAGTTCAAATATTTGTTAAGCTTATGGGACTTAACTGCGGGGTCATCAGTCCCTAAACTTACAAACTACTTATAAACTACCTTATACTAAAGACAACACAAACATCCATGCCCGAGGGAAGATTCTAACCCCCCGACGGTGAACGGCCTCGCATATCGGAGCATAGCGGCTCAATGCTGTCGGCCACACCACCGTGGCTAAAACATTCAATGCAAGGACAGAAGGATACCGCGTTGGTATAAAAATAAGCGATGGAGAGACTTAAGTTAATTCTGATACTTGATGACAAATCTGTGGATGAATACCTTTAGTTTAAAACAAAAATGAAGGAAATCGGCCTTATAGCTTGGTCTGGCCGACTGGCATTAGTTTTCGATGAATCTTTTAATATATAAGATGACGTTGACAGTGATTTGAACAGCTACTACATTAAATTTTAAACTCTTTTCCAGTCGATTTCAGCCTTTTCCAGCTGGGACACTTCCTTTGGCAAGTATTAACTGATTGTTGTCTGTCTTATTATTTTATTCATTCCTGAAAGGACTTCAAACAAGCTACTCTGCCATTCATTGCCGAATAACTATTTTTATACTTAAAATGCATATTGCCAACCATCAGCTATTTGTTACAATAGCTATTTAATACAATAATTACATACATATGTTTTTGCACTTGTATATGCTCACAGTAATAATATAATAATATGGTGGATTGTGGTTGGTTGCTCTGTTGGGCGTAGCGCCCGTTATCTGTGGTGTGGAGGATCGGGATCAGGATCCAGGTCCAGTGCCAGAAGCTGTGGTGGTGTTGCTGCTTCGTGGGCTATAAGTGTTAGTTGGGCTCAGTTTTCGTGGTCGTGTATTGTGTCGGGGTGTGTTGTTAATGTGTTGTGTATAATTGTTCGTGGTGGGTAGATGTATTTAGGTTTGTTTCTGTGTTCGGGTCTTGTAGTGAAAATTGGTGTGAAGTTGCCAGGAGCGGCCTTATATGTCCCATCGCGGCGGCACTGCGCATGCGCGTCACAGATGCTGGACCGCGGCAAAGAGGTACGATTAGCACGCGCGCCCCCGCGGCGAATCAGGTATTCGATTCTCTTATAGATAGAAGTTCTGCGGTTGCAGCACCTTAACGACTTCCCTGCAGTTCTATTATACCAAGAGCAGGATCCTACGGCTTGTCACAATTAAAACCATTATCTCCATTTATTAAGTTGTCAGCTAATCTAATTTCTACTGCTGCCCTGAAAATTAATTCCCAAAATGAAGAGGTAGGTGTTAAAATCTTAATATCACAATAATTCGTCGAATGACCTGTATCTAAACAATGATATGCCACAGCTGTTTGTAGAGTCTATGGGACTTAACTACGGGGTCTTCAGTCCCTAAACTTACAAACTACTTATGAACTAGCTAATCCTAAGGACGGCACAAATATCCATGCCCGAGGGGGGATTCGAACCCCCGACCGTAGTGGCCGTGTAGACCGTGACTGGAGCGCCTCAGTTCCCTCGGCCAGCGCGGCCGGCTCTGATACACTCCAAACTAAGGCAGCGATCTTCATAGGTGGCCGGAAGATCACCTTAACTTTATGTTTTACGAGAATCCTACTTATCTTTTAGGAAAGAGGAAACACGCAAGGTAAGAACGCCCTCGAACTCAAGATATCCTCTTCGTCCAGGTCACGTATTTGCAATCTAGGTTACACATTGAATTGTGTGCGAATTTGTTGCTGGGAATATCCATTCGTTTTGAAGATGCTCAATAGGTGTGTGAGCTCTTTTTGCAAGTTCTCGCCATCAGATATACAGTGTGATTTGTGCACCTACGGTTTGTGAAGGGTGATGTCACCTGCTGGCATGTAAATACAGATTTGTATGTGTAGGTTTCCGATATACTGCGTGTCCTAATGTGCCATCAGTTTTGCGACGAACGAGGACATCCAACAAAGGAAGACAGCCAACTATGAAAATAAAAAAGGATGGGGCATATAAGGCCGCTCTTGGCAACTGGTCGGCAGTCTTGGACTCACTTTTAAGATAGCCGAACGATACGCGGCCGAAATATCAGTGGAAGATGTGGAATTTGCACGGCTGCACACCCGAAATTTATTAGCTTGTCTTGCTTCACTGTCTGACTCACGGTAGCTGTCTGGTATGAACTTTGTTCAAATGTTCAAATGTTTGTTAAGCTTATGGGACTTAACTACGGGGTCATCAGTCCCTAAACTTACAAACTACTTATGAACTACTTACGAACTAGGACGGCACAAATATCCATGCCCGAGGGGGGATTCGAACCCCCGACCGTAGTGGCCGTGCTGACCGTGACTGGAGCGCCTCAGTCACCTCGGCCACCGCGGCCGGCTGAACTTTGTAACAGCAGGATAGTGACATCGGTAATACAGTCTTACACAGCTGTATTTATCTAATAATTTACTTCGTATGCATGTATATCAAAATGGGATTATATTGAACAACTACTTCTGTGTGCACCACTTTTTGGCCAGGAACTGTATAAAACTGTCAAAGCCCACTATCCAGTCACTCGTTGATCATTCCGGGGCAGTAATAGAAGAAAGCTAACGGATAGCTGAAGTTCTAAATTAAGCTTTAAGAAATCTTTCACGCAGGAGGACCGCACAAATGTACCATCATTTGATCAGCGTACTAATTCCGAAATGGAGGACATAGTAGTAGGTATTTTCGATGTAGAGAAGCAGCTGAGTGGGCTAAATACGGAAAAGTCTGTTGGTCCGGATGGAATACCATTTCGGTTTTACAAAGAGTATTCTGCGCCATTGGCCCCTTACTTAGCTTGCATTTATCGCGGATCTTTAATTCAGCGCAAAGTTCCTAGTGATTGAAAAAATGCGCAGGTGACTCCCGTTTATAAGAAAGGAAAGAGAAATGACCTACATAATTACAGACCAACATCGTTGACATCAGTTTCCTGTAGAATTTTGGAGCATATTCTCAGTTCGAATATAGTATATTTCCTTGAGACGGAAAAGCTTCTTTCTATGTATCAGCACGGGTTTAGGAAACATCGTTATTGTGAAACTCAGATTGCCCTTTTCTCACATGACATCTTTTGAGCCATGTATGAAAAGCAACAGGCGGATTGTGTTTTTCTCGATTTCAAAAACGCGTTTGATGCGGAGCTACACTGCAGACTGCTAACGAAGATACGAGCTTATGGGATAGGTTCACAGATTTGTGACTGGCTGGAAGACTTCCTAAGTAATAGAACGCAGTACGTTGTTCTCGACGGCGAGTGTTCATAGAGACGAGTGTATCGTCAGGCGTGCCCCAGGGAAGTGTGATAGGACCGCTATTATTTTCCATTTATATAAATGATCAGATAGACAGATTAACTTGTAATTTGCGGCTGTTTGCTGATGATGCTGTGGTGTACGCGAGGATGTCGTCTTTGACTGCAATAGCATACAGGATGACTTAGACAAAATTTCTAGTTGGTGCGAAGAATGGCAGTTAGCTCTCAAAGTAGAAAAATGTAAGGTGATGCGCATGGATAGGAAAACCAATGCCATAATGTTCGAATACTGCATTAGTAGTGAGCTTCTTGATGCAGTCGCGTCGTTCAAATATCTAGGCGTAACATTGCAGAGCGATATGAAATGGAACGAACATGTAAGGACAGTTGTGAGTAAGGCAGACATCCGACTACGGTTTATTGGGAGAAATTTGGGAAGATGTACTTCACCTGTAAAGGAGACAGCTTATAAAACGCTTGTACGACCACGTCTTGAGTATTGCTCAAGTGTTTGGGACCCGCAGCAGATCAGGTTAAACGAAGACATAGAAGCAGTTCGAAGGCGAGCAGTCAGGTTTGTTACTGGTAAGTTCGACCAATGTGCGAGTGTCACGGAAATGCTCCGGGAACTCAATTGGGGATCGCTGGAGGAAAGAGGACGTTCTTTTAGCGAATTTCTGTCGAGGAAATTTAGAGGGACGGAATTTGAAGCTGAATGTAGTACGATCTTGCTGCCGCCTACTTGCATTTCGCATAGTGATCACAAAGACAAGATAAGAGAAATTAGGGCTCGTATAGAGGCATATAGGCTTGCTTTTTTTCCTTGTTCTGTTTAGGAGTGGAATAGGAAAGGAAATGCCTAGTAGTGGTACAGTGTACTGTATCCAACGGACAGAAATTGAAATCGTATTACTTTGCAAAGAGGCACGATCACATTCAGTGGGATCCGAGTGGCAGAATCGCTTGCAGGTATCAGACGTTTCTTCGACGTCGTGTTGCGCATCGCTTTGCGATCTGTCGTTGTCCACCACGGCAATGCTGGATGATTTTTAATGACTGCGTTTGTTCCAGCCTATGAGGTGGCGTTTCTGAAGTGGTTTTTCTGTCTACCTGTAGGAAAAACATGTCACTTTAGCGCCGGTTCTGACCTTCCTGGGGTAGCGTAAAAGAAGGCGTGTAGTACGGGTAACTGAGCACGTGAGGCCATCCCATCGTGTGGCCAGTCAACGCTACTCGTGGGTACAATTGCGGTGAAAGCTAGCGCGAATGGGACATAAACCCACCTTACATGGCACAAGGATTCCGAATTACGGCCTGTGTGACGCATGTTTTGACACCTTGTTACATGAAGCATCGGCAAGACCCACCGTGCTTTTGTACCGTGGAACTTTGTAGGCACTATTGAGCCAAATTACAAACTTTTACGTTGCAATGGGAGACAGTTAGGGGCTCAGAAAAGGTGATTTTTAATTACGTTGCCGTAGACAGCGTGGTCATTAGAGGCGGAGCCTACTTTCAGGTTATTTGGGTAGGGATAAAAAAGGAAATCGGCCGTGCCCTTTGAAAGGAACCATCCCGGCATTTGCCTGGAGTGATTTAGGAAAATCACGCAAAACCTCAATTTGAATGCCCGGATGTGGATTTGAACCACCATCCTCCGGAATGCGAGTCCAGTGTGTTACCACTGCGCCACCTCGTTCGTTCTTTTTGGTTATGACACTTGAAGGAAGTGGTCTGCGCAACTCCAATCAACGATGCGCAGACACTACAGATTCATGTCTTCCATGCGTGCCAGTAAGTACTACAACAACAGGGTATACTCCAAAGTTTGCGTGATCCCTTACGCCGTACCGAGCGAGGTGGCACAGTGGTAAGACACTGGACTCGCATTCTGGAGGATGGTGGTTCAAACTCATCTCCGGCCATTCAGATTTGAGTTTTGTGTGATTTTCCTAAATCACTCCAGGCAAATGCCGGGATGGTTCCTTTCAAAGAGCATTGCCAATTTCCTTCCTTATCCTTACTCGAAACTCAAAGCGTTAGCTCCGTCTCTAATGACCAAGCTGTCGACGAGACGTTGAACCCTAATTTTCCTTCCTTCTTTCCTTACGCCGAGGGATGCACCGCCATGAATGGACGCTACGTGGAACACCTGTAAACACATGTTTCTCTCTGAAAGTATGTGTTTCTACATCCATGTTTGTTGGACTTATGTTTCTTGTTTCGATGAATTCTACCACCACTCAGATTATTAAAAATGTTTTGAACATCATGCATTCATGGGTTGGTGTCTGTTCTTGTGGGCAAGTCCAGAAAGAAGAGACGCAAATTGCCGGAGTGTACGCTTACCTGTTACATAGTCTATGGTAGTTTTACAACTGTAGGCGGAGCGTTTCATATGACGGCAGGAGGTGGATAGGCGTTAATCTCCGAAAGTTCTTGACGATAGCTTTGAAATTTTGGCACAACGTTGTAATACAGAAAGGTTTATAGGTACATATTTCTTGAATATATTGTAGAAAACCTATATGTGTATTACTTTGGCGATTTTTCGTATCAGTGTTTGCCGATTATAATATTTATATAAATTCATGACATATACTGGAAAATTATGTATATAAAACATGCACATACTCCAGTAGAAGGCTGAGCTAAAATTTCAAAACACTCGCTCAAGGGCTTTCGGTGATATAAGATTTTGAACATAGCGCTGAACATGGCTCTAGGCTAGATATAGTTCTAAGAGAAGACAGAGGGGGCGGAGGAAGTTGATGCAGGGAAAAGGGGGGGGGAAGGAAGCGGACGAACAGGTAGAGAGCGATAATGAGACGGTTATTAACACGCAATTACTCGTTAAACGAGAAAGGTTAATTGCGACAACTGGTTCAAAAACTTTTCTGTACTTTTAGTTCTATTTCACTCGCTGTAATGTATGGTTTAAAATGCATCACACAGTAAGGTATCCGCTATCGAATTTTTAGAACAAATTACGTACACGTACTTGACAATGAGTGTCATTTTAAAAAGACTGATACGAATTAAGAAAATGTTAATGTTTTATTAGAAGTCTAAGATTTTGTACTGTCACATATCAAAAAATCAGATATTTAAGCTATAGGCTTTCTTAAAAATAAAAAAAATAAAAAAATGTTCAAATGTTTGTTAAGCTTAAGGGACTGAACTGCGGGGTCATCAGTCCCTAAACTTACAAACTACTTATGAACTACCTACAGCTAAGGACGGCACAAATATCCATGCCCGAGGGGGGATTCGAACCCCCGACCGTAGTGGCGTTATGAAACTACAAACTCACGCAGAATGAAAATTAGGCATTTTCGATTTTCACAAGCAATGGAAAACATGTAAGGAAAAAATAAATTGATAAAACGATGTGGGCTGATCCTATATATCATCAGCAGCTTTTACAGCGTGAAAATTGGAAAAGCGATTTCCCCTTTTTTCACAGCCCGGCCTGACGAGGAGTGGCCATCCCCGAGGGGCTCAATGTGAATAAATATTCCTTTAAATCAAGAGTGTGTAGTTTACCCACTCACAATCTTTTGAGTGGGGTCAGCCACCGCGGTACCCACTTCTGCGGCTGGGCCTAGTGGCCGGTGAGCGCGGCCGAGGCGGTCGGCGTGTCAGCAGGAATGTTCAGATGCTTGTAGAGCTTATGGGACTTAACTAGGGGCCCATCAGTCCCCAGTGTCAGCAGGTGCGCGGCAGGCACTGACCTCCCCACGGCGGCCCCGCAGGCGGAGGACCGGTCGATATGCCGCGGCCTCCCCAGCCTCTCGCGTTGCCAGAGGTCGCGCACACTCTTCGCCTTAGGAGGCTACCGCCGTATCCCGCTGCTGTTTACATGTTTTGCATTAGTGTCACCTATGGTCCCGACATGTCTTCTATTAGCCGTTAGGGGGTGTGCTTCCATATCCACCTGCGGGTCAACGTTTCTTAGGTGAAAAGTCGGCACTGGGCAGCCACTCCGATGCAATCACCCGACACAAGATTGACGCCGCTGTTCCGTTTTTAGCTTACCTTTGGGACCAACACCTCCATGTCCAGCGAACCAGAAAATACCGTGACGTGTTCGTCGACTTCCTTGCTGCCCCCTCACCAGTGTGGGATCCTTATCAGGTGGGTTTGACGGAGGACATCGAAAGAGTCCAAAGAAGGGTAGCTCGGTTTGTATAATCACGATACAGGGGAGACAGTGTCACGGGAAATGATACAGGATCTGGGATGGGAATCATTACAGCAACGGCGCTTATCGCTTATCGCCAACATTCTCCTCCGAATGCGAAAATACATTGTTGAGTCCCACTTACATAGGTAGAAATGATCATCAGAATAAAATACGAAAAATCAGAGCTCGAATGGAGAGATTCAGGTGTCCTTTCTTCCCTCGCGCTATTCGAGAAAGGAATGGGAGATAAACAGTATAACGGTGTTTCGATTAACCCTCTGCCAGGCACTTAAATGTGATTTGCAGAGTATTCCATGTAGATGTTGATGTAGAAATAAGTGAACAGGTTTGTGAAAGCAACAGCTGTTCCTAATTTGAGTTAGATTGACACTTGCAGCGATCCGCCGTGCAGCGGAACTGTTTTCCTATGTATGTACCCAAATATTAGTAAATTATTCAAGCCTCTAAGTAACATTTCATTGATCTCCCCATGCACCGCGCGTAAAATGAATATAGCGAGGGCAGGTATTGTCCGCAGCGGAAGCCAAGGTTGAAATGAAATATTCGTTACAGCCACATAATCCACTTAGTACCTTTACTGATCGATTTTCCTCTTTAACTGAACAAGACTATCATTAGAGAATATGGAATACACAATACATAGGCTAAACTGTGACGGTAGGAAATCTTATTTTGATTTCATATTCCATTTACAATATGGTACCTCACTTTTAAAGTACAGAAGCTAGTGATTACACTGACAGCGTATAAACTGTTCTTTTGGTAAGGGGTGAAAATTTTCTCTTGACATATAAATTTACCTCCTGTTGAATACATACTTATTCTTTTGGATTTGTTATGTATAATGAATAACTGTTATTTCGTTGTAAGTTAGGTCACAATCTTGTCATCTAGTGGAACATTTTTATTTTACTTTACCAAGTTGTTTGAAGAAGGTGCACTTGGTACTCTATTTTCCACATATTCCGTATAAATTTACCAATCAAACAAATAGCTTCAGTTGTTTCTTACAAGGGGACGCCGACAATTGTGAAATTCAGATTCGATAGATACTGCGCATAATGAAAGCTCATGGCCAGTGGTGTAATTTGGCAAAGCACCAAGATGCACCTCTCAGCCGTTGTCGAAAAAATCGACAATTAAAAAAAGAAAAAAAAAAAAAAACCGTTGCGGTGAAATACTCTCTACGATTAATAATTTTCTGTAGCGGGTCGCATCGAATCTCGCGGCATGCAACTTTTTTTTTTATTATTTCTTTTCGTAATTCAAATATATATATATATATATATGTGTGTGTGTACATTTCAATTACAAAAAACACATAATAGGAAAAAGTTGCATGCCGCGAGATTCGATCCGGCGACTTTCGGATTACGAACCCGAGCGCTTACCACTGCGCCACGCCGCTACAGAAAATTATTAATCGTAGAGAGTATTTCACCGCAGTGGTTTCTTTTAATTGTGGATTTTCTCGACAACGGCTGAGAAGTGCATCTTGGTGCTTTGCCAAATTACACCTCTGGCCATGGCCATGCGCAGTATCTATCGAATCTGAATTTCACAATTGGCGGCCTCCCCTTGTTAGATCATCTTTAGTCAAACTTCCATCCTCATTTATTCTGTAATGAAGAAAATTATATTTTTCCAATTTAAATGACATCCCTCTTACCTCAGTTTTGTACGCGCTTAATTTAAAGTACCAAACTATTCCTCCGAATTATTGCTAGTTATCAAGTATCATTTACATAACAGTAAATTTCTTAAATAATTCGTTTCCCAAGACCAAATTTAATCTTATTAACTCTGTTAGGAATACATTACTTTTTAGAGTCGGGTTACGGACAGGCGACATGTAAGCAATATTTTTAAATTTATACCTTCATTTCTTCTGGGTGATCTTTTTCTCTCTCCATTATCTTGTTTAAATGTCTCAAATCGCCAATATTATGGGCATGCATTTAGGGGTGGGGTGGCTTACGAGCCTCAACCACATAGACTGCTGTACCGTAAGAGGAAAGGTATGTGTGGAGACGCCAGACAAACGTGTGGTTCCTGAAGAGGGGCAGCAGTCTTTTCAGTAGTTGCAGGGGCAACAGTCTTTATGTCTGAACGGGATTTGTAACAACAGCTATCGTGGCTTCGCCACGCCATGTCATGTCATGCCAACAAGCTTTGCCGATGATGAGGAGATTCAAGAAATGTGTGAGGAGATAATTATTCAGACAGTTAAGCGAGAGTAAAAATTAATTGTGATAGGAGGCTGGAACTCGGTACTCGGTAGTAGGAAAGGAAAGAGAAGGAAATGTAGGTGAATATGGACTGGGGAAGAGGAATAAAAGAGGAGATCGCCTAGTAGAATTTTCTGTAGAGCACAATTTAATCATCATGAACACTTCGTTTAATTATTATGAAAGAAATCTGTAAACGTGGAAGAGACCAGGAGATTCTGTAAGGTACCAGATTGACTTTATAATGCTGAGGCAAAGGTTTAGAAACCAGGTTTTAAATTGTAAGATATATCCAGCGGCAGACATAGACTCTGGCCATAACATACTGGTTATGAACTGAACATGAAGAAACTATAAAAAGATGGAAAATTAATGGTGACGGAACGTGGACAACTTGAAGGGACCAGAGGTTGTTGGGAGTTTCAGGGCGAGTATTTGGTAAGGATTGACCGAAACGGGGGAAAGTAAAACAGTAGAAGGAGAATGGATAGCTTTGAGAGATGAAGACCACAGAGGATCATATAGGCAGGAGGACAAGGTGTAATAGAAATCCATGGATAATACAGGAGATACTGAACTTAACTGACGAAAGGAAAAAAACATAAAATTGCAGCAAGTAAAGCAGGTAAAAGGGAGTACAGACGGCTAAATAATGATGTTGACGGTAAGTGCAGATTGGCTAAAGCAGGAGTGGCCAGAGGACCATCGAAGAACACATAACGAGGAGTAAGACATATGCCGCCTACAGGAAAATAAAAGAGGCGATTGCAGACAAGAAAATCAGTTTTATGAATGTCTGTAACTCAGAGGGAAAACCAGTACTAAGCAAAGATAGGAAAAATAAAAGGTGGAAGGATTATGTAGAGGGGCTATACAAAGGCAATGAAGTACGATATGCAATAATGTCCCTCTCTGAAAAAGATTCAATGCCACCCTTTCTAGCGTCACTAGCCCTCACAAAGGCAACAGTTAGCCAGCCAGAAACATCGAAAACTTCAGTAGTTTTTATACTGAAATTGAAAAATGGGCCCATTTAAAACTCCATTCTCTGCAGAAGAGAAGAATTTGACAGAGAAGTGAAAAATTCAAGCCTAAACGTGGCCCATGGAGTAGATATTTCTTCTGAAGTGCTGATACTGTTGGCAGTGCTAGTCACGAAGAAATTGTTCCGCCTGGTATGTAAGGTGTAGTAAACAGGGGAAATACCATCCTACTTCAAGAAGAAAACAATAATTCCAATTCTAAAGAATGCAAGTGCACACAAGGTTGAAAATTACAGAACTATCAGTTTCATAAGTCATTGCAGACGAATGGAAAAACTGGTGGAATTCGATCTTGGGGACGATCAGTTTGGATTTAGGAAAACTGTAGGAACACGTGAGACAATACTCTCACTACGTTTTATCTCACAAGCTAGGTTAAGGAAAGACAAAAATGTTTAAATGTTTGTTAAGCTTATGGGACTTAACTACGGGGTTATCAGTCCCTAAACTTACAAACTACTTATGAACTACTTACGAACTAAGACGGCACAAATATCCATGCCCGAGGGGGGATTCGAACCCCCGACCGTAGTGGCCGTGCAGACCGTGACTGGAGCGCCTCAGTCCCGAAAGACAAACTTACGTATTTAGCATTTGTAGATTTGGAGGAAACTTCTGACGGTGTTGACTAGAGTACACTTTCAAATTCTGAAGGTAACAGGGATAAAAAATATGGGGAGCGAATAACAACAATGGAAGGTCCAGTAAGGAATGTTAATAATAATATGTAGATGGGAAACGACCGTAAAGACGAACGTTGAGCCGCCGACAGACACAAATGAAAGACACACAAACACACACAGAGTTCTAAATTTTCGGCCGCGGCCTTCCTCAGAAAGAGAACACTCATCCACATCGCCGAGTGTGAGTTGTTCCCTATCTGCATATTATAGGGAGCGATTAGTTATAAACAACTTATACAAAAATCAGACGGCAGTTGTTAGAGTCGAAGAGCATGAAAAGGTCGTAGTGATTGGGAAGGGGGTAAGATAAGCTTGTAGCCTTTCTCAAGTTTTGTTCTACCTTTTGCAGTTTGACGATGACATTACAATTCTGTCAGAGACAGCGAAGGACCTAGAAGAGAAATTGAACGGAATGGAAAGTGTCTTGAATGGAGGCTAAAGATGATCATTAACTAGAGTATCAAATGTTTGTTTGTAACTCTATCGGACCAAACTGCGTGGTCATCAGTCCGTAGCTTACAAACTACTTAAACCTAGGTAAACTAACCTAAGGACAAACACACACACCCATGCCCCAGGGAGGACTCGAACCTCCACGGCGAGCAACCGCGCGCTCCGCAGCGAGACGCTTTAGACCGCTCGGCTACTCCACCGCGGCTAACTAGAGTAAAACAAGGGTAATGAAATGTAGAGTAAGAAAATCAGCTGATGCTAAAGGAATGAGATTACGCCTGTTACAATAAATAACGTGGGTGTTCTCGTCATTTTGTGGTATTCTTCAGGTTTGAGAGTTCCAGAGGCGGCATTAGGCGACGACTGACTGAAATGGGGAAAGTAACACAGAAGAAGAGGAATTGGTAGGTTTGGGAAATGAAATAGTGAAGACTGAAGAGAACCCTATGTGTATAAAAACAGCGCCTTCTTAAAAACCTTGGATGTCAGAGGATATTCTGAATTTAATTAATGAAAGAAGAAAATATATAAAAAATATTTTGATGGATGTTGGTATTCACGGATTGGAGGAAGACTCCGATGATGAAATGCCTTAAAATAATGTGGAAAGAATTCTGCTATTATTTCGCCTGTATTTGCATAGGATCCTATTAGAAAATTATCCTAGTTACAAAATTAATTCATGTTTAATGTTTTGTTAGAAGTATTTCCAAGTGATCTATATGTATAAAAATGGATTTATCAATGTATGTTCACCATGGACTCCAAGACGGCTGGAGAAATTTTGATGAAATCTTCAGGGAATCCTCAGTAAATCTTCAGATTATCACCAAGATACTTATTAACGTGTATGTAAAAGTTTACGTCTGGCACTTGGAATGACAGTAGCGCCTCTAGCGATGAAAGAGCCAACCGTTTGTATCATGCCATTCTCTGTGGCACATTCGACAGTCTGGTCTTGATCCCAGAATTCTTGCCATTAAGTCTTCCCCCCTTTTCTTAACAGACATCTTGTCGTTCAGTATAGTGCCCACGATCTTAGTCACCTTCCCTTGATTCCCCTTCCTGACTCAATACCAATCTGCCTGATCTCTTATCTTAATCTCCAATGGATTGAGCCCCATCGAGACAAGTAGTAGTGGAGACCGGGGCAGGTTTTCGCGCTTTGATTACTTCTTTTTTTTCTGATTTTTATATGGTGACTTACTCTTGGAAAAATTGTACCACACCACTCAGTGGAACTTGCCTTACAACATTTAATGAGGCAAGTGAATTAATTATGCATAGTTTTTTGAAACTTTTTTCACTGCTGATACATCACGTGCAAAAATGTACCCCATGACTGGGGAAAGTTTTCTCATGTATTATTATTCGACAAGGGGGAGTTTTCGCATGCACTTAAATAACTAAATCTGGGAAAATACACAACAATATTTTTCAAGGTAATATATTTATTGATCGTACATTAGAAAAAATGTTAAGACTAGTTAGGAAATTAAATGTACATTATCATCTTGAGAAATCATAATCAGCATCACTGGCACAAGTTAGACTTTCGAAGGCACAACTCATGTGTCCATCTCTTACAGCGGGTACACTTTATCCATTCGTCTCCACACTTAGATTTACTAAGTAATTCTATACAATTTAAACAAACACAATCTCAGTTCTCATCATCATTGTTTCTGTATTTTCTTTCTTAGACTTTATTGATTTGATTTCTTTGCAAATACACTGTTATTAAAAAATTTTCTTGAGTTGTTTTCTCTGCACGGCCACTACGGTCGGGGGTTCGAATCCCCCCTCGGGCATGGATATTTGTGCCGTCCTAGTTCGTAAGTAGTTCATAAGTAGTTTGTAAGTTTAGGGACTGATGACCCCGTAGTTAAGTCCCATGAGATTTACAAACATTTGAACATTTGAGTTGTTTTCTCTTTTCATTTTTGTTTATTTTCTCTTCTTCGAAACCTCTTGCTATAATCTAATTTGTTCCTTGACAGAAGTATCGGTCAATATAGCAGAGTTTCTAGTTTTCCATCGCTCCTCTTTCTTGGATCTTCTTTTTGTGGTGGTCTTACGAGTACAACTTCTGGAGAAGAGACAGGGGGCTGATCTTGAGCCTCAATACATTGCTGTATTTTCTATGGCAGTGCGTCTGTGTCAGGCCCTGCAGGCATCGGGGGCGTTTGCAGTGGAGCAGGTCCGTCCGTGAAATACGCAGCCACAAAGTTGGCACCCGTAAAAACGTTAGGTTAGTGACAGCAGGTTAATTTATATTATATATTTAACTTTTATCGCGAGAGAACCCTTTTTATGGCCGGCCGCGGTGACCGAGCGTTTTGCTACGCGTCGGTCACAGTCTGCACGGCCACTACGGAAAGGGGTTCGAATCACCCTTCGGGCATGGATATTTGTGTCGTCTTTAGTATTAGCTAGTTCATAAGTAGCTTGTAAGTTTAGGGACTGATGACCCCTTAGTTAAGTCCCATAAGCTGTACAAACATTTGAACATTTTGATTTGAACTTCTTTATGTGAAAACTATGAACTTTAGTACAGTACAAAGACCGCATTGTGTCAGGAATACTTAGGTTTGCGATATTAAATGAACATCATAACATTATGCACAGAATGCGGCACATTTTTGATGCACTGGGACACGTTTTAGATGCGAAAATGTGCCCCACTCATAACTTGAAAACGTGCCAAGTCGCTATGGTTTTACTTTAACCTAACGTTCTAACGTAAAACCTATGCTGTTGAGATTTTTATTCTACTCTTCCAACTATTTATAGCGCGCAGTGGACCTGACCTATGGCACCCGTAGCTCCTACAAGGAAGATATCAGCAGCATGTCACATAGAAGTCAGATAGATGCTCCTCGCCTACCTACAATCGGTGAAACTTTATCACTTATGTAAAGATAGACATAGATGACAGCACCTGTAAGAAAAAGTCTAAAAATTAACAAAGTGTAACTAGTGAGGATGAGTTCGGGTACTAAAGTGATGTCGCTAGTTACTGAAATAAAAAAAAAGATTGTTAATACTTATTTTATTGTTTAATCTTTTTAGAAAACTCAAATTTATAGAAACAATAAATTTGATATTTTAATCTGCAAGTTCCGAATAAGTTGACAGAATAGATGAACGTATAAGCAATATCAAAATAAATAACGTTGGTAGAATGGCTGAACAACTGCGCCTAATTGACTTTAAAATTAATTCAATTTCGTCAGTTACGTAAAAAGCTGTCGCAAAGGCCGAAATGTTACACAATGGTAAAAAAATGTATTTGTTATTGCTGTTTGGGGATGGGTGGAGTTCACCTAAAGCGTTCGCACACAACACCGTTAACTGCGTCGACGGCCGCTAGCTGCCTCTTCGCTGAAACCGAAACTAAATATTATCTGTCTTGATCGACTACTGCCAACCGCACTTTCCCTGCGTCTTGATGAAGTCAAGAACGACCTATAAATGTTAGTCTGGCTATAAATTGGCGTGGTACGTCAATCTCAGACTAACCCACCGTGTTGCCACTCAAAAATGCGCTCGCAAGCGTTAACTATTGCACTCTGTGATCACACTGAATGTGAAATATCTCAGCCAACACAATGAACAACGCGCAATCTTCAGTACTCTCCACAGGAGATTCACCAAGATTCACTCAGCGACAGAGGTGCTCCGTACAGTGCAATACTGCGCCAGAGTCTTTGTCGCCTCTCCGCCCAATACCCCCTGAAAGAGCGCCGCACCGCTAGCGCGCGACCATACACAGCCGGGCACGAGGTGCGGCTCTGCGTTAATTTCTTCCGCTCCGCTTGTGTATATCTTTCAAAGACGTTGGCGCTACCCCTCCAGTGACCCACCGAGCAATGGGATCCTGTGTTTTAAAACACTGCATGGCTTGCCGGCCAACTGTAAGTCAACTAACGTCTCGTTTAGGTTTTTCTCTCAAAATAAACAGAGCCTTCTGGAATTCACTGTTCTCGTGAGTCCTAACAAGTTGCAAGTAAACATGCTTTGTGAGAAAAAAACTGTTGCTGGTTCTTTTTCAACGGCTTTCAGAGAGTTTTCGAAAGCGTCGTATTTCCCCTGAGTGGAAGGAAGATTTTTAACTTGACTTACTAATGTCTGATGCCTCCGTGCAGGAGTGCAGCCCATACTGGCTAGTAGCTCATTCTAAAAAATTGTTTGAAATTTTGTGACGTAAGCTTTAACACTGAGTTGTAATTTTTATTATGTGATTTGAACTAATTTATAATTTCTGATGAAGGCAATCGTAGTTATTGCCGAAACCAGGTTAAATAATTTTAATTTTGCGACCGAGGGCGGCTTTTTATAATTTGTAACCGTCAACCTTTTGATACTATTAGGTTCTTTTATTGTTTTACTATTAAAAAGAGAAAAAGAGGTCTTGTTAAATTATACATTAGCTCCTGTAATTGTACAATTCAGATTATTTAACTAGATTTTCGAAAGGCCGTTGTTATCTGCTTTCTAATCTTGTCAAATTTATTAATGATTTTTCTGTTTGTATCAGAGGTTTGTAAGAGTTTACCAGACAAATACATTTTCTTACCTTGTTAGTTTAGGTTGTAAAGTCGTGAGGTATTGTATTTATGAATTTAAATTTGATATGTCATTGTAATAAATCTAATTGCTTGTCTCAAACTGGTGAAGACCTACATCAGCGATACCTTTCTGTGCCTCAGCTCCTTCGTCCGTTTCAGCACTAGTATAAGTAAGTTGCCAAAAACCTAGAGGTTTTGGCTCGGTGGCCGGTGTGCCCGTTTCAACTTCGCGATCGCCGGATTCCACGTCGCGTTGAGCTACAGGCCGCCGTCTCTATTATCACTGATTACCTCTCATGTTCCTTCTTGCGTTGTTCTATGGTTCGCACAGTCCGACGTAAGACTGCCCACATTCACACGGTATCCTATGGACCCCAGGGGTTCCGAGACCTCCTGCATCTTTGACTGACGTCAGTAGTTAACGAATTATTTTGTAGGAAGTCTGAAAACCGATTTGATTTTGTGTCTCTTCAGCAGGCGGCTTATCTTGCCTGACACAGGGCCACATAACGGCAAGAAAGCAAGCTTATTTTCCTGTTCCAGAGCCATCTTCTTACTGTGATTTTGTGATTTTTATCTGAAATCACGTCATTTATTTCATGACGACTGTATCCACTGGTCCTGAACACATCGTGTAGGTGGTTCAATTCGTGGGGCAGGTTGCTGGCACCTTTTTTCTTACACAATGTACCAATATTTATAATACCGTGCGCTTTTGTGCCGGATGATGATGGCTGTTGGCGTGCAAGTACAGATCTGTGTTTCTGTAGACGCTGTGACCAAGGCATCCATTTCGTTTACGAGAGTCAAGGACACCGAGGAAGCGCAGTGCGTTGTCTTTTTCTACCTCCACGGTGAACTGGATGTTCTTGTTAATACTGTTCTATTTCTCTCTCCCGTGACGCCAAGTGACGAAGGTGTCGTTGATGTAACGAAAGAAGCACCTAGGTTGAAAAATTCGAATGTTTGTATAGCTTATGGGACTTAACTACGGCGTCATCAGTCCATAAACTTACAAACTAGCTAATACTAAGAACGGCACAAATATCCATGCCCGAGGGGGGATTCGAACCCCCGGCCGTGCAGACCGTGACTGGAGCGCCTCAGTCTCCTCGGCCACCGCGGCCGGCCACCTAGGTTGTAATGGTGCCGTTTCTAGAGCCACATCCTCGAAATTCTCCATGAAGGGGTTTGCTATAGCTGAAGCCAACGAACTTCCCACCGTCGATCTGATCGTAATACCGGTCCTTGTATACAAAATAGGAAGACGTAACAGTGTGCTGAAACAGCTCGACCACGTTACTGAGAAAGAGCTGGGATCAAGGTCCAAGGAGTCCTTGATAGGTACATTGGTAAAAAGTGACTCTACATTGAAACTGACCATAATGTCACTTTCACTGAGACGAAGGTGGTTGATCCGGTCGATAAAGTCGGCTAAATTTTTAATATAGTTAAGTGGCATATTATGCCTATGGAGAGCGATCAGTTTCGATGAGCTGTGGAATCATCTTCAGAATTTTTTTTACAATGTTCTGCTATTTTCAATAAAACAAAGAGTTACTTGTGAAAGTGAAACATAAGAAAATGAACTTTGTCAAACGATTAAAAATTGAATCACCAAAGTCATCTGCATTGCACATTTAAAAATAGTGTGTGTCCTTGCCACAAGTAACGAGGAGACTGTGGCATGAACACACAATTTTTAAATGTTCAATGCAGATGACGATCCACTTTTGTGATGCAATTTTTAGTAGTTTGGCAACGTTCTTTTTCTTATGTTACATTTTCAGAAGTAACTATTTTACTGAAAATAGGAGAACATTATAAATTTTTTTTTCTGAAGATGAAGACATAGCTCATTGAAAGCGGTAAAAAAAAAACCAGCAAATAAACTAGCGATCTTGGCTGAAGTAAGTGTGTTTTATATAGTTTTTTATATGGTGCTCAGTGTTCCACATATGCGAGGTGTTGGCTAAGTACTTCGTGAACTTGTATGTAGGTGAACCGATGGTAGAGACAATGAGTCTGAAGGGTGTCCCATCATAGAGACGGCAGCCTGCAGCTCAACGAGGCGTGGAACCCGGCGATCGCGAAGTTGAAGGTGGTTGATCCGGCCACCAAGCCACAACATTGCCATATATGGAGATGGAACGGACACCAGTGACATCACAGCTAGCGTATATAAGGCCGCACCAGAAGCCACCAGGCAGATGAACCACTTGACAATGGCCAAGGCGTGCTTGGCCGAAAGGTATGATTCTAAGCACTTGACGCTGTCGAAAACCCGAGAACTATTCATTCAGAGTTATCGCCGCGAGACTATCCACTCCTACTAATGTACGATGTTGACAGCCTGTATGATTATATCGTGAGTTCGATACATTTGGAGACAGCCAGCGGCGGATCCAGGACGGCCTGCTGGGGTGACGATGAATAAATTCTCATCGTCAGCTAAACTCTGGCTCAGTAGAAAGACTCTAGTACCGGCCACCCCTTTTTACCCCACTCCCAATCAAACAAAAGTCTGTCAGTTTTGAAGACCCAGTGCAGCGATAGCACGCTAGCCTTGGGCCCGCCTATGGAGACAGCGGCCTACCTGTGGGTGCGGACCACGTGTGTCGTCCCTGACCTGGCCTGCGGCGCGCTGCGGTGGCGGCCGGCCGACGCATCGACCGCCGTCGTCGCCGCCACAGCCGCGGCTGCAGACTCCTCACTGGGTCAATGCCGCCTGCTGACCCGCCAAGCGCCCACCAAAACACCGCACTCACAGCAGGAGCAAGCAAGGAAGCCTAGGCTTTAACGTCCCGTCCACAGCGTGGTCATTAGAGACGGGGCTCACGATCGGAGTGTTTGGGCAGGGATACGGGAAGGAAATCGGCCGTGCCTTTTAAAAGGAACCATCCACGCATTTGCCTAGAGTGATTTAGGGAAATTACGGAAAACCTAAATCTGGAGGGCCGGAATGAGAGTCCGGTGCGTTACCACTGCGCCACCTAGCTCGGTCCCTATTGTCGTATTTTAACTCGGCGAACATTACCCAACACGTCTGTTACAAGCGATTGTGCAGTGCATTTCGTAGCCCATGTTGGGACCTCATTGCTCGGAATCGTGTGCGTGACGCTGTGCTCGATGCACTACGTCTTTCCTTTTCCCTCGCGCTGTCTTCATTAGTATAACTTCCGAGAGCTTCCCCAGTGGCTAACACTACTCTATACTCTGTTCATCGAAACGAGAGACAGACCGTGACGGGGTTTTCGCTCAATGTCGCTACCTGTATATCAGTCTAAGTAGTTTCATGTTGTAACGTAATAGGGACTGCGGCTGTTGATCGAGTTTTAATTACAAATTATTAACTTGTCCACCAAAGGCGTATAATTTATGCTGTTTTATTTAACGACTGGTTTCGGTATTACATTAATTCTTCTTTACATTTTGTACGACATACGTACAGCTTGATGTTATGGACACAACACTGATTTGCAACTTAATTTGTACAGGGCCTGAAGATGGTATGAATGCAATACCGAAATCGGTCGTTAAATAAAAGAACATATTCTTTACGGCTGTTGGTGGATAAGTTAATAATTTGGAATTAAAACCTCTGTATCAGGTGTAAGCCGGTTGTGTGTTTTGCTATATAGCAGTGATATTAGTTCACATATATTGAAAATTCATTTCTTTTAATAATTCACAGAATCTCTGAAAATTGCAAAATTTGCATTTTCGTTTACGACAATAAGAACTATGTTAACAAAACAACAAATCAGTTACTTTCTTTCGTATCACATTTCTGTGAAAGTCATCAACATTTTCTGTAAGCCTCTGTCGTGAAGTTTTCCTTTCTTTTTTTTTTTTTTTTGAAACTTCCAAGAGTGTATGATCTTGTAATTAATTACCATATGGTAAACTGAGGAACGACCAACACCTTTAGATGCAGCTGTTTTTATAACAATATCTGTCATTTGTTGACCTGGACCCAACAGCTCCGTTTTATACACATTAAGAACTTAATGATTTCTTCTTTGATCGCTTTTTGCGTGGATTAAAATATAGAATGACATAATGAGTATACACTTGCGCGATACAGACGTGAAAGAGAAACAGAGTTGGAATATGAAAGCTTAATACTTATTCTGCTGCTCAGCAACTGGTCCTTCACAATGAAATTTCTAGCCAGCCTATAATATCGCCCCTCATTAAAAAAAAAAAAAATAAAAAAAAAAAATAAAAAAAAAATTAAAAAAAAATACGCTTTACACCTGAAACGGAAGAGCGACATTGCGCGACCTCCCCTGATTTGTCCACCCCTGGTCACGCGCCTCCCTGTGTTTACATTCTGTGTCTCCTTTCGGTGAACGGAGTACAGAATTTATAGGAGAGTTTTCTCTGCTACCTTGCTTAATGGACCTTCTTTCTTGTAGAAGCCCGCAATGTAAACAGGAAATACACAAAGGAATTTACGACGCCAGGTGGCAATGGACACCGAACTCAATCAGTGAGGTAAGTTCAAAATTTCTCAGTCGGGATTCGAACCCACGTCCACCTGCTTACTATGCTTACCACTTCGCCACTGGCAACGTAACAATAATCGCGGTCGCACGGGATACCCTTGCATGCCTCTCGACAGACGTAAATATTCATCTTGTCCACACAGTACTAACGTAGTGCCCCCTGCACATTATTACTCACTACTCGAGGCTCAGTCCAAAATACACACACACACACACTTACATGTGTGTGTGTGTGTGTGTGAGTGGGTGTTTATGTCTAGAATTAAAGCGAGGACGGCCATCTATCGAATCTACAGTGCGGATGCTTGCTAGGTCCGAAATGCCGTGACTAATGAGTAATGACTGGCAGAAACACTACGTCAATAGTGTGTGGACAAGTCGAGAATTTTCGTCTCGAGGTCTCAGGTGCGAATCCCGTCTGAGAACAAATGTTCAACTTTCCCCCGTTGATTCATTTCGATGACCACTGGCAGCCGGCGTCGTAAATTCGTTTGTGTGTTCATTCATACGACCTGCAGTATGGCATACGGCCCAAATAACAGACACCATATACAGGAAACCATCTGTGAGTTATGTATATCAGCTACTGGCTAGAGTAAAGCTGTTAGAACAGCTTAGTCGTTGGAGAGCTTGCCCGTGAATTCGGGTCTGGCACTCTGCCCTAATATACACCTATACTGCCGCGGTGGAGTAGCCGAGCGGTCTAAAGCGCCTCGTTGCGGGGCGCCAGATTTCTCGCCGTCGGAGGTTCGAGTCCTCCCTGGGGCATGGGTGTGTGTGTTATCCCTAGGTTAATTTACCTTAGTTTAAGTAGTTTGTAAGCTACGGACTGATGACCACGCAGTTTGGTCCGATACATTTAAAAACATTCGAACACCTGTACTGAGCAAGTGTACCGAAGGATGAGTACCACTGTCATTCATTTTCCTGATCTATTCGCATATGATTCGACGGAGAAACTGCTCCAGTGGATCTGACATCTCTAATTTTATAATAGTGGTCTCCTCGAGAAATATAAATAAGGGGAATCAATATCTTGGTTGACTCTTGCAGAAACGTACGCTCTCAGTATTTTCACAATACGACATACCATCAACAAATGCCTATCTTTCAACGTCTTGGAAATACCACAGTGTTACAAGAAACAAATTCCCCAGCAATTCTCGGACATCGAGACTCTTTAGCACTCTACAGAGGCGTTTCACCATCAAGACTTCTTAGAAGGTCCTACACCAGCATAAATAAAATTTACTTAGCTTTTTCATGTCCATATGTGAAGACTGATCTGATAATACTCTTAGCCGATACTGTATCAGTTGCTACGACAGACTGATTTTACACTTAAACTATTAAAGACGGAGTGATTTCTTCCGAAACATTTGCAACAGGATTGAGAACCTAATGTTAAACGGATTTTCCTACCGTATTATTTCAGCACTTTGTACACAAGAAAGTAGTTCAAAAATGTTCGAACAAAACTGCTATGGTCATTAGTCCTTAGATTTACAAACTACTTTAACTTACGCTGAGGACAACACACCCACCCATGCCTTAGACCACGCGGCTACTCTGCGTGGCAAGAAATTAGTTAATAGCATCGTACAAATAACGACCTGTAATGTAATATGTGTAATACTATTGATGGTTAACACATTCCTGTGGACTGCTACAAGCCAATAATTTTGTCTAAAAAAAAGTCATGCTCTAGCACAAAATTTGTCTCACAATATCTAAACGAATTTACGTGGGGTCTTTAGTTCTGCGGATTTGTCTTTTCATTTTGTGGGAATTTTACAGATTTCTTGAAGGCAAAAGACGCCACAAAAGACTGTGCAGGTAATCGTAAGGTTTGTATTTGTTTGGGAGTCACACTAGATCAGGAACTGACCTGGAAACTCTACATAGAAGAATTACGCAAGAATGCCTATCCCAGAATACACGAACTGTACCCAGTAGTAAACGCTTCAAATCCTGCCAGACAGGTTTGGGGTCATCGTCTATCTCACTCAAATATGACCCATACTCGAGTACGCCGTCGTAGTACGAGGTAACGCACTCACGAACACTCAGAAAGCACCTAAAACTGTACGGAGCCAAACACTGCACTTATCAAGAAGATTCCGAATTCTCGAGGTCAAGTCCAGCTGCTCACCACGAGGATCAGACAGTCTGCCACCATCTTCTAAGAGAAGACACGGGAGGCAACAAATCCACTGCTACAACAACTCAAGAATACGGTCTGACCTACTATGTGAGTAAATGTATGAATGTATGACTCCGTGAATGAATGAGGGAAAAAAACCCTAACAATGAGTACATAGGTCATTACTGTAAATAATCCGCCAAATAAATTAGTCTCTTAAACAGACCAAAAAAGTCCACATTATCAAAAGTAGATGCAAAATTGTCGTTTGACGTCTTAAATTATGTCATAGTTGTCAATACCATCCCCACATAGTGACAGAGTACATAACCCCGAGACAGTTCCCTACGGGCCTGTCTATGAGCCCATAATACCTCTCTGAGGTAGGAAAATTCTCAACTGGGAATCACCCACATCATACCTTAGACATTAAGCAAGCATCTCCCCCATCGAATATCATCATTGATCAACTTGAATAAATCCCAGGCCCTACGCCCAAGCCCCCCCCCCCCCCCTAAAATGGTGCTCATTATCAGACTTATAGTCCCATTATCACCTTCTACTCACCAAAATAAAAAAAAAGTGTCACCATCTCTCAGACCATCTTCTCACACTTCTAATATCTACATCTACATACATACTCCGCAATCCACTGTAAGGTGCATGGCGGAGGGTACACTGTACCACTACTGGGCATTTCGTTTCCTATTCCACTCCCAAATAGAACGAGGAAAAAAGAATGCCTATATGCCTCCGTACGAGCCCTAATTTCTCTTATCTTGTCTTTGTGATCTTTACGCGAAATGTAAGTAGGCGGCAGCAAGATCGTACTACACTCAGCTTCAAATTCCGGCCCTCTAAATTTCCTCAACAGAATTTCACGAAAAGAACGTCGTCTTTTCTCCAACGATCCCCAATTGAGTTGCCGGAGCATTTCCGTGACACTCGCACATTGGTCGAACCTACCTGCTGGAACCTAGCTGCTCGCCTCTGAATTACTTCTATGTCTTCCTTTAAACTGATCTGCTGCGGGTCCCAAACACTTGAGCAATACTCAAGACGTGGTCGTACAAGCGTCTTATACGCGGTCTCCTTTACAGATGAAGTACATCTCCCCAAAATTCTCCCAATAAACCAAAGTCGGGTGTCCGCCTTACTCACGACTGTCCTTACATGTTCGTTCCATTTCATATCGCTCTGCAATGTTACGCCTAGATATTTGAACGACGCGACAGCATCAAGAAGCTCACCACTAATGCTGTATTCGAATATTACGGGATTGTTTTTCCTACTCATGCGCATCACCTTACATTTTTCTACATTGAGAGCTAGCTGCTATTCTTTGCACCAACTAGAAATTTTGTCCAAGTCATCCTGTATGCTACTACAGTCAGTTAAAGACTCTAGCTAAAGAAAAGAAACGGCTCTTTTATCAAACTCAGACTATTTCCCTCTATCAGTCTGTCTATAAAAACCAACGAATAAAGCACAGAAAACAGTCCGCTACAACAGGTAGCAATCCAAACGAAGAAGAAAGCAGCAAAAACAAAACAAGATGACCAAGAAGACGAAACAAGAAGATACAGAGGAAAGAAGAAGAAGGAAGGGGATGCAGACCACTGCAAATACTTCCCAATCACCGAAGCGTCAAAGGAGCCTCATTGAAAAGCTTCAGCAGCCGCTAGAGAGTCATACCGCTTGACAATGACCAAGGAGTGCTTTGCCGAAAGTTCTTGGAGTTTAAACCACTTGACGAGGACGGAAACCCGGAACTTTTTATTCAGTGCTATCGCCTCGAGACAATGCATTCTTACAACGAAGAAATCGACCATCTATCCCCAATAACATGGAATGTGCGCGCGCGCGCGCGCGCGCGCGCGCGCGCGCACACACACACACACACACACACACACACACACAATCGTATATAGTTGAGCCAGACGTAGGGACGACACTGGCGGTGTTGTGGCAGTGGGGAGGTGAACGTCCCGCGGCAGTAGCAGAGGCAGAGGCAGCGCGGCCCGGGCGCCGGCCTTGGGGTGCGTGGGTCGATACCCGCGGCAGGCAGCAGCAGCCTCCGGCTGTGGGTCACCAGGGCCACGGCCAGCTGGCACGTGCCGCCTCTGTTTACACGCGGACACCGCTCTCAGCACCGCACCCCACCGACCACCGCTGTCGTGCAGGAACAGCTCTGTCGTACCTACACCACCAACAGCGGTTACGTTCCAGCTGTCACACTAACTGTATTGAAATAAATTTCAATACATATTACACAAAATAAAAAGTAATGTTGACACATCAAAAAAGGGGCTCCATCACCACGGTTCTAGGGATTCATAATAATCTAATATATAAAGCAGAGTGTTCGTATGTTTGTACGTGTTGCATACAAATCTACACGTGTTGCATACAAATCTACAGTTTTGTTCCAATCTTTATGAAATTTTGTACGCGTAAGCTTCAACCCATGAGGACAGGTGCGGTAAGTGTAAGAATCACATACGATATATAGTTCACGAGATATGACGTCATAAACAATGAGTTGCGCGAAAAACTGCTGCGTTTTGCGACAATGCTGTTCATTTTCTCTTAAACCATTGGACCGATTTCATCCAAATTTGGTACACACATTCCTTACCGCGAGGTAACAATTACTGCATGGTTAAAAAGATATTACCTCATAACCAATAGAAATCGCAAAAAATGCCATATAATGCGGCGAGACTTTCGAAATACACTGTATGAGAATGACAGTACTTAGCGACTTGCAACAAACTTTAAACATAATTTCAAACCTTTATTAAACTTTTTCTCGCTGGCAACCATAGTAAAATGATGAAATGAAAAAAGTTTCTCGCTTACTACTTTTCTGCTGTTTATGGAGTAAAACTACGGCTCTCGGTATGACGTTACAATTTATAATTTCTACACTACAAACTGTAGACACAGGAAAATTTTACATACAGTATACACGCATATAGTTAAGTGTACCTTCTAAATTGTATCACAGTACGACATGTAGTTCATGAGATATGAGCACATAAACAGCGACGTTCATGGAAAACCGTCCCATCACGCACCATGTTTTAATCTACGAGTATTACTTCTTTACGACTTTGTCAACTTCATTGCATTCCCAACAGATTTTACAGACATACAGTCCTTATACAAATGAATATATACCTGTAAATTGGCAGTAATAAATAAACAAATCCCTGGGCACGCCGGGTTTTCAGCTAGTCTAATATATAAAAATAAATGTTTGTGTGTTCGTATTTTATGTGCGGCCGTACCGTTCAAGAGAGTGCGATGAAACTTTGTCAACATATTGCTTGCACTTCCGCGATGGTCATAGGCACCATTAAATGAATGTACGACAAATAGTTCAGGAGATATGACGTAACAAACAATGAAATGCGCGGGAAAGTGCTGCATCATGAGACGTTTACTTCTATACCAAAGTACCGATTTCAACCAAATTTGGTACACATATTCCTTGCATGAGGTAACAACTGACGTAGGGGTAAGAACTGATTACGGCATATAGTTTAGGAGAAATGACGCCATAAACAATTATGTGGTTTAAAACCTGTGGTAGAAGAAATTTGTTGTTACCAACGTATTGTTTTAATACGTATTTGAAAATAAATAAATAAATCTAATATAAAACTGATGTTTGTCTTTTTGATCGTATTTTAGGCACAGCCATACCGTACATGCGATAGCGATAAAACTTTGTCAACTCATTGCTTGCCACGCGCGAAGGCTATAGTTATACTAAAATTAACTTCGTATGATGCATGGTGGAGGGTGCTTTAAATGGTTTAAATCTGGCCCTCACCATTGACGTCGCGAGTGAAGTTGCATGGCCTGTAGCTGTTTCGTAAAGTTTGAGTCGACCCCCTTTGGTGGCATAAAAACCATTATTCAGCATAGTGGCGTTATTCGCAGGGTTCCTCCTAAAACTCCGTGCAAAAATAAAAAGTGGTAAATTGTTTGGGGAAAACCATTTTTATTTTTTCACATAGTCTCCTTGTAGACTTATACACTTCGTCCAACGCTGTTCGAATTTGTTGATCTCTTCCGAATAATAGGAAATGTCCAAACCTGAAAAATAACTATTAGTTTCTACAATCACCTCCTTGTTTGAGTGAAATCTTCGTCCCGCCAGCCATTTCTTCAAACTTGGGAACAAATAGTAGTCTGGAGAATAGGAGGGGAAGTGAAACGAGTTGGAATCCTACTTCCAATAATTTTGTGACCACACCTGCTTAGGCGTGCGCTGGTGCATTGTCGTTTTTCTTGCAGCTCGGTTATCAGACGGTCCAATGAGGATGAATAATATGCACCTGTAATAGTTTAACCAGATAGTCGATGAGGACTATCCCTTGCGAATCCCGAAAGACCGTCGCCATAACTTTTCTGGCCGAAGGACCGGCCTTCGCCTTTTTTGGTGCAGATTCTCCCTTGGTAACACACTGTTTAGATTCTTTCGTCTCAGGAGTATAGTAATGTATCCATGTTTCAACCCCAGTGACGAAACGACGCTTAAAGTCCTGCGGATTCTTCCTGAACAGTTGCAAACCCTCCTTGCAACACTTCACACGATTCCGTCTTTGGTCAAGCGTGAGCAATCGCGGCACCCATCTTGCGGATAGCTTTCTCATGTCCAAAAGTTTATGCAAAATATTATGTACCCGTTCATTGTAGATGCTCAGAGCACTAGCAATCTAACGCGCCTTAACTCTTCTGTCATCCATCACCATAGCACGAATTTTATCAATAATTTGTTATGCCTTAACCTCCACAAGGCGTCCATAGCGTTCACCGTCACTTGTGCCCATATGGACACTCCGAAAATTTTGAAACCACTTATAAACTGCAGTAATAAACTGTTCTAATCTAAGATATAGAGTCACCACGATGTTTATCAAGCTTCTCGTTAGTCTACTGAGGCGTTTTGACTTTCATAAAATAATGTTTAACCCAGGTGGCGCGGAATTATTTTGGTTCAATTTTTCTCAGAGGCTATTAATTACCTTCATATCACTGCACAAAATCGTTAAAAGAGATTTTTTTCACAATCATGCCATTAGTTTTGCAATACTGCCCTTATTTCTGGAAAGACGTCAAAATGAATGTTTCGTAATTTTAATCTGATGAATCATTATTGTTAAAACAACATTTGAGATGAAATATATACATATATAAATGTCTCAAAAATTGAAGAACGTTCAAGAAAAATAAACCCAACTACGAGGAAAAATTCAGTATCTTATTTCTGAACCTCAATTTTGCAGCTATATCCAACCACTTTGCAATCGAAAATACAAGCCAAAATTAATTTGCAATGCGAGCAGGCTATTCAAAGAAACAGAATTTGACACTGTGCGCGAATTCTTAGAGACAAGAATAAAAAAGTAAGCTACCGTTCTAGTCCTCCTGGAAGGTCTCAGCGCTATCTAGGTTAATCACGATACTAAATTATTTTTCCTCCATTCTGTGACAATTACTCTATTTTCTTGATTCACATGAAAGCCAAACACAAAGAAAAAGACCAATATGGCTGAAACTCGGTGTGCGATCTTTCCAAAGAGGCTACTAACTAAACATGACATACGCGCCGGTGGTGCCATCTCTCGGACTTTTCACGTACTTTTCAAACGCCCCTCGTAAGTACAGTTTGAGTCGACGTCCTGTAGCTGCATAAAAACCATTACTCCTCCAAGCAGAAATCCGTGAGTAGCGGTCACTAGCTGCTGTGGTATTCTCGGGGCAAGTCATCGACAGTTCCAGTACTGGATTATCTATGCCGTATCAGAAAATGACTATCATTCAATACACCAAGTGTTGGAGGCAATCGTCCTCCCATATCTTCGGAGCTTGTCGGTGGCCACATCGCAGCAGGAAAGAGCGAGCCCACGTGACGCGCAGTGTTAAAGACGCCGTCGTCGTCCACCGGACTGCAGGTCTACGCTGGCCCGCCTGTTCTCCTGGTCTTTCGCTATTGAAAACGTCTGGTCCATGATTACGGAATGATAGGCATAAGATATACTACCAGATTCTGCACCAGATCAGCTTTGGCAATATGGGAAAGGAACATAGATTGCTACACCCCAACAACTCACCCGGAGTCTCTTTGAAAATACAGCCCAGTTGCTGGCAGTAACCTCAACTACCTGATATTAGTAGAACGTGTTCTTCCCCAAATTAACTCGCTACCTGCGGTCGTTCTTTATCTTGCATTTTGATGGCGGGCATAGTATTTTACTAAACGTATATTTACAAACGTTGCACAAATCATTACGCAACATAAACAATATAAATGCTCTGTAGTGCATGCCCACTATACAAACACCGACCCAGGGAACATATGATCCTAGGTACACTACCTTCAACGTGCAACACCGTCCTCTACGAGTACAGTTCAAAACGTAAGTTCCACTCTCACGTTATGGTCCTTTATCGGAGCACCTATACAACAGCGGCACGGCTATGACAACCTCACGTTACGGTCATTTATTAGAGCACCTATACAACAGCGACACGGCTATGACGACATACAATGTAGGTTCACTTTTCCACACACTCTCCAAGAGACTATGAACATTACTCCAAACGGTCAACCAACTTTTCGATTCCGGATGCATAGAAATCTCCTCCAGCGTTTTGTAACCACACAAAAGGGGACAAGGAAGGAGCCTCAGCGTAAGTGATATATAACCAAAAGAAAATGGAAACGAAAACAGAACTTGGAAATAAAAGATCGATGGCGTCCCTCGGAAACGTTTCGAAAGAGATGGCAAATCCTTTCACCACCGGACAAACCAAATCAAGCAACCTTGGGGAAACTAAGAACAGCAATGATAATCGGGCCGGCCGCGGTGGCCGAGCGGACTGAGGCGCTCCAGTCACGGTCTGCTCGGCCACTACGGTCGGGGGTTCGAATCCCCCCTCGGGCATGGATATTTGTGCCGTCTTTAGTGTAATGTAGTTCATAAGTAGTTTGTAAGTTTAGGGACTGATGACCCCGTAGTTAAGTCCCATAAGCTTTAAAACAATGATAATCGGCCCTTCTCAGAGCCATCTCTGACAATGATCACTATAAACATCGACGGTGTTACTAGGAATAATCAGGACATACTAGCACAACTCTGCAAGACCACAGGACATGGCAAATTTGCTTCAATGTTCTAGTTGCCTGTACCCTCGATGATCTACGGTTGGGCAGTAGTGTGGCAGTTGACGTGGCTCGATATTGGACCAATAATTTAAGTACACGGAGAGTCCGGAATCAAAAAAGTAAAAGAAAGTAAGTAACCGCACGGAGACAGCTACTTTCGCCTCCTCATTGTTTCAAAATCGTTGTCCACCGAGTTTCGCATTGAGCTTACCGAAAAGACGGAAGTCGCACCTCACAAGTCCAGACAAACGTGCGTACTGCTGCTACGATTCAAGTGCTATTCAAGTGAGAAGTATGGCAACATCCTCCAAACAGTCCCGACTTAGTGGTATCCGACTTTCATCTTTTCGGTAAGCTCAAAACGGATCTCGGTGGACAACAATTTCGAAACAATGAGGAGGTGAAAGCGGATGTCTCCGTGTGGCTGCAAACGCTGGAGAAGATTTCTTGGCATCCGGAATCGAAAAGCTAATTCTTCCGTTCCGAGAAATGTTTACAGTCTTTTGGAGACTAAGAGGGCCGCGAGGGAGTAGCCGAGCGGTCTGGAGCGCCACGATACGGATCACGCGGCCTCCCGCGTCGGAGGTTCGAATCCTCCCTTCGGCATGGATGTGTGTATGTTGTCCTTAGGTTAGTTTAACTTAGTTTAAGTGGTTTGTAAGACTAGGGACTGATGACCAACGTAGTTTGGTCTCATAATATTACAAACATTTACATTTAGACTATATGGAAAAGTGAGCTTACATTGTATGTTGTCAGAGCCGTGTTGCTTTTGTATAGGTGGTTTAATAAATGGCCATAACGTGGAAGTGCAGCTTACTTTTTTATCTGCCCTCATAGTTACTAAACTTCGTTCTCCCATCGAGTGTAAGACACAGCTAACACAATGAGCTACGAAATGTCGCACTTCATAAACCGCTCTACCATTTATCTCGTAATGCTACCGAACTTTTAATTTGAAGGCAGGCAGATCTTTCGAACGCAGATAGCTCACATAAAAAAGGCCTGCAGACGATGAAGCCAAGTGTCTGCTCCCCGCGACGTAACTGTTAATGTCAGCCATGAACGACAATGAGCCTCTGAAATTAAAGGTGATGCCGACGGACTTAGTTTATTCATGTTCATTCATCTACATATGCATGGATACTCTGCAAGTCACATTGAAGTGCATTTCTGTATCGTTACATTCTCTAATAGCGCACGAAAAAAAAAAGAACACCTAAATCTTTCTGTTTTCGATCCGATTTCTCTTATTTTATTGCGATGATCATGTCTCCCTATTTAGGTGATTGCTATAAAAATATATGTTCGCATTCGGAAGAAAAAGTTTCTCAAATAAATAAGTTTCTCAAATAAATCTCCCCAAAACAAATAAAACCTTTCATTTAATGATTTCCACCCCAACTGGTGCACCATTTGTCTGACACAATCACCGCTATATCGCGATAATAAAAAAATGAGCTCTCCTTCACTGAACTTTCTCTAAATCGTCCGTCAGTCCCACTCGGTGGGGGTACCACAATGCGGAGCAGTACTGCAAAACTGGACTCAATAGTGTTGCGTAGGCAGTTGCTGTGGTAGAACTTTTGCATCTTCTAAGTGTTCCGACAGTGTTCCGACAGTGGTTCGCCGCCGGCCGCGGTGGTCGAGGGGACTGAGGCGCTTCAGTCACGGTCCGCACGGCCACTACGGTCGGGGGTTCGAATCCCCCCTCGGGCATGGATATTTGTTCCGTCCTTAGGATAAGCTAGTTGATAAGTAGTTTGTAAGTTTAGGGACTGATGACCCCGTAGTTAAGTCCCATAAGCTTAACAAACATTTGAACCTCTGGTTCGCCTTCCCTACAATATTTTCTGTGTGTTCTTTCCACTTTATGTTATTCGAAATTATTATTCCTAGACATTTAGTTGAATTTACGGCCTGTAGATTCGACTGATTTATGTTATAAATGGAATTTAGCGGATTTATTTTTAGTGCTCATATAATGACATAACATTTTTCATTATTCATGGTCAATTGTCAGTTTTTGTACCATCCTAATATCTTACCTACATCGTTTTGCAGTTGCTTTTGATCTTCGAGTGACTTTTTTAACCTATAAACGACATCATCCGCGAACAACCTTGTTTCCTAAATCGTTTATAATGATAACGAACAGTAGGGCCCTATAACACTTCCCTGGGGAAAGCCAGATGTAAGTTATATTTTACTCGATGATTTTCCTCAATTAAAACGTACTGTATCCTTCTGACAGGAAATCACGAATCCAATCTCACAAATGTCGCGATATTCCACAAGCACACCATTTGATTAGAAGACGCATGTGAGGTACAGTGTCCAAAGCCTTCCGGAAATACAGCGCGTCCAGTTCAAAATAACATAATTACCAAAGTTGTTGATTTCCGAGGCGCCATAGTTTACTCATTTTGGTTCACAACGATAACAAATATAAAGAGCATAATATTGTTAAAATGTTCTAATGTTTGTTATGCTTAAGGGACTTAACTGCGGGTTATAAGACCCTAAACTTACAAACCACTTATGAACTACCTTACACTAAAGACGGCACAAACATCCATGCCCGAGGGGGGATTCGAACCCCCGACGATAATATTGTTAACATTCCTGAGTTGTAAGATAAGATATTCGTGTCGTTTGCAATTGAAATTTTTTTTATTCTTCAGTACCATGGTACGAATTCCCGTCTTTTGAAACTGAACTTTTTAATCTTCAGTACTATTTCAGCTGTAAAAAGCGGGAATTCCTTGTCTTTATGACAAAACTTACCAAACTGTCTTAGCATTCAGGGGCGTTCGAAGTGGAGCTTCTGAAATCCAGTAGGAGCTTTCGTGACTTTCACTGGTGTGATTGCCAGCCGCGGTGGCCGAGGGGACTGAGGCGCTACAGTCACGGTCTGCACGGCCACTACGGTCGGGGGTTCGAATCCCCCCCTCGGGCATGAATGTTTGTGCCGTCTTTAGTAATATTTAGTCCATAAGTAGTTTGTAAGTTTAGGGACTGATGACCCCGTAGTTAAGTCCCATAAGCTATACAAACATTTGAACATTTTTTTGAACTGGTGTGATTCGGAGGGGCGGGGAGAGGGGGGGATTATCACTGGACTTAGAAGGTACTGAAATATCAGAAACTAAATTTCATTCTGTAACAAACATACGAAAACAGTAACAGTGTTGTCTAGTCTAACAATAAACAATCATAGCCTTTTGTGAAGAGATGGCGCTTAACACGTTGTCTGCCGTGTGGCCGCCGTCGGCTACAACAGGCGGCTCTAGCACGCCTCTGACGTCATGGCGGCAGTCAACGTGTTAAAAGCCTGCAGTCCTACGTAAAATCATTACGGCGTAATTGCTATAAGCTATTACCACAGTCTAACATATACAGTCGCGACACTCACTGCTGTGAATGTTGTTACCAATTGACAGTTCAACGACACTAGCGCTCCTAGTGGTGGGTAAGCCGTCGAAAGAGTGATGTTTGTTTATAATTATTTGTGTACGTAATTAACGAAATAGTTAATATAATTTTTGTGTTACAAGCATTAGTAACATATCAAGAGACATACTCAATTCGGAAATTAATGTAAAAACAGTCGAACTTAACTGATTCAGTGGTATAACGAAGAACTTCGTCATGAACAATACTCACGAATATGTGTATATTTGCAGCTTATTCCGCTGAAAGTAAGTAGAATATACATATAATAGAAACATATATTTCTATTTTCGTCTGTTCTTACTATGACAAAGAGTTTTTTGACACGTACTATTGTGGTATGGAGTCTAATAATTCGCACATTTTTAGGCTTCACTCGTGTTTATTATAACCGCATATTCTTTTGAGTGTGATTACTTTAGCTTAAGAAGACAATGTCTTGAAGATTCTTGCCGTTTGTGGTTCAGCTGTAGCAACAATTGTGGAATTGGGTTCTTCTTTGTTGAATACGGTTTGACTGATTTTTCAGTTTTCTTGTCACGTTTCTGATGTTTTCCTTCAGCTACAGTTGTGGTGGCTGATTTAGTGCGTTAAATACTGTAGTTATTGCATTCTATATTCATTTCCTACGTTCCACCCTCAGTGATTTCACTGGAATTGGAATGAAGATACGTTAACGTTCTTGAGAAGAAAAAATACGTCTTTCTGCCAAAGGGCGGGTATTCGGTGTTTGCAAGCCATTTTTTCTATTTTTAATAGTAAATTAAATTATTCAGTATAGCCCTGTGGGTTACAAGATAACAGTAAATAAACTGTGCCGCAATGTACCGTTTCCAACCTTGTCAGGGATCTTAGGAAACCTAAAAAACACAAAGGTGGAGCTATTTTAAGTTATTACCTATTTTATGATGTCACATACGATCCCTAATGTAAAAAATGTGTTAAAATCAATATAAACGATACTGTTCGCACTTATCCACTATCGTATTCATAAAAGTAGCTTGCCCTCCGCTTGGAGCGCTGCTGTCGCAGTGTATAACAAAAATCTGCGGAAGTGTCGTGACTGTATGTGTTAGACTGTGCTAATACTTCGTTTTCATTCCATGGTAAGGGAGTTGAAAAAAAAATACCATGAAAACCAGGCAGCACACTGCTATTTGTTGGACGTGGGCACCGCTGTGTTCGTGTTAACACTGAGACTAGGCCGCATGTGCACCGTTGATGCATGAAGTATTCTAAGTGAAGGAAGACACTTCTGACATCGAATGAAGTAACCCTAGGGAAGACACTTCCGTGAAGAAGAGTGCTGCTACCTCTTTGCTAAATAATGAACTCTTAACAACAACTGTAAATGCCTAGCTCTACTCTGAAGATGGCCAGCTTTAACTACAATTTAACATCTTACTGTGAACTAGGTGGCTCGGCTAGTGTTGGCGGCGTTTCACAGCGTCGGCCGTGGATCTCTGATAACGCTGGTGTCCTAGCTGCTTCTCCCTGGCCAACTGAACAGCGCTCGCCGTCAAAGCTACTGTGCGTTAACAAGCAGTAAATCCTGTGGAATTACCTCGTAGTGGTGCTGTGTGATCTTTCCCATTTTCTTCGTCCAAAAGTGTAGCGGCGCGGCATGAAGGCGGTGCGTCCTTGCCATGGGGTCGAATCGACGGCCTTCTGGCTGCAAGTCTTCCAGTGGCAGAACCTTTGACGAAGATCACAGGTGACTCACGACCAGACCGCATCCCATCGTTCTGGACAGTCATTCCGGGTGAGTACTTCTGTTGTGCTTGATCTCCTTTCCGAACGCTGCTACTGGCGACCAGATTCTTCGAACTCCAGCTGTCACTACTGGTGCCTGATCATGACTCAAACTCCAACTTCTGCTACTGCCAATAATGACGATACTAATACTCTAACCATCTCTAGCGGCGCCTTCTTAGACGTGCTACTTTTTGACGGACCTGGCTGCAAGTAAATGACTTCAGGGTAGTTGCTTCGCATGTCACGTTGTACAGTTTCTAGAAAGATCGATCGCCACATTGTTCTGGAGATCAATACACTAGTTTATTGACTTCTGGTCACGTTGCTTCGAGCTGGTCACGTTGACAGCCTGTGCTGTCATGAGGTGGTCGGTCGATGGCCTGATCGCTGCATCAACGGCTTCTGCTTGTGGAGAGGCCGATGGGCTCCTTGTCACGTTCCGCCACACGTGAATAGCCGGTGAGACAATGGCCTGCGGAATCTGCAGCGTTAGCTGGTCGACGCAGTGTCGGAATGCAGCCGCAGGTCTCGCCTGTGCGTCTGAACTGACCTAAGTTTTCAAAAAAAAGTTTCAAATGTTTGTATAGCTTATGGGACTTAACTACGGGGTCATCAGCCCCTAAACTTACAAACTACAAATAAATATCGATGCCCGAGGGGGGATTCGAACCCCCGACCGTAGTGGCCGTGCAGATCGTGACTGGAGCGCCTCAGTCCTCTCGGCCACCGCGGCCGGCTAAGTTTTCATTTTTACATCAAGTATTATTCGCTTTTCATTTATTATTGCATTTTATTTCTCTAACTTACTTCCACACTTTACTGCACTCAACACTTGCACAGTATTATAGATTTATTTTGTGACGGTCAACACAAACGGTTGGTATGCGTGATCGGTCAGACTTTCAAAGAGACCAACTCGAGGATGCACTGTCCGAGGCATCATCTGTGACGGAAACGTCAGCACTGTCTACGTTTCACTAGCGACAGCATCCTTGATAATGCTGAGAACAGTGGGCGGAACCCGAAATTAACTGACAGTCACCGAATGAACATTGAGAACGATTGTGGCCACACAGCATAACACCACGTCGGCAAAAATGAAGCACAACACATCACTCGCTTGAGCAATTCTGTTTAAATAGCAACAGTACGGCTGGAGCTTAACAGTTGCATACCTGCCAACTCTCCCGATTTAGGCGGGAGTCTCCTGCTTTTTCGCTTTTTCTCCCGCCTCCTGATTTTGCCATTATTTCTCCCGATTTTTTAGCTTTCGTCCTGAAACCCAAGATTCGATTTTCTGCCAATGGTCAAAAGTTCTTTGTTCGTTTATCAGTTAGAAATAAATACGTATCGAAATTCATAGAAATTAGGAGTTGCACTTGACTTATATAATGCTCTTTGCACGTATTTGCAAATACACATGTATTGTTTCTCTGTTGTGCTGTTTTTGAATGTGATGTTTCGTCAGTATACGTAAGTGAAATCACTTCAGTGGTTTTTTTAATCGCTGGTAACCTTTTGATTGGATAGTTAGGGGCATCAGTTTCATACGCGAATTGCAGAAAACCGGCAATTTTCGTGTAAACAGATATTTTACGTGATTATGGGATTTCAATTCGGTGGCAGGTGTACCAGTATGGCAAGAAACATAATAAATTTTTTAGCAGTTTTCGGAACATTTTTTCTATTTTGTACTCTTTGTCGATGTGATATTTCCACATCACGTGGTGGAAAAAGCAATTTACCGAAATAGTGCAGAGTAACAATAAAAGACTGAAATTGCTGAAAAAAGTGAAAGTGATCATTCGATACAAGCAGAGAGCTTATTTACATTGTTTATTATAGAGTACGGCTTACCAATTAAATACGACTGTGGGTCATTTGTTCCATAACATGTTCCCAGGTAGCAGTATAGCACAAATATACAGATGTGAACTTCTTTTGTTTTTATCTAAAAAATCAATCACTTAACGTTGACTGGCTACAAAATATAAGGATTTAATCAACAACTGGGTTAACGCAAGTTTTTTTTTGTAGCCATTATGTAGCGTTATGAGATCATAGGAAAAGACTAAAATCAGTTATCTTAAGGCTTATAGTAAAGTGCACTGCAGTTTTTGATAGAACGTATCTCCTGATTTTTTGAGGAATCTCCCGATTTTCTAAACTGGATCTCCTGATTTTTACATTTTGAAGGTTGGCAGGTATGCAGTTGCTAAACCGTTAATAACGAAAGACAAGCTGTAAACGAAGTAGTGTAACGATCATAAGACCTGGACACTTGATAACTGGAAGAAGAAAGGACGGAATGGAAGATCAGGGTTTAACGTCCCGCCGAAAATGTGGTCATTACATACGGAGAGCTCGCTCGGATTTTTGGCTAAGACTGGGGATGGAAATCGGCCGTGCCCTTTGAAATGAACCCTACCGCCACTCACCTAGAATGATTCAGGAGAATCACAGGAAACCTAATTTTCGATGACTGGTGGTGGATTTGATCCACAGCCCTCTCGAAATTTTAGCACTGCGCCACCTCGCTCGGTTTGATGACTGGCAGCTTCCTACAAATAACCGGGTTTATCTATGGAAAATCACAAAAGAAGCTTACGATGGGGAATGCCTTTCTGCAGTCAAGCATGGGGAAGGTTTCGCCATGATTTGAGCATCTGTGTCTACTATTACTCTTCGGAAAACAGTGAATGAATGTCTCACCATCCTCGACAGCTTGAAACACGTATCATTGGAATTTGTGGAGTGATGAAACACACATAATTGGAATTTGCGTAGTTTTGGCTGAGCTTTGTTATCTGTGATCTGTAGTAGAGCAAACAGCTCAGGATGTGGTGTGTCTTTGTCAAAGAATTTAGTCTGTAGGCTGCTCTGGAGCAGTAACGGCAGTTGAACTGTACTGTTCGGGGGGGGGGGGGGGAGTTGAGTAGTAGTTGGACATAGAAGTTGTGGCTCCTCTTGTTAACACGTGCAGAATTCTTGTTTATTGGAAGGGCAGATAAGACCACTTCTTGAATCTGCTATTTTCTGTAATATTCTGAAAACTAAATGTAAACGGCTACTCTTACTTAATAATAATTCTAAATGTAACATTGTTTCGTTCAAGTAGTTAATTGCCTAATCCTTTTCTTTCTTTCTTTCAAGTGATGATAGGTGTTACAGGAAATATTGAGTACAGGATAAATCATGCTAATTAGTTTTTAAAATAATTTTCTTTATTCAGCAACATATGATAAATGAATATTACTGATTGTGAATGTTGTCTGAAATAATCATTACTTGCCTAGGCGAAGCTCATTATTAGATGAAAGTGCATGCCATTACATTTTAATACAGCAGTATAGATTGTCGCAGGTGATACAGCAGAATTGTTTTTCGCAATCAGTTTTATTTCAATCCTTATGAATCTCTTATGAGATCTTTATTTCCTATATATACATATATATGATACGACATATGTTTCATATGCCTGGACATTAAAATTTGATAATGACTCTTTAACGAGTCTAAACTAGTCCTCGATGTAAAATAAATGTATATAAGCGATCTATGGCAAATATAGATCTCATAAGAGATTCATAACGATTACATTCAAGATCGTATCATGTTTAAGAACCTGTATAAGATGTCAGGTAATTATAATAGTTTTATTTCAGTCAGTCAGCCACAGACACGCTGCATGCTGTAAGTGTTAAAAGAAAAGATTTGATTCCCTCAAGCCATAATATTTCTTCTGAATTAACACATATTATGAAAAAGGCCACGTTAAATTACTTTTATGCGACTTATTAATCACAAGAATTTGTGACAGTGTTGGTAACAGATACATTTTTATAGGGATTATACCCAACATTTTGCTTATTTTGACACTTAATTCAGCAGACTATCAATTTCACCAGACGGCTTTTAAGCTAATTGCTTATTTTGACTAGCCACTACTAATAAATACTGTCATATTTCAAAATTATAGTTAGACCGCGGATTTTTAGGTCGTAGATAGATATTTTAGGCGCCTAAAATGGGCTGTTTCGTTACCTCATTAGACCAAATAAAATCTAAAATATGCCGTAACAGGTATTCATCAGAGGAAAAAACATAATGTAAAACACGTAGTGTTCACATATGAGTAAATTTTTATTAATTTCCAATACGAAAAGTGAAAACGTGCACAGTTCCTCAACACACAAAACATCACACATTAGTCATCGAATTGATACCAAACCTTTATAGTGTTCGGAATATATATATATATTAAACACGAAGCAAATCGGAAGCCATATGTTGAAATAAATGTACTATTTAACAAACTCAGAATAAACCAGTGGCCGCAAACATTCAGCGCATAATGGACTTCAAAGTAAATTACGGAAATCTTTTATACGTTTTCCAGAAAACAGCCATGGTGGTCGTCGGTTGGTATTAATTTTTATGCCGAGAAAGAACGTTCCTACAAGAACGGATTTAACAAGGGCGTACTTCAGTTTCTGCGAATGAAAGAAAAGCTGAATTCGACGGAACAGGATTTTCCGCTGGATATTGAATGCTGCCAAGCATAGGTCTTTCACAGCGGTATTGTTCTAGGAAAGCTGCTGAATTTTTTACCGTAGCTTTTCTCCAACTTCACCCGCGATTCATTAATTTTCTTTTCCACGTGCTCCAGAAAACAATGTTTTCGTAGATAGGTCTTCCTGAACGATCTAATTCAGAAATAACTCTCGCCATATGTGTTGCCAAGGAAAGTTGAAACGAGAGATCTTTGAGTAATTGTGTTGTGTAAGTTACAGAAGTCACATACTCCGGTAGATTTTCAACTATCTTCTGGACAGCTGTCAGCTGCTGCTTACCACCCGTTGTTGACAAAGTATGCGTTTATTTGTTCTTTAGACTTTGGGAGTTGTTTTGAACAAATGAAATAAGCTCAGGATTGCCAACAATCAGTTTTGCAATGTCCCGGAAAAGATCGTCACTAGTTTCCACATGATGTTGGCAACATCTACTCAGATTGTTTGCATACGTCCCTATAAGTTGAGTCCACATAATTTTTTCGTGACATTAACTTTGGCGATACAACCGAAGGTAGTACGCTTTTATTTCATTCTACGAAGCAAATCTTTTTTAAATGGAATAAATGGGTGCGTTCTAGGATTTTAAAGCTGAAATAGGCGAAAATAGACGTTAACACCAGAATAGGTTATTTTAGGTGCTGTAAAAGTAGCGGCTTAGGTTTTAATTAGTCACGATACGCATTAAGTACAAGTTTATATGCAACTAGGAACTAAGGAAAAGAATAGGTTATAACTATACTCCGATTTTTGGCCGAAGCCGAAACTGTAACCGAATATTCGGCTCCTCCTCTAGTTTAGGCCGAAACCGAAACAGAAACTTGGGTAATTACGTTAAAATTTCTGTATATTTACGTTACACCACCAAATCACTAGTTTTTCCACATGTTTCAGGATCCACTCCCTGTTCTAAGTCTTCTTGAGTGTGTGTAAGCCTAACCAGGAGTTCGTAGAAGATGACATGGGAGACGAACAGGTTTAGCCAAATAAGTAATCTGAACTCGATACAGTGAAGTCTCGATATTTCGAGTCTCGAAATTACGAGTTTCCCATAAATACGAGAGTCATAAAACAAACCAACAACTGCGGGTACAGTGAATAAACTAATAAAGCATTTATGCTGCCAGTGTAAATAAATATTTAAAAACTTCGTTTTAAAAAGATCATTTTTATACGTGTATTCTTTTCAAGGTCAATTTCCTTCGTCTTCACAAGTAAATGTCGATAGTTCATTGTCATCCCGGTCCCGTTCACCGCGAATTAACGAGACTACTGTGTAGCTACCAGAAATTCCACAGTCCTGTATACCTTCTTGTAGGAAGATAGTCTTTAGTTCAAAATGTTCAAATGTTTGTAAATCTATCGGACCAAACTGCGTGCTTACAAACTACTTAAACCTAGGTAAACTAACCTAAGGAGAACCCTCACACCCATGCCCCAGGGAGGACTCGAACCTCAACGGCGAGCAACCGCGCGCTCCGCAGCGAGGCGCTTTAGACCACTCGGCTACTCCACCGCGGCTAGTCTTTTGTGTTAAACAACAAAGATGCCAAATAGATACTGAGAAATGTCAGAGCCTCAAAATGACATCCACAATACAAAATACGAAGAAAGTAATTATTAGTTTATATATATAGCAGCCTTTTTGCATCGACAAACAATTGTACATAGCTCCTTTTTTGACATTCAAAATGTTAAAATGTTTGTATAGCTTATGGGACTTAACTACGGGGTCATCACTCCCTAAACTTACAAACTGCTTATGAACTAGCTGATACTAAGGACGGCACAAATATCCATGCCCGAGGGGGGATTCGAATCCCCGACCGTAGTGTTTTTGACATTCCTGAATACATAGCAGCTTCAATCAGTATTTCGAAAAATAAAGTCACATTTCAAATAACTGTACAATTTTTGTCGTTATGCATTTACGCATATTGAACAGAAAAAGTGGTGTACCACCTGATAAATGTTTTCTAAAGCCATATCAGTCATTAAAAAAAAAGCTCCTCGCTTTCAAGGAAACTAATCAATAAAATTTCGAAGCATAACGATATAACACGTTCCATTACATACAATACTGATAACGTTAAATTGTTACTGACATAGTACATCATAAGATACGATTGTATTATATTATGCTTAACAACAAAATACCCACAATTTTTAAACGGCGCGCCGTCAACTGAGTTAAAGCGTCATTGTTGACTGAATCCATTCAAAACGTGACCGGACTTCGTCAGTATGTTCAAGAAAGGAAATTATGGCCAAGCCGAAGATTCGGCTGATTTCCGGCCGAAACCGAAACTGCGGCCGAAACTGGCCGTAACCGAAAGCGAATATTCGGCCGGTCCTTAGTGATAACCTTAGAATTCGCGGTCTAATTATAATGTGGCCACACACACAGCCAAAGAGTTAAGGCGTGTTTTGTACGGCATCACAAAAGTATCATCATATGTCTCCTGGATACAAAATGGCCGCGCCTCTACATAACTGAACCACTACGGATAGTTTGAGAGCAGAGAGTGTGGACAAAAGTTTGCAATTCTAACATTGTTGAAGTAGTTGACGCATGCTTTGGTCCATCGACGCATAAAACTGTGTTGGAATCTGTAAAGACAGTTTACGAATACGTTGTTGATAGAGGTGCAGTTATTCTCAAAGTCAGTGGTGGGAAAACTACTTACTAATAAATAAATACTCTCCTGGCCATTAAACCTGCTGCACCACGAGGATGACGTACTACAGACGCGAAACATAGCCAATAGGAAGGAGATGCTGTGATATGCAAATTCACACAAGGTTGGCGGCGGTGGCAACACCTACAACGTGCTGATATGAGGAATGTTTTCAACCGATTTCTCATACACATTGCTGATCGCGTTCGTCGCGATCCAATGACTTTTAACAGAATATAGAATCGGTGGGTTCAGCAGGGCAATACGGAACCCCGTGCTAGATCCCAAAGGCCTCGTATCACTAGCAGTCGAGATGACAGGCATCTTATCCGCATGGCTGTAACGGATCGTGCAGCCACGTCTCGACCCCTGAGTCAACAGATGGGGACGTTTGCAAGACAACAACCGTCTGCACGACTGCAGCAGTATGGACTACCAGCTCAGAGACCATGGCTGCGGTTACCCTAGACGCTGCATCACAGACAGGAGCGCCTGCGATGGTGTACACGACGAACCTGGGTGCACAATTGGCAAAACGTTATTTTTTCGGATGAATCCAGGTTCTGTTTAGAGCATCGTGATGATCGCATACGTGCCTGGCGACATCGCGGTGAACACACATTGCAAGCTTGTATTCGTCATCGCCATACTGCCGTATCACCCGGCGTGATGATATAGGATGCTATTGGTTACACGTCTCGGTCACCTCTTGTTCGCCTCAACGGAACTTTGAACAGTGGCCGGTACATTTTAGATGTGTTACGATCGGTGGCTGTACCCTTCATTCGATCCCTGCGAAACTCTACATTTCAGCAGGATAATGCACGACCGCATGTTGCAGGTCCTGTACGAGTCTTTATGGATAGCCGGCCGCGGTGGTCGAGGGGACTGAGGCGCTCCAGTCACGGTCTGCACGGCCACTACGGTCGGGGGTTCGAATCCCCCCTCGGGCATGGATATTTGTGCCGTCCTAGTTCGAAAGTAGTTCATAAGTAGTTTGTAAGTTTAGGGACTGTTGACCCCGTAGCTAAGTCCCATAAACAATACAATCATTTGAACATCTTTATGGATACGAAAAATGTTGGACTGCTGCCCTGGCCAGCACATTCTCCAGATCTCTCACCAACTGAAAACGCGTGATCAATGGTGGCCGAGCAACTGGCTTGTCACAATACACCAGTCACTACTCTTGATGAACTGTTCTATTGCGTTGAAGCTGCATGGACATCTGTACCTGTACACGCCATCCAAGCTCTGTTTGACTCAATGCGCAGTTATATATATATATTTGTACAATGAATACCCATTTATCATCTGCATTTCTTCTTGGTATAGCACTTTTAATGGCCAGTAGTGTATTTTATCCATTACTTCGTTCTTCGTATAATTCTGTACAACGTCTGTCTTTGAGGGCGCACTTCTTCAGATAGTATGAACAAGGTAAGCTATTCAGTACCATGTGTACATCTACATATACATTCATACTCCACAATCCACCCAAAGGAGCCTGGCGGAGGGTAGCTAGTAACACTACTAGTTACTTGCTTTCCTGTTCCGCTCTCATAGAAAACGCATGCTTGTATGCATCTGTACCAGCTCTAATCTCTCTGACCGTAACTTTGTGGTCTTTACCTGAATTGTAAGTTGGCGGCAGTAAAATCGTTCTGAGTCCGCTTCAAATTCCGGCCCTCTAAACTTAAACAGTATTTCTCGAAAAGAAGTCGCCTTTCCTCCAGCGACTCCCATACGAGTTCCTGAAATATCTAACACTGGCGCATTGATGGAACCTACCAGTAACAAACCAAGCCACCCGCCTCTGAATTGCTTCTACATCTACATCTACATCTACATAGATACTCTGCAAATCACATTTAAGTGCCTGGCAGAGGGTTCATTAACCACTTTCATAACTTTTCTCTACCGTTCCATTCTCTAATAGCGCGCGGGAAGAAAGAACACCTAAATCGTTCCGTTTTCGATCTGATTTCTCTTATTTTATTGGGATGGTCATGTCTCCCTAAGTAGGTGGGTGCTAGCAAAATATTTTCACATTCAGAACTAAAAGTCGGTGATTGAAACTTCGCAAACAGATCACGCCGCAATGAATAACGTCTTTCTTTTAATGATTTCCACCCCAATTCGTGCAACATTTCCGTGACGCTTCCCCCCCCCCCCCGTAACGTGATAAAACAAAACGAGCTGCCCTTCTCTGAACCTTCTCAATATCTTTCGTCAGTCCCACATGGTGAGGGTTCCACAAGGGGCAACAGTACTCCAAGAGAGGACGCACAAGTGTGATGTAGGCAGTCTCTTTGGTGGAGCTGGTGCATCTTCTAAGCGTTCTGCCGATGAAACGTAACCTTTGGTTCGCTTTCCCCACAATATTTTCTGTGTGTTCTCTCCAGTCAAAGTTGTTCGTAATTGTAACTCCTAGGTATTTGGTAGAATTTACGACCTTAAGGTTTGACTGATTTATCGCGTAATTGAAGTTCAGCGGATTTCTTTTAGTGGTCATGTGTATTACTTCACACTTTTCTTTATTTAGTGTCAATTGCCAATTTTCGCACCAAGTAGAAATTTTGTCTAAATCGCTTTGCAGTTGCTTTTGATCCTCTGTTGACTTCAGTAACCGATAAACGACAGCATCATCCGCGAACAGTCCAAGGGAGCTATTCAGATTATATCCTAAATCGTTTATAAACACGAGGAAGAGTAGGGGACCTATAACGCTTCCCTGTGGAACGCTAGAGATCACTTCTGTTTTACTCGATGACTTACCGTCAATTACAACGAACTGTGTCCTTTCTGATAGGAAATTGTGAATCCAATCGCACAATTGGGGAGATATTCCATAAGCACGCAATTCCATTAGAAGCCACTTGTGGGGTACAGTATCAAAAGCCTTCCGGAAATCCAGAAATATGGAATCGATTTGAGATCCCTTGTCGATGGCACTCAACACTTCATGTGAATAAAGGGCAAGCTGTGTTTCGCAAGAGCGATACTTTCTGAATCCGTGCTGACTATTGGTTAATAGGTCGTTCACTTCGAGGTAGTACATAATATTCGAACAAAGTATATGTTCCAAAATCCTACTGCAAATAGACGTCAATGAGATAGGCCTGTAATTTTGGGGATCACTCCTATTGCCTTTCTGTGATTCCATTGAACCGATCTGGTGGGTTTCCAAACTCTTTTACTATAATAATTACTTCGCAGTGTTTAACTCAAACGTCTGCTGTCGATGTGTGTTCTCGACAGTCTTCAGTCGTGTTCGGGAGGAGGAGACTATGAGCTGAGAGCGCATCATATGCACACGGTCCAAATTTATGGGATATTCCATTTGAATTCGTACGAGAAATGAGAAAACTGTCCTCATATTTTTAAAAATAAATAATAATTTCTACCTGTGCCAATTAATTAAAAAAATTCTGTCATGAATTTATCCCTTAAATCATTACTATTTTTCGAGTTAAAATGCGGTGAAGCTATTTTTCGAATGCGACACTATGTGTGCTGTGAAACTCAAGAGTCTCATGCCGGATTTAAGTGAGCTACGGTACCTTCTGAAGCAGAATAAGGTAGATGTAGGTATGTAACAATAACATGACAACAATTAATTGTTGTAAAACCGTTTTTTTCATCTATATCTAAAAATGTGACTGTCTGTTCGATGTACGTTTGTGACGTCTGAACCACAAGACACAAAGAGCTAAAAATTTGTACAGTTACTGATGTCTACTCGGGGAAGGCTTTAGGCACGGTTTTATGGCGATGGTATAGCTATTTATCTATATATACTAATGTGAATGTCTGTTCGGTGTACGCTTATCACGTCCGAACGACAAGACGCAGAGACTTAAATATTTGTACAGTTACTAATTCACACCCGAGGAAGGTTTTAGGCACGTTTTTATAGCAATCTGATAGATATTTAGTAATTTGAAGGATATAACGCGAAATGCAGAACAATAATTACACTTTGAAAATTATATTTACTCTTTCAAAAAAAAAAAGTTCAAATGTTTGTTAAGCTTATGGGACTTAACTACGGGGTCATCAGTCCCTAAACTTACAAACTACTTATGAACTACTTACGAACTAGGACGCCACAAATATCCATGCCCGAGGAGGGATTCGAATCCCCAACCGTAGGGGCAGTGCTGACCGTGACTGGAGCGCCTCAGTCACCTCGGCCACCGCGGCCGGCATTTACTCTTTGAAAATGGTTTTATCGGTTGCATTGTTGCTTGAGTGTTGATAATGATAAAAGGATGGAGTATATTGGGATGGAAAGTTATCGGTGTATATAAAATTCTACGTGTGTGTGTGTGTGTGTGTGTGTGTGTGTGTGTGTGTGTGTGTGTGTTATTATTTCGCTCTGCAGCGAAAACTACAGAACGCAATCGAATGGTTTGTGTTATTGTTGTCCGAAGTCTCCCGTTGTACACCGCAGCAGTTCCATGCCGATAGCTACAAGGGAGTGAAAGATATGGTGGTTGAAAGTCGTTAAATTATATTAAAAAAAAGATCGGACTGAAGGCCAGCGATGACGTTTGCGACTCTATAACAAGGAGGTTACATACAGAGAAACTTGATGCCACAGACCATATCTTTGGTCTATGTGTCCTACAATGTCTTCAGCTCTTTCTCTGTAAGGATAAGCATGCGAATAAGGAAATATAAGAATAAATAAATAAAGTAGTAAAATAAAAGAAATTTCTTTTAATACATAAAAAAAAAGGAAACGATTTGACGTTTCCCGCATTACCTATTATAATCAACCAACACGCGAGCAGAGCCGCGGGTTTAAGCTAGTTTACTATAAAAATGAATCTTTCATAAGGATTAAACTTACATAGGTTTGACTTCTTTTTCTTACACGTTATTTCCTTTTTACGTATTAAGGAGTCCCTTATGTTCAACGTGGGAAGATATAATAATTAATAAGTACGTAAGCTCGCGCTGCACTAACAAGTCATACTGCGGCGGGCTGCCGTCCGCCAGTCAACAGCAGAGATGGGAGTGTGAGGTGCGGCGACTCGAGCGCCGCGAGAATTTCTCGCGCTGCCGGCGTTCAAGCAGTTCTCTAAAGGTTCGTTCTAGCAGCTGCCAGACGGCTAATTTCAAGCGCTAAGAAACAGATATTACTGCGCATGCGCAGTTGCTATGACGTAAAACCCCTTGTTTGATACTTGCACTGCTGGAACGCTTTTTGCACTGTTTCTGGCTGCATGCGAAGGTTAGTTTAAAGAAATAATTAAAATACTTTCCTTCCTAATAACGAAGAAGTGTAAATGAGAAATATCTGATCTCAAGTGGGATTGCAGTGACTTCGAAATAATCAAAAAACACGCTACAAACAAACACGTATCACGTGATGGCTACCCCCTCTCTAAGTCAGACCTTTCTGCGCATGCGCAAACTGGCAGCTTGATCGCGCTTGAAATAATTTTCCGAGTAGTGTCTGGCTGCTTGCGGCAACTGCTGGAACAACAAACAGCAACACTCCAAGTAGCCAGAAGCAAGAGAAGGCGCTGCTGGAACACAATTTCAGCGTTGCGCATGCGCGTCAAGCAGGCTGGTAGCTGCAGGAACGAACCTGAGAAGTTCACGAGAAGCGGCGCTGCGGCGCGCGCCGCTGTGCGGCAGTTGAATGGGGCAGTGCGCCACGCCACGCGCTGCGGTTATTCGCAACGCTCGCAGTTCCCTGTGATTGTTATTTAAATTTGGGCACTGGGCACACGAAAACCAACGTCACGAAGGTGGCAGTACTTTAAGCAGGATGAAGACGTCTGTTTCAAAGCTCTATAGTGTAGCAAGAAGTACAACAGGCATGATAAGACGTTTAAAATTACACAATATATCTAGCAACCAAACATATGTGCACAGTACAAAAGTGCATTCTTATATTAATACAAGTCTGACAAATTACCTACCTATTATTTATGTTATCCATTCAAACACATTAAAAAGAAATTGTATAAAAATGTTGGATATTGTCTGAAACAGTCCGCCAGTATCGGAAAAGTGTAATTTTTAATTGGCTTCAATAACATGCAAAATGTCTCAAAATCAACACTATCTAAACTGTTGAATATAATGACAGGATAACAATCAGTCCGTCCTGTAGGCTGTAGTTGTAAATTGTGGTGGCTGTGTTAACAAAGTTCCAGAGCTGTAAGCTGCAATAAGAACGAAAGCTTAGGTACGTAACACTGCCTGATACTATAAATTCTGCCGAATTTTTTCTACAATTATTGAATGTATGTAAGGAGTTTTTGGGTGTAACATGTAGCATTTATCTCTCATATATCAATACATGCGGAATGGATATTTGTTTTTGGTAACAATGTTCTTGTTACACGAAAGATTGTTTTAATAATAATCCTATGACTTTTGCCTTCTGCGAAACATTCTACTACTACTACTACTACTACTACTAATAATAATAATAATAATAATCATTATATAAATACGCTAACACGAAAATTGTGGTACAGATTACTAATTTATTCGTACAAGAAGGCCAATGAAAGTTACATAATTCGAAAGATTGTTTGTCGTAGATTTCACAAATATAAATATAATGTGTGCATTTAGCCATTAAAAGTGGTAAAAGGAAGTAGAAATTTTCCTATCTACAGCTTGGATCAAGTTCTACATTCTCCAACAATCAGCTCACTGATTGGCTATTCGCCTCGACCAAAGACGCTGTAATGCTTTGCATCTGCATTATTAAAATAACGTATTAAAATAAGTGAATATCGATCGATACATGGAGTGCTCCCAACTCACTTTCTTGTGCCGTTCAAATGCTTCATATTCACAGTGATTAACAGTGGTTAAAGCAAATGTATGTTTTCATATGAATGCCGATATAAAGCCGGGAGAGGCATCTAGCGGTGCTTGGGTGGAACTACAAAGCCGAGAATGCCGATATAAATGACGATGCGCCGGGAGAAGCATGTAGCGGTGCACGGGTGGAACTACGAAGTCGACATGTTGTCAGCTCTGGAATTCTGAATATTGCAGTATCGAAATAACATTATTTCTTGGCGTTGTATAAATATACAACACCGAAATTATAGTTCCATTTTCATTTCAAATATTAGGCTAATGAAAGTTATATAATTCGAAAATGGCATGAGAAGTATTTACTTCCGTTTTTATTTGTTGTTATTGTGTCAGGCATTTTCCTTAACACGTAAAAGATACCGTTTCATGCCTTCCAGTGCCGGTTAAATTTTACCAAATATTCCAGCGGCCTCCTATGATGATGTTGCCAACAGATGCTGAATGGTGAGAATCCTGTGAGTCTTCATCTTAGCCAATCGCTTGACAACGCCAATGTTTTCTCATGGAAGCGGACGAGGGTACATACAAGAACCTGTCAACCATAAAGCAGGAACAGCATTATTTGTTTACGTCATGGTCTGTACGGTACACTAATCGAGTCATTCTATGTGGTTCGAACAAATTGGCAAAGATTTTCTGTAGTGTTGTTGATGTTGCCAACACAATCACGCGAGGCCGCCGACATGATACGTAAAATTTTACCCCCAGTGACCATTGTAACCACAATTGGTTAATTTTCGACCACGGGCAATACTAGTAATAATAATTCAGCTTCTTCCTTGCACGTACGGCAGACAACGATTAGCCGCGGTGGAGTATCCGAGCGGTCTAAGGCGCCTCGCTGCGGAGCGCGCGGTTGCTCGCCGTCGGAGGTTCGAGTCCCCCCTGGGGCATGGGTGTGCTTGTTTGTCCTTAGGTTAGTTTACCTTAGTTTAAGTAGTTTGTAAGCTACGGACTGATGACCACGCAGTTTGGTCCGATAGATTTACAAACATTTGAATATTTTTTGACAACGATTGCGACTGATGTGTTGCAATGCTTCCTTGTAGAGTAGTTTCGCGCAGCGTCCAGAGAGCGCAGCGCTGTCGACAGCTTCTCGAGAGTACTCGAGATTTTGCCTCAGCGTCGCGCGTTTCTCGATAGCGGTCATAGCCCATCCCTACTCAAAAGGGGAAGACGAATCGCTTCACAGATGGAGACACGGTTACTGACTGACTGGTTGCACATAACACGGTAGGGCAAGCGCAAGGCACGTGCGAAACGAGCGGCCGCACGGGGCGGAACGTCAGCAGGGCGGCGCCAGATGGAAGGAAGGGCAAGCTTAGGGTTTTACGTCCCGTCGACAGCGTGGTCATTAGAGACGGAGCTAACGCCCAGATTTTTGGGGAAGGATTGGGAAGGAAATTGGCCGTGCTCTCTGAAACGAACCATCCCGGCATTTGCCTGGAGTGATTTAGGGAAATCGCGGAAAACCTATATCTGGATGGCCGGTGGTGGATTTGAACCACCATCCTTCCGAATGCGAGTCCAGTGTGCGGCGCCAGACACAAGCAGCGGCGGGTCTGAATGTCCCTGTTGGACAAGGCGAGGGGAATTTTGTAATAACTAAAGTCTATGTTCACAGAAGTTTCGGGTATGCAGCCGGTCGTCGTCTAATACATCACACGACATTTCGGTCAGACACCTGCTAGCCGTCTTCAGGTGAGTCGTGGAAGACTGATGACAACTTTTTGTTTTGTGTGTGTGCATGAGTGTCTGTGTGGTGTGTGTGCCAAAGTACTACCGACTTTGACGGCTGGACTTTCAGTGTGAGTGGTTAGAATTAAATTCAGTCATCTTTATTTAGTCTTTTGTAGGGCTATGGGGTCTCTGAGTCCTTACATTCCTTTGAAATCATTATCTGTTGGGTACTGCACGTGGCACTTCCACGTTATGCCAGTCTCTAGGCTGAGCGGTTCCTACATTAGCTAGTTGTCTGGTATCTGGTCTGATTTGTTCTATTTTATCTAATATGTTGAACGATTTGTTGCATGATGGTTGGCATGTTTAATTCGTTGTGTAGCCACCTACTATTGGATCACCTAGGCGCCTATAAGATAGTTCTGAGACATCTGTTTTGTAGGACTTGCAGTTTCTGGATGTTGGTGTTTGACGTTGTGCCCCATGAAGGGCATCTATAAAGCATCAATAGTTGCGTTGTAGAAACGCAGTTTTGTAGAGCTGTTCATTTCCTTGCTGCTGAAGAAAGGGTATAACGAGTGGATCGTTTCGATTACCCGTTCTCGTTTGTCCTTGATGTGTGGGGTATACAGCATCTTCTTACGCCGAGTTATTTTGTTGTCTGCCCAGTTGGTTGAATGTCAATGGTTAATCTTCTGTGAAGTTCAGGTCTTCTTCTCATGAAAAGCATTGCCTTCGTCTTCCGTGAGTTTATTTTTACTTTATTTTCTGCAGCCCAGAGTTGCAGAATATCGAGCTGGTACTGCGGTCGATTGATAGCTGTGTCCCGAGATCTGTTGCTGGTGAGTAAGGCAGTGTCATCAGCAAATGGCGCTAGTGTGACGTGCTGAAGCTTTGGTAGGTCGATGGCATAGAGAATGTACAGAACCGGTGAGAGTACCAAACCTTGCGGTACTCCTTCCTATAGTTGTTTGGTGTTCCACCTTTTGTCCTCGATTTTCACTATGAAGGTTCTGTTGGTTAGGAAGCTGTCTATTAGCACTTTGGCACATCTGTTGTTTCTTCCATTTTCACGATGAGTTTTTCCCTTCAGACTTTGTCAAATGCTTTTTCAACATCCAAGAAGGCTGCTGTGAAGTACTGATTGAGGTTCATTTCCTTGGAGATGTACTCAGATATTCTTAGTAGTTGAATTTCTACACTCAGTTTCGTCTGGTAGGCAAACTGATCAGGTCTTATACTCTCTTCTTCTTGTAGTGGTACTTTTGTTCTTCTCAGAATAATTCTTTCGAAGGTCTTGCCTAAGGGGGAAAGTAAGATTATCGTTCGATAATTGTTGGCAATCTTCAAGTCCTTGTCACATTTTGGTATCGGTACGATCTTCGCCAGTTTCCATTTGTTGGGAAAATATTCCAGTTCCATGCATCTGTTGGATATTCATGTACGCAACACCAATGGTTTTCTTGGCAGTCGTTTGACTTGTTCATTCGTAATGCCAGCTGTCCTGGAGCTGAATTTCTGTTTAAATTCTTGATTACTGTTTTGATTTCTTGAGGTGTCGTCATTCCTGGTTTGCCGTCGCTTGATTGAAGTCTGATACTGTTAGCTGTATCCCTTGTGTTGTTGTCTTCAATGTCATCTTGAAACTGTTGAAAGTGCAATCTATTGTAAGCTTCGAAGGTGCTGGCGAAAAATTCAGCCTTTTCTAAGGGATCAAAGGTCAGTTGATCGTTGTTGACAAGGGCTCTTTTCGGCTGTCTGGGATTTCTGACATTCCTGATGAGTTGCCACTCATCACGTGACTTCAGTTGTATCATTTCGATCTTGTCTTTCCAGATCTCGCATTTCCATTCCTTTACTCGTTTTGTAAGTTCTCTTGAGAGCTCCGTCATTTCGTGTCTGTGGATGGTTTTCCTTGTTTTCTGTAATTTCCTTCTGGCTCTGTTCTTGAGGTTATTTAAATCCTGTAGAGCAGGAGGGAATTCTACATAGAAGGGAGATTCGTGGTAGATTTTTGTGGATGCCTTGTTAGATGCTTTCTTTAACTTTGTGGATGTCATCTGTGGTATTTAACGTCTCTGTTGGTCGGACATATTGATCCAAGTTGGTGTGGGTGGATTTGTTGCTTCCATTAGTTTTCCAAGCACTGGTTGGTGATGCGATGTTAGGTCGTTAATAGTCTTGAGGTGTAATGTTGGGTTGACATTTTTAACCATGGCGACGTCTGGTTGTTGGTTTCTAAATTGAGGAATGCAGATCGGCTGATCACGAGCTTGAGCTTCAAGTCTTTGTTTCTAGATCGTACAGTTTTTCTCCTTTATCATCGTTCCTTCTTGAGTTCCAAGCAAAATGTTTGGAATTCAAGTCACCGCATAATAAAACCCTGTAGAATCTGTCGAACAGGGTTGTTAAGTCGTCTTCTACAAAGTTGGCTCCAGGGATTAGATACGCTGCTATTAGTGCGATCTTCCCCTGTATGGTGTCTATGGTGAGGCTGTTGCTTCAAGGCTCTGAAGATTTGGTAGAGTCTCTTCATGGCTAGTGATTGGCGACTTCAGGAAAATGGCTGTACCGCCACCCAACCTGTTGGGCCTGTCTGTGCGGTAGCCTATCATGTTTCGAATTTTTAAGCTCTGGCGAGGTCTGAGATGCGTATCTGAAATGAATAAATTATCTTGTATTTTTCTATGAAGTCTGTAACTTCTATCTTCTGATTCTTGACGCCTGTGTCATTGAAAATACAGAATGAGATGTCTTGACCTGTGTTGGCTTCTCTGTCCATGATTAGTCAGAGAAGATTGTCATTACACCTTCGATGATTAATATTTTGGAAACTAGATCCGTTGTGTTGTTAAACTTTTCTTCTGTCTCGGTGATGGTTTTTGATTATGTTCTTTGTGCGGAGGAGAGAGGTGATCGATCCCATGTTGGATAAGGCCTTTATAATTTCGCCGAGTCCGAGAGAGTCGTCATTTTGTTGCTGTTGGTGTTGCTGTTCCCAGCCTTGTCCTCTTTGCCGGCGATTGTTGTAGATTGCTGTTCTTGGCTTGTCTGTTGGTTTGTTTGCTTCTTCCTTAGCGTGGGAAAGTCCTTGGGTGTAGGAACAAATCCTGAAGATGTGGCTGTAGTTGTTGTCTTCTTCGTACTTGTAGGTTATAACTGATAGGTCCTGATTGCTTTTTGGAAGGCTTCACAACTTCTCCAAGAGGCTGGACGACATTCCTGATTACAATTTGCACACTTGGGTGAGGCTGTTATGGAGTATGTGCAGTCCTTGCTCAAATGATGATCACCGCACCTTACACATCTAGCAGCCATCGTACAGTAATTGGCGGTGTGCCAAAACTTGAGACAACGCTTGCATTGTATGGGGCTGTCCTTTGATTTGTACTCTTCTACTTTGATCTTTGTGTGGAACGTGTACCTCAGTCCGTAGATCGATTCCGATTGCGGTCCTCTTGGAAGTATAACACAATGGATTGACTGTGGAATAAGCTTCTTGGTTTGTTGGTTCTTTTCATGGAATTGATGTACATTTAGCACGTTATATTTGAGTAGTCGTAGTTCGGCTTCTACTTTCTTGTCAGTGGTTTCCTCAGGGATGTTCTAGATCACGACTTGCAGTTCACGAGTTGCAGAATGCGTGAATAGCGGCATGTCACTCTCGTGAAAGAATTTCAGTGCTTTCCTTTGGTCAACCATTGTTTTGAAATGGTATTTAAACTGGTTATTTTTGTAAATAGCCTTCAAGGATCCTGATATTTTTTCCTTCTACGCTGCATTCAGTTGCAGGTATTTTCCTGTGTAGTTGATTGTAATTGGAGGGATCTCGGTAGTCGAAGTTGGCGACGCTGCTGATTGGTTGGACGTCTCTGGTTGTTGCTGCTCCCGTTTTTGAGCGTCATTTCCGGTATTTGCGTCGTTTTGAAGTACTTAGAATTTGTTTTGAAGTAGTACTGGAGGTGGATTCTTGCTGATTGAAGTTTCCTCTGGGATTAGCTTCCTTTTTGCTTGCGCTTCTTCGTTTGTACTTCTTGAAACTTCTCTACGTCCTCTGATTGAATGGTTACAATCTTCATGGCGCCTGAGTCGTCGTCAGAGAAAACCTGCGTTTGGTGGCGGCCTCTTCCTTGTGAGCAGTCACTGTTGCTTCCTTGTTCGGTTTCTCTTCTTTTTGCGAGTTCTTTGTCTCGGATGTTCCGGTCACGTCTGTGTTGTTCAAAGTCCAATTCCTTGAAGTTGAGATGTTGAAGCGGTGATGCCTCCAGTTGATCCACATCTTCCGAGTTGTTATTTGGAGCCTTGGGTGGTCCTATCCACTTTATCTGCCTTGTCCCCGATACTCTGGTCTGGCCTTGAGGGCCGCGGGTTGACCATCCGTAGATGGGACTTGGCCCCTCCTACTCTAACCATCATACAGTGCGGCTAGCCCACACTATCTCAGCTAGTACTATTATCTGCCCTATCATAGACGACAATCTTGCTTTCCGGTGTAAAACACCCATTAAACACGACAATCCTGCTTTCCGGTGCAAAGCACCTTCAAGCGCGAGCGCTGCTGATTAGTAGAACTTCCGTATGACGATGCGCACGGTACGCCCAACGGGGGCGGAAATGATGAGAGCGTATTTTTTTCATTGATAATTCGCCGACAGATTCGGTAGGCTGACAGCAGCATCTTACGCTGCTTTTCAGCTATAAGAATACATGAATATGACATCACGTTGTGAAACCATGATATTGAGTTAAAAACATAGAGAATTAAAAACATGACTAGAGGAAGAGATTGGTGGCTTTAAAACATAACAAAAGTGAACATACTGCGGACATCATAGACATAAACAAGGTGATAAAAACACACGATTAAAAATATCAGTTCCACGGCGGCGGTTTAAAATCACATTTAGAACACACATTGGAAGACGAAGAACACCATACGAAGACACTGTTGTTGCACCATCGTTGTTGGGCGATGCACTGATTAAAAACACGAAGTCACTGTTGGATAGTACACTAAACGATGCTGTTGAAAAATTTCACTGAGGCCCCTCAGGGGGGTGTAGGAGGGGAGGGGTAGGAAGCGCAGGGGAGTGGGGGAGGTGAGAGGAGCGGGGGAGGAAAGGTAGGGACTGTCGAGCTCCGGGGTGTGGGATAGAGATAATCAGGCGGGGGGAGGGAAAAGGAGAGGAGGGGGAAGGGGTTCCTGATGCTACGGGAAGGGGATCAGGGTTAATAGGAAGGGTAAATGTCGGGATGAAGAGCTTCATCCAGTAGGGGAAGGGTGCGGAAGTTGCCTTGGGAGAGGATACGGAGTGTGTGCAGGTGGAGGGAGGGGGATACAGTGGTGTTGGCGTGGCAGAGGTCCAGGATTGATGAGGATACGGGACACCACGGTATTGTGGGAGTCTATTTTACGGGTAGTGTACAGGATCCGGAGGTTCAAATGTTCAAATGTTTGTTAAGGGACAACTGCGGGGTCATCAGTCCATAAACTTACAAACTACTTATGAACTACCTTACCGGTATACTAAAGACGGCACAAACATCCATGCCCGAGGGGGGATTCGAACCCCCGACCGTAGCAACCGTGCAGACTGTGACTGGCGCGCCGCAAGTTTGTTAGTTTGCTTTGTTTCCAGAAGATTATTAGTTTGTCTTGTCAATAGACACACTTTCTGTATCAGACAGTGTCTTTCAGTTGTTATCTCCAGAGGCGAGATATAGCACAACTCGTACATGGTATTCGAGTTTTCAGAGTCAGCCAATATGTGTCATATAATATTGAGCCGTAACGTCTCTGATTTAGTGAGGGATTGCTTCGAGAAGAACTTTGGACCGGTCGCGCTGTGGTTGGCTGGGTCACGTGTTAAGAGACGCGTGCGCATGGGGACGGGAGGTCTGGCTGGAGGGCAGTGAGTGACGTGATAAAGCTGCTGTGACGTGTAGGCGCCTCGCACTGGTACGACTGGGCAGACGGATGTGCTCGACGGTGTGCACGTCGTACGTGGCGCGGTATGCAGGTTGATTGTCGCGGAAGTGGAGGACGCAGTGGTCGGCCAGCGCTCTGTTGATGTTAGATGCGTCGTGTGGCCAACATTGGGCGAGTCCCTTTCTCCTAGAGGCGTGGGCGCCGGTCTGCATGTCTGCTGGTTTGGAGTATCCGCAGCTATTAAAATTAACGCTGAGCCACCTCTGTAATAGTCGCTAACTCCTGCTACCGGAATACATTTGAACATTTGAGGTTTGCCCTACCGTCTCTCCTGATTCAGGTGTGACTCGATGTTGTGGTACTGACATGTGAATCGTTATTTTGATAAAGGTACACACTGTGAAGCTGACCTCGTGTAATATTGGATGTTTATTGAGGTCCGATGTGTGTTTTTTATTAATTGTTATCAAAACATTGTTTTAATATTTCCCTGTTGGTTTGAACGTGTAGTTTCCGTTAAGTTACTCTCCACCAACGGAGTGTTGATGATTGCTTCACCTGTTTATAACAGTAGTTTGTGTGCTACAGAGGCACTATTTTGCCGGCCGCGGTGGCCGACGGGACTGCGGCGCGCCAGTCACAGTCTGCACGGCCGCTGCAGTCGGGGTTCGCATCCCACCCTCGAGCATGGATGTTTGTGTCGTCTTTAGTATAAGGTAGTTCATAAGTAGTTTGTAAGTTTAGAGACTGATGACCCCGCAGTTAAGGCCCTTAAACTTAACAAACATTTGACCATTTTAGGCACTATTTTGGTTGTGACGAGACGAATTAAATAACCGTTTATTATGCAACCTCCATTGCATGCGATCTGCCAATGGCGATGGATGCTGATATGTTAAAATATCGACATAATGATGCTACTGTATGTTAAAAGGTTTTTATTTAACTGAATTGTAATAGTTTAGTGTATCACGACTGGCCTCATCTGCTATACATATACACCTACTTGTTACTGTAAGAAAAGAATTGAAAACGTTATTTGTAAATTTGAGAGGAGTGAGAGAGAAAAGCATTACCTTCCTTGTAGCTTTGGTGACGTTTGGTTAAATGATTGATTATTATATTAACATTTATGAAGGAACAGTTAATTTGATTTACTAGATTTATTGTACAGTTCCTTAAAATTTCTTATTTCACAAGCTGTTAGGGCCGTGGCTGATTTTAACCGTTTTAAGATATTTTATATATATGTATATATTACTATGTCATTACCAGTGATCTATGTAATGTTGTAAATTTATGAAGGTTTAAATAAAACTTGTCAAGCAATGTGTTCTGATATGGGCTAATGGCTTCCACTCCAGCAGTATTGTAATCTGCTAATAAAGTAACCTTGCTAAAACACTGTTACATTTCAAATAGTTGGACTATATGTTTCAATAATTGGAATGTTTTGAATCACTGTGCTGCTGAAGGAGAATAGAGGAGATTAAGTGGACAGATTGGATGGCAAATGACGATGTATTGAGAAGAGTAGGAGAGAAGAAAATTATATTCTGTACAATTTTGTAGGGAAAGGTCTATTGGATCGGACAAATACTTAGAACGAGGTACTCATTCACGACGTCAGCAAAGGGAAAATGGAAGGATGAGGTTGCCGGCCGCGGTGGCCGAGGAGACTGAGGCGCTCCAGTCACGGTCTGCACGGCCACTACGGTCGGGGGTTCGAATCCCCCCTTGGGCATGGATATTTGTTCCGTCCTTAGGATAAGCTAGTTGATAAGTAGTTTGTAAGTTTAGGGACTGATGACCCCGTAGTTAAGTCCCATAAGCTTAACAAACATTTGAACATTTTTTTTTTGAAGGATGAGGAAGCAGAAGAACTCAACATTGGATGAACTGAAAGTTGGAGGGAGATGCGCCAGACAAAACGAAGAAGCTGCCACCATAAATTCTCCGAACGAAGACATAGACCTACTACAATACCACAATACCACTACAATACCACTTATTAAATGAAGTCCACTCTATAGCCGACTGACAAAGGCGACAGACTCTCGTGTGGGAACAACACAAACGAATAATACAAATGATATAATTTCTTTTAAAATTTGTGTTAGTTAGGTTTTTGGAACGATGTTTGATCCATTCTAAGTAAATGAAATAGTGTGACAAACTGAAATTATTATGCTATACGGAACTTTACAAGAAGCATTTTGCTACGAGATTCTGTGTTTTGTCTGGAGTCTGGACACTGTATGAAATGTTCGGAGAATCCAGACGAATTCCGACCATCTGGCAACCTTAAGTACTGTTTCTATTGTTCATTCAAGTTGATCGTAAGTTAGACATTTTCTTCAAGGTTGAAGACAGGAACATTTTTCTTCTATTACTTGAAATGTAACAAGGTGGCAAATAATCACACGTCTTCCCAGTAGTTAGAATGGAAAATAAGTGGTAGAAAAGTGAAGTAATACGTCTATAAAGTCAGTTAGCATTTCCTGAATAATCAGACACGAAGGAGAACTCATGACAACCATGACATTCGTTCAAGCGTCTGTTCTTTCTAATGAGCGAGCGCGGTGCAGCGCGTTAATATTTTTACCTTTCATTGTGTTCTTAATTTCAACATTACAAAGCAAACAGTTATGAACATTGAAAAGAATATCACCCTACTTGTTTGCAAACAATAGGTAATTATCTGTAGTTGTCACGACGAATCGCATAGTTTCTGCTACGTGTAACATTTGGAACAGCGAGTTCAAAAGAAAGTGATGAAATTTTATGGAGCTGAGCCTCATTGACGCATGAAGCAAGACCTCGTCGGGAGGCACTTTTCTGTAACGCTTTCTTTGTCGATATACGGAAAGATTAAGGAAAAAGCATATGAAAGCTTCAGGTGGAAAAAATGCAACTGGAAAGACGGATGTAAGCAGATTTTAACATAAAGATATTAGATATTTTGGATTACATGAATCAAATTTTATTTCATGTACAACCAATCCAGAATAAAGCTTGTTGCAGTGATAAGTGAGACCAGTGTTTCAGCCCATCTTCTAAGCCCCTCTTTCTCTTTATCTCTCATCTCCTCCAAAAGATGTTCAAATGTTTGTATAGCTTATGGGACTTAACTACGGGGGTCATCAGTCCCTAAACTTACAAACTACTTATGAACTAGCTAATCCTAAGGACGGCACAAATATCCATGCCCGAGGGGAGATTCGAACCTCCGACCGTAGTGGCCGTGCAGACCGTGACTGAAGCGCCTCAGTCCCCTCGGCCACCGCCGCCGGCTCTCCTCCTCCCCTCAATGTGCATAACCTCCTCCCCCCTCTGTGTCTTTTTCTGAGTGAAATTTTAGTGTGAGTATCATGTAAAAAGTCGCACTGAATTGATCAAGAATTTTTCGGATTTGTGGTAAGTAGTCAACTCATATATACAGGATGTTCGGAAATTAACGTTACAAACTTTTAGCGCTCTTAAAGAGAATAAATACATAATAATCTGATAAGGTACCCATGTCCAGGAATGTCACCCATTGATGCTATGAGCATTTCTTTACTTATTGAAACTGTGAAACAAAACTATTCTGCTGGAACCTCTTTGATTTCCATATTTTAGAAGTACGTAATGTGGACAAAAATAGGTACAAAATGTCTAGTAAACTCTAAAATCTGGCCTTCTCAGACGTGGCGTTCTGCTGTTGGATGACAATGCGAAACCACACTCGGTGACGGCAACGCAAAACCATATGGCTTCTTCTATATGCAACGCCCTGATTTTTTTCCTGGAGTCTTTTTGAAGTTTATAAAGCGGTATGACAAATGTCTCGGTGCACTGGAAAAGTATGCAGAAAAATAAAGATATGTCTTATCTTTAAAGTATCATTCTGTTTTTTCTTTTTCTTTTTTTTTCTTTTTTTCCTTTTATGCGCAACGCTGAACACAGTCGATAGGGGAATCGTGTTTCCCAACTCCCCCTCGTATATTAAGCCAACATACATTATTCTACGTCTTTTTTATAACTGTCAAACGTACTTTTTTGTTATGAAAATAGGTACTTTGCAGCAGGACTGTCTTAGAAAACACACTGATTTTAACATTATACAAGGTTTATTTCCATTCATTTTATTGATTGAGGGGGCTGGCAATTTTACAACTGGCACAGGTCGGCAGTTGTGCTTGCGCCGGCCCTGTAACACAGCGTACCGCAGCCGACAAATTGGGTGCAGTTTCTAGGTACAATTTAATTTTTTTCTGCCGCTTTCTATTCAAGACGCCACAAAACTGTGTACTGATACGGTTTTTAAATTAAATGCTGAACAATATCGCATATATTTTATCCCAGTTAAAATGCATTTTATAGATAAAAGATGACAAATGATGAAAAGTACTTGAAAATTAAATTCTAAAAATACCGCATAAATACCACACCAATTTAGCGCCTTCAGTTTGTAATTTATTTCAAAATTTTATTTACCCCCGCCCCCCCCCCCGCCCAAAAAAAAGGCCACAGAAGATTTTGCATATCACAGCTATGAATTTATCAAAGATATGAATTTAACGTCCACTTTTTTTGAGAGATAAATGAAACCCCACGAAAAATTCAAGGTTTCCGATTGTCCTATTTGAAACGGAGTAGCCCTTATGCCCGCGGCAGCCTCGGCGGGCAGTTCACGTGACCTCTGCTCTAGAAGCAGCAGCGAGACAGGCCAAACGCCTGAAGAGCAGGTCTGAGCGAAGTCATGTCACGTCACACAGAGTAGGCCGCTGTTGCGTGGCTAAGCGACTGGCCGTTGGCTGCCGTGTCCCAGCGGCCAGCCAGTTAGCTACGCTATAGCGGCCTACTCTGCGTGACGTGGCACGACAACGCTCAGGAAACACCTTCTAGAGACGAAGCCTCACAACAGTCAGTTTCACGTCACACCGAGTAGGCCGCGATTGCCAAGTGATTGGCTGGCCACTGGGGGCAGAGCCATACAAGGCCGCGACGTTCTCGTGTGACGTCAGACAGAGTAGGCCGTGATCACATAGCTAACTGGCTGGCCGCTACGGCATAGTGAGCCGTGTCCCAGCGGCCACCAAGTCAGCTACGTGATCGAGGACTATTCTGCGTGACGTCATACGAGAGTGCTGCGCCCTTCTCTCTGGGTGGTTTTGGCAGAACCCACTGCCCCGTAGCGGCCAGCCAGTCAGCTTGCGATCGCGGTGTGACGTGACACGGACTGATGTGAGGCCTTGTCTCTAGACGGTGTTGGCTCAGGCGCTCTGTTCAGACGTTATTGGACAGGTCCATCGTGGCTGCTTCTGGCCGTCCTTTACCTGTGCCGCACCCATGCTGGTTGAGGCAGCGAGCTGTAGTGGCCTACTCCGCGTGACGTGGCACGACAACGCTCAGGAAACACCGTCTAGAGACGAAGACTCACAACAGTCTGTTTTACGTCATACCGAGTAGGCCGCGATTGCAAAGTGATTGACTGACCACTGGGGGCAGAGCCATACAAGACCGCGACGCTCTCGTAGCTGACTGGCTGGCCGCTACGGCATAGTGGGCCGTGCCCCAGTGGCCACCAAGTCAGCAACGTGATCGAGGACTACTCTTCGTGACGTCATACGTCTCTAGGTGGTTTTGGCAGAGCCCACTGCCCCTTAGCGGCCAGCCAGTCAGCTTGCGATGCGGTGTGACGTGACACGGACTGATGTGAGGCCTTGTCTCTAGACGGTGTTGGCCCAGGCCTTCTGATCAGACGTTATTGAACAGGCCCAGCATGGCTGCCGCTGTCCGTCCTTTACCTGTGCCGCACCCTTGCTGGTTGAGGCAGCGAGCGGTAGCGCACGGCAGGGATCGATGCACGGCACGCGCGCGCCCAAGCAGCCCACGCTTCAGCGGAAAACCAAAGGAGCGCGCCCACGCGCGTTTACTCTGCGGCAGTCGCAGACTCTGCCCAAAGCACCAGCCGACACCACTGTCGCCTGGCTCCAAGCACTTACCGTGAGAAGGCCTCCTCTACACCTCTACAAACAGTACAGCCATGTCGATCCAGATTGTTTTACGTTAATTGCTGTCCATTAATTCTTTCGTCATTTTCTTTCGCTTGTACTCCAGCAGAGAAGATTTCCAATTCATCTATCTTCTGTGATTCTTGACCTTTTCCCGGCGTACGGAATATTCCATAAAGTTTCGGGATTGCAGCCGGATTCCGTCGACTTCTTGCCACGATATTTCGGCTGACAACCGTTCAGCCATCTTCAGGTTCAAATGTTCAAATATTTGTTAAGCTTATGGGACTTAAGTACGGGGTCATCAGTCCCTAAACTTACAAACTACTTATGAACTAGCTTATACTAAGGACGGCACAAATATCCATGTCCGAGAGGGGATTCGAACCCCCGACCGTAGTGGCCGTGCAGACCGTGAATGGAGTACTTCAGTCCCCTCGGCCACCGCGGCCGGCCATCTTCAGGTGAGTGCACTCACATCTATCTTCCATTCATCTGTCTAACTGCTCTGCCACTCAGGTATTTTAATGAATACAAATACTTAGTGTTATACATTTAGTCTCAAAATACAACTCGTATTTATAAATGTAACGCTTTGATCAAATGTTCAAATGTTTGTAAATCTATCGGACTAAACTGCGTGGTCCGTAGCTTACAACCTACTTAAACTAAGGTAAACTAACCTAAGGACAAAGACACACACCCATGCCCCAGGGAGGACTCGAACCTCTGGCGGCGAGCAACCGCGCGCTCCGCAGCGAAACGCCTTAGACCGCTCGGCTACTCCACCGCGGCACACTTTGATCCATGACTTTTTATTTGGAGCTACAAAAATTACCATTACTTTTATAGTCGGCATATACAGAGAAAAACGCAGACAAAAGATTTGCTTAAAATTTGAACGCACTATTAACAATTAACCATTTGTAGCTGATAAGCTGCAAATTAAAACGTTCAAATGTTTGTTAAGCTTAAGGGACTTAACTGCGGGGTCATCAGTCCCTAAACTTACAAACTAGTTACGATGGCCTCGCGCATCGTAGCATAGCGACTCTTTGCTCTCGGTCGCTCCGCCGCGGCTAAGTTGCATAGGGCCCCAGGGAAGTGTGATAGGACCGCTATTATATTCTATCTATATAAATGATCTGACGAACAGAGTGAGTTGCAATCTGCGGCTGTTTTCTGATGATGCCTTGATGTACAGGAAGGTGTTGTCATTGAATAACTGTAGGGAGATACAGAATGACTTTGACCAAATTTGTAGGTGGTGTGAGGAATGGCAGCGATCTCTAAATGTAGAAAAGTATAAGGTGGTGCATGTAAGTAGGATGAATAATCTCGAAATTTTCGAATACAGCATTACTAGCGTTCTGCTTGACACAGTCGCGTCAATTAATTATCTAGGCGATATGAAATGGAACGACCATAAAAGGACAGTGATCGGAAAGGCGGATGGTCGACTTTCGTTTCTTGGAAGAATAGATGTGATTTGTCTGTAAAGGAGACTGCATATAAAACGCTTGTACGACTCTGTCTCGAGTACTGCTCAAGAGTATGGGATCCCTACCAGATCGGCGTAAGGAAGACGTAGAAGCAATACAGAGATAGACAGCTAGGTTTGTCACTGGTAGCTTCGAACTGAAATTGGTTCCCCATTTTGCTTGTTTTCTATCTGAATAAACAAGTTTAAGTTCCGTATAATCCGTAAGTTGCCTATAAATTGTAGTTTTAGAGCACCTTCCCTCTTTTATTTAATATTGTTCTTCACAAGTGCTGAGAACAAGATCAGATGCAATCTATTTACGACTAAATTCCGTTGTGCCATAAATATTTTCTTAGCCACGTTTCTAATATAACCTTAATTGTGGTGGCTTGCTTATTAATGTCTGTGTGTAATAACGTGTGAGCTGCTATGTATATTGACCACTGAAGTATTAACTTCCTGTTATTGAAGTAATTTGAAACGAGTCAGTTCACAGTTTGGGCCGGGGAACAAGTTTTGCAGCAGGGTTCACACGGACCTCATTTGCTAATTTTAGTGATAAAATAACGCTCTTCTTTCGTAAAGTGCTCGACTTTTAATATAAACTGTAGTCATAAGTTAGCTGTAGTCCGTAACCTAATCAGAGATCCCTTCGTCCGGAATGTCAGATCCCTGCAGTGCTGAAATATGGTGCGGGGAGCGCGCGTTACTCTATTCGCATGTGAGGGCTGTTTGCCCCGCCGCGCGCCGGGAGACAGACGAGGGTCCGCGCGCGTCTCCCTGCTGCCGGCTTCCGTGTTGCCAGCGGGCACGCCGTAAAACAGCTCGTAGCGGTGACAAACGGCCGCTCTAAATTAAATTTCAGCATAATGCCCGCGCAAAACCTCGTGGATTTTCCTGCGGACCGCCCCATTTAATTATAACGGCATAAAAAATTTATTTTTCTCAGGCAAAAAAGATCATGTAGTTCCCGGAATTCGAAAGGAACGGAGTTTATAATTCATTGCACTAGCAAGAATCGTTGCGGGTATGTCAGAAATACATTTTCTCGTCTTTTCGTTTATTTTTTCTCGAAGAATCGGACCGCTGTAACGAAACAAGTCTTGAGAACTGTTTTAATTTCACTTCTTAATTCTATTTAAAATATTCCTTAAATAAGTGTCTGAAGATAATTTTGGGTGGGCTCCAGAAATTATTTTATTTACACGCTTTTGTGCAGTGAATTCTTTTTTTGGTCAATGATGAATTACCTCAAAATGTGATGCCATATCAAAAGCAGTGAATGAAAATAGGCATAGTAAGCGAATTTATTGACATTCTTGTCACCAAAATTTGCAGTAACCATGATAGCGTAAGTTTCTAAACTCGAACTTTTCAGTAGATCGTCAGTGTATTGCTTCGAATTCAATTTTTCATGAATGCGCACACGTAAAAACTGAATATTATGCTTTGGCTAGACGTCTGTTCACCGGAATGAGCTTGTTGATCACTAGTGAGGGGTCGAGTATGCATAGAATCAAGCTAATGTCCATAAGCTTTAGTGGAACATTAATTCTTAGCAGAGGTGGCAGAAGCGTACACATACCAGATAAGGAAATGTTCAAATGTTTGTTAAGCTCAAGGGACTTAACTGCGGGGTCTTACAAACTACTTATGAACTAGCTAACACTAAGGACGGCACAAATATCCATGCCCGAGGGGGGATTCGAACCCCCGACCGTAGTGGCCGTGCAGACCGTGACTGACGCTCCTCAGTCCCCTCGGCCATCACGGCCGACCCGGATAAGGAGACTATTTAACGTGTACACAGTCCGAGAGTGCAGACTGTGAGACATCAGGAGGGCAGGCCAACCTGGAGTTGGAGCTTTTGACCCCCGGACTTGCTGATATGATGTAGAAAGTTTGGGCGGAGGTCACGCGCCACCGCGTGAGCAACCCCGCCGGATGATGTACGTCTGGAAGTTTCTAGAAGGTGTGGGGCCGGGTGCACCGTCGCCTATAAAAGGGCCCGCCATACTGATAGCTGGCCTACTTGTTATTGTGGTCTAATCTGGTTTGGTGGTCGGTCGAGTGGAGCAGTCGTGTGTCACAGGGTGACATGCGTTGGACGTAGAATACTTCGATGTAGTCGACACTCTATACAACTCGTTTGCCTCGGCTGCTTGGGACATAGGCTCAGGGACAAATGGGAGGTTGTGAAACAAGATGTATAATTACAGCATTTGTACAGAGAACTGTACATAGGGAATGTGCCAGGGGGCGATTCCAGCATTAAGTAATCCTACCCATTCAGATGCTTATTTATTCCTAGTAATCTCACTATTCCAGCCGAGTTCCGTTTTCTACCCCATTCAATAGTTTACTTTTCAGCTCAGCAGAAGAAGAGTAGGCGACCCATCAGCTGCCGTCGTTCGAGATAAACCACTAAAGTTCACTGACGCGCATTCATGCAGTCCTCACTCCCTCTTAGGACTCGTCAATGGGACACGACAGAGGATGGGCGGTCAGCGAGGAGGCTGAGGCTGGCAGGGAGTAGAGGATGTGTGGAAGGGGGTAACGGAAGCGTGGGACCCAAACTGGACCTGGCGAAAGCGTTTAGGAGGTCACTGTGGAAAGTGAGGTAGGTGGACGTGACGGGATCAGTTGGGAGAGTGGAACGGCGGGAAAATACTTGCGTATTTCGATGGAATGGTTGCGGTTATCTAAGAACCAGGGGGGGGGGGTTAGGGTGGGAGTGAATATAGATATAAATCTCAGGGGTGAAGGGGAAGGAAGGGACGGGGTGGCGGCCATAGGAGCTGCGGAAGGGAGTGAGGGAGCAGGATTGGTGGTAGGAGGGACTTTTCTGGTGACGACAAGCGCAAGTTCTGCGCTGGAATGTTTGGTTATCTTGTCTTGGAGGATTTACTGCAGATGGTGGGAGTGTGGAGGAGGTGGGGAACTGGCTAGATTGGGATGTAGCGTGGAGCGGGGCCTGGTTGTGGCTGATGTGATTCGGGGCTGGGAGAGGCTGACGATTCGGCCAGTGAGGCAGGGTGAGGCCTTACTTTGGCGGGAGAGAGGAGAAGGTATTCGTGAAGTGAAGGAGAGAGGGAGGAGTGGTTGAGGTGGTGCAAGGGGGAGGCAGAGACTGGGGAAGGAGATTTGACAATGGTGTGGGAAACTAGAACGGTGGTGGAGCTGGCGGAGAACAGGAAAGGGTTGCAGGTGGGAGGCACTCCACGTAGTGTTCTTGGAGGCCTGGGAGGGGACGGTATAGAAGAAGGATGTGGTGGTCAGGAGATCAGATGTGGGAGTGGGGGGGGGCGGCGGCAGAAGGCAAGAACACACAAAAAAAGTAAAAAAAATCAAGAGAGTGACGATGATTACAGACTGTGACGGCGAAGATGGACCCTGAGGCGATGAAGGCGGTGGCGAAGACTGGGACGCTGGAAAGCTGCCCAGCAGGGCACCAGCAGCAGCGGCGGCGACGACGACGAGGGGCAGAACAGCCGGCCGGCCACAGGACCGCAGGCAGCGGTGGTGGCAGCGGCGATGAGCGGGAAGACGACTGGCAGCGTTCCGGCGGAGAAGCGACAGGGACAAGGAGGAGCGGAGTGGGATTAAGGAAACGAGCTGAAGTACTGTAGGGAGGCCACAGCAAGTTACAGCTGGGACGGTTCCATGTTGGGCTGCAATGGAAGCGTCCTGTTTAAATCGGTCTAAGACGAATTTACGCAGGCGTGGTCGCATCAAATTGATACCAAAGACGCAGATGTTATACTTACGGGAGACAGGTGAGCCACCTGTCGTAAGAACGCACGTCCATCATACGGGCGAGCTTTCGATGGCCGCATCAACGCCCACTGTCGGGAGCCGCACGCGGGCGTATGCCCGTCTTCGCCGATTAGCAACCAAAAACTATGATGCCACTGTAGTTTCATAATTGCTAGCTGCCTAACATACACCAGCAAGATGCGCCGAGCTTCTAGACGTCCGGTCTACTTTTCAGGAGTAGCGATGGTACCTGTGAGTGCCAACAACGTCAAGGAAACTATTAAAACCAACATGCGTTTATTAACGAGAAATTCAGTTCTCAATATTTTGGAAAGGATAGTTTGCTACTCACCACAGAGATGCCCGATGAGCCGCAGAAAGGCGCACATAACAGAATAAACAAAAAATCAAGCTTTCGGCTGTTAAGCCTTCATCTGAAACAGAGAACGCGCTTACAGACACACATATACACTCAGTTCTCAGCTAGATACACGCCAGCCTTGGCTAGTCGTCAGTACTGTAGCATTCAGGATTCCCGCTGACGTTACGACAACGCTGGATGCTCCGGGTTGACACTCTCGCGGTGCGTGTCAGAGTCCCACTGGGTCGGAAGGCAACCAGATTCTCAATCAGTGAGCATCCAGAGACAGCAGCATTTACCCTCCCAACAGAGAACAGTATCTCAAAGATCTGCCAGTTACACTATCCTGTGTTGTTGGATCATCAAGGCACAGATTCACTACAGTATCCGAATCACAGAAATGAGTGCAGTACATACGCCTGCCATCGATCCCGATGATCACATGCTCGAAAGCTGCAAGAGCTGGGGTATTTAAAGAAAGTAGCAAGGAGGATCCGACGGGAGGCCCAGTTTGTACTGGCCGAATCTGCGCTATTTATTCTCGTATATTCCATTAACAGAATGTTTACTGTTGAAGTCAGTCTCCACTACGTGTTCTTGTGTAAACGTTACGTGAAGTTGCAAAATGTCTGGCGAGGCAACGAATATCGTTGTCTCACTTCCTTTGGGTTTTCCGTCACAGTCATTCCTTTGCTGAGTTTGACTTTTCTCCCCGTGTGTGGTTTCGCAACGTGCTACTGGCCCGTCTCACTTGCAAATCATCAGAATGCTTTCCGCTTCCGCTTGCGGCTTCGTTTGTGACGATATGACTGAACTAATAAAAGTTTATATTTTGTAACTGTTTACTATTATGTGTGGTGTAACACTGCTCTGGTGCTTCCTTCTGCCATTCTGTTTATGAAACGGCTTATGTAATGGGGTGAAGTCTTTCAGTGAAACATGATTGAATGCCTATCGAAATCTTATAGTTGCCTACAAGAAATGCTATCGTTGGGTATCGTGTTAGCAATGTAACTGGTAGCGCTGAGATAGTTCCCAACGAAATTTCGTTCGCAGTTATTAATATTTCCAAATGTTTCATTCCATAATATTTTCCGGGAAATCGATTTGTGCGATACAGATACATAACAACTTTTCCTATCAGTCAAATTTTTTATGCCGTTATCGATATCATTGCTAATTTTCAGGTGTTACGATACGTATAAGAAGTAGGCGCTGTTTTACTTGACAGTATCTGCTGCATTCTCTAGATGTTGTTTGTTTCAACATTAAATTAGTTTTGTAAGCAATTACATGTGCTTCTAATACAAGACTAATTATTGCGGTTGTTGACAAAGACTTTCTACCTGGTTGAGAAACTTTTTTCCTTTTTTTTTTTTTTACATTTTTCTAAAAAAATCAGACTAGAGTCTCAAACTACTGGTGTCACGTGACCATCAGAATAATAAGATAATAATAATTTAAAAAATCCAAATACGTTTTCTCTACGTGATTAATCGACACGATACTAGTTTCTACATTTTTGAAGCAGAGCTCGACGTTATCTATTTTGCTCGACATTATCTCTCTATTTTATGATGCTAGCCGTATCAGCGTTATCTATGCTTTAAACATTATCCATTTAAGCGTTTCTTATTTTCTCTTCAGTCAATACATATCATGGTCACAAAAGTTTATTTTTGTAGGAGTATGCTTCATTTTAGATCACTTAAGTCTACAATATAATGAATGTCCTTATTTCATATTTGAGCTCAGTTCACGCTTGTTTCATTACCTGTATCCATGGTTTAAGGATCCCTAATGTAGCTTCATATATATATTTCTCATACGAAATTTTTTATTAAAAACCCAAACCAAGTCAAGAGTAATAACACTGTGCATAGCTACAACACTAGGAGAAAGGATGATGTACCCTATTCAAAGTGAAATCCAACTTTGCCACAAAGGGGGTGAATTATGCTGGCACATAAGTCGCTGGTCGCTTACCAATAACATAAAATATCTGACAATCGAAAGAATTTCTGAATGACAACTCCTACTCAGTGTGGTCTCTCTTGGGCCTGCAGCACTAAATCTGTCATTTAAAGACATCATGTAATAAAATTCCAAATACAAGTATTATTTAATAATTCTGAATCCTTTATTGCCATAGATCGCTAATTGCTTTTATAGGACTATTTTCGACTCGTTAAAGAGTCATTATCAAAGCTTACATGTACAGGCATGTTACGAAATATAGTTAAGATGAACCAACATCATAGGGGCAAGTTATAAGTGGTTTATCTGAAGTATATTTCTTAACATCCCTGGAGAAGTAAAATTCGATAATGACTCTTTAACGAGTCGAAACCAGTCATATAAAAGCAATAAGCGATCTATGGCAATAAAGATCTTATAAAAGGTTCAGAACTATTACATTAAAAGATCGCCTCCAGGAATAAATCATGAATAAGATAATTATAACAAGTATTATTTATTACGATAGGGCCTATTTCGGATTTCAAATGTTCAAATGTTTGTATAACTTATGGGACTTAACTACGGGGTCATGAGTCCCTAAACTTACAAACTACTTATTAACTAGCTTACACTAAAGACGGCACAAATATCCATGCCCGAGGGGGGATTCGAACCCCCGACCGTAGGGGCCGTGTAGATCGTGACTGACACGCCTCAATCCCCTCGGCCACCGCGGCCGGCTATTTCGGATTTACTACTACCTTCAGGTACTCCGCGAAAATGTTACATTATCAAACATACAAGCAATTTTCATGATTACCGTAATTGTAACTTTTATACTGAATATACATACGTCAGATGGTCGTGACATCCTCTTACGTCGTTAGTTTTCGTGCTGTTAATTTATATATTGCTTCGTAAATTTTTTAAAGCAATATTTGTTCTCAAAATGTTTTACGATTTTCTTATTGATGTTTGACAACTTCTTGACAGATAACCAGCGGTATAATATAGTTACATGCTGTTTGCTTATTATTAACATAGTCTTTGATATTTGAGTAGTTGGTTGAATGTATGATGTTTTTATGTGTCGGAAAATGCAGTGATCTTAGTTAGCCGAACTCCCATGAACCACAGACATTGACGAGCTGGGATGGCCTGCGTGCCTCAACGATACACATAGCCGTACCGTAGGTGCAACCACAGCGGAGGAGTATCCGTGGAGAGGCAAGACAACCGTCTGAAGTGTAGCAGCAGCTTTTTAAATAGTTGCAGGGACAAAAGTCTGGGGTGAATAACTTAGATGGCCTTGTAATATCAGCTCATGTGGCTTTGCCACACAGTTACTGCGAACGGCTGAAAGCAAGGGGAAACTACAGCCGTTACCTTCCCCGAGGACATGCAGCTCTACTGTATGAATATATGACGATGGCATCCTCTCGAGTATAATATTCCGGAGGTAAAATAGTTCCCCTTCGGATCTCCGGGCGGGGACTACTAAGGAGGATGTGATCATCAGGAAAGACAACACTGGCATTCTACGGATTGGAGCTTGGAATGTTAGATCCTTATTTTTTAATAATGAATGATTATATTACCCTTAATCGGGTAGGGAGGGTAGAAAATATTAAAAGAGAAACGGATAGGCTGAAGTTAGATATAGTGGGGATCACTGAAGTTCGGTGGAAAGAGGAACAGGATTTCTGGTCAACTGAGTACAGGATTATAAATGTAAAATTAGTGAGGGGTAAGAAAATAGGAATGGGGGTAAACTACTATGAGTAGCGCAATGATCGCATTATCGTAGTTAAGATAGATACGAAGCCAACATCGACCATAATAGTACAGGTTTATGAGCCAACTAGCTCTGCCGGAGATGGCGAGATCGAAGAAATGTCTGAGGAGGTAAAGGAAATTATTCAGACAATCAAGGGAGGGGAAAACTTAATTGTGATGGGAGATTGGAATTCGGTAGTTGTAAACGGAAGGGAAGGAAAAATAGTAAGTGAATATGGGCTGGGCTGGGCAAAAGGAAAGAAAGAGGAAGCCGCCTGCTAGAATTTTGCACGGACCACAATTTAATCATAACAAACACGTGGTTTAAGAATCATGAAAGAAGGTTGTATACGTGGAAGAGACCAGGAGACACCGGAACGTACCAAGTAGATTTTATAATGGTAAAACAGATTTATGAACCAGATTTTAAACTGTAAGACGTGCCCAGGGGCAGATCTAGACTGACCATATATTATTGGTCATGAACTGTAGGCTGAAACTGAAAATAACTGCAGAAATGTAGACAAATAAGAAGATGAGACCTGGATTAAAATAACCTGAAGTTCTTGAGAATTTCAAAGGCAGCTTTAGGCAACAATTGACAGAAACGGGTGGAAATAAAACAGTAGAGTAGGAGTGGGTAGCATTGAGAGATAAAATAGAGATGGCATCTGAGGACAAGACCTATAAAAAATCCTTGGATATCATAGGAGATACTAAATTTAATCGATGAAAGCAGAAAATATAAAAATGCAGTAAGTGAAACAGGAAAAATGGAGTACAGACGACTAAGAAATTAGGTAGACAGGAAGTGCAAAATAGCTAAGCAGGAGTGGCTAGAATGCAAATGCACGTCAGCAGAAGAGTGTTTAAATAGGGGAAAAATAGATACCACCTACAGGAAATAAAAGAGACAATTGGAGACAAGAAAAGCAGCTATATGAAAGTAAAGAACTCAGATGGGAAACCAGATCTCAGCAAAGAAGGGAAAGCTGAAAGGTGGAAAGAGTATATAGAGAGGCTCTACGAAGGAAATAAACTTAGAGGCAATATTGTAGGAAGGGGAAAGAAGTAGATGAGGATGAAATAGGAGATACTATGCTGAGAGAAGAATTTGATAGAGCACTTAAATACCTAGGTCGAGATAAGGCCCCTGTAGTGGACGACATTCCCTCACAAGTACTGTATTATCTGGGAGAGCTTCCGTGACAAAACTATTTCACATGGTGCGTAAGATGTATGAGACTCGAAAAATACCCTCAGACTTCTTTGAGAAAAATGTAATAATCCCCTTTCCAACGAGAGCAGGCGCAGACAGATGTGAAAATTACACAACCATCAGTTTAATAAGTCATGGTTGCAAAATTTCATCATGAATTTATACAGAAGGATGGAAAAGCTGGTAGAAGCCGACGTCGGGGATGATGGTTGGATTCAGGAGAAATGTAGGAACAGAGGAGGCAATACTGACTTTACGGCTTATCTTAGAAGATAGATTAAGGAAAGGCAAACCTACATTTCTAGCTTTTGTAGATTTGGAAAAAGCTTTTGACAATATTGATTGGAGTAGACTGTTTCAAATTCTGAAATCAACAGTAGTAAAGTATAGGAAACTTAGGGTTGTTTACAACTTGTACAGAACCAGACAAGCAGTTATGTGAGTTGAAGGGCATGAAATGGATGCAGAGGTTGGGAAGGGAGTAAGAGCAAGTTGTAGCCTTTCTACAATGTTATTCAATTTGTACATTGAGCAAGCTATAAAGGAAAGGAAGGAGAAATTTGGAGAAGGAATTAAAGTTCAGGTGAAGAAATAAAAACATTGCGTTTTGCCGATGACATTGTAATTCTGTCAGAGACAGAAAAAGACCTAGAAGAGCAATTGAACGGAATGGACAGTGTGTTGAAAGGTGCATACCAGATGTACATTAACAAGACCAAAAAAAGAGTGGTAGAGTGCAGTCTAAGAAAATCAGGAGATGCTGAAGGAATTGGACTAGGTAACGAAACCATAAAGGTGGTAGGTGAGTTTTGTTACTTGGGCAGTAAAATAACACATGATGGTGGCAGTACAGAGGATATAAAATACAGAGTGGCAAAGGGAAGAAATGCGCTTTTGAAAAAGAGAAATTTGTTAACATCGAATATTAATTTAAGCGTAAGGAAGTCTTTTCTGAAGGCATTTGTGTGGAGTGTTGCCTTTTATGGGAGTGAAACATGGACGATAAACAGCGCGGACAGGAGGAGGATAGAGGCTTTTGAAATGTGTTGCTACAGAAGAATGCTGAAGATTAGGTGGGTGGATCGCTTAACTAATGAAGAGGAACTGAACAGAATTGGGGGAAGAAGGAATTTATGGCATACCTTGACTAAAAGAAGGGGTCGACTGATAGCACACTTTCTCTAGACATAAAGGAATCGTGAATTTATCATTGGACGGAAGCATGGGGGGGGGGGGGGGGGTAAAAATCGCATAGGGAGACCAAGAGATGAATACAGTAAGGAGAATCAAATGGATGTAGAGTGCCGTTCTTATGGGGAGATGATGAGGTTTGGTCAGGATAGAGTAGTGTGGAGAGTTGCATCAAACCAGTCTCCTGACTGAAGACAATAACAACAACAAACAAATGTAGATGAAGTTTTACATAGAAGAAAGTAATTTTACAAGAAAAAAAGCAAAAATAAATGTATATGTTGTAATGTTATCTTTTATTAAACCGACACCACATCATTATGAAATATCTTATTCATGAACTATGAGACAAGTATGAATGTAATGTAATCTATGCGTCTACCATGCTGTGAAATATGTGAGCTTGAAGGAGAGCGCGTTATTGTCTTTTGAGAATGTGATGCATCCAGCCGGGAAATTGATGCTCGTATGGGACAGTGGTTCTATAGTGCAACGGCTGGCGCAGAATGGTTCTTGGAAGGCCGTAGATGGCTGTCATGGTGAGATCTTATCATCCAGACCACAAATGTTGACTCCTTATAAAAACGGCAGGGTAAGACATCTGCGTCCTCCCCGGCTCTGTGTAACACATCATACACCATCTAGAGTGCCACTCCCTCGCTTTTTGTTACGGTATAGCTTCGTCCATTTGTCCGCCTACCTTTGACTAATATGCAGGAGTAATGCTAGACAGCAATAGTGTGTGGAGCGACTACACTGGGACACGAATGACATCAAAGAATGCTGGTGTTTGAAAATAATGGTCCCATTTTCGTTCGCCGCAGACACGGGGAGCGGCGTCACAATGAATCTACATGCATACGCTGCAGTTAACACTTAAGCGTGAGAGATGTTTCATCGAATCATTTACAGACTATTTCTCTGCCATTCCTTTCGAATTGAGCGAGAAAAGCGAACTGCTAAATCTTTCCGTTCGAGCTCTGATTACTTTTATTTTATAGTCTTGATTTCTTCCTATGTAGTAGGGTTAAGAAAATATTTCCCCAACCGAAGGAGAAATCTGGTATCTCTCTGTATCTTCTCGATGTCCTCTGGTATAGGTCCTATAGTCTACCACTCACCAGTATTACAGTCGAAGATGGTGGTATTTCCAGTTTAAGTAATTGTAAATCCTAGTATTAAGTTGATTTGACAGATTTGTGTGTGTGATTTATAGTGTAGCCGAAATTTAACAGATTTCATTTAGGGCCAATTTTTACTTTTCGCAACATGCAGGTTTGCTGTCTAAATAATTTTGTAAATTGTACTGAACTTCTGGTGGTTTTATTGGAGAATAAATAAAGTTTATTCAACATCGTATGATACAACGTCAGTTGGTTACAGCGTTATAATACATGTGAGATACATCCTTCCTATACATATTATAAATGCGAAAGTTTGTATGTTTGTTACCGCATCACGCTAAAACTACAGCACTGATTTAGATGAAATTTCATATAGAGATTTCTTATGTCTTGGATTAGGACATAGGCTACTTTTCAAAATGTTTATTACAAGTTATTTATTTGAAATATATCCATAGAAGTACGTAACGGTTGTAAGAAGCTTCTAATATAACAGCAGAAGAACATTGTAGGGTATGTTATGTTTAGCCGCGAGGCTTAAGGCGTTATGTTATAGTATTTCCTTATTTTGGGCAATGGTTCGGGTCCTGCTATAGTCAAATTTTTTTCTTTGTTATTGTTATCTTTTTTACTTTCGAATATACAAAAAGATTCTTGGATACTGCCAAAACGGCTTAACTGATGTATAATTACATACACAAGAAATCTGAATGTTGGCGTTTATGCCGCATTCTTTTTCATTTGTTGTAACAAATGAAGGAGGTATGTATATAAATTGAAGACTTTAAATAAAATATGCTCTAAGTACCATGGCAAGAAAAAACATTGACGTTTTGTGTAGAATGGGATCTAGATACCAAGCCCTATTTTGTGTACAAAGCGCGAACTGCCACGTATAAATAGCGTACGTAAACTGCAACGAACGTAGTAGCAAATGCACTCAACAGATGGCAGGCGGTACGCTGCAGTTAACATATGAAACGTTATAGATGTTCGAACATTGTGATGTTATCGCAATTCTTTAAAATTGTATTCTCTTTGGATTTCAATGAATAATAGTTTCTTTGGTGATTTCGATTATTTATAGCATTCGAAAGTTTGCATTTAGTTCTTTTGTTGGTTCGCTTTGCATTTGTAGGATCTCAACAGTTCGTTTCTCCGTTAGATGTCTTTTTTATCTCTTTACTTTTCTCCGTTAAGTTTGTTGTTTATTTCGTTACATTTCTCCGTCAGGTTTGCTGTTTATTTTGTTCCTTTACTTGGCATTTATTTTCGATTACTGTATTGTTGTTACTTACTGTCAGGGGTGCCATCCCACAAGTGGGAGCTGAAGGTGGGTGTGCCTGTTTTATTGATGCGTAACTTGGATGCATCACGATTATGCAATGGCACCAGGTTACGCATCACGGACCTGAGAAGGCATATCGTGCCACCATCATCACCGGTGGAGCCAAGAGAGAGACTGTATTAATACCACGAATTCCCATCATTCTAGCAAACTTGCCATTCCAGGTTAACAGGTTACAGTTCCCATTGAAAGTGGCCTTCTCGATTACTATAAACAAGAGTCAAGGACAAACGTTAAAAGTGGCAGGTATTCATGTGGCCACCCCATGTTTCTCGCACGGACAGCTCTACGTAGGCTGCTCCCGTGTATCGAGAGCTAGAAATCTCTACATATACTCGGAGAACAAGAAGTCTCGAAACGTCGTTTACAGGGACGTATTGCAATAGATTTTTGCCTCTCCATCCGTTCCAAGACAATTACATATTCCGTGCTAACAATGTCGCAAACAGTCATGTAGTTATTTATGCCCTTTCTTGGCACTTTAATGTCTGACTATTGAACCACGGGTAACACCGCGGGGAGCAGCTAGTAGTACAATATTTACAAGAGGGATACATGTGAGGTATATAATACAGTCTGTACAATAAAAATGATAGGCTCGATTTTGATAACCTATTTTAGAAACAGCATCAGAGTAAAGTTGATTGCATTAACGGAGATTAAATATTAATAATGAATTTGCAATAAAATTGTCTTGTCTTTATTCCGTGCAAAACGTAAATACTCATCTAGACAGTAGTGTAGGTTAGTAATTAATTTTATTTTTAGTCTGACTTTGAATTTTTCAGTGGGAAGTGACGTGCCGGCCGCGGTGGCCGAGGGGACTGAGGCGCTCCAGTCACGGTCTGCGCGGCCACTACGGTCGGGGGTTCGAATCCCCCCTCGGGCATGGATATTTGTGCCGTCCTTAGTCTTAGCTAGTTCATAAGTAGTTTGTAAGTTTAGGGACTGATGACCCCGTAGTTAAGTCTTATAAGCTATACAAACATTTGCATTTTTGGAAGTGACGTGATGTAGCTTGGTGACGGGGCCTGTGTACAGTGGGTTTCTTTCATAAAGAGCATCTACATCTACATCTACATGGGATACTCTGCAAATCACATTTAAGTGCCTGGCAGAGGGTTCATCGAACCACAATTATACTATTTATCTCCCATTCCATTCTCGAATAGCGCGCGGGAAGAAAGAACACGTGAATCTCTCTGTTCGAGCTCTGATTTCTCTTATTTTATTCTGATGATCATTTCTACCTATGTAAGTGGGAGTCAACAATATATTTTCGCATTCGGAGGAGAATGTTGGCGATTGGAGTTTCGCAAGTAACCCACGCCTCAGCGATAAGCGCCGTTGTTGTAATGATTCCCATCCCAGATCCTGTATCATTTCCGTAACGCTGTCTCCCCTGTATCGTGACAATACGAAACGAGCTGCCCTTCTTTGGACTCTTTCGATGTCCTCCGTCAAACCCACCTGATAAGGATCCCACACTGGACTGCAATACTCCAAAAATGGACGGACAAGCGCAGTGTATGCAGTTTCTTTAGTAGTTCTGTTGCATCTTTTAAGGATTCTGCCAATAAAACGCAGTCTCTGGTTCGCCTTTCCCACGATATTATCTACGTGTTCTTTCCAGTTTAAGTCTGAAGTAATAGTGATTCCTAGGTATTTTGTGGAGTTTACGGCGTTCACATTTGATTGATTTATGTTGTAAACAAAGTTTAACGGATTTCTTTTCGTACTCATGTGGACGACTTCACACTTCTCATTATTTAGAGTCGTGCGGCTTATGAGATGAAACTTAGCTTTATTTCTAGTATTGTAGTTGTGTGCGCCAGAGTTCAAGTTTAGGTTCAGTTTATGGGTGGACATAATTGATTTAAAAAAAAAAATCATATCAAGAACATTTAATACGCCAGTTTTAGGGAACTGACAACATCGTGTGCAAACAGCGTAAGACAACTGGTCAGGTGATCTGCAAGATCAGTTTTATAGATCAGCAACGTCAGAATCACTTCTGTTTTACTCGACGAGTACAGTTGTGAGACATACACTCATCAAACCATCAGGATCATAGAAGCGTCACACTCGCTTTCACCAGTCGTGCAAATATGTTATTGTTTTGGCATACGGTATATAACAACAAGAAGATTCTCTACATGCACTTGTAGCTATTGGGATAGTGAGATTAAGGAAGCGGTTGCAATTAAATTCTCAAGTGGCCTTATTTGTAGAGATGCAGGTTTTTTAAATTAAATCCTGCTCTCTCTCTTATCGATAGATAGTGGGGCAGCTATTTTTACATCTTTCGTTGGCTGCTGATATTCACTGTAGACAACTTCTGATGTCTGTGTCGCCAATGTTTTGCTGCATGTATGTGTGTTTCACTTGACAGAAGATACTATACAAACTGAGGTTGTATATTTCCATGCCAAGTGCATCCTCGCTGCTTCATGTCTTGAGAATGATAGGGTGTGAACCTGTCGAGACTTCGGCGGATTTCGACGTCATCACCCGGCTGTAAGACCGTAGGTTATTTGATATTTTCGTTTGGGGCTGCTTACCATCGAACTCTTTAATGCATGGCTTTTTATTTGAAGCTACACAAAATACCACGATTAATGTATAGTGCGTATATACCGAGAAATATATTGAAAAAAATTCCTTAAAATTATTATGCACTACTGAAAGGAGTACGCAAAATAATTTTTACTTAATTTTTGCCTGTCATACAGCCTTGAGCATGTTTTGTTAGAAAAACCTAAGCTATCATTCTGTAGAAAACAAATTTATGTAATATTTTGTACCATTTCATTAATCTATAGAACATACTGTACTTAATTTCATAACTCTGCTGGAAACCAAAGACTTTGTTTTATCTTTGGAGTAAGTAGCTTTTAAAGGAGTCAGTGTGTGACCTTCGTGAAGGAGAGTCGAGCTGTGATTATGGTAGAGTTGAGTCGATGAGTAGTAGTCGTGAAACTGTCGGGTTAGTCTGTCTGTGTGTTAGACTCGAAGAGTGAAAAATATTTCAGACAGTTTTGAAGAGTCGCAGCCAAGTGTACTGATTGTAATTTTGTATGGAAATTAATTTGTCTCAAATAAGGTAAACTTGTACTTTTCTATTGTTATGTATGGTAGCCTGTATTTGAACTATTGTAGTTGGTGTTTCCACCCCCATGAACCACAGACATTGCCGAGGTGGGGTGGCTTGCGTGCCTCAACGATGCAGATAGCCGTACCGTAGGTGCAACCACAGCTGAGGGGTATCTGTGGAGAGGCCAGACAAACGTGTGGTTCCTGAAGAGGGGCAGCAGCCTTTTCAGTAGTTACAGGGGCAACAGTCTGGATGATTGACTGAGCTGGCCTTGTAACATCAGCTAATGTGGCTTTGCCACACAGCTACTGCGAACGGCTGAAAGCAAGGGGAAACTACAGCCGTTATTTTTCCCGAGGACATGCAGCTCTACTGTATGAACATATGATGATGGCATCCTCTCGGGTAAAATATTCCGGAGGTAAAATAGTCCCCCATTCGGATCTCCGGGCGGGGACTACCCAGGAGGATGTGATCATCAGGAAAGACAATACTGGCATTCTACGGGTCGGAGCGTGGAATGTTAGATCCCTTAATCGAGTAGGAAAATTAGAAAATTTAAAAAGGGAAATGGATAGGTTGAAGTTAGATATAGTGGGGATTAGTGAAGTTCGGTGGCAGGATGAACAGGATTTCTGGTCAGGTGAGTACAGGATTATAAATACAAAATCAGTTGGGGGTATCACAGGAGTAGGACTGATAATGAATAAGAAAATAGGAATGCGGGTAAACTACTATGAGCAGCACAGTGATCGCATTATCATTGTCAAGATAGATACGAAGCCAACACCGACAACAGTAGTACAGGTTTATATGCCAACTAGCTCTGCCGATGATGAGGAGATCGAAGAAATATATGAGGAGCTAAAGGAAATTATTCAGACAGTTAAGGGAGAGGAAAACTTAATTGTGATGGGAGACTGGAATTCGGTAGTAGGAAAAGGAAGAGAAGGAAAAATAGTAGGTGAATATGGACTGGGCAGGAGGAATGAAAGAGGAAGTCGCCTGGTAGAATTTTGCACGGAACATGATTTAATCGTAACAAACACGTGGTTTAAGAATCACAAACGAAGGTTGTATACGTGGAAGAGACCAGGAGACACCGGAAGGTATCAGATAGATTTTATAATGGTACGACATAGGTACCGGAACCAGGTTATAAACTGCAGGACATACCCAGGGGCAGATATAGACTCTGACCATAACTTGTTAGTCATGAGCTGTAGGCTGAAACTGAAAAAACTGCAAAATGGTAGGAAAATAAGGAGATGGGACTTAGATAGATTGAAGGAAAGTGAAGTTCTGGAGAATTTCAGAGGGAGATTTAGGCAACAATTGACAGAAACAGGGGGAAATAAAACAGTAGAAAAGGAATGGGTAGCATTGAGAGGTGAAATAATGAAGGCAGCGGAGGACAAAATAGGTAGAAAGGCAAGACCTACAAAAAATCCATGGATATCACAGGAAATACTACAGTTAATTGATGAAAGGAGAAAATATAAAAATGCAGTAAATGAAACAGGCAAAATGGAGTACAGACGACTAAAAAATGAGATTGACAGGAAGTGCAAAACGGCTAAGCAGGAGTGGCTAGAAGCCAAATGTAAATCTGTAGAAGAATGTATAGCAAGGGGAAAAGTAGATACCGCCTACAGGAAAATAAAAGAAACATTTGGAGATAAGAAAAACAGCTCTACGAATATCAAGAACTCAGATGGGAAACCAGTTCTCAGCAAAGAAGGGAAAGCTGAAAGGTGGAAAGAGTACATAGAGCAGCTCTACAAAGGAAATGAACTTAGAGACGATGTTGTAGGAACGGAAGAGGAAGTCGATCAAGATGAAATAGGAGATACTATACTGAGAGATGAATTTTACAGAGCCTTGAAAGACCTAGGTCGGAACAAGGCCCCAGGAGTAGATGACATACCCTCAGAGCTACTAAAGTATCTGGGAGAGCCAGCCATGACAAGACTATTTGAACTGGTGTGTAGGATGTATGAGACCGGCGAAATGCCCTCAGACTTTAAGAAAAATGTAATAATCCCCATTCCAAAGAAATCAGGCGCAGACAGGTGTGAAAACTACAGAACCATCAGTTTAATAAGTCATGGTTGCAAAATATTAACACGAATTATATACAGAAGGATGGAAAAACTGGTAGAAGCCGACCTCGGGAAAGATCAGTTTGGGTTCAGGAGAAATGTAGGAACTCGGGAGGCAATACTCACTTTACGTCTTATCTTAGAAGATAGATTAAGAAAAGGCAAACCTACATTTTTAGCTTTTGTAGATTTGGAGAAAGCTTTTGACAATGTTGACTGGAATACACTCTTTCAAATTCTGAAGTCAGCAGGGATAAAATACAGGGAAAGGAGAGTTATTTACAACTTGTACAAAAGCCAGACCGCAGTTATTAGACTCGAAGGACATGAAAGGGAAGCATCAGTTGGGAAGGGAGTAAGACAGGGTTGTAGCCTTTCTCCAATGTTATTCAATTTGTACATCGAGCAGGCGGTGAAGGAAAGCAAGGAAAAATTTGGAATAGGGATTAAAGTTCAGGGGGAAGAAATAAAAACATTGCGTTTTGCTGATGACATTGTAATTCTGTCAGAGACAGCAAAGGACCTGGAAGAGCAGTTGAACGGAATGGACAGCGTGTTGAAGAGAGCGTATAAAATGAACATTAACAAGAGCAAAACAAAAATAATGGAATGTGGTCTTAGAAAATCAGGCGATGCTGAAGGAATTAGATTAGGTAACGAAACAATGAAGGTGGTAGATGAGTTTTGTTACTTGGGTAGTAAAATAACATGCGATGGTCGCAGTACAGAGGATATAAAATGCAGAATGGCAATGGGAAGAAAAGCATTTTTGAAAAAGAGAAATTTGCTAACATCGAATATTAATTTAAGGGTAAGGAAGTCTTTTCTGAAGGCATTTGTGTGGAGTGTTGCCTTGTACGGGAGTGAAACATGGACGATAAGCAGTGCGGACAGGAAGAGAATAGAGGCTTTTGAAATGTGGTGCTACAGAAGAATGCTGAAGATTAGGTGGGTAGATCGCATAACTAATGAAGAGGTACTGAACAGAATTGGTGAGAAAAGGAATTTTTGGCATACCCTGACTAAAAGAAGGGATCGCTTGGTAGGACACATTCTTAGACATCGGGGAATCGTAAATTTAGCATTGGAGGGAAGTGTGTGGGGTAAAAATCGCAGAGGGAGACCAAGAGACGCGTATAGTAAGCAGATTCAAGTGGATGTGGGTTGCCGTTCTTATGAGGAAATGAAAAGGCTTGCTCAGGATAGAGTAGGGTGGAGAGCTGCATCAAACCAGTCTCCGGACTGAAGACCATAACAACAACAGTTGGTGTTTGTCTTTTTTGCCAATGAATACTGTTTAGTGCAGCTCGCACTTATCATTTATCCCTGAGTCATTTTACCAGTTCCTCGTTCCTTTCACCAATTTGAATTGCTATCCGTTCTGATCACTGTTTCTTATGATAGTGTTGCATAATTATTGTGTTTGAAAATTTATGTGCTAATTAAAACAGTTCAGTGTAGGGATTTTGTCATGATCAATTGGTCTGTTAATGAGAGCAGGAAGTAGTTTGTTCATAAATGCAGTAAAGTTCACAGTTAGAGATTATGAAAGTTCAAATTATTAAGTCAGTTAATGTCAGTAACTTTTGAAGTGATTTGTCTGATCAGAAGAGAAGTATATCACGTAAAGAGATGAGAAATATTTGCAGTGAGTTATACTTGAAATCTTTACCAGATTTGTAGGACATTTTTTTATTACGTTGAATCAGTATGGTAATTGTTGTTCAGATAGGCACATTATCAAGTGCAGTGATTTTGGTATCCAATTAATCTCAAATATCCTTGTTTGACATCCTGTTTATTCTAGTGACAGAATTATCATAGTAGTAGCACGCTCTTTCTGTTGGCTCTCGCAGTCGAATTGTGCATGTATAGTGTGGCTACTGGTGCACTGGTGCACGCTAACAGATCTGACCTTTTCATTTGCTCACATTGTTTCTCATACACGTGATTAATGTGTACACCAATTACGAATTTAATTACTGTTAACTTATAAACTACTGTGCAATTTAAAGTGTTATCCGTTGCGCATCAAACAAAACCACATACACATAAGATCATTGCATTCCATGTCAGTTGCAACTTATTCCAACAGGGCAAAGGAAGGTAGTAAGTCTCATTGCTTAGTCAAATTATTTTGTAACCAAAACCACAACAGAACATTTATTTGTGAATTTTGGCGGGGACGGTCTCTTAACACAAACAGTGACATGCTCGCCCCACATACATACTACCTTTAGCATTTATTCAAACAAACACACATAACTTTTAGCAACAAAACGTTCATAGATGGTCAGCTATATAGTGCTTTCATGATGTACCTGATGTAGTAAATGTCAGCATTATGTCTCTAATATTTGCAGAAAGTAACTTATAATGCAACAGTAGTAATTGACTACTTTTACATGGAAAAGGAGGGATACTAAAGTAAACAAGCACACATGTTAGGAGTAATTCAATGCTGTTGTCTGATTCAGTAACACTCTGCAATTTATAATTTCTGGAACGAGCTAATTGCATATGTAATACTATGTATAGAAGCAGCTACAAATGAATTTGTGGTACAATGTTGGTCAGTTTGAGAGATAATGGAAAAAATAAGGTATAAACCTGATCAGCTACAGTTTGCATTAAAGGATTAAGATGGTACGAAATGAACATGCTGCAGTTTCTCGGCAGTGCATTACACGTCCGTTCCAGATATAGGCAGCCGAGGTAGCCATTTTCAGTCCGGCCTGAGAGCGTAAGGTGGTTTGTGTGTGGCTTGCTGGTGTGTGTGTGTGTGTGTGTGTCCCAGAGGAGTGTGACTTAATTAGCGGCCGTAGCTGTGGCAGAGCCAGCCGCGAAGCTACCTGTGCGCGCCGGGTGGCCTACCTTGGTCGCAGAAGGGATGGACGGTGCGAGTCTACGCTGTTTTAATGTTCAAATTTAAAAAAAAAAAAAAAAAAAAAAAAAAATGAATATAGCTTAGTTTAAGTAGTTTGTAAACATGGGGACATAACCGCAGAAGTTAAGTCCGTTAGATTTAAAAACATTTGAACATTTCTTTTTCTTACTATAGTAACAGAGGTGATCCTTTGCAGTGTTGAAAATGACTATGACACACACTCACATTGGGAGATGCCACAGGGTTCTGTTCTGGGCCACTATTGTTTCTCAGTTATCTAAATGATACTCCTTCTGCTATAAGCGGTGCTAGAATGGCAAAGCGCTTTTAGCCGTCATGCTGCAGAGCGCGCGGTTGCTCCTCCCTCCGGCATGGGTATTTTTGTTGTCCTTAGGTTTAAGTTATTTAAGCAGTTTGTAAGCCTAGAGACTAGTAACCACAGTAATTAAGTCCCATAGATTTACAAACATTGGATTATTTCTCCTTTTATAAGTAACGTATTTCTGTTTGACACCAGCTTGGTAGTGAAGGATGTTGTTCACAATATTGATGCGGTATCAAATAATTCAGTTAAAGAATGGTTTGTAGAAAATAAAATAGACGCTAAATCACAGCGTCATTAACGCCCAGGACGAGCTACCCTGTCAGCAACTCGGCACTGGCCTCTGCCGCCGTTGCACTCACAGCACAGCGAAAGGACAGTTCTCCGTACTCCGGCAACGTGCCGGCCGCGGTGGCCGAGGAGACTGAGGCGCTCCAGTCACGGTCTGCACGGCCGCTACGGTCGGGGGTTCGAATCCCCCCTCGGGCATGGATATTTGTGCCGTCCTAGTTCGTAAGTAGTTCATAAGTAGTTTTGTAAGTTTAGGGACTGATGACCCCGTAGTTAAGTCCCATAGACTATACAAACATTTGAACATTTTCCAGCAACGTCAACGACACCTAACGTTGAGTGACAGCGTCCTGTAGTTGGCAAGCTGCGCCGTGCGGGGATGGTCGAGCGTTTTAGGTTCGAGTCCTTCTTCGGATTATGGGAGTGTGTGGCCCTTATGTTAGTTTAAGTAATTTTTAGACCTAGGGACTGATGAGCACAGTACTTTGGTCCCATAGAACAGTGTTTTTTCAACCTGTGAGTCGCGATCCCTGGGGGTCGCAAAGTCTTGTTCGGGGATAGCGGTCAAAAGAGGAAGTACTGGCACCATAAAACAACCAATAAAGTGCCTGTTTGGGTACTTGGGGTTCCGCAATACCAAAATTGTCTAAGAAAAGTGATATTTATTTTATACTAAAATTACGTAATTCCTTGTTATCAGATGTACCCATCCCCTTCCCCCCTTGGCCAATGATACCTAGGAATTACTATTACTTCAGACTTAAATTGAAATTGATAATGTCGTGGGAAACCAGAGACTGCGTTTTATTGGCAGAACCCTTAAAACATGTAACAGAACTACAAAAGAAACTGCATACACTACGCTTGTCCATCCATTTTTGGAGTATTGCTGACCAGTGTGGGATCCTTATCAGGTGGGTTTGACGGAGGACATCGAAAGAGTCCAAAGAAGGGTAGCTCGTTTCGTATTGTCACCATACAGGGAAGACAGCGTTACGGAAATGATACAGGATCTGGGATGGGAATCATTACAACAACGGTGCTTATCGCTGCGGTGTGGGCTACTTACGAAACTCCAATCGCCAACATTCTCCTCCGAATGCGAAAATATATTGTTGACTCCCACTTACATAGGTAGAAATGACCATCGGAATAAAATTCGAGAAATTAGAGCTCGAACGGAGAGATTCAGTTGTTTTTTCATCCCGTGCGCTATTCGAGAATGGAATGGGACTTAAAATAGTATAAAGGTGGTTCGATGAACCTTCTGCCAGGCACTTAAATGTGATTTGCAGAGTATCCCATGTAGATGTAGACTCACCTCCCCCCCCCCTCCAAACTGCGACAACCCCCCTCCCCTCCCCCCTCCTACACCCGAATTTAGGTCCTGGATTCGGAAGATAAATTTATTTTGGATATAAACATTGGTTTATTGTTTTTTATTTCACGTTTTGTAAATCTCCCCTCCTTTTGTAAAGCTCCCCCCCCCCCCCCCGACCCCCAGGCTGGCCAAAAGTTCTAATTTTTCACCCCCTTTCCCCAATAAATGTCAATGACACAGTTTACGTAAGGCCTCCACCCAACGCCCGGTTGTTGAAACGTAGGTATGTACTGTTGATGACGTTGAATGTCTGCAACTCATATCTTTGGCTCCGCGAGGACAATCTTTGGTGTGCGCTGTCCCCTGTTTGAGCTTACTGAGTTCGGTTGCCGGCCTCCGATAAGTGAGCAGGAATAGTGCAAGGAGCGTTGGAATGAAGTTACAAATTGCAGTGTGAGCTTGAATCATTCGAATATTTTTATGTGATACAGTTCAGAAATATTTGAATTTGAAAATGAGATTATGAAGAAGAAAGGTAAGGAGAGTCATCTTTTCATTATTAGGCGCTTCGCGTTATTGTAGTCCATCTCTAACAGACATTCAGCACGAACTGTTTAATTTTCGTCCTTATGTCGATTCTTTAAAACATTAAAAGTATAGTGCAGGAATTTAGTATGGTTTTTGTGTACAAAAATGTAGACAATTTAGATTCTTTGATTTACATTGTATAAAGGACTAGCTCGTTTTTAATTTGTTGAAAATGAGAGTAGAAGTAATTGAGTTTCTGGAAAGATTTGTGTAAGACATTGCCAAGTTGTGATCACCATTTTTGTGCAATAAATATTGTTTAAGTTCATGTACTCCTTTTATAAAGTCCTTCAGTTTAAACTTCAACCTTAGGTCTGTTTCGTGTTAGTCATTCATTCGGAAACCCAATTAATTATTTGTTTTAAATACTACAGAGGTGGACAAAATTAGTATTTGTGTAGTTAGTGGATTCGCATTGCACTCCTGCGGAGGCCAAATTGCTCTTTCTATGAATTAAGTCACAATGTCAGAACTGGTTTTTATTGCATATTTGGTTCAAAGTCATGCTTAACTAATTGGATAAAGTATTCATTTACAGCTACCCATATACATACAACTACACACGACGCAATTATTTGAGAAGTCACTAAAGTACAGTCAAGCAATTTTTATAGACAAGCTGCGAGAACAATTCTAAAGAGTTTACTTTAATTACAATACCAATCACTATAGATTTATTTTGATCAATAACAATAATTACATTGTTTTTATTTTTAACCACTTTCATTGTTATCATCAATTCTGATTTGAATAGAACAGACATTTTTACAGTAACTTCGCCATGGTAACGATGAGTAAACGAAAAGCCTAAAAACTGATTTCAGGAACCGATCAACTGCTAAATCAACAAGAGGCAATAAGTATTTTTGAGAAATTCGAAAAACAAAACATCTTTAGAAATGGTCTATATAGTGGGACTTAAAGAACATGATTCGTTTTCAGATCTTACCTACAACGCGAAACACTCGTCATGCAACATATATTTTTCTGTTGAAATTAATGCAAAAACAGAATGCGTTCCTTCCGGAAGGTACACTATAAAATTCACCCTATAATTTAGAATAGTGTACTTTTTCTTTTTTTACTAGAAAGTTTTATAAGCAGAAGAAAATATAAAATTCGCTGTATTTGAGTTCATACACATACTTATAGTCCGTTAAGGACGAGGTGGGGAAGGGGGTCGCCAGGATATTTTTACTTGGAAGGGAGGGCGCTAACTCAAGACGTTTGATGCTTGTGATGAAATGTGTAACTTCGCTGATGTGTTGCACAACGTCCAACAAGGAGAGGAGGCCTACTCGTCATCGTCTGTCCAAATTTATGTTGCATGTAGGAAATGGTGAAACGTGAAAGTGCCCCAAGTGGGAACTTCAGATGGCCAAGCGTTTAGGGAATAGAAGGAATATTGACACGGGTCTATCACCACAAGCACCTTATCAACTGTCCCTGTGACATTCTGCTTAGGTAGCGGTGTTTGGCTCAGCGCTGAGGGTTGTGCGTCCGACTCCGCTCGGCGGCAAACACTTTTGTGCTCCTTGGCAATACGTACACTTCTGACGTCAGAACTACGACATCATATAGATCATTTTATGAATTTATATAAGCACAAAAAGTATGCATCGCATTAAATTCGGGACTGCAAACATTTATAAAGGGATTGTAGTAATCGCGTACACGGGAACATCGTGTATATAAATCGATACTTCTTTTGGCTAATTACATGAACTGGAGTGATATTAATCGAAGAAAGAGGGGACACAATAATTTTGACGGCATATTGCGCACGTTATGAACGTCGCTTTTTTTTCTTCAGTGATGTGGTTTTTAATGTCTCTATAGAAAAACAAACTTGAGTGACATTCTTAAAACAGCTTCTTTCATCACGCAGTTCAGTAGCGGAACTCGCGTAACGCAGCATGTCTCTGATGCTGGCGCTCCATCCCCACAAGTGTGAAAGTTGCCTTGCGTACATCGTTTAGTCATGAACCGCCATGCCTCAATTCGTGTGCTTATTGGCTGTGGGGTTATCTAAAGTCGCAAGTCTACTGCTATAGTACCAGCACATTCAGGATTCTAAAAGTCAACATCCGATGGCAATTTATTACCTATTGATACGCTGTAAAAGGCTGTTGAAAACTTTGTTTCTAGACTACAGGTAAGAGGGCTTTTCAGCAAACTCCGGAACATTCGTAATTTCACGACAACTTGATTTCGGAGCGAAATACGATTGGGCCGCGGTGGAATGGCCGAGCGCACCAAGGCGCCTTGCTGCGGAGCGCGCGGTTGCTCTCCGTCGGAGGTTCGAGTGCTAGGGGCTGATAACCACAGTAGTTAAGTCCCATAGATTTACACCTTTTGAACAGTTTTGACATCCCAACACACGCCAGTTTTGAAAGTGTTACTGCTGGAAGTTTCATTATTTTGTAATTGTTCATTGCTGTATTGGTGAGGAGACAATCTGAATAGCCCCCTTAGACTGTTCGCGGATGATGCTGTCGTTTATCGGTTAGTGAAGTCAACAGAGGATCAAAAGCAACTGCAAAGCGATTTAGACAAATTTTCTATATTGTGTGAAAATTGGCAATTAACACTAAATAATGAAAAGTGTGAAGAAATCCGCTGAACTTCAGTTACACGAGAAATCAGTCAAATCTAAAGGTCATAAATTCTACTAAATACCTAGGAGTTACAATTACGAACAAGTTAGACTGGAGAGAACACACAGAAAATATTGTGGGGAAGGCGAACCAAATGTTACGTTTCATTGGCAGGACGCTTCGACGATGCACCAGCTCCACCAAAGAGACTGCCTACTGCGTCCTCTCCTTGAGTACTTTTGCCCAGTGTGGGACCCTCACCAGGTGGGACTGACAGAGAACATTGAGAAGGTTCAGAGAAGGGCAGCTTGTTCTGTTTTATCACGTTATAGGGAGGAAAGCGTCATGAAAATGTTGCACGATTTGAGGTGGAAATCATTAAAAAACGACGTTATTCGTTGCGGCGAGATTTATTTGCGAAGTCTCAATGACCGACTATTACTACTGAATTTGAAAATATTTTGCTAGCACCCACCTACATAGAGAGACATGACCATCCCAATAAAATAAGAGAAATCAGATCGAAAACGAAACGATTTAGATGTTCTATCTTCCCGGGCGCTATTAGAGAATGGAACGGTAGAGAAAGGTAATTAAAGTAGGTAATGAACTCTCTGCCAGGCACTTTAAATGTGATTTGCAGAGTATCTATGTAGATGTAGATACAGGTAGTAGAACAATGAGTCGCACAGTTTACCAATTTCGAGATGGCAGATTTAGAGGTACATCGCATCTACATTAAATTTTGTATGAAACTCAAGAAAACGTTTGCAGAAACACACCAAATTATAATATATGATTACGGCCATGTGTAATTAAGCCGTACCCCGTGCTTCGAAAGGTTCAGTGTGGTAGCGTGGTTTACAATGTCCGGACGGTGCTTAAAGATGATCATGGTTTAGGACAGCCTTCGGCGTCTAACATCGACGTTTATGTCACGAAATGGTAAGATTTAAATGAAGACTGACTGTAGGAGAAGTTGGATCATGTTATGAAATTCTGTCACAGCAGGAAGTCTGTGGCCTCGACATCTTTTACATTCGTCAAGTCAGGTCAAATTTGAAAGCCATGCTGATAGTATTATGTGAAAGATTCGTTCATGAATTCGTACCATAGGGACAAACTGTTAATTGGTGGTACCACGGGGACTTGTCGCGACAACTGCGAGAAAATTTGAGAAGGAGACGGCCTGAAGTGTGGCGAGACACGTTGTGGCTCTTGCAGCACGACAACGCTCCACACATTGAACCGTGTTGGTGCGTGACTGTTGAAAAAAAAAAAAAATGGAATAGAAAATCACTGTTCTGCCTCATCTTCAGTATTCTCCAGACCTGGCCGACACTTTTTTTTTTTTTTTTTTTAATTTCCAAAGCAGCTGAAAACCCCGTTGACAGGACAAAGATTAGCAATGATAAATGATAGAGGACATAAAAGAAAGGAGAGGCGTACTGAGACTGTTTCTAGTAATGGCAACGGCTCACGGGATGTCAGTTCTGGAAGAGACTATTTATTTATTCATATTTTTCATGTTTTCCGGGACAAAATTGAGGAGGACATCTCCGTGCTCATGGCACGAGTCTGTACATCAGATTACTCATTTGTTACAATCTGATGTAATTGAGAAAGTGAAACGTATGGAAATCCTATTAACACGAAGGGCCTAAGCATAAGTAAAAGGAACCAAAAACGTAACACATAAATTAGTTTAATTTTTTCTAATTTTTCAAGGAATTCTTAGACTGAATAAAAAGAGTGTATCTTGAAAACTTTTCTGATTAGCCTTGAATTCTTGTGGCAGTTTATTAAAAAAATATGCGGAGATTACTACCCTCCTTTCTGCACAAGGCTCAAGGAGGATGTTCATAATTCAGATTAGATTTCTGTAGAGTATTCACTGAGTGAACGCTGCAAACTGTTGGAAATAACAAAATATTTTTGAAACTTCCTGGCAGATTAAAATTGTGTGCTAGAACCGGGATTCGATTCAAACCTGGGACCTTTGCCTTTCGCGGTGAAGCGCTCTACCGACTGAGCTATTCTGGCAGGAGATCTTCCATGAAGTTTTGAAAGTAGGAGCCGAGATACTGGTGGAAGTAAAGTAGTGAGGACGGATCGTGAAGCGTGCCGGGATAGCTCAGTCGGTAGAGCGCTTCCCCGCGAAAGGCAATGGTCCCAAAGGTTTCGGCACACAATTTTAATCTGCTAGGAAGTTTCATATCAGCGCACACGCCGCTGCAGAGTGAACATTTCATTCCGAAATATTAACAACAAACGACATTAAAGAAAATATGTAGTGAGAGGTCAATGTCTGAAGTTCCAGGCTTCTAAACAGGAATCGACGAAAGCTACACGAGTTAACCCAACATATTGCTGGAACCGTCCGCTTCTGCGCAATAGGTACCCTTGTTCAACCGGAGGAGTTACCCTAAAAAGTAACACCAAACTCATAAGCGACTGAAACTAGGCAAAGTAGAATACTTTTCGTGCGGAACTACCATTTATTTCAGAATCTCTTCGAATAGTAAACAGCGCAGAATTTAGTTTTTGAACGTGGATCTTGAACATGGGATTTCTACGGCAGTTTACTGTCTATCTGAACGCCTAGAAATTTGAACTGTTCAGACTCACTTATCATGTGTTCATTCTGTGTAACTAAAATGTCAGGTTTTGTTGAATTGTGTGTCAGGAACTGTAAAATCTAAGGCTTACTGTGATTTAGCGTCTATTTATTTTGTGACTGAGCTGGCCTTGTAACATCAGCTAATGTGGTTTTGCCACACATATACTGGGAACGACTGAAAGCAAGGGGAAGCTACAGCCATTACTGTTCCCGAGGACATGTAGCTCTACTGTGCGAACATATGATGATGGCATCCTCTCGGGGAAAATATTCCGGAGTTAAAATAATCCCACATTCGGATCTCCGGACGGGGACTACTCAAGAGGATGTAGCCATCAGGAAAGACAAAAATTGGCATTCTAGGGACTGGAGCGTGGAATGTGAGATCCCTAAATCGTGTAGGAAGCTACAAAATTTAAAAAGAGAAATGGATAGGTTGAAGTTAGAAATAGTGGGGGTTAGTGAAGTTTGGTGGAAAGAGGAACAGGATTTCTGGTAAGTACAGGATTATAAATATAAACGCAGTTCGGAGTATTACAGGAGTAGGTCTGATAATGAATAAGAAAATAGGAATGCGGGTAAACTACTATGAGCAACACAGTGATCGCATTATCGTAGTCAAGTTAGATACGAAGCCAACACCGACCACAGCAGTACAGGTTTATATGCCAACTAGCTCTGCCGATGATGAGGAGATCGAAGACATATATGAGGAGCTAAAGGAAATTAATCAGACTTTTAAGGGAGAGGAAAACTTAATTGTTATGGGAGACTGGAAATCGGTAGTAGGACAAAGAAGGGAAGGAAAAATAGTAGGTGAATATGGTCTAGGCAAAAGGAATGAAAGAGGAAGCCGCCTGGTAGAATGTTTCACGGAAAATAATTTATTATAACAAACACCTGGTTTAAGAATCACGAAAGAAGGTTTTATACTTAGAAAAGACCAGGAGACACCAGGAGATACCAGATAACTTTTATAATGGTAAGACATAGATTTCGGAACCAGGTTTTAAACTGAAAGAGATACCCAGGGGCAGATATAAACTCTTGTTCATGAATTGTAGGCTAATACTGAAAAATTACAGAAAGATAGGAAAATAAGGAGATGGGGCATGGATAAACTGAAGGAATCTGAAGTTCTTGAGAATTTCAGAGGGAGATTTAGGCAACAATTGACAGAAACGGGGGAAAATAAAACAGTAGAGGAGGAATGGGAGGCATTGAGAGATGAAATAGTGAAGATGGCAGTTTACAAAAAAAGTGGGAAGGCAAGACCTACAAACAATCCTTGGATATCACAGGACATACTAAATTTAATGAAAGGAAAAAATATAAAAATGCACTAAATGAAACAGGCAAAATGGAGTACAGATGGATAAGAAATGAGATTGATAGGAAGTGCAAAATGGCTAAGCAGGAGTGGCTATACGACAAATGCAAGGATGTAGAAGAATGCATAAATAGGGGAAAAGAAGGGAATGCTGAAAGGTGGAAAGAGTATATAGAGAAGGGAGTGAGACAGGGTTGTAGCCTTTCTCCAATGGTGTTCAATTTGTACATTGAGCAAGCTATAAAGGAAAGCAGGGAGAAATTTGGTGAAGGAATTAAATTTCAGGGTGAAGAATTAAAAACATTAAGAACTAGAATTAAAAACAGCAAAGGGTCTGGAAGATCAGTTGAACGGAATGGACAATGTGGTGAAAGGTGCATATTAAATGAACTTTAACAAGAGCAAAACTAGGGTAATGGAGTGCAGTCTAAGAAAATCAGGCGATGCTGAAGGAATCAGATTAGGTAACGAAACAATAAGGAAGGTAGATGAGTTTTGTTGTTGTTGTTGTTGTTGTTGTTTGGATGTTTTAGGGGGACAAAACTGCGGAGGTCATCAGTCCCCCTGAGTTTTGTTACTTGGGCAGTAAAATAACAAATTATGGTGGCAGTACAGAGGATATAAAATGCAAAATGGGTATGGATAGAAAAGCGTTCTTGAAAAAGAGAAATTTCTTGACATAGAATACTGATTTAAGCCTAAGGAAGTTCTTTTCTGAAGGCATTTGTGTGGAGCGTGGGAGTGAAACAAGGACGATAAACAATGCGGACAGGAAGAAGATAGAGGATTTTGAAATGTGGTGCTACAGAAGAATGATGAAGATTAGGTGGGTGGATCGCGTAGCTAATGAGGAGGTACTGAATAGAATTGGGGAGAAAAGGAATTTCTGGCATATCTTGACTAAAAGAAGGGATCGATTGGTAGGACACATTCTTAGACAAATGTTCAAATGTTTGTATAGTCTATGAGACTTAACTACGGGGTCATCAGTCCCTAAACTTACAAACTACTTATGAACTACTTACGAACTAGGACGGTACAAATATCCTTGCCCGAGGGGGGATTCGAAGCCTCGACCGTAGTGGCCGTGCAGACCGTGACTGGAGCGTCTTAGTCTCCTCGGCCACCGCGGCCGGCATTCTTAGACATCAAGGAATCGTGAATGTAGCGTTGGAGAGAAGTGCGTGGGGTAAAAACCGCAGAGGAAGACCAAGAGATGAATACAGTAAGCAGATTCAGACAGATGTAGGTTGCCGTTCTTATGTGGAGTTGAAGAGGCTTGCTCAAGATAGGGTATGTGGAGAGCTGCATCAAACCAGTCTCCGGACTGAAGACCACAACAACAACAACATTATTTTCTACAAACCATGAGCTTATTCTTTAACTGAATTATTTGATACCGCATCAATATTGTGAACAACATCCTTCTCTGCCAAGATAGTGTCAAACAGAAATACCTTACTTATACAAAAAGAAATGGTGATATGGATGTAAATCTGTGGGACTTAATTACTGTGGTTATTAGCCTGTAGGCTTACAAACTACTTAAATAACTTAAACCTAAGGACAACAAACACCCATCCCGGAGGGAGGAGCAACCGCGCGCTCTGCAGCAAGGCGCCCAAGAGCGCTTTGCCATTCCAGCGCGGCTTATTGTAGAAGGCGTATCATTTAGAAAACTGAGAAACAATAGTGAGGTAAAAACCGCAGAGGAAGACCAAGAGATGGATACAGTAAGCAGATTCAGACAGATGTAGGTTGCCGTTCTTATGTGGAGTTGAAGAGGCTTGCTCAGGATAGGGTATTGTGGAGAGCCGCATCAAACCAGGCTCCGGACTTAAGACCACAACAACAACAAAGAGAGAAGCGGAGGGAAGAAAGTAGTGGAATAATGACAGCAGTTTATGGACGAAATGTTTGTTTCAAATGTTTGTTAAGCTTATGGGACTTAACTACGGGGTTATCAGTCCCTAAACTTACAAACTACTTATGAACTAGCTAATACTAATGACGGCACAAATATCCATGCCCGAGGACGGATTCGAACCCCCGACCGTAGTGGCCTTGCAGACCGTGACTGGAGCGCCTCAGTCCCCTCGGCCACCGCGGCCGGCTTTATGGACGATGTTGGGTGTAGTTAGGTAGATTGAACAGACTGGCACAGTGCTAATCGATAACCAGAACGTAAAAGAAAGCGGCACTTAGTATTATTTTTGAAATATGTAAGTACTGGATTTTGCTTATGCCTCCAAATTGTCTCTCATAATTTCAAAATGTTCAAATGTTTGTTAATCTATCGGACCAAACTGCGTGGTCATCAGTCCGTAGCTTACAAACTACTTAAACTAAGGTAAACTAACCTAAGGACAATACACACACACACACACACACACCCATGCCCCAGGGAGGACTCGAACCTCCGACGGCGAGAAACCGCGCGCTCCGCAGCGAGGCGCCTTAGACCGCGCGGCTACTCCAGCGCGGGTCTCATAATTTTCAATGAATGGATGAATGGAAGATAGCGGCGCGTTTGAGGAGTTAATTTTACGTTAAATTTCGAGAACGTCGTTATTCATTCCGAAAATGCTGTCAATTTCGTGCTTGCCACTTGTTTTAGCGATCGACAACTACTGCGCACATGGGAGTGCCTTTGCGAGCATTTGGTATGCATTAATTCGCGGTCGCGTGTTTCAGCGTGAATGCAGTGGGACAGGCGAGAATGCCGGCTGATTAGACTGGGCACCTGCAGCCGCAGCAGGATTTAATTAACCGCCGCCGCTGAGCTTTGATTAAACGTTGCCGCGGCCGCCCGCTCACACACAGCGTGTTTAGTTTTCAATCCCTTCTTTCATTAATCCGCATTAAAATTTCGATTGAAAGCGCATTACTGGCAGTGGCTGCATGAGCCGCCGCCGCCTCCTGTTTCATCTGCTGCAGGCGATGTGCGGCAGCCGGCTGTTTTCTGAGCGAACAACACAGACGCAGTTGCTTCTGTTCTCCTCAACTCGCCTGCCTCCCGTACAATGGAAATAAAGTAATTAGGGCGAGAGTTTGAGCCAGTTATCGCCATGCGACCTGAATATAATACTCTAGTCCCTGCGAATAGAGTTATAGCATGCCTGCAGGTTTATATGTTTTTCACGCGTTTCTGCGTTGTCCGTCATATTTTATTAAACATAAGGAGAAGCATTGAATTAAAATTTATGCTATGGCCGGGGTTTCGTACCCTGAACCTCCTAATTACTACGTAGATGCTTTGGACCACTAAGCTAACACGGCGTTGTAGCCAAGGCAACTACACGGACTGTCTTAAAGCACGTCTCCCTCCACACCACATACTTTAATTCTGCCTCATGTTCCCTGTGAAATGCGTATCAAATTGCCAGCTGAGTGGTCTAAAGCACCTACCAAGTACGAGGTCTCGGGCTCAAACCCCAGTCACAGCATAAATTTTAATCCAATGCCTCTCCTTATGTTTACTAGCTTTGGTATAAAGAGACAATGTTGTCTCAAGGAATTGTATTATTTGTTGATATTTATATCACCTCTTCTCGTTCTTTGCTGGGGGTGCTATTTCAATGTAGGAGTGCCCTGGCAATTTGATACGCATTTCACATGAAACATGAGGCAGAATTGCCGCGGTGGAGTAGCCGAGCGGTCTAAATCGTCTCGCTGCGGAGCGCGCGGTTGCTCGCCGTGGACGTTCGAGTCCTCCCTCGCGCATGGGTGTGTGTGTTGTCCTTAGGTTAGTTTACCTAGGTTTAAGTAGTTTGTAAGTTACGGACTGATGACCACGCAGTTTGGTCCGATAGATTCACAAACATTTGAACATTTTGAGGCAGAATTAAAGTATGTGGCGTGGAGGAAGACGTGCATTAACACAGTCCGTGTAGTTGCGTTGGCTGAAACACTGTGTTAGCTGAGTGGTCTAAAGCACCTACCTACTAAGTAGGAGGTACTGGGTTTGAATCCCGGCCACAGCATAAATTTTAATTCAGTACCTCTCCTTATGTTTAATACCTTTGGTCTAAAGAGACAATGCTGTCTCAAGGAATTGTATTATTCGTCACGTTTTAATTTGTCAAACCAATTTCCATCAGTTTGTGCACAATAAAGAAACCTTTGTTTAGTTTTTGTTTTCATCTTCATGCCAATAATCGATGTTTACTTATTTAGCATATGGCAGTGGCGGCTGGTGCTTCAGATGACTGAGGGTTCACTGCTTTCAGTGCCGCATATACAATATTTCCGAACCCGGGCCGAAACTTGATAACGCCCCCCTCCCCACCCCCTCTTCGCTTACCGTTCAAAGAGAAAATTTGGCGAAACATTTACCCTGAAAATCGCGACACATTCGCAAAAAACGTCCAAAGACATTTGGGAAGTAACAATAAAAATGTCTTTGTTGTTACCGCATTGTTAAAAAGAAGATTGGGTTAAAAAAAGTGCTTATAGTCAGGCTCAAACCCACTACCTCTGACACCGCAACGCGAGGCCGCCAACCACACGACTATTCTTGGTAGATGGAGAGTAGTGACTCAACTAGGAAGAAGATGCACTCAAGCTGCACTTTCGAACTGCATATTCCAACTTAACAGTGCCGTTGTAAACATCTTTAGTGTCTATAATAATGCTTGTAATTCTATCGGACCAAACTACGTGGTCATCAGTCCGTAGCTTACAAACTACTTAAACCTAGGTAAACTAACCTACGGACAAACACACACACCCATGCCCCAGGGAGGACTCGAACCTCCACGGCGAGCAACCGCGCGCTCCGCAGCGAGACGCTTTAGACCGCTCGGCTACTCCACCGCAGCTCTTTAGTGTCCCCTACTGTTGTTCTTTCTGGAGAAAGTCTAATTAAATAATAATTCACAGGAAAATGATGCATTGTCTAGGGAAACATATGGACGCTTGCTATTGGATCCTGTCGAAAATTGTTCTGGTAATTTTAGTCTTACCATTTCTATTGCATGTCGAAAGGGACATTCAGCAAAAACACTAGCATCATTCTCATTTCCATAGAACCTTAGAGTCACCATTATGAACTTCCAATTTCCGTTAGTGACAGCTAGCAATCCAATATTTGTAACTATAATACATAGAACCAGATTTACTGTCTTTTTTTTATCCGATCTTGTTTGCCATCAATATTTTAAAACGAATTACAGAATTGCAATCTGTCTCAGATAAACTTTGCTATTTACTATTTTCTGTTGGCTCGGGCATGTGCTTTATTATCAAGATCGTCTGATTGAGCTGCAGGCGCCGCGTGGGAGTAGTTCAAATGTTCAAATGTTTGTAGAGTCTATGGGACTTAACTACGGGTCATCAGTCCCTAAACTTACAAACTACTTATCAACTAACTAATACTGAGGAAGGCACAAATACCCATGCCCGAGGGGGGATTCGAACCCCCGACCGTAGTGGGCGTGCAGACCGTGACTGAAGCGCTTCAGTCCCCTCGGCCACCGCGGCCGGCGTGGGAGTAGTCGAGCGATCTGGAGCGCCACATTGCGGATCGCGCGGCCTCCTGCGTAGGAGGTTCGAATCCTCCCACGGGCATGAATGTGTGTGTTGTCTTTAGGTCAATTTAACTTAGTTTAAGTAGTTTGTACGCTAGGGACTAATAACACAGCAGTTAAGCCCATAGATTTACAAACATTCCAACATTGGAGCTGCAGGCTAGAGGCTCAGTACTTGTGCACATGGCGCCGAAGGAGAGCGCGCCGTGCTAGCGCCCTCAAATTACAACACCCTGTTCGCTATACTGGGGCGATGCATCACTTTCTTTTCAGGTTCAAAATTAATTTCACAATGTTGGGTACATTTCGTACACAGTAATGTATAACCTAAAGTGAACCAAACATAAAATAGTCAGCGACTATCGTTTTCACTGCAAAAGCTTCAAATGTTATGCGATAGGTTAATTGGAAATTAAGTATCTGAGGAGGTGATCAACAGAATTGGGGAGAAAAGGAATTTCTGGCGTATAAGAGAAGGGATAGGTTGGTGGGACATCCTGAGACATCAAGGAATCGTCAACTTAGCATTAGGAGGAAGTGAGTGGGGTAAAAATCGTACAGGGAGACTGAGGGACGAATACAGTAAGCAGATTCAAAGGCATGTAGGTTGCCGAAAGTATTCTCAGATGAAGAGATTTGCACAGCACAGGTTAGCGTGGATAGCTGTATCAACCAGTCTGCGGACTGAAGACCACAACAACAACGAATAACTATGGTGAATATCGAAAAAACAGACACTCCGTTGTGAAGCTGTCGTGTTAGCCTGTAAGATGTGCAAAAATTTGTGATGTACGACAATTAGTTTCCTCGGAATCGAGTGAGAAGTATCATACGTCAAGGAAAACGCACAAAACTGGAAAAGGAGAATTTTTATTGAAAAACTGATACCAGAGTGCAATCACGGCGGTTGCTCCGCGCGAAGGCACCGCTGTCTATAAACGCAGCCCTGGCGCGGCAGAATAACCCCGCGAACTAACACGCCTAGATGCGTCGTCCGCGGTCGTTCGCCGTCGGAGGTTCGATTCTCCCTCGGGCACGGGTGTTTGTGTTGTCATTAGGGTAAGTTACTTTAAATTTCTGGTGTCGCACAAGTCTGAAGTGCGCGCCATGTACTTTCGCAGCGCGCCGCCATGCAAGCATGGCGCGGCGTTCTTAAGACGTCGGCCACGAGCGCCCTCTGCTGCAACTTCGCTCGTGGCCACCATCGAACTGGATCGGTCACTTGGCAATCAGGTAGGCACAAGAACAGTCTTTCATCTGTAGGCAGGCCTCTATCTAGTTAAACTATGTATCTGCATTCCACTAGTCTTCAGTTAACGAAGTTCAGTATTGTACTATCTATACGAAATGTATATCTTCTTCCAATCTAGCTTAGTGTTTCTAGTTTCTGCTGTCCCACTGGCTGGTCACCTCAGACTCTGTACCCGTACACGCGTGCATCCTATTTCCCTGTGTCGGTCTCTCTCTATTCGGCCACCGACACCTAGGACAATCGGCGGCAACGAGACACAAAAATATTAGTGTAAACAGTTTGAGAGCCTAGGGACTGATGACCAATGTAATTGAGTCCCTTAGATTTACAAACATTTTTGTTAGACTCTGGTTCTAAGAGAAAGAGTCTGATGCTTGCAGCCAACGGAACTTTTGACTGTAGCAAAATTTCATTGTCATTGCACACAACCGTTACAGGCAACTAAAATTTCGGCATTTAAATGCTGTCGTTTCCATACGTAAGGTACAATAGACTAATTGTAAGAAGGACACCATACAGCGCTCAGTAAACAACGTAGCGATATTTTTCTTGGCAGCGACTAAGCCTGTAGTTTATTATTCTATTACTGATAACGAATGCTGACATTTTTTGTTATTTAAACACTAAGAGTCGTCAACAAACTTCAAGTTAACCATTGTTTAAAGATGTTTCCATTACATGGGCACTGTTAGTTAGAGTATGACGTTCTATATTAAAATATATTACTTCTGTTTTGCAAAGACTAATCTGCACTATGACCCCTTTCTTAGCTTTCGTTGATCATTACTATTGAATCCAAAGCAAAGTCACTAACGACTTGTTAAAAGCACTAGTGACTTCCGTTTATAACAAAGGCAAAACAACTAACCTTATAATTATAGAGAAGTATTATTAACATAAGTTTGCTTTATAATTCTTAAACATATTTTCATTTCGAATAGATTAAATTTTCGTGAGACGGTAAAGTTTCTTTCCAAGCATCACCACGACTTTAGAAACTTTCGCTCTTGTGAAACTCAACTTGCCCTTTTCTCAATGACATCTTGCGAGGCGTGGGTGAAAGGCAATACTAAAACTGCAAATTTATTGATTTCCAGTATTTGACACGGTATCGGACTGCAGACGACTATAGTCACAGAGTAACATATACAGAGAAGAAGCCTGCCCCCCCCCCCCCCCCCTCAAACCTCTGTCCTATGCTCCCCTCGTAGTTCCGTAAGATGCTAGCAGATGTCAGGCGGTTCCCGGCTTAGTACCGGTAGGCCACACTAGAGGCGCTTCTGAGGGTGCTCTCGCACGTCAGAGGGTAGCGTGGAGGGGAGGCTGAGGGGAGAGCTCGTGCCGCTTGCCACGAGGCCACGGCTGTTTCTGGCGTGCTGGCGTTTGAGGGGAGGTGGTGGTGGGGACAGCCGCTACCTGCCGCCTGCTCTGGCCAGTTTAAGGCCCGGCGCACACTTGACGCAGCAGAGGCAGAGGAGAGGCAGAGGATAGGCCTCTGTCCGTCTGTAACGCATGCTTTCTAATGGGGTAGCGCACACTTAACGCAGCCGAGGCGGAGGGCAGGCGTTTCCTCGGTCACGCCTCTGTCCCGTTGTCCGAGGCGCACAGTTTTCCTGCGCCTCTGTTCCACTTCTGTCGCAAAGTGAAATTTCAAGTCATCGGATATACTTCGAAAAAAATTGTTTTATGTAGACGAATATAAGCTTCATCCTTCTCTGTACTTAGTTTCTTTGTAACACTTTTACTTTCTGCGTAAAAAAATTAAAAATACTATTTTCCGATTTGTGCGTGTTTTGCGCTAACGCAGCTTCCACAATCGATTTTGCAGAAACTACTCACTAGAAAAAAATAATTTTTCTGTATCATATAGGTAAAAGCCACCGCATGACGTTGGGGAGGTTTTATTTTCGTTATTGTACATAGTTATTGTTATAATAACAAATAAAGTACAACGCCGCGCATATTTTGAAGAGTTTGCAGTGGAAAAAGTAGTCGCTGGCTAGTTTGCGTTTGGTGCATTTTACACCATTCATTACTGCGAACGAAATGTAGCTAACATATCGAAATTGTTTTTAACGGTGGAAGGAGAGCTATATCTCTTTCGATTCTCGAGAAAATACGTGAGATACACATTTGACGCGACGCGGTCGGCAGCTACGCGGCACACGCACGTCTGTTGCCGCCTGCTGTGCCGAGTGCGGAGCTGCCTCGTGTCTCCCTTCTTCGTATGCTGCCGATACAGACCCAAACTGGAAACGAACAACTTACTGAAATAGAAAGACACCGAGATTCATAAACCGAAGATGCTGATTGTGTATTTTTACGGTCTATAGTCTCTGGTTTCAGTAAACTTTGTGGCAAGGATGAAAGCACTATATAAGCTAAAATTCCCGTTACTACTGAATAATAAGTTCGGCGATACCAGAAGGGACGTGCAACGATTTTTTTTTACTGTCAGGGACTTCCTTCAATTTCTTGAAACACAATGTCCACCCCTTCGTGGAGCTTCAGCTCACTGCTAAACCATAGATGATGCTAGAAACGTCTCTCGTCAGTATTTCTCAACCTGAATTCTATACTCCGTTCAGAAATTCAACATTTGCAAAAGTATTAGCATTAGCTTCACTAATTACTAACAAATATAATGGCTGCTGATGGTAATTATCATTAGAAATGCAATGGAATGAAATACTGCATGTCATGCACAGCTACCGTTATAGAAGAAGGAAAAAAGCAAACGTCAGTATCTTAGTACTCAGGAGCATGGAAGAGCTACGAATAAAGACCTAATTAATGAAACACTTTGCGTGCAAATGCATTTAAACAAGGAAACTATAATTTGCAAAATTTTTCATATCGTTATATCTTTAAATCTAAGACATATGAAAAGCATACCAGGTGTCACCGAGAAGAAAAGTGTTTCTGATCGTATGTACTGCACCACAATCATGATTAAATATGTCAGTTGTATAAAAGTTCTTTCAATTATTTGCTGTGACACTTGTTTCACTGAATTATAAAAGAAATGAAAGAAAAATAAATCTGACTTTAATTAAATTCCTAAAATATATCCCTAATTTTTCTTTAGCGGGTGTGACGTGTCACACTATTTTTCTTCTCTTTTAAGTCCTTCTTACTGAGCATGTGACCCTGTTGGAAATGTCGTCTATTTAGTCAGAATAGCTCAAGAGCTTATAATGAACTTCCATACACCAGAAAAGTTCGCCAAATATTTGTCACTTTTGCCTGTTGCTCAACAGACCTTGCAGTGCTCTTATACTCTATCAGAATACACACACACACACACACACACACACACACACATTAAATTGACTGAGTTTTGAAGGAGATCCAGGAATTAAATCTGATTGCAACGAAAGGTTTGCAGTGGACATGCAGCACGTGCTGTTGCAAGCTACGCTGCCTCCTCTGCCTCTGCTGCGTCAAGTGTGCGCTGACCGGCAGAGGCCCTGCGCCTCGCCTCTGCCTCTGCTCTGCCTCTGCTGCGTCAAGTGTGCGCCGGGCCTAAAGAGCTGCTTCTGACCGCAGCGCCATTATGGGACATCTTACGGAACTGCCGGAAACCCTCCCTCCCCGCACCCCTGAGCGTGTGACCGGGCCCTTACGGAGGTTTCCCGTCTGTATATATTTGTCTGTGCTATAGTTGAGTCGAAATACGATGATCCCTGACGCTTGCGCCAATCGGCTTTGACCGCTGGCTGCCCCCGCAGTCAATTGGAGTAAGTCAAATGCGAACTTTGCTCTGCGCATGCGCGCGTCTGGCTGCGTTCTGCACTTCTGCCAGTTCTGTCGACACAACGTCGCCCGTTAGCTATACTCGCCGGCAGCGAACGAACTATTTGGCAACATGGTTTCATCCCGTTTCTCCGACCGGGGCGGTCTCCCAGCCCAGTAGGTGGACCCATGGATAATCGTATTTCGGCCCGTCTATAAGGAAGGTACGAGCATACGGAACAGGTTCCAGATATGTAAGTGCCTCGAGTACCCAATACTTTATCCTCGACGACGACTGTTCCTGAGAAACAATCGTATCGTAAGGAGTGCACTAGGGAAGCGTGACAGGACGGTCATTAATTTCTATCTTTTTACATAAACGATCGACAGAGTTAGTAGCAATCATCGGTTGCTTGCTTATGATCTTCTAACATGGGAAGATGTCGTCATTAATGACAATATTAGGTTGCAGTTGGTGTGAGGAATGACAGCTAGCGCTAAATATAGAAAAATCTAAGCTGAGGCTTTTGACACCGTACCTCACAAACGGCTTTTAATCAAATTACGTGGTATTGGTATAACGCCACACATTTGCGATTGGATAGGGGATTTCCTGTCAGAGAGGACACAGTTTCTAGTAATCGATGGAAAGGCATCGACTAAAACAGAGGTGATATCGGGCGTTCCACAGGGTAGTGCCATTGGTCCTCTGCTGTTCCTTATTTACACAAACGATTTGGGAGAAAATCTAAGTAGCTCTCTTAGGTTGTTTGCAGATAACGCCATCATTTACCGCCTAGTAAAATCACCTGAAGATAAAAACCAACTGCAGAACAATCTAAATAAGATATCACCATGGTGTAAAAATTGACAATTGACTCTAAATAATGCGAAGTGTTAAGTCGTCCACATGAGTACGAAAAGAAATCCGTTTAACTTTGTTTACAAGATAAATGAATCAAACGTGAAGGCCGTAAACTCCATAAAATATATACGAATTACTATTACTTCAGACTTAAACTGGAAAGAACACGTAGATAAATGCGTGGGAAAGGCGAACCAGAGACTGCGTTTTATTGGCAGAACCCTTAAAAGATGTAACAGAACTACTAAAGAAACTGAATACACTATGCTTGTCCGTCCTTTTTGGAGTATTGCTGCCTAGTGTGGGATCGTTATCAGGTGGGTTTGACGGAGGACATCGAAAGAGTTCAAAGAAGGACAGCTCCTTTTGTATTGTCTTGATACGGGAGAGACAGCGTTACGGAAGTTATACAGGATATAGGTGGGAAATATTACAACGGCGCTTATCGCTGCGGCGTGGGCTACTTACGAAACTCCAATCGCCAACATTCTCCTCCGAATGCGAAAGTATATTGTTGACTCCCACTTACATAGGTAGAAAAGATCATCAGCATAAAATACGAGAAATCAGAGCTCGAACGGAGGCATTCAAGTGTTCTAACTTCTATCCGAGAATGGAATGGGAGATAAATAGTATAAAGGTGGTTCGATGAACCCTCTGCCAGGCACAAATAAATGTGATTTGCGGAGTATCCCGTATAGATGTAGATGCAGATGAGTACGATAAGTAATCCTAATATTCGAATACAGCATTAAAGTGTGATGCTTGAAAGAGTCGCTTCAATTAAATACCGAGGCCGGCTGCGGTGGCCGAGGGGACTGAGGCGCTCCAGTCACGGTCTGCACGGCCCCTGCGGTCGGGGGTTCAAGTCCCCCCTCGCGCATGGATATTTGTGCCGTCCTTAGTATTAGTTCATAAGTAGTTTGTAAGTTTAGGGACTAATGACCCCGTAGTTGAGTCCCATAAGCTAAACAAACATTTGATTTTAAATACCGAGGCGTAACGCTGCCTAGTGATATGAAATGGAACGAGCATGTAAGGACAGTCGTGGGGAAGGCAGATAATCCACTTTGGTGTATTGGGCGGATTTTGATAAGACGTTATCGTAAACGGTTGACATTTTTGCGTCACAGTATGCAGAAAAATGTAATTTTATCTCAGATTGTCTAGCCGTTGCAGAACATGCAAGTATTTATCTGCGTTTGACAGCTTTATTACAGGTATTGACATACAGCTGCACTGCAGCTGCTATACTTCGTTAAAAACGCAATTCGTAGTCGGTCGGTGGGCAAGCGAGTGTTCTAACAGTTCAATAATAGCGCAATGTATAGCCCTAAGCCGCGCGGCGGTTATACACACCACAGCAGTCTGGCTTTTTCACCGCCGAAACAAATTTGCGGCAATTTATCATCAGTTGGTGGTGCCGTTCTGGAAACGGTTCGGATTCGAATAAAATTTATCACGACCACCCTATACGCCTGCGGGCGTGGAGGCAGTTTGATTTTGTGATAAGTTGCAAACTTGACATCTTGGAACGGTCCGCGTTCTGTGTGCACTGAAACAACGAATGATGGACGACACGTGTGTGTTTGACGCTTCTTTGATGATGGCAGTCTGGCAGCTTCCACTGATGAGGACAATAGCAGTCGAACATAAAGGTAGATGATTTAGTGCTGCATTAGACTCAACACTCAAAACTAATTCGTGTATTCTGAGTGTAATCAATGTATATAGGTTAACTGTCGTCCACATGTAGCGAAAAGTAATCCATCATTCTTCGGACAACTATTAAATTGCCTCCTCTGCCTGTAAGTTCGCTTGCACGTAGATAATATTCTGTAAACTTACGTACAAACCACTTGAATGATGTCTTCCCTGACACCATATAATTGCGTCCATAGGCTCTGGTTGCAGCACAATGGTGTTTCATTCCGAACTGAATCGTATCTGCCCTATCCTCGCCAAAATACATGTTGAACACGCAATGGTCCTTGTCAACCTGTAACGAAAAGCTTTGCATTCTATCTCGAGATGAATGATGTAATACATCTGTTGGAAATCTAATTTACTTGTGTTAATGGCTACTTATTTCCGCACAATAACTGTACGGAAAAACTGGGGATTTTCTATGTCGTTATTCATGTCCAATAGTATTAACGAAAAACAAATGAAGGTTTATTGACATCTAATACGGGGGCCGTTTGGAAAGTCCGTGCAAAGTCCGAGAGCAGGCAGCACAGGCGCTTATCGAATTCATGTTTAGTTAGTAGGAACCTTGGAAAGAGCGCATACCAGGTTTCAGCCATATTGGTCTTTGTGTTTGGCATTCGTGTGAATCAAGGAAGTCAAGTGATTGCCAAAGAATGGACGAAAAAGAATTTCGTCACAAGAGATTAAAGAGAAGCTTTATAAACATTATGGTCACTTCGAACCTACGATTAGAACAGTTTACAAGTGGTTTCAAACGTTCTGGACGCCATGTGGAGGTCATGACTCCAGAAATCATTGATAAAATTCATGATATGGTGATGGATGACAGAAGAGTTAAGATGCGTGAGATTGCTTGTGTTGTGGGCATCTCGAATGAACGGGTACATAATATTTTGCATCAACATTTGGACATGAGAAAGCTATCCGCAAGATGGGTGCCGTGATTGCTCACGCTTGACCAAAAACGGAATCGTGTGAAGTGTTGCGAGGAAGGTTTGCAACTGTTCAAGAAGAATGCGCAGGACTTTAAGCGTTGTTTCGTCACTATGGATGAAACATGGATACATTACTACACTCCTAACACCAAAGAACAATCTAAACAGTGGGTTACCAAGGGAGATTCTGCCCGAAAAAAGTCAAAGACCGGTCCTTCGGCTGGAAAGGTTATGGTGACGCTCTTGTTGGGATTTGCAAGGGATAATCCTCATCGACTATTACAGGTACATATTATTCATCATTTGAAAACCGTGCTCTAAGAAAGATGCCGGCAATTGGCCCACGAAAAATTCTTTTCCATCACGACAATGCACCAGCACACACCTCAGCAGTTGTGGTCGCAAAATTATTGGTAATAGGATTCCAACTCGTTTCACATCCCCCCTATTCTACAGACTTGGCTCCCTCTCCCCAATTTGAAGGAATGACTGGTGGAACGAAGATTTCATTCAAACGAGGAGGTGACTGCAGAAATTAATAGCTATTTTTCAGGCTTGGACAATTCCTATTATTCGGAAGGGATCAACAATGTAAGCAGCGTCGGGCGAAATGTATGTCTAAATGGAGTCTACGTCGAAAAATAAAAATTTTCAAATGTTCAAATAGCTTATGGGGTCCTCAGTCCCTAAACTTACTAACTACTTATGAACTACCTTATACTAAGGACGGCACAAATATCCATGCCCGAGGAGGGATTCGAACCCCCGACCGTAGTGGTCGTGCAGACCGTGACTGGCGCGCCGCAGACCGTTTGGCCACCGCCGCCGGCAAATAAAAATGGTTTCCAAACACGTTAGTAGTTTTTATTTTTGCACGGACTTTTCAAACGCCCCTTGTAGACTAAACATTACTCTCGTACTAAAAAATCATCGATGCTGTGTAGGATATCTCGTTTTCGAAATTAACTTTTGAAGTCCAGCTGGAGACAAGAAAAGCACTTCGATGAATGTAACATCCTCAGATGGAAAACAAGTACTAAGCAAAGAAGACAAAGCTGATAGGTAGAAAGAACAATGGAGGGGCTCTAGAAGAGATACGAACTTCAAGGAAGCATTGTAGAAAGGAAGAGGAGCACCAAAATACCAAAGTCGAAAAAAGTCCCCATTAGTCGACGACATTCTCTGGGAAAGCCGGGCATGACAAAACGATGCTGTCGTGTGTGCATGATGTATGGCAGGGGAAATATCCTCATAATTCAAGAAGAATGTAATAATTCCAATTCCAAAGGAAGCATGTGCAGGTTAGTGTGAAAACTAGAACCATCAGTTTTATAAGTCATGTTTGCAAAATGTCGATGCTAATTATTTAGAAAAGAATGGAAAAACTGATAGAAGCTTGAGAGACGGTGCCTATTTCGACAAGCTCTAATTTTAGCTTAATGTCAAAAATGTTCAAATGTTTGTAAAGCTTATGGGACTTAACTACGGGGTCATCAGTCCCTAAACTTACAAACCACTTACGAACTAGGACAGCACAAATATCCATGCCCGAGGGGGGATTCGAACCCCTGACCGTAGTGGTCGTACAGACCGTGCCTGAAGCGCCTCAGTCCCCTCGGCCACCGCGGCCGGCTAGCTTACTGTCCCGACAGGGGATATGCCGAAGGAGGAAGTCGTTCTTTCTGACTACGCTAAAGTTAGCGGAAGTCTGGCGCTGAAGGGCAGTGGACACGTTAAACCGTGAAGGCGGGAGTTGCACAGGCAGGCTGCTAGCGAGCTATATGGGTAGCCGGGACCGCGTTTCCCTGGGTGTCCCGCAATGGACGCGGCCAGATGCCATTAGGGCGGGCCATAAGACCAGCACAGGGAGTGACACGACCTGAGCAAGCTGAGGCGGCAGCCCTTTAGATCTTAAGAGAGAGGTATAGCGACGCTTTTCTTCAGCGCTTACAGTTTGGCGCCAGAAACACGCGGGAATAATTCCAATTTGCGGAAAACGTGTATTCATACGCCGTGTTCCCGCGAAACAACGCTTGCGGGATTTAATTAGAATAAACTAGGCACCAACTCCAGAATTGTCCACTGGAAAAGTAGAGGGAGAAATTCCGCAGTGCCAAGAGAGCACTGTGAAGTTAGTGCTAAGTTTTATTCTGGTCTCTAGCTCCGAGGGAGTCAGACGTGTTCGCTTTCGTTTTGAGCCTTGAGTTTAATTCTGATGTCTCCCTCTTGCAGAACCGATGTGAAGCTTTTCGGAGTTTAATTTGATCTCCGAATTGGGATCCAAGTTGGTAGTACGTAACTACTGTTCACACTCGCAAGTGTAGTACATAGTATGTGTCTGTTAATTTTCAGAGCTTAGTCTTGTTTAATTGCCCGGCTACTAATATCTGTTATTTTGCCCAACTAGTTTCAGCACTTGAATACTCGCTAGTAACTTCTGTGCAGTAAGACCACATCTGAGCGTTTGGTATAAACTCCCTGGGTATCAAGAGAGCCAATGTTGCAGTTGCAACGACAGAGTGGCGAGCCTAGTTAACGTAAAACAGTTCTGATAGATCGTCATTTAACATTCCCTGCGAGGAGTGTGTTTGTCGGGATAGTCTGATCGCGCTAAGCCGGCCGCGGTGGCCGAGGGGACTGAGGTGCTCCAGTCACGGTCTGTACAGCCAATACGGTCGGGGGTTCGAATCCCCCCTCGGGCATGAATATTTGTGCCGTTCTTAGGGTTAGCTAGTTCGTAAGTAGTTTGTAAGTTTAGGGACTGATGACCCCGTAGTTAAGTCCCATAAGCTATACAAACATTTGAACATTTGATTTGATCGCGCAAAGATTTTCACGGCACGAGACTCAGCGGCAGTTTCTCGACGCAATGACGTTCCGTCCAGCCAGCAGCCATTACCGTTGGTAATATATACGAAGATTTGGCACTGACAAACTGCCCACCACAGGCGTAGCCACAGGCTTGAAGTTACTTGTTTTACGTTTTCAAATGAGGAGAAGATCTTATAAGCTCAAGCAGGATAGCTCACTAGATCGCTAGGTTTCTCGGTGCATCCTCACTACCTAGTTTGCCACACGCAGATTATTTCTTTTATTATCCAGCCTTACGTAACAACCACTGTGAAGTGTTTTCTCATAATAGTGCTCCTTCCTTTTCTTTTGAGTAATAAGTCTAATTAGGGTCAGTTTGATCCAAACTTTTAATCCAACAGTCCAATCACTAGGTTAATTAGCTTTAAGTAGGAACAGAGGAAAGTAAATAAGTTAATATTTTTGAGAGTGTCTCGTGACTCGACCATTGGGGTCAAAGACGGCTCCATTGCCCTATTGCTAAGTAGAAGCTTTAATTCCTAACTTAATTTTAAATAAAAAACGCCGCCAGATCAATTAAATCATTGCGCACACCTATGCATGCCAGTGCCAGTAATCACACCAGTTACTACTACACAATAGTACACACACGCATTTAACTTTTAAACAAAAGTAGTATAATACTCTTTAATTTACATCCCTGTCTCAAGCTGACCTCAGGGAAAATCAGTTTTGATTTAGAAGAAATGTAGCAACGCACGAGGCAATACGGATTCTACAACTTGTCTTATAAGATAGATTAAGGAAAGGCCAACCTACATTAAAGCTTTTGTACATTTGGAAAAGCTTTCGATAATGTTGACTTGAATTCACTCTTTCAGATTCTGAAGTCAGCAGGGATAAAATCAACTGTAAATCTTATATAACTTTTACAGAAGCAAAAGTTGAAGGGTTTGGAAGGGAAGACGTTTTTGGGAACGAAGTAAGACAGGGATGCAACCTTTCCCCAATGTTATACAATCTGTGCATTGAGCAAGCTCTGTAGGGAAGGAAGGAGAAATTTAGAGAAGGAATTAATGTTCAGGGGGAAGAAACAAAAACTTTGCGATTTGCCAGTGACATTGTAATTCTGTTGAAGACAGCAAGGAACTTGGATGCGCATTTGAACGGAATGGACGTATCTTAAAAGAAGGGCTTAAGAAGACCAATAACAAGAGGAAAACAAACGTAATCGAGTGTAGTAGAATGAAATCAGGCGATGTTGAGGGAATTAGATTAGGAAAGGAGACAATAAAGATGGTCGATCTATTTTGTTACTTGGGCAGGAAAATAACTTACATGTCTAATTCGGAATGGCAATGAGAAGAAAAATATCTCTTTAGAGGAGACATATGTTAATATAAAATATTAAATAAGGCTTTGCGCATGCTTAAGGTTATGAAGGGGTGCTGCTTACAGTGTCAAGTGACCCAGAGGTATCTTATCTCTTCATCCTCACAAATTAATTTTGTTACAGTCACTTAACAGTGTTCGTGTACACATTCATACGTTCTGGGTGTTTATTATCAAAGAAAAATTTAGAAACAAATTACTCAGCTTTAAGCCTGGAACAAAAGTATATAATGACGAAGCTTGGAAGGCCCACACCTCAGATCGAACTGAAGCAAGTGCGAACAAGCCGAGGTAAAACATTCTGCAGATCTTGTAACGAAAATATATCTAAAGGGGGGGTGGGTGGGTGGCGCTGACACACCTACGAGCCGAGCGGGGATGGGGGGCGCCACTATCAATATCTCTGTCACCAAAAGAAATGAACCCCCAGTCTCCTTTTAAGCACCAGCCGACACTGAATAGTTGTTTAAGAATATTGTAATTAATGAAAGAATGATTGCCTTTGTATATGCCGAACGAATGAGTAAATAAATAAATCGACCCATGGTTGTGTTTATCTGTTAGTTAGGATAAAGGGGGGAGGATAAAGGGAAAAGGCAACAGAGAAGGGAACATATAGGGAGAGGCCAGAGGTAAGAAGAAGGTAGTACCCATTAAAAATAATTTGGGGTTACTGATTCATTTCTTTTTAAACTAGGTTTTTGATATAACAGTTGAAACACGTCCACATAACGTGTTCCATTTAATTGACTCCCCATGAACAAATGTTGATGAGCTTCAGACATTTTTTTTTGAGTGTAGCAAGACACTCCACTCACAATATGCGAGATACCAGACATTATATATTGATTTAGTTTTATCTGTATGTAAAATTCTAAGTGTCTATGTTGTACATGAGGCCACAAATATGAAATATGTATTAGTGTGTACTGTGATGTGCTGCCACTGGCCCTGGCATCCACATAATGAATGAAACTTTGTATGTAAGAATGTTTAGAAAGTGTTAGGCGCACCTCATCTGTTTTGTGTCGTCGTTTCTTTCAAACACTGGGCGTTGAATGTCTCTGGGCAAGAAGTAGGTTTGCCAGCTGCTGAGCAGAACCCAGTATTAGCAAAGATTCCTAATGTAGCTTGCTCTTAACCTCCTTGGCTGGGGGTTGGTCAGGTTACCTGCCTGACGAACGGTGACTCTCTCTGGGCTCCCCTCCACTACACCTCCTCGGTTAGCCGGTGGTCAAGAGAGCTATTCATTCGCATCTTGGTTCCTGGTAGGGTAAGTACCTGTGGGCTTGGTTCTGCTTTGGCCTCGTGGCTCAACTTAGTTCAGGCTCCATAGTCGTACTTATGCCTTTTCGCAAGTTTAATTCCAGGAGTAGCAGCTACACTATGTGTAGTAGTGAGATTTTGCTTAATTTCCTACAGGATTGCTAATTTCATGTCGATTTTTGCTGGAATCTGATTCCGATGCTCTGATGGTGTTTCGTTAGCATAGTTCTTGCACTTTATAACTTTTAAATCATTTCTTCGCCTGTTTAAATATATTCAGTGTCTTTCACGTTCTTATCGTAGTTGAATTGTAATATTTTCGGGGACTCGCGGTGCCTATACTGTTCGTACTTTGTCGACAGAACATGTGGACGATATCAGACTAAGCCTTCAGCTTTTCCATCATTCAGTGCACATGAGTGGTTAATAATTGTATAGCTAATTTGCTAATGTGTTTCCTAGTGAGTGTAGCGTGATAATTTTCCCCGAAAATTGTCTATTCTACCTTGTAATCTGTGTACTTGTCGGCCCACGTGTGCGCTGATTAGCGTGTTTTCTGTCGCGGTTATTACCATTAAATAGATCTTTTTCCTCGGTGTAGAAATAACCGTTGCATGACGTATATCTTGTTTTTAATGTTCATGAAATAGAATTATTTCACTTCTCTGAATTTTTGTGACAGAACTCTGTATTGTGCTGTAGCAATCTGTAACCTTGCTTATCTAATAGATATCATTCCTCTGATGGTGAATGGTGACACAATATATTTCGCGATCTTATTCTCTCCTCAATTGATTTTGTTAACTTTATGCATAATTTGTGTTCCGACTTAATAGTGTGCTGTATTGATCTAACATCTTTAACCTGCTATAGTTATCTTCTCCCTGTGCTAAACGAACGCCAGAGCGACCGTTTTTAGATATTACTTAATGAAATCTTGATTTAATGTATAGTTTGAAGTTCTAGGGAAACTTTAACTTCCATCTGAACACCGCACTTTGCGGTCTTAAACCAAGTGCGTTTGTTTCTGATAGTTTATCATGAGCCTAAGACACTAGCTTGACACATTATGGAAGCAAAGTGCTATTTTATTGTGCGTGAGTGAACCTTCGATCTGCATTCTCCACATTGCTTGGCTGTTGTCTTGCTGTATGTGTGTGAATGCGCTGCAATTCCTCCGTTCCCCCCTGTGAAACGTGATCGTAATTAACCTGTACTCAACTTTGCAGGTGGGCAATTTTAGGGCCATGTAATTGTGGATATTTTGAACATTTTGTAAGGTGTGTTTTTTATTGTATTTTTTAAAAAAAATTGTCTTCCCACTTGTTGTTCTTGTTTTGAAAAATAAATTAATTTGTTAAACTATAATCCTTTTGTGCTAATTTAATTCTCCCTCATCATTTATATTGGATTAATGTGGGGTAATTTGTTCTACATCTACATCTACATAGATACTCTGCAAATCACATTCAAGTGCCTGGCAGAGGGTTCATTAACTACTTTCATAACTTTCATTGAAACTTCGCAAACAGATCATGCCGCAATGAATAACGTCTTTCTTTTAATGATTTCCACGCCAATTCGTGCAACATTTCCGTGACGGCCCCCCCCCCCCCCCCCCGTAACGTGATAAAACAAAACGAGCTGCTCTTCTCTGAACTTTCTCAATGTCTTCCGTCAGTCCCTCTGGTAAGGGTCCCACAAGGGGCAACAGTACTCAGGGAGAGGACGCACAAGTGTTATGTAGGTAGTCTCTTTGGTGGAGCTGATGCATCTTCGAAGCGTTCTGCCGATGAAACGTAATCTTTGGTTCGCCTTCCCCACAATATTTTCTATGTGTTCTCTCCAGTCAAATTTGTTCGTAATTGTAACTCCTAGGTATTTGGTAGAATCTACGACCTTAAGGTTTGACTGATTTATCGCGTAATTGAAGTTCAGCGGATTTCTTTTAGTGGTCATGTGTATTACTTCACACTTTTCTTTATTTAGTGTCAATTGCCAATTTTCGCACCATGTAGAAATTTTGTCTAAATCGCATTGCTGTTGCTTTTGATCATCTGTTGACTTCACTAATCGATAAACGACAGCATCATCCGCGAACAGTCTAAGGGAGCTATTCAGATTGTCTCCTAAATCGTTTATAAACACGAGGAAGAGTAGGGGACCTATAACGCTTCCCTGTGGAACGCCAGATATCACTTCTGTTTTACTCGATGACTTACCGTCAATTACAACGAACTGTGTTCTTTCTGATAGGAAATCGTGAATCCAACCGCACAATTGGGGAGATATTCCATAAGCACGCAATTTCATAAGAAGCCGCTTGTGGGGTACTGTGTCAAAAGCCGTCCTGAAATCCAGAAATATGGAATCGATTTGAGATCCCTTGTCGATGGCACTTAACACTTCATGTGAATAAAGGGCAAGCTCTGTTTCGCAAGAGTGATACTTTCTGAATCCGTGTTGACTACTGGTTAATAGATCGTTCTCTTCGAGGTAGTTCATAATATTCGAACAAAGTATATGTTCCAAAATCCTACTGCAAATCGACGTCAATGAGATAGGCCTGTAATTCTGGGGATCACTCCTATTGCCTTTCTTGAATATTGGAGTACGGATCTTTCGCTGAGTGATCGGTTGTAAATTATAGCTAAGTACTGACCTATTGCATCAGCATACTCTGAGAGGAATCTAGTTGGTATACACTCTGGCCCGGAAGATTTATTTTTGTTTAGTGACTTAAGTTGTTTTACTACTCCAGGAACATCTACTTCTAAGTTTCGCATGCTGGCAGCTGTTCTTGTATGGAATACTGGAGTGTTCACTTCGTCTTCTTTGGTGAACGAATTTCTTATGTCTCTGCTCCCTTCTGGAGTAAAGAATATTTGCATTTCCGTTGCCAACATTTATTTTTGATTTATATCCATAACTGCGGATCATTATTTAATTGTGCACAGTTTCTTGTAAAGATTACAGTAAAGGTAGGACTGTTTGCTCGACTTACAGAATCAGAGTTTTGCTTAAGGGAACTGTATACTTCCGCCGCTGTGTGAATATCGCCGTAATGAGATTTTTGTGAGCAAGCAGTCAGTTGTTAACTTCACAAACACGGCTAGTTAACAGTCAAAAGAACAGCGGGCGAGTTTCACAGTTTTATTCCAGGCAAGTAAGCAGACGACATACCCTGTTGGTTGGCGCTGATGTCGAGCAGAAAACTCGTCGGCAGATGGCGAGGTTCTTGGCGCTCACCCCTGCCACCGTGTTTCGACTGCTGGAGCTGCAGACTCGTGTGGCTGCCCTTAATTACAGCCCCCGGCTGCTAATTAATATCCACCCGGCCGTTCACACACACACTCACACACACACACACACACACACACACACACACACACACACACACACACATTCGTCTGGAATGTCATTCGCGTTGCTGTATTCGTACTCTCTAGTGACGATGTATCTCCTAACCACCACACATTCACTACTCGTAATCTCCGCTAAATGAGACAAGCAGAATTGCTATCCTGAAATTGCAGACAAGCACCCTCTCCCTGTCGCTACTTAATAAGAACAACCTCTTACTTGGAGTAATTCATTTAATTTGCAAGTCGGCACTAGTTATGACAAGGGATGTTTAAGCGACAGTTGTACCTGGTGTTGCAGCATACTTTTAGAAAAGCATCGAGGTAAACCTTGCGTTTATTTATCTGACAGATCGCTGCCTGTAGGACAGCGTCATCATACCAGGGTCGTTTGAAAAGTTCGTGCCAGAATAAAAACTACTTACGTGTTTGAGGAAATTCATTTTTATTTTTCGACATAGTCTCCTTTTAAACTTAAACTCATCATCCAACGCTGTTCTAATTTGTTGACCTTTTCGAATAATAGGTGTTGTCCAAGCCTGCAAAGTAGTCCTTAGTTTCTGCAATCAGTTCCTCGTTTGAATGAAATCTTCGTCCTGTCAGCCATTTCTTCAAATTGGGGAATAAATAGTATTGCCGGCCGCGGTGGCCGAGGTGACTGAGGCGCTCCAGTCACGGTCAGCACGGCCACTACGATCGGGGGTTCGAATCCCCCCTCGGGCATGGATATTTGTGCCGTCCTAGTTCGTAAGTAGTTCATAAGTAGTTTGTAAGTTTAGGGACTGACGACCCCATAGTTAAGTCCCATAAGCTTAACAAACATTTGAACATAAATAGTATTATATATTTTTGACGACATTACACCGTTCAAATTAATGAAATAAATCGCAATTTGCTATCAGTTATGGCTGCACTGTACTAGGTTTAGATGAAATACCAATGTGCGGCGAATGAAAATCTGTGCCCGGCCGGGATTCGAACCCGGGATCTCCTGCTTACTAGGCAGACGCGTTGACCACTCCGTCACCGAGGACACAGTGACCAGCCCGACTGCAGAGGTCTCTTCCCTGCACGTCTCCCACCACACCCAAATGTCCATTCGGCACACAGTCTCTTTCCTATAACCACATCCTATTATGTTCTGTGATGCTCGCAACCATAATACTGTATTCCCGAAAGAGGGAGAACAGACCACGAGGTATCGAGACACAATTAATTGCCGTCAGGAGCCCAGCCACGGCTTCTATGCAATTATATATTTCATCTAAACCTAGTACAGTGAAGCCATAACTGATCGCAAATTGCGATTTATTTCATTAATTTGAACGCTGTAATGCCGTCAAAAATATATATAATTGTATACAAGCCGAGGCTGGGCTCCTGACGGCAATTAATTGTGTCTCGATACATCATGGTCTGTTCTTCGTGATGCGGGAATACAGTAGTCTGGCTGCGAGTATCACAGAAAATAATAGGCTGTGGTTATAGGAAAGAGACGGTGTGGCGAATGGACATTTGGCTGTGGCGGGAGACGTGCAGGGAAGAGTCTTCTGCAGTCAGGCTGGTCACTGTGTCCTCGGTGGCGGAGTGGTCAACGCGTCTGCCTAGTAAGCAGGAGAAATTTTCATTCGCCGCACATTGGTATTTCGTCTAAACCTAGTACAGTGAAGCCATAACTCATCGCAAATTGCGATTTATTTCATGAATAAATAGTAGTCAGCGGGAGCCAAGTCTGGAGACTAGGGCGGATGTGAAAAGAGATGGAATCCTGTTTCCAATAATTTCGCCACTACAGCTGCCGAGGTGTGTGCTGGTGCATTGTCCCGATTGTGGGCCAGTCGCCGCCATTTTCTTGCAGCTCGGTTTTCAAACGGTCCAATAACGATGAATATCATGCACCTGTAATAGTTTTACCCCGTTCCAGATAGTCGATGGGATGACTGGTTGCGAATCCTAAAATACCCCGCCATAACTTTTCCAGCTGAAGCACCGGTGCAGATTTTCCCTTGGTAACCCACTGTTTAGATTGTTCTTTGGTCTCAGGAGTATAGTAATGTATCCACGTATCATCCACAGTGACCAAACGACGCTTAAAGTCCTGCGGATTCTTCTGGACAGCTGCAAACCTTCCTTGCAACACTTCACACGATCCCGTTTTTGGTCAAGCGTGAGCAATAGTGGCACCCATCTTGCGGATAGTTGCAAATGTTTAAGCAAAATATTATGTACCCGTTCATTCGAGATGCCCGCAGCACTTCGCAATCTCACGCACCTTAACTGTTCTTTCATCCATCACCATATCATGGATTTTATAAATGATTTCTGGAGTCGTAACCTCCACATGGCGTCCAGAACGTTCAGCGTCACCTTTGCCCACATGTCCACTCTGAACATTTTGAAATCACTTATAAACTAATCGAAAGTGCAGAGGCATCATATGTTTATCAAGCTTCTCTTTAGTCTCGTGAAGCATTTTACCTTTCATAAAGTAATGTTTAATTACCGCACGAAATTCTTTTTCGTCCATTCTTTGACAATCGCTCTACTTCCTTGATTCATACGAATTGCAAACACAAAGAAATAGAGCAATATGGCTGAAACCTGGTGTGCGTTCTTTACAAAGATGCTATTAATTAAACACGACCTCGATACAATGCGGTGGTGCCATCTAACGGACTTTGCACGGACATTTCAAACTCCCCTTGCTCGAGGGTGATACAGTCGGCACGTTCTCTTACAGCTTTTAGAAAGGCATATAACTTTCTGTTGGTTTCATGTCGACTTTCATCTCTCGCCGTCTTACTCTTTTTCGTCTGTACATTAAGTGCTACATCCTCCAAACTGTTCTTGTCGCAAGAACTATCTGAACGCCTGCTGGCCACCCGTAAAGAAAGGAGCAAAGCAGGAACTACGAAGGATCCACTGCAACAACCTATGAGGTTGTTAAAAGTACCAAAACGAAGTTATTTCCAATCCATGATGTGGCTCGTACTCCAATCAGTGAAATTTAAAGTTAACAAACGGCGTCACATCACGAAGTTGCTTGTAAAGTTTTTTCCTTTCTATAAATGCCATTTCAGCACAAAATAAATGCATGCACCTGTTTTCATTGCTTTAACTCTTGTAGTAATTACTGTGTTACATGAAGATAATCTGATGATGACCTGCTATTAGGACAACAAGCTTCATTACTGCTGGAGGACGTGTGGTAATTCCCAGCTTTATGTCAGGATGAGACGTGGTAAGTGTTGGAGCGCCAGAGGACGCTAGTAAAACAGTATTTAAGTTTACAGTTTTATTCAGCTGAATACAAGAATTCGAGTTGTAGGCGCTAGCTCTGCAGGAGATAGATCAGCAGGTGACGTCTCCTTCGGCCGAGTTAGCTGGCCGTCTCGCTGCTTCTACAGGCCAGCTGCTATACAATATGGATGGAGGTGCCTACGCTGCGACGTCTGGGTTCTGAAGCAAAGGCTGCCAGGAAAAGTACTTGGTCCCTTTTCTGGTCTATGCCGATACTTGTGGGTCCATGTTTGGAACCACTGGAGCCGGATGCTGTGGTGACAGTTGACCTCTTGATACCACTGGTAGGGTTAGCACCACAGTGCTAGCTCGTCGGTAGGCTCATTGGTCTTTAGAAAACCAACCACAGGCAGCAACCATATTCCAAATTGTGAAGACGGTAGACAATGGTTCACCATATCCCCGGATGAAGGTCAGTTCGAAGCGTGATTGTTTCCGGACTCCACTTCCTAGCTGTGGCTAGTGGCTATTAGTCTGTACTGCCTTATCTGAGACATAAGCTGAATATATCGATTAGATCACTGGATCGACGACTAACCTCCTAAGCATCATCGATTCCAAAGACCAAGTGAGTATAACTTATAAAAGCGGGAGTGTATATACAGAAATTGGCTGAAACTATGACGTATGAGATGGTTCTTAATGACCGAATGTGTCCTCCTTGTGAGTGCAGTATTCACTCAATGAGCCCTTTAACCGCTGACGTATTCACTTTTGTGACAGAGTTACGTGTCATTATGAAATTTTTACAAGCTGACGAATATACCCTCTCGCTCTCCGAAGTCAACAGTCTGTTGACTGTAGGCTCTCAACCTACCGTCACGCGAGACTGGCGTTAATGACCTGTTCCTCTAGCTTGGCTGGCGATTACTTGAGCAATCTAAGATTTTAACAAGTTTCTCTCACAATTTTGCTCTGTAACATTACTATGGATTAATAAGCTACTTTGCAACCAAGATGGCTTTTACTTCAAAGTAAAAAGAAGTGATGTGAAAACGTGAATAGGAATTTCAGTATTTTGCACAGATATAACTGTGTAAAGAAGAAAAGACTTTGACACATTCAAGCTAACCACACGACAACTGGCTTTAAGAATTTCATGACTATCCATTAACAGCAAGAATTTAGAAAAGTGCTAAGATAAAATAGTTAGTGTAGAGGCCGTCAAACGCGGCGTGGCTCCCGCTCGTTCCCGCCAGAGGGAGCGGCTGGCGACACCGCCGCACCCGGGAGCCGGCAGTGCCGATAATGCAGTCTCGGGAGTGAGAAGACTCTGTACTCCCGGCTGGCCTGGCATGTGGAACAGCCGACAGCTGTGCGCATGCGCACAGTCAGCCCTCCTCACGACGTCGTTAATTGCTGCACCCGTCAGGCACACGTCTACGACAGTGCGTTCACACTGCCGGCCGGGCCGGGCCGAGCCGAGCGGGGATGTGCCAAGACGAAATGAGGGGGAAAGCAACTTTTTCGATTTTCAAGTTGTAAGAAATTTTGACGGTATATAAGACCACATCGCATCGTTTTATCAACTTATTTTTTGCTTACAAGCTTTGCCTTGCCTGTGAAAAAAATAACAAGTCTACTTTTCATTCCACACGAGTTTTTAGTTTCATAAAGCTCCTCACTCGATTTTGATGAAAGTATTCGGTTTAAAAATCTGATTTTTGGACACAGGGTAGTACAACATCTTAGCTTTACAATAAAACATCCACCTTTTCGAAATTCGTAACAGTCGTTTGCCAATGATGCTTTTTGTCAGGTATGCGCACTTAATTTACAAATCGTGTATTGAAAAAGTTCGATAGCGGGCAGCTTACTGTACTATGCGTTTTAGGCCATACATTGCAGGGAGTGAAGCTGAGCTAAAAGAACAGAAAAGTTTTTGAAATGGTATTCGCACTGATATCTACCTCCTTTCACAAGTAATTGTGAGTTATCTGAGCGGCATCATGCCGCGTCCGCAAGCCTACGAACTCGGCGTGTGTTGAGCATGGCGTAAAGCACTGCAGTGCCAAAAAAATTATTTGCTGGCCACGTATGTTGGTCCCTTGTGATGTGTTGATAATTCATAACCAGAAAATAGCTATACCCTAATTTTTTTGGGTGGCAACCGATTACAATGGGCAATGATCTGCTATGGTTTTATGTAAGGTAATACTTCACTTAAGAGGTATACAAGTAGTTTGTTGTCCACATTGTACAATTAATGGAATACATATTTCGTGTTTCAAACTACCAGAGAAGAAACAATTAATGTAAACTGCGAATTTGCTGTTGATGGACTCAAATAAAATTTCTGAAATTCTACTCAATGACTTTCTAGTTGAGGATAATAAACGGAAGAAACCCAAAAATATACTTACATTTATTGATGCATCTACACCTAAGATTACACTATTTAGCCTTCTCTTAAGCCGGCAGCGGTGGCCGAGGGGACTGCGGCGCGCCAGTCACAGTCTGCACGGTCGCTACGGTCGGGAGTTCGAATCCCCTCCTCGGGCATGGATATTTGTGTCGTCTTTAGTATAAGGTAGTTCATAAGTAGTTTGTAAGTTTAGGGACTGATGACCCCGCTGTTAAATCCCTTAAGCTTAATAAACATTTGAACCTTCTCTTAATTTTCGCTTTTGTAACTGCCAGAAAATGTTCTACCAGAAGGTGAAACAATTTATATACTGTGTCTCACATAAAAGCGCTATCCCTCAGACCGAGACTAAAGTAGGTTGTGCATAACAGTAAAATTAAAGACATTTAGTTACCTCCTGATAAGGGATGCTGCAACTTATGGCCATGGGGGTACGTCAGGTGTGCCAGATTTATGTGGTACACGCTGTAGTATGTTTCACCTCATCTCCACTTTCAAAGAACTCTCCACGGTTCTCAGAATTTTTATTTATTTTGTTAGGAAGCTGTCTGATGGAATCTGCTTTTCTATAAACATTTCCTGAATCTCACAATTTTCCCTGTCTCCATGGTACTTTCATATCGATTTTTATAATAAAATGAAAGGAAAACGCGCAGATTTAGTGTAGCCTCAGATACTGCAGATCAGTAAAGGATGACAAGCAGGTGTCATTTGTTTCATGTTGTGATTTGTTTTTTCGTTCTTAGTAGGCTTGTGGCCAGCAACAAGGGATCGTCACCCACTATCAGTGGAAGATCGAAGGAAACACAGGTGTGACCAGTACTTCTTCACTGCCATCTACTTTGAGCCAGCTAACTGTTAATTGATTCTGTAATTTTATTAGTATTGTTTGCACACTGTAGTGACTCATAGAATTATAAACACATTAGAAATATGTGGTATGGACCCATCCCATTAATTTCGACTAACATTTAGGAGAATTTTTCCTTATGTGAAAAACTAAACATTTCTTAATTTTTTAAATTCATATTACAGAATTAATAGTAATAGAAGAAAAATAAACATATTATCGTAAGTATAATTGAAAAAAAATCATGTAGAGGAGCTTCTGCTGAAAGCAGGCTGGACACTTGTGATACTTGTGCTGCAGAAGCAACACCATACCCCAATCGGTTCGTGCCGGCGCCGACTTAAGGGAAGGAAATACTCTCCTAAATGTTAGTCGATATGGATGGAACGAGTGCATTACCACCTATTTCTTATGTTCATAAAATTCGACGGTTCACTACAGTTTGAGAACAATAGTAATAAAACTAGGCGACCTGTGCAAATACTTTGCAGCTTTAGTGGCCAGTCATGTGAAATGGAAATAAGTAAAATTAAATATTTATCATTTAAAATATTTTATTATAGATAGTAACAGTATACATAATATTATATAAGCTTGTGTTTTCTTAAATTCGTATCAAAACACTTATTTAAAATCAATTATAATTATAAAATAGATTCTTTTAATATATAAGAAAGATAGAGGACCCGTGCGAATAAGACCCGTGCGAATACTTCGCACCGTTAGTGGAATGACTAAAACGTTGGGAAGACATGGAAGTAAAGTTGAATGTTCACGCATAGCTTTCTTCAGACTCAATCCGTGCAAGTGTTTAAAAGCACAAATGAAAGATCTTGATCCGTTGAGCGTTGTTAGGTCAAAGAGAACTGTGTACTTTATTTAGAATCGAAAATATCCTAAAACAAACCGATTAAAATATTCAATGCAAGGGCAGAAGGATCCCGCGTTTGAATGAAAGTAAAGGAAGGAGAGACTTAATTATGATACTTGATGACAAATCTGCGAATAAATGCCTTTCGTTTAAAGCGAAAATGAAGGAAATGGGTCGGATAGAACGGCCTGACATAATGACTTTAGTTTACAGCCAGGACATCCCCATAAGAAATATACAGAAGGAAATCCCGTTTGAGTGTAGAAAAAGTGGATGAATACCTTTAGTTTTACACAAAAATGAAGGTAATCAGCTGGGTAGTTTAGTCTGTCCGACTGACTTTAGTTTTCGTAGATTCTTTTAATATATAATATAATAAAATCGATGAACTGTTAGCTGGATTCTTGAAGAGGCCAGCAATCGATCTTCTGCTGACAGTGGGTTGGGATTCCTTATAGATGGGGAAAGCTCTCCCCTTCCCTCGGAAAAAAAATTAGAAAAAAGTGACAGAAGCTTCTCATCCTTTACTGACCTGTCCTGAGGTGTCTGAGGCTAAAGTAAACCAGTGTATATTGAAGATTCGAAAGTACTATCTTGCAGACAAAGAAAATTGTCTTCAAATGACACAGGTTACTAAAAGCAACTCAGTTCATTATTACTTTCATCTCAGACGTGAAAGTACCGCATTTATGTCGGACACCCTCTATACATTTATTTTCACCCTGTGGGAACACATTTTCCGAAAGGTATATATTGTGTCTTAGGAGTAGATGCATCAATAAATATAAATATCTTTTGACTTTCTCGTTCATCTGCAACTAGAAATCCGTTAACTGTAATGTCACAAAATTTTATTTCAGTCCATTAAGAGCAAAGTCGCAGTTTACATTACTTTGTTCTTCTCTTCTGGTTCCAAACACGAAATATAAATTCCATGAATTGTATTATGTGGAAAAAACCAGATGTATGCCTCTCAAAGTATAGTATGATCTGCTGTAAAACCGTAGCAGATAGTTGTCCATTGTAATCGGTTGCCACCCAAGAAAAATTAGTTCATTATTGTTCTCTGATTATGGATCTTCAACACATCACGAGGGACCGACAAACGTAGCCAGGGCCGGATCTAGGGGGGGGGGGGGGACAAAGGGGGCAGTTGCCCCGGGCGGTAGAATTTAGAGGTCGGCAAATTTTGACCGACTTCTCTTTTTCTTTTTTCTTTTCTTTTTTTTTTTTTTAGAATGTGTCTCTCTGGTATAATTTAATGAAATTAACTGACACTGAATTATTAAAAGTAAAATGTGACGCTGTCTCCCCTGTATCACGACAATACGAAACAAGCTGCCCTTCTTTCGACTCTTTCGATGTCCTCCGACAAACCCAACTGATAAATATCGCACACTGGGCAGCAAGATCAGATAAAACAGCAGGAATCTCACTGTATTATTGATGCTGTCCTTTTTCTAGCTAAGCAAGGAAGTCCTTTTAGAGGAACAAAAGAAGATGACGATTTTGGTGATCCACATAGCGGCAAATTTCTAAATACAATTGATCTCATATCATACTATAGTGTCCCCCTTCGTCTGCGCATTGAACGTCACAAGAAAGGCCAGATTAGCTACTTTTACAAAAATATACAAGATGAGTTCCGGGACTTGATTGCTGACAAAATAAAACAAGATGTGATTAAAGATATTTTAGCTGCTAAATATTTTTCACTGATGTTTGACTGTACTCCAGATATTAGCCACAATGCGCAGATGACACAAGTAATTCGATATGTCAAGTCGACTGACTCAGAGGTTGTGGAAAGTTTTACTGTTTTTTTTACAGTTACAGACAAAACAGGAGAAGGCCTTAGTCAAGAGATACTGCAAAAATTGGAACAATATAGGTTGAACATTCAGTACTGCAGGGGGCAGTCTCATGACAATGGGGCAAACAGGGCTGGAAAGTACAAAGGGGTCCAGTCAAGAATACTTCAGAAGAATGAACTGGCCTGTACCATGTACTGCTCATTCTTTAAATTTAGTAGGAGCAAATTCAGCAGACATTAAGCAAGACTAGGTGATCTGCAAGCGAAGATGTGGTTGAAGCTGTTTACAAGCATTTTCATAAAGTTTTGAAGGCCCTGCAATAAACTGAAATTTATAAATTGTCAACACCAGAAACAGAATCAGAGACAAGATCTATCTTAAAAAATATGAGAAAACTCAAATTCATTACTTTAACCTGTTTTTGGTATGCAATATTAAAATAAATTGCCCATGTTAATCAGTTTCTGCGAAGTTAATACTTTTGAGCTTTCTCAAAACTTCCTGGGATTCTTGTACCTCTGAAGCTATTTCTGAGGCTAAAGTGCTAGCAGAAGATAATGAGGTATCAACGGTATTCTCCGAAAAAAGGATTCGAAGAAAGAAGAAAATGGCCGATGAGCTGTGTGAGGATGAAGTATCCAACATTCACAGAAAAAAATAAGGAATAATTGACATTGCTTAGTACCAGGTTTACCGGACTTGAGAAAATTGGTGCACAAATTAGTTTTCTGTGTGGTGTGCAAATTCGAGAAATGGAAGGGGAGGACTTAAGGCCAAAGCAGTGCAACTGGCAGAAGATCTTAGCGAGGAAGAACTTGAAAGTTTCAGACAACATGCGCTGGCAGTAGACAGAGTCTTGCAAGATTCCACTGCATCAACATTAAGTTTAATTTATAAAAATAAATTGGTAGAGGGGTATCCCAACCTTACTACAGCGTTAAAATATATCTTACCGTTCTAGTTTCTGTTTCGTCTGGAGAAAGAAGTTCCAGCAAGCTGAAACTAATTAAATACACTTGAGGAGCACGACTGCTCAAATCTGAGTATAATATCCAAAAGTTCGAAAAGCGAAATTTTGAATTGATTTATGTACGATAAGTAATCTTGTAATATTTTTGTATGTATTAAAATTGTTCTGTTTTCCTTTGATCTTAATTCAGTCAGTAAAATAAGTTCATGTTGTGAGATTGTGACAAATATGTAACCTAATTAGCGTCAAAAAGTCGATTCTTACAGGGGGGGGGGTGAAAGAAAGGGCGGCAAATTTAAGCTTGCCCCTCTTGGCAAATGTCCTAGATCCGGCCCTGAACGTAGCCAGCAATTCAGATTTTTCGGCACTGCAGTGCTTCACGCTACGCTCAACACCGGCTGAGTTCGTAGACTTGCGATCGCGGCCCGAGGCCACTCAGATAACTTGCAATTACTTGTGAAAGAAGGTAGATATCAGTGTGATTACCATTTCAAAAACTTTTTTGTTCTTTTAGCTCCATTTCACTCGCTGTATTATATGGTCTAAAAATCACAGAACAGTAACCTGCCTGCTACCTAGCTTTTTCAATACACGATTTGTAAATCAAGTGCATATACTTGAGAAATAGCGTCATTTGAAAACGACTGTTAGGAATTACGAAAAGGTGAATGTCTTATACGAAAGCTAAGATGTTTTACTATAATGTGTCAAAAAATCAGATATTTTAAACGCATACTTTCATCAAAATCGAGTGAGGAGCGTTACGGAACTAAAAACTCGTGCGGAATGAAAATGAGCCTTTTTATTTTTTCACAGGCAAGGCAAAGCCAGTAAGGAAAAACTAATTTCTTAAAACGATACAGCGTGATCGTGTATACCATCAACAATTTTTACAACGTGAAAATCGAAAAAGTGTATTTTCCCCCTTTTTTCGTCTAGGGTACGTCCGGCACACGCAGCCGGCGGCGTGCGCCGACTAGGCTGAGGCGGCTCAGCCAAGCTCAGCTCGTCCCGGCGGGCGCGACGAGACTCGTCCTGCCCGAAACGTCTCGCTCTCGCGAGTGTGACGTCATCGCTCCCCCTCTACCAACCCTTTACCCACCGTCAGCCGTCGAGAGCTAAAGCTCTGTATAGGGAAAGTATGGCCAGCCTGCCAGCGGCAGCCATGTTGGGCCTATTCCGCTGCTGCTTACGCACCGACCGCTGCAACGTTCCCAGCGCTTAGCAATACTTATCAACCGATTTTGAGGAAACTATTGAAAGGAAGAGTTTAATTTTTTCACATGTTACAGTGTGATATATTAGCTCGATAATGAACTGATTTTCTATTCATTATTATGTATAGTTTCCGTGCTACATCAAATTAAGTAAACTACTCCGCAAAATTTTGAAGAGTTTGCAGAGGAAAAATCGCATTGCGTAGACTTTGCGTATGGTTGATTTTAGCACATACAATGCTGCGGACGAAATGTAGGTAAGATATCGAAATTTTATTTAAGGTTCAGAGCAGAACGATAACTCTTTTCATTCTCGAGATACGGGGTGTTATATGCGACGGACAGATGCGGGAACTTCGCGTACTTCTGTCCATGCGGACCTGGTGGCTCTACGAAATACTTATCGTCCGATTTTAAGAAAACAGCTTGGTTTTTGGCTCCAGATCTAAAGAGCTCACCTATAAACTCAGACTGACCTGTACCGTAGCCACCTATTCGAATAGACAGCGAACATATCATCGGAGCATAGCGTAAATGAAGAAAACTATTTAGATTAGGGATACCGGTAAGTCTTTGACGATTATTTTCTTGCTTATTATGTACTTATATCGTACATGAACTACAAAAAATGCAAGGGGATACCCACTTCAAGACTTTTACCAAAAAGAGAAATTAAAGGTGCCTTTACAACGCCAATTACATTTGAATGTCTTAATATTTGTCTTGTTTCAATTCTTTGTTTCCTGTAACGATACAATTAACACATGAAACAGAATGAGAAAAGCTTGCTTTAGGAACTATATATTAATTTCATATCTAAACGAGAATCTAGTTTACTCGCTAATATGTTCCAAAATTTGTGTTTTCGGAAACTACCTGCAGATAAAACCAACGATGCGTGAATAATTTAATCTCACGACATTATGCAGGAATTCTCTTCACAAATTTATTCAAGTTAAAATTATATAGATATCTGTTGCCTGATTCATTCGTCAGTGAATCTTTAATCTATTAATTTATATTATGAATTAGTAGAAGAACCGAAGGTCACTTCTGGGCTCCCAGTTTTCTCTGACGACTTTATCAGTCAGACTGTTAATCTTCCTGCATTTCTGATATCTAATGGAAGTACTATAATGTTTACCTGCCTTCTTCGCTTCGTAAGAACACCCGAAAGTACAACATCGTGGCATTATTCAAACCCAAACATACGAAATTCACAAGACTTCTCATGGCAGCCAAGCAACGTATAGGACCAAGATGGCGGAAAGAACCACGTGACTCGATTTCAGCCAATCACGAGCCGCAGACGTCGGCAAGCGGCACGGAAAAGGATGGCCATACTTTCCTTATACAGAGCTTTAGTCGAGAGCGAGGCGCGAGCGCTGCGGGAACCGAGCGGGAGTGGCGGCCGTTTTGACCGGCTCTATCTCAGTGTGATCTACACAAAACATATAGCACCATCCACAATAGTATAAGTATGTCTCCTAATCCATAAAAACCACTAAAATCTATATCTGCATCTACATCTACATGGGATACTCTTCAAATCACATTTAAGTGCCTGGCAGAGGGTTCATCGAACCACCTTTATATTATTTATATCCCATTCCATTCTCGAATAGCGCGCGGGAAGAAGGAACACCTGAATCTCTCCGTTCGAGCTCTGATTTTTCGTACGTCATTCTGATGATCTTTTCAACCTATGTAAGTGGCAGTCAACAATATATTTTCGCATTCTGAGGAGAATGTTGGCGATTGGAGTTAAGAAAGTAGCCCACGCCGCAGCAATAACCGCCGTTGTTATAATGATTTCCATCGCAGGTCCTGTATCATTTCTGTAATGCTGTCTCCCCTGTATTGTCACAATACAAAACCAGCTGCCCTTCTTTGGACTCTTTAGATGTCCTCCGTCAAACCCACCTGATAAGGATCCCACACTGGACAGAAATACTCCAAAAAAGGATGGACAAGCGTAGTGTATGCAGTTTGTTTTGTAGTTCGTTGCAGTCTCTGGTTCGCCTTTCTCACAACATTATCTAAGTGTTCTTTCCAGTTTAAGTCTGAAGTAATAGTAATTCCTAGGTATTTTGTGGAGTTTACGGTCTTCTCTTTAGATTGATTTATCATGTAAACAAAGTTTAACGGATTTCTTTTCGTACTCATTTGGACGACTTCACACTTCTCATTATTTAGAGTCAATTGCCAATTTTTGCACCACAGTTGGTTTTGATATTCAAATTATTGTACTAGACGTTTTCTGGAAACAACCTAAGAGAGCTGTTAAGATTTTTTCCTAAATAGTTTATGTAAATAAGGAACAGCAGAGGACCAATAACACTACCCTGGGGAACTCCCGACATCATCTCAGTTGTAGTCGATGCCTTACCATCGATTACTGCAAACTGTGTCCTGATAGGAGATCCCCTATCCCGTCACAAATTTGGGGCGATATACCATAACCACGCAATTGCATTAAAAACTGTTTGTGAAGTACGGTGTAAAATGCCTTCTGGAAATCAAGAAATACGGAATTAATTTGAGAACCTTTGTCAATAGTACTCATCACTTCGTGCGAGTAGAGAGCTAGTTGTGTTTCGCATGAACGATATTTTCTAAATCCGTGTTGAACTTGGGTCAATCTATATCTATAAATGTGAATGTCTGTTCGATGTACGTTTATCACGTCTGAACCACAATACATAAAGAGCTAAAAATTTGTACGGTTACTAATGTCTACCCGGGGAAGGCTTTAGGCACGGTTTTATGGCGATCGGATAGCTATTTATCTATCTATATATTAATGTGAATGTCTGTTCGGTGTACGCTTATCACGTCCGAACGACAAGACGCAGAGACTTAAATATTTGTACAGTTACTAATTTCTATCCGAGGAAGGTTTTAGGCACGGTTTTATAGCCATGTGATAGATATTTAGTAATTTGAAGAATATAACGCGAAATGAGGAACAATAATTACTCTTTGAAAATGGTTTTATTGGTTGCATTGTTGCTTGAGGGTTGATAATGATAAAAGGGTGGAATACATTCGGATGTAAAGTTATCGGTGTATATGAAATTCTAAATGTGTGTGTGTTAATATTTCACTCTGCAGCGAAAACTACAGAACGCAACCGAACGGTCTGTGTGTAATTGTTGTCCGAAGTACACCATAGCAGTTCCATGCCGACAGCTATAAGGGGGTGGAAGATATGGTGGTTGAAATTCGTAAAATTATAAAAAAATTCGGACTGAAGGCCAGCGATGACGTTTGCGACTCTATAGCAAGGAGGTTACATACAGCGAAACGTGATGCCACAGACCATATCTTTGGTCTATGCGTGCTACAATGTCTTCAGCTCTTCCTAACAAAGGATAAGCATACGAATAAGGAAATATAAGAATAAATAAATAAATATCCGGGCAACGCCGGGTTTTCGGCTAGTATCATATAACTGACTTTCAGCGAAATATAAATCCTGACTGAACGTCACGAAAGGCAATTTCCATCTCCAAGCATGACTCTAATTTGCATTATGAATATGGCCCATAGCAGTTTCGTATTATATTTGAAAACTGTTTTGACGTATCACTAAGAATATACTGAATTGGTGAGTAGCGTTTTAGTGGTTCTGCGTAGTAACTGGAAGAGGAATGTGTTCATTAGCAAGCTATTCCTTTTATCAACCGAAAGTCACCTCGAAAACAGAAAAGCATAATATCTGCCAACATTGTCATAGTTAGGTGAACGTATAACGTTATACACTGGTCAAAACAATTAGGGTATCAGTTGAGAGATTCAGTTTTTGGAGTATTGTCATCGGCAGAATGTATTAAAATAGTTCGACGCCTTTCTGTCGGTTCTGAGTGTTGGATACAACATCGGGGCAACCGTGATAGTGGTAATTACAGAATATTGCTGCAGAGGGGGTTGGTGTGAACATGTGTTTACCAGTTGGCTTCTGACAGTGTAGTGATTAGGTAGTGCGATGTAACAACAACGCGACTTACCCAAAGCTATGGCATGGAAAGACATAGGAAGGTTGGGACAGACACAGAGGTGGCTGCAGATATTGCAGTGTCCCAAAGTGTAATTCCTAGGACCTGAACACGATTTAGACAACAGGAAACATTAAAAGAAGTCAACGCCAAAGTCGTCCATGGGTAACATCAGGAAGAGATGACCATTATCTTCGATTAACATCCAGTCGAGACAGGAGGCTGAATGTAACTCAGCTGCAACGCACCCTCCAAGCAGCAACAGAACGCGCGAGATTAACACAAACATTCCGAAGTCGCCGTCAGGAATTTGGGCTCTAAGCAGGGACGCCTGTGGTGCATGTCCTATTAAAACCACACCCGTTTTGGGTGGAGGAAATCTCGACTGGAGTCGGCTTCTGTTCTCAGATGAGTCAAGATTTTGTGCTCAACGGATAATCGTCGTTCCCTCATCTGGAGAGAACGTGAAAGTCGTAACAATCCTGATTACGTGGTAGAAAATCACTATATCATGTTGGTGGACGAATAGTGTGGGTAGGAGTCAGTATTGGCGATTTGACTGCTCAGAGGTATAGAGACGAGATCCTTAGAACTTTTGTTGTGTCGTACGCTGGTGCCATAGGAGTTGGGTTCCTTCTAGTGGACGATCGAGAACAAACATATGCAGTAAATAGGTAAATAAAAAATGAACGTTATCTAATTATCGGTTAATACCAGTAAAAAAATACGTCACAAACTAATATCTTTTACAAATTCTATGTCAAAAGAGTGAATGTAATATATAAAGAAATTATTTTGTTTTCATGTGCCAAAATTTTAATGACTGACTAGCTAAACCTGGCCACGCTTTGCTGTGGATCACTGCTTGCATAATTCCTTGTTCCTTATTGCTTGCATAATCTCTGCACTTAGCGTTCAGTCTCCTGCTAACACGTACAATGTACATCTTTTAAGCTACAATACTAAAATAGATCAGAAGAAGGGCACTCAAGCACCCAAAACAGGTCGTCATAAATAAATTATTACCGGACATGGTTGCTGCATTTTACGATTTAACACCTGAACAGTTGCTGTCATGAATAAAATACTTCAGGTTCTTGTATGAACACAAGGAGGTTAGAATAAAGGGAGATGCCGTTAGCTATACTGAGAACAGACATTGGTTGAAGCCATAAGGGCCATGCTATTGTACCCAAAACAAAGATTTCTCACTTAACCCTGTTTGAATATTGCCCTCTTTACGTAATGTCACTAAATTGACAGTCACATCCGAGTATTTACTTAGATTTGACGTATATTTCAACGACTAGAACTACTATATACATGCACTACGACAACTGCTTTGGGCAGAAACAAATGGCGGAGTGCCCAGTTTGCTGGCTTCACTTTTTCAGTGATAGGGCATCTCCAGAGATTCTAACCTCCTTGTATGTACATTCGTCCAGAGAGTAAATTAATTATCCTCATAAAACGAACAATCCGTTGCCAACATTAGCAAACTACGCCGCCGCCTTACGTAAAATTTAATCATTACCTCAAAACTCTGAAGGTGACGAAACTATACATCTTTATCCATATCCCTGACGTTTTTGTTCCCTATTTGCACTCAAGAAACTACGTTAATCGTGCATTACTTCGTTGAGTACCAGAGTCGTCCTCTCAGTCGTCAGACTTAGTAAGTGACTTTGTAAGTGACTCCACTGTGCTCCGCTTGGTAATCGTATATACTGAATATAACAGCGGTCACTGCATAGACCACCTTCAAGAGAGATCAAACAGCTTGTATCGTATAATACCTATATATAAAAGGCAATGTTCCGAATGACTGACAGATTACATGAATGACTCATCATCGTCAAAACCACTAATTTTATATCTCCGAAATTTCTTGACAGAATGCATTGAAATATTGATGTAACGAACTACTGGAATACGCGCATGTTTTTACATGCCTATTTTTTTTTAAATATATGTCATATATGAATTTATACAAATTTTACAAAGCGGAAAAGTTGTTACCAAAAATCGCAAAAAATATGTATATATAGGTCAGGCGCTATATATTAAATAAATAGATATCTAAAAACTTTGCTGTGTTACAGTGCAACATCGTGACAAATTTGGAGCTCAGTCCGTGAAAAACTTCTTGAGATTTTGAAACACACACACAAACAAACACAACATTTTTATATATATAGACATGTTGCATTCCATTCTTGTGGAGACCAGTTCATTTGAGTTATGAATTTTCCCGAATGCAGCATCAAAAATATCAGGTGGATTGTCAGATTTAGAAAATTTATTTCATGTATAGCTATGAAATAATTTAAGTCAGTTTCTGGTTTATCTAATTACAAAGTTAATCATCTGTGATGACACTTAACTGATATTACAATCACATTGCAAATGTTAGCGGTACTGCTAATCATGGTTTTGAGCATATAAATAACTCTGGTTTTGTCGCATTCCTTAAGTAAATAATTTTGAAAGACAAGTTCTTTATCTCTGATTACAGTGTCGATTGTAATATTAGGCAGTTTAGTCTCATCATGGCACGTGTGTAACTACTCAATGAATCTTAGTTACAAGTCCTTACGTTTACTATGTTGATCAGTTTAAAATTACCAGCTTTTGTATTAAGTACTGGTAATCTATAATCAAGTCATGCTTCATTGCATATGGTGTAAAAGAGCATACCAGTTTCAGGGCCCCCTTTCAGTTCAACATCCAGCAAAGCGTTTAGCATGCAGTTTTCACTACAAACAAGAATATAATAGATTCTAATCATTTATAGTATCATATACATCTACAAAAGTTTGCATAGTTTTCATACTTTCATTCCATATTTGCATATGGTATAATATTTTGGGGTAACTCTTCAAGTGAAGCAAAAGTTTTCAGAGTCCAAGAGCGTGTAATACGTATTATTTGTGGAGTAAATTCACGGGCATCTTGTAGAAGCCTCTTCAAAGAACTTGGTATACTAACTACTGCCTCTTAGTAATGAAATTCGTCATAAATAATATATCCCTTTCCAACAAACAACGTACAATACTAGGAAGAAAAACGATCAACACAAGGACTTAAAATCACTTACTTTTGTTCAAGATAGGTCCATTACTCAAGGACACACATATTCAATATTTTCCCTGTAAGCATAAAATTTTTTTAGCTAGAAATAAAGATCAGTTTATGACGATCCTGAAAGACTTACTGATGGCTAACTCCTTCTACTCCAGTGACGAATTTTTAAATAGAACAAAATGCTATATTTATCTGTGTTCATACTATTAGTATTTTTATATTATCAGCTTATAATACACAAACACAGATACAGTATTCCATATCCATGAAGATATCCTCAACATTGATGTATGAAGTTAACAACTAATCTAAACCATACTGCGCAACCATCTTACGGTGTTTGCTGGAGGGTACCATTGTCATTCACTCCTCCTATTCCAGTAGTGTATGGTTGCGGGAAAAAGATTTCCAGTAAGCTTGCGTTTGGGTTGTAATCTCTCTAATTTTATCTTTGTGCTCGTTTCTCTCTCTCTCCTCTCTCTCTCTATGAAAAAGGAAGAGTCCCTCGTGTTTACCTTCCACATTACCGATAATCTCTCGACCAGCAACAGAGGCACCGCAGAAAAAAAGGAATAGAAAAGAATAAAAGCTCACCATATTCTTTCGCGCAAGACTAGTACACCAAATCTGGTGGCATAGAAAGAGGGGCGGAAAAAAATAAACTCAAAGGCAACCCCTGGTGTGTCCTATCTGATAGAGGTTCATCTGGCTGCCGTCTCATTTAACACCAGTTATAAAGATAAAAACAAAGCATCCTGAAAAACAAAAGGGCACAATACAAACTGCCCTTCATGGGGTAAATAGTGCTGAGAAACCGAAGAAAATACAAAGTATAAAACATAAAACACAAAGAGAATGTAAAACAATGTAAAAGCGTCCATGGCATTTCCGCTGGACCTCTGATCCGAAATAACAGTCAGCATCTGAGATTAAAAGAAAGAGACAAGCCACTGCACAAATGAGCGTTAAAGCTCAAAGAAAAGCACACACAAACAACACACGGTCAACGTCCCAGAACTTTTTGGTAGCCATTAATTAGAGCTGTCATAAGAAAATATGCACGGCCATCCCGATAGTTGGGAGATGAGCTTTTGATGGTTAGACAAAAGGTGTGCCATATAAGCGACACAATTTCCAAGTTGAAGCTCCACTATGGCTAAGGCAGAATGTTCCAAAAGCATTGCGCTTCGTTCGTGGTTCCGACTTAATGTCGGGCATAGTAAGCCTCCGCACCATGACACTTGCAGGCGTGGTCGTATTGACAAGAGCTACCAACCCGCGGCACAGATCCAACCCGTCTGTGACACGGCGACACTGGATACGGTGCTCTCGAGTATCATATACTCGGCACACGGAACAGTCACCGGAGGCTTGAAGTTTCGTGAGCAATACGTAGTAGGAAGCAATAAATTGCTTGATTCTTTCAGAAACTTTGAGGAACTTTGTCAGAAGACCTTACTGTGTCTTGTCACTGCAGCTTCTTAATCAACTCTGTACCGCTTTCCTGCTTACTAAATGAGCCCGTAGCGAAGTAGCTTCTATCCGTTGGATCTCCTCTGTGTCTACTATCAGCCCTACCTGGTACGGATCCCACACTGTTGAGAAATACTGAAGCGCTGGCCGAAAGAGAGATTTATAACTTACTTCTTTTGCTGAAGGACTACACTTCCTGCGAATTCTTCCAATGAGTCTGTGTATGGCATATGCCTTATCCATGATACATTTTATGTGGTCGTTCCAATTCAGATCTCTCCGTATGTCTACTACCAGATATTTTATGGAAGTAACTAAGTGTTTGTCTTGCTATTTCGTAGTCATATAATAAAGGATCTATCTTATCAGGTAAGGGCAGCACTTACACTTATTTATGTTGAGGCTCAATTGACATCCCCTGCACCAACATTGATGGCAGATCATCCTGCAATTAGCTACCCTTTCCTAGAGTTTAGACTTCTCGTTAAACTTAGAATCAGGTCCAAAAAATGGGGTGGTGACGCAGCTTTTTTTTATTGATGCATTTCGAAGTATCATCGTCTTCTGATTAATATTTAAAATTCGTGATAATGGGCCCGTACCTCCTGGAAGACTTTATGTCACGTCTGAAATTCGTCATAAAATGTTCAGATCTTTTTAAACCTAAGGGACCAAACTGATGTGGTCATCGATCCCTTTACTTAAACTTACTTACGCCAAGGACAACACACACGCCCATGCCCGAAGTAGGACTCCTATCTCCAACTGCAGCAGCCGTGCATCCCGTGACATGTTGCCTCAAACTGCGCGGCCATTTCCGAGCGGATGTTGATCCACAGATTGAAACAATTTACAATCAACAACTTTTGTTCACATTTAATACAAGTGAGGTATTTTGCAAGAGTTGACTTTATTCAGAAGTAGATCCTAAATTTAAATTTCTTCCCTTAGCTGTTCCCTTATAGTAAAAGAGAAGTTATGATATTAACTTTATGACATTAATCAACTTGTATTTTCACACTACTGATTTTTTTCTCCATCTTTTATTCCTGTCTTCGGAGAGTTATGCGGTCTGTTGAAAAAAAAAGGTCATTATTTTCAGCCTAATATCCAAGTGCAACAAAAGTGGATCTGCTCCATAAAGCAGACAAATTCAGTAAAAGAAAGGACGGAAGCTTAGGTGCAGCGTCGCGTCGACTGCGTTGTCATTAGACTGGAGCTCACATTCTGATTTTTGGGTAATTGTGCGGAAGTAAATCGGCCAAGCTCTTTCAAAGGAACCACCTCAGCATTTTTCTAGAGCGATTTAAGGAAATCACGGAAAACCTAAATCTGGATGGTCGGAGGTGGATTTGAACCACCGTCCTCCCGAATGCGAGTCCAGTATCTTACCACTGCCCCACCTCGCTCGGTCACACATTAGATAGTTACTATAATTTTTTTCAGCAAAATACCCCAGTAAGCTGTGAATGGGACAGACTTCAAAATTGAGACTATTTGGAGGGGGGGGGGGAGGGATTACCACTTCTGAAAATAGACTGACAACCAAGGAAAACTCGCAAAGTCCTTGTTCAAAGTGGTATATTGGAACTATTTTATTTCTGGAGCGAAGTTCCCATTCCATCTTCTAAACTGCTGTAGAGTGACTGAGTTAGAGAGAGAGAGAGAGAGAGAGAGAGAGAGAGAGAGAGAGAGGTTGTGTTTGTTGGAATTTCGTGAATGCAGAAAGCGCCTACTGAAACTGCAGCATTCCACCCAGCCGCTACTCGGGGCAGCCAGGAGACGCTAGCAGATCGAATAGCGCAGAGCCGCGAACTCCTCAGCTGGAAAGGACAACACGCGGGCTGCGGGTAATGGGATTAGCTCGCCTTACGGGACTCGACTTCAGCGGAGCTGCCACGAGGCCAAACGCCAAAGGCCCGGCCTGTTTACGCTCTGGTCCCTGTGCGGAGCAAGTGATGTTCTCTGTGGCCTCCCTCTACAAAATGTTCAAATATTTGTTAAGCTTATGGGACTTAACTGCGGAGTCATCAGTCCCTAAACTTACAAACTACTTATGAAATACCTTGTACTAAAGACGGCACAAATATCCATGCCCGAGGGGGGATTCGAACCCCCGACCGTAGTAGCCGTGCAGACCGTGACTGAAGCGCCTCAGTCTCCTCGGCCACCGCGGCCGGCCCTCCCTCTACAAACACAGGTGAATGTCGGCATAACGCCTTCCAGAAGCTGTAGCGTATTCATTGACCTGTTATACCGGTGACATCGGTATAGACGTCCTCCATCCTTTCGTATGACCCCAGATTTAGCGTTACCTCGTATCTTGTAAGCTTACATCTATTAATAAAAACAAGTTACCGCTTCAGGGCTACTTGGAGCAGTGATGTGTTAAGTACAATTTTTCACACATCTGTGAAGCTTAGTTTGCAGCAAAGTAACACTCTTCCTGGCACTTCCACACTACTAACCTGTGAATGGAGTTGAGCGATAGTGAAATGACAAAATTGCCCAAAGGTAAGTGGACTGAGAGGGTAACCAAAATAATTACCATTTTGAAATTTGAGGTTTGATTCTATTTTTTTTTGGAATGGTGTGCTCAACGACCACCAAATAATGAATATAGTAGATGTAGTATGCATCATTGGTCTTATTTTTGTTTTAGAAGATCGATTTCGATCATATAATGATCATCTTCAATGCACCAGTCTTCGTAATATCAACTAAGCATATCATATGCCATATTAGCTGAATGGAACATAGATTTTTTTAGAAAATTTCAGTATAATCGACTATACTGAAATGTTTAAAAAATTCAGTATTTCAGTATTTATCGACTATACTGAAACGTTTAAAAAATTCAGTATATTCGTCTATACTGAAATGTTAAAAAAAATCTATGTTCCATTCAGCTAATATGGCATATGATATGCTTAGTTGATATTACGATGACTGGTGCATTGAAGATGATCATTATATGATCGAAATCGATCTGCTAAAACAAAAACACGACCAATGCTGCATACTACATCTACTATATTGATTTTTAAATTTATTAATTAGAAACAATCATTAAGCACATTCAAAAATTTAAAATTTGAAAATCAATCACTGGGCGAATACATAGAAAGAAAGATCCTTTATCAATTAGCTACACTATAACAGGTCAGCAACTGGAAGCAGTTAATTCCATAAATTATCTGGGAGTAGGCATTAGGAGCGATTTAAAATGGAACGACCACATAAAATCAATCGACGGCAAAGCAGATGCCAGACTTAGATTCATTGGAAGAATTCTTATGAAATGCAGTCCGAAAACAAAGGAAGTAGGTTACAGTACACTTGTTCGCCAACTGCTTGAATACGGCTCACCGGAGTGGGATCCGTACCAGGTAGGAAGTAGAGAAGATCCAACGGAAAAGAGCGTGCTTCGTTACAGGATCATTTGGTAATCGTGAAATCATTACGGAGATGATCGACAAACTCCATGGAAGACTTTGCAGGAGAGACGCTTTGTCGCTCGGTACCGGCTTTTGTCGAAGTTTCGGGAACATAGCTTTACCGAGGAGTCTAGCAGTATATTGCTCGAGTTTGTGACACTTGCGAGGAGTGACACTTGCGCGGAAAGGGAATGTGTAGACACTTGCGCGGAGACCCGGACGCTGCAGGTAGTGAACAGGGTGTTCCAGAAGTAGGGATACACAACCCCTACTCCACGCCCTCCAGCCGCTACCTATGCCGTATTCAGGGAAAGGCCCACCGAGCGAGGTGGAGCAGTAGTAACGGGACGTTCGCTAAAAATAGGGTATATTACAAGATTCACGTCCCTCGCGTTCCGGCCCAAAATTAGCATGGGCCTATATTTCGCATTCATTGAAAAATGCGAATTTTTCCGGTACCTACTGTTTACTTTGTACATATTTAAGGGCAGAAAATAAAGTTATCTCGCAATATTTCTGATAAAATAGTGTTTCACACCAAAATACCATTTATGACAATTTCGGATTTACTGCATTTTGAGTCAGAATTCGCATCTATATTCGAATTTATCGCAAATACGAATTTTTCCTGTCCCTAGAATTACCTCTAAAAATAAACAACTGATCAAGGCACTAAAAGCAAGGGCAGATCTTTAGGTGTATTTCTACAAATAACTAAAACACAATTTGATCGTGGAATTATATACAATCTCATTATAAAGGTTTTTTGTAGGTGATTTTGAGCAGCTTTTAAATATGTTAGAAATTGCATTATGAAATATAGACAGCTACACGTTATGTTTATTATGAGATATCGATTTCGGCTAATTTGAGGTCATCTTCAAGTCTCAAACAACAGGTGTTACTTATGCATTTTTCCAGTGGCACTCATAACCTTTAACTGTTTACACACAAGGTCTAACGTTGTTAATCGCGTTAGCGATGAAAAGAGAACCCAGAATCTTTGCGTCTAAATGATACATATATTGGTGTGATGTCTTATTTCAAAAGAACAGACATCACACCAATACATATATAGCTCTCGGTGAAATGGAACGGTATGATGTCGTTACGTACCACAACACGGCCGACTAGAAACGCAGGAGAAGTGCAAACAACGTTCTCTCCTCAGAGGTATGATTATAATTGGGTTCGGCGTAGACTTCTACAACATACAGTCTACACGTCGAAGATTACACCAAAAAATTTAACTTTTCGTCTACTTTGGCGATAGCAACCAAATTTTAGAATCGTGTCTACTATGTTAAGATTTAGCAACACAAAACGCTTCAAGTCCATAACTTCACTGGTTTTCGAGTTCTGAATTTTTAATATGTATTTAATGTTATTATAGAAAAAACAAATTTGGGACTCACACTACAATTTTCATATGGCAGATTTTGTAGGTACATTCACAAGACATAATTCAACGGTTGTGTGCATTCATCTTATGAGAAATATCAATCATTTGTTTTCAGTGTTTATTTCAAATTTCTACATTTAAGTTTCTTTAATTATTAGTACTTAAATGTGGTTATGAAATAAATAAATTACGTGTATATGTGTAGTCTTATGCGACCAAACTACTTAGGTCATTGGTCGCTAGAGTTACACACTACTTAATCTTACTTAAAATGACTTAGGCAAAGTACAAACAAACATACCCATGTCCGAGGAAGGACTCGAACCTCCGACCGGCCGCGCAATTTGTGACACAAATTACATGTTTGATAATATTAATGCATAGAAGTGTGAAATCACGTCAAGACTACTTCCTGCAAAAATTTTGACAAAAAAAGTTGGCACTGAGTTTAGAAAAACAAAATTCTGATATATTGGATTTCAACATTTTATCAAAAAATGAATGTTACTTTTTTTTTTTTTACTACTACAAGAGATATAGCCATTCAAATTTACGGCCACCAGAACGTTTTCCCTTCCTGAGTAAATGAGCTGCTTCTTGTAGTTTCAACACCTTTTTCTTGAATGTTCTGAATATAAATCTTCACACAGACTTCTTGAGGAGGAGAGTGATACGGATATCTGATTGTAAACCACTGCCTATTACCTTACACCTTTTTGACTGTACTGAACAGTAATTCCGCGTATTCCGTAATTTATATTTATACAGTTAACAAGCAATGTAATTTATAAGCAACTATTGGCTGCCAATTTCGCTTCATTTTTCCTGGCAGTCTTGCAACTTGTTTCTCCCTGTTGGTTTATGCCGAGTTCGGAGTAAAAATGGTTCTATATGACGATGATGGAAAATAGAATTTATCTTCAGCATTTTTGGGGTCTACGAATAAACGCTTCAAGTATGTAAAATACTCATTGACTTATTATTAACGTTTTTTAATTGAAGGTTTAAGGTTGCGTCTTCTATTAAAAAGCATAGTAGCTATTTTTAAAGAGATGGAAGTTGCGTGATAGTGGGGTTAATCAATTACATCAACGTATCTGTGCAGGATGCCTAATATATTTATTGCTTGCGCAGGTGTCTTGATATGCTTAGTGTTCTGAATAATATGCTTTTAGGAGGTATGACTGTGGAAAGTCATCGTCTTGTAGTAGCAGAGACTGTCTTAATAACTCTCCAAACATTATCACTATTAAAATACCTTTTTGTTTACAGGAGGAACACTCAAGGGATTAATATGTAGTTAGAAAAAGTTTCTATATTGCTCTTCAGCTTTGAAAGAGTTGTGCAATTTCACTGATTTTCGTGTTATGTTGACAGTGTGGAAACTTGACCACAGCAGTGCTAGACTTCTTGGTGTGCCTGTACCCAGGAAAAGCCATCAGCCGCCCCAAGGACCCCGGGTTCCGCGCAAGTGTCACTCCGCGCAAGTGTCACTCCGCGCAAGTGTTCCAACCCCTATTGCTCCCTCCTGCGTATATCTCGCGAAGAGATCATGAGGATAAAATCAGAGAGATTAGAGCCCACACAGAGGCATACCGACAATCTATATGTCTGCGAACAATACGTGACTGGAATTGCAGGGAGTGCCGTTAATGGTACTCAAAGTACCCTTGGCCACACACCGTCGGGTGACTTGCGGAGTATGAATGTAGATGTAGATTTCCTTTTGAACTGTCCAAATACACCCTCTCCCGAGACAGGAATCGAAGAGGTAGGAAACTAACACTATCCACAAAATACGTTGGCGACCACGCTAGGTAACTGGCCGGCAACGGTTGTATAAGGACACAAATACCCTGATTACACTTATTAAATTGCAATAAAATAACAAAAGTTCACAACACGCCAGCAAATTTCAGCAGTCGTGACAGAATTCGGAGACGGCTGGTAATCCACATGCGAGGCACCACCAGATGAAAGTAACGTCCTTGGTTGCAGGAACAGCTCTTCAACGTGTATAGCATTGCGCACAAAACTCAAGAAAATTAGTAACCCATCACGTTTTGAGGAAGGAGCGAAACACCGTTCGCACCTAAGAACTGTCGGGCCTGGTGGTCTTGGGGTGAAGCGCTCGATGGGAAACGGAAGGGTCGCGGGTTCCAAACTCGGTAGGATCTCCGATTTTTTTAGTCTGCGCTTTAACCCATCCTTCACCTCTCGCCAGAAACGATACGTGGTTCGGATTCCACGTTAAGTTGTAGGTCCCCTTTCCACGCTTGGATAACTGGGGTAGGCTAGGAACACGCAAGTCGCCGAAGTGACGTCCATTTGAAAGACGCACCAGGCCAATGAGCCACACGAAATTATTATTATTATTATTATTATTATTATTATTATTACCTAAGAGCTGACACAGATAGTCAACAGGTAACACGACGAAGTCACACAATGACCCTGCGGAGCCCAGTTGTCAGTGCTTCCGCCGGCCGAACTGCCCCATCCATTGCAGGAGGGCACGCTTAACACCGCGCGGGCGCAAAATGAGATCATGTGGATAAGATATAACCATAGATAGCGACAAGTGTGCCGTCGGCTACAATCGAAAACATATTCGTTGGGCAGGCTAGAATACTCACTTTCGCCACAACAATGACAGAATACACTGTTAAATAAGTTTTAGGAGGAGAGATGGTCACTCGTCACAGAAAGACAGTCTGAATAGGAGACTAATGACCTGCCTAGATACAATTAGAAGAAAGGAATTTACGTAAAGAACTAAAATACCACAAATTGGAAAACAAGGCTGTCGTGAGCGCTGGAAGAAGGGTCAGAGCAGAAGAAAATACACACGATACGCGACGCCAGAGCCGCCATAGGTCAAGTAAAATCAATAAGGGTCAAAGCCCACTGTCCAGTCACTCGTTGATCATTCCGGGGCAGTAATAGAAGAAAGCAAACGGAAAGCTGAAGTTCTAAATGGAACCTTTAAGAAATCTTTCAAACAGGAGGGCCGCACAAATGTACCATCATTTGATCAACGTACTAATTCCGAAATGGAGGACATAGTAATAGGTTTTCCGGTGTAGAGAAGCAGCTGAGAGAGCTAAATACGAAAATGTCTGCTGGTCCAGATGGAATACCAGTTCGGTTTTATAAAGAGTATTCTGCGGCATTGCCCACTTACTTTGCTTGCATTTATCGCGAATCTGTAATTCAGTGCAAGGTCAGTAGTGATTTAAAAAAATCGCGGGTGACTGACGTTTATAAGAAAGGAAAGAGAACTGACTCATATGATTATAGGCCAATACCGTTGACATCAGTTTCCTGTAGAATTTTGGAGCATATTCTCAGTTCGAATATAGTAAATTTCCTTTAAACGGAAAAGCTTGCCCTTTTCTCACATGACATCTTGCGAGCCATGGATGAAGGGCAACAGGCGGTGTTTTTCTCTCGACTTCAAAAAGGCGTTCGACGCGGTGCCACACTGCAGACTGCTATCGAAGATACGAGCTTATGGAATAGGTTCACAGTTTTGTGACTGGCTGGAAGACTTCCTAAGTAATAGAACGCAGTACGTTGTTCTCGACGGCGGCTGTTCATCAGAAACGAGTGTATCGTCAGGCGTGCCCCAGGTAAGTGTGATAGGACCGCTATTATTTTCTATCTATATAAATGATCTGATGGACAGAGTAAGTTGAAATTTGCGGCTGTTTGCTGATGATGCTGTGGTGTATGAGAGGGTGTCGTCTTTAGTCGACTGTAACAGCATACAGGAGGATTTAGACAAAATTTCTAGTTGGTTCGAAGGATGGCAGCTAGCTCTCAGTGTAGAAAAATGTAAGGTGATGCGCATGACTAGGGAAAACAATCCCATAATGTTCGAACACAGCATTAGTACTGAGCTTCTTGATCCATTTGGGTTTTTCAAATATCTAGACGTAACATTTCAGAGCGATATGAAATGGAATAAACTTGTACGACAGATGTGAGTAAGGCGGACAGCCGACTTCGGTTTATTGGGAGAATTTTGGGAAGATGTACTTCATCCGTAAAGGAGACCGCGTATAAAACGCTTGTACGACCACGTCTTGAGTATTGCTCAAGTGTTTGGGACCCGCAGCAGATCAGTTGAAAGAAAGACATGGAAGCAGTTCAGAGGTGAGCAGTTAGGTTTCTTACTTGTAGGTTCGACCAATGCGCGAGTGTCGCGGAAATGCTCCGGCAACTCAGTTGGGGATCGCTGGAGAAAAGACGACGTTCTTTTCGTGAATTTCTGTTGAGGAAATTTAGAGGGCCGGAATTTGAAGCTGAGTGTAGTACGATCTTGCTGCCGCCTACTTACATTTCGCGTAGTGATCACAAAGACAAGAAAAAATTAGGGCTCGTACGGAGGCATATAGGCATTCGCTTTTTCCTCGTTATATTTGGGAGTGGAATAGGATAGGAAATACCTAGTAGTGGTACAGTGTACCCTCCGCCACGCACCTTACGGTGGATTGTATGTAGATGTAGAAGTAGGTTGGTGAAAATGTTCTGAGGCAGTGAATGTACTTTCTGATCTCCTTTTAACCCTTTCACTGCGGAGCTGTCTGCTGCAGCCCACCAGCTGCGTACATGGCTCTGAGCGTCTCTGGCACTTGTATGAAGACCTGCCTTTTCTTTTCAATGGGGGCGACCGCTCTGTGCTGTCGTCGTCTTCTTCGTCGTCATCAATTCCACTTGTGGAAAGCGAACACGTGGAACGTGAAGAACGACTTTCTCGGCTTTGAGCAGCTGAAGGGAAAAAAATCCTCTTCAGAAGATGAAATAAAATTAAATCCACCCTCGTTGTTACTATTCATAAGCAACCTTTCTACTTCGGCGCTCGACAAACCGCGCTTGCATATTTGTAACTGTTTTGTAGACACACTAACACTGTGGCACCGCCCAAACCACGAAAGTAGCGTCTCCTGCAATCCGCGACCTGTATTGTGGTTTTCAAATGTTCAAATGTTTGTATAGTCTATGGGACTTAACTACGGGGTTATCAGTCCCTAAACTTACAAACTACTTATGAATTACTTACGAAGTAGAACGGCACAAATATCCATGCCCGAGGGGGGATTCGAACCCCCGACCGTAGTGGCCGTGCAGACCGTGACTGGAGCGCCTTAGTCCCCTCGGCCACCGCGGCCGGCCTGTATTGTGGAGCAGCGTCTTACTACAAGGCGCCTCGCTGCGGAGCGCGCGGTTGCTCGTCGTCAGAGGTTCGAGTCCTCCCTGGGGCATGTGTGTGTGTGTTTGTCCTTAGGTTAATTTACATTAGTTTAGGTACTTTGTAAGCTACAGACTGATGACCATGCAGTTTGGTCCGATAGATTTACAAACATTAGAACATTTTGTTACTACAACTAACACACATGAGGCGCTGTGGTTCAGCTTACGCATATACGTTGCGACAGAACATCGCAGCGTACATATCCGACAGTCGCACTCAGGGCACAATCGACTGCTGCCGCATACGTACGTCGTTAGCACTTAAAGGATTAATTAATTACCTCCAAAAGGAATAAAAGACGATAGCAGTAGATTAATTAATTTATTGACGAACGGTTTCGATGGGTATGGCTTTCATTTCTGGTCGTATATCTTCTACAATGTCGTCATGTTTTTAAAAAATTGAGGTTAAACAGGAAGTGCTACATTGCACTTAGTCAAAATGTAAAAGACACAAGTTCTCTTATGAACTGCTTATAAGAGATTAATAGTTCATGTAACTTTTATATTTTACATTTTGACTAAATGCTATGTTGCACTTTCCGTTTATTTTTAACTTCGACAAAAAAATAAAAAGTAAAAGCCACGACCACATTATAGAATATATGCTATCAGAAGATGATGACATAGTCCGTCTAGCCGGCCGCGGTGCCCGAGGGGACTGAGGCGCGTCAGTCACGGTCTGCACGGCCACTACTGTCGGGGGTTCGAATACCCCCCTCGGGCATGGATATTTCTGCCGTCCTTAGTGTTAGCTAGTTCGTAAGTAGTTTGTAAGTTTAGGGACTGATGACCCCGTAGTTAAGTCCAATAATCTATGCAAACAAACAAACAGTCCGTCGAGACCGGTCGACAATAAAGTAATTAATCATACTGCGATCTCCACGTTTTTCATTTTGGAGATAATTAATCAATGCCATGCGATGTCAGGTAATATAAAGAGTTAATGGCCATATCCTTTAATTAAAACACCATATAAATGAATGTTTACGCGAAGATGGCGTCTTGGCACATTTCTTCACTGTAGATGCGGAAAATTAGTTTGACAATCGGAACATATACGATGGGAACTTTTCATCCGTAACGTACGACGTGAGAATTTAGGATGGATGGTAGGCGTGGCCCGGATAGCCAAGAGGTTAAGGCGACCTCTTGCCCAAAGCCGGAATCACGGGTTCGAATCGCGGCCAGGGACAACTTTTCAACCGTCAGCAATGAATTATTTCAGTTCTCTAGTGCGGCCTTCTCCCCTTAGAAGTTTCGCACAGCAGGCTATCACCCAAGGTTCAAAAATGTTCAAATGTTTGTTAAGCTTACGGGACTTAACTACGGGGTCATCAGTCCCTAAACTTACAAACTACTTATGAACTACTTACGAACTAGGACAGCACAAATATCCATGCCCGAGGGGGGATTCGAACCCCCGACCGTAGTGGCCGTGCTGACCGTGACTGGAGCGCCTCAGTCACCTCGGCCACTGCGGCCGGCTCACCCAAGGTATGACTAAAGAACAGACACCTCGCTAGCCGAAAACCCGGCGTTGCCCGGGTATTTATTTATTCCTGACATTTTTAAGGTATATATTCATTTTGTATCAGGGCTGTATGTCAGTAAAACCTCTTGGGAACACAATTAGTAGTACAGACGTAATAGATTAAAACTAGGTGAGTAATGGGGCGGTTTTCCATTAACGTTACTGTTTATGTGCTCATATCTCATGAACTACGTGTCATATTGCGATACAATTTCGAAGGTACATTCAGCTATATGTGTTTATATTGTCTGTAAAATTTGCTGCGGCTACAATTTGCAGTGTAGAAATTATAAATTGTAACGTCATGACCAATGCCGTAGCCTTAGACCATGAACAGCGGAACGTTACTGTTTATGTGCTCATATCTCATGAACTACGTGTCTGTAAAATTTCCTGTCGCTACAATTTGTAGTGTTCAAATTATAAATTGTAACGTCATACCGAGAGCCGTAGTTTTACTCCATAAACAGCGGAAAAGTAGTAAGCGAGAAACTTTTTTCCTTTCATAATAAAGGTTTGAAATTATGTTTAAAGTTTGTTGCAAGTCGCTAAGTACTCTGATTCTCGTATAGCGTATTTATAAATTCTCGCCGCATTATGTAGCAGTTCCTTGCAAATCCTATTGTTTATGACGTCATATCTTCTGAATCACGTGTCGTATATGATTCTTAACCCTACAGCAATTGTACCTCACGGTAAGGAATATGTGTACTAAATTTGGTTGAAATCGGTCCAGTGATTTAGGAGAAAATGAGCAAAATTGTCGCTAAATGCAGCAGTTTTCTGCGCATCTCATTGTTTATGATGTCATATCTCCTGAACTATCTATCGTACGTGATTCTTACTCTTACGGCGACCGTTCGTATGGATTGAAACTTACGTGTACAAAATTTCATAAAGATTGGAACAAAACTGTAGATTTGTATGCAACACGTACAAATATACGGACACACTGCTTTATATATTAGATTTCATTACAGTACTTCATTACAGTATCAAGATGTGCTCTATTGTAGTTATGATTGTTGCATCAAAAAGGAGCCGGTGTTTATGCTGTAAGGTTTACCTACAGAAAGTCATAAATAGATGTTTTATTAAATTTTAAAAACCAAGACATTTGGTTATTACTTTGTAACGAGAGTTTGTGTGAACTTAAACTTTGCATTATTTTGGCGTAAGATTCTATTTTGTTACACTCATAACATCCCTACCTCCCTGTCCGCTTTCTTCCCTGTCCCGATCACCCTTTCAACCCAATGTGCCTCCCATCTTCGCACTTTTCCACCTCTGTTCTCTACATTCACCACACACGAATTTCAATAACTGACTGGTAAAAATATAGTCCTTTGGTATGAAGTTGTTACATAGACGAGTTGCGGATGCAACTACTTCAGTAAACGCAACATTTATCTGGAATTTTGGAATTCTACGTGTAAATTCTAGCTATTGTTAACATTAGACGGAAATATTTCGTTTTACTTCGTTTTAGATCAGTAGATGACGAAGAGCACTCAAACATGTCACGCAATTAATAATGCACATCTGAGCCTGCGGGTTTATGTTAATACTAGCTGAAAACCCGGCGTTGTCCAAGTATTTTCTATTACGGAATTTGGCTAATACTAGACCGCTTAGAACTATGTTAAACCATATATTTTCAGAACTTTTTCAAGCGTTCCCTGATTGCCTGCCTCATTTCATTTCGCCCTCCTAGATTGTACTTTTTGTTGTTGGAGAGGAAATTTTCATGCAATGATCAGTAATCGGAAATTTTCCCTGTCCTATATAGTATCTTGTGTGATGCTAAGTTTCCTCAAATCCCTTTTTGCCTCATACAGACATCCTGATTTTCTTTAATTTGGAAATTAAACTAATTTTTTTTCTTTGGGCTGTTGTCATTCACTCTGTAAATGCGTCGGTGAAAATTTAATCTTGTCTTCTTTTTATGTCTGTTTCTACACTGGTCAAAATAATTAGGGGATCAATAAAGATACCTAGTTTCTGAAGTATTTTCATAGGCAGAATGAACTAAAATGGTTCGACGACTTTCTGTCAGTTCTACGGAGTGGAGACAACAATATTACGGCAACCGAGATAGTGGTAATAACATAAAGTTTCTTCAGTTGGGGTTGACTTTTGTTTACTTTACCAAACGAATTACTCAAGCAGTTGGCTTCAGATAACGTAGTGAGTAGTTAGTGCAATGCAATAACAACCTGACTTAGATGAAGCTATGGCAAGGAGAAGCGTAGGAGGGTTGGAAGCGGGACAGATACAATGGGAGATGGCTGCTGCTATTGGAGTGTCGCTAAATGTAATTTCCAGGACCTGGACGTTATTTCAGACAACAGTAACCTTTAAATGAAGGCAGGGCTAGGGTCGTTCACGGGTAATGTCAGCAGGGGATGATCGTTATCTCCGGCTAACAGCCCGTCGAGACACGAGGCTGAATGCAACTCAGCTGCAACGCACTCTCCAGGCAGCAACAGAACGCGCAATACCAACACAAACATTCCGAAATCGCATCCGAGAATATGGCATTTAAGCACGCAGCCCTAGGGTGTGAGTCCCATTAAAACCACGTCACTGTTTAGCCCGCAGAAACTGGGCGAAGGCTGATCAGTATTGTTGTCGTAACGAATAGCGCCGGGTTCTGTTCACAGACGAGTTGAGATTTTGTGTTCAGCAGAGAATCGTCGTCCCCTCATATGCAGAGAAAGTGGAAGTCGGAACCATCCTGCTTATGTGTAGGAAGCATCACCGGTATCATGGTGGTGGACGAATGGTGTGAACAGGAGTCAGTATTGGCGGACGTACGATGTTCAAATGTTTGTTAAGCTTATGGGACTTACCTGCGGGGTCATCAGTCCCTAAGCGTACCAACTACTGATGTAGTAACTTAATACTAAAGACAACACAAACATCCATGCCCGAGGGGATATTCGACCTCGACGAGGAACTCGGACATACGACCTGTATGTCGTTCGGAATGGCACTTTGACCACTCATAGGTATAGGGACGAGATCCTTGATCTATTGCTGTGTCCTACGCTAGTACCACAGGAGATAGGTTCTTTCTGGAGGATTATAAGGCTCGTCCCCACAGAACCGTACTGGTGAAAAATATGCTTAAAGCTGATGGAACTGAACAAATGGTGTAGCCAGCTTGTTCACCAGACTCTAAACCCGATTGAGCATATCTGGGATGCACGTGACGGACGCGTTGAAACCAAACCAACATCGCTCACTATGGCAGCAGTGCTGGATATTGCACTAATGGAAGAATGGCTAAATATCCCTCAATAGCTGATTGATAATCTAATACTGACCACGCCACGCAGGTGTGCCACTGCACTAGCCTTTCGAGTTAATCACACACTATATTAGAGAATTCACTATTATGGTAGCCTTATGGTGCATCGCTCTAAGTAAACGCCTTGTAAACCAAAAGTAAAAAGAGCTGAGACAGAAAAATATCATACTGTATCACATACATATTACAACTGTAACCAATATCTGAATGAAATACTTTACCATATATATATTGTTTGATCACTCACCTAATCCCTAATTGTTATGAGCAGTGTACATAAATCTTCATTACTTCTCTCCATCAGGTGACAGGCTTGTTCTATTGTGGTACTAAATTTTTTCTGAGCATATTCCTACATTTCCTTTCTAGTTCTTCTTTTTCCCCTATGTATTCAATGTTAGACATTCTCTTCTAATCGATTATTCCATTTTAAGTTCTGCAAGTAATGTTTAATTTTAGCCTGGCAATATTCTGATGTCTTACCTGTTTGTTTTGTGTGAGGTTGTACGTTAATTCCATTTCCCATTATCTTTATTTACTTCTGGTGTTATTTATTTGACTGTAAATGTTCAAATGTTTGTAGAGCTTATGGGACCTAACTACTGGGTCATCAGTCCCTAAACTTACAAACTAGATATGAACTAGCTTATATTAAAGACGGCACAAACTTCCATGCCCGAGGGGGGATTCGAACCCTCGACCGCAGCGGCCGTGCAGACCGCTCGGCCACCGCGACCGGCCTATTTGTTCCTCTTCCCTCCTCTCTCAGCTCATCTCCTCTTCCCTCCACCTTGTTCGTGTAATTCACGATACATTTCTTGCAATATGTATTTGTTCTACCCGTTCAATCCTTCTTATCCTTTCCCATCTCAGTTTACCAAACCTTCGCATCTGTCTATTACCTCTTCCTTCTCTCTCTCTCTCTCTCTCTATTTCCGTTTATCTCCTTCCCCCTCTCTTTTGGTTTCCTCTTCTCACCTCTCCATCACTTTCTCACGCCCCCTCGTCTAGCCTGGACTGTTACGTCCTCATCTTATATCTGTCAATTTTCGCCTGCTCTTCTTTCTGGCGATCCCTTCATCCCCCCTCTGTCAGTCCCTTTCCCATATCTATGAGAAATTACAAATATTTGGCAACTTTATTAGTGATCTGTAAGACGGCGTCGAAGTCTGTAGCAAGGTATCATCTCCCATGGACTATACGGTTGCTTGCGGAGTATGCAAAGCTTCGCCGCGAAAACATTCATGCGTCAACTTTCATGGTGATCGATGAAGTGGTATATAAACCTATTGTAAAGTCCTCTCTGTACTGCATCATACGGTGTCTTGCAAATTATAAAACAATTCCCCATGGAAAAATCATATACGAGGAGTGTTCGAATGAAAAGATACGAAACGACGATGTGGGTATAATTGAAGTCTTTATTCAAAAATAATCATCAGAGGCCTGAGCACACATATCTCATTGTTTAACGAGCCAAAGAATTCCCTGTTCCAAGACTTCCTGTGGCTGTGATCAGGACCATTCCTCTACTGTGTCCTTCAGTTCGTCGTGTTCAAATGTTTGTAAATCTATCGGACCAAACTGCGTGGTCATCAGTCCGTAGCTTACAAACTACTTAAACCTAGTTAAACTAACCTAAGGACAACACACACACCCATGCCCCAGGGAGGACTCGAACCTCCATGGCGAGCAACAGCGCGCTCCGCAGCGAGACGCTTTAGACCGCTCGGCTACTCCACCGCGGCCAGTTCGTCGTCCTTGCATCACCTGGACTGCTGAATTTGAAAGCAGGATATTGAAACAATTTTAAGACTTTTCCGGTAATTTGGTAGAACGTTTGGGAATCGAATTTGAAACATCGATCGAGCTGCCAGATCGATCTCACAGCTCGAGTGGCAGCCACGTTTCGTTGTGAATTATTACGGGGACGATTGCAGTTAATTTATTGAGCGAACAAGGGGTACATCGAAAACCTGTCAACCATTATTTATTTAGTTCATTGTCCCGTAAAATTTTAGGCAATTCGCGTCGCGGCGTAGGGTAAGGCGTTCAGATGTTGCAAACAGAATCGTATACAGTGACGGAATTAATTTTTCGTGCCGACCATGAAGTAAATAATTAATGTTTAAATGTTTGTATATCTATCGGACCAAATTGCGTGGTCATCAGTCCGTAGCTTACAAACTACTTAAACCTAGGTAAACTTACCTAAGGACAACACACACACCCATGCCCCAGGGAGGACTCGAACCTCCACGGCGAGCAACCGCGCACTCCGTAGCGAGACGCTTTAGACCGCTCGGCTACTCCATCGCGGCAATAATTAATGTTGTTCGTGTTCTACGGTTGACAGGTTCTCGTGAACCATTGTCCGCTCAGCAAATAATCTGCAATCGTTACTTCAGTGTAAAGATCATTTAGAAATAACTCACCTCGTTGAAAAGTGAAGTATGGTTTCCTTGCGATAACTGCTGTAGTAAGTGATGACGGTGATACAAGTTACTGGTTACTTGTTCATGGCTGGGTTTTGTCCGGTGTTGTATATAATATACTCATCACGAAACATGCACTATTTTCACACAGCGTACTGAAACAACGACATGTCAGGGACCCTCAAATGTTTTATACATAGCGCGTCCGTCGATTCTTCGATATATCGATCTTGCAGCACGCGCGATTTGTAGCGTTCCGAATTCGATTCACAAGCGTTCTACCAAATTACCACATTTCCTACCTTTTCATATGAACACCCCTGGTAGCAAAGAACTAAAAAATAGAAACCCTATGAGTGATGGGTACAGTTTTCATGAACCTAATTGTTTATGACGTCCTATCTTATGAACTGTGTGTCGTAGTGCCATATAAATTAGAAGACATATTTAATAGTGTGGTAAATCCAATTATATTGTAGAAGTAAAACTTGTAACCTCATGCCGAAAGGCGTAGTTTTACTGCATGGATAGGAAAAATAGGAGTAAGCGATAAGCTTCTTTCCTTTCGTCATTTGTTAGGGTTTTCAGAGAGAAAAAGTTTCCTAAATGTGTGATATTATGTATAAAGTTTATTATACCTCACTAATGCCCGGTTTCTGGAAAACTGTAGTTACCATCACGTTATAATTTAACATGCCAGATAACTTCCTTGGGTTTCCCGTAGCTGATTTCAACGACGGTTAGTTAACTATCAGGTAACTACGCCTTCTATCGAAGCAAATAGTATGTCTCAATAGATAACAGATGGCACTACTAACGAAAATTGCAATTACTCGAATTTTATCGATTATTAAGTGAAATCGAAGACGCGTGTTAGTTTGTGTAGCTGTTACGAGTTTTCTGTTTCTGTTTTCAAAAGCAATGGCGACAAGCGAGGAAATAATTTGACTCTATTTGAGAAAACTCTTTTGACCGACTTGATTTTAGAAAGGAAAGTAGCTATAGTAAATGAAAAGGCAGATGGTTTGACTATTTTGGAAAAACAAAACGCCTTGGAAGTTGTTACAAAACTGTACAATTTGTTAAACAGACAGGAGAGAAAACGGTAAGGCAACTCAGAGAGCTGTATTCTTTTTAAAAAAGAAAAACAGAACAAACAACAACGAAGACAGGGTTAACAATAAAATGATACGTGTTATTGTTGTCAACATATATTTTTATGAATTTAAGTTTTCCTCTTCCCATTGTTCTGTGACTGTGACATTACTTTTCACAACACAGACTGGTCAATTTACGTCCGCCCATCCACCTACCCGAGTCCCACGTTGTAATAATAATAATAATAATAATAATAATAATAATAATAAAACACTAATGACTTGAAACATAGACTGATCGTAATGGCAATTGCATGGCAGAACACTATTGTAAAGGGAAGTATCTTTATGCTGAATTGGAAGTTTTATTATGAGAGCATGGCTTTGGATTTAGATGTGGTAAAATTCTACATCCAGATCGGCGATCGCGAGAGATAACGTTGGCCACTGTTGCTCAGTGTCGAGATGTTGCTGGAGCAATCGCGAGGGAGATGCAGCTAATGCAAACATCACCCGTTGTCAACATTATATTCGCGACCGCCGAGCGCGATGTAAAATTTAACGAATGTTGTTTTCCGCTTTTTTTCTCCGTTTGACCCCGGCAATGACATTGGTCAGTATTTATTTTTTATTATTATTCTGGAACGCATATAAAATTCGCTCTCATTACACAGATCACATGGTTGTCATCTATCACGAAAAACGCGTCGTGGTGTTTCAACAGTGCCGAGTACAGGTAAGTTTTCTTCTTCTGAACAACTGTTCGAAGCATCAGAAGAAAAAGAAGAAGACGGCGGTGACGACGATGATGAAAGAATTTCCATTCTTCAGCTTCAAAAATTTGAAAATTGTATGAAAATTATACGGAACCCAGTCATAAAAACAAAAACAAATTACTACTGTTAAATAACTTCTGGACTTGCATTTGGAAGCCCACTAGCGCTACGTAGCGGATACAGTTAAAACTAACGTGTCGGTAACCCCTGGGGAACGCGCATTTATCTTTAACGGACAGGTAACTACGGCTATGACGGTAACTGCTGTCTCGGAAACCCATTTTCTACTTAACGGTCAAGTAACCCACAGATAACTATAACAGGAAAGGTAACTACTGTTTCGGAAACTGGCCATAAGTGCTCTAATTTTCAAACAGAGAATGAATAAAATCTCGTTACTCACACGTTTATGATGGATCAGTTTTTGTGTCTCTTATTGTTTATGACATCGGCTGGACTATGTTTGTATTGTAGTTTCTACTCCCTTGGCAAGTGTTTCTACAACGATAGGTTGAAATGGGTGTAGTAGTTTTGGAGTATATATGGAACACACACACACACACACACACACACACACACACACACGCGCGCGCGCGCGCGCGGGCGTAAAATCATACGTCTACTAATGTGTAGAGATATTCCGAGAACCGCGGCTGAGCAGCCGGGCGCATTGAGGCGCTATGCTACGATGCGCGAGGCCATTCTCCGTCGGGGGTTCGAATCGCCCTTCGGGCATGGATGTTTGTGTCGTCTTTATTATAAGGTAGTTCATAAGTAGTTTGTAAGTTTAGGGACTGATGACCCAGCAGTTAAGTCCATAAGCTTAACAAACATTTCAACATATCCCGAGAACGTAGGCCTCCTCCACACTCTGACTGTCGTGACTGCAGACTGCATGATACAAGCTGTGGCAAGCGGCCTGCTGTATTTCTAGTCTCGTGCCGAGGCGGTGCTCAGTGTAAAATCTTTGAAGCAAAAGTCTGTCTTTCACACATCTCAGTGTTCATGATATCTCTTGAACAATTGTGTCGTATAATATAGGTACATACAGAGATATGCGTGAATACTGTCTGGAGAACGTGTTGCGAATATAGATTCGTAATAAGAAAAATAAAAAATTAAAACGCCACAACGGATGCTGAAGGTTTACCAGATGAACGGTGAAAGTGTAGTACCCAATAATCATTCCTTCATCCAACATTTAGTGTGCGGTTTCAAAGAGAAAAATATTCTTAAAGGTTTTAAATTGTGTATGAAGTTTGTCCGTAGTCACAAGTGATCTCATTCTGTAGTTGTGAACCAATGTAGTATGAATAATGACGTTTTTACGAAACGTTGTTATCTCAAAAACTTTTACTTGCACCATCACTTTCGGGCACTGTCCATTTTCAAGTGCAACTTTAGTAACAGATGCGGATACACCGTTGTCGTCCCATTAAAAAAAAAAATCCTCGCGCCATGCATATTTATACACAGCACGGTCATCAGCAGTGACGACTATGCTCTGCATAAATATTCATGGCGCGGGATTTTTTTAACGAACGACAACGGTGTATCCGCATCTGCTACCAAAGTGGGCATTTCGCGAACCTGATACCATAAATAAAAGTTTTTGAGATTACAGGGTGGTGGAAAAATGTCTCTCTTCAAATTTATTGAGGCTGTTGGGCCCACTCAGGAAGAAAGTATCCAGTATAATCTGGTCAAATGGTGTGCCATTATCGACGCTGAAATTCAAATGTTTGGACAGTCTATGGGACTTAACTACGGGGTCATCAGTCCCTAAACTTACAAACTACTTATGAACTACTTACGAACTATGACGGCACAAATATCCATGCCCGAGGGGGGATTCGAACCCCCGACCGTAGTGGCTCTGTAGATCGTGACTGGAGCGCCTTAGTCTCCTCGGCCACCGCGGCCGGCTGTCCACGCTGACTCAAGGCATAGTGACGTTTTCCGACTTTCATATAAAGAACAGTAAAATGAAAACGAGACAGATTAAGGGAAAGAGTAAGTCAGGTGTGCGTTATTCCAAAAATGTGGAAATGAGCGGGACTCTATTGATGATGAGTTAAGGGCTTCCCAGCTAAAGGTTTGCAGAGTAGTAGAAAAGGCACAATTCCGTTACAGAATAATGCAGTCCTACTTGTTCCACGGGTTGTGTCAGCTAGGTTGGACATTTCAGTGGAAAACTCTCACGCATCCAGCACACTCCCAGTCTCTCCCTATGAGCTATATGTATCTCGGACTGAGAAGGGTAAGTGTACTGGAAGATCTCTGTATTCTTTGAAGTGCGTATACGATGCTTGTTTCATGCGGTTAGAACTATTTGCGGCTCTAGCAGAGCGACTGAGGACTTGTCGGTTAGCTGCGACAGAGAGTACCACCAGTAACATGTATATGCTTTATGAAGAGAAAGACTGCTGAAGTGTAATGGAATAATAATCTTGGGAATTTGTATCTTATGGTGACATGGAGAATATTGTGAGAATGTACTTGAAAAGAGTAACATTTGAGGTATGGGCTGGTGATCTCATTGCAGATGTAGTAATAATTCAGATCTTTGCAAAACTTTATTCTTTCTCTTGTAATTTGTTGATTCCTGTAGAATTTGTTTAGTAATGTCTTGAATTCGTTTTAATACCTAATTTCCGTGAAAATTGAAATTTTTCTGGTTTCCATTTTTTTTTCATTGTTAGTACGTCAATACTATCTGAATCTCACTGCACTCACCTTATAAACTTTACATTTTAAAGCACCTTTTTCCCATTTTATTTATTTTTCAGTGAAGATTAGAAGAGAAATATTAACTGCATGCAGGCTGCCGCCTGTTTTTGCTGCTGCGAGTAGAATCAGTTTTGTGAGAGGCGTTATCCTCGAGGTAATTGCAAAAATCAGGGCCGTTAAAGTTTTCTGTTAGGAGATTCTTCGGTGAACCTAAAACACTTCTGTTGAGAGATTTCAAGACGGAGTTTTGAAATTAATGTTCAGTGGTATTGTGACGTCGTAATAGTACCATATGTTTCCAAGTAGTTGTGCATAATCAGGCATTACCTAACGATTAAATATTGAAAAATAATTCAAGATATTCATATGTAGTTTCTCTCGTAAATTTATAGTTTGCATTCTTGTAAAAGGTAAATGTAAGCTTTGTCAAGCTTCATATTCAACTCAATCCAACAGTACTTAACAGTCAATGACCGAAACTCAGAGAAAAAACAATCACTTCCATCCTGTAGAGAGGATTTCATGATTTTTTTTTCTTTTTGCAGAAACCTTTCAGTAGATTCATTAAGATTCCTCAGGCAAACGGCAAACATTTTTTCATGAAGCTTTCCACCGTCTTTTTTCACCTTGGATAAAATGAATTAACAATTATGGCCGTTTGTTTTGAAATAATAAAAAAAATAATAAGTTTGGAAAACAGTTTTCTTTTGGAAACACATCAAACTGGTATTTGTTTTAAAAATGAGACGCCGGCCGCGGTGGCCGAGGAAACTGAGGCGCTTCAGTCACGGTCTGCACGGCCACTACGGTCGGGGGTTCGAATCCCCCCTCGGGCATGGATATTTGTGCCGTTTTTAGTGTAAGGTAGTTCATAAATAATTCGTAAGTTTAGGGACTGATGACCCCGTAGTTAAGTCCCATAAGCTTAACAAACATTTGAACATTAAAAAAAAAGAGAAATTAATTTGCATTCTGTCTCGTTTTCATTTCATTGTCCACTGCATTTATTGTGTTAAACGTTTAACGTAAGATTGTACACTGAGGTGAAAAAGGTAAGGGGATACCTCATAATATCGTGTTGGGTCTTTTGTCCGGCAAAGTGCAGCAACTCTTGTCATTTTTTATAAATTTCTAGTATTATAACTCCATAAAAATGACTAGAACTTACGATTGTGAAACATTATATAGACTCATATTTATGACTCTGTGCAACAGCGCCGGCCGCAGGGTCCGAGCAGTCTGCGGCGCGCCAGTCGTAGTCTGCACGGCCGCTACTGTCGGGGGTTCGAATTCCTCCTCGGGCATGGATGTTTGTGTCGTCTTTAGTATAAGTTATTTCCTAAGTAGTTTGTAAGTTTAGGGACTGATGACCCCTCAGTTAAGTCCCTTAAGATTAACAAACATTTGAACATTTTTAGCAACGGATAAGCAATGAAACACTGATGGTGTGAAGAGTTCGGCAAACTAGCGCGAGCTCCAGATAGTTTCAATAAATAGTGATTCTGCTTTACGGATCTTAATGTCTGTCCAAATTAATGCTTCATAATGCAACATTTATTTGTGCTACGTTTTTTTTTCTCTTTTTCGTATGGCTCATTGGCGTGGTGCAAGTCTTTCAATTGGACGCCACTGTCCCTAGCCTACTCCACTTACCCAACCGGGGAATGCTGACACACATTACTAATCTTCTTACAAAGTTAAATTCTTCTGTTCAGAGCATTCATGGCTTTTTAAAAACTAACAGTTGGATGTTTTAAGTACAAGCTTCGTCTTATTAAGACTGACCGATGTCAGACAGTGTTTCGTTGGAAGAATCTCCAGGAAGTATAGTCCGTCAACAAAGGATGCAGGTTACAAAAGACTCGTTCGGTCAGCGTTTGTGTATTGCTCAAATATGTGGGGTCCGTCATAGATAGGGTTAATAGGAGACGTAGAGATGATCCACCGGAGCAGGAATCACTACAGACTCATTTACTAAGAGCGAAAGCAGCACGACGATGCTCAGGAAATCCAGTGAAAGGCACTTCAAGAGAGACGCTCTGTGTCACATGCAGTGATATTGCTTGTCTGACTGTTTTGGGTGGAAAAAATGCCGCACTGAAAAGTTTTAAAAAATAATTTCGAAATGGGAGGTCCCGAATATGAATGAAATATTTTTTGCAGAGCAAGCAACCCACAGAATTCGACGAATAGTTACCTTTTGCGGCATTGTCGAAGATCTCGTAGTTGAGCTGAAATAAAATTATTTCTAAACCGGGTAACTATTCGCCGACATTGGATGGTGGTTCGGAGAATTTTAAGTCAAGGCTCGTGTAGCAATTGTAATTAAAGGCGGAATTATTTGTTTAAAAATGACTGAGAAAGATGGGCATTGACAAACAATCGGACTTCGGAAGAAATTTACGTGCAAAAAAATGAATGCAGGTTCTATGCCAATAAAATGTAGAAAAAATACGGAATAAAATTTGGAGAACGGAGTGGCAAGCAACACGAGATACACAATTTCAATACAAGCAAACCCCGAACCATCCAACATCGTAAATAGTTCGACACAACTGAAAACAGCTACATGGATAGAGGCAGGAAATTGTAAATGTTAAATAAATTTAACAAATGTAGAACTGAAATTGACCGGGGAGTTTATTAATGAGAAACAGAAAGCAGCTAGTTTTCATCTTTACCTGAGTTTACATCCCAGTGGTACATCGGCTACAAAGAATGTGATAATGAACAGAACAAAATACAAAGAGCTATGCTCAGACTGGCGTAAGAAACATAAGTGAAATGCACACGCTTTTTTCTTCCTTCCTCGCAGGAAGGAATAAATGAAGGTAATAATTACAAGTACTCTCTGATACATCAGAGTAAAAATAATTAGTTGGTTATCGATTAGTAGGGGATCAGCAGTACTGTAATCTTAAACACAGTACGCGCTTCTGTCAAAGTTCCGAGACCATACGTTTCATGAAGAGTGAACCAATGTATATTAGGAAGTATAGATAGTAGGAGGCGAGGTACTGGCAAAGTAAAGATGTGAGTACGGACCGTGAAGCGTGCCGGGATAACTCGGCGGTAGAGCGCTTGTCCGCGAAATAAAAAAGTTCCAGGTTCGAGTCCCGGTTCCGGTACAAAATTTTAATATGTCAGGAAAGTTTCAACCAATGTATTGCTTCCTCTTACTTATATCTCGAGAAGCGAGCACTACAATAAGATCAGAGCGATTGGGATCCACACGGAGACATAAAGGCAGTCGTTTTTTCCGCGACTGGAATAGGAGGAGGAGGTGACAATGCTACGCAAAGCACCCTCCGCCACACACCTGAGGTGGCGTGTAGCATACAGATTTACATTACCGGCCATTAAAATTGGTACACCAAGAAGAAATGCAGATTATAAGCGAGTATTAATTGGACAAATATACTAGAACTGGTATGTGATTACATTTTCACGCAATTTGGGTGCATGGATTCTGAGCAATCAGTATCCAGAACAACCACCTCTGGCCGTAATAACGGCCTTGATACGCCTGGGCATTGAGTCAAACAGAGCTTGAATGGCGTGTTCCAGTACACATGCCTATGCAGCTTCAACACGATACCACAGTTCATCAAGAGTAGTGACTGGAGTATTGTGTCGAGCCAGTTGCTCGGCTACCATTGACCAGACGTTTTCAATCGGTGAGAGATCTGGAGAATATGCTGACCAGGGCAGCAGTCGAACATTTTACATAACCAGAAAGGCCCGTACAGGACCTGCAACATGCGGTCGTACATTATCCTGCTGATATGTAGGGTTTCGCAGGGATCGAATTAAGTATAGAGCCACGGGTCGTAACACATCGAATATGTAACGGTCACTATTCAAAGTGCTGTCGATGCGAACAACAGGTGACCGAGACGTGTAACCAATGCCACCCTATACCATCACGCCGGGTGATACGCCAGTATGGCGATGACGAATACCCGCTTCCAATGTGCGTTCACCGCGATGTCGTCAAACACGGATGCGACCATCATGATGCTGTAAATAGAACCTGGATTCATACAAAAAAAATGACGTTTTGTCATTCGTGCATCCAGGTTCGTCGTTGCGTACACCATCACAGGCGCTCCTGTCTATGATTCAGCGTCAAGGGTAAACGCAGCCATGTTCTCCGAGGTGATAGTCCATGCTGCTGCAAACGTCGTCGAACTGTCCCCATCTGTTGACTCAGGGATCGAGACGAGGCTGCACGATCCGTTACAGTCATGCGGATAAGATGCCTGTCATCTCGACTGCTAGTGATATGAGACCGTTGGAATCCAGCACGGCGTTCCTTATTGCCCGTTCCGTAGCCCCGCCCCCGAACCCACCGATTCCATATTCTGCTAACAGTCATTGGATCGCGACCAACGCAAGCAGCAATGTCGGGATACGATAAACTGCAATCGCGATAGGTTACAATCCGACCTTTAGCAAAGTCGGAAAAGTCATGTTACGTATTTATCCTCCTTACACGAGGCACCACAACAACGTTTCAGCAGGCAACACCGGTCAACTGCTGTTTGTGTGTGAGAAATCAGGAAATCGGTTGGAAACTTTCCTCGTGTCAGCACGTTGTAAGTGTCGCCTTGTGTGAATGCTCTGAAAAGCTAATGATTTGCATATCACAGCATCTTCTTGCCTGTCTGTTAAAGTTCGCGTCTGTAGCACGTCATCTTCGTGGTGTAGCAATTTTAATGGCCAGGAATGTAGATGGAGCTAGTGTTCGGTATTACCACACGCGGTGATCACGGAGAAGGAAAGTAATCTGGTAGCAGGTAGTTATGTTCATTAACGGCCATGGTGCGATGCGGTATTGGGCCATCCGTTCATGATGGATTAACTAGGTCATTATTCCATAACTTTTTCAGAGGTTATCAGTTTATTTACTGTGTGAAAGAGACAGAATTATTGTTATTTCCCTTTATAATCCACAGAAAATCATGACATTACTTTCTTAAGTAAGTGCATCCGCCGCCGCACAACCGACTCAGTGTGCCATACCACGCGAGGCACGCAGCAAGCACCGCTGGCGCACTGCGGCCGCGAGCGAACGCGTCGTCTGCTGGCCTAGACACACCACAGTCGATACGAGCCATCTAGACTGCGCTTCCTTCGCCACCAGAGTGAGCACTGCGCAACGATTGGCCGAACCTGTCGATATAAGTGAGTCACAGAGCCATTTCCAGCAGTTATCGTCTCGCCTGGAAATTGTCTACGACTCTGTCTCCGATCAACGATACTTTAGACGGTGCTTGGGCTCTTCGAGAAGAAACCAGATGCTGATTGAAGTCTTCATCACAGGATTGGACTTTTTGCTACGCTATGGGAAGTTCTGTTTGCCTTTATGTGGTTTACGAACTTTGTCACTTTTTATTATAGTCGACATGATCGACTGGAGTGTCCGCAACTGCACTGTTCTATTTTAAATGTGTTTAGTTCCGTCAACAGTTGCAATATAATTGTTTAATTACATGTTTCGATCACTTGGATCATCTTCAGATCTTATAGTTGCGTCCGCAGCTCGTCTGGCTGAGTACTAATTAATGTAATTAAATAATTATATGGCAACTGTTGACAGAAATAAACACATTTAAAATAACTCTGTCACTGATTGTAACGCTTCTGCTATTATTAGACTTTCTGCTAGGTGCCTGTTTCAGTATGCAAGAACCAGTGTGATTTAATTTGTTTAGCTGTGTGGAGACGGAACTGTTTTAATACATTTTGTTGAACCAGTGGAACTTTTATTGTGTTGTAGTTGCGGTGTATAACAGTAAGATGTTTCCTTTAGAACAACTATGTAAGACAAAAAAAATTATTTATTTTTAATGAAAGTTAGTATACAATATAATGCACGGCCCCATATTTAAAAGAACTTAAAGAAATCATATATGCATTAAAACAATAAGACATCCGGAGAGGTTGGAATTAAGGTGGAGTGGTGGAAGGCTCTAGATAATGACATCGTTCTTAAACTCAAAAATATAAGAGATAAAATCTGGGAGAAAGAAGAAGTTCCGAAAGACTGGAAAATTGCCATCATACACACTCTGCACAAGAAAGGCCTTAAATAGATCCCAATAATTATAGGGGGATATCACTGCTGCCAGTAACCTATAAAATCCTATCTAAAGCACTACTCAATCGGGCGGAACATCAACTAGACCCACAAAAAGGGGAATACCAAGGTGGATTTCGGAAAAATAGATCGTGCATTGAAGAGATCTGGAATCTAAAAGCGATCGTAGAAATGAGAAAACTGAGAAACAAAGACACAACTGTTACCTTTGTACATTTCATGAAAGTTTACGATTACATTGATAGAGAAACTCTTATCAGTATTATAAAAGAATTCGGCCTACATCCAAAAACTACAAACATTATCAAACACACATTAACAAACACCTCATCTAAAGTCAGGCTCTGTGGAGAATTCTCCAAAAAGCTTTGAAATAAAAACATAAGTCAGGCAGGGAGACGGGTTATCGCCTATACTTTTTAATTGTGCCCTTGAAAAAGTAATAAGAGAGTGCAGAAAATCCGATACGAAAGGCATCAGTTTAGGAAACCGAAAAGATAACATCTGTGTAGATTACTTGGCATTTTGCAGATGACATTGCTCTGATCACAGACACACCGCAGAATGCGGAAATACAAATAGAAAACCTAATTGAGCAAGCAAGAATACTCAGTTTACGAATTTCTTTCACAAAGACAGAGTTTATAACGAATATAAAAAAACTTCCGAAATAAACTAGACATAAATCAAAACAAAATTAATAAAGTTAATTCATTGAAATATTTAGGTGAGTGGCTATCCATAACAATGAGAAAGAAAGTGTAGAAGAAAGAGAAAAAAAATGAACATAGCATTCCAGACCACGAGAAAAATATACCAGATGAAGGCATTATCATGGGCTACCAGAATTAAACACTACAGCACAGCGGTGAAACCAGGGGCTCTGTATGGTGCTGAAACACTAAAGCTACTCCAAAAAGGAGGGAGCAACCAACTAATGAAAATGGAAAGGGGACTGATGAGAAGCATACTTGGCCCAAAGGCAACAGGAACAGAATATAACAGGCCACGACCCTACAAAGAAATCTACGAACATGTAGAGTACATAATACACACCAGGCGGAAAAGAAGAATGTCATTCTTTGGACATTTGGCGAGAATGGAATGACAGGCTGACAAAGCGAAGTTTTAATAAAATAATGAAGCTTAAAGGACAATCAGTGGTTTACACAGACTTTAAATGACCTCAAAGAAGCAAGCACAGACATATCGACACACACAACAGAAACTTATACAGGAACAAAATTCAGAAAGCGATCTTCAGGGAGGAAGAAGAAAGGAAAAGAAAACAGCCTCACAACATCGAGGAGCTCCGAAGGCGGAGATCAAAATATATGAAATTAATGTGGACAGAAAGAAAGAAGAAGCAAGAAAGCAAGAATTCATGTATTGATTTAACGTGCTCTGTAGAAGTTCCATTTGAATAAATAAATAAAATAATGCCCAGTGTGAACTGCTTCTACTTAGGCAGCCTTCAGTATGTATGACTGAAAGCGCAAACAGAGTGAGATTACTTGTAACTTCCTCGTTGTAACATAGCCTATTATTCAGATATCTTATTTTGTGTGCGTGGTTGGGCGAACTGTGATGGATGATATGTTCAGTTGTTACTTTTCTATAAATATCGTAAGGAATTTTGTTGTCTTGTAAGATAACAAGGAGATCCAAATAAGGTAGAGACAATCTGTAGTGTTAATGTGTAAAAATTGCACTTTCCGATCTTGTTGAAACCGCCGGACATTTTTGCTGTGACCATTCTACAAAAGAAGTGCATCGCCAGTATAAAGTCGGTAGCCTAACACGTATACTTGCTGAAATGGAGTCCACAGTCAGACCCTCCGTTCGCTTGAGAACTACTTTATTAAACCACAAATCATCATGAATCTGCTCCAGCTCGTCACCAGAGGTTCGATTACTCCCTCGGACCAGGGTGTATGGGTGATTGCCCGTAGCTTACTTCAACTTAGTTTAAGTAGTTTGTAAGCCTAGGGAGCGATAACTATAACAGTTAAGTCCCATACATTTACAAACATTTTTTCTGCACCAGCTAGAAAGTTGTATGAATTTAAGCTGGTCTAAGGCAGTATATTGTTAAAGGTTGTTCTCCATAAAGGGCAGTACTTCATTAGCTGACAGATTAGTAAACATGTTAGTAACGTCTAAGATAAATATGTGCAAGTTCTTCAAATGTTTGAAAAGCTGTGAGACCAAACTGCATTGGTCATCGGTCCATAGACTTACAAATTACCTAAACTAAATTATCCTAAGAACAACACGCACACTCATGCTCGAGGGAGGATTCGAACCATCGATGTGGAACGGCCGTGGATATCAGTCCCTAGACTTACAACTACTTAAACTAACTTAAACCGAGGATAACACACACATGCACACAGGCCGAGGGCGGACTCGAACGTCCGACGGGAATCAGACGCGTGCTTCGCAGCAAGGCGCCTTACAGCATTCCCGCGCGGCTGTGCCAATTGTAATACGAAACTCTTCCAAGTGGTACATGTTCCCAACCCTATTTTTTAAAAAGTTTAGGAAGTAAGAAATAATACTGTTCAACTCTTTACCTAGCCAATAATCCGGCAGGTCAGTGCAGTTCACTAACGATATCAGAACAAAAATTAGTGTGTGGATTTTAAGTGTACCCCTTAGAGGCGGAGTTTTCGGATTCTTTATTATCAATGTCCTTTTTCTTAAATTGGATGAAAACTTTATGTACCTAATCTAGGAATTTCTTTTGGTTTCAGCATGAGTTTGGACGTTAGCTTGAATGGGCAGGGTAGCATATTGTTACTAGAAATAAACTCATGAAATTTTTGTATGTATTCATTTCCTCGCAGAGGTCCGGCTCTTATCTACAGATAAGGAAAAGGGAAGGAAAGTTGCTTCGTATTAATGCTCCATAAAATCTGCTGATCATTTTGTAGGAGCGTGTGTCTTTTGCAACGCCATAAGATCAACAAGCGGTGCATTTTGTTTAGAAAATTCGTTGTCAGTGATCTTGTTTAATTTAAGGGCGTGCAAATTTTATCTGTTACATTTAGGCAATGGGATTTAACATCGCGAAAACGGCCGTGGATATAATTCTTCTATTTAATCTCTCACTCCCATATCAGTTCTGGAATTTAGTGCTCTTAATATCTGGCGAATAACATGAAAATTCAATTGAAGGGTTAGTACGAATAAACGAAGGAAGGAAGATAGTGTTTCATGTCTTGTTCACAGCGAGCACCGTGCTAATTAGAGGCAGAGAAGTAGTTCGGGCTGTTTTGCTAAAGGTGGGGAAGGATCGGTTGTGCCCTTTCAAAGAAATCATCATGGAATTTTCTCGGAGTGATTTGATCAAATTACGGAAAACCTAAATCTTGCGGATTTGAACCACTATCCTCTGGAATGCGAGTCCGGTATGCTAGTAATCACTGCGCCACTTCGCTCGTTTGGTATTGTTATACGCCTTTCTACACAATCGTGGACGACGTTGCACTGCCTTTCAGAGCGTTGCACTTCGTTACACAGAAATCCTCCGGAACTCTAAAGTACGGCACCTATTGATTCCACTTGTTTGTGACTGCAGCTTTGAATGACCGTATGAAAGTATGTGTCGCCCACTCGCTTCAGGACGAACGATGGAACACAGCACAGCCGTTTCATTTCAAACGGGCGAGGCGCAATGACGGTGCTGTGCACGGCGATATCCATCTCAAAACAGAGCTGCCCCGCTGTGAAATGCGTTTCTGGATAACTCGCTGTTTTAATATTCGAAAAAAAAAATCCATATGCACGTTTCTCTGTTTTATACAGCAGTATGTTCTAAATCTAATAAAAATGAAAAAAGCTAGTAAACTGCGCACGTGTGTATTTCTGTTGTTTTTCATGAAAGACACGAATATTTTGTGTACTCAAACTTACTTTCTGTTGGCTGCTTTGGTGGCACGTACGGCTATACTCGTTAGCGTTGTGTGATATCTCTTAGAACTCTGGTATTTCGAACAGCTGAATGTTCCTGGGAATGGGCTTTGGTTTGATGCAAAAGGAAAGGCACTCGCTTTATGTTCCTCCCATTGTGGGGAAGACTGACAGTGAGTGCTGTATTTTATGGTTTGTGTTCTGCCGTTACTGTGTTACGCACGCTGCCATAAATCGTTGCATGTTTATTCGGAAAGAAGCTGACATGGATTCAGATTCACTACAACACATATTTTAAACTTTGAAAGCATTCTTTCTGCAACACTTTTCGTCTTTCCAGGGTAAATAAATAACTAAAGTTATAATAATTAATTATGGTGACAGTTGTTGTAATCTTTTTACGATTCTTCGGTTCTTACTGAATGTTTCCGCACAGCTATGTTGATCACTCGGCGTCCAAATCTCATTATTACTGACAATAAATTTCAAGAACATTCGCATGAGAGCTGCTGATCAATTTAAACAAAGAAATAAATTCTCAGTTCCCTGTTTTTATGAAATTTACATAGAGATACGATAAATCGACTTAATAAACCAGACAATTTGATGATCAAAACGGAAAATCTAGCGAAAATAAACGAGTCAGAGGCTACGCTCTGTAATAAAGTACGCTGCAAGTAAATTTAACAGTAAAAGAATTTCTAGTTCATAACGCTATTAACTGTAGGCATTCCGAAATAAAATGTATACTTTAAAATACATTTATTTAAATAAAATTACTGTCTTGCATAATTTCCTTTGAACTGTTTACCAGCTTCTGCACCTTTCAACACAGTTTCCTTCAAACGAAGTTATAACAAGTGAATCAAATACAGAACTACATCAGAGTCCTACATTTTATACTCACTTTCAAACAACTTCCCCATTCTTTTCCCTCCTCCCCCACCCTTACCTTCTACCTCATAGATTGGTAATAAGGAATATTTAGTATCATGTGTGAAGGTATAATTACAAATGTGAGACACTTTCTCCGCGACGTGTTTGGCGGAAAGGATACTCTCAAGAGTTCGAATAACATTTAAAATTGCCTACGTCGGTGAAGATGAACACCCAAAGTCCACCACCAAACATCAAGAGTTTATAGTGGATGTCTTAAGAGAGAATTTATAGGAACCCACGTCTGTCTCAGAAAAATATTCCGAAAGTAATGAGTTTCAGCAGATACTCAAAACTGTAAAAATCGTTGCAAACGAACAAAAATCGAACCAAGACAAATTGGCGTAAGGAAAGCCTTGTGTAAAGCATTCATCTCATTCGAAAGTAAATTTTTATCTGTCTATGTGACAGACAATTGTACGAGGTATTATTGTCATATTAAATCACTGAGTAAATGAAAGCCCCCCGTCCAGAATGTGTGTTGCCATAATGTCACCGAAACGAAGTATATCAGACAGAAGGAAGTACTAAATTGAATTTTCCTTAAATTTTATGGAACCTCCTTTAAAGCGCTACATCAACTTCAGAATGGCAGAAGTAAAAATAACTGATAGTGGGATAAACAAACAATTGTATTCGTATATAAAGAATGTGTGGTGTCTGCTCTTTCGAGCACACACGTCCAAAACAACAGATATTTCATGGTTCGCGACCTCTACGCAAATGAGAAGAAGGAAGTAGAGAGAGGAAGGAAGAAGAGAGTGCAAGGAAAAAGAGATTGCAAGGAAAAAGAGATTGCAAGGAAAAAGAGATTGCAAGGAAGAAGAGATTGCAAGGAAGAAGAGAGAGGAAGGAAGAAGAGAGATATAGGAAGAAGAGAGGGATAGGAAGAAGGGAGAGGAATGAAGAAGAGAGAGGAATAAAGAAGAGAGATGGAGGAAGAAAAGAGGTGGAAAAAGAAGAGAGAGGAAGGAAGAAGAGAGATGAAGAAAGAAGAGAGAGGAAAGAAAAAGACAGAGCAATGAAGAAGAGAGAGAGAGAGAGGAAGAAGAAAGAGGGAGGAAGAAGAGAGAGAGTGGAAGAAGAGAGAGAGTGGAAGAAGAGAGAGAGTGGAAGAAGAGAGAGGGTGGAAGAAGAGAGAGGGAGCAAGAAGAGAGAGGGAGCAAAAAGAAATGAGAGGAAGGAAGAGAGAGCAAGGAAGGAAGAGAGAGCAAGGAAGATGAGAGAGTAAGGAAGATGAGAGAGCAAGGAAGAACGACGAGAGGAAGGAAGGACGAAGAGAGGAAGGAAGAACGAAGAGAGGAAGGAAGATGAGAGATGGAAGATGAAGAGAGAGGAAGGAAGAAGAGAGATGAAGGAAGAAGAGAGCGATAGGAAGAAGGGAGGTAATGAAGAAGAGAGAGGAATGAAGAAGATAGAGGAATGAAGAAGAGAGATGGAGGAAGAAGAGAGATGGAGGAAGAAAAGAGATGGAGAAAGAAGAGCGGAAGGAAGAAGAGAGATGAATAAAGAAGAGAGGAAAGAAGAAGAAAGAGCAATGAAGAAGAGAGAGAGAGGGGGGAAAGAAGAAAGAGGGAGAAAGAAGAGAGAGAGTGGAAGAAGAGAGTGGAAGAAGAGAGAGGGAGCAAGAAGAGAGAGGGAGCAAGAAAGAAGTGAGAGGAAGGAAGAGAGAGCAAGGAAGGAAGAGAGAGCAAGGAAGATGAGAGAGCAAGGAAGATGAGAGAACAAGGAAGAATGAAGAGAGGAAGGAAGATGAGAGATGGAGGAAGATGAGAGATGGAGGAAGATGAGAGATGGATGAAGAGAGAGGAAGGAAGAAGAGAAATGAAGGAAGGAGAGAGAGGAAGGAAGAAGAGAGATGAACGAAGAAGAGAGAGAAAGGAAGAAGAGAGACGCAGGGAAGGAATAATGACGGGTAGTCAAAATTTATGCCGGAGCGAAACTCGACGTCGGATTCCCCGCTTTTTGCGAATGGTCGTCTTAATCACCGGCCTGTAGGGGCTCCCCCACCGTGCGCTCCAATATCCCACAAATCGTATCCTCTTTAAGGCTCGTTACATTCTGCAGGAGACGAAACGATATTCTCTGCTACTAGATCCTCTCCCCGCCACCCATCGGCGGCAGCAAGTGTATGTTATGTATGTCGTAGGCTACATTTGGCGGTAATCACACGAGCTAGAAATGCGAAAAGAACAGACACCATATCAATAATTTTATGTGCCCGAACAGTCAACTGATAATTTCAATGCGGAACCATTAATATGTTCGATCCCTTGCGGGAATCCAGTATAAGCTGCGAATATTCAAATGTTTGTAAATCTAAGGGGTTAACCGTTTTGTTATTGGTTCCTAGCTTACTAACCTAAGGACAACGCATTCACCCATGCCCAAGGGGGGACTCGAACCTCCGACGGCGAACGGCCGCGTGCACCTCAGCAAGGCGCCTCAGTGACACGACTATTCCGCCGCGGCGAAGGCTGCGAGAAAGTGTAACTAATGGGCAGGGGTCACTGCCATCGTAGTGTGCTATAAGCTGAGAATTTCGTTGGAAGCTTGCCAGAATTGGATAATTGGTTAAGGGCGACTGTTTACCGAAGCGTGAAAACCGGGTTCAAATTCCGGTCCAGATAAGTTTTCAACTTTGCCTTTGGATTTCTTTCAGTGGCCTGAAACGGTGGAAATGTTTAAATATTTCGAATTCGTAGAATTAATTAAGTTTAGAAGACAGAATGTAGCAGCGAAATGAAAGAAAAAACTGGTACATGTAGCTGAATAAAATGCATTCGCGTACAACCTGTTTTACTACACAAGATATCTACGGTCGCAGTGTATATTATAAATATGGCAGTAATATATTTTATTTAACAGTGGTTTCATTTGAAACGAGAAGGCAGACATTATAATTATACCATATCATGAGCATTTTTTTTTTTTTTTTTTTTTTTTTTTGTGCGGATCGATAGCACACTGGTAGAGTGCCAGACTACAAATCCAAAGGTTGCGGGTTGGATCCCGCCAGGTCCTAGGATTTTTATCTGTCACTTTGCACTACTTTCCCCTCTGGCAGTGTGAAAAATATCAAGTAGCACCGTGGTTCGGAACGCACGTTAAACTGTAGGTCACCCTATAACTGGCTGGGTAAGTAAGTTAGAAGGTCGGAGGAAGGCAACGGCATACCACTTCCAAACAGGACCATGCCTAGTAAAGCACTGTGGTGTTAAAACCAATCTTCGGATTGAAACTTCCTGGCAGATTAAAATTGTGTGCTGGAACCGGGACTCGAACCTGCGACCTTTGCCTTTCACGGGCAAGCGCACTACCGACTGTGCTATCCCGACACGACTCACGATGCCGGCTCACAACTTTACTTCCGCCAGTACCTCGCCTCCTACTTTCAAAACTTCACAGAAGCTCTCCTGCGAACCATGCAAGACTAGCACTCCAGGAAGAAAGGATATGTGGAGACATGGCTTAGCCACAGCCTAAGGGATGTTTCCAGAATGAAACTTTCACTCTGCAGCGGAGTGTGCGCTGATATGAAACTTCCTGGCAGATTAAAATTGTGTGCCGGAACCGGGACTCGAACCTGGGACCTTTGCCTTTCGCGGGCAAACGCACTACCGACTGTGGCGAGGTACTGGCGAGGTACTGGCGGAAGTAAAGTTGTGAGGCGGCATCGTGAGTCGTGTCGGGATAGCACAGTCGGTAGTGCGTTTGCCCGCGAAAGGCAAAGGTCCCAGGTTCGAGTCCCGGTTCCGGCACACAATTTTAATCTGCCCGGAAGTTTCATATCAGCGCACACTCCGCTGCAGAGTGAAAGTTTCATTCCCAATCTTCGGATTATTGACTTTTTTCCCTTTGTTACGAGCTTTTCACTTGAAAGATATAAATAGCTTTATGCTGAATCTATATAAAATGGATACAAAAATTAACTATGAACTTTCACATAAAAGATGTAAGAAGCTTTCTACTGAATCCATATAAGATGGGTACAAACTTACTTTCATTTGTGAAACATTTTTCCAGTGCTTTGCCTTCAAAACCATATTTATACCATACTTGTGGTTGGTCCGTGTTTTTAATTTAAAATATAATACGACAGCCACGTTTCTTACTATGTCAGTTTTTGACAAAACAGCATTAGGCACAATATCTCACTAGTAATCACGTTGTATCAAATTATAAGTGAAATCTTTTTCAAAGATTTTGAAGTCAGTGATCAGAGCGGTAAACTGATATTCGGGCGAAGGCAGTTGTACATACGTAGGTGGTAGTATATGGCTGGCAAGGCATCGTCTCTAGAGATTGACTATTTCGGTCCGTGCAGTTGACTAGCGGAAGACTACATACAAGAAAATACATGGGCTCGAACAAACATATCTGTATGAACGTTTGGTTACAGGATCTCTACGTACAGCTCAATGTGCTGGTGGGTGTCGTTTTTCTGCAAAGCTCTGCAACCATGCTCTAGATAGCAGTGTAGATGTAATTGTAGACGCGATACGTAAAGCAGATATCTTAACTATAACTGATGTAATAATCAACGTACATGTTCTCTAACGAATTGACATCAAAAGCCGTGATGATAGTTGCAACTTTAACCTTCTTCCTGAAAGACTGTTGGTATTCACTGCCACTGCTTCCATCGCCTCTTCCCACACTTACCGTAGCACTATCGCTTGCAATGAGTTGTTCGTCATTATCAGATGTTCAAATCTTTGTATAGCTTATGGGACTTAACTACGGGGTCATCAGTCCCTAAACTTACAAACTACTTATGAACAAACTAATACCGCGGCCGGCTCGTCATTATCATCCCTATTATCATCATTACGTGTTAGTGTTACAACAGTATCTAACTTATGCTCATATTTCTGTACCATAACAGATACGAGAAAGCATGCAAATGATTCAGCTTCTACACTAATACCATCTTCACGAAAAAGGGTTCTTCGGAACTTCATCTCAACTAATCGCAATGCATTAGCAGGATTGATTAGCAATCGCCGCCCCACACAAATAACATCACAAAACTTCGGAGGCACACTGCACCGTCCCTACTGGCGAACCGACAGGTCTTAGTGCAATGCGGCATGGCACACGCAGAGGCCTCTAACGGACGACTGCAGAGTTTTGCAGATGCGGGAGTATCACTAGTGCAATAAGGGATCTTTACATTATCTCTCATACAATTTTGGTGTACATGTGTTTGTTCGAGCCCAAGTACTTTCCTTGTTAGTCTAGTCCCACCAGCGTCGCAAGTTCACAACATAGTGTAGTGAAGGCCAATTAACCAGTAATTTATCATCCATGCTAATGCCTCTCATCAGATGATAGCTGCGGTGCTCCTTCCGGACTGTGATGGTGAATGGACAGCTGTTGGCTGTGTGTCTCGTCGTTTGTGTGCTTTGCTGGAACTACAGTGTTGTCTCGCCGCTTAACGCCTGCTGCATATGCAACCCTTCTGACTCAGCTGTGCCGCGTGGTGCTTCAGTGCCCCTAGATTCAGTAACTGCAGATTATTAAGGTCCCGTGTCTGTTCTATCAGACTGAAAGAATAGACTGCACACCTATGAATATATATACGGCTCTAATGGGCAAATCGTAGTTTCTGTGCTGGATTCGCAATTATTCTGCCCCTCGGAGGAATACAGGTGCAGGGTGCGAACAAAAGGGACCGTAGACGCAGGGAGTGGGCGTATAGAAATCTGGGTTGGACGGAAACGGGTTGAAGGGTATCCCAAGAATCACCACCGTGGGGATCACGTGACTGACAGGGCCCCGGGAACGAAGCCCCGCCTAGATTCCCGCCATATTTGTTTTTACCTAACGGTCTGATTTCTTGCTAAATGAAAAAATTGTCACTTTTCCTGCTGTCAACATCACCATCATTTCTGTTGATTCTACTTTTCCTTGAGTTGAGTTAATGATTAATGAATATGGCGGCAGTCGTTCTCTAAGTGCACAGACGACAACACAGATTTCCATTGCTCTCCCATAAAGCTGCGTATGGGCCGAGGGCGACAGTTCTCGACATGTACTAGCCAGAAATAATTTAATGGTATTGTGTTTTGTGTGGAATCGAGGTTACATTGGGCAGAGCTTCAAATGAGTGATATTTTGTGAGCCGGTAGTCGGACCGTTGCTGTAATGGAGTAGCGAGAGGGAAAGTATCGTCCCCATTGCCGTGATCCACAGTTACAATGACCAGTACTTCCTCTGAAGAGAAAATGCATCGCTGACCAATTGAAGATTTACTGTACTAACGTATGCGATACCCCGATGTATTGGATCTGTATTGAAATTAGACTTAAATAAATGTGTAGGACGATAATAGCGACTGTTACTATTAGGAAAGGCAGAAATATTATTTGGAAAAACTACCGTTGGAGATCGTGTACACGCTGTGCTGAGAGAGCTTTGGGGAATACTTCGTAAAAATATTTCCTAACTACTTTGAGCGACGCATGAAATGTCTATCGTTTTTATAGAAGCTGATTGTTATGCCGATGCTAGGATAGTTACCAGTGGAGAAAACTAGACTCGCCTTACCGAAGCAGTTAATAGATGTGTTTCTCTTAACTTCCGAACTGAGTGTCTGCAAGTGTGGTGAAGAGGAGACCGTAGTAATAGTGACACATGTTGACAAGATTTATCTCTCACATATTATATTCCTTGTTCGTTGTAATGGCTAGGCGCTATACTATTCTCATAACACGTTGTAATCAAGTATTCATGATATTATCTGATATGTTTCAGATTATATATTTACATGTCTGAAAGGCTGATCCTGTAGTTAATGCAGCCAAGACACTTTTGAATTAAATAAGTGGGCAAAGCTGAACATTTGTGCCCAGCTGGAATCCGAACCAGGGCCTCCTGCTTTCAGCTGACCACCACACCACTTGGACAGTGATCAACACTACTGCACGGATGGCAAGACGCAAATTTTCAACTTGTGGAAAAACTGTTGACGTTGATTTAATAAAATTATTACTTGCACCTAATGTAAATTTCTTTGTATCTTCAGTTTTACTTTGGTTTGTGTACTTCTTTGCATTTGATGAGTGGGAACGATATACAATCATTCTACCTTCATATTCACTATGGATGTTCTAATCAAAGAATAACGATCTGAAGATGGCTTAATGTGTTTCCAACAGCTAATTAACAGACGCAGGTATGACGTAATCACTATTACAAGAGAAAAGCATTTTTTTCTTTTTAAAATCAGACGTGAGTAGGCGTCAGAGGATGGTGGTTTCCTGCTATACTGCCAGCGCTTCATGCTAATTTCGGTGGGAAGCAGAAAATGCAGCAGATTAAATCCACTATCGAATTTAGAGAATCTTATTGCCTGTGCCAAGCTGGTGAAGATAGTGTGTCATCAGTACTGTTAGAGGATTAATCAAGATATAAAGAAATATAGGTTCAGATTTAAGGGACGTACTGCTGCATTCGTAAAGAAAAATAATGACAGAACACTGTCATTAACAGATAATTTTTTAATTGGGGCATCCACAGCTGAGACAATACATTTTCATAAATGAATTTATCAACTATTTTAAAAAGATAGCAAAATTTCTTTAAAACATTAGTAAAACTACAATTTAAAAATAGGTTCAAGGTTTGTCAGTCTATAAAATAGAAAAATTCAGGTGCCGCATTAGCTGTTTTTATTAAGATCACTTGTGGATCTATAAGGAGTGATCTTAATAAAAGCCGGCCGCGGTGGCCGAGCGCTCTGCGGCGCGCCAGTCACGGTGCGCACGGCCACTACGGTCAGGGGTTTGAATCCCCCCTCGGGCATGGATATTTGTGCCGTCCTTAATAGTAGCTAGTTCATAAGTCCCATAAGCTATACAAACATTTGAAACATCTTAATAAAAACAGCTGATGCGGCACCAGAATTTTTCTATTTTATAGACTGACAATCCTTGAAGCTATTTTTATATTGTAGTTTTACGAATGTTTTAAAGAAATTTTACGATCTTTTTAAAATAGTTGATAAATTCATTTATGAAAAGTGTCATTAACTTTCTCTAACAATTCACCGCAGAGACCTCTGTTCCAGCCACCGATACAGAAACCACAATGAGATAAATCACAAAACGTATAAAAGTGAATTAAAAAAAAAAAGAAGAAAAGTAATGTATAATATTGTAATGTATTAATTAAATTGATCTAACATGAATATTATTAATAATAATCAGAGCGATAAGGAACGGCTGCCGATCCTTACCGAGAATAGTACCAGTCTTAAAAGATCAGGTAAATATACGACGTACCTACAAAAATAAGTGTCGAGGAAAACTCGCCCAGAGTAAATATTACACCGATGTTCATAAGTGTTTATGCGTACTCTCTTCATAGTATAAATCTGATAAAGACAAGCAGAAGAAACCGATATACATCATGTAATATTATAAGTTGAAAGTATGCATAAAATATAAAAATTTAATCCTTTATATAAATCAAAATTGTAAGTTTCAATAGTCAATTCATTCTTTAGAATAATGTCATATTCAATATTTTCAGGATCCGGTTCGAATTTACACGTCAATGTATCTTTTAGAAAGTGTGTTGCGAATAAAACGAAAAAGAAAAAAAAGGGCAAAAAGAAGGTTAAAAATTGTACGTGTTGTTTAATGTTGAATCTATCGTTTAATCAGACAACAAAAGTAGTTTTTTAAAAGTTACTAATTCAAAACATGATTTGGTATTAGTTGCAGTCCAAATAGTTGTCATATATTGATGTTTAACAGTCAGGATCACAAAGTCATCAGATAACTTCATCAAAATTTAACTGAACACATTCATTGTTCATTAACACAGTAATTTGGTTTAATTATGGCCCTGATATTGATGTATATACTATTACATGAGAAACAGTGCATTAAACTGATTATGTGCGCAACGGATCTTTTAACAAAACAACTGTGACATGTAACCTGCAGGAAACACACACTGACTGCGAGAAAGATATTAAAAACACAAACCACTTTCTTAATGTTCGACTTCGAGAATTTTATACAGATTAGTACCTGATTATCAAAACTCAGTATCGTACTCAATTAACTGCAGTGTTGCATAACAATCATTTGCTACGATACCAATAAATAAATCTGTTCAACAAGATTACCAAAATCAATACTGCCCTTTAAATCCACAAATAACTAATTATCAAAAAAGGAAGTAGGTGAATCTTCTAACTACGTAAATGAAACAGGAAAGAAAGGTCATCTTTGTTGCTTATTATTAATAATCATCGTTACATTACCTAAATTACATGAAATGCTATTACCTTCATTCCAGGGGTGGTACAACCTTTTTCACGATTATATGAAATGCAATATATATTTGCTGGCACCGCAGCCTCTGCTCTACATCGGAGCCGTATACACAACACAGCTGCTCTCTAAGCGAGCTGAACCATAAGTCTGAGTCTCTGTCTGTCTGCACGAGCTACAGTGCTATGCGATACATAATCTTTGCCGAAGATGAAACTTCCAGATTTATGTACACATATCGATACACACATTAGAAGCAATATTATACATTTTCTTGCAAGCAAGTTACTCGACACAAAACAGGAGTCACAATATTAGACATTTTCCTACGAATTCAGCAATATACATGTTCTATGGACACGTTTCAAGATTTTCTTCTGTATTTAATGAAAGTCCAGCTCCAGTTGCATTTATTTAAGCCCACACTACCGGTTTCGGCCATTTTCAAGTGTGACAGACCTGCATATAATGTGTAGCAATAAGTTTACAAAAACTACATGGTACAAGATAGAATGTTACATATGTAAAAAAGGTACTGTACAGAAGCAGAAGGAAACTTACGTTATGCCGTAGAGAAAGCAACGTCAAGTAATTAAAACAATATACCTCAGAGAATTTAAAACTTTTGGTGCCCAATGGCGCCACGAGAATAATGGGCGTGTCATATTTAACATTCCAAAACATTATAATCGGCATGTTCTGATGCGTTCTGTTATAAACATTACATCATTGCAAGCATAAAATTCTAAACATTAGTTGATAAAATGTAAAGGTCAATAGTAAAATATTATAAATGTCAGTTAGGATAAAAAACGGAACATATAGCGGCCAATGAGGCTATGTGAAAAGTAGGCGTGTCGTCAATTTAAAATTTTGATACAGGAAGTATAATAATTTAGCTTAAGGCCAATTATATTCAATTAAGTTTACATTAAAGTTGGATGTATTGTTTAAAGAAGGTACAAAAATTCTTAGGATGTAAATTGTAAAATGATTGCAACAAACGAGGCGTCCAAGCCGATAGTTGAGGGGCGGCCTCTAACGAGCGAAATTTGAACGCTGGTGTGGGCTCTAGAGCTGTTTGGACGCGTCGTTGATTGCTTACATTGTACTGTTTACAAACAGTAGTATATGTTTCAAAAACAACCACGAACTTGCGGAGCATTTCTAAAAAAATTTGTCAATTACTGCGCGGCAGATATATAAGAAATTAGTATTCTTTAAAGTGCATTGCTCGTTAAGCGTGTCTTCCTTGGACTTTTTTAGGTGAGTTTATATAGCAACCTCTTCATAAAAATCCATGAAATAGCCTTTCTTCATTGTATGGAGTATTGTCAGGTTGTTTTCGATACTGTCTACCTTGTGACTTGCGTATAAGGTGAGCAGCAAAGGTGGATCTGCTTTCAGCGTTTTTTCTGCCGATTTCTGTGTGTTCCTGGTAAAGCACCAATAAATGCAACTGGAGCTTGACTTTCATTAAATTTGAACCACAGTTGCGGCAACAGCAAGCATCCAGTGATGGAGAAACTAATAAACTTTTCTTCTGTGGTTATATGATGCTCCTCTCTTGGTAACCCACGTCATTGAAAGTGCGTTGTTATTGTTTTGAGAATGGTAATATATATTTACAGGTTTCAGGTCTTACTTATACATCAGTAAATCTTTAAAAAGTATGTTGTAAGAATAATGCAGCAACGCTTAACAAATTTTGAATTTATTCGAATGTTTTTTAGGGTGATTGTTAAGTACCACCTGTCGCTCTGGTAATACTTCTTACTAAAAATAGATGATATTAGTGGTCTGTAGGCAAAGATTTAAAAACAATATGGTTATTTTAATACGAGAGAAAAACACGGCGTAACAAACAAAATGTAATAAATCGCCATTTGCGATCGCTTATGGCATCACTGTACTAGATTTAGATGGAATACCAAAGTGCGGCGAATGAAAATTTGTGCCCGGCCGGGATTCGAACCCGGGATCTCCTGCTTAGTAGGCAGACGCGTTAACCACTTTGGTATTCCATCTAAACCTAGTACAGTGATGCCATAAGTGATCGCAAATTGCCATTTATTTTATTAAAATGAACGCTGTAACGTCGTCAATAATATATAATTGTAAACAAAATGACTCTGTGCTTTACTGCGAAAACGTCGTTAGCTGCATGTCGGAGAAGTTCGTTAGGTAGACCGTATGACGGTTGAGACTCGGTATTACAAAGTCGACTTGAGAGGTCGTCCTGCTCGCTAGACAGGAGATTACACGCGAAAAGAGGGAGTGGTGCCCCTTAGGACCAGGGCTGGGTAGACAGCGGCAGCTGTGACGTACGACTGGCGCAGCTGGGCGTGAAGGCAGAGAACGGCCGGCCCGGCCCGACAAAGGCAGAAACAGTGCCGCCAACAGCGGGGCCGACATTTTCCCAGGCCGGCGGGATATATGCACTGGCGGCGCACTGGATTAAATTGAAGCGATAAATCTGAAACACCTTAGGGCGCGGGCCGCGGGACGCCAAGGGTCGGGTCGGGTCGGGTCGGGTCGGGTCGGGCCGGTTCGCTCTTTGGTGCCCTGGCCGGTAAGGGCGGAGGCTGTAGCTAGAACAATCGGTTTTCGGGTATACAAGTTCTATGCGTCTCCACTTTAATTCAACCGTTAAAACGCTCAAAGTAACCTGATTTTTGTTTTGTTTTTATTTATTTACGAGGTATGTCCACAAAGTAAGTTCCGTTTGGTTATATAAAACAAACGTGTACAGATACAGAAAAAATATTTATTGTACAAAATATACAACTATTAAACTACATTTCTACATAACTTCCGAAATTTTGTTGGCATTTCTCATAGCGTGGCAGAAGTCTTTGTATGCCTTCTTCGTAGAAGTTTGCCGCCTGTGTATTCAACCATGTGGTAACAGGTTCTTTCAGCTCGTCATAGCCGGCCGCGGTGACCGAGGGGACTGAGACGCTTCAGTCACGGTCTGCACGGCCACTACGGTCGGGGGTTCGAATCCCCCTCGGGCATGGATATTTGTGCCGTCCTTAGTAGTAGCTAGTTCATAAGTAGTTTGTAAGTTTAGGGACTGATGACCCCGTAGTTAAGTCCCTTAAGCTTAACAAACATTTGAACATTTCAGCTCGTCATCATCGCTGAAGTGTTGACCACCATGGACAGGTTTTAGGTGTGAGAAGAAAGTCGCTAGGAGCGAGACTGTACGGAGGATGATCAAACACGTCCCAGTGAAATTCCCGTAAGAGTTGTTTGGTCACGTTCGCCTTGTGAGATCGGGCGGCAACGTGAAGGGAAGAAAAAGACTCCTTTCATCTCTTCTTACACCTAAAATCTGTCCTTGATGACCAACACTTTAACGTGATGATGAACTGAAAGAACATGTTTGCCACATGGTCGAATACACAGGCAGCAACCTTCTATGAAGAAGGCACACAAAAACTTGTCCCACGGTATGACAAGTGCCTACATAATTTCGGAAGTTATGTAGCAAAGTAGTTGAACAGTTGCAGATTTTTATAGAATAAATATTTTTTCTGTATCTGTTCACGTTTGGTTTATATAACCAAACGGAACTTACTTTGTGTACATACCTCGTATTTATTTAAAGAACCCGCTTCTTGGTGTTTTATTGACGTTTTTGCCAGTTGGAAACGTAAACTTCCAAGGAAGGTTGAAAATTTTTAATGAACTTAAAGGAGTAGCAGTTCCCTATCGATGTTATGGCTGCGTTAGAAAATGGCCTTACTGTCTCAAAGAAAGGTGGGGAATATGAAGGAGGCGGGTACAACGATGGCGGGAGCGGAAGATCACAAGTTGACGACTTAATTCACTGCATATTTAATGGGTTCGGGCAACAGCTGTAATCTAGTGTTAGATTGATGAAAATTCCAGAAGCTGTGTTTATATCTTTTTCATTAATAAAGCGAATGGTTTTTGTGCTACACTAGCACTATCTTTAGGTCATCGCGACCGAGCGAGGTTTCGCAGTGGTACCACACTGGACTCGTATTCGGAAGGATGGTGGTTCGAATCCACCTCCGGCCATCCAGATTTAGGTTTTCCGTGATTTCCCTAAATCACCCCGGCAAATGCCGGGATGATTCCTTTCAAAGGGCAAAGCCGATTTCCTCCCCCATCCTTCCCCAAAAATCCGAGCGTAAGCTCCGTCTCCAATGACCACGCTGTCGATGGGACGTTAAACCCTAAGCTTCCTTTCTTCCTTCCTTCCTTTAGGTCATCGCTATGTAACTGTTTCAAGTTATAGTACATTCAAAAGGCGTGGCAATTACCTCCGGTATTCGTAAATTTCTTGTGTCCATATATGACAAGTGTCAAATGACGACTAAGATGTCATTTGATGTCTGCATGGCAAGTTACATAACGATGACCTGAAGATGGTGCTAGTGCAGCACTGAAACCAGTCGCTTTATTAATTAAAAAGATATAAACACAGCTGCTGGAATCTGCTTCAGTCTAACAGTTGACGACTTAGTTGCATTGTTACTTTTGGATGATACAAATTTTTCACCCTAAAGCAACCACACAATTAATGGCTCAGTTTTATCATCCCAAGATTGTAACACATAATAAAATAATATAGATATATTAATCACATTTATATATATGTTACATACAAGGCGTGTCTCAAAAGTTCGGTGAACGATCTAAATAAATATTGGAAACAAGGGTTACAAACAAAATACTTTTACTGGCCTTCAAAGTAATCGCCATTGGCTGCAATACACTTCTGCCATCGATTTTACAGCTGTTGGAATCCGTCAGCTAACGCTTCTTTGTGCACTGGGGACATGCATTGTTGAATCACCGCAACCACTGAAACACACCCTTCAATGCCTGAACACCATACACTTGCACTTGCCTAATTTGAAACAGAACTTGATGTTAACGCGGTGCTGCATTGCTCCATTTTGCGCTCCATATTGCAATGAGACCAGTTCTCATACAGGCTCTGTTAGCTGGGTCGCAGCGTGTAACACAGCTTCACTGCAGTGTTTTGCACGTTAGGGGGCGCTTGTTGACACGTTCCTCAATGTGTATGCGCGGGCACCTCATCCTCGCCAGAGCGGTTTGAGTAATATGGGACCATTCGCCGAACTTCTCAGGTGCACCGTGTAGTATCCACCTGCCTGGTCGACCTAGAGAAAAAAAAGTTAAAATGTTTGTAATGCTTATGGGACTTAACTACGGGGTCATCAGTCCCTAAACTACTTATGAACTAACTAAGACTAAGGACGGCACAAATATCAATGCCCGAGGGGGGATTCGAACCCCCGAGCGTAGTGGCCGTGCAGACCGTGACTGACGCGCCGCAGACGACTCGGCCACCGCGGCCGGCTCGACCTAGAAGAGAATGAAGCTACATATGACAATATACCAAGTAACGTTACTCAAATGAATACCATCAAATTGTAGAGAAATAACAGCCAAGCAGTTGTATTGATTTGTCTTTTTCATTAAAAACCTTGACCTGGTTCCCGCAGAATTAAGTCTTTCATAAGGTGTCAGACACACAAATCACATAAAAGTTGTTATAATATAGAGCCAAATGTTCTGAACAGGTGCAGCTATTTATTTATTTCAGTATCTTTATATAGCCGAAAGACTTTTCTGAATATTCATTTTACATACATAAAATAATCAGTCAAAAGGGAATTCCGATGGCTAAAATGCAGGTTGACAGGAAGGGCAAATTGGTTAAGCATGAGTGGCCTGATGACAAATGCGAGACCGTAGAAGAATGTATAGCTAGCGGAAAGATAGATACAGCCTAAAGGAAAATAAAATACACGTTTGGAGACAAAAAAAAGTAGCTGTATGAATATCAAGACCCTGAGGAAAGAGGGGCTAGCTATAAGGTGTAAGGAATAAATTGAGGGCATCTACAAGGTAAATGAACTTGAAGGCAGTATTGTAGAAAGGGAAAAGGAAGCAGAGAGATGAAATAGGATGGGATACTTCAAGAAGAATCAAGACTGAACACTGAAAGATTTTAGATAAAACAAATTTTTTGGGTTAGGTAATACTTCCTCTGAACTGCTGAAATCCGTGGAAGAGCAAGTTCTGAACAAACTTTTACACCTTCTGTGAGGCAATACTCCGAACCGTTATTAGATCTATTTTACACACAAGGGACATAGCATTTGAGCCCCCCCCCCCCCCCCGATCTTGGTAAGACTTCTAAAAGTAAATCTAGCGATGGTGTAATAGATTTAAAAAAAAATCAATATCTTTAAAATTGCTCAGCCAAGAAGAACTGCAGATGATAAATGGGTAGTCACTGGACAAATATGTTATACTACAACTGACATGTGATTATATTTTCATGCAGTTTGGGTGCATAGATCCTGAGAAATCAGTACCCAGAACAACCACGTCTGGTCTTAATAACGGCCTTGATACATCTGGGCATTGAGTCAAACAGAGCTTGGATGGTGTATACAGGTACAGAGATGCCCATGCAGCTTCAACACGATACCACAGTTCATCAAGAGTAGTGACTGGCGTATTGTGACGAGCCAGTTGCTCGGCCACCATTGACCAGACGTTTTCAGTTGGTGAGAGATCTGGAGAACGTGCTGGCCAGGGCAGCAGTTCAACATTTTCCGTATCCGGAAAGGCCCGTACAAGACCTGCAACATGCGGTCGTGCATTATCCTGCTGAAATGTAGGGTTTCCAGGGATCGAATGAAGGGTAGAGCTACGGGTCGTAACACATCTGAAGTGTTACGGCCACTGTTCAAAGTGCGGTCGATTCTAACAAGAGGTCACCGAGACGTGTAACCAATGGCACCCCATACCGTCACGCCAGATGATGCGCCAGTATGGCGATGATGAATACACGCTTCCAATGCGAGTTCACCGCGATATCTTTTCTTTTTGGAGAAATATCATCGTTGCAAAATTTTTCGCTACCTGTACGGGGGTAAAATTTTTTGTTATTGCTCAAAATTGCTTATCATTATCCTTCCTTTCTTGTGCTTTGCCTTTACGATAATGAACGCCAGACGGTTTCTTTTTTACAGATGTATTTCAGTCAGTTGATTCTTTGTTACGGACGCTAAATAAAGTAGGAGACTCAACACCGCGGTCTGAAATAAAGTTAGTGTTTCTATTGTTTGGATGTCGTTGCCTACGCAGTGTGGAATGTGAGGGGACGTCACAGCTGGCCAGGGCGCGTCACTGCGTCACCACAAACAGTTAATTCTCCATTACTGAGTATTGAAGAATAGTTCAGTATTTATACAGGAAGAGCAGTTGGCACGTTATTAATCAAACTGCACAATAATCCGTTTGCAGCTGAATGGTGGTAGCTTTTGCGCTTGAATTATACCGACATGCCATCGCTGAAATGCAATCAGATGAAAATATAAACTGTTTGCTACATAATCGCAATGTGTGCTTACGAGCCGTCACTGATTGCAGTATCATGTGCTACTTCATGTTACTGTATTTGAATTATTTTTTTTAACAGAATTTTCGCCGGCCGCGGTGGCCAAGCGGTCTGCGGAGCGCCAGACACGAACTGCACGGCCACTACGGTCGGGGATTCGAATCCCCCCTCGTGCTTGGTTATATGTCCCGTCCGTAGTATTAACTAGTTCATAAGTAGTTTGTAAGTTTAGGGACGGGTGACCCCGTAGTTAAGTCCCATAAGCTCTACAAACATTTGAACAGAATTTTCCGTTGATCGTTGGAAAAAGGTAAAAACAATAGTAAATATGAATAACTTTACTAACATTCTGTCAAAAGGTGTTGATTTTGGTTAAGAACTGATTTTCGGCTAGACCAGTGTTTGCCAACTTTTTTGAATATCCCATCCCCTACCGATTAAAAATATTTTGGAGACCCCAACCCTCTCCCCGAACAATAAGACAATTATGTGTGTGATTTCAAAGGCAAATATTTCATTTTCTTATGTTGATACAACTTTCTGTAAAAAAACAATGAACAATATTTTGCCGGCCGCGGTGGCCGAGGGGAATGAGGCGCTTCAGTCACGGTCTGCACGGCCACTACGGTCGGGTGTTCGAATCCCCCCTCGGGCATGGATATTTATGCCGTCCTAGTTCGTAAGTAGTTTGTAAGTTTAGGGACTGATGACCCCGTAGTTAAGTCTCATAAGCTTTACAAACATTTGAACATTTTTGAACAATATTTTATTGTTCTCTATAGGATAAATTTCTAGTCTATTTTCCGAATTGAACAAATACTATAATTACTTGAATTTCGACAAAAAATATCAATATAAATTGCAATCAAGACGGTTTGAAGGAATATATAAAAGTATGTGTATTACACAACTGGCCATTAAAATTTATACACCAAGAAGAAATGCAGATGATAAATTGGTATTCATTGGACAAATATATTATACTAGAAGTGACATTTTCACGCAGTTTGGGTTCATAGATCCTGAGAAATCAGAACCCAGAAGAATTACCTCTGGGAGTAATAAAGGCTCAAAAATGTTCAAATGTTTGTAAATCTATCGGACCAAACTGCGTCGTCATCAGTCCGTAGCTTACAAACGTGGTCATCAGTCCGTAGCTTACAAACTACTTAAACCTAGGTAAACTAACCTAAGGACGAACACACACACCCATGCCCCAGGGAGGACTCGAACCTCCACGGCGAGCAACCGCGCGCACCGCAGCGAGACGCTTTAGACCGCTCGGCTACTCCACCGCGGCGTAATAAAGGCCTTGATACCCCTGGGTATCGAGTCAAACAGAGATTGGACGGCTTGTACAGATACAGATGCCCATTCATCTTCTACACGATACCACAGTTCATCAAGAGTAGTGATTGGCGTATTGTGACGAGCCAAACACGGATGCGACCATCCTAATGCTGTAAACAGAACCTGGACCCATCCGAAAAGATGACGTTTTCCTATTCATGCACCCAGTTTCGTCGTTGCGTACTCCATCGCAGGCGCTCCTGTCTGTGATGCATCGTCAAGGATAGCCGCAGCCATGGTCTCCTAGCTGATAGTCCATACTGCTGCAAATGTCGTCGAACTGTTCGTGCAGTTGGTTGCTGTCTTGCAAACGTCCGCATCTTTTGACTCAGGGACCGAGACGTGGCTGCATGATCCGTTACAGCCATGCGGATAAGATGCCTGTCATCTCGACTGCTAGTGATACGAGGCCGTTGGGATCCAGTACATCGTTCCATATTGCCCTCCTGAACCCACCGATCCCATACTCTGCTAACAGTCATTGGACCGCGACCAACGCGAGCAGCAATGTCGCAATACGATAAACCGCGATCGCGATAGGCTACAATCCGACCTTTAGCAAAGTCGGAAATGTGATGGTACGCATTTCTCCTCCTTACACGAGGTATCACAACAACGTTTCACCAGGTAACGCCGGTGAACTGCTGTTTGTGTACGAGAAATCAGTTGGAAACTTTCCTCATGTCGGCCCGTTGTAGGTATCGCCACCGGCGCCAACCTTGTTTGCATCCAAGCTAATCATTTGCATATCACAGCATCTTCGTCATGTCGGTTAAATTTCGCGTCCGTAGCACGTCATCTTCGTGGTGTAGCAATTTTAATGCCAGGAGTGTATAACGAGGTTTCGCATTCAAGGTAAAGCTCACAAGCCTATTTTACTCGTTAAGCAAGGTCCCACTGTATAGTCAGTTTGGAAGTTTCGAATTGCTTAAAATTACTTATTGTATCTGATAAATTTAGATATCGCCTGTTACCTGAAACTTAACCTTTATTCATTGTTCACACGATGTATTGTAATGCTGCTTTCGTATGAAAATGGGTGTTGAGTATTAAAGTTAAGGTTGGGGACCGCAAATGAAATTTTACCAGGTAGTGAAATATTTTTAAATGAGATTACTAAGCAATTTTGACAAGGAAGGGACAATTTAAACAAAATTATTGGATTCCGCCATTAAATGGTAGCGGTCGTAATTTCAGTAGCAAATACAACACCAGAAAGCAACATTACAGAAGAAGTCGGCGGAATCTAAATTTTACCTTATTGAGAGCTGGTACAAACATTTCGGTCATGTTCTGTAGTGATTCTAGCTGAGATGACTGGAATATTACTTCGATAAATTGATGCTGGGATTGTGCGTTTCGGTTACTATTGTTCTATGACCGTGTTGAAAATTAATCATGATAGTCGCCAAAAATTGCAAAATTATCGGACTTCACAAACATTACGAAGATTTTCCTGCAGGCATTAAAATGTAATAAACCATTCATAGACACGAAATAAATAAAAGTTACGCAGAGAATGTTCTAGTACAATCGCGAAACAAATCGCAACAATACCCGAGCATCACTTTATGAAGTACTGGATCTACTGAAAATAAATAACTTTAAAATTAGTGAGAATGGGGGAAGGGATTGTAAGTAAGTAAGATATTTCAAATTAACTGTGGGGGTTTATTGAAATTAATAAAAAAAACTAAGCTCACACTTACATGACACGTCCTAGCACATGAAGCAGAAGAAAGTAAGTGACGAACAGTTCCGCTCTCTCCCTTCAGCTTGTTGTAAAGAAATGAACGTGACAAATGTCATATGTTTATCGATACGCTGGCAGGGAGAGGGCAGAAGTCACCGATAAGCATCGCACAAGTTATAAAAAAAATATTAATGTATTACTACATTTGCCCCCTCTGGCTTTGAGTGGGCAAATGACAATTTCCTACTCAAAGTCAAAAGAAAAAAACCTATAATTTTCGTGTTGGTATACCTTACATAAGAAGAAATTTATGTCATTACATTTTATCTTAATATTGTGTGAGCTTATATTTGATTTCTGTTTATAGCATATTGACAATTTTGAAATTCAATTTTTTTTAACAACACAATTAGTCTCATTATTACATCACAAATTACTTTCTTTTTCTTTTTGCTTTGCATTGTTTTTTTATTATAATGCAATCGACGTAAAGTGTCGGTGAGTGGGCGAGTAGCGCGGCGGTGCAGCGAGGTGGTAGGAGACGGTTCCGCAGCGCGCCTCGATTGTTGAAGCGTGGGCGGTGGCGCGACGCGAGGCGGCACGCCGGTGGTTGTGGTGGGGAGATGACGCTGCCGGCGGTGTAGCCGGTGTGGCGTCAGGACTGCGCACCCGCTTGCTTTGGCTAGGCCGGCCCATCTCAGTTTGGATTACATGAAATAAAGATCACATAAAAGGCATTACAATTTGACACTTAATAAGATGTTACAGTCCTTCCTTCTGAAAGAGAGACACAGTTAGTTATTATATTTTTTTTTTTACACTTTTGTTCTCGCGAGTGTCTCTGTCATTGTTTGTGTAGCAAGAATTTTACATTACTATTGGTTTGTAAGTGTGAGCTTATTTCTGTGAAATCAAATATCTGAGTAATCTGACATGAACATGTGTCGCGTCTTTTACATAAACTAATTTTGGCAATTTAAATTAACTATTTACAAAGCATATGTTGCGAAAGTTTTCTTACTATACACTATGTGCATTTAAAATGATTTAACTTTCATTACTTTCATTAGATTAAGCATTATTATTTGACTAGTAAAAAATTGCTTTCAAATCTAACCTTTTACTTTATACACATATTTAGATATTACATATACATATATACAGGGATCATTCAAGGACATTACTTTATTAGTTCAGGGAATGTGCGTTTGCAAGTACTAGTCTTTTGATGTGACAAGGCTGAAGAGTCAGTCTATTTAACACCACTTTTAAACATTTTATTTTTTCAGTTCGTGGAGGCGTTGACTTTGTCAGTTTGAAATTTCCACGCGTCGGGTCGACCGCCGGCTGCGTGACGCAACAGTAAGTTTTCAACAATGGGCATGTAGTAAACGTGCGCCAGGCAAGGTTGCCAGGTGTGGCGATTTTTCGCATTCTTGGCTATCTTTTTCTTATAATAGTAGCCATTCTAGCAATTTGGCGACTGGCGATTAAATTTGGCTATTAAAGGAATCGGTTGGCGACTTAATGGCTACTTTATTTTACTTCAAAAACAACTAATGTAAAGCAGTCACTCTTTAGACATTGCGTCAATGATACTTCGGTAGAATGCTGGGGAAATGTAATCAACCTACACAAGTTAGCACAAATGTTTTCAAGTATTATGAATGTGTCGGAGAGGGTCACAGAGATGTAAACTAACTCAACTTACAGACTCTTGAAGATAGACGTAAACTACCTCATGGACCCTACTTACGATGTTCCAAGAACAGGCTTTAAATGATATCTCGAAGTATACTACAAAACTGTTTGTCTGGCTCCCGCTGAGAACATGAGGATAAGATAATATAAATTACAGCAGGCAAGGAGGCATTTAAACAGTATTTTTTTCCGCGTTCCATACGACAACACAACATAAATTCGTAATAACTGCTACTGTGAATCAAGCCCATTTGCTAAGCACTCCACACTGGTTAACAATGGTTTACAGAGTATAAGTGTCGATGGAGAACACGCGATGATTTCCCAGTCGTTCTCATGGCTGATTTTTCAGTGTGTAATGAGGCTTTATTACGAATTAAAGTCCATCTCACCTCAAAGTATGAAATGCTTAGTGCATTATTATAAATTACCTCACCTCAAAATGTTGTAATGATTTTGTGTGTATTAAAGAAATGTTTGAAAGATTCAATAACTCTATTTAACATGTGTAAATATTTGTTTTTAAGAAGATGAAAGTAACTGGTAATCGAACCGATGCATGTAAGTTTGATAGAGTGATTCTTGAGCAGATTTGTGTTGTAATTTTTATAAGTTATGAAATTAATAAATGTGATAGTTAAATGTAACTGAATTTGCGGAGTCTCTCTATTATATTTACAATCTGACAATATTTTGACTGCCCTCATTGTCAGTTGGTGGTGTGCCTGGGTTCAGATCTTGGATGGACTCAGATAAATGTTTCTGTGAAGTATGAGTTTCCTTGGAAAGTTCAGTCTGGTGTCTGTGAATGTGAGAGTGCCACAGTTTGTGTTACTTTTTAGTCAGTAACCAGCTTACTCCCTGAATTTCAGGATTATTATTGTCGAGTAACATGCCATAATTACCATAGCATAATAATGTTAACAGATTAAAGGTTGCGATATTTGGCTATTTTTACTGATTAAAAGATTGTTATATTTTGGCATTTTATTGTGGAAAGATGGCGATATTTTGGCTACTTTTTATTTAAAATTTGGCGACAGGGCAATAGAAAAACCTGGCAACTCTGGCCCCAGTCTCGCCAGTGCTTGCGTTTCCGTGGCGGTGGCAACACGTGAATTTGCATAAGTTTTCATTACACTTGGTTTCTTTCATTTTGTTGAGTCGTGTGTGATTTCTGCACTTCATCCTTTGGACAGGGCTACTACTAAAATCGACACAGCGCGGTGAGTACACTTCACGTATACCATAGTGATTGAGTCTGTCCGTATGCCGCGTGACCTTCATTGCACCGTCCGGCTATCTCAGCAGTTACGATTATAGTCTATTCGCTGAGACAACACTTACTTGTAGTAAGTTCGTAGCGTATTTTGGTTGGGCACTGCACTGCACAAGTTCAAAGTTAGCAGTTCGTAACAGTGTGTAGCACTTATGGTTTGCGATATTAACATGCGTCGCACTCTTTAAAGTGTCCAGCACGGAGAAGTTTACAGCGACGAACACTTTATAACGTATCTATATGCTGACCGTTCAAAATTTATGTTAGTTTGCCTGCTACGTATCGTAGTCCACGCTTATACTCGTCACTGATATTTCACTTCACTCAAACATGTGGCTTGCGAATATACATAGTTTCAGAGTTTATTTAATCACAAAATCACTACTTGTTAGGAAAGTCGCGGGTTTGCGTCCTTTCGATAGTTATCAGTCACTGTTTTTGTTCTCTCTATAGTTCACTGTCTTATTAGTTGCACACACAAACTTAAGTCTTTTTACAATTCGTAATGATTTTAATATACATAAACTATGTACAAGGCTATATACAAAGTCAGATCATTGAGAATAGCTATTTCATTTGTAAAACTTTATGTAACAGTTTCTTTTGAGTGACATTCAGATCACATTATTCTTTTGCTTTAAACGATTATTTGTCAACATTGGGTGTTACACATTTATTTTTAAGGCGTGGCCTATGTTCATGTCAGTTATTGGGTGGAAAGTTATTTATTCTCAGCAATATTATATCTTTTAAATAAGTTACTGTATTTGACATGAGTAAGTAAACATTCAATGACTTTTAGAAACGTCTTGGGTAGTTTTTCGATACAATACTAAATTTCGGTTTACAGCTTTTACTACGCCTCGTCAAAATTAACGTGTCATGTTATACCGTTCATAAAATTGGACTAAACGACTTGAGTGATAAAAATCATGAATACCAGTCCGAGACAAATAAAATGACAAATACAGTTTTGGCAGACACAGGCAAGGTCAGACCCGATAGTCAACCTGGTGCAAAACAGCATGTTAGATTTTTTAATACAGTTTGAGAGAAAGAGAAAATAGCCAGAGAATAGTCGAAAAAAAAAAATAGTGCATTACACAAATTCAGCATATTGACGCATTACTACAAAAATTACTGCACACTTCTAACACTACAAAATATTGCATTTCATAAAATTAACAGCGGGTCTATTCTAGATTAGCATTCTTTGCCCCTCTCTCTCCTTCGTCGTCTCCCGCTCGCGTGTGTTCTGTCCGCATTTGACTATGAAAATATGTGCGTGGTTCAGTCGCAAATATTGGTGTCTGACTAAATGTTCCTGTGCCTACTAATTTAGGGGGTGGTATGTTAATTTACCTAACTCCTTATACTTATCAGGTGTGAAATGTTCGTTACAGTGTCATATCTAGTCTAATATAACTTGTGATAAATGTTCGTATGTATCCTCCTCTGCAGCGACTCGTAGATCTTCGTAGCGTCGGCGGCGACACAATTCTCTGCTCGTTCACAGCTGAAAATAAATTCTTATTCTACAGCTTATGCTACAGACTATTTAAACTAGACTTTGATGGTTTTAGATTGGTGCATAATTATGTTGTATGAGCTGCAGCGCTACGGGATTTGTTTACATTTAGTGTAATGTTTTGGTGACTAAATCTGAAAGTGGCACATGGGCGGAAAGATATTCCACACCAACTGGTGTGCGTGTTTACCGGCAATAATGTAAAATATTACGTTAACCTTTAAGCGGTTGTCAGTACCCTACAGTATAGATAGAATAATTCAACAAGCTTCGTTGTTTTGTATAAATTACATTCCTCTTAACAATTTAAGGAATCGTTAGATTTGTTATGTCGGTCAGCTGATCAGAGTTAACTGTAATGTTTTTATTTTTGTGTTACTGCTCACGCGTCGTAATGTCAGCATTCGTGTGTGTGTGTGTGTGTGTGTGTGTGTGTGTGTGTGTACGTGTGTATGTGTGGGTACGTGTGTGTGTATGTGTGTAGGTGTGTGTATGTACTAAGAGCCACAGACAACTAAAATATAACTATTTCCTCATCACCTCCTTCTCTTATAATAATATAATATATATTACTGAACTCTCATCGTAGACGAAGGTGTGCTAGTGCACTCCACCCCGCAAAATATCATTTCCTTCATTCATCTCCTTGACATAAAAAATTGTAAATATTCTTATACCCTATAATACTAAATACTATACTAATTAATGCTCTTTTTGTAAATGTGTGTGTCATCATAAGTGTTTAGGTGAGATTCTCTTATATAATTCTTAAATTTCACGCGTGACAACAGTTTCTGTGAGCCAACATCAATTGCATTGCATTTATCTTTGTAGAAAATGATTTTTGCTCACTTAGTATTTGTAGTTAAAGTAGGACTAGATACTAGCTGATCAGCTTGGATTTTTGCATACAATTTCTTTAAATGTTTGTGTGGGTATAAACCTCGTATTTTGCCTGAATGGACTGCAGTTAATAGATAATTTGCTTGGTAGGTGACTACAATAACTATGTTGCTGTGTTGGTTCATGAACTAGCACTTCCCTAATGTCTGTACCATCATTGTACCTTAGCATTTTAACAGAAAGAATTGTGCCCACGCTGTCGCTGTCGCTCAATGTTGGTGGGCTTAACACGAGCCTCTCTGGTTTGACGTCTGCATACTGCTAGCCTGTCGTTGTGGTTGGTTTATTGTCTCAGTCACGTCAGTTATTGTCACTGCCGACTGGCTTGTCGTCAAGTTTGTCTGGTCCGAACAGTCAGTGGTCATAGTTGCATTCGGTACGGTGTTTGTAATTTGCTGCGGTGGTTGAGGCGGACGAAAATTTTGAAATTGCTGATTACTGCTGGGATTATTTAGGAAGAAATTTCTATTCTCATTTAAATTTCCACACTGATTATGGTTACGCCACTGAGGTTGCTGGTTGACATTAAAATTGCTCGGATAGGCAACAGCATTATTACGGTAGCTATTGTTGTTGTTGTTGTGTTGTTGAAATAGCCAGGATTAAACCGATTACCACGGTGGCGTCGGTAATATTGTCCGCCGTTGGGAACATTACGTACGACGTGACTGTCCGTTGTTTTTAATAAATGGCTGTTGCAGTAATATCGGCCGGGATTGTGGCATGTTTTGGTTTTCTGCTTGCGGCTGTTGGCTGACGGGAATCAGCTGATTGTTGTATTGATTAAGAAAACAGTTCCCGTAACCGTACCAGTTATCGTAATGACGTGTTCGATCATCTTCAAAAATCAAATCAAGCGTGTCTAACATTGAGAGGAAGCTTTGCAGATCGTACGTTTGCACATTAGCCAGCTGTAGCCTTAGTCTTGTGGGCAATTTGTTAATAAGTACACGAAGTACTTCCCGGTGCGGAAGAGGGTCGTCAAAGAATTTTGCTTTATTGAGATACTTCTCGAAGTATCTCCGCAGGCTTCCGTTTCTTCCATCGAAAGGCTGCGGATTGTACACTTCATTCCTGAATCGTTCTTGTACTACGGGCGACCAAAAAGTGGACAAAAATGCCCGTTCAAATTCACCATAGGTGTCATATAATTGCAAGGCTTCGTTTGCCCATATTCCGGCTTCGCCTTGTATATAGCGCACAACAAATCTGATTTTTCTTTTCTCCGACCAGGTCTCGGGTAGTAATCTTCTAAAAGATTGAAGAAAGATCACGGGATGTACTGTGCGTTTCTCATTAATAAATATTTGAAATTGATGATGTTTAATCATACTTTCATCTAGTTCTTCTGTGTTACATGAACATTTGGATTGTACTTTAGGCTTCATTTCTCTACCAAGTCTGTCAAGGTCACAGGAAGTCGTCAGTCGATAGTCAGTGTGTGTTCGATCAGATATTAATTGTCATGAAAACGAGGGGTATTCATTGCATTATGTTCTGGGTTCAAATTCTGCGGTACATTTATTATAGGCGTGAAACCCTGTGCAGACTTTGTTTGTATAGATAACATGGATTTTACCGCCGTCAAATCTTCCTGTAAAGATTTAACGGTGATTCCATGATCTTCATATACTTTTTCAGTGACATTCTTTATCACAGAGGCCAATTCTGACTCTATTTTGTCATTTAATTGAGCCTCCGTATTATGAAAAAATGGGTGCACTCTTTCTTGGTTATCTTTCACAATATTCTCGGCTTGACTGGTAATTCTTTCAACAGTGGTTTCTAAATTTTCCTGTTTGATTTTTAATTCCGAAAGATTTTGCGCAATATTATCAATGGCAGAAGGCAATGTTTTTACTGTTTCCTGACAATCAGTAACATTGTCGACAACAGAAGAAATTTTTGCGTCTACCGTATCCATAATTTCGTCGACAACTTTCTTTTGTACAGTGGAAAATTTACTATTTATGATTTCTTCGACTTTGAGCATCTGTGCACTTAATTGTTCACTTACCTCATTGGAAATTCGTGTATACAAATACTTTTGAGCAGATTCAAGTTTTTCAATTTCTGCTTGTGTTTTTGTTTGCTGTTCTTCTAAGCGATCTAATTGTTGTTTGGTCTGTGTAGTTAAGGCTGAAATCTGATTATTAATCGCAAGCTGCTGTTGCGACATGTTGGCTTGCAAGTTATCAATCTCATTTGTGATCTGATAAGTCAAAACCGTAATTTGTGTGTTAGTCGCAGCTTGTTGTTGCGACATATTGGCTTGCAAGTTATCAATTCCATTTTTTGTGGTAGTTTGTAAATTAGTGATCTGATTAGTCAAAACCGTAATTCGTGTGTTAGTCGCAGATTGTAAATTGCTAATCAGAGTAGTCAGAAGTTCCTCAAAACGGTTTAGCCAGTCATTCTGTGTATCCGCGACATGGTGTTCAGTTTGTGGGGATAAGTTACTTTCGCGAGTTTGTGTAGCCAGATTTTGTTCCACTAATGGTGGAATTTGCTCGATAGAGCTGGCAGCCATGATGTCTTGTACGTTCTGAACAGATTGTTGGGGAACGTTTAGATTTTGTTCAGATGCCATGTTGCTAAACTGACAGCGGGTTTTAACCATAATATTTGTTAAATTTTGGCAAAAATTGATAACAGAGGGGGTCCTATAAATTTCACACGGAAAATTACTGAAATTACTTGTGGAATCATTCACACGTACGCGAGAGAAACTTCGAGAGAGAAAAAGCAAACATAAGCTTAATTACACGCAGCATTATCTATTAGAGTGAAACTTTCCCTGAAATTCACTTGAAATAAAAATGTAACTGCGAGAGAAATTTTGGAAACGCGGTACCTAATGGAAAAATACTGAATTTGCTACAGTGCACTAGCGACAGATAGAAGAATCTAGTAAGCACCAAGCAAGCTGAATAATGAGTCTGATCTCACCTTTATTGTGACTGCAATTGTTGACTGGATTGGAAGTCTAACTGCTATCGGCTGGTTAAACTTTACTTCAGTTGCCAAAATCATTAATTTTCATTTCCCGTACAGTTCATTGTTGACGCATGAAACAAAACACAATATCAGGATTAGTGACATGAAAAGGCGCAATCTTCACAAAAATCTTAACTAAATATTTCAAATAAATTTACTATCTGATATATATTATTTGTACATGTCCTGTCACAATGGGCGCCAATTCTTCTTGTACTGCTGCTTTCGTATGAAAATGGGTGTTGAGTATTAAAGTTAAGGTTGGGGACCGCAAATGAAATTTTACCAGGTAGTGAAATATTTTTAAATGAGATTACTAAGCAATTTTGACAAGGAAGGGACAATTTAAACAAAATTATTGGATTCCGCCATTAAATGGTAGCGGTCGTAATTTCAGTAGCAAATACAACACCAGAAAGCAACATTACAGAAGAAGTCGGCGGAATCTAAATTTTACCTTATTGAGAGCTGGTACAAACATTTCGGTCATGTTCTGTAGTGATTCTAGCTGAGATGACTGGAATATTACTTCGATAAATTGATGCTGGGATTGTGCGTTTCGGTTACTATTGTTCTATGACCGTGTTGAAAATTAATCATGATAGTCGCCAAAAATTGCAAAATTATCGGACTTCACAAACATTACGAAGATTTTCCTGCAGGCATTAAAATGTAATAAACCATTCATAGACACGAAATAAATAAAAGTTACGCAGAGAATGTTCTAGTACAATCGCGAAACAAATCGCAACAATACCCGAGCATCACTTTATGAAGTACTGGATCTGCTGAAAATAAATAACTTTAAAATTAGTGAGAATGGGGGAAGGGATTGTAAGTAAGTAAGATATTTCAAATTAACTGTGGGGGTTTATTGAAATTAATAAAAAAAACTAAGCTCACACGTACATGACACGTCCTAGCACATGAAGCAGAAGAAAGTAAGTGACGAACAGTTCCGCTCTCTCCCTTCAGCTTGTTGTAAAAAAATTGAACGTGACAAACGTCATATGTTTATCGATACGCTGGCAGGGAGAGGGCAGAAGTCAGCGACAAGCATCGCACAAGTTATAAAAAAAAAAATATTAATGTATTACTACAGTATTTATTATAAAACAAACTTTGTTCTATTCAACCGAGAATTGATGATCAACAAAGAACAGCGTAATTTTAGCATAGAAACATTTCACTCTCTCAAGCAAATGTTTTTGCATTACGGAGCACCTAGTATTCGGCAGGCTTCTGGCTGATTGTACTTCCGCCGTTGACGGCGACCGCCCGAGCAGGACTTCGGGACCCCCCCTCCCCCCCCCCCCCCTGGGAATCCAATAGGTTGAAAAACACTAGACTAGACCATCGTCAGGCGACAATTGAATGCCGCAAAACAGAATTTTTAAATGTTTTCGATTTTTATTTCTGTAATTTCTAAGTGACCAAACTACTAAGGTCATCGGTCCCTAGATCTACATGTTACTAAATGAAATTTATGCTAAGAAGAACACCCAAACTCATGCCCGGAGGAGAAGGCTTAACATCTAACCGGCGCGGCCGTACAAACCGTGACACGGGATCTCAGAATTACATCTATATCTACATAGATACTCTGCAAATCACATTTAAGTTCCTGGCAGAGGGTTCATTAACCACTTTCTTAACGTTCCATTCTCTAATAGCGCGCGGGAAGAGAGAACACCTATATCTTTCCGTTTCAATCTGATTTCTCTTATTGGGATGGTCATGTCTCCCCATGTATGTGGGTGCTAGTAAAATATTTTCACATTCAGAAGTAAAAGTCGGTGATTGATTTTTCGCAAGTAGATCTCGCCGCAACGAATAACGTCTTTCCTTTAATGATTTCCACCTCAAATCGTGCAACATTTCCTCCCGGTAACGTGATAAAACAAAACGAGCTGCCCTTTTCTGGACCTTCTCAATGTGTTCCCACCTGGTGAGGGTCCTACACTGGGCAACAGTACTCCAGGAGAGGACGCTCAAGTGTGATGAAGGCAGTCTCTTTGGTGGAGCTGTTGCATCTTCTAAGCGTTCTGCCAATGAAACGTAACCTTGGGTATGCCTTACACACAATATTTTCTAAGTTGTTCGTAATTGTAGCTCCTATGTATGTGGTAGAATTTACGACCTTAAGGTCTGACTGATTTATCGTGTAGTTGAAGTTCAGCGGATTTCTTTTAGTGGTCATGTGTATTACTTCACGCTTTTCATTATTTAGTGTTAATTGCCAATTTTCGCACCATGTAGAAATTTTGTCTAAATCGCTTTGCAGTTGCTTTTGATCCTCTGTTGACTTCACTAACCGATAAACGACAGCATCATCAGCGAACAGTCTAAGGGAGCTATTCAGATTGTCTCTTAAATCGTTTATAAACACAAGGAAGAGTTGGGGACCTATAATGCTTCCCTGGGGAACGACAGATATCACTTCTCATTTACTCGATGACTTACCGTCAGTTACTACGAACTGTGTCCTTTCTTATAGGAAACCGTGAATCCATTCGCACAATTGGGGCGATATTCCATAAGCACGCAATTTCATTAGAAGCCGCTTGTGAGGCACAGTGTCAAACGCCTTCCGGAAACCCAGAAATATGGACTCGATTTGAGATCCCTTGTCTACGGCACTTATCACTTCGTTTGAATAAAGGGCAAGAGTGGTACTTTCTGAATCCGTGTTGACTATTAGTTAATAGGTCGTTCTCTTCGAGGTAGTTCGTAAAGTTCGAACAAAGTATATGTTCCAAAATCCTACTGCAAAAAGACGTCAATGAGATGGGCCTGTAATTTTGGGGATCACTTTTATTGCCTTACTTGAATACTGGAGTGACGTGGGCAATTTTCCAGTCTTTGTGTATGGATCTTTAGCTGAGTGATTTGTTGTATATGATAGCTAAGTATGGAGCTATTGTATCATCATACTCTGAGAGGATCTGGTTGGTATACAATATGGCCCGGAAGATTTGTTTTTGTTTGGTGATTTACGTTGTTTTATTACTCCAGGAACATCTTACTTCTAAATTTCGTATGCTGGCAACTGTTCGTGGTTCGAATTCTGGATCGCGCGGTCATCCTCGCTCAGCAAAACAGCATTTGATGTACGAGTACCACTGTTATTACTTCACTGAAGATACAATAAATCGTGACATATGGGTCTAGTTTGTCTACAAGGTATTACATTTTTGCCTTAAACCGGCTCTGGCAATACTGACCGTTCAACTTATCTTAGAAGACACAATAAGGAAAAGCTTTTGACAAATTTGACTGAAATACACACTTTCAAATTCTGATCTCAGAAGAGATGAAATATAGGAAGCGGAAGAATGTTTCTATCTTGTACGGAAACCAGACAAAATCTTAAGATTCGAAGAGGTGAAAGGTACGCAGTGGCTGGGAATGGAGAAGACAGAGTCGTAGACTTTCCCGAATGTTATTCATTCTGTCAATTAAACAAGCGGTCAAGGAATTCAAGGAGAAATCTGTAGAAGGAATAAAACTTCAGGGAGAAAAAATAAAAACTTTGCGGTTTGACGATGACGCTTTGATTCTTTCATAGATAGCAAAGGACCTGAAAGAGCAATTGAACGAAATCGTGATATAGGGAAGAGAGTGTCAAAGAAATGGTGTACGAGTTGGGGTGGAAATCATTAAAAGAAAGGCGGTATTTGTCGTGACGAGATGTATTTGAGAATTTTCTTCCAGCAACTTTCTCTTCCGAATGTGAACATATTTCGTTAGCACCCACCAACATAGGAATACATGATCATCATAATAAGAGAAATCAAATCGAAAACGGAAAGATTTAAGTGTTCCTTTTCCCGCGAGCTATTAGAGAATAGAACCGTAGAGAAACATCATAAAAGCGGGTCAATGAACCCTCTGCCATGCACTTCAGTGTGACTTCCAGAGTATTTATATAGTTATGAATGGCAGTGTTAGTCCGTATATGCTATTACAAATAAAAGCGATTTTTCTCAGCAGACGCGTTTCGTTTTAATGACAGTAAAACATCTTCAGTGGTCTGTAATAACACAAATATACAGTTTGTTTTATTTTTAGATCGGAAACAGTTCGTTAAAGAAACATGAAAAGTAAGCCCAATGTTTTATTACTTACGGAATTTTGTCTTGCTTTCGCCTGACATCATAGAATGCCGGTCTGTTTCATGCAGTACCGCCGATTCTTCATGCTGTCATTGTTTCCTCCACTACTTCCACTGCCACTTTTGCGTTGCCCGTAATAGTTTTACACAGCTCTGACGTGTTTGTTTTTGTTTTGACTGAGTCTGCACAGTGTGTTATTGGAGTGTTGCCAACATCACGAATGTATCTCTTTTTGTATGTTTTATAATAATTTATGTTTTAGTGTATTTAGTTGTGATGTAAGCGGAATGGAGTAGGAGCAAAATTATATTTCTTTAATGGAAATGTTTTTATTATTTATTTTTATTATTATTGAAATGTTCAAATGTTTGTATAGCTTACGACACTTAACTACGGGGTCATCAGTCCCCAAACTTACAAACTACTTATGAACTAGCTTATACTAAGGACGGCACAAATATCCATGTCGAAGGGGGGATTCGAACCCCCTAACGTAGAGGCCGTGCAGATCGTGACTGGCGCATCGCAGTCCCCTCGGCCACCGCGGCCGGCTTATTTTTATTATTATTATTATTTAAAGGGGGGTTGAGTAGCAGGGAAAAGATGACTGAATGGTGGTTGGATGTGGTAAGATAGGATGTGAAGTGAGATAGAGGACAAAAGTGCTGGGCAGGAGGTGGTGTGGTGGTTGGTAGAGGGGAGAAATGTGTCAGTTGGCTTTTATTGAATAATTAAGGTACTGTATATTCATTGTGAAGAAGTAACAGTAATATTGAAACTTCTGGGTGGTGGTAATGCAAGTAGTGTGTGTGTGGTTTTATATGGATGTAGATATTCAAGGCTTGTAGGTTGCCGTTCTTGTGGTCGAGGGGACTGCGCCGCTCCAGTCACGGTCTGCACAGCTACTACTGTCGGGGTTTCGAATCCCCCCTCGGGCATGGATATTGTGCCGTCCTTAGTCTTAGCTAGTTCGTAAGTAGTTTGTAAGTTTAGGGACTGATGACCCCGTAGTTAAGTCCCATAAGCTATACAAACATTTGAACATTTGATTTTTTGTTGCCGTTCTTATTCAGGGATGAAGAGCCTTGTTCAGGTAGGGTAGCGTCAAGAGATTCATCCTACCAGTCTTTGGACTGAAGAACACAACAAAAACACGCTATACGAGTAAATCATAGTGAATGTTTATGCAGGAAAAAGCTTTCTCACTCACGGCAGCATATAAATTACAAGGCGACCTGTGTTTCTACAGCTGCGTGCCGGAATGGATGGCTGGTATGAGTCACGCCTTTCGCAGACACCTGTTACGTGTTGCTGCTTCTCGTTTTGTACTTCGCCGTCTGAATGTCGCCCGCGGGCTTTTCACCGTGGAACACACTGTCTGCGTCCACCGCGGCCATCCCGCCCGCCGGCTTAATGAGAGCGCGCTTACGAGGCTGCAGACCGCGAGGAATTCGTCCGGCGCTAGTCAGTTGTCACCGCCAAAAAGCGCCGGGACGGCTGCTTAAAAGCCGTGTCCGCCATCTCGGCATTCGGGCCAGAAAAAGTTAATTGCTTTCTGTCCGTACCTTTTCGAGCAGAAACTCGCGATATAACGCTAATGAAAAGAGAGGTAGGGGCCTTCTGGCGCTGGTCTTCTTGCAGCCAGCACAATTCCATTCCGCTTTTTCCCCCCTTTTATGCTCTTTCGTTGTTGAATTTAATGGTAAGAACGGCAACCAAAAACGTTTAGCACTAAGCGGAAATTGTATTACTCTGTCTTGTTACGCAGTCCTTAAGACGACAAGGGTAACAATGATGTGTATTCAAGCAATTAGGAAATTTTAATTTTAAGGATGGAGAATTTCCATCGTCTTTCGTGGGCCGTTCCGTTCCATGTGTAAGGATACAGGCATATTTTTGAAATTTGGTCTTTCAAAAAACGGATCCTTACAATTAAACAAACAAGTACGAGTCACATAAGTGTTAGGCGGGAGGAAATTGTAATATATTTGGTTTCTTTTATTTTTATTTTTCTGTTCTTTTTTTCTTTTATGTTTTCCTTCTCCGTGGTGTTCCTTTGGCCTTCGTGCGACCGCGTGGATGTGTGACTTCAAGCAGAGAGTCGAAAGGAAATTGCAATGCCGTACGGAGTTCTGGGGAGAACTTAGGATTTGAAAAAAAGGAATAAATAAGGGAAGAGGAACGTGAATTTGTTTTAGTTGGTACCAAGTTACAGAACCGAGAACATATACATTTACAGGGTGTCCCACTCAACTGTTTTACCCCAGATATCTCTGAAATTACAAGAGATATTGAAAAACCACTTTCATGGTCATGAACGTACGTCAGGGGCTTATGAAAGTTGGTACTATGAGACACTCTAAAACGTGAAGAAATATTTTCAACACAAACTTTTTTTTAATGGATACCCCATATTGTTTCTTAAGCAATCTATAGGATGAAAAATCACGTATAGAATGGCGGTTCGCAGTTTCTCGGCTGTAATTGACAAGTCGCGGAGCAACCAACGCCATTCTATACGTGATTTTTCATCCTATCGATTGCTTAAGAAACAATATGGGGTATCCATTAAAAAAAAGTTGTGTTAAAAATAATATTTCTTCACGTTTTAGAGTGTCTCATAGTACCTACTTTCATAAGCCCCTCACGTATGTTCATGACCGTGAAAGTGGTTTTTCGATATCTCTTGTAGTTTCAGAGATATCTGGGGTGAAACAGTTGAGTGGGACACCCTGTATATCACTGAGATTAAACAGATTGTATAAGGAGACGTATGCATATTTAGATGGAATTTTGAAAAATTTGTGAAATTTCCATCTGTTTGGAGACTGTGCGACAAGCACGGGGCCTACAAGAAAACGTTTATTAAATATTGGGCGCGTGGACACCTCGCACATGCTATACTAACACTCTTCGTTTGCGGCGAAATACTTCAGTGAAATTTTATTTTACGACGTATGTCCACAAAATAAGTTCCGTTTGGTTATATAAAAGAACCTTGTAGAGATACAGAAAAAATATTTATTTTACAAAAATCTACATCTGATAAACTACTTTTCTAATAGCTTCCGAAATTTTGTAAGCACTTGTCATACTGTGTTGCAAGTGTTCTTCATAGAAGGTGGCCGCCTGGGTATTCAATCAAGTGGTAGCATGTTCTATCAGTTCGTCATCATCGTTGAAGTGTTGAACACCAAGGACGGATTTTAGGTGTAAGAAGAGATGAAAGTCGCTAAGAGCGAGTCGGGGCTGTACGGAGGATGATCACATTCGCCGTGTGAGGTCGTGCATTATCGTGGACAAAAACACCACCTTTTGACAGTAATCCTCGACGCTTGTTCTGTACTGCGCGGCGCAATTTCTTAACGGTCTCGCGGTAACCATGTGCCGTGATTGTTTGGCCTCGCGGTAAGATATCAATTTACAAAATGCCTTTTCTGTCCCACAAAAACGGTGCACATGTCTTTTCGAGGTGTCAAGATTTACTTAGGCTTAACCTTCGTTGGGGGATGAAGTATGCCTCCATTTCATTGACTGCCGTTTTATTTCAGAGGTGTCGAGTGTTACCCAAGTTTCATCCCCCGTGATTATCTGAGAAGGAAAACCACCGCCTTCTTCATTGTAGCGTGTCAAAAACTGAAGTGCACTGCCCATCCGTTGTTTTTTTGTGTTGTTCAGTAATAATTTTGGGTACCCAACGTGAGGAAAGTTTTCGAAATGTCAGTTTTTCCGTAACAGTCTCATGAATTAGTGATCGTGAGAAATGCGGAACTTCCATAGCAAGGGCACTAAGTTACGGTTGTGTGTAATCTTCTCTTCAGTTGTGTAAACCGGTTCATCAGTAACCACAGACGGGCGTCCACTTCGTTCTTCATCGAGCACTTGATCATGTCCTTCGCTGAACAGTCTGACCCATCTTCTAACCAATTAATTACTCACAGCACGCCGGCCGCGGTGGCCGAGGTGGCTGAGGAGCTCCAGCCACGGTCAGCACGGCCACTACGGTCGGGGGTTCGAATCCCCCCTCGGGCATGGATATTTGTGCCGTCCTAATTCGTAAGTAGTTCATAAGTAGTTTGTAAGTTTAGGGACTGATGACCCCGTAGTTAAGTCCCATAAGCTTAACAAACATTTGAACAACATTTGAACTCACAGCACTTTGTCCATAAACCTCGCAGAAGTGCCGATTAATTTCGTTTGGTTTAACTTTCTTTGCATTTAGAGCATTTAGAGAACGAATCACAGATCTGATTTCGCACGCGGCGGCATCTTCAATTGCGGTTGCTATTATAAATGAGCGCTATAAAGAACACGTCGGCAGCAGCGATCTGAAAATGGCGTACATGTTTTCTCCTTGAGTCAGAGTAACTGTCGCTCATGCTCGGAACTGCGATCGTAGCGTTGCCACGGATATAAATAGAAACAGAACTTACTTCGTGGACGACTTGCAGTGGGACAAGATATTCGTACTACATTTTCCTATGTCGGCCCTGTTTTGAAGTTGTAAATAGGACAAACGAAACTTTTTATTTAAAATGTATATATATTTGATGTTCATATAAATATTGTTATTTTATAATATGATTCTCAAAATGTTTATTTTCTATGTTACATGTACGATCGAGGCGCCGCAGTCAACAAGGGCAGCGTCGTGGCCTCCGCAGCCAACCTTGAAGCATGTGACCGCTAGCAGAATTTAACCGACGGCTACGGGGCTTCGAATGCAGCTGCCCCTTCTTTATTGCCGCGCGGCAATTGTTTCAAAGTAGAACATGATTAATATTTGTTGTTTGAAATTCAGTCCAAGCTGGTTGTACAGATTCTGGTCTCTTGTTAAACTGACTTTGTATTAGTCTGAAGAAGAATAAATATTTGTTAATATTGAAAAGTATCTTGCATTTATGAAGAGTTATTTATAATAAAGAATATATTATGGCAAGAGTCATTTGATTTTTGTGAAGAACTACTTATTTCAGAAAACAATTTAAATTCTGATTGAAATTATTACTGACTAGCTTAGAATGTGATATTATATTGGTATCGAGTATGAATATGGAAAAAAACAGCGTTTAGCAGGCGGTGGAATATTAATGTTTTTAGTACAAGTTAGCTACAGCAAACAGTAGTGGCTGTGTTTGACTTCGATAAAATTTTAGTAACGGTCACAGACTAGTATCCTTGCCCCGCTCGTGTAAGAACCTAATTTATTTTTTGTGAATTATTTAAATGAGATATTCCTATATTTATCTGATTTATATTGTGGTGCGGGACACTTCGGACGAAGTCTTGAAATTTTGCACGGCTAGATTGTGACAGTTGATGTTGCTAGGGGATTGTTAATAACTAATCAACAACGTCCTAGCAATTGTTAAAATGTTTCTAGTATCAAAATACTCCCATGGTTAGCGACTAAAGATGAACATGAGAAACTTTATTAACCATCGCAGTTATCCCGTCCCTGTACCACCGCAGACTCTGGTATTTCCCATGTAAACAATCGACCGAACTTCACATATTATGTTTTTGCTAACATGAAAAGTTTCCAACAGAATAGGATTCGGAATTCGGATTGAAACAGTGTATTCTAAATGTTGAATTGAAGTTCTGTACACTTCTAAAGAAGAGAAAAATTTTTATCATTGAATATTATTTAAAAAACATCTTTTCTAATGCCATTTGTCTCTGGAATGTAGCATTAAACAGAAGAATGCTGAAGAGAATATGGGTACTGATGAGGAGGCAATGAATTGGGGAGAAAAAAAATTCAGACATAATTGACTCAAAGAAGGGATCGATTGGTAGAACATATTCTGAAACATCAAGGAGTCCTCAAATTATTCAAATGTTCAAATGTTTGTTAAGCTTATGGGACTTAACTTCGGGGTCATCAGTACCTAAACTTACAAACTACTTACGAACTACCTTATACTAAGGACGGCACAAATATCCATGCCCGAGGGGGGATTCAAACCCCCGACCGTAGTGGCCGTGCAGACCGTAACTGGAGCGCCTCAGTCCCCGCCGGCACTCAAAATATTATTGAACGGAAGTGTGGAAGGTAAAAACCCTAGAAATAGGACAAGAGACGAATATAGTAACCAGGTTTCAGTGGATGTGTTTTACTGTAGCTATTCAGAGATGGAGAGGCTTGAATGGGAAGTAGTAGCGTGGAGAGCTGCATCACACTGCATCAAACTGCATCAAACCAGTCTCCTGACTGAATATAACAACTCAACACGTTTGTTATAATTCAGTATTCATAATTTAACAGTATTACATTCATTACTAGACATCCAAGAGAAACGCATCTGCCGTTTTTCAAAGCCAGACGCCTGTCTCTTGGATTAATTTCCTGTTGTTGGTACTCTTCTTTAACTGATGGAAACAACAAAGGCGGGCAGCCAGTGCGAGGAATATGCCTGCCTCGTCCCATGCTCGCATCGTTCGCTGCCTTTGTAGAAGTAATTAAACGAGGAAACAGAAAAATATATCACTTTTCATTATAAAGAAAGAACTCCGACCATTGAAGAGGAAGGAGTGATATTACAGAATCTGAGTAGAAAAAAGGTTAAAAACATTACTCTTTGTTTTCACTGGGACTGCTCCAGTATTTCAGTAAGATAAAAGAAAGCGTTAGTCGTCATCAGTGAAAACGCAATCTCTGTTATATTACTTCTTTTAGATCCCATATGAATTTGCTAAGTCTTTATTTGAGAATATGACATTATTAATTGGAAATTCATAAAAATATTAAGACTTGGAAGAGCAATTGAACGGAATGGACAGTGTGCTGAAAGGTGCATATAAGATGAACATTAACAAGAGCAAAACTAGGGTAATGGAGTGCAGTGTAAGATAATCAGGTGATGCTGAAGGAGTTAGATTGGGAAACGAAGCAATAAAGGAGGTAGATGAGTTTTGTTACTTGGGCAGTAAAATAACAAATGATGGTCGCAGTACAGAGGATATAAAATGCAGAATGGCAATGGGTAGAAAAGCGTTCTTGAAAAAGAGAAATTTATTAACCTCGAATATTGATTTAAGCCTAAGGAAGTCCTTTATGAAGGCATTTGTGTGGAGCGTTGCCTTGTATGGGAGTGAGACATGGACGATAAACAGCGCGGAGAGGAAGAGGATTGAGGCTTTTGAAATATGGTGCTACAGAAGAATGCTAAAGATTAGGTGGGTGGATCGCGTAACTAATGAGGTACTGAACAGAATTGGGGAGAAAAGAAATTTCTGGAATACCTTGACTAAAAGAAGGGATAGTTTGGTAGGGCACATTCTTAGACATCAAGGAATTGTGAATTTAGCGTTGGAGAGAAGTGTGTGGGGAAAAAATCACAGAGGAAGACCAAGAGAAGGATACAGTAAGCAGATTTAGACAGATGTAGGTTGCCGTTCTTATGTGGAGATGAAGAGGCTTGCTCAGGATAGGGTATTGTGGAGAGCTGCACCAAACCAGTCACGTACTGAAGACCACAACAACAACAACTATATTTATGCTTCCTTCCATTATCCGGCCTTTATAACAATGGAACATAAATTAATTGCAGATAATAGAGTTACAAAATTAATGCGATGTGAATTGACTTCGAACCACTGAATGAGCTGCTACAGACATGTATTACGTGAATAACGCCGGTAGAGACTGAGCTCACTACGCTTCATACAGTTGGGATAAACTGGTAAATGAAAACACTGCAGTTCCGCCTCCAACGACTTTTCAGTTTAGGAAAATAATAAGTATTACATCGAGAGTGTCTGACATGTGCGTCACCGATTTCGATCGAATTTTGCACCGTTCTACGTGGGAGAGTTGGGAAATAAATTTCCCCTGCCGAATGTGGTCTGATGTACGTATGAAAGGAAAAAAATAGAATGAGACATTACAGATAAGATATAATCCTTCATAATGTCCAAGTACATTGAGACATTTGTCATACCCCTTTATAAGATTCACAAAACCTTCCAAGAAAAAGAATCAGGACCTTGCATACGTAAGAAGCATTGTGTCCCAGGAAACGGCGAGTAGCACTTTACCTGCAGACGAAGTGCTTTTGAACTTCTTTCGGACAGGTGATGACGGATATTTCCACTACGTGCATAAGGCCTTCGATTCGGGCCTGTAATGATGGACCCACGTTTCATCCTCCGTCACAGTTCGACACAGAAAGTCATTGCCATATTCATGGTCGCCGGCCGCGGTGGCCGCGGGGACTGAGGCGCTCCAGTCACGGTCTGCACGGCCACTACGGTCGGGGGTTCGAATCCCCCTTCGGGCATGGATATTTGTGCCGTCCTTAGTATAAGGTAGTTCGTAAGTAGTTTGTAAGTTTAGGGACTGATGACCCCGTAGTTAAGTCCCATAAGCTTAACAAACATTTGAATTTATTCATGGTCGACCTCTACCTAGTGGCATATCGGTGTCTTGCGCATGCGCGTTTACCTGCTGCGTTGTCTATCGCCCATAGCCGTTCAACGCTTTTTGCGTATGCAAAGCCCTGATTTTTTCCTGGACGGCTTTTTGAAGCTTATAAAGCGCTTAGACAAATGTTTCAATGTACTTGGAAATTATGTAGAAAAATAATGATACGTCTTATCGGTAATGTCTCATTCTATTTTTTTTTTTAATACACAACTCTGCCCACAGTCGACAGGGGAAACTTATTTTCCAACTTCTCCTCGTATAATGAATATAAAAAGACGCGTGTTTCGGCTTTGTGCTAGACACTTAGTAGTATTTGAAAAAATGAAGGTCAAAGTTGATGATGAAAAGTCGCGTTTTCAATGCTATATATCGAAAGACCGTCTGAAAATGAGAATTTTTTACTAATATATATGGGGTCAAAATGACGTTCGAGCAATTAACGTTTTCGTGTTTTCGTGCTGTAGCTTGTGTACTCGTAAACATAAGCGACTTTCTCAGCGCCTCTGCTGATCGAGGGGATCCAGGTTCGAACCTCCATCATAGCAATTTTTTGTTTACATTTTTTCGATGTATTTGATAATATTCTCATATTTGTTATATCTTTTCTTGCTTCATTTTGAAGTTGAGCATCGGTAAGCGTGATTAATATTTAAGTGTACTAGCTGTTGACAGCTGTTTTATTTGTGATACTCAGTGCAAAGACAATAAAAATAAGAAATAAATAAAATAAAAAACTTCAAAAGTGTATTATTATGTAATAAAAATTACTGGCCGACTATTCATCAGCGTTCTCACAGCCAGTAGGGTGAATCTTATTACAAAAACAACCAAAACACAAATATTTCCCACGCCATGCACGACGACTTTTCGCCACATTCACATGTTGTCCGATATATCGTTCATGGAAAACGTACCTGATTTATGCTGCCGAAGACATGTCTATCAGGCATTAATTTCGATGTGTAGCAAGAGTACAAAAGCTTATTCTGAAGGACAGGCGCGGACAACTGATTTTTTATAATTGGTACAACTTCTTTTATTCTTTTAATTATACAATAACCCAATACCTATACATAAATGGGTCTTCTTATGCTACTACATTTTTTGTGCTTTTTATGCTACTTCTAGTGTTTCTACTGAGCTACATGATATGTTTTGTTTTTGCTGTTGTATCTGCCATATGTGCTGTGTCATGCAGGGTGCGTTGGCATGTTGTGTTTCATGTGGAAGTCGCTACTGCTACGTTTAGTGTCTTATTTTGTTCCCCCCCCTCCCCCCCTGCAGTGCTCACAGGTGTGCCAGTAATGTTCCGGAGGGCGTGCCCCTGGCACTGGGCTGGCCTTTTGCACTGCAGTCCTTGTGTTGTTTTCGTGTTTTCTCTTAAGCCTAACTTAATCTAACTTATATCTAGCGTCGCAATCGGTGGTTTGGCTGCACTCAGTCCTCCTGATCCAGGGCACGGCGGAGTACCCCGGCGGCACGGCCTGATGCAGCAGTCATGCCTGGAAAAAATGTCTCACAATCGATTTATAAATTCATGTCTGATGTGGTTTGAGATTTTGTCGGTTAATTAATTGAGAATTTGAAAATGTGCTTCATGTCTGATGAGTTGGTATGTGTCTGAGTTAGGTAGTTGTAGTCTGAGATGAGAGACAATATGATCGTGTGTAGGGCACTCGAAAGTGACGTGTTCTGGAGTTCCTTCCGGAGCTCCACAGCCACACTCTGGAGTTGCCTGCTTCCCGAACCGACATAGATACGTCGGGTACGGGCCATGGCCGGTGAGAAAGTGAATCAATCCTCTGCTTGGCTGGAAGTATCCCATTTTAAGTGTTTCTGACACATTCGGGAGGAACTGGTGTATCCTGCTTCGAGTGTTGTCCTGGTCCCAGATGTTTTGCCAAATTTCTAGTCCCCGAATTTCAATTTCCCTTTTCCCCTCCACCCTGGCTTCCATGATCTCCTGTATTTTGTCCCCATTTCCCCTTTTCAGCCAGTACGCCGCCGCCAGCTCCCGAATCATGATATCTAGGGGACAAAGCCCCATCAACACCAAGAGGGCGCCGCCCGGCGACGTCCTGTATGCCCCAATTGAGTGAAGGAGGATACTTCTCTGAACTCTTCTCACCGCCATTGCAGGCGCCACCCTAGTTAGTCTGTGGGCCCAGCTGCCGGATCCGTAGCCCATGATGGATGTCAGAATACTGTTGTGGTAAAGTTTAATGAGATTGGGTGGGAGGTGGAACCTTCTACTAAGGCATGAATTTTAATAGAGTCTGCTCTATCACGAATTTCTCTGCTCTCGTGTAATGTGGCATGATTTTGAAGTCTTGCGATAAAATTCTTGGCTTGCCGAAACAAGTAGAGGTAACAGGATTGAGAAAGAAATGTGCATTTCGGTGGTATCAGTTTAACAGTGCAGGTCGGTTGAGCATCATCGTAGACAAAAGTCCTGTTACAGCGTGTTATGTCTGTTTGGCCAACCCACGTATCCAATAAATTTTGCTTGATACTTGAATCATAGGATGGCCAAACCGTCATGACGCACTGATAAGCTACAGCATGTAAAGTACGAAAACGTTAATTACTCGAACGTCATTAACTTTTGACCCCATATACGAGGGTTGGAACTTAAACAGTGGCAACGTTGCTGTGGAGACACTATGAAATGCAATCTACTATTGTTGCTGATAGCACACATTGTTGACGCACCTGGCCGGCCGCGGTGGTCGAGGAGACTGAGGCGCTCCAGTCACGGTCTGCACGGCCACTACGGTCGGGGGTTCGAATCCCCCCTCGGGCATGGATATTTGTGCTGTCCTACTTCGTAAGTAGTTCATAAGTAGTTTGTAAGTTTAGGGACTGATGACCCCGTAGTTAAGTCCCATAAGCTTAACAAACATTTGAAATTTTTTTGACGTACCTGCCTCACCTCCGAGCAAATGGACTCGCCCGTCCCACGTCACCGGCAAGCGCACAATCGAGGGAAACACTGTCAGTTGTGTGCGGCTGTTATTAGCAAGACTGATTATTGTGAGCAACCTTATTTCAGTGTATTTACAAACTCGGTTTTATTTATTGCTGTTATTGCAGTTTACTAGGATACCGGTACTACGCTGAGCATATTTTAGAATCGTATTCGTAGTTCGGACGGTTCTCTTGATGGACTTGATAGATGTTTTCGTGTCATAGAATACATATTCCGGTTATGTAAATACACTGAAATAAGGTTGCTCACAATAGTCACTTTTGCTATTAACAGCCGCTCACACTGCTGCAGATGACAGGCTTGACGCCAGAAAAAAAGGAACAAACATTATGTAGTGGACAATAGCTTAATGATATAAAGGTACGAAATTGATTGTTTACACAATGATATGACGAAAAAAAAAGTGTATACCTTATACTGCAATATGTTTCGCAGCTAATCGTGTTACTTCTTCATTCTTTTAGAATAAGCCGGCCGGGGTGGCCGAGGGGACTAAGGTGCTCCTGTCACGGTCTGCACGGCCCCTACGGTCGGGGGTTCGAATCCCCCCTCGGGCATGGATATTTGTACCGTCTTTAGTCCTAGCTAGTTCATAAGTGGTTTGTGGGTTTAGGGACTGATGACCCCGTAGTTAAGTCCCATAAGCTATACAATTATTTGAACATTTTTTTAGAATAAATACAAAACGCACTGATGATGGCGGGATTTCCGCCGAAACTAGTATGAATATGTAAATAAATCTTTTGCGTCAAGGCAGATCCACAAATACACACTTCCTGTACAGATAGACAGTCCACATTGACCACGCTATTACAAAATGAATCGTCAAAGGCACACTGGCAGTCCGACGGTAAACTGGCCTTTGGCGCACTAGTTGATACAAGCACAACAGCGTGACCGTGTGCAAAGCGCTGGTAGCAGTGGAGAAGCTCGCTTCGTTAGCTGGTGCAATATTAGCCGCCTGCCAACAGCAGCGGGTGTTTTCTGCACACACGCTGGCGCGCTCTGCCTGCCTGACACACATTTAGCGACTGTGTGTCGTCGCCGATAGCAAAGCACGTGGCCGTGGGTCAACCCGCGAGAAGCGTTTGCCGCCGGGGTCCGCTGCTTTCTACTGTGGGCGGAGCTGTGTGGGGTACAAGTACCACTATGGATAACGGAGCTGCACTGCAATGTACCGGAACTTGCAGTTTGAACTCAAACAGCCTAAACAATTAAATTGAGACACATGCAGTCTACGTCTACATAAATACTATGTAAGTCACCTCATGCAGCGTGGCGAAGAGAACTTAGTGGCCGGCCGCGGTGGCCGAGGAGACTGAGGCGCTCCAGTCACTGTCTGCACGGCCACTACGGTCGGGGGTTCGAATCCCCCCCTCGGGCATGGATATTTGTGCCGTCCTTAGTCGTAGCTTGTTCATAAGTAGTTTGTAAGTTTAGGGACTGATGACCCCGTAGTTAAGTTCCTTAAGCTTAACAAACATTTGAACATTTTGAGAACTACGTGTACTAGTGTCACTTCCTCAGGTTTATACAGGGTGACGTCTGCCAATATCTTCCGGACAGTGTAAACAAAGTGTAATTAGCTCTGTATCCAGTACTTTTAATTTTGCAAATAAATTAGTTTCTTGGGCTGAAAATGAGAAAACGATTTGCAGTGATCTTTCCTTAGCTGATACTGTAATTATTGCAGTGATCTTTCCTTAGCTGATACTGTAATTATTGCAGTGATCTTTCCTTAGCTGATACTGTAATTATTGCATGACCAAAAACCAATACCGTGTTTCTTATATCGTACAGGATACACTTTATTAAAGTATTAACTCTTTCGTAAAAAATAACAATATTTTTAATTTAACGGTTTCCTTCTGTCCTTTGTCTTCTTTTTTTATGCTATCTTAATTTTCGTCGTTATGCGATAACTCCCTTCTAAAACAAAATGTCTATCATGTTCCCAAATTTTTTTGTCTACATAAATACTATGTAAGTCACCTCATGCAGCGTGGCGAAGAGAACTTAGTGGCCGGCCGCGGTGGCCGAGGAGACTGAGGCGCTCCAGTCATAGTCTGCACGGCCACTACGGTCGGGGGTTCGAATCCCCCCCTCGGGCATGGATATTTGTGCCGTCCTTAGTCGTAGCTTGTTCATAAGTAGTTTGTAAGTTTAGGGACTGATGACCCCGTAGTTAAGTTCCTTAAGCTTAACAAACATTTGAACATTTTGAGAACTACGTGTACTAGTGTCACTTCCTCAGTTTTATACAGGGTGACGTCTGCCCCTGGGGTGCATAGGAATGGGAAGTAGAATTTTTGAATCTTCATGCGTATTTCGCTCAGCCTGGCTTGCCGGAATTGCTGGAATATTCCACATACATGTTCCCGACACAGCAAACAAGGCATATTTTGCCTTGAGTAATTTATTCCAGTCAAGACTCCTCAGCCGCCCAACAAAATTCAGTATTTATAAAACTCTAGTTAGACCTGTTCTCACTTATGTTTCAGAAACATGGCCTTTGACGGAAACTGATGCAAGGCTGCTTGACCGATTGGAGAGGAAAGTTCTGAGGAGAATAATTTGAGGAAAAGGTACAATGCAGAATTGTACACTATATATGGCATGCTCCTGTAACAAATATTATACGATCAGGAAGGATAAGATGGGCAGGTCATGTGGCAAGAATGGGAGAGTCTGAGGTGACAAAAAAGTTTCTTTTTGGAAATCCAGGTGACCAAAGAGGGCGAGGTAGACCTCGAGCAAGATGGCTGCATGGAGTGGAACAAGACCTACGAAAGCTAGGATGCAGAAACTGGAGGAAGGTTTGAAGTGACCGTAATGGATGGTGGAAGCTCGTTGAGAAGGCCGAGGTTCATCCTGGATTGTAGCGCCACGAAAGAAAAGATGATGTTCCCGACACACTCGGTTCCGCTGACGAAGGTAGTCCTAGTATAAGGATGCGGTTAACTGGCGGGTAAACCGAAGGTGCGACTAGTGCGCCACATCCGGTGATCACCGGTACTACCGTAGGCGGCGTCAGGCCAATCGGAGGCTGGCCGGGGGAAACGGAGGCGCGACGGAATATCGCTGGCCAGAGGGAGCTTACGACGAGTGCGCTCCACGCGGACATTTCTGGTACTAACGCAGAGGCAAAGCAAATGAGGCGGTTGTTTTGAACTTGAGGGAATGTGTACCTTCCATATTTTTGTATTCCACATAGAAGCAGGTATTTTGAAGATAATGTTCGCAAAATTTTCTCGTAAGAGTCACAAGTCTTAAGATGAGTAACAATTTCATTTTAATCGTAAAATAATGTTTCTAGATATGTCAAAACGTATATCGGATGTGTGGTAGTTCTTTGAGACAGCGGATTATGATGCCAAAAGGTTACATTTAAACTGTGTGGATCACTGTATGCCGCAGGTAGAGGTACATCTGATCTTCAAGACTATTTAAAAAGATTTCATAAAGATTCCTACAATAACAAGGTCAAAACAACGTGGAAGTGGTTAAGAATGGTAAAGAAAGTGTCAGTAAAAAGAAAATACGCGATACCTTCAACATTGACACATTTCATGATTTCCACAATGCAACCATTCGTAAAACGATGATAAAACAGAATACTAATATCACTCTGTTCTTTGCCGCTGATGTACAGTTTTTGAATGATTGTGTGGACAGACTATTTGACAACGTAACAGACCTCCACTAGATTGCAGTGTGATACTTTCGGTTTTAATATTGTTATGTACAGACGCTTGTCTCCAGTTACGCGGTCATCACATTAATCTGTGTTTTCTATCTTCAAATCCATAACACAAAACAAGAGACAAATTTGTATGAAGATCGAAAGACACTGTGTATACATTAACAGATTCGAGAGTATTTGACAGAAAGCTATAAGAACACCACCTGATAAAAAAAAGACATGTACAAATGTATTACCTCAAATAATAATAATAATAAACTTTTGTAGTATAAGTACGATAGAAAGAGAAATTTTGACAATTACGGAGAATTAAAATGTCTGCACTTGTTGGGAATCGAACACAGGTCCTTCCACTGACCAAACTGTAGTCGACTCCAAAGTTCGTCTTCTCGAATATGATATCCTTGCGCAGTTAATACCTGATCCATTGTTTCTTAATTATTTCATTGTTGGTGTTCTGTGAAACTGATATTTATGCATCTTCTCATAACTTCGAAATCGCCAGTTGCAGATTGCTTTTTTTTTTTTTTTTTTTTTTTTTTTTCGATAATGAGGTCAGAAACAAGCTTTTTCTCTGTTAGGTACAGCTCTGATAACTGGTGTGTTCTTTTAATTTCCAATTAAAACGCAACGATTACTTCCACGATACTGCCAATATCTTCCGGACAGTGTAAACAAAGTGTAATTAGCTCTGTATCCAGTATTTTTAATTTTGTAAATAAATTAGTTTCTTCGGCTGAAAATGAGAAAACGATTTGCAGTGATCTTTCCTTAGCTGATACTGTAATTATTGCATGACCAAAAACCAATACCGTGTTTCTTATATCGTACAGGATACACTTTATTAAAGTATTAACTCTTTCGTAAAAAATAACAATATTTTTAATTTAACGGTTTCCTTCTGTCCTTTGTCTTCTTTTTTTTCTGCTATCTTAATTTTCGTCGTTATGCGATAACTCCCTTCTAAAACAAAATGTCTATCATGTTCCCAAATTTTTTTTGTGTGTGTTGGAGTGACGTCGTATTTGAAAATACGCTTCAAATTCTATGAGGCTGTCTCCTTCAGATCCATTTACTACATAATTTACGTAATGTTCAATAAGCCACATCACTGTGCTTTTTTTTTTTTTTTTTTTGAGCTGGGTAGAATTCGGTGTCTGGCCATAACAATATCTCCGTGGTATAAGACGTCTCCGAGGTCCTCGTAAGAAGCCCTAGCTTTTTCTGCACCCATTTCCAGTTCAGTAAACAATTTCCATATGTGAATCTATGGATTAATGTGTCTACTAGACCACATATGGAGCATTTATCGGTGTCGCTCTTACCAACTATGCTGCACTCCGTTATAATCGATCTAATTTTTTGTACTTCGTGAGTCTTATAAGGCCATCGTGAAACTGATCAGTAATTGTACTTTTCCACAACTTTTATTATAACAAACTCGGTTTAGAAAATTTCGATCGAGGTTTATATTCATGGAACTGATGCTGGGAAACCGCATTTTTCGTGCTACGCAAAATACACTGCCAAATCAAACAAATACGGAAAGATTCATCTCCAAAATGGCGTCTGCTCGATTCGACATAACCAACCGGAGGCTCCGAATAAAATGACGCGAAATCTTCGTCTACGGAACAACCGCAGCATTAGACGAAGGTACGCCACCCTCGGAGATCTATCATCCTGATGGACCGTATTAATAGGTAATCTTACCCACACGTACGGCACACATCACAGTACCCGCTCCTGTGACTCCTACATTAAACACATTAACACATGCAAAGGTGACAGTAGAACTATTGAGTTCGTCACCATGCTAGTGCGAGCGTGGAGGGGCTCCACTATATATATATATATATATATATATATATATATATATATATATATATATATATATATATATATATATATAACCTCGGAGACTCGGCAGAACCCAACCAACAACCACGATAAAAAAATAAATAAAAAATAAAAAAAATTGGGCCTGTTAAAAATTTCTGCAAGTTAATGAATATGGTAAATGGTATGGAAATATTTAATTTTAGGAACCTGCCTAAAATCCTGTTTGATTAAATAGAAGACTGGCTCACCACGTATACATTGCACGGAAATTAACTGTTGGAACGAACTCGTAAAACTCCAATTTATCTTAAGTCCACGGCTAGCTAAAAATTAAAATAGTTCAATTTTGAGAAACTGGCATATATCTCAGGGACGTTTGGTGCGGAACAAAAGATTCTAAGATTATCATCAAGTATTGTGCATCGTTCCAACACTCAATTTCGCACACTGCAAGAAAATGGTGGCCGATGGTAATCTGTAAGAAAAGTTAACACACTATTAATATATTGTACCATTAGGAATAATGAGGTGGCTTTTTAAATAAAAAATTGAGAAATGCATATTTTCTTTAAATTAAATTAACGGATTATATTTTCAAATTATTGGACATACACTTACAATTATTTCTTACAAAGTCTACATTCTGTGCACGAAAAGAATTTATGATTCTGATAAATTAAACAAAGAGCAACGCGCTATTGCGCCCGAAACCTACCAATGCTAGACCAAGAAGAGGGAAGAATGGAGACTGCTGCTCCTTCTTATTAAGTAAAACATACGATAAGCGTAAATGTCCAGATAATAATGTGCTTGTTGACGTTATAGTCTCTTTGTCTTTGTCTTGCCGATTTATAATAATTTACATGAAAGAAATATAGAATAATCGTAACAAATATCAGAGATTTAACGGAATAAATAAATGAATAAATATTGAAATAAAGTCCAGGCGGCCCCTGAAACGTTATAAGTACCACGTAACAACCATATCCAAATTAAACCCATTCTCCTTTCACGCCTTTCTCGTTTAAACCCAATGCCCACGCCTTCGCTCGAATTACTGGCACAGTTTCTAGTTCCGGAAGCATAAGATTCAGGTAAAAAAGCCTGTCGGTCAGCCTCTTACCTCGCGATAACACGCCGAAAATAACGAAAGACTCTACATTCGGTTTCAGTTTTGGCCAAAATATGGTTTCGCTCGCAGTTTCGGTTTCGGCCACAGTTCAACCGAATCTTCGGCTCGGTCGAAACTAGCTTTCATGATCGTATGAATGTATTCGAGTCGCGTTCGGAATGGATTGAGTGCGCGTAAAAGTTGTATTTTGTTGTTACAATACAAAGCAATCGTATGTTATAGTGATACTAGCTGAAAATTTATTTATTCAAGCTTTGAGTTGGTACTTCTATATCCCTTCTCTCTCTCTCTCTCTGTGCATCGCATTTTTTAAAATTACATGTTATATTTATCGTATAATATATAAGAAATAAGGCTGTCTTGCATAATGCACAAAACTATACGTGCAGTATCCAAACAAAGAAAGATAGCAATGAAAATGCGAAAGGCATATAAAATTCGCAAGATTTTATATTTATTTAGTTATATGTTGTAAAATTGTATAAGTTTTAGGCATAATCATTTGTATAAGTGCTGTATGTCTATAAAGTCTGTCGCGAATGCAATTACTTGTAAAGAAGTAATGGATTAAAACTTGGTGCGTGATGGGGCGGTTTTCCATGAGCGTTCTGTTTATGTGCTCATATCTTATTAACTAGGTGTCGTACTGTGATAATTTCGACGGTACATTCAGCAGTATGCGTTTATACTCCCTGTAAAATTTTCTGCGGCTACAATTTGTAGTGCAGAAATTATAAATTGGAACATCCACATCTACATGGGATACTCTCACATCACATTTAAGTGCCTGCCAAAGGGTTCATCGAACTACCTTCATACCATTTATCTTCAGTTCCATTCTCGAATAGTGCGCGGGAAGAAGCAACACTTGAATCTCTCCGTCCGAGCTATGATTTCTCATATTTTACTGTGATGATCATTTCTACCTATGTAAGTGGGAGTCAACAATATATTTTCGCATTCGGAGGAGAATGTTGGCGATTGGAGTTTCGTAAGTACTCCATGCCGCAGCGATAAACGCCGTTGTCGTAATGATTTCCATCCCAGGTCCTGTATCATTTCCGTGACGCTGTCTCCTTTGTATCGTGATAGTACGAAACGAGCTGCACTCCTCTGGACTCTTTCGATGTCCTCCGTCAAACCCACCTGATAAGGATCCCACACTGGGCAGCAGTACTCCAAAAAAGGACGGACAAGGGTAGTGTATACAGTTTCTTTAGTACTTCTGTTGCGTATTTTAAGGGTTCTGCCAATAAAACGCAGTCTCTGGTTCGCCTTTCCCACAACATTATGTGTTCTTTCCAGTTTAAGTCTGAAGTAATAGTAATTCCTAGGTATTCAGTACAGTTTACGGCCTTCACATTTGATTGATTTATCTTGTAAACAAAGTTTAACGGATTTCTTTTCGAACTCATGTGGACGTCTTCACGCTTCTCATTATTTAGAGTCAATTACAAATTTTCACCCCATAGTGATATCTTATTTAGATCGTTTTGCAGTTCTGCAGTTGGATTTGAACGACATACCGAATGCCATATTTTTAGTCCATGAATTGCGGAAAAGTAGTAAGCGAGTCACCTTTTTTCCTTTTATTATTTGTTGTGGTTGTCTGTGAGAAAAAGTTTAATAAACGTTGGAAATTCTGTTTAAAGGTCGTCGCAAATCGCTAAGTACTGTCATTCTCATATAGTCTATATAAAAAGCAGAGTGTCCATATGTTTGTTTGTGTGTACGTGTTGCATACATATCTACAGTTTTGATCCAATCTTTTTCAAAAATTGTAGACGTAAGCTTCAATCCATGAGGACGGTCGCCGTGAGTGTAAGGATCACGTAGGATACATAGTTCACGAGATATGACGTCATAAACAATGAGATGCATGAAAAACTTCTGCATTTACCGACAATACTGCTCATTTTCTCCTAAACCGACGGATCGATTTCATCCAAGTTTGGTACACACATTCCTTACCGTGAGGTAACAATTGCTGCAGGGTTAAGAATCACATACGACACGTGGTTCAGAAAATATGATGTCATAAACAACAGGAAACGCAAAAAACTGCCACATAATACGGCGAGAATTTATAAAAACGATGTATAAAAATGAGAGTTATTAGTGACTTGTGACAAACTTTAAACATAATTTCAAACATTTATTGAACCTTTTCTCGCTGACAACCTTAGCAAAATGATAAAACTAAAAACTTTCTCGCTTAGTACTTTTCCTCTGTTTATGGAGTAAAACTACGGCATTTGGTATGATGTTACAATTTATAATTTATACACTACAAATTGTAACCGCACCAAATTTTGCAGACAGTATACACACATATAGTTGAATTTACCATCTAAATTGCATCACATTAGGACCCATGGTTCATGAGATATGAGCAGATAAGCAGTAACGTACCGCTGTTCATGGACTAAAACTACGGCATTCGGTATGACGTTGCAGTTTACAATTTCTACACTACAAATTGTAGCTGCAGGAAATTTTACAGACAGTATACACGCATATACTTGAGTGTACCTTCAAAATTGTATCACAGTACCACACGTAGTTCATGAGATATGAGCACATAAACAGTAACGTTCATGGAAAACCGCCCCAACACGCACCAAGGTTTAATCTATTATTTCTTTACTACTTATTGTATTCCCAAAAGATTTTACAGGCATAGAGCTCTTATACAAAAAATGTTATTGTTGTGGTCTTCAGTCCGGAGACTGGTTTGATGCAGCTATCCACAATACCCTATCCTGAGCAAGCCTCTTCATCTCCACATAAGAACGGCGACCTACATCTGTCTGAATCTGCTTACTGTATCCATCTCTTGGCCTTCCTCTGCGGTTTTTACCCCACAAACCTACCTCCAAAGCTAAATTCACAATTCCTTGATGTCTAAGAATGTGTCCTATCAATCTATCCCTTCTTTTAGTCAAGGTATGTCAGAAATTTCTTTTCTCCCCAATTCTGTTCAGTACCTCCTCATTAGTTACGCGATCCACCCACCTAATCTTCAGCATTTTTCTGTTGCACCACATTTCAAAAGCCTCAATCCTCTTCCTGTCCGCACTGTTTATCGTCCACGTTTCACTCCCATACAAGGCAACACTCCATACAAATGCCTTCATAAAGGACTTCCTTACGCTTAAACCAGTATTCGATGTTAACAAATTTCTCTTTTTCAAGAACGCTTTTCTACCCATTGCCATTCTGCATTTTATATCCCCTGTACTGCGACTATCATTTGTTATTTTACTGCCCAAGTAACAAATCTCATCTACCTCCTTTATTGTTTCGTTACCTAATCTAATTCCTTCACCATTACCTGATTTTCTTAGGCTGCACTCCATTACCCTAGTTTTGCTCTTGTTAATATTCATCTTATATGCACCTTTCAGCACACTATCCATTCCGTTCAATTGCTCTTCCAGGTCCTTTGCGGCCTCTGACAGAATTACTATGTCGTCGGCAAAACGCAATGTTTTTAATTCTTCATCCTGAACTTTAATTCCTTCTCCAAATTTCTCCTTGTTTTCTTTTATAGCTTGCTCAATGTACAAATTGAATAACATTGGAGAAAGGCTACAACCCTGTCTTACTCCCTTTCCAACCACTGCATTCCTTTCATGCCCTTCAACTCTGACAACCGCTGTCTGGTTTTTGTACAAGTTGTAAATAACCTTACGATCCCTATATTTTACTCCTGCTTGCTTCAGAACTTGTAGGGACACGGGAGGCAATACAAAAGAATATATACGTGAAAATGGTCAGGAATATATAAATAAATACCCGGGCAACGACGTGTTTTTAGCTAGTCTATTTATAAAGTCTTATCGCATTATATGGCAGTTTCTTGCAACTCCTATTGTTTATATCGCTATATCTTCTGAAACTTATGTCGTATGTGGTTCTTACCCCTCCAGCATTGTTACCTCTGATACATACAGGGTGTTTCACTAAGTGTGTTTGCCTCTGTAACTTATAAAATAATAGGTGACGGGAAATTTTAATGCGGCAGGTCAACACAAGAAATGTTACACTTTCTGCGCAGCTATGAACATAGTTTATTGTATCATTTTCCAAAGAGTTACAGCACAAAGATGTAATTTTTTAATTGGAACAATCGTGCATTGGATTCATTGAAACCAGCTGCGTCCAAATCAATTTAAACTACATTCCTATCACTGTTAGTTTGGGAACTACAACCCTTCGAAGTTTCAGGGGCAGATACCACACGCTGTACATAATACATAGCTGTGTGGTGGGGTTGGAGTGCCATGGTCCTCATTCATGGCCCGCAAGGTCGCCCGATTTAACACCAGTAGATTTCTTTTTGTGGGGATATCTAAAGGATCGTGTTTATGTCATTTAGCCCACATCCCCAGATGATATAAAACGGCGGATGGAGGACGCATGTCGCTCCGTCACACCGGCGATGTTACATCTCGTCCGCGGATCCTTTCGACGGCGCATTGCATTATGCATTGAGGAACATGGACACACATTTGAACATCTCATGTAAATCAACTTCACACCGCCATAACATCCATCACCCACCATGTATTATGTACAGCGTGTGGTATCTGCCCCTGAAACTTTGAAGGGTTGTAGCTCCAAAACTAACAGTGATAGGAATATAGTTTAAATTGATTTGGACGCAGCTGGTTTCAACGATTGCAATGCCTGGTAGAAAAACTATTGTTACATTTAAAAAATTGTATCTTTGTGCTGTAGCTCTTTGGAAAATGATACAATAAATTATGTTCATAGCTCCGCAGAAAGTGTAACATTTCTTGTGTTGACATACCGCATTAAAATTTCCCGTCACCTACTATTTTATAAGTTACAGAGGCAAACACACTTAGTGAAACACCTTGTATATCTAAACGGATACTAGCAGAACCTCAACAGTGGCCGGTAAGGCTGGGGGTTTAGAACTGCATCGGTCCACGGACAGGTTTTCTCCGTCGGCAGAGTTGCTATTCGGAGCTCGTGGCCAACTGGAGCGAGCAGCGCAGACGGTAAACTGCGGACAATGCAGGTTCATTTGGCACTCCCTCCAGTCCGGGCACCGCCCCCCCCTCTAGTGACAGACAGCCGGGTGGCAGCGCAGCCCCACCGAGGGGAGCCTAATTCCCAACGAGGAGGGCTGTCTTTCACCGCGCGAGTGAACAGTTCTACACGAGCCTTCAATCCGCTTCTGTCGCCACAGTTCCAGGTCGTTCACGTGGAATATTTCGCGTGCAGATTGACGATATCGCTGCTCTGTTATCGCCCTTTTGGCTTGCGTTGTGGTACTCGTCATATGGAGGACCGCACAGATTCAATAACGCACCACTCACGAATACGGAACACATACCGTGTTGGATAAAAAAAAATGAACATACCCCTAATACGACGCATTTGACATATGAGATCCGAAACAGCCTGCCAAGTACTGTGGGTGCAGCAGCATTATGATAGGAAGGTACTGGAACCAATTAAATTTTCACTTGACGTCAGGAATGAAATAAATTGTTCAGTGTTAATCTCCATACAATCCACACATATTTCATTAATACTGAAGAATGCGCTCAGAAAACGAACAGGTGAAATTAAATGATTTTCTTCGAAAAAAATGTTTCGGATACTTCGCGCTACAATAGTTATTGCTACACATAGAGTTTGAACAAATCGCAAGATAGGATTAAGGAACATACAATATATTTCAAACAAACTTGTAATGAACTTTCAAATGATAAGTGCAAGAATGTTATCATTGTGAAATTCAACACACTTTTAGACGAGATATAACACATTAATCGTTATTTTTACGTTTTTAATCTAATTATGGCTGCAGTACAGATACTTCAAAATGAATCTGTATATGCTGTCATGTATCGATGTCGTAGGACGTACCTATTTGATTGAAGAACTATGATTTAAACTTTGCTACGATGTATTTAGCACTGGTCTCACACGTATAAAAGAATACAATGATCTAACAACGACGGAGGTGTACACAGAATATATATAGAAGGTAGTGTCCCGATTGACTGACTGACTGACTGACTGACTCATCATCGCCCAGCTCAAACCACTAAAGATAGAAACTTGAAATTTGTGGAGGGTGTTGATCTTACTCTGTAGGCGTCATTTAAGAAGCGATTTTTCCATATTCCGTCCGTAAGGGGGTGGAAAAGGGGATGAAACGTTTTTTGAAAATACGTAGCTATTTAGGCAATTTTGAAGCTAGAACTACCAAATTTCGGATTTCAATTCAGGGTTCGATTTTAAAAGACACATGTCTCGGCATTTTTGGAAATTCGACAAATAAGAAGGTAAAATAGGTGACGCAAAAAATTGATTATCAAAAATATGTTGCTGTTAACTCAAATTTTAAGCTACAACTACGAAACGTCGGATATGGAAGCAAAAATCCATGATTTTTAGTATATTTGGAAATTCAAAGAGTAAGAGGGTTAAATAGAGGGCCAAAATTCTTTTTGAAAACACGTTGCTATTGATACAATTTTGAAGCTAGAGCTGAAAAAATTGATATTTGTGTAGTTGGTTAGACGTTAAAAAATACATGTTTCGGTATTTTTGGAAATTCAACCATCAACGGAGTTAAATTGGAGAGTGGGTGTTTTTCTAAAAATATTGATATTTAGGCAATTTTGAAGTTAGAACTACAAATTTTCGGATTTGGATTCGGGGTTCGAATTTAAAAGACGCGTGTTTCAGCATTTTTTGAAATTCAACCAATAATGGGGTAAAATAGAGGACACATAAAATTAATTTTCAAAAACATGTTGCTGTTAACTCAAATTTCGAGCTATAACTACGAAACTTAGGATATGGACTCTTGATCATGATTAAAAAGACACGTGTTTCGGTATTTTTGGAAATTCAACAACTAAGAGGGTAAAAGAGGGGATCAAAAATTCTTTTCGAAAATACATTGTTGTCGAGACCATTTTGAAGCTGTAGCTGCAAAATTTAATATTTGTATTGTTCGTTATGATTTAAAGAATCCGTGTTTCGATATTTTTGGAAATTCAACCATCAAGAGAGTTAAATTGGAGAGGGGATGTTTTACGAAAATCTGTTGCTGTTTAGGCAATTTTGAAGTTAGAACTACATATTTTCGGATTTTTATTCGGGGTTCAAATTTGAAAGACTCGTGTTGCGGTATTTTTGGAAATTCAACAACTAAGAGGGTAAAAGAGGGGATCAAAAATTCTTTTCGAAAATTCATTGTTGTCGAGACAATTTTGAAGCTATAGCTGCAAAATTTGGTATTTGTATTGTTCGTTATGATTTAAAGAATCCGTCTTTCGATATTTTTGGAAATTCAACTATCAAGAGGGTTAAATTGGACAGGGGATGTTTTACGAAAATCTGTTGCTATTTAGGCAATTTTGAAGTTAGAACTACAAATTTTCGGATTTTTATTTGGGATTCAAATTTAAAAGACACGTGTTTCGGTATTTTTGGAAATTCGACCAATAAGAGGGTGAAATACGAGATGCAAAAATTGAATTTCAAAAATATGGTGCTGTTAACTCAAATTTTAAGCTATAACTACGAAACTTAAGATATGGATTCTTCATCAGGATTAAAAAGAAACAACTGGTGCAAACCAACCAGCCTACGCATGCTATGCAGCGGGGGTTCAGCTAGTACACTAATATAAACATTATTATTGCCGTACGGAATGGCCGCGTGGTCAGAAGCCGTCACGCTACGGACTGGATGGCCGTTCACACCGAAGGTTCGAGTCTTCCCTCGGGCATGGAGTATGTGTTGTCATTAGCGTAAGTTAGTTTAAGTAGTCTGTAAGTCTAGTGACTGATGACCATGGCACTCTGGTCCAATAGGTTAACAAACAAACATTTGAATATTTTTATTCAATTCCTCTGGAAGGTATTATCTACATCAATATCTACATAAATATTCTGCAGGTCACAGTGAAGTGCATGGCAGAGGGTTCATCGAACCAGTTTTATGATGTTTATCCACAGTTCCTTCTTTAATAGCTCGCGGAAGAAAGAAACACCTAAATCTTTCCGTTTACGATCTGATTTCTCTTATTTTATTCTGATGATCATGCCTCCCTATGCAGGTGGGTGCTAACACAATATTTGTAAAGCTTAGGGGACTTAACTACGGGGTCATAAGTCCCTAAACTTACAAACTACTTATGAACTACTTACGAACTAGGACGGCACAAATATCCATGCCCGAGAGGGGATTCGAACCCCCGACCGTAGTGGCCGTGCAGACCGTGACTGAAGCGCCTCAGTCCCCTCGGCCACCGCGGCCGGCTCTAACACAATATGTGGTGAAAGAAATTTCGTAAATATATCTCGTCGCAACCAGTAACGCCTTTGTTTTAATGATTTCCACACCAATTCGTGCATCATTTTCGTGATATTCTCTCCCCTATATCGCGATAATACAAAATGAGCTGCCATTTTCTGTACTTTCTCTAAATCGGGCCGCGGTGGAGTAGCCGAGCGGTCTAAAGCGTGTCGCTGCGGAGCGCGCGGTTGCTCGCCGTGGAGGTTCGAGTCCTCCCTGGGGCATGGGTGTGTGTGTTTGTCCGTAGGTTAGTTTACCTAGGTTTAAGTAGTTTGTAAGCTACGGACTGATGACCACGCAGTTTGGTCCGATAGATTTACAAACATTTGAACATTTTCTAAATCGTCTGTCATTCCCACTTGGTAAGGATACTACAACGCGCAACAATACTCCAAAATAGGACGCACAAGTGGCAGTTTCTTTAGCAGAGGTGTTCTATTTTCTAAGTGTTCTCCCAAAGAAACGTAGTTTTTGGTTCGGTTCCCTACAATATTTCCTGTGTGTGCTTTTTAAAAGTTCTTTGTAAATTTTTACTCCTAGGTATTTCCTTGATATTACGGTCCGCAGTTCTGAGTGATTTGTAGTGTAAATGCCGCGGCGGAGTGGCTAACAGCATTAGCCCCCTAGGAGCTGTTCATACTGGTGTTAAATTTACTTGAGGTAAATCTCAACAAGACTTACGAAAATTCAAAAGAAACTATTCAACTACAGGGTATATTTTTGCTGTTTGGGCAATATGTAAATTTCGACTGTATCTCTATTATCTCATTACAGCTTTCACTTTGTTGGTTGACATGTGTTAAGGACCCATCAAGACGACTTGACAGGTGCGCACTATATTTCAAGAGTATGAAATTACTATAGTGTACAAGACTGCCTCTCAAGAAATTCGTAGCGTCTGTACAATACTAATTTGTTGGCATCGGAGGGGGACATCCAATGATGCTACACTCGCCCCTCCCTACCAAAACCGGTGAGTAGGCGGCGCGGGGAAACTCTGAAATCTTAATTGGGAACCCCCGGTTTTTATCGCAGATTACGACTGCGCTGTAAAAACTACATACCGGTACGTTTCCTCTTAAACACATTTTCGTTTCGCCACAGATGGCGCCTATAGTCAGCGAAATCTAAATGGGTCCACAACTGTAATTTACAACATGCAGCTCTATGTCATTTAACATTCAATAGCACGGGGAACCCCAACTTCAAATTTCAAATTCAAATGTTTGTAAATCTATCGGACCAAACTGCGTGGTCATCAGTCCGTAGCTTACATACTACTTAAACTAAGGTAAACTAACCTAAGAACAAACAAACACACACACACACACACACACACACACACACACACACACACACCCATGCTCCAGGGAGGACCCGAACCTCCGACGGCGAGCAACCGCGCGCTCCGCAGCGAGACGCCTTAGACCGCTCGGCTACTCCACCGCGGCAACCCCAACTTCGACGGTAGGAAAAGCCAGTGCTTACTGGCTTTGAATTGTACACTCCATTCGGAACAATGTATACCTCCGACATATCCATCAGGGATCTACCTGGTGAGCCTCAGTGTCCGGGGCTCGAAGCGAAAGTTCCCTTGCTTTGCAATTAAAAGAAATCTTCAAAACTGCAGTACGCGCAGTGAGCCGTTCTGCTAATGAATGAACACAGGATACAATCATAATCTGTCGAAATGCCAGCACGTGCGTTACGTATGCAATCGATCATGTCTTCACGCCCTGTTGGCATTTGCAGATACACCTTACATGTTGAATATCCCCACACAAAGAAATCTAGCGGCGTCAAATCAGGTGACCTAGCAGGACAGTCAATAGGGCCACCTCTTTCGATCCACCGACCAGTGTAAACGTGGCCTAATACTTCGCGTGCTTTACTTTCGTAAAGCGTAAGGCACCCGTCGTGATGAAACCACATACGTTGTGGAACGTCAAGGCAACATCGTGCAGTTGTGTGGGTAATTCCTGTTTCAAAAACGTTCCATATTTATGTTTATGGGCCAATAAGTTTGCTCAAATTTTCAAATGTTTGTAAATCTATGGGACTTAACTACTGCGGGTATCAGTCCCTAGGCTTACCAACATCTAAAACTGTAACTAACCTAAGGAAAACACGTAAACTCATGCCCGAGGGAGGCCTTCGAACCTCCGATGGTGGTAAACGGCGCGCTCCACAGCAAGGCGCCTTAGAGAGCTCGGCCATTCCACTGCGGCCAGGAGTTTCTTCCACTTGAGGCCACACCATACGTTAACGGACCAAGGTAGTAGACGGGCAAACTTGCCGTAACCAGTGGGGACGGTTTACACTCCAGTGATGCACGTTTTGCCGGTTAACGTTACCATGAAAGTAGATTCATCGGAAAATAGTACCTCGGCAAAGAACAAGGAGGTCGTTCGTATTTGATGAAGTGCCCAGTCACAAAATAGTATCCGGTTATGGAAATCGTCACTATGCAGTTCTCGATGCAGTGACACATGGTATGGATGGTACTTATGACGAAGCAATACGTTCCAAATACTACCGACGGACATACTAGAATCGCAGTGTCATTGCTGAACACTTATCTGTGGATTGTGGTGCAGTGTTACTAGTACTGCTGTTTCATTAGCTTCCCCTGTAACTGGTTTGATCCGTTTTCGCTTAGCAGTTTATACATTGCCAGACAAAAAGGCGTTAACAACCTTGTAATAGTACGAACGAAAGCGATCATTCTCTGGAAAAGGCTCAGAATACATGACAACATCAACGTCAACATTTCACTTCGCCGTAAATCAGGATCACTTATGTATTTTTGTTTTCTGTGGTTGCAGCGTGCATCGCCCATTCTCAAGTCTTGTCTACGAATGCAGGAATTGAACACTGTACTCGTAATGCTTAGAGTTCTTTTCTCTTCTAATCGTGCTAAATACATGAGCTCCAGGCACAGAGTACTGCATGATATGATACGCCGTAGTTCGCTACACGGGTGATGCAACGTTGCGGTTAGAGTTTCCAAGTAAACTGCTTTATATGATACGTCGTAATTCGCTACACGAGGGATGCAAAACGTTGCAGTTGGATTTCCAAGTAAACGTTATGAATTATTGGCGTGTTCTACACCCGCAGTATGAATGTGGGGTTCCCTTGCCAATGAATATTAACCCTTGTGTCCATATTAGGTTACCAAGGTAATCTTTCTAACTGTAACAGTCCATTTTTCAGGTATATTGAAATTAGTGGACACAAGCCTCAGGTTATTCCACATTTGCATCTTTATAAACGTCATAACAACAAGAAAATTTTAAATACTTTCATAGAAGAGCATTGAAATAGGAAGCAACAGAACACATCCTCTAATCGATATTTAGGTTACCCTGGTAACGATATATCATTTACGAAGATTTGAATTTAGCATTTCAAAAAGGTCAGATCTTGCAGTAGCTTTTCAATCGCTCACTCCTAGTGTTCACACTGTCAAAACTTATGAATCTGCTCATCTGCCTAAACCTGTTGAGCGATAGGTTTGCACGATAGAATGGGAATGCGTTTGTTTTCCGTGTTTCCTTCGTGTGTTGAGTGTTAGAAAATCTTACTCCAGCGGTAATCAGCATACCAAGATATGGTGTCAAATTCTTCAGTTGGCAATGGCTCCCACAGTTTCGCTGGTACTTCTGAATTGTTATGATAGTCTGTGAATACCTGATTTGCCTTCCTGTTGGTTTCATGTATTATTATATGACACATTTATTCTGTAAATATAGTCTTTATAGAAAGATGTACATGTTGGACCAGCCCTTTGCCGCAAGATATCATGCTTCAACAACTTTCTTGTACCGAAGGGTTTCTTATGCCATTTGGCTCCATCTTTATCACGTAGAATGCCTGCAGACAACACAGTTGTTTCACTGTTCTCATCAGCTCAGTCACGTTCATTACTACTAGTATCACTTGTTTCTATTTCAACTTCAATATCACTACAATCACTAACAGCATATTCAATATCTGAAGCAGCAGCATCCTCCTTTCATTCAATAGTAGAATCTTCGTCGTTGAAATCTGAAGTAACATCCTCTTCTGTATCAATAGTCAATAACTTTTCAATATACTTCACTGCTTAATCTGCTGTAGTCAGATATGGAGAGTTCCAGTTTATCATCCATGAGAATCTAGAAATGAAGTACACAGTAACAAAGCTTACACAATAATTCACAGTTCACAACGCTGTGAAACAGTAGTAACTGTAGTTAGAAACAATTAGAATACCTTGCTGCAACAGTTGTGTATATACCCAGGGCTAAGTGTTGCCAACCGTGACTGTACGGCAATAAATTCATTGAGTTACCCAGGTAACCTGGTTATAGAACAGGGTGTAATTTCTTGATTGCGGACACAAGGGTTAAAAGGACATTGAGCTGCTTGTTGTAAAATTACAGTTGTGCACTCATTTCGATTCCGCTGATTACAGCGCTCTCTGTGCCGGACAAATGTTTAATACAAAACGTATATAGTTTTAGCCGTACGATCGTAATCTGCGGTAAAAACCGGAGGTTCCCACTGAAGATTTCAAAGTTTTCCCCAGCCACCCACGCACGGGGTTTGGTGTGGTGTCGATTTATCACTGGTTGTCTCCCTCAGAGACAAAGACTTTTTTTCATCCCACCTGTAGTTTCCGTGATATTTGAATATCTTCAGTTAAAATGATTACCCTATAATACTCTAACAGAAACTTCTGGAACGTTGTTATCAATATATCTAGAACATAGTAGAACAGAATTTACAAATTAAAATGAATAACGTGGTAGGTCTCGAACCCACGACCCTTCGATTCAGAGTTCCACACTGTCGCTCACTTCTAGTGCCTCTTTTACGAAAATATTATAAAAATTGTGTATGTACGTTCCACCAAACTTACTATGAGACAACAATGTTTTTCTCACATGGTTCGCATAACCGCAAATAAGTAACTACCGATTCAGCAGTCACAACTTTTTACTTACGATTCAGTTCCATAATCATCCCAGTTTCCTACAGCAATATGGGTCTCCTGCATTACGTTAAATAATTCATCGAAATATGTGTAATAACAGATTTATTTTTTCCAGCACTCATAGGTGGTATGAGTTTCTCTTCACCTGCGAGGTTGAGAATATCGTAGAGCTTCCAACGTCTGTAATGAACAGATTTTTGTAATTTTCTAGGATTTACGTAAAACCACTTGGTAAAAGTTCGAAATCAATGCACACAATAAGAAATTTAGGACTATTACCACACTGTGATGGTAAATGTTAGATTTTAACGGCAACTTGTCAGATTTACAAAACATCTTCCTTTCACAGTAATAGGTAGATAGCATAACCAAACGTATGTGCGAGTGAGCGGATTTTAGGAATTACTGAACGGGAGACTCATATGCTGGCGTAGCCAGGAGATGATTTCGGCAGGGGTTCGCAACGACTGGGCATTGTAATAACGTGGACTCTTAATAGAACTGCCAACGGCTTTAGTACTGCATATACCATAATGTAATTCATCACGCAGGACTGCACTATGTACTAGAGTGTCACCAAGATAAAGAAACAAAAACGAGTAAATTTCTTAAAACTCTACCTATGTTCAAAAATAAGAACAAGGCAAATCATATCATGAATAAAGAGATATGCAGATCGAAACACGGATGTAAATTAGAAAGGCAGAGCTTGAAGCTTTCAATAACTTCTGAAACCTTAGCAGAGAAGCACACCCCAACTCAAAATTTGTGGTACGTAAAAAATTACGAATGGCGAAAAATAAGTATGCAGATAACCTACCATTTGACTAGACAGGAACCTTCATTCGTTTGCGTAGGGACATCAAGAAATATTGCTGACTGACTTTGTAATTACTAATGGCGGTGTTGAAAAATATCTTAAATCTCTAAAACGCAATTGAGCTTCAGGGCCAGACACGGTCATTGACAGTTTTACACAGAATCGCCGCCGGATTTCTTCCCCCTCTTTACCTTAATTAACCTTGGGTACTTGAGCAAGGAATTGTTCCCAGTGATTGGAAAACGGGCAAGTCACACTTATCTATAAGGAGCAGACAAGACACCTGGAAACTAATTAAACTGCTGATTATTTTGGTAGTAATTACCATAAACTTGTGGAACCCAACCTTGGGGAAGATCAGTTTGGATTTAGGAGAAATGTACGAACACTGGAGGCAATACTTACATTACGACTTATCTTAGAATATAGTCCAAGGAAAGGGAAACTACGTTTTTAGGATTTGCAGATTTGGAGAAAGCTTTTGATAATGTCGATTGGAATACACTCTTTCAAATTCTGAAGGTAGCAGGAGTAAAATGTGGGGAGCGAAGAGTTATATTCAACCTATACAAAAACCAGACAGTGGTTATTAGATCGAAGGGCATAAAAGGGACGCAGAGGTTGGAAAGGGAGTAAGACAGGGTTGTAGCCTTTCCCCAATGTTATTCAATCTGTACATTGAGCAAGCAGTGAATGCAAGGAGAAATTTGGAGAAGGAATTAAAGTTCAGGGAGAAGAAATAAAAACTTTGCGGTTTGCCGATGACATAGTAATCCTGTCAGAGACCGCAAAGAATCTGGAAGAGCAATTGAATGGAATGGACATTGACTTGAAAAGAGCGTGTAAGGTGAACATCAGCAAGAGTAAAACAAGAATAATGGAATGTAGCGTCAGAAAGGCAGGCGATGCTAAAGGAATTAAATTAGGTAATGAGACAATAAAAGTAGTAGATGAATTTTGTTATTTGGGTAGCAAGATAACTTCTGATGGCCGAAGTAAAGAAGATAAAAAATGCGGAATGGCTATGGGAAGAAACGCGCTTATGAAGAAGCGAATTTTGTTGAGACGTAATAATAATTTAAATGTTAGGAAATCCTTTCTGAAAGCATTTGTCTGGACTGTAGCATTGTATGGGAGTGAAACGTGGACGATAAGGAGCTCAGACAAAAAGATAATAGAAGCTTTTGAAATGTGGTACTACAGACGAATGATGAAAATTAGATGGGTAGATCACGTAACTAATAGGAGGTGCTTAACCGAATTGGGAATTGGGGAGAAAAGGAGTTTCTGGCATATCCTGACTAAGAGACGGGACAGATTGGTGGGACACATTCTGAGACATCAAGGAATCGTCAACGTAGCATTAGAGGTAAGTGTATGGGGTAAAAATCGCAGAGGAAGAACGAAGTACAAATACAGTAAGCAGATTCAAAAAGATATAGGTTGCCGAACTTATTCTCAGCTGAAGAAACTTGCACAGGACAGGGAAGCGTGGAGATCTGCATCAAATCAGTCTGCGGATTTAAAACCACAACAACAACAATCACCATAACTGTTAATGCCGTGCATTTAACTCTTTATGAGAAAAGGCGGTCAATTCCTCTAAGTACAAATGTTTTAAATTAGCTACAGGGCCATGCTGATTATCGAGGTGTGCATCTCTTTGTCCGATGCATACCAATGGCCATGAATGCCTTATTTCAGGGCTCCAGAACGTATGGGGTTACCATGGGGAAAAATCAGGACACTATGGAGCAAGTGTAACGACTTCCTAGGCTAGGCAAAATGTATTAGGGTTTTATTATCACTAGTATTGCCTGTGGTAGAAAATCGACCAATTGTGTTTACAATGGTCACTGGGGGTAAAATTTTACGTATCACGTCGGCGGCCTCGCGTGTTTATGTTGGCAACATCAACAACACGATAGAAACTCTTTGCCCATTTGTCTAACCACATAGAATGATTCGATTAGTGTATCGTACAGACTATGAAGTAAACAAATAATGCTGTTCCTGCTGTATGACTGACAGGTTCTCATATGTACCCTTGTTCAGTCATTAAAAATAATTGCCCTCGTAAAGCGAAGATTCCATGAGAAAACATCAGCGCTGTCAAGCGATTGTCTAAAATGGAGACTCACAGGATTCTCACTATTCAGAATCTGTTGCCAACATTATCATCGGAGGCAGCTGGAATATTTGGTAAAATTTAACCGGCACTGGGAGGTATGAAACGGTATCTTTTACGTGTTAAGAAAAATGCCTGACACAATAACAACAAATAAAAACGGAAGTAAATACTTCTCATGCCATTTTCGAATGATATAATTTTCATTAGCCTAACATTTGAAATGGAACTACAATTTTGGTGTTCGTATATTTATACAATGCCAAGAAATAATGTTATTTCGATACTGCGATATTCAGAATTCCAGAGCTGCCGGGAAGCTACATTTCTGAATACGGTATTGGATGAGTGCGAATAGCATCGTTTATATTGATTTTTACAGACTTTTCGCACTTGGGAACGTATTTAGTGCCATAAAATAGGTAATAATTTAAAATTAGCTCCACCTTTGTCTTTATAAGATTTACTGAGATACCTGATGAGGTGCGAAAAGGTACATTGCATGGCAGTTTATTTACAATTAATTTGTAACCTACAGGCTTTTGCTGAATAATATAACTTTCTATTAAAAATAATAAATGGCTAAGGAACACCAGAAGACCTGCGTATGGCAAAAAGTCGTCACTTTTCTACTCAAGAACGTTAGTGTTTCTTCACTACAATTCCTGTAAAATCGCTGAGACTGGAATGTAGGAAACGCATATAGAATGCAATAACTACAGTATTTAAATGTGCCAAAGTAGCCACCACAGCTATAGCTGAAAGGAAAACGTCACAGATCTGGCAAGAAAACGGAAAAAGCAATCAACTGTTTTCAACAAAGAAGAACCCAATTCCACAATTGTTCCTACAACTGAACCACAAACGGCAAGAATCTTAAAGACATTGTCCTCTAAGCTAAAGTAATGACACTCAAACGAATATGCGCGTATCAGTAAGACGAGTGAAGCCCAAAAGTGTGCGAATCATTAAACTACACACCGAACTGATACGCGTCAAAAAACTCTTGTCGTAGTAAGAACACACGATATTACAAATTTATATTTATCTTATGTTTATATTCTACTTACTTTCAGAGAAATAAGATGCAAAATATCACACATTCGTAAGTATTTGTTCATGACGAAGTTGTTCATTACACCTCTCAATCAGTTAAATTCGGCTTTTTTTGCGTTAATGTCCGTGTCATGTATATCTCTTAATATTTTACTAATGCTTGTAACGCAAAAAAGATACCAAATATTTCATTAATTAGGCACACAAATAATTATAAACAAACCTCACTCCTACGGCGGCTTTCCCACCGCTAGGAGCGCTAGTGTCGTTGCAACTGTCAGTTGGTAACAACTTTCACAGCAGTGAGTGTCGCGACAGTATATGTTAGACTGTGGTTCCACCCGAGCACCGCTTGATGCCTCTCCCGGCGCATCATCCTTTATATCGGCATTCATATGAAAACATCCATTTCCTTTAACCACTCTTAATCACGGAGAAAACGAAGCATTTGAACGGCACAAGAAAGTGAGTTGGGAGCACTCCATGTTTCGATATTCACTTATTTAAATACGTTATCTTAATACTGCAGATGCGCTGCATTACAGCGTCTTTGGTCGAGGCGAATAGCCAATCAGTGAGCTGATTGTTGGAGAATGTAGAACTTGATCCAAGCTGTAGATAGGAAAATTTCGACTTCCTTTTACCACTTTTAATGGCTAAATGCACACATAATATTTATATTCTTGAAATCTACGACAAACAATCTTTCGAATTATGTAACTTTCATTGGCCTTCTTGTATACGAATAAATTAGTAATCTGTACCACAATTTTCGAGTTAGCGTATTCATATAATGATACAGAATTCTGGCATTTTGGTTAGGTTTTTCAGCATTTCGGGAAGGGTTTGGACTCAAGAAAGAGTTCCTCTGGCTACGGCCATGCTGTGCAGTAAACAGTGTACGTGCTGCCTGGCCTGTTGTGACGGGTGCCCCCGAGAGGCCGGCAGCCCGCTGTGCCTGACAGCTGGTTGTCCCTTCCGCAGCACCGGGCCAGACCCAAGGGACCCCGCGTCCGTCTTCTCTTCTCCACGGCTTGGGAGCAGGACGGAATTCTCCCAACGGCAGGTAGGCGAACAGGAGACAGGACTGAATCCTCCCTAACTATTCTAGCACGGGGCGCCTCCTGCAGGTACCAGCCCCCAGCCCCGACCCCCGCCCCAAGCCGTTTCCGGCCTGACTTGTCACTTCAGTCCACAGCAGATCGCTTGACAGTGAAGGTGTCCTCCGATGCCTTTGATGTTTCAGTGAGTAGAAAGGGAGGGAAAATGTTACTACTGAAAGGTAGCACTTTGGAATTTCAGAAGTTGAAAAGTGTTGTAGCGCGATGGACGTGCAACATTAAGGGTTGCAAAAGTTTTATTAAAACAATTTCTGTTGAGGAGCTGGATGTTGTGGACAATCACGAAAACCATAACCACGCAGAAGTGCCTTCCAAGAAAATTCAGAGGCCAAAATTAATTGCTAAAATGAAGCGAAAAGCCACAGAAGACATTTGTGAGAGGCCATCTAAGCTGATTTACCACCATTTAAAAGGAGAAGACACTCAAGAAGTAACAATTAGAGATGTCGACAGCTTCCGGAATGCTATTTACAATGCTACAAATTCATGAAGATGTTCATGAAGTTCTCAATACGTAACATGTTGAAACTACAGACGGGAAAAATTTCTTGCTGGACAACAATGCCGAGAAAAAAGTTATAATACTTTGTGATTCTGAAAACCTTAACGTGCTTACTCAGTGTGCAACAATATATGTTGACGGAACATTCAAGTGTTGCACAAAATTCTATTGTAAGCTTTTTACTATACTCGGCGTAGTTAATGGACATCACATTCCAATGGTTTTTGCCTTATGGAACGACAAGAAAACTTACAATTATATATTTTTGACGACGTTACAGCGTTCATTTTTAATGAAATAAATCGCAATTTGAAATCACTTATGGCTTCACTATACTAGGTTTAGATGTAACACCAATGTATGGCGAATGAGTGGTCAACGCGTCTGCCTAGTAAGCAGGAGATCCCGGGTTCGAATCCCGGCCGGGCACAAATTTTCATTCGCCGTACATTGGTATTACATCTAAACCTAGTACAGTGAAGACATAAGTGCACCCAGGGTAACGCTAAACGAACTGGTATTCTCTTCTTGGATTTTCTTTAATGATAATTTTATAATTAAAAGTTTAATATTGCAAGAAATTTAATAAATGAAATTAAGCTTCTAGTGGGAATCGAACCCGAGTTGCAAAAATAGCAGTCTGTTTGCTTACCTACCATGCCCCAGCACCACATTTAACGGTATTGCTCATGATACATACAACATCCGTGAAAGTCTTTCAGGAGTATTTCCTACTTTCCGATTTCCTATTAAGGCAAGTTTTATTAGAAACTACAGATGTTGATAACTTGCTTCTATTCACGTTAAGTCAAGCCAGTTCAATGAGACTCATGTCCCGCCCTGCCGTTGAAAGCAGCATTTCTCCTTCCTCAGGAAAAAAATTAGCCTGCCTTGTCCTCTGTTTATAATTCGACGCTGTATCAAATAAACTTGTATACCAACTGCTGAAAATGTTTCACAGATTTATCAATTGCGAGTAAAACGTAATCTTTAGATTGTAAGAACCAAAGTTATATTACTGTACGTTTACACTGACTTTAAAGTTAACTGGGGCTTTAGTCTCACTCTTACTTTACTGTACAATGTAGGAACATACACTGGAACATATGCTAGATAGCTTTGCTTGCCTGAAATATTCATAAAGGTCTGGCCACACACACTCTGGTCTCGGGCCGCCAGCAACTACCTGCTTAAACAGATTATGGGAGGATTCAGTCCCGTCCTTTTCCACACCCTTGCAGGCTCGGGAGGATTCAGTCCTATTTTTCTGACCGCGGGAGGAATGGCTCCTGCGCCCCTTGGGTCACCTTGTCTCGGGAGAGCTTCTACTTTTCTTTTGGCAAAAGACCTGACAATCCAAATCTTATTTCTTTGCTTCTAAATCCTTCACTGCAGTAACTCAACTTGTTAATCGTTTTAACAGGCGGCTGATTGTTTATTCACCTATTAATAAGCAGGTTACGAAAATCTCCGAATGGAGTTGTTCTTAAGGTGGTTTATTATTTTGAGAATCGTGAGGGTTCGAGTCCCGGTCTTGTACAAATTACTGTCACATAATGATAGATCACCTTCAGAATAACAGATAAATTCGGAGGTTTTCGCAAATTGCGAATAAAAATGTAATTATTTAATATGTGTAACTGTGGACCTTCGGGATACAGTTTCATAATAGTTAATTGTCTCTGAATTTTATTGCCAAGTTAAGTGACTGGTTTTTATAGCCCTTTCAGACCCAACGTTGTATGTTATGTGACATTAATATAATTCATTACAAAAAAGAAAATAAATTTCAAAATGTTCAAATGTTTGTAGAGCGTATGGGACTTAACTACCGGGTCATCAGTCCCTAAACTTACAAACTACAACCAGCTACAACTAAAGACGGCACAAATATCCAAGCCCGAGGGGGGATTCGAACCCCCGACCGCAGCGGCCATGCACACCTTGACTGGCACGCCGCAGCCCGCTCGGCAACTGCGGCCGGAAAAATTAATTTATTTTCAAAAATTTTGTACCCACACAATTGTCTGTTTTGGGCCTTCACTGCAAATTTTTAAGATCTGCACCATCTTACAGTAAATTCCTTTGAAAGAAATTATATAATAACATCACAGGATCGAATAAAATCAACTATCATATATGATAGCTTCAAATGTCAAAACAGGATATCAACACCTTATCAACAAGTCTTTCTTGCCGCCATTGTTAGTGTACTGCAAGCTTGCCGACTGCTGGTGTCACACAATGTAGAATCATGCAACTAAAACACACGTTACCACAGTCCATCCACGATTGTGTGATGCAGGCCCGAACTTCCTAGCATGAATCACAAAGAAATAAAGCGAACAAAACCAGAACCGCACAAATTTGCGGGTAGGGCCTGAAAGGAATAGCTTAGATTACAACTCGCCATTTCTGTAGCTTGGTTAAAAAAATGTCGAATTTTATGCTGCTTTCGTTATTTTTTTTTAAATTGAAAATAGAGTCACAGCACAAATGGCAATGTCAGTGCTACAAAAGACATATGAAGAGGGCAACATAAAAACGTGACCACTGAAGGTGCTTTGAAATGAAGCAAAACGCGTCTCGTCTGAATTACATTAATTTTTACAGTTGCAAAAGACGTTAATCTAACCTGCATACACTGTATAACTGAACTGCGGAAAAAGAGGGCAAAAACAAAGAAAAACCAATTACTGAATGGATTTCCTTCCATCAATGTAACACTGTCCAAGAAAAGAAATGTGGCTAATACTTTGCTAGATGAATTCCTTGGAAAAATAATTAATTTCAGTTATTAAACAGTTCTATTAAGGACACTGTTAAAAATATAAAGACTACAGGTGGTGATGCGGATGTACTTTTGCCCGTGGACTTTATATTTTAACAGCGTCCTTAATAGCAGCGTTTAATAAATATGGGCACATACATCATGAGAGACTTTATGTCACTTCTGGAATAAGAATTTAAACTAAGACGTTTTTCAACACGTTATCATTGCCAGTATCTCTCTCTCACATAACCTCCCAACAGAGGTTATGAAAATTAATAATTGTATTTAACTAACCTATAATCTCGCACTTTCAACACACTTTAGTTTATAATAAAGCTAATTACTTAAAGTTTCTATGTTCAAATGTTTCTAAATCTATAGGACCAAACTGCGTGGTCACCAGTCCGTAGCTTACAAACTACTTAAACCTAGGTAAACTAACATAAGGACAACACACACACACACACACACACACACACACACACACACACACATGCTGCAGGGATGACTTGAACCTCCGACGGCGAGCAGCTAATTACTTATTTCTGTCTTTGTTTATTGTAAAAGGAAACTTGCAGACCCACACTTTGTAGAGATTTGAATACCATCTAAGGATATCTTCATCAGAGGAATAAAATTATGACTGACATGAGAGGTAATAACATTTCTTATAAAATAACATTAAATTTGTTCATAAAACTTCGCATTAGACGAATACTAGTGACTTAAAAGAAAATATCTGAAGCCGTTCCTGACTGATAGCACGTCGGCAGCGCATAGGGGCCAGTCACTTTAATTTTCTTTAAGCCCGGTAGCATGTATTTTATGAACAAACGTAACGTCATTTCATACGACATGAGCACAATATGCTCTAATGTCTCATGTGAGTTGCAGACAGTTTGGATACACATATTTTCATCCGGAGGAGGAGGACGGAAGGGGGTATATGGATTGGCGACAGGAAGGGCATACGGCCTTCTCTTAAACTGCCCATGGAAAAAAAGAACCATGCCGACCCTGTGGCCGGCCGCGATGGCCGAGGGGACTGAGGCGCTCCAATCATGGTCTGCACGGCAACTACGGTCGGGGGTTCGAATCCCCCTTCGGGCATGGATATTTGTGCCGTCCTTAGTATTAGCTAGTTTGTAAGTAGTTTATAAGTTTAGGGACTGATGACCCCGTAGTTAAGTCCCATAAGCTATACAAACATTTGAACCGACCCTGCGCATGCGGGACAAAGACGAAAGAAAAACATAAAGTAGAAATCTAATGGAGTCAATATGTAGATTAAAATGAGGGTGTTAAAAAAACGACACATTTGAACCGACACCACATTACTTGCTTGCTTGGAGAATTGGTCGGTCATATTATGTGTAGAAGTTGATGGATTGATAGTTAAAAGGAACAAAAGGAGGCAGAGTAATACAAAGCTTTCAGAAAAAAGACCATGTGGAAGGAAAGAAATACACAGTAAAAAATCCTGTGGTATAATATCACTGTATTAGCGTTACATCATGGTAGTTAGTGTAATGAACTAATCGAATTACATGTAAGGAATACTGTAAGAAAGCTGTTGTACGACTTTGTAATGACCGAATCATAAACCGATGGGCACGGATGGATTTTTAACGTTAGAAGCTGGTGAAATTAGAAATAAACGTTCCGTGCCTTTCACTTCTGCCAGTGCAGAAACCACCGATTTCACGCCTGCTGATTGTAAATGTGGATAAAGAACATGGCACAGTCACGTACTGTCAGTACAAACTAAGTTGACAGCGCGTTGGCCTGTTGGAGCTATCGTAAATAAAAATGCCTCTATAGTCGCTGGCATGAACTATAGCGCCATATGTCAACTAAATTTGCACGATTAGTACCAGATCTGAGCAAACAGACAATATGCACAGCCAAACACTCCACCAGTTTCCAGAATGAAACTTTCACGCTGCAGCGGAGTTTGCGCTGATATGAAACTTCCTGGCAGATTAAAATTGTGTGCCGGAACCGGGACTCGAACCTGGGACCTTTGCCTTTCGCGGGCAAGCGCTCTGCCGACTGAGCTATCCCGACACGACTCACGATGCCGCCTCACAACTTTACTTCCGCCAGTACCTCGCCTCCTACTTTCCAAACTTCACAGAAGCTCTCCTGCGAACCATGCAAGACTAGCACTCCTGGAAGAAAGGACTCCATCAGTTGATGGACATAGCAGAATTCAACAGTTACAGATGTAGCAGAACTAGCCAGCCAAAGTAACACCGTCATGTTTTTCTGAGCAATTTTATAACTGATCCATCATATTTGCGGTGGTAATTAGAGACAGTAGTTACTGTGAAACTTCCTGGCAGATTAAAATTGTGTGCCGGAACCGGGACTCGAACCTGGGACCTTTGCCTTTCGCGGGCAAGCGCACTACTACTGAGCTACCCCGACACGACTCACGATGCCGCCTCACAACTTCACTTCCGCCAGTACCTCGCCTCCTACCTTCCAAACTTCACATAAGCTCTCCTGCGAAACTTGCAACACTAGCACTCCTGGAAGAAAGGATAAGGTAGAGACATGGCTTAGCCACAGCCTAGGGGATGTTTCCAGAATGAAACTTTCACTCTGCAGCGGAGTTTGCGCTGATATGAAACTTCCTGGCAGATTAAAATTGTGTTCCGGAACCGGGACTCGAACCTGGGACCTTTGCCTTTCGCGGGCAAGCGCTCTACCACTGAGCTACCGCGACACGACTCACGATGCCGCCTCACAACTTTACTTCCGCCAGTACCTCGCCTCCTACCTTCCAAACTTCACAGCGCACACTCCGCTGCAGAGTGAAAGTTTCATTCTGGATACATCCCCTAGGCTGTGGCTAAGCCATGTATCCACCTTATCCTTTCTTCCAGGAGTGCTAGTCTTGCAAGTTTCGCAGGAGAGCTTCTGTGAAGTTTGGAAGGTAGGAGGCGAGGTACTGGCGGAAGTAAAGTTGTGAGGCGGCATCGTGAGTTGTGTCGGGGTAGCTCAGTGGTAGAGCGCTTGCCCGCGAAAGGCAAAGGTCCCAGGTTCGAGTCCCGGTTCCGGCACAAAATTTTAATCTGCCAGGAAGTTTCATATCAGCGCACACTCCGCTGCAGAGTGAAAGTTTCATTCCAGTAGTTACTGTACTTGCAGAACTCATTGCATTTAAGTATGCTGCATATATAAAGAGGCTGCCGATGGACAGCCATTTTAAACCGCATGAAGTGTTTGTTTTGAAGGAGGAACTATTACCGCACAACTGGAAAACCTGGATGAAACCGCACTTCGGACGGTAGGCCAAGGGAAGCTTTTAACCGACAATATAGGTTTTATGATGCGCATAGCCTTTGTGTGTGTGGGATGTTGACTCGACCTCGCCTGCCTGCAGGTCACAGCCGTAACCACGGGCGTGTGTGACATCCTGGTGCAAAAGCAGTTGTGTCAGATTTAAAATGTACCATGAAGGCTTAAAGCCTTACCTCTCATTGAAGAAACGTGATGTGGTGAAGCCACCGATACATTGGTACGGCGCTTCTCATTGGCTGTCTGTAGTAGCTGCTGCTCGGCCGCAAACTGGGGAAAAATATTGAAAGGTTGGTATTGAAGCAGAAACACCTGCAGAGCCTACTGGGACATACATACAACTGTACTGATCTCACACCAAATTACAGGGCTGATAACTCAAGAGAAGAATTTTCACAGCAAGACAGTTTCAATGTTACAAGGGTCAACAGAGGCAGACACAACAAAAAAAAACTTTCGTTCGCCATTACAGCATTTGCACGGTTTGTGTGAAACACAGCTATGGAGTGGTGTACGGAGTGCATGACTAGATGGTAGAATCTTGGGCATACAATATTGGTTTGTGGAACAAACACAGTATGGAACGATGACCCAGTATGATACGGATCATTTTCTCATGGTACGCAAATTTCAACATTACAACAAACAGTGCAATTTTCTACATGTCAGACATTTATCGATCAGTTTCTCGTAGATATAGCTGAAAATTAGAGTTTGGTACACAAACTGGATTTCATTTTTGCACGCGGGAGCTGAAACGGAGACAATGCAAAAGGTTGCAGCCACCTGTAAGTCATACCAGGAATTTCGTACGGCATTTTTGTCAACATACTTGTTGACTGAGGGACAACACCGAATCAAATACGAATTGCCACAAAATGTTCAAACTGAGAATTCATGGGAGAAGAGCTCGGTGAAGTTCTTTGAAAATATTGTCAAAGGAACCATTGTTTGGCACAATGTACAGTGATGGAGAAATAATTCTTATGTGTACCCCTCAGGTACCAACAATGTTTGGTTGGACGGGGTGGGGAGGATTACAGGCTTTTAATGGCATCCTAAGGGAACTTCAGTTCATTTTCTTAGGATGAAGCAAGGAGAAGAAACACACAGTAAAACAACAATGACACGTCTACGAATGACACACAAAACAATGACAACAAAAACAATGATTTTAGGCCAACAAATAATAGCATTGAAAGTACATATTCGGGTAACAACAATTTTGATCCACGTAATGAAAACTACAGGCCGAAAAGTAAAGGAAGTAATTTTCAGAGAGGAGGATACGATTCCGCCGATGCCGATGAAGCAAACGGTATTCGTGCGATGACCCAAAGCTAATTTTTGTTTCTGCAAGATTGCTACCGTGCAACGGCATTGACAGCAGTATTACATTACACTTAATTTACTGTGACAGCCTCTTCTATCTCAATTCAATTATAAAATTAAGCCACCCTCTGATAGATATTTTTCTGCTGATGATTTTTTAAGATTTGTGCTGTGGGTTATAAAAACAATACCATTGATTTGATTTGATTTAATTTTCTCAGGGAAGCCAAAACAGTCTTGGTCCAACCCGCCACTGCCCGCATCGAAACTAAGTTTATTGTATATCTAGTAAAGCCAACCAATGCCCTTGAACAGTGCAAGAAGTCCCTTTATCAGTTCTTTATTAGACACCATTACTTTGGGTCTGGTTGTCCCAAATGTTCTGTGCCTTTTACTCTCCAGTGCATTGCTTTGGAAGATTAGATGTGATGCAGCTTCTTTTGAAACATGACTTTGGCATCATTACCTTCCCATGTTTTTGTTGATAGACTTAGGTCCAATATTCTACGTGCTGTATTCTGAGCCAGTTACGTAGCTCCAATTTGATCATTGCCTTGGTGATTGTCGGGACAGATTCCGGTCCAATAAATGGAGTCTCTGCCCCCATCCTGGCTAATCTGTCGGCATGTTCGTTGCAATTGATCCCCGAGTGGCCAGGGACCCACAATAGGTTTACTCTATTGCTTTCCCCTAGCTCCGCCAGAACCCTGTGACATTCTGCAACAATTTTAGACCCTTAGTTGCAGGAGCTACCAGTGATCTCAGGGCTGCCTGGCTGTCTGAATAGATATAGATGCTACGATCTTTGTAGCACCTACGCAAATTCTCCTCCACACACGCCCTGATGGCAGTGATTTCGGCCTGGAATACTGAGGCCAGTTTTTCTAGAGAGATGACGCCCTCCAGTCTTGGCTGCACCCCATATACCCCGGCCCCAACGCCTTGGTCTGATTTCGACCCGTCAGTGAACCAGACGATATCCCCCGTACGGTGTGGAACTATTTTCTCCCACTGCTCCCTACTTCCAATTATTATACTGAAAGGCTTGTTGAAGCAGTATGGGGTTATAATATAGTCGGCTGGCATTTCCCCAACCTTTCCTATATTTACCTCACTCACTATTTTAGTGTGTGATTCTGGATATCCCGAAGAGTTCCAGTTTTTGCCAGTTTTGAGTCTGTATGCACCAGCCGCTGCCTCCATCTTGACCCAAAGGTGTAATGGGGGCATATCCAACATGGTTTCCACCCCAAAAGTTGGTGTGCTGCTAATTCCGACTGTTATGGCTAAGCAGGCTAATCTCTGCACCTTACCAAGCTCCTTAGCAGCAACCTGATGTTCTATCTTCTTCCACCACACGACCGCCCCATAGGTGATTCTGGGTCTAATCACCGTGGTGTATAACCCCCCCCCCCTTTGGGATCAGGCACCAAACAATATCATTAAATCCTAGTGGTAAATTTTAGGTTTCATTTGTTACAAGTTTATTTGCCTTTATTTTCCAATTTTCAAAGATAATAAACGAAATTTTGTCCTATCTGTAAAATAGCAATTCTCATTTCACTGAGACACTGCTTAATACCACATTTCTGTACCCAGTGAGTTCCTTTAGCAGTTCAAATGTTCAAATGTTTGTATAGCATATGGGACTTAACTAAGGGGTCATCAGTCCCTAAACTTACAAACTACTTATGAACTAACTAATACTAAGGACGGCACAAATATCCATGCCCGAGGGGGGATTCGAACCCCCGACCGTAGTGGCCATGCAGACCGTGACTGGAGCGCCTCAGTCCCCTCGGCCACCGTGCCCGACGTTCCCTTAGCAGTTATCATGTATTTTTTCTACTTATAGTAGTGGTCATCCGTTTCATTCTTAGCACAGTTAAGAACCTCTTACCTGTCTTGGATTGAAACGTGCACTGCTTTCTGATGTCTAGCCTGTGTGTCACAAACTTCAATGTGTCTGAATGTGTAACTGATCCTGTAGGTCCAAATAGAGTGATAGAAACTGACATCTTTAGTTAATGAACTTGAGTCCCTTTCGTTGATGTGTGTACCTGATATAAAGGCAATTTAGAGGCCAAGGTCGTCATTTGTCCTAATAAGTGATAGAGAAAGCTAGTAAGCCTCACGTAGGTTCTACTTTCACTAACAACCGAGCGAATGGCGTAGTGGTAACACATTGGACTCGTATTCAGGAATACAAAGGTTTAAATCTACTTAAGGCCATTCACACCACACTAGTCCAGGAGATATGACGTCATAAAAATTAAATTCGCGATAAACTCGCACATCATATGACGTAAATTAATTCATCAACTATTTAAGAATTAGAGCACTGAGCGTGTCTTTACAAATTTTACACATAATTTCAATAATTTACGAAAGATTTTCTTGCTGCCAAACCAAGCAAAATAATGACAGGCAAAAGTTTATCGCTTACTACTTTTCCGCGTCCATGCAGTATTACTAAAACTGATGCATTCGGCATATCGTTACAATTGATTACTTCTACACTACTACTTGAATTCACAAGACATTTTATAGACAGTATACACACAGATTACTGAGTGCACTTCAAATATTATATGACAGTACGACACACATTTCAGATGATATGACACCACAAGCAATGAAATGCGTGGAAAATTGCTTCAACACGCATGAATACGTCATTTTTTACTTATATACTACCAAATCCATTCACGACACATTTAGGATACAGTTTCCTAATATTCCACTATAAGAACCTGGAAAATTGTTTTATTGTATAGTTCAGGAAATGCGACGACATAAGGATTGCACTGCATGAAAACGAAACTGAAATGGTCAGGGTAGACAAAGATTGATTGTAAGAAGGAATTGGACTAACATAAGAATGGAATAATTACACACACAGACAACGCTACGAAATACAGTGAGTAAATCAACAAATATGAACAAATTTCAAAGCCTTTAAACTTATCAATATCCCAAGATCATTGTTTTACGACCTGTGGGTCACGAACCCAGTGAGTCGCGAAGTCTTGCTCGAGGGGTCGCCGTCACAGGAGGAAGAACTGGCACCATAGAATAACTAGCGGTTCAGTAATACAAAAACGAACGCGTAAGTGAAATACATTTAATGTTAAAATTACGGAGTTCCTTGTGATACATTTATTATGAATTGATCACAGATTCTTTCATAATTCAGTGTGTTAATGGTGAATAAGAGCAAAGTCTGAAATCTGTGTTCAGGGGCTAATCAATAAGTAAAAGAACACGAAACAGTAAGTTATTCTGAAGAATTAAAAAAATTTATATTTCTTTTCAAATTGTTAACGAAGTGTGACCTTCCTAATGGGCATGATTCGCTTCTGAGTCTTGCCTGAAATGCAAAACAGTCGTAAAGTAAAATATATGTTTTGTCGGCAATCATGTGAAAACAGGATAATGTGTTTTATTCCGAAAAATACGGAAAGGAAAATTCGTCTAACAACTTAAAAGAAACATCTCAGTATCGTATCTCCTATCTAATCTTCCTCTACTTCGTCTTCCATTTCTAGAATAATGCCTTCAAGTTTATTTTCTTTATACAGGCTCTCTATATATTCCTTCCACCTTTCAGCTTTCCCTTCTTTGCCGAATACTGTTTTTTTTATCTGAGTTCTTGATATTCACACTTCTGCTTTTCTGGTCTCCAAATGTCTCTCTTATTTTCCTGCACGCGGTATCTATCTTCACCCTGGTTATAGATTCTTCAACGGTCTTTCATTTCTCCTGAAGCCGCTCCCGCTTAACCAGTCTGCACTTCCTGTCAACATCAGTTTTCGGACATTTGTACTGTCTTTTGCCTGCTTTCAAATGTTCAAATATTTGTAGAGCTTATGGGACTTAACTACGGGGTCATCAGTCCTTACACTTACAAACTACTGATGAACTAACTAATAACGGCACAGATATCCATGCCCGAGGGGGGATTCGAATCCCCGACCGTATTGGCCGTGCAGACCGTGACTGGAGCACCTCAGTCCCCTCGGTCACCGCGGCCGGCTTACCTGCTTTACTTGATGCTTTTTTTTACATTTTCTTCTTCCATCAATTAAATGCAGTATCTCCTGTGTTATCCGAGGATTTCTATTGGGCCTTGTCCTTCAGTCTATATGATCCTCAGCGGCCTTCACTACCCTATCTCTCAGAGCTACCCGTTCTTCTTCTACTGTACTTTCCCCCGTTTTACACAATCATTTGTTAATGCTCCCTCTAAAATTCTCAACCACCTTTGGTTCCTTTAATTTGTCCAGATTCCATCTCCTTGATTTTATACCCTTTTGCCGTCTCTTAAGTTTTAATCTACAATTCATAACCAATAAGTTATGGTCAGAGCCTAATTCTGCCCCGAGATGTATCTTACAGTTTAAAACATGGTAACTTACCCGCATTCCTATTTTCTTATTCATTATCAGACCTACTCCTGCATTATCGCCAATTGATTTTGTATTTTAACCTATTCATTTCTCTTTTAAAATTTTCTAACTTACCTACTCGATTAAGGGATAAAAAATTCCACGCTCCGATTCGAAGAATGTCCGTTTTATACATTTCGTTCCATTCCATGATGGGGGTGGTGGCGACAGGTGCAGCAACAGTGTTGAATAATTATATAATTCTCAGTCTCTGTTGCAACAGAGACTGAGAATTATTTAATGTCCGTTTTGTTTTTCTTGATGACCTCATCCTCCTGAGTAGTCCCCGCCCAGATATCCGAACGGGAGACTATTTTACCTCCAGAATATTTTACTCGAGAGGATGCCATCATCATATATTCATACATTAGAGCTGTATGTACTCAGGAAAATTAACGGCTGTAGTTCCCCCTTGCTTTCAGCCATTCGCAGTAACTGGATGGCAAAGCCATGTTAGCTGATGTTACAAGGCCAGCTCAGTCAATCATCCAGACTGTTGCCCCTGTAACTACTGAAAAGGCTGCTGCCCCTCTTCAGGAACCACACGTTTGTCTGGCCTCTCCATAGGTACCCCTCCGCTGTGGTTGCACCTACGGTACGGCTATCTGTATCATTGAGGCACGCTAGCCACCCCACCTCGGCAATGTCTGTGGTTCATGGGAGGTGGTCATTTCGGATACAGTTTCCTAATATCCCACTATACGAATCTGGAAAGTTATTTTAGTTTAGGTCACATAGTTGAGGAAATATGATGTAATAAGTATTGAGCTACATGAAAACGAAACTGAAATGGTTAGGGTAGAAAATGACTAAGAGGGAAGAAGTAATTGGAATAACATAAGAATGGAATAAATACACAGGCTGCGCACTACAGCAGGTAAACAACAAATCTGAACAAATTTCACAACTTTTAAACTTATCAATATTCCTAGATGAATAACTAAGGAAATAAAGGAAACTATCTGAAAACTGGATGCAAGCTGTACTCTTAATAGTTTTGCTGTAGTGTTTGTTTGATGTAGTACAATATCGAGATTCTTACGATCGTTTCTTTTTTTGTGTCTCGTGCACTTAGCTAGATGAAGACTGGTGTTTACTGTAGCGTGATGGGAGTGATCGTGTAATTGATTTAGCGAGTGTTAACGCAGCGCCTAGTGAGGGTAGTGAATCACTTGTTGGTGGAGCTTGGGCGGCAGTAAAACTGTTATTACGGCTCGCGTGATAACGACTCAGGCCGGGAGCCGGTCACGTGATGGCCAGGAAACGAGGCGCGGCACAAGGGGCGAGGCGAGCTGCTAGCCAGCGAAGCGTGTGGGTCTACCAATCGTGTAAGCAGTCCCAGATACCTGGCTGATCTTACCAGAACATCACGCCATAATGCGATAGCCACGGTGGAGTAGCCGATCGGTCTAACGTACCTCGCTGCGGAGCGCGGGTTGCTCGCCGTGGCCCACAGCACGCAGATTTCTCGGAACACTATTTTCGTGAACGGTATGGTGTCATTTGTGACGTAGCTTAAATAGTACATTCCTAACTAAGATTAAGGACTCAAAGACAGACGCGGGAAGTTAAAGACCCCGAGTAACTTAAATAAAAATTAAACGTCGAATCGATACCGGAAAAGTTAATATCGTTAATTAACAATAAACGATATTTTGTCCAGCAATATCTATATCATGTACAGGTCAAACTCAGAATTATGTGAAACGTACATGTTCATCAAATTCAGCTGGCCTAGTGTACGGTTAAACCATTGACAAACAGTAAAAGATTCTATGTGGTATGTATGCGCAAACTATGTAATTTAGATGCAGCTTATTCATCGTTGCTCGCCGTGGAGGTTCGAGTCCTCCCTGGGGCATGGGTGTATGTGTTTGTCCGTAGGTTAGTTTACCTAGGTTTAAGTAGTTTGTTAGCTACGGACTGATGACCACGAAGTTTGGTCCGATAGATTTACAGATATTTGTACATAATGCGATAATCCACAAATTTCGCTCAGTCTAAGTGAGACCGAAAAAAGGAAAATTGTATTGAAATGCAGGAGCATCTGCATCGATTTGACGTGTGGTACAGGGAATGGCAATTGAATCTCAATGTAGACAAGTGTAATGTGCTGCGAATACATAGAAAGAAAGATCATTTATCATTTAGCTACACTATAGCAGGTCAGCAACTGGAAGCAGTTGATTCCATAAATTATCTGGGAGTAGGCGTTAGGAGTGATTTAAAATGGGACGGCCATATGAAATCAATTGTCGGTAAAGCAGATGCCAGACTTAGACTCATTGGAAGAATCCTAAGGAAATACACTCCGAAAACAAAGGAAGTAGGTTACAATGCATTTGTTCGCCCAAAGCTTGAATACTGCTCACCGGTGTGGGATTCGTACCACGTGGGGTTGATAGAGGAGGTAGAGAAGATTCAACGGAGAGAAACGCGCTTCGTTACAGGATCATTTGGTAATCGTGAAAGCGTTACGGAGGTGATCGAAGAACTTCTGTGGAAGACTCTACAAGAGAGACACTCTGTAGCTCGGTACGGGCTTTTGTCGAAGTTTCGAGAACATACCTTTACCGAGTAGTCTAGCAGTATATTCCTCCCTCCTACGTATATCTCGCGAATAGATCATGAAGATAAAATCAGAGAGATTAGAGCCCACACAGATGCGTACCGACAATCTTTCTTTCCGCGAACAATACTTGACTAGAATAAGAGGGAGAACCGATAGTGATACTCAAGATACACTCCGCCACACACCATCGGGTTGATTCCGGAGTATGGATGTAGATGTAGATGTAGAAGAGAACCGTGTCTGTATTATCCACAGGCACTCAACCTTTTCGAAAAAAGAACACGTACAGGACGGACGGGTAGCCTCGGACGGCGGGTAACCGCGGACGTTTCAGTTTCTAAGAAAACAAGCACGTTGCGTTGGCAAGACTGCATTTTAAATGCGCGCCGTGCGGCATATGCGCCGAGCGACTTACTCGCGACTGTGAATTTTGTTCGTTCAAAAATGTTTCGTCGCTACTGTTAAACTTCGTTGGCAGGTTTCACCGATAAGAAAAGTTATTTTATATTAGCATTTGATCTTGCAGAAGATCTTAAAATCCCTCACTTCCATAAAAGAAAGGTGTGGAAGAGAGACATAAAAGTAAATGCAATAAAACAGGAGGAGCGTAAAAACAGGTAAAGGCACTAAAGACACCTTCAAGACAAAGACACGATATTCACAGTTCCTCCGAAGAGGATCAAGAAAAAGATATGGAATGAATCACGTGTGGAGAAACCTGCCTTTCGCGGGCAAGCGCACTACCGACTGTGCTATCCCGACACGACTCACGATGCCGCCTCACAACTTTACTTCCGCCAGTACCTCGCCTCCTACTTTACAAACTTATGAACTAGCATACACAAATATCCATGCCCGAGGGGGGATTCGAACCGCCGACCGTAGCAGCCGTATGACTGACGCGCCGCAGAACGCTCGGCCACCTCGGCCGGCAAGTGTGGAGGTGGTACACCATTCTACGTTATTATTTTTATTTCTGTTATTACACATTTCAATCATATTAAATATAATTAACTTTGATCCGAGAATTATAACGAAGAAATTGAAACAAACCATATCACGATACGTACTGCAGTTCTCGAGTTAAATAACATTAAAGACTACCCGTCCAAAGCAGGGCGTGTCAGCTAGTTAGTAATAAAATCAATAAAAAGTATTAAGTCATAATAATTTAATACCGAAAATATATCCAAAATTAAAAAAAAAGTTTATCTAAATTGGTCACAAAGTACAAAGTGAGTAAGCAGCAGAATCTGTGCTCGCTGGTCGGTAAGCTTGCTGGATGTAACGTGCTCTTTTCTATCCAAATTTGTGAAAAAACTGAGGGAGTTATTAAAAGGTTCTTTAAATAAAAAGAAATATTCATACCATTATCTTCAACTTTCTGGCTGACAAGTATTTGTTGTTGTTGTGGTCTTCAGTCCGTAAACTGGTTTGATGCAGCTCTCCACAATACCGTATCCTGAGCAAACCTCTTCAACTCCACATAAGAACGGCAACCTACATCTGTCTGACTCTGCTTACTGTATCCATCTCTTGGTCTTCCTCTGCGGTTTTTACCCCACACACTTCCCTCCAACGCTAAATTCACAATTCCTTGATGTCTAAGAATGTGTCCTATCAATCGATCCCTTCTTTTAGTCGAGGTATGCCGACGAGTATTTACTGACCACAAAACAAAACGTGGTAGGCGAATAATTTTTTCACGTCGTAGTTTTAATTTCATAAAAAAGTAATAGTTTCAGTTGTTATTTTTGTACAAAGGCAATAAGTATTGCACTTGGTATGAACACTGTTGCCTTTCTTCAGTATTCACCCGTCTGCATGAAAAATTTGGTACCTTTTTTTCCTATCCTAAGGGGTTCGAATGGCAATGTATTTGAGACGAGCGCCATTTGAAAAACTACGGTACACATTTATAGGTCCAACTCCGTTTCTACAGCCATCCAAGTTGCCGTGCCTTCACTGCCTGTACGCTGATGTAGACGGTACAGCGTCCCTATGTTATTCTGTGCTCGCTGGGAGTGGTCCGTTCTGACGAGCGGGTTGCGTGACCGCAGGCGGCAGCACCTGAGCAGCAGGCAACACGCCTAACACAAGTGAGAGGAGGCTCAGCTAAATACAGTGCTGTAGTACGGGCTGACATATGGCGTGAACACAATTCCAGATACAGCTTCCAATATATTTTCACTTACAGCGAATTCGCCTAATGCGGAAGTACTCTTGAGTAAATCGTATTTTATAATTTTCTAATTTTATTTTATATTTTCTCTACTTTTATTTCATTTTATAATTTATAATTTTATAATCCCATGAACCACAGATCCACTCCCATGAACCACAGACATTGCCTAGGTGGGGTGACTTGCGTGCCTCAACGATACAGATAGCCGTACCGTAGGTGCAACCACAGCGGAGGGGTATCTGTGGAGAGGCCAGACAAATGTGTGGTTCCTGAAGAGGGTCAGCAGCCTTTTCAGTAGTTACAGGGACAACAGTCTGGATGATTGACTGAGCTGGCCTTGTAACATCAGCTAATGTGGCTTTGCCACACAGTTACTGCAAACGGCTGAAAGCAAGGGGAAACTACAGCCGTTACTTTTCCCGAGGACATGCAGCTCTACTGTATGAACATACGATGATGGCATCCTCTCAGGTAAAATATTCCGGAGATAAAATAGTCCCCCATTCGGATCTCCGGGCGGGGACTAATCAGGAGGATGTTGTCATCAGGAACGACAATACTGGCATTCTACGGATCGGAGCGTGGAATGTTGGATCCCTTAATCGGGTAGGAAAATTAGAAAATTTAAAAAGGAAAATGGATAGGTTGAAGTTAGATATAGTGGAGATTAGTGCAGTTCGGTGACAGGATGAACAGGATTTCTGGTCAGGTGAGTACAGGATTATAAATACAAAATCAATTGGGGGTATCACAGGAGTAGGATTGATAATGAATAAGAAAATAGGAATGCGGGTAAACTACTATGAGCAGTACAGCGATCGCATTATCATTGTCAAGATAGATACGAAGCCAACACCTACAACAGTAGTACAGGTTTATATTCCAACTAGCTCTGCCGATGATGAGGAAATCGAAGAAATATATGAGGAGCTAAGGGAAATTATTCAGACAATTAAGGGAGAGGAAAACTTAATTGTTATGGGAGACTGGAATTCGGTAGTAGGACAAGGAAGGGAAGGGAAGATAGTAGGTGAATATGGTCTGGGCAAAAGGAATGAAAGAGGAAGCCGCCTGGTAGAATTTTGCATAGAACATAATTTAGTTATAACAAACACCTGGTTTAAGAATCATAAAAGAAGGTTGTATCCGTGGAAGAGACCAGGAGACACCGGGAGATACCAGATAAATTTTGTAATGCTAAGACATAGATTTCGGAACCAGGTTTTAAAGTGTAAGACATACCCAGGGGCAGATGTAGACTCTGACCATACGTTGTTGGTTATGAACTGTAGAGGAGGAATGGGTAAAATTGAGAGATGAAATAGTGAAGGCAGCAGAGGACAAAATAGGTAGGAAGACAAGAACTACAAAAAAATCCTTGGATATCACAGGAGATACTAAAGTTAATCCATGAAAGGAGAAAATATAAAAATGCAGTAAATGAAACAGGCAAAATGGAGCACAGACGACTAAGAAATGAGATTGACAGGAAGTGCAAAATGGCTAAGCAGCAATGGCTAGAAGGCAAATGCAAGGATGTAGAAGAATGTATAAATAGGGGAAAAATAGATACAGCCTACAGGAAAATAAAAGAAACATTTGGAGATAAGAAAAGCAGTTCTATGAATATCAAGGACACTGATGGAAAACCAGTTCTCAGCAAAGAAGTGAAAGCTGAAAGGTGGAAAGAGTATATAGAGGGGCTCTACAAAGGAAATGAACTTCGAGACAATATTGTAGAAAGGGAAGAGGATGTAGATGAAGATAAAATAGGAGATACTGTAAGAGAAGAATTTGTCAGAGCCCTGAAAGACCTAAGTCGAAACAAGGCCCCTGGAGTAGATGATATTCCCTCATAACTACTAAAGTCTCTGGGAGAACCAGCCATGACAAAATTGTTTCCCCTGGTGTGTAAGATGTATGAGACAGATGAAGTACCCTCAGACTTTAAGAAAAATGTTGTAATACCCATTCCAAAGAAAGCAGGTGCAGACAGGTGTGAAAACTACAGAACCATCAGTTTAATAAGTTATGGTTGCAAAATATTAACACGAATTATATACAGAAGGATGGAAATCTGGTAGAAGCCGAACTCGGGGAAGATCAGTTTGGGTTCAGGAGAAATGTAGAAACATGGGAGGCAATACTCACTTTACGGCTTATCCTAGAAGATAGATTAAGAAAAGGCAAACCTACATTTCTAGCTTTTGTAGATTTGGAGAAGGTTTCTGACAATGTTGATTGGAATAAACTCTTTCAAGTTCTGAAGCAATCAGGAGTAAAATACAGGGAGCGTAAGGTTATTTACAACTTGTACAAAAATCAGACAGCGGTTGTCAGAGTTGAAGGGCATGAAAGGGATGCAGTGGTTGGAAAGGGAGTAAGACAGGGTTGTAGCCTTACTCCATTGTTATTCAATTTGTACATTGAGCAAGCTATAAAGGAAAGCAAGGAGAAATTTGGAGAAGGAATTATAGTTCAGGGTGAAGAATTAAAAACATTGCGTTTTGCCGACGACATAGTAATTCTGTCAGATACAGCAAAAGACTTGGAAGAGGAATTGAACAGAATGGACAGTGTGCTGAAAGGTGCATATAAGATGAAAATTAACAAGAGTAAAACTAGGGTAATGGAGTGCAGGGTAAGAAAATCATGTGATGCTGAAGTAATTAGATTGGGTAACGAAACAATAAAGGAGGTAGATGAGTTTTGTTACTTGGGCAGTAAAATAACAAATGATGGTCGCAGTACAGAGGATATAAAATGCAGAATGGCAATGGGTAGAAAAGCGTTCTTGAAAAAGAGAAATTTGTTAACATCGAATATTGATCTAAGCCTAAGGACGTCATTTCTGAAGGCATTTGTATGGAGTGTTGCCTTGTATGGGAGTGAGACATGGACGATAAACAGTGCGGACAGGAAGAGGATTGAGGCTTTTGAAATGTGGTGCTACAGAAGAATGCTGAAGATTAGGTGGGTGGATCGCGTAACTAATGAGGAGGTACTGAACAGAATTGGGGAGAAAAGAAATTTCTGGCATACCTTGACTAAAAGAAGGGATAGATTGGTAGGACACATTCTTAGACATCAAGGAATTGTGTATTTAGCGTTGGAGGGAAGTGTGTGGGGTAAAAACCACAGAGGAAGACCATAGATGGATATAGTAAGCAGATTCAGACAGACGTAGGTTGCCGTTCTTATGTTGAGATGAAGAGGCTTGCTCAGGATAGGGTATTGTGGAGAGCTGCATCAAACCAATCTCCGGACTGAAGACCACAACAACACAACAACAACAATCTTGTGAGCGTGTTGTTGCCATCCACAAGTTAGCATGTAGTACCAGAAACTGTTGTTTCAGTGTACACTGACATTAGTTTTCCCGATAATAAGTCCATAATTCTTCGGAGCGATTGCTACAGTTTCTTTTAGCAAACATCAGGAAGCAATAAAGAGTTTTAGACGTAGAAAGCATGATATCGGGGAAGATTAAATCTTTGGTCCAGTTACCACACTACTTTGAACTATTGGTATTGTTTTTCCACGTAATTCTTTAAAAAATTATCATACGGCTTAATGTATCGAGATTATTGCAGAATATTATGGCGTTTTGAAATTTTAAGAATAATATCAAAGTTGTTGCTTTAGAACTTCCCAAGATAAATATTCCCAAAGTGCAACCGCATTTCACGACGGTTAGCGAATTATTCTTATTTTGTTGTGGTATTCAGTCGGAGACTGGTTTGACGCAACTCTCCACCCTATTCTATCCTAAGCAAGCCTCTTCATCTCCTCATAAGAACGGCAACTCTCATCCGTTTGAATCTGTTTACTATATTCGTCTCTTTGTCTCCCTCTGCGACTTTTACCCCACACACCTCCCTGAAATGCTAAATTTACGAGTCCTTGATGTCTAAGAATGTGTCATAACATTAGATCCTTTCTCCCTAATTCTGTTCACTACCTCCTTATTAGTTACGCGATCTAATCACCTAATCTTCAGCATTCTTCTGTAGCAGCACATTTAAAAAGCCTTAATCCTCTTTCTGTCTGAAGTATTTATCGTCCATGTTTCAATCCTGTACAAGTCAACATTCCACACAAATGCCTTTAAAAAAGACTTCCTTGCTGTTAAATTAACATTGTACGAAATATATCTTTCTTCAAAATCGCTTTCCTTCCCATTGCCACTCTGCATTTTATATCCTCTGTACTGTGACCATTATATTTTACTGTCCATGTAACAAAACTCATCTACAATCTTGATTGTTCCGTTGTCTAAACTAAATCCTTCATGGGTTTCATAGACTGCATTCCATTACCCTTATTTTACTCTTGTTAATGTTTATCAAACACACCAAACATTAATGAAATTATTAATAAGCAACGTGGTTGAAATGGAAAGTTTTCATTAACCAGCCACATCAGTAAATTGTCCCGAATAAACTTCAGTTTTCTAAGTCCGTTGATCTGAATGTCTCTATTCATTCGCGATTTAGAAAGTATCGTTCTTGTGAAACACAGCTAGCGCTTTAATCACATGATGTGATGAGTGCCATCTTCAAAGGATGTCAAATAGATTCCGTATTTCTAGGTTTCCGAAAGGCTTACGGCACTGTACCTCACAAGCGTCTTCTGTTCAATTGGCGTGCTTATGGAATATCGCCACAGTTGTGAGATTGGATTCGGGATTTCCTGTCAGAAAGGACACAGCACGTTGTAATTGAAGGCAAGTCATCGAGTAGAACAGATGTCTGGCGTTCCCCATGGAAGTGTTCTAGGCCCCTACTGTTCCTTATTTTTATAAACGATTTAGGAGACAATCTGAGTAGCTCTCTTACACTATTCGCGGATGACGCTGTCATTTATCGATTAGTAAATTCACCAGAAGATCAAAAGCAACTGCACAATGATGATAAGATATCTGCATGGTGCCAAAATTGGCAACTGACCCTTAATGATGATAAGTGCGAGGTCATCCATATGACCACTAAAAGAAATCCGTTAAACTTCAGTTACACGATAAATCAGTCAAACTTTGAGGCCGTAAATTCAACTAAATACAAGTACCTAGAAGTAACGATTACGAACAACTTAAATGGGAAAGACACATAGAAAATACTGTAGAGAAGGTGAACCAAAGACTACGTTTCATTGGCAGGACACTTAGAAGATGCAACAGTTCTAATAAAGAAACTGCCTACACTACACTTCTGCGTCGTATTTTGCAGTATTGCTGCGCATTGTGGGATACACACCAGATGGAACTGACGGACGATTTAGAGAAAGTACATAGAAGGGCAGCTCATTTTGTATTATCAAGATATAGGGGAGAGAGTGTCACGGAAATGATGCACAAGTTGGGTGTGTAAATCATAAAAAGAAATCTACTTACGGAATTTCTTTCACTAACTTTCTCTTCTGAATTCGAGCATATATTGTTAGCACCCCACCCACATTTCTGACCCATACGTCTTGACTGATTCTATTATTGTGTTAATTATATTCTTCTTTGTCTGTTTTGACAAGTTATTATTCCACAGTATCAGGTGTAGAATCTTATCATATTATTTCCTTTCCTCTTACTTATGACCTTCTCATCCCTTCCATCTTCACTAAACATATCTGCTAGATATATTCTCTCACGCTTTTTATCTTCCCTCTCTCCAGTTCTATGTCTTCTCCTTTACCTCCCATTACCATATACTATGTTTTCTCAGTATTAACTTCCAAAACCCATTAACTATATTCTGCAATTAACTAACCAAACGTGTAAGTCATATTCCGCTGATCTTCTGCTATTACTATTTGGTCATCCCCAAATAGAGTAGTATTTCATGTATGGGGCTGCACAAGAAAATGGATTGGTTGCTCAAAGGATGTATATGGAGCGATTCCCGGATAGGCATGAGCCGGATCATCGAATATTCGAGCGTCTTCATCGGGCGTTTCGCTCCAGTGGATCGTTTTATGGTGACATTAGAAGATATCATAGAACTCCTGCAGCGGAAGAAGAGTATTAGACAAAATAGAGTGTAATGCTTCGAAAAGTTCGAGAGCTGTAGTACATGCCTTGGGTGTAAGTGATCAGTTTTGAGGTCTCTGCATGAAGACGGAATGCATCCGTACCAGAGTGCAAGCACTAACACCTGACGATTATCTTCCCTGCCTTTACGCGATCGGGGGCGTTTAACATGCATAATTCTTACCAGTACGCTTATGGTAATTCACTCGGCACAGTAGCACAACAAGGACTGTTTTTCCATTAATGTTTCGTCAGACATCGTGAACAATAACAGAAAGACTTTCCTGAGCTTCTGTGCGATGTTCCACCAGCTGTTCGCAGACGAATGTGGTTCCAGCACGATGGAGCCCCGGTGCTCTTTAGTCCAAACGTCAGGGATCACCTGTACACTGTCTACGGCCAACAGTGGACAGGACGGGACGCACCAGTTCCCGGGCCACCCTGTTCACCTAACTTGCGTAGATTTCTTCCTTTGGGGTCGTATTAAAAATCTGGTGTATGAGAGTCCCGTCACACCTGAAGAAGATCTAGTTGCCCGAGTTTTTGTTGCTGTTTGACGTGGTCGATATGCCTGATGTCTTTTCTAATGTACGGCGAAACATGCACCGTCGCTTTGAAACCTCTACATCTACATCTACATCTACATGGGATACTCTCCAAATCACATTTAAGTGTATGGCAGAGGGTTCATCGAACCACCTTTATACTATTTATCTCCCATTCCATTCATGAATAGCGAATATCGCTGTTGGTGGTTCTGTTTCGAACACCTCGAACTATCAATCAATAAATTTTATGTCTTTATTTACCTTTTCAGTTTCCCTTCTTTCATACATATGTAGAAGATAGCGCTGTGACATATAGTTGCCTACCATACGTTCCTATACGAAATCTGCTTATTTATGTCCCTCTCCCTGCCGTTTCATTTTTTAAATATACGAAGTAAGTTCCGTTTCTATTTCTATCCGCGGCAGCGCTACGATCGCAGTTCCCGGACATGCGCGACAGTTACGCTGACTCAAGGAGAAGACATTTACGCCATTTTCAGATCGCTTCTGCCGACGTGTGCTTTGTAGTGCTTCTTTATAATGTCAGCCGTAATTGAAAATGCCGCCGCGTGTGAAATCAGATCTCCTGATTCGTTTTATAAATGCAAAGAAAGTGAAACAAAAGGAAATTCATCGACAAATCTGCGAAGTTTACGGACAAAATACTGTGAGTGGTGATTCAGTGGTTAGAAGATAGGTCATTCTGTTAAATGAAGGACTTGATCAAGTGAACGGTCAAGAACAAAGTGGAGCCCGTCTATGGTTACTGATGAACAGAGTCACACAATTGACAGGAGATTAAGCACAACCGTAAACTAACAGTGTCCTTGCTATGGATGTTCCGCAAATTTCACGATCACTAATTCTTGAAATAGTTACTGAAAAACTGGGTACCCAAAATTCTTACTGAACAACACAAAAACCAACGGAGAGGCAGTGTACTTCAGTTTTTAACACGCTACAATGAAGAAGGCGATGGTTCTCTTTCTCCGATAGTCACGGGGGATGAAACTTGGGTATCTTACGAACCCCTAATACGAAACGGCAATCAACGGAATGGAGGCACACCTCATATCCAACGAAGGTTAAGCCTAAGCAAATCTTTACACCTCGAAAAGTCACGTGCACCGTTTTTGGGACAGAAAAGGCATTTTGCCGATTCAATTCTTACCATGAGACCAAACTATCAACGCACATGGTTACTGCGAGACCATTAAGAAATTGAGTCGCGAAAAACAGAACAAGCGCCGAGGGTTTGGTGTTGTTTATTTCCACTATAATGCCCGACCTCACACGGCGAATTGACCAAATAACCCTTACGATAATTTCACTGGGACTTGTTTGATCGTCCTCCGTACAGTCCGGACCTCGTTCCCAGCGACTTTAACTCTTCGTACATCTAAAATCTAGCCTTGATGCTCAACACTTCAGCGATGATGACGAGCTGAAAGAACATGTTACCACATGGTTGAATAGAAAGGCGGCAACCTCCTATGAAGAAGTCATACAAACACTACTGCCACGCTACGACAAGGGCCTACAAAATTCGGGAGCTATGCAGAAAAGTAGTTTGTCGTTGATTTTTGTACAATAAATATTTTTTCTGTATCTGCACACGTTTGTTTTATATAACCAAACGGAACGTACTATGTGGACATACCTCGTATTTTAGGATCATCCTGTGTACAGGGTGTAAATTTTATGTTGACAAACCAGAATAACTCGAAGAATAAGCTGCACACGAAAAAATGTGTAGAATTATTTTCGAGGGGGATATCTGAATGTGGTAAAAGGCACCACAGTCCATTAACTTTCATTTTTATTACAGAATCAGATTCTACATAAAAACTACGTATATTTTGTCTTAAACATTTGTTTTGATTCTTGGTAGTTGGCGCTGTAATTCAAGAAAATCCATGTTCTCGTTTTTGCGTGGAAAATGGTTAGGAATAAATAAAAAATTCTTATTTAGTTCGTATATTTTGATTCGCTAAAATTAAAACTCTCCCTCTCTCCCCGTAAGGTGGAGCATCGCTCGCTACCAGTCACGTTTGACGCGGAGTTAGTATTGCTAGGCAGGTCTAGAATTTCTATGAGCGAGAAACGGCCCGCTACGCGTAATTCTCCCAAGCAATACTAACTCCGCGTCAAACGCGACTGTTAGCTAGCGAAACCCCAACCTATGGGGGACAGAGGGAGAGTTTTATCTTTAGTGAATCAAAATTTACGAAGTAAACAATTATTTTTTATTTATCCATAACCATTTTCCACGCAAAAATGACAACATGGAATTCCTTGAATTACAGCGCCAACTACCAAGACTCAAAACAAATATTTAAGACAAAATATACGTAGTTTTTATGTAGAATCTGATTCTGCAATAAAAAATGGGGTTTCCCGTTTGAAATTTGAAAGTTGCCTCTGGCTCCATCCCCACGGTGCTGGGGTGGCGGTATAATTTTAGCACCAGCAGACGTCTCCACCGAAAATAATCAACTTTGGATTCTAAACATTTTTTTGTGTGGGGCTTATTTTTCAAGTTATTCTAGTTTGTCAACTTCAAATTTAAAACCTTTATATGATAACGGAAGTTGAAAAGTAGTCCATGCTTGATTTAGAACAAACAGAAACTTCTTTGTGTGGAGCGGAATAAAATGTACTAGTATTGCCTGTGGTCAAAATTCGACCAGTTATGTTTGCAAAGGCATGAAAACAATTTAAAAAAAAGATAATGTAAATGGAATTTATTGAGAAATGCAAATTTATAGGTTTTATGTGAATGCTATGAGAACAGGTGAAAGGAAGGGCAAAGAGGAAACGGGAGAAAATGAAAGACACAAATGAGGGAATTAAAGTCTTTATTTCACCATTTAGAATTACAAAACTACAATAAAACAACATTTTTCGTAAAAATCCTGTCATTATTCGGTAAATGTCCTTGTTCTCTATGTTTACAAATATAAAATTTCAAACCATCAAAGGATCGAAGTCTACTTGCTGCAACGTATAACTGACCATGTGTGAATATCAAATATTCAAATGTTTGTTAAGCTTATGGTACTTAACTACGGGGTCATCAATCCCTAAACTTTCAAACTACTTATCAACTACCTTATACTAAGGACGGCACAAATATCCATGCCCGAGGGGGGATTCGAACCCCCGACCGTAGTGGCCGTCCTGACAGTGACTGGAGCGCCTCAGTCACCTCGGCCACCGCGGCCGGCCTTGTGTGAATATATTAATACTTTGTTCATAAACTAACTGAATTTTTTAATTATATTTAAACACCATATTTCAAAGTTAAGAATTGAACAATACGAAGAATTAAAGAAACAAGAGGGGCAATGGGAATCGAACTCGGGAGCAGAACTTTGGAACTGCAAGCGCTAACTTATTGAGCTAATTTTACCTGGACCTATACGACACCTACAACGGGTTATAATAATAGTGGTAAATCGTACAGAGAATTTGGAGTTGGTGTTGTTGTGGTCTTCAGTCCGCAGACTGATTTTATGCAGCTCTCCACGCTACCCTATCTTGCGCAAGTCTCTTCATCTGACAATACGTACGGCAACCTACATCCTTTTGAATCTGCTTACTGTATTCGTCTCTCGGTCTCCCTCTACGATTTTTACCCCACACGCTTCCTTCTAATGCTAAGTGGACAATTCCTTGATGTCTCAGAATGTGTCCTACCAATCTATCCCTTCTCTTAGTCAGGATATGCCAGAAACTCCTTTCCTCCCCGATTCGGTTAAGCGCCTCCTCATTAGTTATGTGATCTACCCATCTAATTTTCATCATTCGTCTGTAGCACCACATTTCAAAAGCTTCTATCATCTTTTTATCTGAACTCATCGTTCACGTTTCACTCCCATACAATGCTACACTCCAGACAAATGCTTTCAGAAAGGACTTCTTAACATTTAAATTAATATTGGTTGTTAACAAGTTTCGCTTCTTTAGAAACGCTTTTCTTCCCATAGCCATTCTGCATTTTATATCTTCTTTACTTCGGCCATCAGAAGTTATCTTGCTACCCAAATAACAACATTCATGTACTACTTTTATTGTCTCATTACCTAGTCCAATTCCTTCAGCATCGCCTGATTTTCAGACATTGCATGCCATTACCTTCGTTTTACTTTTGTTAATGTTCATCTTATATCTTCCTTTCAAGACGCTGTCCATTCCATTCAATTGCTCTTCCAGATCTTTTGTGGTCTCTCACGGAATTACTATGTCATCGGCAAACCACAATGTTCTCATTTCTTCTCCCTGCACTTTAATGCCCTCTCTAAATTTCTCCTTCCATTCCTTCACTGCCTGCTCAATGTACAGATTGAACAACATTGGGGAAAGACTACAACCCTGTCTTAATCCCTTCCCAACCTCTGTGTCCCTTTCTTTCCCTTCGACTCTAATAACCGCTGTCTGGTTTTTGTATAGGTTGAATATAACTCTTCGCTCCCTATATTTTACCCCTGATACCTTCAGAGTTTGGAAGAGTGTATTCCAGTCGATATTGTCAAAAGCTTTCTCCAAATAGACTAAAAACGTAGGTTTCCCTTTCCTTAGACGATAAGTCGTAATGTGAGTATTGCCTCCCGTGTTCCTACATTTCTCCTAAATCCAAACTGATCTTCCCCGAGGTCGGATTCTACAAGTTTTTCCATTCGCCTGTAAATAATTCGTGTAAGTATTTTGCAACCATGAGTTAATTAATTTGAAGTATCATCGTAAAATTTCTTTTTCTTTCTACCACTCTTAACAGCTACGTGCATACATAATTTTTATATTCGCAACACCTATGACAAACCATCTTTCGAATTATGTACGTTTCATTGTCCTTGTATGATTAATGTTAAAAATCTGTACCCTCAGTTTTGTGTTAGCGTACTTATATAATGATTTTGCCTAGGCTATAATGTCTAACTTTGAATGTCTGTTAAACAAAACGTTGGAGTATAGAAAGCTACAGAAGTAACGACACATTGTTTGTCTTTTTAACAAGAGCACGTCGCTGGTACACTGGTCGCTTTTCGGTTTCACGTCGCCTGTTTCATTTTCCTTTGGCAAGTTTGCGCGTGCGCCGGCACAGTGGACAGCCGTGAATAAATGAAGAGCGCGGCGTGTAGTTGGCATCGGCCTATCGCAGAAATGAGCGGCGGGTGGGGATTTGCGCATGCGCACTGCCCTGAATAATTGAGCGCGCTGCCGCTATAGCAGAGTGTCGCCGCTGTAGGCGCCGTCCCCGCCCTGTTGGTGGGCTCTGGTCGAGGTTGCTGGCTTTTCCGTGCGTCCCGGCTGTCACACCGGGCCCGCAACTTTCCCCCTCTTCAAGATGCCGCCTCTAAACTTCTGCCGAGATATTAATGTTTTATAACGTCGCTCTGGAGCAGTGGTTGGAAACCGCGGCAAAAGTGCCCCGCAATATCTAAAATACCGCCGGCAAAAACATAAAAGAACAACATTTTATTCATCTTACCCATTAATTCCTTATTTAGGAGTTAGTCAACCGTTCAATTTTCTGCTAAAACTATGTTAATGTACTTTATTTAGCCTGATCAGATTATGGCTATCTGGCCCTCTCTTATATCGGACCCGGGTTTTACACATACAATACTTCTTTACATTTGAGTCATCTATAATATAACAATGATTTTAATAGATAAACAATTAGTAACATAATTTAGAAAGATTGAATACATGTAAATAAATGGTACTGACTTAACTCTAATTGGATTAACCCAGATATTCCCGAATTTTTTTTCGGTTAATTCTGGTTTAAAAGATAGTTTATTGCGATATAAATATCAAATAATACAATTAAAGAATCCCTGAGACGGATTTACGTCTCTAATATGTCAAAGACATTATTGATAGATCTGAAGCATTGAATTAAAATTTGTGGTGCGGCCGGGAATCGAACCCGGACCTCCATGCTTACTGGGCAGACGTCTTAACCGTTAGACTTTTTTTTTTTTTTTTTTTTTTTTTTTTTTTTTTTTTTAACAAAAACTTTATTTACTAAATGTGTTTACAAATAGTTATAATTTTGTGAAACAAGTTGTTTTCTTACAAAAAGTGAATGAACGGTGCAAATTTTTCTCTTTTCCATGGATCGTTGAGGATTTCTCTTCTTGCACGGAGGATGTATTGTCGAAAGTCGCTCACAGATCCACCTCCCGCAAGGGCGTAGTTGATGAACGAATATATGAACCAAGTTAGAGTTCTGGTCTTGGACACTGGGAAAGCCTTTACATCCATGTACACCAGTTTCTTCGTGTTGATGTCGTTGACACTCAGAGACAGCAATCCTGCCGATTTAAACTTGATCCATTTCCACAGATCCGCTATTTTGGAGCACCCTACTACACGGTGGATGGCAGTATCGACCAATCCGCAGTGCTGGCAATACGGGTGACCGGTGAGCTTTATTCTGTGGCGACGGCCAGCAGTCGGGATTAAATCATTTATAAACATGTAAGCTGATGAGCGCAACGTTGAACATATCGATTTATCTGCAAAATTGGACCAGACATGTTTCCAATTTAAGTCTTTGTGTTTCTTTTGGATTGCTGGAGGATATGGAGCTTTTACACCAATGGTCTCGAGTATTTTCTTTGTCGTATAGAACGTTACGTTTGGAGATTTCTCTAAAACACAAGTTGCTGTCTGCAATGTACGCAGTAGATTTGCCGGTAGCCTTCTGTCACCTGTATTGCCTGTTACGATACCCCACCCAGCCTTTAGCAAATCTGACTGACTAGCCGGTAATTTTAGGGTATGTATGAGATTTTTCACAATCAGGACTGAACATTTTGCCTCACAATCAGTTAAAGATAAGCCTCCTTCAGCAAATGGTTGTGTCAACTGATCCCTGGCCACCCGGAATAGTTTACCTTTCCACACAAACCAACCTATGTACTTCTTTATTTGTGCAATACATTGTCTGTCGATAGGGATGACTTGTGCAACATACCACATTTTAGAGAGAGCCAGTGTATTTACACATTCGATCCTCTGTATGATGTTCAGTTGCCTCGTACTATTTGCAATAAGAGCTCCCCGTACTTTGTCCACTATGCTTTTAGAATTATTGGAAAGGAGCTCATTTACATCCTTTCGGAGTTTTAGTCCTAGCACTTCCATTTCAACAGATTCAGTGAAAGTATGTGCGAAGGGTTGGGCACCTTCATTGAGCCACAGGAGATGTGTTTTCCTGTGGTTAATGGTTGCCCCTGCTGCATTTTTATAGTCGTTTAGTATTGCTGCAACTTTTACAGTATCTTGGGGTTCTGTAATTATAATGGTAACATCATCAGCATAGGCATTCAAGGTAAACCGTTGGGCACCAACCTGCAACCCTGATAGGGAGGTGCTAACTGTGCGGATTAGTGGCTCCAAGGATATGACGAACAAAATCATAGCCAAAGGGCAACCCTGTCTAACAGAACGTTGGATTGGGAACTTTTCCGTAAAGTTCCCGTTGATTTGAACTTTGGCAAACATTTGGTATCTTGTCGGTAACAGTAAGTCTATCGTTGCCTGCGGAAATTGGAAATGCCGTAGAACTGTCCTTAGGTATTGGTGACTGACGTTATCAAAGGCTCTCTCGAAATCGATGTTCAGAAGCCCAACCGTTTGTTGCTGATTCTTCCATGCGTAGAATGTTGTATCCCTTAACAGACAAAGTCCATCTATAATCCTTTTCTTAGGTACGCTACACGTCTGTTCCGGTCCTATGATCTCTGGAAGTGTGCGCTTTAGTCTGGCTGCCATGACACGAGAGATGATTTTCGAGTCGGCGCATAACAAAGTTATTGGTCGAAAATCCGTAATTCTATGTGACACCGTTTTCTTTGGAACGAGTACAATAATTCCAGGTTCAGTTTCGGAATAGAGACGTCCATACCTTTGTTTCTCTCTCGTCACCTCCATAAACTCTTCCTTGATAACCGACCAGAAGGATTTATAAAATTCATAGGGGATACCGTCTACTCCTGGACTTTTACGTTTCGGCAACCTTTTGATAACATCCTCAATTTCTTCCTCAGATATCGGATCCAACAGCATAGTGACACTTTCGTTGGTTAATTGCGACGCACAGTTTTGCAGCAGTGTGGCTGTTGTAAGAGCATCAGATGGTTGTGATCGGTATAAACTTTCGAAGTGTTCTTTAATGCCTTCCCGGTTAATATATTCAGAGCCATCTGCAGACAGTATGGAACTTACATATCTCTGTTGGCACCTTCTCCTTTCTCTTGCGAGATGATAAATACTCCACTTCTCGTCTGGCAAATGCCCGTGGTCTTTGCAAGTGATGATTTTCCCATCCAGTTCTCTTTCCTGCAGTTCTAAAATTTTATTTTTGATTTTTTTCAAATCACTTGCTCGATCTTCCCCATTGTCGATTTTAGTTTGCAGTTCACGGGCAATAAGATAATAGTACTCCATGTTTTTCCTCCTGGTTTCGTTTATCCTGTAGGCAGCATTGGTAAATAGTTTCCGAATACCGGGTTTTACAAGATTCTCCCACCACTCAATGGAATTCCGGAAGAAGCGTTTACGGCGAACCCACGATGTGTAACGGGCGTTGAACTCCATCTTTACCCATGGTTCGTGGAGCAGGTTGCAATTTAACTTCCAGTATCCCCTGCCAAATATTTTAGGACGAGGGAAACCCTTTATTCGGAGAATCACGCCGTGATGATCGGAAAAGGTCACAGGGATAACGTCGTAATCTTGCACGGCCATACCCGTTGTAATGTAGATTCTGTCAATCCGGGACGATGCGACAGTCGAAACATATGTGTAGTGTGGACGCGTGATGCCAAGTCGCTCAACCACATCTTTCAAGTTCAGTGCGTCAATCAGGTTTTGCAGAGGACCACAAAATGGTGTTGCTCCTGTAGAGTCTATCGCCCTTAATATGCAATTGAAGTCTCCTGCCATGATGAAGTTATCTTTCGCTTGCCGAAGAAAATATGGCACATCTTCGGTAAAAAACGTTGCCCTTGCAGCCCTATTATGCGTTCCGGAGGGAGCGTAAAGATTTAAAACAGTCACCCCATTCAGAACACCTTTGACTATACGTCCTCCAGGTTCTTTTTCTACGTCCTGCAACTCCAGTCCGTGCCTGGTTAAAATACAGCAACCCCTCCCTGCCGAGCCAACATTGTTGTACGCGTTGTATGATGAAAAGGAACCCACCTCTTCACATACCACTTCTTGTAAAAAAGCAATATCAATATCATTAGTTCTAAGAAATTTCTCTAAAATTTTAATCTTTTTAGCATTACTTATCCCACAAATATTTAGAGTCAAAAACGTGAGTACCCTTCTATTGTCCATGTGGCGGGTAATTTATTGAGACCACCTAGTCACGAGGTTTGTGCTTTGGTCCAGGATCATGTTCTGTTGTCTCAGTTTGTGGGTCGTGCGTTCTGTTGTCTACGTGCTGATCTTTTACGCCTTCACTCCTCATTTTATTGCGTGCCACATTCATGTTTGGTTTTGGTTTCACACGTGTAGATTTTGTGGTACTTTGTGGTTTAAGAGATTTCTGACTGCCGGTAATTTTTTCGGGGTCCCGAACGCTGCCCTCGGCTGGGAGGTCAGCGAGAGCAACACGTGATGCCGAGGCGTGTTGCACTCCGCCTCCTGGTGTGAGCTCTGCATCGGCTACTGGGGCCGCGCGCTGTTGACGCTGCGCCGTGTCCCGCTGTGCCTCTGCCTCCGTAGCCGGCTGTTTACTTGCACTAGTGACGTCACTCAGGGGGACAGGTACATCTGCTGCCGGCGTCTGATATACCGTAGCTTCTTCCATGGGCACATCTGGGGGCGGTTCCATATTTAGTGTGACAGGCATCACGGGCAATACCGTTTCCGGTTTCTGTTTCCTCGGTGTTTGAATTGAATTACCACCGTAGTCGCCTTCTTCCGAGTCCACAGTTTCCGGTTCCAGGGGTCGTTTTTTGGTTTTCTGAGGCTCACTGGTAGGCAGATGAACATCCACGCTCATTTCAGCGACGGATTCTTCTCGAAGAAGTGCAGTGTCATTTAATTTTATGCCGGTTTCTTGCAATAAACTTACGGGGTTAGCGTTGGTACGACTCGCACCGTTCTCGCCACCTGCATTTATTTTTCCTGTCTGCAACGGAGGGAAGTCGTCAAAGGTTATAAGAGGTGGTTCGGTATCTTCCTTTGCGGCAACAGTAACGGGTCCGCGTAAAGTGGCTGTGGGTGTTAAATCCTGTAACTGTAATCTGGAACGTTTTTGCAGGGTGTTCTTCAGAACAAATGTCCGCTGCGGACAATTTTCACGGAGATGTCCCGGCTCGTTACAAACATGACATGTTGCTTGCTGCCCAGAGTAGATAACATGAGCCTTGTATCCCGAAACCATAGTGTGGGAGGGGATGTCAGATTTTACACACATCTGTACGGACCGTATGCCATTATAGCACTGTATTTTATATCTGCTGGACCATTTTTCAAACTCGATGCGTTTCACCTGGCCATACTTCGAAAGAACCTGTTCTAAGTCAGTATTCTCAAGTTCCGGGGGAAGATTCAGAATTCTAACAGTCTTCAGTTCACAGTTGGCATTGCTAACATCAACCAAACTAACAGAATCATCGCGGTGGAGAAACTGAACCTGTCCCTTTGTTTGCAGTAAAATCTTGTCACACAAAACCGAATTATAGAACTTGACAAAAACACAGTATTTTTCACTGTCAAGCTGAGTAAATTCAGCATTATCTCCTGAAATACCAAATGTTTCATACAACCAGTCATGTATTTCTAAAGCAGTAGGCTGAACATGACGAGTATTCTTGTCAAACGAGAATCTTAACGTGTTTTTCCTGAGAGAATCCGACATGGTGAACAAGCGGAAAGCGGATGCACCGCCTCGCCACCAAAATCAACAATAAGCGGTACTTACAAGCCCCGGCGACGTAAACGACACTGAGACCGCCTGTTGCCGGTGCTTCCGAGGTCTTCAAAACAACACAAACACTGGTTAACTGCGACCGCACGTCCGTACCGTTCGCCCGCCGAAAGCGGAATGACTACCACACCACTAACGATTAAGGCGCCTCGGAATAGTCTATGTACGATTTCCCTCCACAACACAAACTTTAATTCAGCTTCTTTGTTCCAAAGATAATTGCCACTACTGCCAAGGCTCTCCATGCAGCGGAAATAGCACCTCAGCAATGGACATGGTGGAACAATCCTGTTACGGTGATATAATTAAAGAATCCCTGAGACGGATTTACGTCTCTAATATGTCAAAGACATTATTGATAGATAATGTCTTTTAATTCAATGCTTCAGATCTAATGATAAATATCAAATAATGATAATGATAAATATCAAATAATACAATTAAAGAATCCCTGAGACGGATTTACGTCTCTAATATGTCAAAGACATTATTGATAGATAATGTCTTTTAATTCAATGCTTCAGATCTATCAATAATGTCTTTGACATATTAGAGACGTAAATCCGTCTCAGGGATTCTTTAATTGTATTATTTGATATTTATATCACCGTAACAGGATTGTTCCACCATGTCCATTGCTGAGGTGCTATTCCGCTGCATGGAGAGCCTTGGCAGTAGTGGCAATTATCTTTGGAAACAAAGAAGCTGAATTAAAGTTTGTGTTGTGGAGGGAAATCGTACATAGACTATTCCGAGGCGCCTTAATCGTTAGTGGTGTGGTAGTCTAACGGTTAAGACGTCTGCCTAGTAAGCATGGAGGTCCGGGTTCGATTCCCGGCCGCACCACAAATTTTAATTCAATGCTTCAGATCTATCAATAGTTTATTGCATTAGGAATAGAACATTCAAATGTTGTAACATTGATTATACACGAATTGCACCCTTAGTCTCGGCGTAATAGGCCGTCTGTGTGGAACGAAGCTATAACGAAAACATTAATATTTCATGTTAGATATGGCATTTAAATTGTAAAGCTATCCATACGTTTCTGAATAATAAAAATAAAATTAATGTGTAAGTACATTACAAAATAATGAGTTAACTCATACGTTGTTTCTGAATCCCTATCTTCAAAGGTGACTAACATAGAATAACGCGCTAAAACAATGAATGTTAGTATTTGCATGTTAATGATCAACATTCAAATGACAGTCCGATCTTGAAGAAAGTGTTTTGTGAAAAAAAAATACTATAAATGTTTACAAAATTGAAACACCATCTTTCTGGAAGGACGTCAGGATGATCTGGGACCCAGATAGCGCTGACGTCCTTCCAGAAGGGCGAGTACAACAGCTTACTTTTTTATTCTAGTCTGTAAGTATTCCTCTACAGTGTCATATTTTATTTCTTTGAATCGGCTGCTCCCATTGCAGATCAGTTTTAGCTTGTATTGTCGATTGCAAAGTGGTTGGATACAGCTGCAAAGTTGAGGTTAATGCAGAAGCTACTGAAGACTTTCTCGTAGTTCGGTTTAAATTTCTTGAAATTTCTTCAATTTTTGAGGCATTTATAAGCATATATTTCATCTGAAAAGTTGTTTTAATAATAATGATTCATCATATTAAAATTTTAAAGCATTCATTTTGACGTCATTCCAGAAAGAAGGCCAGTATTGCAAAACTAATGGCGTAATTGTGAAAAAAAAATCACTTACAACGATCTTGTGCAGTCATATGAAGATAATTAATAGCTTCTGAGAAAAAATTAAACAAAAAAATAATTCTGGGTTAGCAGTACTACTGAAACACCTGTTGCTGCAGCTGATGTTATAATAGAAATAACAACACTGATATTAAGAGATACAAGATGTACTTTTGAAAATATAAAAACTGCTCAAGGCATGGCTTATTCTGACAGAAGGAGGTTAGTAAAGCTGTACCTGGCGAGAGCAGTGGCAATCGCAGAATATCTGGGAGGTGGACTGGATGTGACGTTGTTACAGGAGCGGAGGGGAATAAAGACTGGCGCAATTATTGCTGTAGTAGATAATCTATTAACTGTCGTTTGAAGCTGGCAGCGTTATTCAGTTCTCTAATATAGTGAGGTACATTGTTCCAGAGTCTTGTTCCTGCTACTGTAAATGAGAAAGCGGCTGAGTGATGGTAGGAACAGAAAGCGTTTTGCTCTGATAGGGTCGTGTATTTCTGTTATGTTGATCAGACAAGAGTGTTAAGGTCGAGGAAAGATATGAGGGACTGTGTGCGTTGAGAAGAGAGTAGAGGAAACAGAGTGTATGAAAATCTCTGCGCTTGTCTGCGTAGAAGATGATGAAATATCATGGAAGAGATGGATGTTACATATATATCGAACGCAGGCATTCATGATTAGTTCCAGACGTCTTTCCCAAGAAAGACCTTGCAAGATAACATCACTGTAATCAATAACTGGGATTACAAGTGTTTGTACAAGTTTCTTTTTAACGTCGAGAGGAAAAACTTGTTATATCTCTGTAGGGCATGAAGAGAGGCTGATTCCTTCCTACACACTGTGGCTATGTGCTCAGCCCAATTTAGTCTGTCATCTATTATCACTCCCAGACTTTTTTCCAAGTACGAAAAATAGATAGGTGTGCCATTTAATATTAATGATAGTAGACAATCTCGGGATTTGTGTTTAATAAGCCTAGAATAATATTACTTTTGAGTTTAAGGTATAATGGAACTGCCTTGGGAGTTAAGGTTAATGAAAAAATTTAATTTTCAGTTCAGAATTAATTTCGTAAATTGTTCATAAGGCAGGATTGGGTTCAAAATGATCAAAATTTCAATACTTTAACAGGTCGCAATTTCTAGTTAAATGGTGGAAATAACTATGATTCTTTAAATAATTTTGTAAATAGAATGGTAGATGTTGGCGGCAGTTAAACTATAAAGGAGACGGAATTTACCTTTTATAAATGTGGACGATAAGGAGTTCAGACAAAAAGATGACAGAAGCTTTAGAATTCTACATCTACATGGGATACTCTGCAAATCACATTTAAGTGCCTGGCAGAGGGTTCATCGAACCACAATTATACTATTTATCTCCCATTCCATTCTCGAATAGCGCGCGGGAAGAAAGAACACCTGAATCTCTCCGTTCGAGCTCTGATTTCTCGTATTTTATTCTGATGATCATTTCTACCTATGTAAGTGGGAGTCAACAATATATTTTCGCATTCGGAGGAGAATATTGGTGATTGGAGTTTCGCAAGTAGCCCACGCCGCAGCGATAAGCGCCGTTGTTGTAGTGATTCCCATCCCAGATCCTGTATCATTTCCGTAAAGCTGTCTCCACTATATCGTGACAATACGAAACGAGCTGCCCTTCTTTGAACTCTTTCGATGTCCTCCGTCAAACCCACCTGATAAGGATCCCACACTGGGCTGCAATACTCCAAAAATGGACGGACAAGCGCAGTGTATGCAGTTTCTTTAGTAGTTCTGTTGCATCTTTTAAGGGTTCTGCCAATAAAACGTAGCCTCTGGTTTGCCTTTCCCACGATATTTTATACGTGTTCTTTCCAGTATAGGGCTGAAGTAATAGTAATTCCTAGGTATTTTGTGGAGTTTACTGCCTTCACGTTTGATTGATTTATGTTGTAAACAAAGTTTAACGGATTTCTTCTCGTACTCATGTGGACGACTTCACACTTCTCATTATTTAGAGCCAATTGCCAATTTTTACACCATACTGATATCTTACTCAGATCGTTCTGCAGTTGGTTTTGATCTTCAGATGATTTTACTAGACGGTAAATGACGGCGTCATCTGCAAACAACCTAAGAGAGCTACTTAGATTTTCCCCTAAATTGTGGTGCTACAGACGAATGATGAAGATTAGATGGGTAAACCACGTAACTGATGAGGACGTACTCAACATAATTGGTGAGAAAGAGTTTCTGGCATATCCTAAGAGAAGGGATAGATTGGTGGGACACATTCTGAGACATCAAGGAATCGTCAACTTAGCATTAGAAGGGGTAAAAATCATAGAGGGAGACCGAGGGACGAATACAGTAAGCAGATTCAAAAGGCTGTATGTTGCCATACGTATTCTCAGATGAAGAGGCTTGCACAGGACAGGGTAGCAAAAAGAGCTGCATCAAACGAGTCTGTGGACTGAAGATCACATCATCATCAATAATAACAACAAACCTACATCTGCTCATTCTGTTGGTGGCTGATTTGCTTTGAGGATTCACTCATTGTTAACATTCTTGTCTTTTGATTTCGCTTGGCGCAATAATTCTGCAAAAGGAAAGTGGTAATCGTGTTTGAGTCGTGAAAGGTTTGACGCATACTTTCTTCTAGATATTTTCGAGATTTAAATTTTAGTACGCCATTAAATTATGTACTACAGATTGATTAGGCACTGTATTACTATCAGCAACTCTTTACATTATATATCACATTACATCTAAAGCGATGTATAAAATTTCATCAAACACTTACCCCAAAACTTGTGATTAAACCACAAGTCAAATGAATTCAAAAATGTACTGAAATCAATGTATTCGTGTCGTAGATGTGTGACATAGAAAGAAACCTGACTTAGTGGGAGGGGGCACGCTGATTCGCCAGTATACTCATTATAATAGCTGCGGATAAAAGCAAGTGAAATTTCATGTATGTATGTATGTGTGTTTGTGTTTGTGTGTGTGTGTGTGTGTGTGTGTGTGTATGTTCCACATCTCCTCCTAAATAACTGGACCGATTTCAAGCAAATGTGGTATATGTGTTCCTGAGTAACAAAAAACAATAGCTGTATTAGTAAGCATCACCTTATAACTCCTAGTTTGCGAGAAATAACGTTGCAAAAAATAAATTCATGTAACACTGTCGCCTAAACCAATTGTTCGACTTTAAACAAACTTGGTACAAATATTCTTGATGTGGCGGAGTGGCAGAGCGCTCTAACGCGCCTTTACTACGGAGCGTGTGTTTGCTCGCCGTCGGAGGTTCGAGTCCTCCCTTGGGCATGTGTGCGTCTGTTGCTCTTAGCCTAAATTAGTTTAAATGTTTTGTAAGCCTAGGGACTGATAACCGCCGTAGATAAGTCCCTAAGATTTACAAACGTTTGATTTGAACAAATATTCTTAACCGTCAGGAATCAATCTTTCCAAGGGTAAAAATGACCTACGAGACGTAGTTCAGGAGGTATCATGTCATTAGCAATGAGGGTTACATTAAACTACTGCATCAAGCGACGCGTGAGTAACGTGACTTCATTCAGTCATTATTTGACAATGAGAAAGAAACTTTATGAAACTTTTTCTCGCTGACAGCTGCAGCAAGATGATTACAGGAAAGAAGTTGTTCCCATACTACTTCTCCGCTGTTCGTACTGTAAAATTACGACATTCGGCATGAAGTTACAATTTATTACTTCTGCACTGCTAATTGTATTAATGAGACTTTTTACAGACAGGATACATGTATCTTACCGAATGTATCTTCCAAATGATATAGTATAGCACATATTTGATGAGATGAGGTCATAAACAATAAGGCTTATGAAAAAATTGCCCCATCACACACAAAGTTTCGAATTATTATGTCTTTATTACTAACTCTACTCTCGACATATTTGGAAACAGTATGCAGATATACAATTGGATATTATATCATAATATGACGTGTAGTTCAGGAAGTATGACGTCATTCACAATGGAATGTAAGAAAAACTGCCCCACCATGATGTGGGGCAGTTTTCATAATTTGTTACGTATTTAGTACCAACTGAATTCACAACGTATTTCGCAGACAGTTTCCTAATGCTCCACTCTAAGGAGCTAAAACGTTATACTATTGTACGGCATATTATTCATCATATATGACGTCACAAAAATATAGCTGCATGAAAACGAAACTAACATGGACAGAGAGAGGAAAGAATTGGAGAGAGAGGGAAGGAGACGAACTAACGTCAGAATGGAATAAGTACATATCCAGGAAACTCCGGGAACTAACGCTGGTATTTAATTAAATATGTAACTTGTTTGTTGTGCTGGCTCATTATCTCTAAGTTCGGGAAGAAATCCACCTCTCGAGCAGTACAAAGGAAACGTGCCGACTGCTTCTCTGCTTCTCCAGGCGTGATGTGCCCTGTCAAGAAAGATAGTCTCTACTCAGAAGGTGAGTCTGCATTCCAGCTTAGCTGAAATTAAATTTCTTATTCTAATGGAAGGACTCTAAGTAATTAATGGAAGACTGATCCATGTGAATTATAATTATTTTCCTATTCACATACAATTCTAAGCACTAACTTTCTGATATGAATGCATTTGTAGAAATTATTGACGTTAAAAGAAATTTACGATAACTATCTCTCTGACAAGAAAAATTCAATATCTGTTCGAAATTTACACAAATTAACTCAAACATTAATTTCCTGAAAACTATTCATGAAATAAATAATTTAAATGTATCTTAGATAAATTCTTTACAAAAACTTTGATCTGTTTAACACATTAAACTTTTTTTCGCTGAATCAAAAGTTTATCATAACAAATTAGCGATTACTTTTAATCTGTCTTTGAGACACACAATTTGCGAATTTCCTACACACTGTTCTTTCCGTTTATTTACTACCGTGAAAGTTAAATTTATACTCCACACGATAATTTATAAAACAATTTTTACATCTGCCACTGACATGAAAATCATTTGAAGAAACACCCACATCAATCAATAAAAAGCTACCGTGTTTGACTCAAACATGTATTTGGCTTGTCTGTTCGGCTACGTGTGTCATATGTTTCTGGCTCTCTGTGACCTGTGAACCTATAAGTCTACTCTGTTGTTACCTACGTACAGCCATTAACTTTCCTAGACTTCCGTGATGCGGAATAGCGTTATTTTTCCGTAGACTAATTCAGTAACAGTTCTTGCAAGAACATTTAAATAACAGCGTTTCGAGTTCCGCATTCAGAATCATCGCAACTAACACTGCCTAACCAACGCTCACACACAGTACATTCTTAGGCAAGTCATGGTTTGTGATGCAACTTCCATGCCAAACCGATTGCTTTGTGAGCACGAAAATATCAACATCTGTAGGTTTGAATGGCTCATACAGAAAATAATCACGTTTCCAGCAACTAGACTAAGATCAAAAGTAAGTTCCGCAGATCTCTCCAAGTACTGTCCCGTAAGCTAAGCGTCACGAGTTAAATTTATTACCTTAAAATTGCCACTTAATTGCCACAGGATGGAAAAAATACAATGCATCAAAATAATGCTTGCTGTGGCCATTTCCTGCATGATGTTGCCAGGCTGTAATCTGAGTTTAACTGCTATCCTTCTAATGCGTTTTCTGAAGAAAAGCTATGTTTTTCATGTTTTGTTTTGTAGACACGCTTGCTGGTAGCGTCTCCTGTCTCCATTATCTTCTCAAGGGATCACAGAGCGACTGCTGTCAACAGTTCAGCCTGGACACAAATTCTGGCTCGTCTCACCCACACCACACAGCAGAGGGCAATAAATGTGTCCTGTCAGTCGTTAAACACTACGCGGGCTTTCGACCTTCTAAGTGGCTACTCACCTCACGTTTTCTTTCAAGGCCCCTAGCTAGAACACAGGTATAGTCTTCTCATGTCTTCTTCAGTGACGTGTTTATTCTAATTAGATTTGCCTGTAGATGTTGCTACTTGGTTTTAATTCAGAAAAGCGTGTTAATTAATTTTCTTTAATTAATTATAAAGTATATCCTATGATATAGCTATGGGACTGCCTCGATATTTAAGGCCTAAAATTCTCTCTGTAGCCTTCCAAATACACATTATTTCTGATCGATAGAGGACTTTCAGATATGCTTACAGGTGGCACTCTACGTAGCAATATACAGCTATGATTCAAATTTATTTGGTCTGAACAGGAACAGTCGAGCTCAGTGAATAATTTGTTTTCGAAGAACAGTCCAACTCCTCCTATAGCCATTATTGGAATTCGTCGAAGATATTCCTGCTATTAAAATTTTATGCCATGTAAATTAGATATTTCGACATGTATTCTCTGATAATTATTATAGCATGCCCGTCTACAGATCCGATGATGACAATATAATATGCTGAAACCGGTAGTCTCTATAAAGAATAATAGTGAGCTTGGCTGTTGTTTTACATAATAAATATTTTCGCCTTTCTCCCAGTTGACTCTAATTCCCCAGCGCAGTGAGCTTTCCACGAGGGGAGGGGGGGGGGTGACAATATGATAGCAAGTATTCCTGAGTGGTAACATACGCGTCATAAACTCATAGTGGCATGTAGTATCGTATTGGACGACATGAGAAATGCCTTGTTGGATGACATTATAACATGCGTCATGTTATACACACGACAGTCTGTATCATGTTACTTTACACATATGTGAATATATAAGGATTTAAAAAAATAAATATCATTGAAGCTGCCACAGAACTCGAGAAGCTAATATTTCTCAATTAAATCTTTGACTGTCGCCAAGACATACTCGCCTTTTGTTGTGATAGTAGCGTGTTTCCTTTTGGATATTAGCTGTTTGATTCTAACCTCTAATAGAACGAACTTTTTGATACGCCGTTTTCCCATTTCTGCATTATTTCAGTGCGTTGCTGTATGATAACGATACGGCTATGTTGGTCATAGTACTCTGATCGAATTACACAGTGCTACAGTTATTACACGAAAGACTACGATTACTATAAATAGCTATAATTTAGCGATTTTGGTAAAACGAAATAAAAGAGAAAAAAGTCAGATCGGCATAAAGTTTTTCTTTACAAGAGGTTAGAGCGTGGTGGTAGCGAGGAGCGAGCAGGACGCCTTCTTCTGTTGATGAGGCGGCTTCATGCCCTTCCTCGGTGACTGCCACAGTTACACCCACAAATGCTGTACTTCCGGATCGCCATACAGGTGCCACAACAATATAACAGCCACAACGGCTGAATCGCTGTCACACAAAATATTGTCTACAATCCCTCATCCATATTCCAGTCAGTGGAAGATTTTGGCCCCAGTGTGATAGAGTAAAGAATTTGACAAACTGAGTGAATTAAGTTCTGGTGGGAGTTACCCCGGACCCTTCTCCGTGCTCCGCGAGGAAGCTGGAAGAAATCATTTCTTGAAAAAAAAAAATTGTTAATAAATGTTTGCTACACTGGCATTTTTGCTGTATCAGGTTGTGACCTTGTCTCATTGTGAGCTTTGTCGTCCTCGACGAAGTTTTACATATAACTCTTCCTTTATCTCGATCGTTACAGGCGTTCGAAACTGATATATTTCCGGCAATGAAGCTTGTCAATACAACCACAAAAACCCAGAAAAGTCACACATTTAAAATAATTTTCAATACAGATGATTAGATTAGGTTAATACTTGTCCATAGACCACAAACACATTTCCCGCCGGCCGCGATGACCGAAGTGACTGAGGCGCTTCAGTCACGGTCAGCACGGCCACTACGGTCGGGGGTTCGAATCCCCCCTCGGGAATGGATATTTGTGCCGTCCTTAGTCTTAGTTAGTTCATAAGTAGTTTGTAAGTTTAGGGACTGATGACCCCGTGTGGTGTCGCACAAGTACAAAGTGCGCGCCACTTACTTTCGCCGCGCGCCGCCATGCACGCACGGCGCGGCGTTCTCAGGACGACAGCCACGAGCGCCCTCTGCGACAACGCCGCTCGTGGCCACCACTGAAGGACATCGGCCACTTCGGACGGAGATAGCAACGAGTTAGGACCTTCGTAATCAGATAGGCACCAGTGAAGACTTTGCTATTGTACAGGCACTAGGCAGGCCTCTAACAACTATGTATCAACATTCTGCAGTACTATGTAAAAGTTAAGTATTGTTACATTCTGTGCAATATATATCTCTAATTTACTCGAGTGTTTATAGTTTCTGGCTGCTCCCCTCCGTACCTGCACCAGCGTGTCGGTCTTATTCCACTCGGCCACCGACACCTACGACGAGGCTGGGACACAAAAGCGGCGACGAAGTTGGGACACAAAACCCCGTAGTTAAGTCCCATAAGCTATACAAACATTTGAACATTTTGAACACATTTCCCAATCAAGTGCAACGTGTCAGTTTCATAAAAGGTGTCTATACATGACACTCAATGTTATAAGGATTTTTAAGCGAAATTACTAAGTTTTATCTAAAAATTTATCTAATATGTAGAAGAAATTATTTTTTTTTAACAAAATACTAGTTAGCTATCTGCCAGACTTAGTAAATGATCAAACACTTTTGTGGCGGTATAATTCACTCCTCTGCCAAAGTTAGATTTAACCTTGAATAGTGAAGATCAGCTTTCTCCTAGTGTTGTAAATAACCACACTGCTATTATTTTTGAACTGGGTAGGATTGTTAATAACAAATTTAAGGCATGGCGCAAAAAGTGGCAGTTGACCCTTAATAGTGAGAAGTTGAAGTCATCCATATGACTAGTAAAAGAAATCCGTTAAACATCATTTACTCGATAAATCAGTCAGAACTATAGGCCATAAATTCAACTAAGTACTTAGGAGTAACAATTACTAACTACTTAAATTGGAAAGAACACAGAAAATATTGTAGGGAAAGCGAGCTGGGGACTACGTTTCGTTGGCAGAACACTTAGAAGATTCAACACTCCTGTTAAAGAAACTGTCTACATCACACTTGTGCGTCCTGTTTTGGAGAATTTCTGCGCATTGACGGATCCCCACCAAGTGGGACAGACAAACGATTTAGATAATGTACAAAGGGCAGCTCGTTTTGCATTATCGCGATGTACGGGGGGAGAGTGTCACGGAAATTATGCACGAGTTGTGGTGCAAATAATTAAAAGAAAGAAGTTATTCTTTACGACGTGATCCATTTGGGAAATTTCTTTCAGCAATTTTCTTTTCCGAATGCGAACAGATTTTGTTAGCACCCACCTACATAGGGAGACATGATCATTAGATTAAAGTAAGAGAAATCTAATCGAAAACAGCAAGATTTAAGAGTTTCTTTTTCCCGCAAACTATTAGAGAATGGAACTGAATATCATAAAATCAGTTCTATGAACTCTCTGTCATGCACTTCAATGTGACTTGCAGATTATTTATGTAGATGTACAATGAATTCTGCTTTACTCAATAATGAATTGTTCCACACTATGAACCCATACGAAAGCAGTGAATGAAAATTGGAATAGTAAGCTAATTTACTGATATGTATATCACCAAAATTTGTAATAACCATAATAGCATAAGTAGCTGAACTCGAACGTTTCAGCAGATTTTTATGTCTTTCTTCGAATTCAATCCCTCATCATTGCGAACATGTAAAAATTTTGAAAATTCTACTTTAGCTACAGATTTCTGAAATAAAATGTTTGTTAAGCTTATGGGACTTAACTGCAGGGTCATCAGTTCGTAAACTTACAAACTACGTAGAAACTAGCCTATGCTAAAGACAGAACAAACATCGATGCCCGAGGGAGGACTCTAACTTCCGACGGGGAACGGCCTCGCGCATCGGAGCATAGCGCCTCAATGCGCTCGGCCACTTCGCCGCAGTGGAGATTTCTGTTCAGGGTCTATATTTATTAATGGTGTCTTGCAGTTTAATGTATGAAAGCGTAGTATATGACATTGGTACAGAAATCATTGCCCGCAGGCTAGCAAACTGTCAAATGAACAGACAGAATTTCCATACACAGTCTGTAGGAATAGTATCACCTGCGGCGTTCGTATCTTTTCTCGATCATTTGTAAGTGTAATGGCTTTAAGAGTTCCTACAACTTATCTATGAAGAATAGGACAACTGCAAACATGGGTGTCGCAGAACTTCGGTGATATTAATATAGAGCATGTTTTGCAACATGCTGAAGCTTACAAAGAGGATCTTTCTTCTTCTTTAGCTTCAAAGCGGGAGCTAACGATTTGTCAGATAATGTACGAAAATATGCCAAAGTCTACACCAGAATGGTGTGAAAGTGGAATAGCACTGCGAAATATTAGAGTTATGTGACAGTTGTGCACATTCACCGTAACAATAAGCTTTCCGAATAGATATTCCTCAGACTTACGCCGTCCGTCTGAAAACACATTTCCACAGCTGGATGGGACTACTTCAAATGGACTGCTATCGATGCATATCTATCACGATATTGTATCAATGAAGAACGAAGAGGACATGTTGGTTACCTTCTGTGGGAACAGAAGAGGAAACTTTCATCGCATCACATTTAATAATGTGTTTAAATGTTATATCTCACCGCCTCCCTCCTCCGGCCAGAAAAAAATGTTGAATTCTGTATCCTCCACTGCTGCTATGCACGGTTTCCTCAACATAAGGAGATTATTGCGGTATCCGTATAAAAACAAAAAAATGTCAAAATGACATAAAATCAATTTGAAAAAAGATTAAGCCAATCCCAGTTCTACGCTTTTAATTGTTTGCTGATATGCAATTTATATCTGATGCCAATTGTAATCTTGTGTAAGCCGACCAACTCATTATTTTTTATTCAGATGACGAAGATTAGGACAGTGATTGTACATATCAAGCCATTTGAATTAATCTTTTATTTATTTATTTGCCCGCCGCTGTGGGCGAGCGGTCTGCGGCGCGCCAATCACGGTCTGCACGGCCACTACAGTCGGTGGTTCGAATCCCCTCCTCGGGCATGGATACTTGTGCCGTCCTTAGTATTAGCAAGTTCATAAGTAGTTTGTAAGTTTAGAGACTGATGACCCCGTACTTAAATCCCATAAGCTCTACAAACATTTACAATTAGTAGTAAAGAAGAAATAGATTAAAACTTGGTGCGTGATTGGGCGGTTTTTCAAGAACGCTATTGTTTATGTGCTCATATAGAGTGGACTACGTCTCGTACTGTTATACAATTTAGAAGGTACGCTCAACTATATGTGTGTATACTGTCTGAAAAATTTCCTGAGGCTCCAATTTGTAGTATAGAAATTATAAATTGTAACGTCATACCGAATTGCGGAGTTTTAATCCATGAACAGCGGAACGTTAATGTTTATTTGCTCATATCTCATTGACTACGTGTCAGAATGTGAAACAATTTAGAAGCTACATTCAACTATATATGTGTATACTGCCTGTAAAATTTCCTGTCGCTACAATTTGTAGTGTTCAAATTATAACTTGTAACGTCATACCGAGAGCCGTAGTTTTACTCCATAAAACAGCGGAAAAGTAGTAAGCGAGAAACTTTTTTCCTTTCATCATTTTACTATGGTTGCCAGCGAGAAAAAGTTTAATAAAGGTTTGAAATTATGTTTAAAGTTTGTTGGAAGTCTTTTATGTTTGGTAATTGGGAATCTGTGTGTATGTATGGAATAGGGATTTGCTTGTAACACTCGCCTGAAACAGGCGTGGTGGTGGACACAGCGACCTTCTTGCAAGGTATTTGCAGAGCGAAGTACTGTAAATGGACGCAGGCAGGCAATACGTTAGAGAGACTGCCTGCAGCCTGTCGTCTCTCAGATAGTAAGGTGATTTACAGTCTGCCCCTCCCACCAGTGAACTTTCCAGACTGGTATTGTACGCGAGTCGGCAAGTTAGCAGAAGGCAAGTGGAATGAGAGAAAACTTTTCTGTCGCACAGTGGCGAAAACTACAATTTGGATGTTTTGAAAAAGAGAGCTAAGAAACGGAGGTCACTAACCACAGCTCCAAATGTTTTCGAGATTCCGCGGTTTGTTAACTAAAGTCACACTTCTCCGTGATTTTAGGAGTGGAGTGGACGAGAGGACGAACTACTGATGGCGAGTATTACGCGGTTCGCAGTGGCAGAATTTAAAAATGTTAAATTGTGCTGTTGGCTGGCGCCAAGCGAATCTCGTTCCGATTGGTGTGTGATCGTTTTCGGAGACATACTCTTCTGGCTCGGACATCGTTATAGCTGAAAAACGAATCTGTATATCTGTATTTATCTCTGACGAGAGCTTCAACTCTAGTGGCAGACTTAAGGGCGGCTTGTCAATGTCTCTTTAAGATCCAGTTAAGATTTTAACTTGCCGTTAGCGGAGAATTGCGTTTGTCAATGTTTCATTATGAGTTAACCTGACGTTAGAAGACCTCAAACCGGCCGTTAAGTTAACGAGTAGAATTATGCTCGTTACACGGCTAATCACCAGTTAAGTGAGAATCTGTATGAAAATGGCAATATTGAAAAGCGCTAAAATACCGCAATATATTCACACGATAAGCCAGATTTATCGAACAAAATAACAGAAGCACTACATGTATCAAAAACTAGTGGGGAAAGCAGCTTTAATGTAAAATTTTATCGTCGTATGTCCCGCCCCATCCATGTAAGTATCGAGTCGATACGTTTGATATATTGCAGACTAGCTGAAAACCCGGCGTTGCCCGGCTATTTATCTCTTTATTCCTGCCATTTTTCACGTATATCTTCATTTGTATAAGGGCTGTATGCCTGTAAAATCTCTTTGACATAGAATTAGTAGTAAAGAAGAAATATATTAAAACTTGGTGCGTGATGGGGCGGTTTTCCATGAACGCTATTGTTTATGTGCTCATGTAGAGTGTACTACGTGTCGTACTCTGATACAATTTAGAAGGTACACTCAACTATATGTGTGTATACTGTCTGAAAAACTTCCTGAGGCTATAATTTGTAGTGTAGAAATTATAAATTATAACGTCATACCGAATTGCGGAGTTTTAGTCCATGAACAGCGGAACGTTAATGTTTATTTGCTCATATCTCATGAACTACGTGTCTTAATGTGATATAATTTAGAAGCTACATTCAACTATATATGTGTATACTGCCTGTAAAATTTCCTGTCGCTACAATCTGTAGTGTTCAAATTATAAATTGTAACGTCATACCGAGAGCCGTAGTTTTACTCCATAAACAGCGGAGAAGTAGTAAGTGAGAAACTTTTTTCCTTTCATCATTTTACTGTGGTTGCCAGCGAGAAAAAGTTTAATAAAGGTTTGAAATTTTGTTTAAAGTTTGTTGGAAGTCGCTAAGTACTTTCATTCTCATACAGTGTATTTCGAAAGTCTCGCCGCATTATATGGCATTTTTTGCGATTTCTATTGGTTATGACGTAATATATTTTGAACCATGTGCCGTATGTGATTCTTAACCATGCAGCAATTTACCTCACGGAAAGGAATGTGTGTACCAAATTTGGTTGAAATCGGTCCTATGGTTTAGGAGAAAATGAGCAGCATTGTCACAAAATGCAGCAGTTTTTCGCGCATCTCATTGTTTATGACGTCATATATCGTGAACTATATATCGTATGTGATTCTTACACTTACGGCGGCCGTCTTCATGGATTGAAGCTTACGTGTACAAAATTTCGTAAAGATTGGAACGAAACTGTAGATTTGTATGCAACACGTACAAACATGCGGACACTGCTTTATATATTAGATATGCGAATTAACCTTAAAATTATTATTGCGATATCAAAATACGAACTTGCGGGTCACGACTATTTAAGTGACTATCGGTATGATGAAAATGGCTGGAATAAGAGATTTGGTTGACAATGAAGACGATGTCAATATTTGGACGATCTAGAGGTCACTGCCCCTATAAGGCGTCCTAGACGTATTTATGTTCGACCAAATCATTCCAAATGCTGGAATGATTCAGAATTTGTTACTCAATTTCGCCTTCGAAAGGCCACTTTGGAAACGTTGCGTGAAATACTCCACGACCATCTGAAGAGCCCAAATGATAGTTACATATTTTGTAAGTTATCTGTCGTAATAGAAAACAGAATGCATTATTTATGTCTGCAAGCTTATTAATTCAGTATTTACTTATGCTTGTTGCGCATAGTGTAAGGCCTAAAATGTGATTTATTCCTCTGATCTACAGGAACAGTGCACTTTCGCCTATGTGCAAGTTGTTCCTTGTCCTAAGGTACTACGGACTGGCACTATGTTATCTTACTAGAACCTAAGCATTTTTCCTGTCTTATATGTTCCATGGACAGCATTGAATTCGTTTGCCACAGGCGACCATGTCGCTTCCTTCTTCTTCCATGGCCTAGCGTCGGTTTTTTTTAACATTCCAATGCGTCCTTATCAAATTTACTATCAGCAATACCTTACATTGGAACAGATATTGTACAATGACGCAACACAAAAACGATTTTATATATTTCCTTTCGTACTACCGTTTATTATTATAGGAATAGTTATAATAAACTTATTTTTCCATCACCGAACAGGACCAAATAATCCAATTGGATTAAGGAAGGCAACTGGGCTCAAAAATTAGATATTAGCGTATTTGAAATGCCTGGTATTTCCTGCGTGAAACAGTTTTTGTTTTATATAAATCCGACAATATTTTCGTTAGTTATGATGGTTTTTCTGACGCTCTGTGCAATCTGGCCACGCCTTCCGTTTTGCGCTACGCGGAGAAAATGTACACAGGAGTAATGAATGAAATTAAACCTATATTTAGAGACCTTTGTAGAGATACCTTGTTGATGAAATGTCTTCATGGTAAAACCCAAAATTTAAATTAATGTGTAAATTCTGTCATTTGGACCCGGTTACCAAAAACTGTATTTGTTCAGATCACAACCCTCAAATCGGTGTTTATGATGCTATTTTATGCTTCAATGATGGTGTAACTAGAAAATTGGACGTTTTGAAATTATTGGGCATACAATCTAGTGGAAATATTGCAAAACCCTTCGTGCAAATAGATAAAGAGAGAATCCGCAAAGCCGATATTGCTAATTTAAAATGCACAAAAGAAGCTAGACAGAAAAGAAGAGGGACCAAGAGAAGAAAAGAAGATCAGTATGATTCATATGATGCTCAATATGGTGCAGGCAAATATTAGTGGTAAGTAATTCTCATCAATAACTACTAGAATTGCAATATTAAACATTAAATTGATTTTTCTCAAAACTATATTTTTTTTACTTTCAGGTACCATTATTTGATAAAGTAATGGGGTTAGAAAGATGAAATTTGGTCTTTTTGAACTGAAGATGGTAATAAATCATTACAAGTAAATTGAGAACTACAAAACAATCATCAACTGTCTTATATTAATTAATGTCCTAAAAAGTTAAATTTTACTGGTGAAAGAATAAAAACAAAATTTTCTTCAAAACAATTACAGTTATTATGTTCATTTTACTTGTAATTTGTGGCATAAATGTTATATATATGCGGTAAAAATTTCGTTGTTTTATCACTTATAGTTCCTTTGAAAAGTGTACCTATTCAAAGGGTAAAATAGCATTGGCAGAATAGGGATAAAATTGCCTTCCATCTCCCCTTAAATAGAAATATTGATAAAATCCGTTTACACATTGATATTTGCTGGTTGATCTTCTAATTCAAATTATTCATTGTTAGGTTCCTTACGTTCTGTTGCTCAGACTATTTCTTATGAAGTAAGATTGGCTTTATTTTATTATCATTAATTATTTTAGTTGGGAGTTTTAATATCAACAAAAATAGTAAGAGAGAAACAATTCCCACATAACACTTTCGCACTAACTTCTTGTAAAATTCGAGCTTCTTTCACGTCTGTTTTCCATAGCTCCAAGTAACAACTGTCTGATACCCTGTTCCCTGATAGCTAAATTTTGCGAACAGCTGTTTATTCAGACGACACTTTCATTTGTTTCTCATGCCAACATAGTCGAAATATATCATACCTTCTCGTTTCCTACAGGATAGCAAACGAGATGTATATCTGGCAATGACAAACGCAGTGCACTTAAAGAGCACATTTAACTGGACGCTAAATGCATCTTCTCGTTTACGAAGGAGACAATTAACGAGAGATAGACGAACCGGCCCTTAGCAGTGGACAGGTGACAGACGGACTTCACTTGCAGAGTAGAGATAGCCACCTGCAACGATAGTTCTCCATGGCAACTTGCATATAATGGTGAGAATATCTAGCGGCATCCAGTAATTAGGACTTCGCTGGAATTCCGGTGAATTCGCCCTGGCTGTTGGTAGCTAGACGAACAGCACAGTCGGTCAGAGGGCGCTTCTAGCTCACTTGTTACTGGTGAGCGCGGCCGCTGCTCGGAAGTAGACTTGCGCATAATAGTTCGCGATCAGGAGCGCTCACTTTAGTTCTCTTAGTTCGTCCGATCCCAGTGACAGCTGAGCGGCGTGGTCTGCGCATGCAGGTGGAGGGAGAAGTTCCCCCACCTAGCTGCTTCATGCGCTTGCTGGTTGAGCCGCTAACGATATTACACAAACCAAATGGATCAGTTTGTGGATAATTTCTCGCGTTTAAGTTTAGAGTTATCTCTATATCTTGGCATTATGGAATTTATTAGTCAGATATTGGCAGAGTGCAGAATACTTCAAAGCAGAAATTTTGTAGCGCTGAACTATGTAATCTAGCAGGCAGACACTAACCTCGAAATGGCTCTCATCAGAAGAAGGCAAACATGTGATTTTTAATTCTGTTCGCGACCTATCGTGCATTTTAGTTCGCCACCTATCGCGCATATTTTAGTTCGCGACCGGTAGCTCTCCTTTTAGTTCGCAGCTCGGCCGCGTATTAGGTCGGTCGTTTTGGCTTTTGCTACCGCTACTAAAACTACAGCTGAGCAGCATCTCAGCTCGAAATGGCGGCAAGTGGCACAAGGGAATCACGCGATTCTGCGCGCTGTCGCGTTTTCTCGCTGTTACCCGTCAGTCTTCGGAAAAGGAGCGGACGAACTAAGAGGCGAGGGATCTGCGAACTAGTTCGCGTAGTTCGCCTGTGGGAGCGCTCTTCCGAACTAGTTCGTTCGCGAGCTAGACAAGACTACTCGGGAGTGGCGCAGCGAGCACAGGCGAGAGCGAGCGAGGCGACTCGGTCAGACCCGTAGCGGAAGGCTGTCTTGAATGTGGATATGAAAGAACGTAATAATAATCATAATAATAAACATGATAAACTGTTAACAGCTGTACCGCGTATTATACAAGAAAATGTGTGTGTAAAAATGCGGCGATAAGAAACGTTACAAAAGACAATGACTGAATAGTCATGAACGACGGAAGATAGAAAAAAAAAAAAAAAAAAAAAAAAAAAAAAAAAAAAAAAAAAAAAAAAAAAAAAAAACAATACCGGTACACCAGATAATAGAGAATGACAATATTTTTCTCTGGTTATCTGTTACTACTGATGACGATCTGCTCACGCCTCTAACAAGTGACGGATTTAGGCTCACGCGTCTAACAAGTAACGGATTTAAGTATACATGGAAACACATTTAGCGGTGCCGCGGTGGAGTGGCAGAGCTTTCCAGAGCGCCGTGACTCAGCACGCCCGGTCGGAGGGTTCAACGCCCCAGCAACGTCAGTAAAGGTTTGCGACAGCGTTGCAGTATGTCACCCGTCCTGTCGAATTTATATGTAGAAGTGGCTCTCCGAAACTGCTGCAGCTGCAGAGGAACGCCAATCACTGTCAACGATTTTCATTAAGTTTTGTTGACGATCAAGTTCTTATAACACAAGATGATTATGACCTTGAGTTCATGATACGACGATTATATCACCAATACAACAGATGGATACTATAAATGAGTCTAACAAAACAGAATATCTGGCGTTGAACAGTGATGATAAATCTGAAGTACACATCAATAAGAAAGCAGTTATGAGACAGATAGAGAAATTTAAATATCTGGGGGCAAATACTGATAGAAATGGATTAGGCCATTCAGAAGTAAAATAATAAAAAAAAGCTGTCCCATGAACACAACAAACAAAACCAACAAATCCGATCAACGACTGCAGGGAACAGAAATATACATAGATCAAAAGAAAAATAGAAAAATGAAAAGAAGGCACCTAACTGCGGAGTGCGAAGCTGCTCGCCGTCGGACGTTCAAATTCTCCTTCGGGCATGGGTGTATTTGTTGTCCTTAGCGTAACTTAAAGTACCTTGTAAGCGTAGGGACTGATGACCAGAGTACTTAAGCCCGATAGATTAAGAAATATTTGAACATTTTGAATATTTAGCGGTGTTTACATTTTTATTAATGTATAATTGTATTCTTTACCACATAATACTCTGATTCCAGTATTTTCTGGCGCGATTAGCGGCATCAGTACAGTTTTTCAACCAATTGTCGTTGAATGCCACCAATATATTTTCACTTAAATAGGACCACAAGACTCGCTAACATTTAAAGGACATTAGTTAATTTCTCGCCTTTTATAAAATCTAAACGCCGCAAGAAGGAATCATTTCGAATGGCAATAGAAACATCTTACGTATAATGTCCGGATTGTGTGTGTGTGTGTGTGTGTGTGTGTGTGTGTGTGTGTGTGTGTGTGCGCGCGCGCGCGCTCACAAATCTACAATTTTATACCAATCTTGATGAAATTTTGCACATTTGACCTTCAAAACAAGAGGAAGACCACAGCCTACAGCCTATGACTGCACACAGTATAGTGTGCCCAAGATGTTTTATGTGTAGTTTTATTCACGTAACTTTCAATGTCAACCCTGTGTCGAATGGGGCCTGGTTACCAGTTACGGTGTTTCCCCCTCTCACCACAGTTGGGCGTGTGAGTCTGGTTCAACACTGTCACTAGACGTCCATGATGATATTTTAAGTTGTAATCAAGCATCTATACCAAGATGGTTGTATTTCCCATCGTTTTTTTTAAATATCTTTTGTAAGTATGGATGTATTAATATGGTTTATACTCCTTATAGATATCATAATTACGTGCTATAAACATCTAAAATGTAATTTTCTTCTTTTGTACCACAAATCTGATGATGATCTCGTAACGCGTCATATGAAATAAAGCTAATTGCGACCAAGCCTTTTCAAAAAAAAATTTTCACGCATGCCACCGTATGGTCGCTTGTCCACAAAAATGGAAGGTTTTATGAACCAAGTGATAAAGTATGTTTTATTGTCAGCGTTTTTCTTAACTATTTCAAATATTCAAATGTTGGTAGAACTTATGCGACTTAACTACGGGGTCATCAGTCCCTAAGCTTACAAACTACTTATAAACTAGCTAAGACTAAGGACAATACAAATATCCATGCCCGAGGGGGGATTCGAACCCCCGACCGTAGTGGCCGTGCAGATCGTGACTGTAGCGCCTCAGTTCCCTCGGCCACCGCGGCCGGCTCTTAACTATTTAATTGCAATAAATTAATCGTCAAAAAGAACTTTTTATCATTTTTATAACAGAGTCCTGCCCTGTAGTAAATGAATTTTTTAATCAATTTTACAATCAGCAATAGGTTAAAAATGTAGTTGTCGACGCTATATAGTTATAAGTTAATGTTAGTAACGTAAGAGTACGACCTTACAAGATGACTTGTTCTAACCAACAGACATTTGCATTTAACGTCAAGTTCTCTTTCCAGTACGACTGCTTTAATGTACTATTTTATTTATGTCGCGAGGACACTGATTTACATGAAACCTATTTCCCTGTGAAATTATCCTCGCCAATATCCTGTCTATCACAATTTAATTTCATGAATCATTTTGCTGTGTTCATTATAACTCTTGCGCCATTAGACTTCCAATGTATAGGGACTCGTAATTTTAAATTAAAACAGTAATTATGCATAAATTAACAATTCAAGTGTTATTGCGTATTCTGTACCTTACATCGTAGTTACTCATAATGTAAATGTGATTCGATGCTGATTTTAAATGCAACATTTGTAGCACTGAATTTTGCGTGTCTAGTGGTGGTAAGAGCGAAATTATAAATGCAGGCAAATATGAAAAGACAGAAATTTCTGCTACTTCATATGCAAGTGTAACTTAATTTTTCCGGTCAGATTGAGCAACAGTCTGCGAACTGTACTTGGCTGCAATTAAAGCAACTTCAGTTTAACATGTAGTTGAAGAAAATAATAGTTTTCGCCGAAATGACTGAGCTTCGAAACTAGAAAGAACCTGGTTTGAACAGAAATTCTCTTTCTGTCACACGAAGACTATTGCCATTGTTGTGAAAGTATTAGCCCCTCCTCATTTTATTTCAAATGTTTCAAAAACAAATGAAGGAAGTCAATTACATTGTTGCAAATACATCCAATGATAGGGGACTTTTTACTGTTCCAGGGTGTCCGTGCCTGAATTTCAGTTCTTCTTGAAAGTCCCGGGGAAACAAAAGGTATTGTTACCGATTATGTGACTGATGTGCTTAGAAAATAAAGAAAAAACCTAGAAAGCAAAATAATCACGTTAAGATGTGATAGTACCAAAAAATACATACGAATGTTGGGGAAAAAGTCAAGGTAACTATTTCTTTTCTTGCAGATACCAGTCCGCCTGGAAAACGTGAAACATACAGACGAAAGGACAAGGTGTTAACTATAGGTGTGGACAGTGAATAGCACTGAAATATCGTAACACACTAATTTATTACTGTAGTATACAGGACAATATGGCTTTCACGGTGCAGTAGAATGACAACACAGTACACACACAGTTGATATGACAAACCCGGTCTACAGATGCTCAAAGTAGTCCCCTGCTACTGTCACCACACGCTGCCAACGATGTGGGAGGCGCTGAATACCGTCTGCCCCAGCATTTGCCACACTTTTAAGTGCCCGGCAGAGGGTTCATCGAACCACCGTGACAATATGAAACGATCTGCTCTTCTTTGGACTCCAAACCCACCTGATAAGGATCCCACACGGGACAGCAATACTCCATATATATAAAAAAAATAAAAAAAAAAAATAAAAAAATAAAAAAAACCCACGGACTTTGCGAAATTAAATTATTTGTGTATATCTCGTCGTTAATCTACGTGTATAACCGAAATCGTGTGATTGTGCTTGCATCAAAGAAGGCGTTTGGCTTGCGTAAAGAATCTAAACAACTGAAAGAGCTGTCGTTCATGTTAGTTAAACAGATTGTCAATAGATGGCACCTTTTACATTGCATTTTATTGGCCGTGTAAACTAAGATAATACTCGGCGCGGCATCAACTTAGATTGTTCGAACAGTACAATTTTTTTTTCAAAATAAAGTTTTTTTTTTCTGAAAACAACTTTCGAAGTATCTGTGTATTTTCGTCATTTGTGGAAAACAAATCCTTGAAAATGATACCTCAAACATTAATTTGGAATAACTAATACGGTAGATACGAAGTACGCATAAAAAAGAAAGTTGATAAATAATATATAAGTTATGATCATGCATTGAATGTTAACCCTTGGCCTTGACTTCTATTAACTGTTCCTGTTGCCTGAAATTACGTCCAGGTCCTGGAAATGACACTTTGGGACACTCCAACAGCTGCCGCCACAACGCTCTTTGTCTGTCCCTGTTCCAACCTACGTGTGGCTCTCCATGCCGTAGCTTCAGATGAGCCACGTTGTTGTTGCATTGAACTACCCCCTCACTACTCTATCTGAACCCAACTGCTTGAACAATTATTTTCGTATAGTAAATACAAGTGAACACCAACATCCTCTGCAGCAAGTTTACCACTATCTCGGTTGCCGTAATGTTGTTGTCTCCACTCCGTAGGATCAACAGAAAGACATGGAACAATTTTAGTTCATTCTGCCCAGTGGCGGCTGGTGCTTCAGGTGACTGGGGGTTCACTTCTTTGAGTGCCGGGTTTTGATAGTGGCGCCCCCCCCCCTCCCTCGCTCGGCGACCAAACAGCTGGGCGAAAGCGCGCTTGTTCCCCCCCCCCCCCCCCATTTCGATATATTTTCGTTAAAAGATCTGCAGAATGTCTTACCTCGGCTTGTCTAAGCTTGCTTCAACTCGAGCTGAGGCGTCGGCGTACCACGCATCTTTATTTCAATTTTTGTTCCGTGATTAAAGCTGAGTAATTTGTTTCTAGAAAGATACTGTACGTTGTACATTTGTCTTTGATAATAAACACCGAGAACTTACGCATATTCACATGACCACTAAAACACAGTAAGTAACTGATTGTACTGTTAAGTGACTGTAACAAAATAAATGTGTTACAATGAAGAGACAAGCTACCTTCGGGTCACGTGACACTGTAAGCAGCACCCCGTCCTAACCTTACGCATACGCAAAGGCTGCTCTCCCCCACATCTTTTCAAACAGTTACAACGAAGAGTATATATGTAATTTACCCTCAACATAGCGATACATTTGCTAAAACGTAACAAGTAACAATACAAAAGTCATTGTTGTTCCCTTATCAGTTAAAAAGAAAATTGGGTTGCAGTAAATCTCGAACCACTACCTTCGACGGCGCAACGTGATGCCGCTAACCACACGGCTGTTCTTGCTAGGTGGAGAGTACTGACGTCATTATCATTCATGATCGGATCTTCTGAAGGATTTTACAGTTGATGCGTCTTCAATTTATAGCTATACTAGCTGAAAACCCGGCGTTTCCCGGATATTTATTTATTTATTCCTGCAATTTTTCAGATATATATTCATTTGTGTAAGAGCTATTTGTCTGTAATATCTCTTGGGATAATATTAGTAGCAAAAAAGTAATAGATTAAAACTCGGTGCATGATGAGGCGGTTTTCCATGAACGTTACTGTGTATGTGATCATATCTCATGAACTACATATCGTACTCTGATATAATTTAGAACGTACATTCAACTAGATTATGTTTGTTTACTATCTGTAAAATTTCCTGATGTTACAATTTGTGGGGTACAAATTATAAATTGTAACGTCATACCGAATGCCGTAGTTTTATTCCATAAACAGCGGAAAAGTAGTAAGCGAGAAATTTTTTTCCTTTCACATTTTGCTATGGTTGTCAGCGAGAAAAAGTTTAATGAAGGTTTGAAATTATGTTTAAAGTTTGTTGCAAGTCGCTAAGTAGTCTGATTCTGATGCAGTCTATTCTTAAAGTATCTTAAAGTATGTGACATTTTTTCCGATTCCTATTGTTTATGACGTTGTATCTCCTGCAACATGCTTTGTATGTGATTCTTAACCCTGCGGCAATTGTTAACTCACGGTAAGGAATGTGTGTACCAAATTCGGTTGAAATCTGTCCAGTGGTTTAGGAGAAAATGAGCAGCATTGTCGCTAAATGCAAATCTCATTGTTTATAACGTCATATCTCGTGAACTATTTATCGTACGTGATTCTTATATTTGCAGCGACCGTCCTCATGGATTGAAGCTTATGTGTACAAAATTTCATAAAGATAGGAACAAAACTGTAGATTTGTATTCAACATGTACAAACATACGGACACACTGCTTTATATATTAGATTTTACCAAATATGACGTGTTTTTTATGAATCTTCACTGCGCCAAAAACAAATGTGAAGGGCATATGTTGCCTTAATGAAGAATTTGCCAATGCTCAAGGCAAGGTGCACAGTAGCTCCATTGTCTTTGCTTCGGCACCATTCGTGCGTAACCGCCAGAGCTCGAGTAGCCAGGAGCTGGTGTCTCTATCAGCTCCAACGGCAATGTTAAAGGCAGTGTTTTTCCTCGCTCCTCCCTGCCGCGGGAGCGCGCATATGCTTCTTCCAGGGGGTTCAGAAGAGAAATTGAACCTCAGCCGCGCATGCGCATTACAACGCTGCACCTGCTGCCGCCTATATTAAAGGGCCGCGCTGCGACTCGTATTCGTGCTGTCTCCGCGACGTAAAATGTTTCTCATGCGTTAAAAATACTTTGAATGTTCTTGTAAAATGATCTGATAGAATAACAAAACGTAAGCATACTGTAGTCAGCGCTTGCATTATCGAACGCTAGCACTTGTTTTTGGAATGTTCCAGCGTTGATGGGATTACGAGCCCGCGTGATCAGTTGGATTTGGGTCTAGGAGGAACACGATGCATGTCCGAGGAAGTGAGCAAAGTCGTCGTGTAAGAATCTTGTCAAGTGTGCTATGAAGTAAAGTGGATCATTTCAGGACCCTATCGTGTGGAAGTACAAGTAAAACATATCATTATTTCGTTACGTGTGTCGTTTCCCGTATTGTCGCTGTGATGTCTCAACCACGCCACGACGGTAACGGTCATCGTCAGAATATGTGAAGTTGAGCTTAGGTTGATCAATTAGAGCCACGGCTGGAACCTTCGTATCGCCGACCGCACATCAAGATTTTCGGACAGCCGCGCCGCGAAACAGTAGACAAGTATGGAATCGCATTATTATTGTGAGAAGTGTTGACTGGCTGAACTCGATTATTAACAAACTATGATTTTAATTATCTCAACGAGTACAGACCTACGTAGCGCCATCCGCACATCAAGAAAGATCGGGCAACCGCATCGCGAAATAATGAACTGCCAATTTGTGTGAAAGTGAAAACTGGACCACATGAGATTATTGTTATCGTTACGCATTCATGGACGTGGCTGTTTAATTCGAGGTGCATCGTCTTTCTTTATACAAAGTGATTTATTGCTGTCTACTGATTAAACATTTCAGTGTAGCCGTTATTAAATTATTGAGCGACGCAACCAAGTGTTTGTGTGTATTATCTAATACATGCTGTGACTTTAATCGTGATTAGTGTTATATGAGTGACTAGCTGAAAACCCGGCGTTGGCCGGGTATTTATTTATTTGTTCCTGCCTTGATTTAGTATTTCTCGTATGCCTTCTCTCTCGCCATTTCCTTCTTTCTGAAAACATTTTTGTAGAAGATATAAGAAACGAAGATTAAATAACAATTACATTAATGTCATTAATTTCACTCATTTTTGAGGAAATGTCGCTGATAAAGCGGAACTAAAAAAATATTCGGATCAGATTGCGGAAGTCAATGCACTTACCGTTTATCAGGAAAGTAGATAGTGTAGATGAAATCATACTTAAAAATGCACTCGTTTCGAAGTATCCACGAAATTCAACAATGATGATTGTAATAATATCACAGATCGATTACTTGATGTAATGCGCGAAACGTCAAATCGATTTTTAAAGAGATGTATTAAAAGCAATTTCTTCTTTAATGTTTTTTTTTATTTATTCGTGTATTTCCTTATTCGTATGCTTATCATTACATAGAAAGAGCTGAAGACATTGTAGCAAGTATAGACCAAAGATATGGTCTGTGGCATCACGTTTCGCTGTATGTAACCTCCTTGCTATAGAGTCGCAAACGTCATCGCTGGCCTTCAGTCCTTTCAACCACCATATCTTCCACCCCCTATGCTACTGCTATGGTGTACAACGCGAGACTTCAGACAACAATTACACACAGACCATTCGTTTGCGTTCTGTAGTTTTCGTTGCAGAGCGCAATATTAACACACACACAGGTAGAGTTTTATATATACCGATAACTTTGCATCCCAATATACTCCATCCTTTTACCATTATCAACCGTCAAGCAACAATGCAACCAATAAAACCATTTTCAAAGAGTAAATATAATTTTCAAAGAGTAATTATTGTTCCGCATTTCGCGTTATTTCTTCAAATTACTAAATATCTATCAGATTGCTACAAAACCGGGCTTAAAACCTTCCTCAGGTATAAGCTAGTAACTGTACAAATATTTAAGAGTCTGCGTCTTGTCGTTTGGACGTAATAACTGTACACCGAACAGACATTCACATTTATAGATATAGATTAATCGTCTCACGGTAAAGTTCTCCCGGCGGAATTAAGTGCACGTTCATTATAACAAACATTTACGCCTTATCCACTCCGCCGGTAGTGTAGTTAGCATTAACAAATATGTTCAATGCAATATTATAAGAATATTTTACGGGGGCGGTTACAAAAATACAGAATGATAATTTAAAAACACTTTTAATTTTATTTATTTACTTTTTTCACGACGAGCTTTTTTCCTGGGGTTCAGTGAACCAGTGAAGACATAGAACTCTGAACACACTGATTCTGCTGATGACAATACTTCAGAACCTAGATCAGTGGCAGCTCGTACAAAATTTGACCAGTGTGCTACAATATTACAAAAATAAACAGGAAACAAAATATACTAAAATAAAAAGTCAACCTTTGTATGATTGCCTTTAATTAAATATCAATTAATACTGTATTGACAGTGAGACCTTCAGGGGAATCTATAACAGCGCTGCCAACTGCATGTATTCACTGCAGGTAGAAATTAAAAATTTAGACTCAGAGGTATTTGAATACGAGCCTCACACAGGAATTGAGAGACAACGCACAAGACGCCTGAGTTTGCGCGCTACTTGACTCTGTAAGCCGTAATATTCGTCATATACTCATATACTATTCTTCCGCAGCCGTCACACGCAGCGCGAAGAGAAATATTGATCTGGTGCTGCAGTCGGTCTCAGCACACACGAGTCGCCAGTCCTGACGTCACGTCTGCGCATGCGCACTAGCGGACGACTGCGCCGCTTCTCTGCGCACGTACCAGCGCGGCTGACTCCCACTTCAGCACACGGAGCTGGTTTCCAGCTATCGCGGCGAGAGCGCTCCAAAATGCGTTTTCATCCTTATTACTAGCATTCTAATACGCATTGGAAGGGAATCGGCATAATTTTATTGTGATATCTGGCTCGTATTCCAAGAGAAAGAATGTAATTTTACAGCTATTTCTCGCTTGCATTCGAAGAGAAATGGCATTATTTTAGTAATATATTTACAGTGTGCTGCAGCACATTAGCACATTATCACCAGCCGCCACTGACCTAGATATCTCAACTGACGTGTTATCGTCTTGACCAGTGTAGATTCTCATCTATGATCTGTGTCCGGCGCAGACCTCTGAATATTTTGTGTAACTAGAATTTCTCGCGGGTCTTTAGAAAGTCATACGAACCGCGTCGCTGTAAATAGTAGTGGTCGCGGCTGTTCCCTGGTCCCCGTAATGAAGTGTGCCGCTAGCGCAGCTGCTGCTGTAATGACCGCTCGTTAATTTGGCGGCAGCTCCCCTGAGAAAACAGCGCCGCGCGCAATTTGCGGCTAGTAATATCCTGCGCACAAACCATTACCGCAAAACTGCTGCAGGGGGTGCCTCTGTTCCTGACTTGCACGTCTCTAGTCATTGTCTTCTTGTGTTTTTAACGCAGTTGCATTAATAATTTGATAAGAGAAAAACTGTAGCTTGGTTCCAGCGTAAAATAATGAGTAATAATTGTAACCGTCTACTTGCAGCTGGCTTTTCAATTTATGTGTTTCATTTCTTCGTGGCGTGTCAGTGACTAGGAAATATGCTTACCCTTAAAGATACACACGAAATTTCGCGTTCCAAACACACTGGAATTCCAGGATTTGGACATTAAAACGTTACCACCTTACAGAGTTCTGTTCACCGACTCCGTGATTGTGGTCTTCACGTCTTAATAAATCTACACAGCATCAAAGATCAGGACAGTTACCTTGATATCTCGTGGATGTAGAATCTTCTTAAAACACAGCACTTGCTTACACGAATCCCTAGAATTCATTCAGAATACGTGCAACTAGTGAATTGTTCTCTACTTGATGTGTGCTTCAAAATTAAGGCAAGAACTCAGAGCAAACACCAGGTATCGGAAAAGCTGTTTAATTTTATTACTTTTACCCTCAATGCATTACAACAATATGTACATCGGTGCCCAAACCGGCATAGTGGCGGCTTGGAAAGCTGTTACAAGACTGCCTTTCTCGATCTTTGTGTGGCCTCTTTTATAGTCTGGCCTACAATACCATACATTGTTACAACTATTAAAGATGTGAAAAACAATTAGTTTGACCATTTTATGGCAAGATAATAGCAGCTTTACATTCAAAAGTAAGGTAATTATCAATTTGCATCAATTCATAATAATCCTGCTTTCATATATCGGGTTGTAGATCTGAAATATGCTTAACTGTAAAATACAACAATACATTGTTTTTTTAATACTAATATCTTGAAAAACAGTGAAGGCCAAATGTTCCTACCATGTACAGAATAATGAAATAAACTATTAGTTGTTTTGCTGTATACAAGAACACGGGAATATTTCATATCGGCTTAGTTAATCTAGAATGCTGCTCATGCTGGCAAGTTTATATTCGATACAATTTATTATATTTGTGTTTTCATGGCTATTTCCTACTCAAATATACAATAGAATATATCTCTAAGCATACTATTTCACTTTCTGTTTCCCTAAAGTGCATATTAGCAGGTTTGTTTCATGGCCATGTGCTCTTGTTTATTTTCCTATTTTATGATGAAATGTTATTTGTTTGTCTTCCTAACAATGTATGTATCTTCTCTTAACCATTACTTTATCTAGAAATCATGTTTCTTATATTACACACACTCTGAGATCACAAACTGGCATTTAATAGTTGATGTTCTATATATATATATATATATATGTTATTTGGGTGGTGAAGTGGTAAACATTTAGCTCGGTAGTTTGCCTATTACATCTCAACATCCTATTTAAATGGGTCCGACATCCGAGAATCCAGATGTGCATTTGTACCTATAGGAGTCTAATAAACATTCTGAAGGTAGCAGGGGCAAAATATAGGGAACGAAGAATTATATTCAACTTGTACAAAAACCAGCTAGCAGTTATTAGAATCGAAGGGCATGAAAGGGTCGCTGTGGTTGGGAAGGAAGTAAGACAGGATTTTAGCCTTTGCCCCAATGTTGTTCAATCTGTACATTGAGAAAGCTGTGGAGGAATGCAAGGAGAAATTTGGAGAGGGAATTGAAGTTCAGGGAGAAGAAATAAAAACTTTGCAGTTGGCTGATGAGATAGTAATTCAACAAAAGACATCAAAGGACCTGGAAGAGCAAGTGAACGCAAATGACAGTATATTGAAAGGAAGGTATAAGATGTACATTACCAAGAGTAAAACAAGGGTAATGGAATGTAATGTCAGAAAATGCTGAAAGAATTAGATTAGTTAGCCAGACAATAAAAGTACTAGATGAGTTTTGTAAATTGGGTAGCAATATAACTTACGAAGGCCGAAGTAACATGAGTGCTTGACACCCAACTGCTACATACATAAATCTATACGTATTTTTACAATGGATGTATGTGTATTCCTCACCTCCAAAATTACTGGACCGATTTTTACCGAACTTGGGAACAAGTATTCCTTACAATCAGACATAATGGATGTTAGGTCAACAACCACCTACGAAACATGATTAGGAAAATACGAGTATATCGTCATAAACAATGAAATTCGCAAAAAAGCCATACCGTGCGACAATGATCAATATCTCCTCCTAAACTAATATGTAGATTTCAGCCAAATTTGGTACAAACATTGTTTATTATCTCAAAAGAATCGCTATGAGTCTGAAAACCAACTAGGATGCATAGTTCAGGAACAATAACCTCGTAAACAATAAGTCACAAAAGACCTATCACGACACTCCTGAATGACGAGACTTCATTCATCCACTGTTTTAGAATGAAAGCACTCACTTACGACTTTTAAGAAGCTTTACACATAATTACAAAACTTTACGAAACTTTTCCTCAATGACTATCCCAGCAAAATTATGAAAGGAAAGAAGTTTATCGCTTACCAGTTTCCCGCTGTTCATGAAGAAAAACTGGGGTATTGGGCAGAAAGTTACAGTTAATTCAAAAATGTTCAAATGTTTGTAGATCTATCGGACCAAACTGCGTGGTCATCAGTCCGTAGCTTACAAACTACTTAAACCTAGGTAAACTAACCTAAGGACAAACACACACACACCCATGCCCCAGGGAGGACTCGAACCTCCACGGCGAGCAACCGCGCGCTCCGCAGCGAGACGCTTTGACCGCTCGGCTACTCCACCGCGGCTATAGTTAATTACTTTTACACTATTAATTTTATTCGTCAAAAATTTACAGACATTATAAGCACACACATAGCGCAAAATGGTATTATAGTACGACACATACTTCATGAGATATGAGGCTATGAACGAGTGGGTTAATGGAAAACAATCCCGGTGCTTCGATTTTTTTATGTCTGTACTACTAATTCTACTCGTGGCCTATTTTGCAGACAATAGGCACATCTACCATTGAATGTATCTTTGAAATTTTATCATAGTACGACACATAGCTGAGCAGACATGAAGTGAAAAACAGTTCAGTGCTTGAAAATACGCCCCATCCAGATGAGGCTCTAATTTATTATGTCATTGCTTTCAACTCATTTCGTAATACTAATACTAATACTAATATTCCCTGTGTTTACAATGGTCACTGGGGGTACAATTTTACGTATCATGTCGGTGGCCTCGCGTGATTATGTTGGCAACATCAACAACACGATAGAAAATCTTTGCCCATTTGTTCGAACCACTTAGAATGACTCGATTAGTGTATTGTACAGACCATGAAGTAAACAAATAATGCTGTTCCTGCTTTATGGTTGACAGGTTCTTGTATGTACCCTCGTCCGTTCAGTAAAAATAATTACCCTCGTAAAACGAAGATTCCGTGAGAAAACATCAGCGTTGTCAAGCGATTGGCTAAAATGGAGACTCACAGGATTCTCACTATTCAGCATCTGTTGCCAAAATTATCATAGAAGGCCGCTGGAATATTTGGTAAAATTTAACCGGCACTGGAAGGTATGAAACGTGTTAAGGAAAATGCCTGACACAATAACAACAAATAAAAATGGAAGTATATACTTCTCATGCCATTTTCGAATTATATAACTTTTATTAGCCTAATATTTGAAATGGAACTACAATTTCAGTGTTCGTATACTTATACAACACCAAGAAATAATGTTATTTCAATACTGCGTTATTCAGAATTCCAGAGCTGACAACATGTCGACTTCGTAGTTCCACCCGTGCACCGCTACATGCCTCTCCCGGCGCATCATCATTTATATCAGCATTCTCGACTTCGTAGTTCCACCCGAGCACCGCTAGATGCCTCTCCCGGCGCATCATCCTTTATATCGGCATTCATATGAAAACATCCATTTCCTTTAACCACTCTTAATCACTAAGAAAATGAAGCATTTGAACGGCACAAGAAATGAGTTGGGAGCACTCCATGTTTCGATATTCACTTATTTTAGTACTGCAGATGCGCTGCATTACAGCGTCTTTGGTCGAGGCGAATAGCCAATCAGTGAGCTGATTCCAGAATGAAACTTCACTCTGCAGCGGAGTGTGCGCTGATATGAAACTTCCTGGCAGATTAAAATTGTGTGCCGGAACTGGGACTCGAACCTGGGACCTTTGCCTTTCGCGGGCAAGCGCACTACCGACTGTGCTATCCCGACACGACTCACGATGCCGCCTCACAACTTTACTTCTGCCAGTACCTCGCCTCCTACTTTCCAAACTTCACAGAAGCTCTCCTGCAAACACGCAAGACTAGCACTCCTGCGCTAGCCCGCGAAAGGCAAAGGTCCCAGGTTCGAGTCCCGGTTCCGGCACACAATTTTAATCTGCCAGGAAGTTTCAGTGAGCTGATTGTTGGAGAATGTAGAATTTGATCCAAACTGTAGATAGGAAAATTTCTACTTCCTTTTACCACTTTTAATGTCTAAATGAACACATAAATTTATATTCGTGAAATCTACGACAAACAATCTTTCGAATTATGTAACTTTCATTGGCCTTCTTATATGAATAAATTAGTAATCTGTACCACAATTTTCGTGTTAGCGTATTTATATAATGATTACGCTCTATGAATCTGGAAAATTATATTATTCTAGGAGAAGAAAGTTTACGAGATTTGATGTTAGTTCCGGTGGAATGGCCAAGCGCTCTAAGACTCCTTGATGCGGAGCGCGCAGTTGGTCCCCGACGGAGTTTTGAGGCCTCCGTCGGGCATGGTTGTGTGTGTTGTCCTTAGATTAGTTTAAGAGGTTTAACCACATTAGTTAAGTCCCACAGATTACAAACATTTGAACATTTTTTTAATGTGACATCATCAGGACTGAGCTGCATGAAAACGGAAATGAAAAGGATAAGGAGTAGAGTGAAGACGATGGACAGATACGGAAGAAAGAGATGTTTCGCTTTACTCTTTTCGTGCTATTATGATTTTATTTCCGTACCGCTGTGAACTCCACGACCTGTCGGCATACCGTACAGGAAGGTGATCTCCACTACTTCCGAAAATGAGTCTTGAGTGCCTTATCTTCAGAGCGCCTTTGCTCGATATCAACCGAAAGACGTGTTACGGACAGCCAAAATAATTTCTTGAAACTAGGAGGGATATAAATTAATACATTAGCTGCAAAGACGGGAGGGAAAGGTGGGGGTTTGGGGTAGCACTCATTGGACTAGTTACTATCCTGTATTTACGCACAGTCGATCAACAACTCTCGCTGAAATAACAATTGGGCTACTGAAACTGTCTCCTCACCTCTGTTGAAACCGCTTTATCACAGTTAAAATATAGGGATTTCAGTTTCTTTAAAGTTTCGTAAACAGAAGTAACTCGTATGGGACTTGACCTGCAGTGTATGAAAGGTGGTCGATGACCTAAGGGATCGGGTTGTTGCCATCGCTAGTGTGTTGTTGTCATGCTAAAAGAGGTGGTTTGGAAGAACTCTCTGGATGCTTACATCCCCCCCCCCAACCCCAAGCGGACTTACAGTTCGTTCGTGAGTACGTGCGTGGCGAGCACGGGGCCCCGAGCTAATGCAGTCTTCCTCCCTTCTTTACTTCCCGGACTGCACTTCCCCTCCCCTCCTTTTCTATTCTCACTCCTTCCCCCCCCCCCCCACCGGGGACTGATAACCTTAGCAGTTTAGTGCCCCCTATCCCAACCAAACAACCCAACGCAGTTTCCCAACAAACAAAGCGGCACTTATGTTCTCGAATTCATACAAAAATCGAATAGAAAAAAATCTTAAAAACACTTTCAATTTCTATTAGGTTGTCCCATTTTTTGTGTAACTTTATTAATTTTCCTTTCCCTAAAAACGTCGTTAGGACTATTACGAACAGTTAAAAATTTGTCTAAGCCGCTCCAGTCGTTCTTAACCCTACACTGCATGAATTTTTACTATGGTAAAAGTCCCTCTGCAGGAAAATATTGGTATCTAACATGTTTTCTACTCCGATTAGAAGTCTGTAACATGATAACATTTTTTTACTTGGCAGAAGACGTATCAGTTTGTCATTACATCAATGCTCAACAGTGAGTAAGATCCGCAGGAGCGCTCTTTGTTGCATTTCTCCTCAATTCATGACTGCGCTGCCTTCTATGGAGGAAACGATCTACTAAATGCTTAGAAATTACTCCACTGTATGCGGTATGCATGGTGTTGCCATCTGTCAACAATACGTATGTCTGAAAAAGTAGCAAAAGTGTAGCGTTAACTAATATAGATAGGTTGTATTCGAGGCAATGCTCAGCGACAGCTTATTTGCTCGCTTTTCTTAGATGTGTCGCTAATTTTATCTCTCCTAACGATAATCCCACATGAGGCACGACATAATTACACAGTAACTTCTAATGCGTCTTTCTGAGAAGTAAATCGTGTTTAACATTGAAAAGAAGACTTCACCTTTGCTGGTGCGAGCGAAATACCCTGCACATCCGAGAGCACACAATTAATCATAACGCGGAGAAAACCTGACAGATCAGAATTTGCTTATTTCTTGCTCGGTTGGACGAGGAACATTTCTGCGTCTCCTGCTATCTCCTGTTTCACATCGCGACGTAGGTTTCTGTTCTGCAGGGTGGAAACAGACGCACGAGGAGAGACAGAAGCGCGCACCTCAGACTGTGCAAGCTGCGCAGTGCGTGGCGCCGCCACGTTCACTGAGGGCGTGGGGGAGGCAGACGGGAGAGCGAGAGCGAGAGGGAGGGTTGGAGGCGTAGGGAGGGGGAGGGGGACAGGGAGAGGAGAGGCCGACATCAAAGCGGTGCCATCCATCAGTGTCAGCGGTAGCAGCAAGGCGCATGCGCGGCCGTCAGCCATCCGTGCGCCGCAGGCTGCCGGCTTTCAGGGGCGATCACGTCTGCCGAAACAGCCGCTGGGAGGAAAGTAGACGACGTCACAGCTGCGAGGTAGCGCACGCCTCACCTGAATACATGTGCTGCTACTTAGAAAGCTTTCTCCACTGCTAGTAGGCAAAATGCGACAGAAACAGGGACATATTAATATCAAATTAAATATAATTTCAAATACACTGAGACGGTTTTTCGTCTCAAACATGTCCAAGACTTTAACAATAAATAAGAAGCAACGAATTAAAATTGGCGATGCGGCCGGGAATCGAACCCGGACCTCAATGCTTACTAGGCAAACGTCTTACCGTTTTTATTATTTTTTCTCTTGTTTTTCTTTCTCTCTTTGTTCATCTGGTAGATCCATGGTTCGCGGTCGTTCTTTCAGTTTGTTTCGTGGTTGTTTGTTGACGGGTTAGCTCAGCTTTTTTATTACAGAGGGCGTTTAGCCCCCTGACCGGGAGCGCTGAGCCACGGCGCCCGGCATACCGTTAGACTACTGCACCACTAAATGTTAAGGCGCCTTGGAATAGTCTAAGTACGACTTCCCCGCACGTCACAAACTTTAATTCAGCTCCTGTGTTCCATAGATAATTGCCACTACTGCCAAAGCTCTCCATGCAGTGAATTGCACCTCGGCAATGGACATATTGGAACATTCCCGTTAGGGTGATATAAATATCAACTTAAATTTAAATTCAATTACCCTGTGACGGTTTTTTGTCTCGAACATGTCCAAGACATTAACAATAAATAAGAAGCAATGAATTAATATTTGTGATGTGGCTGGTAATCGAATTCGGACCTCCATGCATACTAGGCAGACGTCTTACCGTTAGACCACCTCACCACTAACGGTTAAGGCAGTAGTGGCAATTATGTATGGAACACAGAAGATGAATTACAGTTTGTGACGAGTAGGGAAGGCGCTTTAACCGTTAGTGGTGCAGTGCTCTAACGGTGAGACGTCTGCCTAATAAGCATGGAGGTCCAGGTTCGATTCCTGGCCGCATCACAAGTTTTAATTCATTGCTTCTTATTTATCGTTAATGACAAAGAGGGACACTTCGAACACACAACAACGAAAAGAAATGTAGCCGAGGGCACAACTACAGGATAACGCACGCCTAATCTCAATAGAGAAGAGGAGAAATTTGGAATAAGGAATTAAAGTTCAGGGTGAAGAAATAAAAAGATTGCCTTCGCCAATGACATTGTGATTCTGTCAAAGACAGCAAGGGACCTGCAGGAGCAGTTGAACGGAATGGATAGTGTTTTGAAAGTGGCGTATAAGATGAACATTTACAAAACGAGGGTAATACAGTCTAAGAAAATCAGGTGATGCTGAAGGAATTATATTAGGTAACGAAACAATAAAGATGGTAGATGAGTTTTTTTTTACTTGGGCAGTAAAATAAGATATGATGGTCGTGGTAAAGGGGATATAAAATGCAGAATGGCAATGGGAAGAAAACCGTTTTTGAAAAGGAGAAATTTGTTAACATCGAATATTAATTCAAGCATAAGGAAGTCCTTTCTTAAGGCATTTGTGTGGAGTATTGCCTGGTATGTGAGTGAAACATGAACGATAAACAGTGCGGACAAGAAGAGGACAGAGGCTTTTGAAATGTGCTACTGCAGTTAAATGCTAAAGATTATAGTCGGGCCGGAATACGATGATCCCTGGATCCGCCTACTGCGCTGGAAGACCGCCTCAGCGGCGGAAACTGAAAGCAGCCATGTTGCCAAGTAGTTCGTTCGCTGCCTGACAGTATAGCTTAACGGTCGCTGCTGTTTGACAGAACTGGCAACAGTGCAGAGCGAAGCCGAACGCGCGCATGCGCAGAGCAAAGCTCGCGTTTGACTTACTCCAATGGTCTGCTGCCGCAGTCGGCGCTCAAAGCCGATTGGCGCAAGAACCAGGGATCATGCTATTCCGGCTCAACTATAGGTGGGTGAATCGCGTAATTCAGCGGTTCCCAAACTATGGGTCGCGGGCAGCCTTGCACTGGGCCGCAAACGCACGTCGATAGTCGAAGACGAGATTAAAATTATCGATAGGTTCAGGGGTTTCACTCGTCAGTTACCAAGGTCACCGAGTAAAAAAATTAAATAAATGTCGATATCTGTATCACTAGATCAGTCGCTCCCTTAGTTCAGCTGACACATTCTTATAAACATAAAGGGGCACTTGCAGTGAAAGGATTGAAGGAATATCTCAAAAACTTTTAACGATGCAGTAAAATCGTCAATTTTATTAAACCAAGGTCAATAAATTTGAGTTTGTTTAGTGTTTTGTATGATGAAATAGGGAGTGAATTTCCGTTGCTGTCGAGAAGTAAAGTATTGCCAAGATCGTTTGAACTCCGTGACGAACAAAGGATTTTTGTTATGGATGAAGGTGGTGCTGGAAAAGTCCAAGTTCCCACTTACACAGTGCGACCAAAGAGACCTTGGATACGCGGTTAACACCACTCATCAGTCAACCTTCCGCATCCTACCCTCCCTTTGCAACCTCAGGGTATGTCAAAAATTGAATAAGTTCCAGTGGTACGCCAATGGGTGTAATCCAGTGCATTAAAAATCCCTTTTAAGTGGATTATTTTCAAAAATTGAAAATTTCATCAGGTGAACAAGACTTGTTAACTGAACTAAGATGTGAGCAGGCCTTAAAATCGTTTTTTAAAACAACGCCATTGGTCCCATCCTGGATAAGGGTTCGGCAAGACTATCCAGCTCTTGCCAAAATTTCTTTGAAACACCTCAAAGGCCTTCTCGACAACCTATTTATCTGAGCGAACCTTTTCAACTAAAATCTTTTAGAAAAAATCGGAATAGACTGAGTGTAGAGAGTGATTTCAGGCTAAAGTTAACCAGTTTTAATCCATATATTGACTGTCTTGTAACTGACAAACAGTGCCAAATATCCCACTAAGCTTTTTTACTATTGCCTACTGCGCCTGCGATGGTGTACACAACGACGAACCTGTGTGCACGAATGGCAAAACGTCATTTTTTCGGATGAATCCAGGTTCTGTTTACAGCATCATGAAGGTCGCATCCGTGTTTGGCGACATCGCGGTGAACGCACATTGGAAGCGTGTATTCCTCGTCGCCATACCCGGCTTGATGGTATGGGGTGCCATTGGCTACACATCTCGGTCACCTCTTGATCGCATCGACGGCAGTGTGAACAGTGGCCGATACATTTCAGATGTGTTACGACCCGTTGCTCTATCCCTCATTCAATCCCTGCGATACCCCACATTTCAGGAGGATAATGCACGACCGCATGTTGCAGGATCTATACGGTCCTTTCTGGAAACGGAAAATGTTCGATTGCTGCGCTGGCCAGCACATTCTCCAGATCTCTCAGCGATTGAAAACGTCTGGTCAATGGTGGCTGAACAACTGGCTCGTCACAATACGCCAGTCACTACTCCTGATGAACCATGGTATCGCGTTGAAGCTGCATGGGCATCTGTACCTGTTCTCGCCATCCAAGATCTGTTTAATTCACTGCCCAGGCGTATCAAGGCCGTTATTACGGCCAGATCTGGATGTACTGGGTACTGATTTCTTAGGATCGATGCACCCAAATTGCGTGTAAATGTAATCACATTTCAGTTCTAGTATAATATATTTGTCCAATTAATACCCATTCATCATCTGCCTATCTTCTTGGTTTAGCAATTTTAATGGCCAGTAGTGTATATTGCGATTGATGGGACAGTTTTCATTAACCTAATTGTGTATGATCTTACATATCGTGAACTACGAGTCGCACTATGATATAATTTTGAAGGTATGTTCACTGATAAATCTATATATTCTAAGGAAAATACATCGCGAATAGACTGGATAATAAATTCGAAATAATTCGAATCCTCCTGCGTGATGGTACATTTTTCCCTGAATCTAATTGTTTATCGCCTCATATCTCATCGACTATGAGTCGTATTACGATATTATTCCGCAAGCACATTCAGTGGGACATGTGCGTACTGTATGAAAAATGTCTCGTGAATACAGTTGCTTTTTACTGTATGGTGAGGTGACAAGTAGTAAGTAAAAGTAGTAACTTCTATCCTTCCATCATTTTTATGACGGTTGTCGGAAAATAAGTCTAGCAATGGTTCAAAATTACACAGGTGGTTGTCCAGGGTACTGATTTCTCAGGATCTATGCACCTAAATTACGTGAAAATGTAATCACATGTCAGTTCTAGTATAATATATTTGTTCAATGAATACCCGATTATCATCTGGATTTCTTCTTGGTGTATCAATTTTAATGGCCATTCGTGTATAATCCACTCTACGAACCTAGGAAGGTATATTAGTTCAGGAGAAATGACGCCATAAGGATATAGCGAAACACGTGGTTGGTGTGTAACGTACTTTGGGATGGATAAAGAGGAGAAAAAAGAGATAGACTAACATCATTATATAAATACGCTAACACGAAAATTGTGGTAGAGTTTACTAATTTATTCGTACAAGAAGGCAAATGAAAGTTACATAATTCGAAAGATTGTTTGTCGTAGATTTCACGAATATAAATATTATGTGTGCATTTAGCCATTAAAAGTGGTAAAAGGAAGTAGAAATTTTCCTATCTACAGCTTGGATCAAATTCTACATTCTCCAACAATCAGCTCACTGATTGGATATTCGCCTCGACCAAAGAGGGTGCAATGTAGCGCATCTGCAGTATTAAAATAACGCATTAAAACATGCAGTGTTCCCAACTCACTTTCTTGTGCCTTTAAAATGCTTCGTTTTCGCAATGATTAAGGTGGTTAAAGGAAATGGATGTTTTTATTTGAATGACGATATAAAGGATGATGGCCGGGAGGGGCATCTAGCGGTGCCCGGGTGGAACTACGAAGTCGAGAATGCGGATATAAATGATGATGCGCCGGGAAAGGCATGTAGCGGTGCACGGGTTAAACTACGAAGTCTACATGTTGTCAGCTCTGGAATTCTGAATATCGCAGTATCGAAATTACATTATTTCTTGGCGTTGTATAAATATACGAACACCGAAATATTAGGCTAATGAAAGTTATACAATTCGAAAATGGCATGAGAAGTATATACTTCCGTTTTTATTTGTTGTTATTGTGTCAGGAATTTTCCTTAACACGTAAAAGATACCGTTTCATACCTCCCAGTGGCGGTTAAATTTTACCAAATATCCCAGCGGCCTTCTATGCTATTGTTGGCAACAGATGCTGAATAGTGAGAATCCTGTGAGTCTTCATTTTAGCCAATCGCTGATGTTTTCTCACGGAATCTTCGCTTCACGACGGCAATTATTTTTACTGAGCGGACGAGGGCACATACAAGGGGCTGTCAACCATAAAGCAGGAACAGCATTATTTGTTTACTTGATGGTCTGTACGATATACTAATCGAGTCATTCTATGTGGTTCGAACAAATGGGCAAAGATTATTTATCGTGTTGTTGATGTTGCCATCATAACCACGAGAGGCTACTGAAATGATACGTAAAATTTTACCCCCAGTGACCACTGTAAACACATTTGGTAATAAAAGAAATAATACACGCCCGGGAAAGCCGGGAGCTATCGCTGGCCGTTGTTATGCCTGTGATTTGCTGTGGAGCTGCTGGGGGTCTATTAATTAATGGTGAGCGCACTGAATGCTGCCCTGCCTGCACTCCCATGACGTGTTCGTGACCCTGCCGTCTGGCGCCATTGTACGAGTTCGTGCCAACGCCATTGCCGCGTATATCACCGCCAGCAGCCGTCCTGGCCGACAGATAGCAGAGGCCGCCACTGACACCTCGTCCTAGCCTGGGAGCTATGACCGATGCAGCGCCTTGTCTGTACTGTAAGGCAGCGGACGTCAGGACGATCAGACGTTCATCTACATCTACATACTTCGCAATCCACCGTAAGGTGCGTGGTGGAGGGTACATTGTACCACTACTAGGCATTTCCTTTCCTATTCCACTCCCAAATAAAACGAGGAAAAAAAGAATGCCTATACGACTACGTACAAGCCCTACTTTCTCTTATCTTTCTTTGTGATTACTACGCGAAATGTAAGTAGGCGGAAGCAAGATCGTACTAAACTCAGCTTCAAATTCCGGCCCTCTAAATTTACTCAACAGAAATTCACGAAAAGAACGTCGTCTTTCTACCAGCTATCCCTAACTGAGTTCCCGGCGCATTTCCGTGACACTCGCACATTGGTCGAACCTACAAGTAAGAAACCTAACTGCTCGCCTCTGAACTGCTTCCATGTTTTCCTTTCAACAGATCTGCTGCGGGTGTCAAACACTTGAGCAATACTCAAGACGTGGTCGTACAAGCGTTTTATACGCGGTCTCCTTTACAGATGAAGTCCATCTTCCCAAAATTCTCCCAATAAACCGAAGTCGGCTGTCCGCCTTACTCACATCCGTTGTACAAGTTTATTCCATTTCATATCGCTCTGAAATGTTACGCCTAGATATTTCAACGACGCGACAGCATCAAGAAGCTCGCTACTAATGCTGTGTTCGAACATTATAGGATTGTTTTTTGTACTCACGCGCATCACCCTACATTTTTCTACATTGAGAGCTAGCTGCCATTCTTCGCCCCAACTAGAAATTTTGTCCAAGTCATCGTGTGTGCTATTACAGTCAGTTAAAGACGACACCCTCCCATACACCAAAGCATCATCAGCAAACAGCCGCAAATTACAACTTACTCTGTCCATCAGATCATTTATATAGATAGAAAATAATAGCGGTCCTATCACACTCCCCTGGGGCACGCATGACGGTTCACTCGTCTCTGATGAACACTCGCCGTCGAGAACAACGTACTGCGTTCTATTACTTAGGAAGTCTTCCAGCCAGTCACAAATCTGTGAACCTATTCCATAAGCTCGTATCTTCGTTAGCAGTCTGCAGTGTGGCACCGCGTCGCCGCCTTTTTGAAGTCAAGAAAAACACAATCCGCCTGTTGTCCTTCATCCATGGCTCGCAAGATGTCATGTGAGAAAAGGGCAAGCTGAGTTTCACATGAACGATGTTTCCTAAACCCGTGCTGATTCATAGAAAGAAGCTTTTCCGTTTCAAGGAAATTTACCATATTCGAACTGAGAATATGCTCCAAAATTCTACATGAAACTGATGTCAATGATATTGGCCTGTAATTGTGTTCTCTTTCCTTTCTTATAAACGAGAGTCACCTGCGCTTTTTTCCAATCACTAGGAACTTTGCGCTGAATTAAAGATTCACGATAAATGCAAGCTAAGTAGGGGGCCAATGCTGCAGAATAGTCTTTCTAAAACCGAACTGGTATTCCATCCGGACCAGCAGACTTTTTCGTATTTAGCTCTCTCAGCTGCTTCTCTATACCGGAAATACCTATTACTATGTCCCCCATATCGGATATGAGTTAGAAGGGTCGACTATTAAAAATTAGTGGTATTGTACATATGTTAGTACCTACCACTTGTATTTGATGTGGAAATTTATACAAAGGATGGATACAAAGTAATCTACATCTACATAAATACTCTGCAAGCCACATTGAAGTGCATGGCAGAGGATCCATCGAACCGCTGTAATGATACTTCTCTACAGATCCATTTTCTAATAGCTCGCGGGAATAAGAAACACCTAAACCTTTCTGTTTTCGATCTGATTTTTCTCACTTTATTACGATGGTCACGTCGCCCTATGTAGGTGGCTGCTAACGAAACATGTTCGCATTCGGAAGAGAGAGTTGATGAAAGAAATTTCACAAATAGATCTCGCCGCAACAAAGAACGCCTTTTCTTTAATGATTCCCACCCCAACTCTTGCATCATTTTCGTGCCACTCTCTCTCCTGTATAATACAAAACGTGCTGCCCTTCTCTGAACTTTCTCTAAATCGTCTGTCACTCACACTTGATAGGTATCCCACAATGTGCAGCAGTACTCCAAAATAGGACATACAAGTAGGGTGTAGGCAGTTTCTTTAGTAGAACCGTTGCATCTTCTAGTGTTCTGTCAATGAAACGCAGGCTTTGATTCGCCTTCCTTATAATATTTTCTATGTGTTCTTTCCAGTTTAAATTGTTTGAAATTGTTATTTCAGGGTAATTAAGTTGTATTGACGGCCTTTAGATTTGACTGCTATAACGTGTAACTGAAGTTCAGTGGATTTCTTGTAGTGGTCATATGGATGACCTTACAATTATTATTAACGGTCAATTCCCAATTTTTGCACCAGCAGATATCTTATCTCAATCATTTTGTGGTTACGTTTGACCTTCTGGTGACTTTACTAACCGATAAATGACAGCATCATCCGTGAACAGACTAAGAGAGCTACTCAGAGTGTCTCCTAAATTGTTTATTAAAATAAGAAAGAATAGGGGCCCTCTAACACAACTCTGTCGAACGCCAGATATCACTTCTGTTCTAATCGATGACTTAACGTCAATTGCGACGTACTGACAGGAAATCACGAATCCAAATCAAATGTTCAAATGTTTGTATAGCTTAAGGGACTTAACTAAAACTTACAAACTACTTATGAACTAGCTACTACTAAGGACGGCACAAATATCCATGTCCGAGGGGGGATTCGAACCCCGACCGTAGTGGTCGTGCAGACGGTGACTGGAGCGCCTCAGTCCCCTCGGCCACCGCGGCCGCCCACAAATTAAAATATTACATTTCTGCTTAGACTATTTGTCTCAATGTATGTACGTGTTTTATGAAATTTGTATTTTATAGTATACGCAAATTAAAAGTAATGTTTTGATTAGTGTTAAATTTATTATTTGGCCACGGTGGAATGGCCAAGCGTTCTAAGACGTCCTGTTGCGGAGCGCACAGTTGCTCACTGTCGGGGATTTGAGTCCTTCATCGGTCATCGGTGTTTCTATTGTCCTTAGCAGAAGTTACTTTAAGTAGTTTGAAGCCTAGGGACTGATGTCCAACGTAGTTATTTACAAACATTTGAACATAATATTTGAAGAAAGTATATGTTCTAAAATCATGATGCAAATCTATTACTTTTGTCTGTGATTACATTATTGACATAGGTGTCCAATACTCAGATAGGTCATAGTAATCATAGAAAAAGGTGAAATAATTCGAATAAATATGAGCCTGGAAAAAAATACTTTATAATTTATACACAACGGCCTGTGCGACGTTCGATTGAGGATATAGCATACTTTTGTGGTCAAAAGCTCATCCTTATATTGAGTTCTTTGAAAACATAAAGCTAATATCACCTTGAAATAGACTGAACTCGCAAGGGAAAAAATCAGTTAGAAAATATGTTGAAACGGGAAATGCTTTCGTAAATGAAGCGGCTTATAATGCGTATTTTGTGGTTGCCATGGCAAGTTTAGTAAAAAAAACAATTTTAACAATGCTGTTATGTCTATAACACTCTGAACTGAAGGTCATTGAACTTGCCTGGGCATTGATTAAGAACTGACAGATTTGGTACAAGAAGGAGGCACCTCAATTTGTTTCCTTTATTGAGTGCGTTATACTGATCAGGAAGACTTTGTGTTCGCTTCAGTGGCAGTCATTTGTCTTAAAAGCTTTTGACCATTGCCAGTTTAGTGTGCAAGAGAGTGTAAGTTTGATGTGTTAACATTATGGAGTGTAAACACAAGTCTGGAGCGATGAAGCGAAACTAAAAAGTACAGTGAACGTTCAGTTAACGGCAGCACACGCCACACGCACTGGGCCCGTTCGTGTAGAATCTGCTTCAGTCGGCACTGGTTCTCGAACGTACTTATTCTTCCACATATGAAGGTTACAATGGTATGATGCGAATTTGCGACAATCGGGAATAAAGGGTTAAAACAATGTATTACCTTCTTTCAAAAAATGACTGCTATATTTGGAGTTGGGGGCCCATCTAGCTTCCTGCCGCGGGCACGGTGCTGACTCTCAGCGGCCCTGCTGTCTCAGTTTAGTAATGTTTATACTGTTAAGAACAATTTACATTCTTTGTCTTACAATATTTCGGTTTCTGTCGGGAGAATGAGGATTTCGGATAAATGAGTTGTCTTTCAGAAAAAAAATGTTCAAATGTTTGTTAAGCTTATGGGACTTAACTACGGGGTCATCAGTCCCTAAACTTACAAACTACTTATGAACTAGCTAATACTAAGGACGGCACAAATATACATGCCTGAGGGGGGATTCGAACCCCCGACCGTAGTGGCCGTGCAGACCGTGACTGGAGCGCCGCAGCCGGCTCGGCCACCTCGGCTGGCACACCCTCAATCAACCATTTACGATACACAGTAGACGTGACTGAACGAGTGAAATCAGATTCTGCCTCACTGACGAAATCGGAATCCCAACGGCCACCGCGGCCGGCTGTCTTTAAGAAAAGAATCATAGAAAACCTTATTCACTTGTAACAAAAGCAGTAGTTACCTGTTACTGCTGTAAATACCATTAGGCAATCAACTTTAGGTTATAAATGAATACTGTCCAAACGAGATAGAATGGCTGGCCAGTACTTACCTTTGTGCTGTACCGCCGATAGTAACACAAATGAAGAAACAGAAAAAAGGGGACAAAAAGGACAAGCTTTCGGAACACAGTTCCTTCATCAGGTGGTAGAAAAGGGAAGAAGAAAGGATGGGAACGGAATGGAAAGGTAATTCACGACCTAGGTCATGAAGGTGGTGTTTCAGGAGTGTGGATGTTGGAGATACTGCTGTACGTACTGAGCCAAGCCAGAGAGGATATATATAACCAAAGAGGAAAGATCAAGTAGTGAAGTTAGTAGTGAGGTTCTAGATGCTTCGTGAATACAGAGTATCCGTAAAAATATTTTACTCGAAAACGTAAACTATTCATTAGGAGTTGTGTTTTCTGTAACATATCTTTGACGTTCAGGAATTCCTTGCGGTTTGGTTCAACTAGTGCCACCTAGATGGCACTGGGTTTGAGCCCCTTGCCGCTGAGGGTCGGAGCTTGGGTACGGTGGGCGGGTGCTAGGCGAGGGATTTCCGCAGGATTTTAGCTCTTGTCACGGTCATGGAGGGGGACTGGACGGCCGGTACTTGGTGTGCTGTGTACTGTCACACCCTAAATTCAAATGTTTGTAGAGCTTATGGGACTTAACTGCGGGGTCATCAGTCCCTAAACTTACAAACTACTTACGAACTAGCTAAGGCTAAGGACGGCACAAATAGCCATGCCCGAGAGGGGATTCGAACCCCCGACCGTAGTGGCCGTGCAGACCGTGACTGAAGCGCCGCAGCCGGCTCGGCCACCTCGGCTGGCACACCCTCAACCAACCATTTACGATACACAGTAGACGTGACTGGACGAGTGAAATCAGATTCTGCCTCACTGACGAAATCGGAATTGCTCTCCGTCGGGTGCTGGCCACCATAGCCCACTGGAGCGACTCTGGTGGGCGTTGCACGTGACACAGCCACTTGTACAACGGGGCGCAGAATGTATCCTGTACAATCTGCAACGTCCCGGTAGTACCGACACAAAATAAATAACCTATAAATAAAGTAATATTGAAGATACCCCATTTTAATGTCACATAGAGTTTAATTAGTACAGCGGAAAGTACGTAATAATTGTCAACATAAATACTCACCGTATTTCACTTCCTGACATTCGGCGACTGCGGGACGAAACCTACATGCTGCCTGGAATAATCAATGTGTTAGGATTTAGTATTAGCTAAATAACGTACACGCACCAGATGTTATTTTGGTGAATTCCCAATGATTATTATGCACAGCGACACATATCAAAGGTCAAAAGTTGATTAAAAATTCGAACTTCCGACTAACGCAGCCGCTGTTTATTTATATTACATGTTGGTATTACATTTCATTGTTTGAAACTGTTACATTTAAATTTTATAGAGTTTTGATAAATCAAACAGTTATTCCAATACAATAAAATGAGGTGGCGATTCTGAAATAATAATTACTATTGTTCAGGCATATTCAAGTACAGAAATCAATAACTTATTTCTTTAAACAATGTAATCACAATAATTTTGATTTACACAGAAGGTAGTTGATGCTTTTCTTTACTACCATTAGCACATCATTAAGACTTCAAGTACAATTAAATTACAAAGGCATTTTTACGATAACAGATTCCTGAGTGGTAAAAATCGAAACCGCCCTTCACTATTAATGTGGAAAATTCTAGAAACAGAACTTTTGTATTTCCTTTGTGTAGTATTTTATAAGTATTTGGGACTACCTGAAAACCCGGCGTTGCCGGGTATTTATTTATTTATTTATTCCTGCCATTTATCAGGTATATATTTATTTGTATAAAGCCTGTATGTCTGTAAAATCTCTTGGGAATACAAATAGTAGTAAAGAAGAAATAGATTACGTGGTGCGTGATGGGGCGGTTTTCCACGAACGTTACTGTTTATGTGCTCATATCTCATAAACTACCTGTTGTACTGTGATAGAACTTAGAAGGTACACTCAACTATATGCGTGTATACTGTCTGTAAAATTTCCTGCGGCTGCAATTTATAGTATACAAATTATAAATTATAACGTCATACCGAATCCCGTAGTTTTACTCAATAAACAGCGGAAAAGTAGTAAGCGAGAAACTATTTTCCTTTCATCATTTTGCTATGGCTGTCCGCGAGAGAAAGTTTAATAAAAGTTTTAAATTATGTTTAAACTTTGTTGCAAATCGCTAAGCACTCTGATTCTCGTATAGCGTTTTTATAAAGTCTCTCCGCATTATGTGGCAGTTTCTTGCAAATCCTATTGTTTAAGACGTCGTATCTTCTGAATCATGTGTCGTATTGATTCTTAACCATGCAGCAATTGTACCTCACGGTAAGGAATGTGTGTACCAAATTTGGTTGAAATGGGTCCAATGGTTTAGGAGAAAATGAGCAGAATTGTCGATAAATGCAGCAGTTTTCTGCGCATCTCATTGTTTTTGACGTCATATCTCGTGAACTATGTATCGTACATGATTCTTACACTTACGGCGACCGTTCTCATGAATTGAAGCTTACGTGTATAAAATTTCATAAAGATTGGAACAAAACTGTAGATGAGTATGCAACACGTACAAATATACAGACACTCTGCTTTATATATTAGAAAGATTATAGGCGGAAGTATTTTACTGTAAGAATTTTTACTGTCGTGCAGCTTTTGGTTAATTATGATCAGAAATTGTAATATACACTTTTACAGTGCTGACAATTGGTATCGGATACTACAATATAGGAATAGTATCGTATAATTCTCTAGTCCCAGCCTGACTTGTTACGTTACAATCTCGTAGCCCTGGTCAGAGACGGAGTTTTATTTTAAAGGAAAGAGGGCAGATGGAGTTACTTCAAATGTTTGTAGAACTTACGGGACTTAACTACGGGGCCATCAGTCCCTAAACTTACAAACTACTTATGAACTAGCTAATACTAAGGACAGCACAAATATCTTTGCCCCTGGGGGGGATTCGAAACCCGACTGCAGTGGCCGTGCAGACCGTGACTGGCGCGCCGCAGACCGCTCGGCCACCGCAGCCGGCTGGAGTTAGTGAGTGAGCGAGTCTACATCAGTCTGTTGAAAAGCAGAGATGCGAGAAATTGAATGGTGGACTTTTTTTTTGTGAAAACTTTAAAGGTTTACAGTGTAACAAGGAAGGAAGTGATATTTTTTAACATTACGGAATGTTCAAATGTTTGTGAAGCTTATGGGACTTAACCACGGGGTCATCAGTCCCTAAACTTACAAACTACTTATGAACTACTTACGAACTAGGACGGTACAAATATCCATGCCCGAGGGGGGATTCGAACCCCCGACCGTAGTGGCCGTGCAGACCGTGACTGGAGCGCCTCAGTCACCTCGGCCACCGCGGCCGGCGTTTTACGGAATGAGTAAGGTAAAAGCGCTATGGACGATATAACGTAATTTCATTCTGTCTTATTTTGCTTGAAATCGTGATTGTGACTGCATCAGTGTGAATTAATAAGAACAGAGAAATATGCAATTTCTGTTTTTATTTCCTGCCAGTCACAATTTTTTTTGTTACTTTCTATCTTTGGTTAATTTTTTTGATAGCATTTTTGCCATAACAAACTATACCATTATTAGTTTTGAGGATTCATTGTAAGTAATTGTGGGCAGAAAATTCGTAAAAAAAAGGTACAATTACCTATTACGACCTGCTTACCATAAGTGAATTTCATAGACATTAGCTCATTTTTCTTTTGGATTTCAAGTCAGTACTTTCTATAGAAGATCTATTGAAACTAATTACAGTGTTGTTATTACTCTCCGCAATAACAGGTTTGTCTTGTGATCACATAATAACATAGACCAGTGATATGAGGATTTATTGTGTCAGAATTTTCAAAAGATTTTAATATACACAGTAGTGCAATAGGTTTTATTGCTTTTGCCATATTTATGAACTACATAATTAATTTCCCTACATAATTAGGAAGCACTTTCATTATATGAGTTTTAACAGTTTGGTTTGTAGCACATATCATCAGTATGTCACTAACAAATGACAGAAAAGTTTTATCTGAATTTGAATTAACCCTCCCAGACCTGATTTTTTTCTCTATCTAGGAGATTATTTTTAATGATGTAAAACACTTGAGTTAAAATTTCAATGATTTTAGAAGCAATATTTATGCAATTATATGCAACAATTTTCATTGTACAACATTGCGTATACTGAAAAACAAGGCTTTTTTACGGACTAAATTAATTTATTTTGTAATGCCAACTGTCGTACTAACTAAACTGATCGTTCAATAACTACATCGTAAAATAACAACTTCTACTCTCAATTATACAGTGGAATGCAAGTAACCCACAATTTCCGTGTTCTTTGAAGTTCGAAAACTGCTGCGCATTGCAACACTCGCTTCTTAATATTTTAATGGTGATCTTCCGCAGGTGGCAGTAATTGTGCATGATGAAATCATTCAACACTCAGGTGTCGTATACATGTTCTTTCCATTGAGAAAAAATGCTTCTGAACCATCTTAGACACCGTAGAAGTTATGTACACATTTGTAGCCAGAGGGTCCGAAAGGGTTAAGTTTATTCACGAACAGAGAAGGTACGTGTACGTTATCCATAGGGCAGAGTAAAATCAAGATTTGACATTGCCAAACGTAATTTATAATTACAGACGATACCTATTTTTATGAACTACACATTTTGTTAAGCCACATATTGTAATGAATTGGTCTCATTTATTGTGTATATGGTGTGGCTATCGACAGAAAGAGGCGATTGAAATGTAATTTATTTATGATTGTTTTGGTTGACATCCCGAGTTGGACGGCAGATTGATTGTGTATGTATGTATTTAATCATTTTTATATATTTTGTTCCCCCATTCACTCTGCTCTTACATTCTGTTATAAAAACAGTAAGTAACTATTTTTATCAGATAGCTGATGTTCGCGCAGGATAAGCAGAGTCGAGTTTTAGTCCGATCGCCAGGCGAGTTCATTCCATCATTCGGAAGGGAAGATGGCGTGAGTCTACTTCCGACTGCCGGCCAGTGATCTGGGCCACAGACAAATATACGAGGCGCGTCCACAAAGTAAGTTCCGTTTGGTAATAAAATGAAATTGTACACAGATAGAGAAGAAATTTGTATTGCACATAATTCTACAACTCTTAAACCACTTTTCCACATAACTGCCGAAATTTTGTAGGCACTTGCCATAGCGTGCCACAAGTTTTTGCATGCATCCTTCACAGAAGGTTGCCGCCTGTGTATTCAACCATGTGGTAACAGCACTTTTATCATCGATGAAGTGTTGACCACCAAGGACAAATGTTCAAATGTTTGTAGAACTTACGGGACTTAACTACGGGGTCATCAGTCCCCAAGCTTACAAACTACTTATGAACTAGCTAAGACTAAGGACGGCACAAATATTTATGCCCGAGGGGGGATTCGAACCCCCCGACCGTAGTATCCGTGCAGACTGTGACTGAAGCGCCTCAGTTCACTCGGCCACCGCGGCCGGCCCACCAAGGACAAATTTTAGGTGTAAGAAGAGATGAAAGTCGCTAGGAGAGAGGTCCGAGCTGTATGGAAGATGATCAAACAGGTCCCATTGAAATTTCCGTAAGAATTGTTTGGTCACATTCGATGTGTGAGGTCAAGCATTATCGTGGGAAAAAAAATCTTTTGACAGTAATCCTCTTCTTACACCTAAAATCTGTCCTTGGTGGACAATACTTCAACGTTGATGACGAGCTGAAAGAACACGTTACCACATGGTTGAATACACAGGCGGTAACATTCTATGAAAAAGGCACACAAACCTTGTGCCATGCTATGACAATTTCCTACAAAATTTCGAAAGCTATGTTGAAAAGTAGTTTAACAGTTGTATCTGTACTCGTTCGCTTTATATAACCAAACGGAACTTACTTTCTGGACGCGCCTCGTAAACAGACGGGAAACCTCCGTAAGGGCCCAGTCACACGCTCAGTGGCGCGGGGAAGGAGGGTTTCCAGCAGTTCCGTAAGATGTCCCATGATGGCGCTGCGGTCAGAAGCAGCCCTTTAAACTGGCCAGAGCAGGCGGACGTGCGCTTATATCCCAGCCGAAAAAATCGTTCCCAGAGATACTACCTGTTGGCATTAGGCAAACATCTAAAACCTTCATGCAGTACGGATGTAGAGATGTCAGCAGATGACGTTGTTCTGAGTATTTTGTAAACACTTAAACAGAAATTAAATTTATCCTGATAGGGTCTTAGTTAACCCTACACACTGTAATCGTGACATATTCAGAAACAAACTACCAAATATTGGTGACAAGTAAAGAATATCAGGCTAAGCACACTCTCGGAAATCGCGATATATTCGAAAATAAGCAGCAAAATATTGGGGAAAAACAAGAAATATCAGACTTTCCATACCCTCAGAAATCACGAGATATTCGAAAATAAAGAGCCAAATCTTTCTGAATAGCGAATAGTGTAGGCCTAAATGTCATTTATGCTCATTTCACTTACTGAGGCAGCAATTTAAACGTTCGCCTAGTTTTGTCTCTAACAATATTCTCGAAACACAAATGTCATTGATGATCGTACCACTGGCAGCAGTAATTTCATTCTCCGTTGTTCAGTCACACATAAGTCACCAAATCGATGTTACTAACTCCTGAAGACAGCACATAAGATTACTGAATAACATAATACTGTTATGTGAATAAGAAAATGCCACAAAGTGTTGCGGATAAATAACGTCTACAATGTGTTACAAACGATAAGATTAAAAAAATATTTTTATTGGGAGTCGATTTGAACACAGCACATCTTGCATGGCAATCCAGCACGCTACACATTACGCTACAGCACCTCCCTGCCACATCACCCTTTACAATTTGTATACCAGTTCGCACATGTTTGGTTCTCAATGTCATATGATTTTAATTACATTTCATTATAATAAATTGATCCAGATATGATTTTGTAATTCATCTTCAATTCGCTGTAGCCCTGAAATGTTTACTGCGAGTTATAAACCCAAAACTGTGAGATATACGGCAAATCAAGATGGCGTCTTTAGCATGGAAGGGACAAGTGAATATCGTTTTCACATCACTTTCCAAAGTCGTCGTTCATTGGCTAATGTAACAGCTAATTTCATTGGAGGGAAAGAAAATTTTGCCTGGGTTATAAGAACTCCTAGCAGGCGGCAGGTAGCGGCAACACTGAACACCAAGAAGACACTCACAATTGAAGTAAAACATGCTCAATATTGCTCTTGGAAGCAAAGCACAACTGTGCTGTAAACCGTAGTTAAGTCCCATAAGCTTAACAAACATTTGAACATTTGTGCTGTAAACTCCATCATACATCGACGGTCTCAGTCTCTCCATCAGTTCAGCGAGGGCAGGTAGCGGCTGCCCCCACCACCACCTCCCCTCAAACGCCAGCAAGCCGGACACAGCCGTGGCCTCGTGGCAGGCGGCACGAGCTCTCCCCTCACCCTCCCCTCCACGCTACCCTCTGACGTGCGAGAGGCACCCTCCGAAGCGCCTCTAGTGTGGTCTACCGGTATTAAGCCGGGGAACCACCTGACATCTGCTGGCATCTTACGGAACTTAGAGGACAGCGTAGGACAGAGGTTTAGGGGGGGGGGGCTTCTCTGTACATGTTACTCTGTGGCCACTTCTCCTCCAGCGCTCGATCACTCCTCCGGCCGTTACCCCCACCACTACCGCTCTCCCCATGCTTGCCCAGCCATTTGCACATCTACCGGCCAATTTATTCTGCGTGCACTCAAGCAGTATTTCTTACTAAATATGGAAGGTGCTCGAAATAGTAAAATTAATTACACCACTTGTTCTGAACATAGTAATGTTTTTTTAGATAAATTAGATCTTGATATCATGGTACTTCTCATTGCAAAACAATTGTTGCCATGTCATCCAAGCACATATTAATATTTTTTTCACACTCGTTTGAAACATTAATTGTTTATACTTTGGTTACTTAATGTACTACCTCTGACAACAAAGTTCAGTGTATGTCCTCTAAGAGTAACATAGGTCCTCTATGAACTATGTTACTGTCCTTCGAAATGGTCACCTCTCATATGTACCGCTGAATTCTACGATACATGTTCTGGAAAGCTTCTGTGAAGTCTTTGTTTGGCATGATGTTCAAAACCCTCGTCAGGTTTCGTTGGATGTCAGGAATATCGTCAAATCTCGTTCCTTCCAAAGCGAGTTTGAGTCGTTAGAATAGGAAGAAGGAGTATTGAGTAACAAGTAAAACCACCCCTATTCTGCCAGGAACTGTTTGACGATATTGGCTGTGTGTGGGCAAGCACTGTCGTGCAACTTCAACATCCACCATACTCTCCGGATCTCAATCCTCCAGACTTCTTCCTATTCCCTCAACTCGAACTCGCTTTGGAAGGAAAGAGATTTGTCGATATTCCTGACATCCAATGAAACATGACGAGACTTTTTAACTCCATCCCAAAGGAAGACTTCATGCGAGGTTTGCAATACATGTATTGCAGTTCTCAGCAGTGAATGGTTACAGGAGGTGACTATTTTGAAAGACTGTAATGTAACTGTAATTCATAGTCGATCTACGTTATTGTTAAAGAACTATTCACTGAACTTTGTTGTCAGAAATTGTATTTCATGATTGTTAATTCATGCAACTCCACTGTGTGTAACATCAGCACTTGCACAGAGACATTCTGATTAATTTCATATTTGTGAGACCGTACATATTATTCAGTCAGTCTTATTATCATTCAATCAGACTGATCTATTAAATTATTCAAATTCAGACACAAAGATCCATACATTCAGATTCAGTTAAATTTTAATTCATTTATTTATTTTTATACCCCCATTTCTATATCTACGCTGCATCTGCCTCACTATTGCACACAGCATTTGCCAAGTCACGCTAAATACTGGGTGATCAAAAAGTCAATATAAATTTGAAAAGTTAATAAATCACGGAATAATGTAGATAGAGAGGTAAAAATTGACACACACGTTTGGAATGCCTTGGGGTTATTAGAACCAGGATGCAGGATGGCGCTCCACCCCATATTGCTAGAAGCGTGGAAGATCTCTTGCGCGCGTCGTTTGATAATGATCGTGTGCTCACCCGCCACTTTTGTCATGCTTGACCTCCTAGGTCCGCATACCTCAGTCCTTGCGATTATTGGCTTTGGGGTTACCTGAAGTCACAAGTGTATCGTGATCGACCGACATCTCTAGGGACGCTGAAAGACACCATCCGACGCCAATATCTCACCGTAATTCCGGACATGCTTTACAGTGCTGTTCATCTACATCTACATGGGATATTCTGCAAATCACATTTAAGTGCCTGACAGAGGGTTCATCGAACCACCGTTATACTATTTTATCTCCCATTCCATTCTCGAATAGCGTGCGGGAAGAATGAACACCTGAATCTCTCCGTTCGAGCTATGATTTCTCGTATTTTATTCTGATGATCGTTTCTACCTATGTAAGTGGGAGCCAACAACATATTTTCGCATTCGGAGGAGAATGTTGGCGATTGGAGTTTCGTAAGTAGCCCACGGAGCAGCGATAAGCACCGTTGTAATGATTCCCATCCCAGATCCTGTATCATTTCCGTCACGCTGTCTCCCCTGTATCGTGACAATACGAAACGAGCTGCCCTTCTTTGGACTCTTTCGATGTCCTCCGTCAAACCCGCCTGATAAGGATCCCACACTGGGCAGCAATATTCCATAAAAGGACAGACAAGCGTAGTGTATGCAGTTTCTTTAGTAGTTCTGTTGCATCTTTTAAGGGTTCTGCCAATAAAACGCAGTCTCTGGTTCGCCTTTCCCACGACATTATCTACGAGTTCTTTCCAATTTGAGTCAGACGTAGTTGTAATACCTAGGTGTTTTGTAGATTTACGCCTTCACATTTGATTAATTTATGATGTAAACATAGTTTAACGGATTTCTTTTCGTACTCATGTGGACGACTTCACACTTCTAATTATTTAGAGTCAACTGCCAATTGTTACACCATAAAGATATCTTATTCAAATCGTTCTGCAGTTGGTTTTGATCTTCAGATGATTTTACTGGACGGTAAATGACGACGTCTTCTGCATACAACCTAAGAGAGCTACTTAGATTTTCCCCTAAATCGTTTATGTAAATAAGGAACAGCAGAGGACCAATAACACTACCCTGTGGAACGCCCGATATCACCTCTGTTTTAGTCGATGCCTTACCATCGATTACTACGAACTGTGTCCTCTCTGAGAGGAAATCCCCCATTCAGTCGCAAATTTGGGGCGATATACCGTAACCACGCAATTCCTCGACTACAGCTATTGTTGAGGAATGATAGTAAACAGATTGAGGATTTCTTTTGAAGAACATCATCTTTGCTTTGCCTTAATTTGTTATGCTAATTATTGCTTTTCTGATCACATGAAGCGCATGTCAGACAATTTTTAAACTTTGTGTTTTTTTTTTTTTTTTTTTTTTTTTTTTTTTTTTGTTCGAATAAAAGACCTTGTCAATTTTTACCTCTCTATCTATATAATCCCGTGATTTATTAATTATTCAAATTTATACTGACTTTTTGATCACCCGGTAGTCTCAATATCAACGTGGGTATGATTCTTACGCCACGTGCCAGCATTTACAATTGAATCACGTATCAATACCTTCAGAGACTGATCGAATTGACTGTGCCTCTAATGAAACGTGTTGCACTGAAAGCATTGCTCAGTTGCTCGCAAATGAAATGTTCACACACACATACACACACTCACACACACACACATTCACACACACTTGTAATATATGCAGACACGTTTCGTCTGCAACAGTCGGGGTTGGTACGTGGAATGAAGAACATACAGTGGATGTAGCATTCTGCAACACGTGCGAGCAGAAAGAGACAGTGAACAGATGGAGAGGGACGGGAGTTTTAGCGCCAGACTAGCCGTATCCTGCGGAACTAGAGGGCAAAAGCGAGTCCGCAAACGCGGCGCGCCAGGCGATTATCGCGCGTGCCGTGCACAGTGGTGCCCCACCTGCATAATGCAGCACCGGGCTGGGCTCCACCCCCACCAGCTGCTAGATGGCGTGCCACGGCGGACAGGCCAGTAATCAGTTTGGCCTGCTTCAACGCCGCGCCGCACCGCGCACCATAACAGCTTAATGACCGCGCCGTCCAATACCGCGCCGCTTCCCGCTAGACAGCGTTCCCCACCATACCGGCCAGAGGCGAGCCAGGCTGCCCAGTTTATTCGTCGCTACTCCTCGTATGACCACGTTCCAGTCTGTTAATGCATCGCCGGTAGAATCCGATATCATCTCCAATAGCTTGCGTATTCTCCTCGCTGCCGTGTGTATCCCTTTCAGGCCCTGCACGCACAGTTGTGCGGGTCTGGTTTTGCTCGCTTTATTTCTCTGTGGTTCACGCTAGGAAGTACAGGCCTGCGTCACACAATCGTGGATGGACTGTGGCAAGGTGCGCAACGTGTTTTAGTTCCATGTTTTTACAATGGGTGGACCCACCAGTCGGCGAATTTCCAAATGGCGGCAAGCAGTGGCGGCGCTAGGCGTCGGGGACGTCGGCAGCCGCCGAAGGCCTCGCGCTTGTGGGAGCCTCGCAAAACATCGTTAATTTTTTTTAAATATATATTTGATGTTTAACGGAGCTTTTAACTGCTACGTTATGTAACGACGACGTACATCTTAAACTAGCTTAACCAAAGGACGAACACAACATCCGTACCCAAGGGTGGGATTCGAACCCCGACGAGAGCCATCTCGCTCACCGTGGTATGGCGCCTTAATGTGATCGGCCATTGTCCGTATTTATTTCCGTATGAATACAGCTGTGATTCAATTTTTTGTTAAATACTTGCAATAGAACTTCTCCGGTACATTTTAGGAAACAATTTGGAATCTTTATATAACACTCAGAATCACGCTCACAGTTCCAGTCAGTACAGCTTCGACCGAAAGACGCTTCACAAAGTTAAAATTAAGGCTTACTTGAGAAGCACAATGAGCCAAGAAAGACTATCTGCATTGTCAGAACTTTAAATTCAAGCCGAAATAGCGGCTAGTAATGTGATATTAAAAAATTTCAGTGAGGCGATAAGTTTCTCTATTTTAATTTCTGTTTGTTTATTGTAATTTTTGTCATTGCAATAATACGTTTATATTATACTAATAAAATTTTAGTATAATGATTATTGATGTATAATTCAGCTAATTCTTTTTAACATTTTCTTCCTTACTGAAAAAATGAAAGGGACCTCGCAAAGACGAGTTCGCCGACGCCCAGTTTTCGTGTAGCGCCGCCACTGGCGGCAAGAAAGCTCATGTTCGAAGGTTTGTCTATATTGGTGTTATGTAAATTTGGTTTCGTTCATTTTAATGGCATGGATCTAATGTAAATCATTTTACATAAATATCTCTTAAATTTCGATTTAAATATAAAGTAGGAAACCCTGAGACGGGTTTTCATCTCGAATATGTCCAAAACATTGAAGATAAAGGTGAAGCAATGAATTAAAATTTGTGATGCGGCAGGGAATAGAACCCGGACCTCTATGCTTACTAGGCAGACGTCTTATCATTTTTTTTTTCTTTGGCCTCCCTTCTCCCCTTACAGCCAATCTATACTCTCACCTTATTTTCCTTCCTCGGCTAGCTTTCCTAGCTTTGTCCACTATGCTTTTGTAAATTTATGTTATTTCTATTTTATTTTATTATTCTTTACTTTTGTTTTTCATATTTTTTACTTTTACTTTTTCATATTTTTTTTATTTTTTATTTTTATTATTATTTTTTTTATTAGTGCTATCTACAGGTAACTGACGTCCTCAAAGTTCGTCTTTTCGTATATAATGTACTGCTTAGGCAGTGGACTCCACAATCGAATTCGATTGTCTAATTTCATTCTTTCGATAATTCATTTCCTTTTGCGTCTGCTCATAACTTTGTCGTCGTCTGTTGCTGTATGTACTGCACTAGTTTTTCTGTATTTCTTGTCCCGTTATTTGGGACAAAGGTTGCACCATATAGTAAGTGTGTAAATATCCAATATACCACCGCACCACTAACGATTATGGCGCCTCGGAATAGTCTAAGTACGACTTCACCTCCACGTCACAAACTTTAATTCTGCTTCTGTGTTCCAGAGATAATTGCCTCTACTGCCAAGGCCCTCCATGCAACGGAATAGCACCCCGGCAATGGACATAGTGGAACATTCCAGCTAAGATGATAGAAATATCAATTTAAATATAAATTAAGAAACTCTGAAACGGATTTTCGTGTCGAATATTTCCAGAACATTGTAGATAAAGGTGAAGCAATGAATTAAAATTTTTGATGCCTCTGCCTAGTAAGCATGGAGGTCCGGGTTCGATTCCCGACCGAATCACAAATTTTAATTCATTGCTTCACCTTTATCTTCAATCTCTTAAATTATTCATTTAAAAAAATTATTTGGCGATATAATCTGAAGCATTAGCACATGCACAATTGTGTGTGTTGGGTTTAATGTAAGAATTTTTATGATAAAGACTTGTTGACAAGATGTTTATATCCTGATCTGTTTTGACATGTGAAGCTATCATATCTGACAGTCAGTTGATTTTACTATTATCCTGTAATGTTATTATGTCTTCTTTCAAAATATCACCCAATCTGGTAATTATCACGAATCGAAATATGAAATTTACTAGTTCAATTTCAGCATCTCTGGCGATTCTGCAATCGCTACTTAACTCAACTCCCAACTGCAAAGAAGAATTCTGAAAACCTGTGGGAAACTTCGTCTGGACTGACCTGTTCAGGAGAAGATTTTGGAGAAACATCTGCTTAAAAATCCAATTAAAATTACGGATATGGCATGTGTGAATTCGTAGCTTCAGTACGTGCATGACAGTAAAGCTAAGGAAGTGCGACGAAAAGACATAAATGATCTTCTCTAATTCTAGATGGCTGGTCTCACTACCAAATACAGGGTGTCTCACGAAAGACGCCTGCCAGGCGTACGCGCATAGCGCGGCTCGGCTCCCGGCCGCCGCCACCGCATCCACCGGCCACGGCAGCGCCCGATTCTCGGACTCTATTGTGCTGCGGGCGCATACACTGAGTTAAAGTCTAAAAAACATTGAATCTGAGTAACCTAAGATTACCTTTATTTACAGTACATGATCGAAATGATGTCCCTCTATGGAAAGAGCGGCCTGACATCTCTTGAACACATTTGCGAACACTCGACGAACTTCGTCTGCCGAAATCTGGGAAATGAATCTTTTTTCACGAACGAATAAATCTGACACGTATGGGAACAATATGCTGCATCAATGTTTTCAAGAACTTCACACAACGACAAGCTGTACGGCTGTTTCATGCAGGATAATGTAAGATCACACATTGGCAATGCTTCTATGGCAGCAATACGAAGTGTTTTTGATGATAGGATAGTTGACTGGCCTCCTCGTTCTCCAGATCTAAATCCCTGCGACTTTTATCTTTGGGAAATATTAAAAGACAACGTGTATGCAAGCAATCTCCATACACTCGAAGAGTTGGAAGACAGGATTCGACTAGTCATTTCCCATATTTTGGCAGCCGACATTCGTCGTCGAGTGTTCGCAAGTGTGTCCAGGAGATGTCAGGCCGCTCTTTCCATAGAGGGACACCGTTCTGAACATGTACTGTTAATAAAGGTAAGCTTAGGTTACTCAGATGGCAATGTTTTTTACTCTTTAACTCAGTGTATACGCCCGCAGCACAATAGAGTCCGAGAATCAGGCGCTGCCGTGGCCGGCGGATGCGGTGGCGGCGGCCGGGAGCCGAGCCGCGCTATGCGCGTACGCCTGGCAGGTGTCTTTCGTGAGACACGCTGTACAATACTATTCATTGACGAAGAGCATTATGAAGATGAAGAAGACATAAATACAGCTCGAAAGAAACGGTTAACCTTGCACAGACAAGCGACTGGACAAATTTGATCATTGGCCTGTTGTTGATGACTTAAAATCAGCAAGCGGTTGCAACTGACGTACAAGAACAAGATGTGAAAGATGAGATGTGTACTTGTGTTTGTCAAAAGATGCAAACATTTTCCGCTTGTATCATGTGAAGAAATGAGTATGAAGGCATGTTACTGTAAAATTGTGCAGATCATAAAAAAAAAGTTGTAGTAAGACCCGAACCACACAATTGTGTGGGTACAAAATTTCTATAAATTTTTAAAAATAAATTTCTTTTCTTCTCTGTAATGAATTACTGTATGTATTTTGTATCTTAAACGTCCCTCTCTATATTAAAGTCACATCACCTGTAACCTTGGGTCTGATGAACCTCCTAAAACTTGCCACGCAAACCTTGCTGAAATGCAAAGTCCTACGGATATTCGGTTTTCATAGGTAGTTAAGGACTCGTATTGTTAGCCAATAGCCGCGCGGGAGTGACCGAGAGCAGTAAGGTGCCTGTCTGTTTAGTACAAGGCTGCTACTCGTCGATACTTCGAGTTCTCCCTCGGGCATTGGCGTGTGTGTGTGTGTGTGTGTGTGTGTGTGTGTGTTGTCCTTAGTATAAATTAGTGTAAGTATTTTATAAGTATAGGGACTGATGACCATTGTAGTTTGATCCCATAGATTTACAAATATTTGAACATTATTTGTTAGTCAATAAAAAGATTTTAATAATTCAAAGAAAATTTATTTTTCTGCAAACATTGACAACAACGCCTACTGACACTGACAAACTAAAATTACAGTGGCGTTTGTTGCACGAGTCTACTGCAATTCATTTATGAGGTATCGTATTGTGAAACGTTTCCAAGGCAACACTTGTACAAGTGGTAGCTAGCACACACTAAAGATTGGATTAGATGTTCGTTTCATAGTTCCATATTGAGGGGATCCTCGTGGGTGTGGAACATGTCAATATAAAATCTTTATTCTTTATTTTTTTCTTTTTACAATTTGAAATGGTAATACTAATATATTATTTGGTTGTATTAAAAATTCATCAATGGCGTAGGAGTAACTCTTTCAAGCTATTCTTAAGCTGACCTTTAGTGGTAGCTAAATTTTTTATGGTTGCTGGTAAATTCTTGAAAATGTGTGTTCCTGAGTGGTGGACCTTCTTTTTAAGTAAAGTATGTGCTTATAAGTCCTTGTGTAGATTGTTTTTGTTTATTGTACTGTATGTATGAACTGAACCGGGATATTATTTATGGCAAATTTCATTAAGGAATAAATATACTGGGAGGTAATAGAATACCCAGTTCACTGAAGAGGCTTCTACAGGATAGCCATGACTTAATTCCACAAATAACACGTATTACATGACTTTGGACTCATAAATCTTTTGGTTGACTTGAAGAATTACCCAAAATGTTAGAACATAATTATGACATTATGCAATAAAAGTAAGCAAAGTATGCATGCTTCTTCATTTCTATATCGAGTTTATCTGATAATATTCGAATTGCAAATACAAATTTGTTAAGGCGTTTCTGCAGTTCTGTGATGTCGTCCTTCCAGCTGAATTTATTATCAACTTGAAACTTGCCACTTTTTATGTTCCAACCCTGGTATATACGTTCTTTCCATACTGGTGGTAACTCAATGATTCTTACAAAATACAATTTTGCTACTATTAACAGCAGAGTGGACAATTCTTCAATTCCTAAAACTTGAATATGCTCACTAATAATAATAGCACAACAGGGACTCTTGTTAAGAAGTTAATGCAGTGAAACAACTTCACGCTGATAAACGAAATTGCACAGAGTTCTTGTAACACCAGTGATGAATTCCCACACACTTAACTGACAAAAAAAAGGTCAAATGTTTGTAGAGCTTATGGGACATAACTACGGAGTCATCACTCCCTAAACTTACAAACTACTTATGAACTAGCTTATACTAAAGACGGCACAAACATCCATGCCCAAGGGGGGATTCGAACCCCCGACCGCAGCGGCCGTGCAGACCGTTTGGCCACTGCGGCCGGCACTTAACTGACAAACCTCATGTGTAGGACTGCCCCCATACACTCATCTCACTAGTAGCACATGCGGCCTCTGCTCTCACATCACAGACAAGGCCAAGCGTCTTGAAACATGTACTTAAATTGTCAAGGAAATGCTTAACTTCTTTTCCTTTTACAGTCTACAGGTACAGCCATAGTAGTGAGGAGGAACCAATTGGAGCACCACTACACTAACACGGCAAGCATACGTAACAGCAACGTGCTTCGCGATCTCGCCTCAGGGAAACTTCCAGAGCTCCAGGTACCCGAGCATTTGTGGTCCTGCATTATACGACGGCCTTCAATCAATCAAATCACCATGGCCGTCATCATCCTTGGAAGCCGTCTCGCCTACTTGACCATCCGTCTTCAACTAGCGACACACGTGCTGTCAACCCCTTTAGCTCGGTCGACTAAAAAAATGTTCAAATGTTTGTTAAGCTTAAGGGACGTAACTGCGGGGTCATCAGTCCCTAAACTTACAAACTACTTATGAACTACCTTATACTAAAAACGACACAAACATTCATGCCCAATGGGGGATTCGAACCCCCGACCGTAGCGGCCGTGCAGACTGTTACTGGCGCGCCGCAGACCGCTCGGCCACATGTGTCTATATTAATAAAAAGGAATTGCCGCATATATGAAAGCGCATCACTTGAGAATGGCTTCACCAATTTGGCTGATCTTTTCTTTGTTGTGTTCGTAATTCTCAGGACAAGGTTTTTATGAAAGAAAAGTTTTGGAAAATCTACCGGATAATATTAGAATTTGAGAATAACTGAACGTACGCTTCCAGCTCGGATCATTTTCTAGATCCTCCAACAATCAGGTTATTCATTCGCTACTCGCCTAGCGACCAAATACGCAGTAATGGAGCAAACAAATACACCAAGGAGGTTAGAAGAAAGGGAGGGCATTGCTTGAAGCCAGGAATTAACTAGTATGTAGGGTTTAATTTTAAATCCGCTACACAGACCTAGCAAGCAATGTTGTCTACAGCCGTTGATTCCGCGAAACTGCGTTACGTCGCTGTTAGCCAGTCGGGTGGTAGTATATAGTATCCAATGAGATTCGCTGATTTCTTACCAGTACTACATTTTTCGTTCATGGAAACACTATTGATTGTTCTCGTGGTTATAAGTGATTAGCATTTGTAAGACTGTTTCCATAAGGGAAGTGCATTTCACTCTTATACATGAAAAACATCATCTTCCTTAGTAAGTTTAATGTGTCTGCAACTAAATTATTATGCGGATTATCAAAATTTCATCGTTTAGTATGAAGAGAAAATAACTGTCACCAAGTAAAATTTCATTGGGTGTCTCAAGCTTTGCCACGATTGGTCGGCTTCATTCCCACGATCCAACAGTTGTTGTTTGTGTCGCGGAATGTAAAATTTTACCGGTATGTAGCGATGTTGTTAACTGTGTTTCAATTAGATTCCTAATAAGAGTTCATTATTCACTTACAGGTAAAATAACTAACAAGAAGGTCAACTGTATGAATTTTTATGCCTACCGTTTGATGATTCACCGAAACGAGGACAATCACATACTGTAATGCCGCAGATTGTTTCATCAGTTCGCCGTTGATATGTATGTTCGTGCAATAAAACCATTAAGAGTACGGACATTAAAGCTACTAACCTCACAGATAGAGCAGCTGGACAAAGGAAGGTGGGAGGAGGCGATAGAGAAATAGAGGAGGGAGGAAGGGATAGACATTGGGAGAAGAAGAGAAGAGAGAATATTATGAACTACCTCGAATAGAACGACCTATTAACCAATAGTCAACACGGATTCAGAAAGTATCGCTCTTGCGAAACACAGCTTGCCCTTTATTCACATGAAGTGTTAAGTGACATCGACAAGGGATCTCAAATCGATTCCATATTTCTGGATTTCCGGAAGGCTTTTGATACTGTACCCCACAAGCGGCTTCTAATGAAATCGCGTGCTTATGGAATATCTTCCCAATTGTGCGATTGGATTCACGATTTCCTTTTAGAAAGAACACAGTTCGTTGTAATTGACGGTAAGTCATCGAGTAAAACAGAAGTGATATCTGGCATTCCACAGGGAAGCGTTATAGGTCCTCTACTCTTCCTCGTGTTTATAAACGATTTAGGAGACAATCTGAATAGCTCCCTTAGACTGTTCGCGGATGATGCTGTCGTTTATCGGTTAGTGAAGTCAACAGAGGATCAAAAGTAACTGCAAAGCGATTTAGACAAAATTTCTACTTGGTGCGAAAATTGGCAATTGACACTAAATAAAGAAAAGTGTGAAGTAATACACATTGCCACTAAAAGAAGTCCTCTGAACTTCAATTACGCGATAAATCAGTCAAACCTTAAGGTCGTAAATTCTACCAAATACCTAGGAGTTACAATTACGAACAACTTTGACTGGAGAGAACACATAGAAAATATTGTGGGGAAGGCGAATCAAAGGTTACGTTTCATTGGCAGAACGCTTCGAAGATGCACCAGCTCCACCAAAGAGACTGCCTACATCACACTTGTGCGTCCTCTCCTGGAGTACTGTTGCCCCTTGTGGGACCCTCAGCAGGAGGGACTGACGGAAGATATTGAGAAGGTTCAGAGAAGGGCAGCTCGTTTTGTTTTATCACGTTACGGGGGGGGGGGGGGGGGGGGAGCGTCACGGAAATGTTGCACGAATTGGGGTGGAAATCATTAACAGAAAGACGTTATTCATTGCGGCGTGATCTGTTTGCGAAGTTTCAATCACCGACTTTTACTTATGAATGTGAAAATATTTTGCTAGCACCCACCTACTTAGGGAGACATGACCATCCCAATAAAATAAGAGAAATCATATCGAAAACGGAACGATTTAGGTGTTCTTTCTTCCCGCGCGCTATTAGAGAAGGGAACGGTAGAGAAAATTTATGAAAGTGGTTAATGAACCCTGTGCCAGGCACTTAAATGTGATTTGCAGAGTATCTATGTAGATGTAGATGTAGACACATTAGCGCCTGCGAAGCGTTGCCGGGTTTGCTAGTGACATATAACAAAGTAAAACGTTAGCATTTGTATTAGCTACTCAGTTTTGAAATGTTCTGCACGGATTATCTTCTTTTCCTTTCTTTCTGTGTGGACGGAAGGCGGCTGTCCCCCCTCCCCCCTTCCTCTCCTATGGACCACACCGCTCTGAGAGTGGCGGCCGGCATTTTAGAGGCACTAAACTGGACCAAACGAGATAGGCTCTCAAGTTACTGCCTGGTACGGCGGAAACTTCATTTCTCAAGGGGCATTAAATGCACGCCCCCAGTTCCATGGAGTAGTGCCCCTAATACACCTACGTACAGCGTTTATCTTTTGCTTCCACTTCACCGAATCTTTGAGCGAAGCTTAAGTTACTGCAAGCTAAAGCAGTAGATGTCTCTACTGGAAAACGTAACGAAAACTAACGCACCGTACACTGACATTAAGGACCCGATTCACGCGATTGGTTCAATTCCACTTTTAATTATATGAACAGCAGTTAGCTTTATAGTGTGCGAGTATGAAGCACACGCACTTGCCAATCTAAAATGGAAAATCATTTCAATTGACGCCACTTCGGTGACTTGTATGTCGATGATGATAAGTGCTATGAGTGCTAAGGAGATTAACGTTAATCTGCATCTACATAACTACATGGCTGAGGGTTCATCGAAGTGCTTTATGGTACGTCTCTACAGTTTCATTCCCTAATAGTTTGCGGAACAAAAGGAACATATAAATCTTTCTGTTTCCGACATGATTTCTCTTATTTTATGCTGAACAACATATCTCACTATGTAGACGTGTGTTAGCAAAATATGTTCGCAATTGGAAGAGAAAGTTGGTGAAAGATATTTCGCAAATAGATCTCGTCGCAATGAGTAACGCCTTTCTTTTAATGATTTATACCCGAACTCGCGCATCATTCGTGACACTCTCACCCCTTCACCGCGATTAAAAAAAAAAAAAAAAAAAAAAAAAAAAAAAAAAAAAAAAAAAAATAAATAAATAAATAAATAAATAAATAAATAAAAAAACCTGCCCTTCTCTGAATTTTCTATAAATTGGCCGTCAGTCCCACCTGGTGTGGGTCCCACAGTGCGCAGCAATACTCCAAATTAGGATGCACAAGTAGAGTGTAGGCAGTTTCTTTAGCAGAACTGTTCCATTTTCCAAGTGTTCTGCCAATGAAACGCAGTCTTTGGTTCCCTACTATATTTTCTATGTGTTCTTTCCAATTTAAGTTGTTCGTAATTGTTTTTCCTGGGTATTTCGTTGAATTTACGGCCTGTAGAGCCTGTAGTTTTGACTGATTTATCGTGTAAATGAAGTTTAACGGATTTCTTTTAGTCCTCATATGGATGACTTCACACATCATTATTAAGGGTCAATTGCCAATTTTTGTACCCTGCTGATATCTGATCTAAATAAATTTTGCAGTTGCCTTTGATCTTCTGGTGAGTTTACCAACCGATAAATGGTACCATCATCGGCGAACAGTATAGGAGAGCTACTCAGGTTGTCTCCTGAATCGTTTATAAAAATAAGAAACGATAGGGGGCCTATAGCACTTCCTTCTCGATGACTTACCGTCAATTACAACATGCTGTGTCCTTTCTGATAGGAAATCACAAATCCAATCGCACAACTGTGACGATATTCCATAAGCACGCAATTTGATTGGAAGGCGCTTGTGAGGTACAGTGTCAAAAGCTTTCCGGAAATCAAGAAACATGGAATCTATTTGACATACCTTGTCGATAGCACTCAACACATCATGTGAGTAAAGTGATATCTATGTTTCACTTGAGCGATACTTTATGAATCGGTATTGACTATGGGTTAATAGGTAGTATTTCATAATATTTGTGGAAAGTGTTTGTTCTAAAATCGTGCTGCAAACCGACGTCAAGGATACAGGCCTGTAATACTCTAACAATGGAGTGATACACGGAAGAAGAAGCCGTTTGCATGGTTTATGTGTACGATGAAGCAGGATCAGTATGTTTTGTTGGTAAAAAAGAACTGTCAACTACGCGAGACTGACGAGTTAATGTTACCAGATGTAGATATTTCACTGAAAGGGGATGGCAGCAGGGTCAGGTGTTATGGAAAGAACTATATGTAAACATTAAAATCAAACACACGCAGTGACGTCAGATACTAGAGGGATGTTTAACGGAATTATTTGCTATACTCTTTATCAGTTATAATTCAGACAGGGACTCCTGCTATCCATAAGTTATTTACATCTGAACTCTACAAGCGATGATATCGTGTGTACGAGTGTTACTTCCTTCTGTCTGGCTAAAATTGTCTACTAGAAGTGGGCATGTCTTTCGTGCTTTTGTATAAATCAGCCGCCGACCAAATGGAAAGCGCGTCTTTGACGTCAATTATATATAGATTTTGCAAAAAAGTGGTTCAGACTTTTTTATCGCGCTGCAAACTGTGCATACGAAGAAAAAAAGAACTGTAGTGGCGTCTGCTAAAATCTGAAGTTAGCCTACTGTGACCGGGCTACTTCTAAAAACAGAAATGCTTTCGCGTGTTCGTAAGGTTTATTGTCTCTTTTTCTCTCACATTGGAAAGGTTACACCAGCCACAGTATTTTTTCGACTAGCGTTTTCCTACAAAAGACAACAAATCTTAAAGAAAACACTTGCTTTTACCGCGAAAAAGCACACACTGTGCCACAAACAGGAACGTAAACAGACAAGGAATTTTAGTGAAAATTATTTCGTCGATAAAAATATCAGGTGTATTAGACGAAACAATATTTTTTGATGTTATTTGACGTTTCAGACATTGATACTTGTATTTTCTTGAGCAAATAAATGCACATGTTTTAAAATGTTTTGACGAAAATTTTCCTTTTTTCCAGTTCTTAAGAGTGTAGAGAATTTACCTCATGGTCTTTTATACGAACGTCAAATATTTATTCTCCTTTGGTCAATAATAAATTCCATTATCATTGCCTGCTCCTGCATATAAAGTAACCTCAGAACCCACTTCTCCGTTCAGCGTTCAGGTGCGGAATTGCACAGCAGACATTTCTACAATTCTGGCGCTAACGTGTAAAGGAAAACGACTCCTCGAGACAGACGATACAGCACGGGAATTACTGGCTAGGGGCACTGCAATAGACCCACTCGTTTAGAGTATTCGAGACAAAAAAGTCGATCGCATAGTATTACTGAAAATAATCAGACCGCTCACTGGCGCTAGTGTAGCATTTCCATGCTGAAAGACTCCATTCACGGGGAACCGATGAGTTTGTATTAACTAAATGGTACAAAATATTTTAGGAACCATTCATACATAATGGCTTAGCAGACAGAAGTAACGTTCTTAGGGGCTCTGGATCCCTATTGGTAGAAAAGAGCCTGAACTGAATTCGTTAGTTGAAGTTATTTTGGTCCAAAATGTTCAAATGTTTGTAAATCTATCGGACCAAACTGCGTGGTCATCAGTCCGTAGCTTACAAACCACTTAAACGTAGGTAAACTAACATAAGGACAACACACACACCCATGCCCCAGGGAGGACTCGAACCTCCACGGCGAGCAACCGCGCGCTCCGCAGCGAGACGCTTTAGACCACTATTATTATTTATTTATTTATTTTTGTGTGGGTAGTTCTCTGCGTTGCGGACGCTGATCGTTTTTGTTCGTTCTTGTTGGGTGTGTTGTTGGCTCAGCTTTTTTATTACAGAGGGCGTTCAGCCCTCTGATCGGGCGCGCTGAGGCACGGCGCCCGGCTGCTTCACCGCGGCAGTTATTTTGGTGATTGCAAGTGGAAGACAGGTGAAGAAAAGATAAAATAAAATTATGGTATGGAGAGTAAGGTAAGTAAAGTTATCCCAGAAAGGAATTAGTATAGCACTGATTCAGATGTCACGTCACCATACAAATTAGTTCTTGTTGTTTTGGTGGAGTTCAGCCAGGAATCTTGTTTCATGCAGCTCTCCACGCTACACTATCCTGTGCATGCATATTCAGCTCTGAATAACAACTGTAATCCACATCAATTTTTACCCGCTTACTGTATTCATCTCTTGATGTCCCTCCGAGGTTTTCAGCTCCCATATCTTCCTCAAATGCTAAATTAATTTCTCTTTGTTAGAAATCTTTCCTTTCCTTAACCAATCTGCGTTTTATATTGTCTATAATCTGGCCATCAATAGTTATTTTAATGCCCAAATAACAAAACGCACCTGCTACCTTTATTGTTTTGTTTCTTCCTCTAATTCCCTCAGTATTACCTGATTTAATTCGACTTCATTCCATTACCTTTATTTTTCTCTTATTAATGTTCATCCTATACACTCCTTTCAGGACACTGTCCATTCCATTCAGTTCCTTTGCTGTCTCTGACAGAATTACAACATAATTACTTCAGCAAATTTGTTCTTACAGTTCTTCATAGCTTGCTCAATGTAAATATTGAGTAATATTGGAGAAAGGCTTCATCGCTGTCTTATTCCCTTCTCAAACACTGTGCTCCTTGCATTTCCTTCGAGTCTTATAACTGCTGCTTGATTTCTATACAAGTTGAAAATAACTTTTCGTTCCATTTTTTTATACCAATGGTAGTTCAGAAATTTAAAGAGTGTGTTCCAAACTGATCATCCCCGAGGTCATAATCTAACAGCTCCTTGAATTTCTCATAGATAATTCGTGTTAGTGTTTTATAAAAACTTATTCTCTTCATTCTCCACACCGAGGAGTGGAGCGGGCTGTTTCAGATCCGGCCCATAAAGAGTCGCGGTTCTATTCAGTCAATTATCAGGCAAGCTGATATTGGAGCATTGCAACTAAGACGTGTTAAACGAATGAACTTAATATTTGACTGTAAGAATGTAATGGAGAAAAAGCTTAGAAATGGTTTGAAATTATATTTAAAACTTGATGCACGTCACTAATTGATCTCATTACCAAACAGTGGATGCAACTTGGGTAATTTGCGGTTTATTTTAGGAGCTAAATCTGTATTACTTCATATTTACTTACCAATGTGGCGTACAGAAATATATTTTTGCTGGTACAATAAAACAATATATATTGTATGTGCTGTCTCAAAGTGTGTTGCGAATAGCATAACTAATTAAAAAGAAATAAATTAAAGCGTCATGAACAGGTGCTGCAGTTAGAACCTATGAACAGCGGAAATGTAGAAAGAAATATTTTTTTCTTTACATCATTTGGTGGAGAGTGTCAGCGAGAAAAGTTTTGGAATTATATGTCAAGTTTGTTGGAAGTAGCTAAGTGTTGCCATTTTCGAGTCTACTCTGCAAATCACAAAAAAATGTTCAAATGTTTGTAAATCTTATGGGACTTAACTACGGGGTCATCAGTCCCTAAACTTACAAATTACTTATGAACTACTTACGAACTAGGACGGCACAAATATCCATGCCCGAGGGGGGATTCAAACCCCCGACCGTAGTGGCCGTGCAGACCGTGACTGAAGCGCCTCAGTCCCTCGGCCACCGCGGCCGGCTGCAAATCACATTTAAGTGCCTGGCAGAGGGTTCATCGAACCACCGTTATACTATTTATCTCCCATTCCATTCTCGAATAGCGCGCGGGAAGAAAAAACACCTCAATCTCTCTGTTCGAGCTCTGATTTCTCGTATTTTATTCTGATGATCATTTCTACCCCTTGTAAATGGCAGTGAACAATGTTTTTTCGCATTCGGAGAATTTTGGCGATTGTAGTTTCGTAAGTAGCCCACGCCGCAGCGATAAGTGCTGTTGTTGTAATGATTCTCAACCCAGATCCTGCATCATTTCCGTAACGCTATCACCCCTGTATCGTGACAATACGAAACGAGCTGCTCTTCTTTGGACTCTTTCGATGTCCTCCGTCAAACCCACCTGATAATTAATTAATGAGAAAAATAATCAAATTTGAACGGCAGCAGTTTCTGATCATAATACTTGTCTTGTTGTGTTAAACTGTACATAGCATTATACATATCAATAATAGAATGTGACATCATTTAAAAATTTTCAAATCAATCAGAGATTGATGTATTAAAAATGTGTTCAAAATGTTCAAATGTTTGTATAGCTTATGGGACTTAACTACGGGGTCATTATCCCTAAACTTACAAACTACTTATGAACTAACTAATACTAAGGACGACAAAAATATCCATGCCCGAGGGGGGATTCGAACCCCCGACCGTAGTGGCCGTGCAGACCATGACTGGAGCGCTTCAGCCCCACCCTTTTTTTGAGCCCTCTGACCGGCATCCCCTCGGCCACCGCGGCCGTTTAAAAATGTGTCTCTCGTATATGTAGCGGTAATTGTATTTACGTGATGCATATAATAAATATTTTGAAGATGGCAAGTCTTTTGAATAAGGTATTCTGTGTTATTGATTGTTGATGCCTATTAATTTGTTGGCAGTTCATACATTTAGCCTTTCGTCCAGTGTTGACAACGCTGTTGCCAAGTCCCTCGTTGAATAATATAAAGTTTTGTCTGAACATCAACCACAACTGATTCAAGAAATAAGTGAATTGTGCGTCATAGTCTGCAGTAAATCATCGCATTACTAATGCTACCTACTGTTTTAATTTTTGGTTTATCTAATAACAACACTCTGAGTAGTATGATTATAGAGAAATAAAAATCTCTAAGCATGTCGCTAGTTTGGATAGAAAATTATCTGGACACAACGAATTAAAATTTTTAACAAGGACGGTAAATCTCAGAAACTTGAAGCTACGACAGAGTAAATTTGAAATAGGGTTGAAGCTAGGGCATGAATAAATTTAAGAGGCGCACTCTTTGCCGTAAGTTGTGCTCGGTCGCTGATGGGGGGCATCTTCATTGTTATGCATTAGGGAGAGATTGGCCGCAGAAGCTGCCGTGTGGGGGCGCAGTGGCTGGCTGCCCGGAGGCGGCGGCGGCGGTGCCGGGGGCGGCGGCGGGGGCGGCGGGGGCGGCGACTCGCAGCGCGGGGGTGGAGCGGCAAGCACGGCCTCGCTAACGGCATACACCGGGCACCGCCGCCCTGTCAGCCGCCCATTGCTGCACTAATGCGTCAGCATGGTCTTGAGAGAGGCCAACGAGAGAGACAGACCAGCGCGCACGTCATGCGACGCAAGCAAGGCAGTCCAGAGCCGGCGCGATCGCCAGGTGAGGGGCTGCCCGCTATGAGGCAGTGGGCAGTGCTCCAGCGGCCGGACAATCGGCTAGCGATCGCGCCGACTCAGGACTGCCTTGCTTGCGTCGCATGACGTGCCCGCTGCGGTCTGTCTCTCTCGTTGGCCTCGGTCTTGAACGTGGCCGGCGAGAAATACAGGCCTGAGCGCGCACATCATGCTACGTATAAGCAAGGCAGTCCTGAGCCGGCGCGATCGCTAGCCGATAGGGCGGCCGCTGGGGCACAGCTAGTGATGGGACAACCGACTGTTTTTAACAATCGATTGGTCAATCGGTTGTTTTTTCGTTCAGTCGGTCTTTTCAGTCGAATGAAACAACCGAATGAAAATAGTCTCTGTGGCCGTATGAATGTTTCCACTCACTGGCGGGGTTTGAGTGGTTTCAGTCGATGCGAAACAATCGAATGAAACCAGTCTCTGTCGGTTGCAGCCGTTATATGAATGTTTTCACTCATTCGGTGGCTTTGAGTGGTTTCAGTCGATGCGCGACCACCGAATGAAACAAGGCTCTGTCCTTTATATGAATGTTCTCGGCATTGAGTGGTTTCACTTGTTGCGATACAAACGACTGGAAAAAGGCTCTGCGGTTTCTGCAGTTATATGGTTTTTATTAATTCACCGACTTTGTGTGACTTTATTTGCATACTCCTTCAGTCTTTTCGGGTATAAATGAACAGTGATTCAGCATGAAACTTTCTTAGAGACAAATCTTATAAATATAGCACTGTGTCCGTGTGTGTTTTTCTATTGCATGCAAATCTACAGTTTTGTTCCAATCTTGATGAAATTTTGCACACTTCACCTTCAAAGCAAGGGGAAAGTCACTGTCTACATCAGATTTCATTCGGTGCATGGCGGAGGGTACTTTACATACTGACTTCGACAATAACCACAATTTGGCTGCGATCTTGAAGAAATTTTGCACACTTGACCTTTAAAACAAGACGAAGGTAATTGTGTACAATAAATTTCGTAGGTGCATGGAGGAGGATACTTTACCTACTAAATTTCTACAAATTCCGTTTGTATTGGAATTTTAATGATATATTTCGCTCTTCACCTTCAAAGAAAGAGAATGGTCACCGTCTACATCTGCTTTAGTTCGATGCATCACTGAAGGTATTCCAGACTTTGACGCCAATATAGAGTTTTATTCCGAACTTGATGAAATTTTGCACACTTGACTTTCAAAACAAATGGCAGTTCACTGTTCGTCTAAGATTTTGTATGGTACATTGCAGAGGGATGGAATAAACCTCCACACCGTTTCACCGATAACCACAGAAATATCTGTGACAAGAGTTCAAATGTTCAAATGTCTGTAAATCTATCGCACCAACCTGCGTGGTCATCAGTCCGTAGCTTACAAACTACTTAAACTAAGGTAAACTAACCTAAGGACAACACACACACACACACACACACACACACACACACACACACACACACACACACACACCAACCAGTGCTCCAGGGAGGAGTCGAACCTCCGACGGCGAGCAACCGCGCGCTCCGCAGTGAGGTGCCTTAGACCTCTCGGCTACGCCACCGCGGCGTGACAAGAGTCAATAATTATGGAACTTGAAATGAATGTTTTCATATACTGTTGACGAATACAGACACGCTGAAGAAAATTTACAGCACTGAGAAATGTTGTATGTCTTCTCGTACTCTTTCAAATTAGATGGAATTAACAAAAATATTTTTATTAGAAATATTTTTATACAAAATATTTTAATGAAGGCTTTTTTTACCATACCTAATATTTTAGTGATCTTCGAATTTGGATCTAGCAAATATGCTCAAAGTTAACATACTTCGCACTGTCCTACTAGTACCTTAGATATGTATGAACAAGAACCCGCAAACCGCACGTTTCTACCTGTTCCCACTTCGGAGATACAGTACGCGAGATTAAACTTGTAGAGAACATTTTGAAACACCCTGTAGTTTCCACGCTTCTTTATTGAGACAGTAAGAAACCGACAACATCGGCGATGGCACGCCCCGCCCCCTTGGCCAGACACTGTTATGTGGAGTTTGGCGCGCGCCTGCTGGCACTGTCAGCAGTGAAAACGCCAGCGAGGCAGCATCCCCTCTCGTGTCCCGGCTCCCCGCAGTACTTCGTGGTCATCGGCCACTTAATTTCTACAGATTGTGGGTGTCTGCGAAAGTAATCTGATCGGGCCAAGATGATCGGCGTTTTTGAAGTCTGGGGTGGGCAATTAAAGTGATCGCGGGCCTGCTCCAGCGATATGACAAAACTTCCTGCCTGTTTTCACTTGAAAAGAAAGTATGAGTAATTCACTCAATGTACAAAACTGCAAAAGTTTCGCATGTTTTCATTCAGTTGTTCCCACAGACTACTTTCATTCGAAAAAAAATAAACGAATATTAATCCAATATAGTAAAATTACGACCGACTGATTGTTTCATTCGGTTGCTTCCACTGACTGGTTTCACTCAAAAGAACTAATGAAGAGGCCAACGTACTGTGTCAATTTTTTCATTCGGTTGGCCCCATCGACTGATTTAACTTAAAAGGAAAGGAATGAGTGGTCCAACCGACTGTGTCGATTTTATTCGGTTGCTCCGACCGACTGATTTCACTCAAAAGGAAAGGAATGAGTGGTCCAACCGACTGTGTCGATTTTATTCGGTTGCTCCGACCGACTGATTTCACTCAAATGAAGGAATGAGTAGGCCAACCGACTGCGTCGATTTTTTCATTCGGTTGATCCCACCGACTGGTTTCACTCAAAAGAACGAATGAATAGTCCAACCGACTGCATCGGTTGTTTCATTCGGTTGGTCCCACCGACTGGTTTCACTCAGAAGAATGAATGAATAATTCAACCGATACGAGAAACTATAACCGAATGATCGATTTTTTCCCAACAACCGAATGAATCGATTGTTTTCATTCGATTCTTCCCATCACTAGGCACAGCCCACTGCCTCATAGCGGGCAGCCACTGAGCTAGCGATCGCGCCGGCTCGGAACTACCTTGCTTACTTTTGAGGTTTGATTCCATTTCCTGGAGGTGCTCTACGACCACACAATGATGAACACACCAGATGTATTTCGCAGCATTGGCCGTTAATGTTTTATTTTTAAAAAAAATAATAATATAAAAAAGAAGTCACAAATCGATTTCAATCACCTAGTGATCATCGACAGTGTCCTTCAAACAAGCATATCAAAACATTAACGGCCAATGCTGCGAAATACATGTGGTGTGTTTACCTTGCTTACGTCGCATGATGTGCGCGCTCAGGCCTGTATTTCACGTTGGCCGCGGTCTTGAGTTTCTGACGTCATCTCAGCCAGCCAGCAGCCAACGAAAGTTTTCGTTACCTCACGTCACTTGTGTTTTACACTCGGCATGGGTTTATTGAATTGGTACTTTCAGCTATTGACTTCACAATGTAATTTATGATGATTACGAAAATCACCTCTCTGATTACATCTACATTGACATTGTAACTTTACGGAAGTAATGTTGGTAGAGTCGTGCAGTTTTTATAAGTAATGATATAGTGTGGAAAGATAACGGGCCGACATTGAACCACGGCAAGCGGTTGGGGCAGCTGGCGGACAGGGCAGATATCGGGTTACAGCGAGCAGCCAGTTGGGGCTTTATCCAAATAGGCGAAAATCTGTGAAAGGCCCATGCTTTGTAATCAAAAGTAAAGGGAGCTGTAAGCTGAGCGATTTTCAAATTCAAATTTTCAAATGTTTGTAAATCTATCGGTCCAAACTACGTGGTCATCAGTCCGTAGACTACAAACAACTTAAACCTAGGTAAACTAACCTAAGGACAACACACACACCCATGCCCCAGGGAGCACTCGAACCTCCACGGCGAACAACCGCGCGCTCCGCAGCGAGACGCTTTAGACCGCTCGGCTATTCCACCACGGCAGCCGAGCGATTCTATATGTGTCCGGAGACTTCTGTGGATTCCACACTCCAGCAATTGAGAGTAAAATGAAATAATCTATAAAATTATTACGATGTCGGAATAATTACTCACATCTCATGATTCCATAAGTAATTTCAATATTCAAAAAAATTTTAATGTTTATCACTACAACTTCAAAAGACATTAAAATCAAACTGAAAATAAGCAACTTTTCAAAGCGTCATGCAATTTCAACAAACTTTGGTTTAGATGATAGCTTATTGTCTCTAGCTATCATCTTGAATGCGTAACACTTGTATGTATTTATTTAATGACTGATTTCCACAGTTGTTGTTGTTGTGGTCTTCAATCCTAAGACTGGTTTGATACTGCTCTCCACAATACCCTATCTTGAGCAAGCCTCTTCAACTCCACATAAGAACAGCAACCTACATCTGTCTGAATCTGCTTACTGTATTCATCTCTTGGTCTTCCTCTGCGGTTTTTACCCCAAACGCTTTCCTCCAATGATAAATTCACGATTCCTTGATGACTAAGAATGTGTACTACCAATCGATCCCTTCTTTTAGTCAAGGTATGCGAGAAATTCCTTTTCTCCCCAATTCTGTTCAGTACCTCCTCATTAGTTACGTGATCCACACACCAAATCTTCAGCATTCTTCTGTAGCACCACATTTGAAAGCCTCTATCCTCTTCCTGTCCGCACTGTTTATCGTCCATGCTTCACTCCCATACAACGCAACACTCCACACAAATGCCTTCAGAAAGGACTTTCTTAGGCTTATATCAATATTCAATGTTAACAAATTTCTCTTTTTCAGGATCGCTTTTCCACAGTAACACTAAAAGTGACCGAGCGTATTGGGCGCTATGCTCCGATGCGCGAGGCCGTATCCCGTCGGGGGTTCGAATGACCCCTCGGGCATGGATGTTTATGTTGTGTTTAGTATAAGGTAGTTTATAAGTAGTTTGTAAGTTTAAGGGCTGAGGACCCCGCAGTTAAGACCCATAAGCTTAACAAACATTTGAACTAAAAATGCTAGCAGTATGATTTAGCACTTGTGTATTTAATTTAGTATGTCGATTTATTGTACAATTTGCTAGTAATTTACGTAAATATTGTGTGGCATGAACGGTCAAGCTCATGAAAGCTGGATTGTCTATTTATTTATTTTAGACTTTATGTAATACTAATTAACAGTTCTTTTTGTAGTTATTAATGTTGTATTAGTAAGGAAGTGGTTTCAGATGTCAGATTTTACTTAAAGAAATATCTGATGTTAAGATTTATACGACTTCGGAAGGGATGGCAATCGTCCAATGAGGAAGGGAGCAAGGAACAGAACTGGTGAGGAGTGTGTGATTGGGACAGGGGAGATGAGCGAAAGGGTGCGCGGAAATGGCACTCCATGTCTAGTGTTGGAATAAGAAGGACCCTCCTGCATAATAGGAGTGATCCGATCAAGAAGAGTGTTAAGATTTGCGCAGCGACCGCTCGCTTCTCGAGATTCTAAGTTTGGCGAGAACACGTGTACGCCAGTGTAGCTGATATGTGTTTTTGGTTTTACATAAGGACTTACGAATGTAAAAATGGTGTTCGGGAAACTTAAACTACACTCCTGGCCATTAAAACTGCTACACCACGAAGATGACGTGCTACAAACGCGAAATTTAACCGACGGGAAGAAGATGCTGTGATATGCAAATGATTAGCTTTTCAGAGCATTCGCAGAAGGTTGGCGCCGGTGGCGACACCTACAACGTGCTGACACGAGGAAAGTTTCCAACCGATTTTTCATACACAAACAGCAGTTGACCAGCGTTGCCTGGTGAAACGTTGTTGTGATGCCTCGTGTAAGGAGGAGAAATGCGTTCCATCACGTTTCTGACTTCGATAAAGGTCGGATTGCAACCTATAGCGAATGCGGTTTATTGTATTGCGACATTGCTGCTCGCGTTGGTTGTGATCTAATGACTATTAGCAGACCATGGACTCCGTGGGTTCAGGAGGGCAATACGGAACGCCGTGCTGGATCCCAACGGTCTCGTATCACTAGCAGTCGAGATGACAGGCATGTTACCCGCATGCCTGTAACGGATCGTGCAGCCACGCCTCGATCCCTGAGTCAACAGATGGGGACGTTTGCAAGATAACAACCATCTGCACCAACATTTCGACGACGTTTGCAGCAGCATCGATTATCAGCTCCGAGACCATGGCTGCGGTTACACTTGACGCTGCATCACAGACAGGAGCGCCTGCGATGGTGTACGGCAACCACGAACCTGGGTGCACGTATGGCAAAACGACATGTTTTCGGATGAATCCAGGTTCTTTTTACAGCATCATGATGGTCGCATCCATGTATGGCGACATGGCGGTGAACGCACATTGGATGGGTGTATTCGTCATCGCCATACTGGCGTATGACTCGGCGTGATGGTATGGGGTGCGATTGTTTACACATCTCGGTCACGTCTTGTTCGCATCGACGGCACTTTGAACAGTGGCCGTTACATTTCTGATGTGCTACAACGCGTGACTCTACCCTTCATTCGATCTCTGCGAAACCCTACATTTCAGCAGGATAATGCACGATCGCATGTTGCAGGTCCTGTACGGGTCTTTCTGGATACAGAAAATGTTCGACTGCTGCCCTGGCCAGCACATTCTCCAGATCTCTCACCAACTGAAAACGACTGGTCAATAGTGGCCAAGCAACTGGCTCGTCACAATACGCCAGTCACTACCCTCGATGAACTGTGGTATCGTGTTGAAGCAGCATGGGCATTTGTACCTGTACACGCCATCCAAGCTCTGTTTGACTCAATGCCGAGGCATATCAAGGCCGTTATTACGGCCAGAGGTGGTTGTTCTGCGTACTGATTTCTCCTGATCTATGCACACAAATTGCGTGAAAATGTAATCATATGTCAGTTCTAGTACAATATATTTGTCCACTGAATATCCGATTATCACCTGCATTTCTTCTTGGTGTAGCAATTTTAATGGCCAGTAGTGTATTTTTAACTAAGTACAGTTTGTTGAGTGCTCGCGAAATATAGAGTTTCTGTGTTTCTTATAGTTACAATTAGCTGAGGGAAAGTGCTACCAATTTCTTATCGCAGACAATGCAACTGTTTAACCATTTTATTCTGTTTATGATTAATAATTCACCAGTTGCAATACGGGTCCAATTTGATTGAATAAACCTTAATCAACTAAATCTCTGACTTAGCGTACATCATTTGCAAACGTTGGAATAAAACCCCTTTTATTAATGAACCAGTTATTTTATGTAATATTTCTTATTTATTTCGCAAAATACAGTCTATGTATAGAGTGTTTTTAACTACAGGATCACAGGTAAAAGATAATACTTGCAACTAAGGTAGATTCTGGGGCATGAAAGCAGACGTGTACGGTAACGTCGAGCCAAACGTCTAAATCAGAACCGTACATAGCCCAATACGCAGGTTCTTACAGTGTGCAGTCGTATACTCACACTTACTACAGTAATAGCTGTGATAAAATTCGTGCAGGATACAGCGTAAAGTCGCAACATCTGCATATTTACTCTGCAAATCACATTTAAGAGCCTGGGAGAGGGATTATGGAACCGCTTTCGCAATATTACTCTACCGTTACATTCTCTGATACCGCGCGGGTAATAGAAACACGTAAATCTTGCCGTTATCGTTCTGATTTCTCTCTTTCTATTATTATTATTATTATTATCATGTCTCCCTGTGTATATGATTCCCCCCCCCCCCAGGGGGCTCGCGGTTCTTTCGTGAGTATGTGCGTGGCTAGCACGGGGCCCCGAGCTAATACAGTCTTTCTCCCTTCTTTCCTCCCTGGACTCCATCTCTTTTCTCTTCCCTTCCTTTCCCATCCTCACTCTTTCCACTCCCAATCGGGGCACCGATGGGCTTAGTAGTCTTGTCGCCCCCCTTCCCGTCCCAAACAATCAACCAACCAACCTGTATAGCTGGGTCCTAACAAAGTACGTTCACATTCGGAGAAGAAAGTTAGTGAAAGAAATTTCTCAAATACGTCTCGTATGTTTTCAACATACAATTTTTAACATAAGGTAATCTTTATATATAAAGCAGTGTCCGTATGTTTGTGTGTACATATTGCACACAAATCTACACTTTTGTTCCAATCATTATGAAATTTTGCACACGTAAGCTCCAATCCATGAGAACGGTCGTCGTATGTGTAACTATCACGTACAACACATAGTTCACGATATATTACGTCATAAACGATGAGATGCGCGAGAAACTGCTGCGTCAAGCACAATGCTGCACTTTTCCGCCTCAACCACCGCACCGATTTCAACCAGATTTGATAGCATATTTCTTACCGTGAGGTAACAATTACTGTAGGGGTAAGAACGACATACGATATATTGTTCAGAAACTACAAAGTTACAAACAATAGGAGTTGCAAGAAAATGCCACATAATGCGACGAACTTTATAAATACACTACATGAGAATGACAGTGCTTAGTGACTTGGAACAAACTTGAAACATAATTTCAAACCTTTATTAAACTTCTATGGCTGATAACCATATCAAAATAATGAAAGGAAGAAAGTTTCTCGCTCACTACTTTTCTGCTGTTGATGGACTAAAACTACGGCATCCGGAATGACGTTACATTTTATAATTTATACACTACAAATTGTAGCCGCAGGAAATTTTACAGACAGTATACACACATAAAGTTGGATGTACCTTCTATTTTTTATATATTCTCCGATAAATAATGTTTTTAGAGAAAAGGGGATGGACACAGAGAGAAGTGATAGAAGAACTGCTAACTCAAGGCAGGGATAAATAAATAATATTTTCAGGAAGTAAATCTTATAAGACACTAGCTGGAAACCCGGCGTTGCCCGGTATTTATTTATTTCTGCCATTTTTCAGGTATATATTTATTTGTATAAGGGTTGTATGTCTGTAAAATCTCTTGGGAATATAATTTGTAGTAAAGAAGTAATAGATTAAAACTTGGTGCGTGTTGGGGCGGTTTACCATGACCGTTTCTGCTTACGTGCTCATATCTCATGAACTACGTGTCGTACTGTGATGCAACTTAGAAGCTACACTCAACTATAAGCGTTTATATTGTCTGCAAAACTTTCTGAGGGTACAATTTATGTGAGTAGAAATTATAAATTGTAACGTCATACCGAGAGCCGTATTTTCAATCCATGAACAGCGGAACGTTACCGTTTATGTGCTCATGTCACATGCCCTACGTGTTGTACCATGATACAATTTAGAGGGTACATTCAGCTATATGTGTATATACGGTCCGTAAAACGTCCCATGGCTACAATTTGTAGAGTACAAATTATAAATTGTAACGTCATACCGATAGCTGTAGTTTTAGTCCTTGAATAGCGGAAAAGTAGTGAGCGAGAAACTTTTTTCCTTTCATCATTTTGCTATGGTTGTCAGCGAGAGAAAGTTTAATAAGGGTTTGAAATTATGTTTAAAGTTTGTTGCAAGTCGCTAAGTACTCTCATGCTCATATAGCGTATTTATGAAGTCATGCCGCATTACGTGGTAGTTTTATGCGATTATTATTCTTATGACGTCATATCTTCTGAACCACGCGTCGTATGTGCTTCTTACTCCTACAGAAATTGTTACATTACGTGAGGAATGTGTGTACCAACTTTGGCTCAAATCGGTCCAGTGGTTTAGGAGAAAATGGGCAGCATTGTCGCTAAATTCAGCAGTTTTTTGCCCATTTCATTGTTTATGACGTCATATCTCGTGAACTATATATCGTACGTCATTCTTACACTTAAGGCGATCGTCCTCATGGATTGAAGCATATGTGTACAAAATTTCATAAAGATTGGAACAAAACTGTAGATTTGTATGCAACACGTACAAATATACGAACACTCTGCTTTATATATTAGAGATACTTTCCCTATTATTCAGTCCTTAAGGTATTTTATTTTGATACTTAAAAGCCGTCTTCGATGATCCTGAGGGATGACGCTTACCAGCCGTCACGCAATTGAGGGGGCACAGTGGTTAGCCCACTCGAGTCTTAGTCTGGAGGTCGGCGGTTCGAACCCGCCTTCGGTCACCCGCATTCCGCTTTTCCGCGATTTTCCTAAATCACCACAAGCAAAAAATGGATCGGTTTCGTCGAAAGGGAACGACCGATACTTTCCTCATCCTTAACCAAAAAGAGAATCCGAGCTTGTATTCTGTCTTTGCTGACCACGTCCTCAACGAGCCGCTAAACGCTGATCTGCCTTCCTCACCTTTCTTGCGATAACCGCCCCGAGAGCTTGCACGTGCCAGCAGCCAGTGGCGGTTTTAACGGCCGGAGCCGGCGCATCCGTCTTTATGGGTGGCGATAAACGTTGACGAAGCGGAGCGCGACCCGCGGCGGAAACACAATTAAGTGCGCGCACCCCCTCCCCCACCCCTCCTCCATCCCCTCCCCCCCACCTCCCCCTCCCCCTCGCACTCGGGGCGAGGCGCGAGCCGATGATGGAGCGCCAATTAGTCTATGCTCGCGCGCCCTCGCGTTAAAAGTTCCGGCGCGCCGCTGCCAGGTGAGTAACGAGCAGTCTCTAATGGCGCTGCAACCCCACAAGTGTGGGGCGCGGGCGTGGCCCCTCCCCAACCACTCCGCGGCAAGTGCACTCGTCCATAACGGCGCGTACTCAGCCCACTTTTCGTTTATCCTGCAGGGCTGCACACTTACATGCTTCACTTACAGAGCAGCGTATATCTTGAATGCAATATACACTGCTGGAAATGAATATCAGTTCACCCTCTAAGGGTTTTCCAATTCATTCGAGGGTTACTGTTAAAACTGTGCATATGGATTACATTAAATGATAAGCCAAGTACAGAGCTTCATCTACATCTACATAGATACTCTGCAAATCACATTTAAGTGCCTGGCAGAGGGTTCATTAACCATTTTCATAAATTTTCTCTACCGTTCCATTCTCTAATAGCGCGCGGGAAGAAGGAACACCTAAATCGTTCCGTTTTCGATCTGATTTCTCTTATTTTATTGGGATGGTCATGTCTCCCTAAGTAGGTGGGTGCTAGCAAAATATTTTCACATTCATAAGTTAAAGTCGGTGATTGAAACTTCGCAAACAGATCACGCCGCAATGAATAACGTCTTTCTGTTAATGATTTCCACCCCATTTCGCGCAACATTTCCGTGACGCTCCCCCCCCCCCCCCGTAACGTGATAAAACAAAACGAGCTGCTCTTCTGAGAACCTTCTGAATGTCTTCCGTCAGTCCCACCTGGTGAGGGTCCCACCAGGGGCAACAGTACTACAGGAGAGGACGCACAAGTGTGCTGTAGGCAGTCTCTTTGGTGGAGCTGGTGCATCTTCGAAGCGTTCTGCCAAAGAAACGTAACCTTTGATTCGCCTTCCCCACAATATTTTCTATTTGTTCTCTCCAGTCAAAGTTGTTCATAATTGTAACTGCTAGGTATTTGGTAGAATTTACGACCTTAAGGTTTGACTGATTTATCGCGTAATTGAAGTTCAGTGGATTTCCTTTAGTGGTCATGTGTATTACTTCACACTTTTCTTTATTTAGTGTCAATTGCCAATTTTCGCCGCAAGTAGAAATTTTGTCTAAATCGCTTTGCAGTTGCTTTTGATCCTCTGTTGACTTCACTAACCGATAAACGACAGCATCATCCGCGAACAGTCTAAGGGATATAATGTTCCAGCCTGGCTATTAATTTTTGAGATTAACAAATTTACAGAAGGAAGTGGTTTGAAGTTAGAAGCTATGAAAGATCCCAATCGATAAATTACGGGGAAAATTATTACATGCATTTAAATGAAATGGTAAGCTAATTAACGGGGGAGTGTTGTGCAGGCAGAACATTACAAAAAGAATCGACGAGCAGTTACCTTTAACAATAGATCCATCGGTGGTTGAAATTTGGCTGTAAATGAAATGTTAATAACATGATAACCACTCGCCGAACAGTGGATGGCAGTTCGTCAATATTAAACTACGACTCGTGTAGCAAACAGTAAAGTAAGATAAGTGACATGATATAAATCGGATAGGAATATTACGTAAGTCAAACACATCGGACTTCTAAAAATTTACAAGAAAATCGACTGCAGGTTCTATTGCCAGTAAATGATAATATTATGGAATACATTTTGAAACAAGACTGGCAGGCTACACGAAATATCACCATTCAATATTAACTAAAAACTGTGCCATCCATTGTTGCAGTGTTTCAACAAGGCTGAAAAAGACATTATGGGCGGAGGGAGGATAGGGCAAAATTATTAATAAAAATTCATAAGTGCGAATTTAAGTGAGAGGTGGGGGTTTATTTATAAATTTAAGATACGCGCACATCACATATATTTACCTGAATGTACATAATAGCGGCCACATAAAAAATAATAAAGTACAGCTCCAGTCTGCAAGATGCTATCGCTACGAAGTACAAAGCAAGAGTGTCTTCCTTCTTACAAAAAAATTGAAAGTGTTGTTTTCTTTCTCTGACTTTCATAGATAACTATTTTAACATGCCAAAATAATATAAAAATACAAAACTTTCTCTGATAATATCGGGGAAAGGAAAACGTGTCATTATAGGGAGCTATTCAGATTGTCTCCTAAATCGTTTATAAACACTAAGAAGAGAAGGGGACCTATAACGCTTCCCTGTGGCTCGCCAGATATCACTTCTGTTTTACTCGATGACTTACCGTCAATTACAACGAACTGTGTCCTTTCTGATAGGAAATCCTCTTCTCGAAGCCGTTCAAGGCACATTTGACCTTTCCACACTTTGTTTTGGATAAAACTAGAAGTCTGAATTATCCGTGACACAATCCAAATTATACTATTTCGCAGTGGCACAACCACGGGGGGGGGGGGGGGGCGGTAATGGAGCTGAAGCCCCCCTCCTCCCGGGGCAACTCTCAAAGATTTCTTTAATTTTATGATTTTTATTGTTTTCAAATTTTTTTAACAGGTCGGCACCGGAAATTTGAGATAGTACACATGTAATAAATAACAACGCAACTATAATTTGCCAAGCACAAGTGAACGTGACAATGGGTCACCAACGTGATGCCGCCACTGAGAACGTGTGCTGCTGTTACTGTGAGCGGTTTTAATGCCATCGCGACCAGCTTTGATGCTGCCGCTATTGTTACTGCATTGCTGAAGTTCAGTGGCGTAGCTATCATAGGGCTAGGCGGGGCAGTGCCCCGGGGCCCCCGAGCTCGAAGGGCCCCTCGGCCTTCGTGAGCGACGATCGAAGTAGAGCGTCGAATTTTTTATTTAATTTTTTTTTTTTTTTTTTTTTTTTTTTTTTTTTTTTTTTTAGCCTCCCACCCTATCGTCCATCATATCCCCTTTCCCTCTCGAATCAAGTTTCCCACAGTAGCCGCACTGGGACACCGGCTGGCGGAACAATGCTTCTAATTGGGCAAGACGCTACTATGTGTCGCTGCTGACAGGTGAAGCGGCCAGTCAATGTGTCCAACAATTGGCACACTTCAGTCTGTAGAAGTAGCGGCAGCATCAAAGCTGCTCACAGCAACAGCTGCGTCTTCCAAGTGTTGTGGCGTGTAATGTAAAGGATCGCGCTCCTCCATATACAGTATACATACATTTACTGTAAGTATTCTTATTGGAAAATAGAAGTGTACAGTTCGAATATCTGAATAACGGGGTTTTCCGAATATCCATGTCCCCAAATTACTTCGGATAATAGGCGTTGATGTTGTTGTGGTCTTCAGTCCGCAGACTGGTTTGATGCAGCTCTCCACAATACCCTATCCTGAGCAAGCCTCTTCATCTCCCCATAAGAACGGCAACCTACATCTGTCTGAATCTGCTTACTGTATCCATCTCTTGGTCTTCCTCTGCGGTTTTTACCCCACACACTTCCCTCCAACGCTAAATTCACAATTCCTTGATGTCTAACAATGTGCCCTACCAATCTATCCCTTCTTTTAGTCAAGGTATGCCAGAAATTTCTTTTCTCCCCAATTCTGTTCAGTACCTCCTCATTAGTTACGCGATCCACCCACCTAATCTTCAGCATTCTTCTGTAGCACCACATTTCAAAAGCCTCAATCCTCTTCCTGTCCGCACTGTTTATCGTCCATGTTTCACTCCCATACAACGCAACACTCCATACAAATGCCTTCAGAAAGGACTTCCTTAGGCTTAAATCAATATTCGATGTAAACAAATTTCTCTTTTTCAAGAACGCTTTTCTACCCATTGCCATTCTGCATTTTATATCCTCTGTACTGCGACCATCATTTGTTATTTTACTGCCCAGGTAACAAAACTCATTTACCTCCTTTATTGCTTCGTTACCTAATCTAATTCCTTTAGCATCACCTGATTTTCTTATGCTGCACTCCATCGCCCTAGTTTTGCTCTTGTTAATGTTCATCTTATATGCACCTTTCAGCACACTGTCCATTCCGTTCAATTGCTCTTCCAGGTCCTTTGCTGTATCTGACAGAATTACTATGTCATCAGCAAAACGCAATGTTTTTAATTCTTCCCCCTGAATTTTAATTCCTTCACCAAATTTCTCCTTGCTTTCCTTTATAGCTTGCTCAACGTACAAATTGAATAACATTGGAGAAAGGCTACAACCCTGTCTAACTCCCTTTCCAACCACTGCATCCCTTTCATGCCCTTCAACTCTGACAACCGCTGTCTGGTTTTTGTACAAGTTGTAAATAACCTTACGTTCCCTATATTTTACTCTTGCTTGCTTCAGAACTTGAAAGAGTTTATTCCAATCAACATTGTCAAAAGCCTTCTCCAAATCTACAAAAGCTAAAAATGTAGGTTTGCCTTTTCTTAATCTAACTTCTTTCTTCATAAAGCTCAATTTCGTAGTTGTTCAGTACTTATGAATGTTGTTTTGAATGTTATTAATGTTTGATAATATAAACTTGTGTGAATTTTATTTGCTTTTGTTTGTTTTAAGTGTAAAGACGGTGCTGCAGCAGTACGCAGTGACGAGACCTCCGCCGACGTCAGCGAGAAAATGCTGGCCGCTATCGATGATTAACCGAAAGTCGGCGCACTGAACTAGAAGACATTGCCTGCTGTTGCGGACTGCGATAGACTTTTTTGTTATTTTAATTATTAACAATGAATATGAAGAAAAATGTAAATGATAAAGTAGTTAGTCGTTTTTCTATTCCGTATTGAGATGAAGTATCTTTACCATATTGATTTGTAATATTGAATTGCGTCAAATATATTTAAAATAAAAGTTTTATTTAAAAAAAAAGTTACTTATGAGAATCTACGATTTCTAAAAAAAAAAAAAAAAAAAAAAAAAAATATATGAATCAAGATATGTACATGATTTTATCTGAAGTGAAGTTTGAATGTGGTTTGAAAGACTTACACAATAATGACATGTCACTGAAGTTGCACGATAGTTGACATGATTTTATCTAATGCAGATATATAAGAGTGCTGTGAAACAAAAAACTCTCGTAGAGCCCTCAACTAAAATTTTACTTAGGGTCTACGAACTTTAGAATCTGATTGTAGATAGCAATCCTGAAATATTTTAAATATTCAAGTCAAGAAAATTATTATGAATAATTTGGAAGCTAAAGTTATGGTCATTGATAATTATTGTGAAATGGTACCAGTTGACTTCGGGTAAGAAGTCACGGTCATTTAAAGAGTTGTTTCTTAATGAAATCAGAGTTCATTAAAAAACTGGTATCACCACAAGCCTAGCTTCCGTTTCTCGAAGTCGTTCAAGGCACTTTTGACCTGCCTCTATAACTTCGTTGTGGATAAAACTAGAAGTCTGAATTACCTGACACAATCCCAAATCACACTGTTTCGCAGTGTCGCATCCACGAGGGGTGGGCGAGAGCTAATGGAGCTGGACCCCCCCCCCCAGGCATCTCCTAAAGATTTTTTAATATTATAATTTTTTATTGTTTTCAATTTTTTTTTTAACAGGTCGGCACCGGAAATTTGAGATAGTACACTTGTAATAAATCACAACGCAACTATAATTTGCCAAGCGCAAGTGAACGTGACAAAGGATCGCCAACATGATGCCGCCACTGCGAACGTGTGCAGCTGTTACTGTGAGCGGTTTTAATGCCGCTGCGACCAGCTTTAATGCTACCGCTATTGTTTCTGCTCTGCTGAAGTTACGAGCCAACTGGTCTTATACGGCGAATTACTGTTCAGCAGGTCAGCGGCGCCACCGAGTGGAATTTTATGAACAACGATAGTGTTATTTTAGTTCAATTTGTACACATAGAGTACCATCTTAATTGAACTGTAAAGACATTGCTTTTTGGCTAGTAACATAGAAGCCGCTTAATTATTTTACGAGCTGATTATATACATTCCCTTTCCACCATGTTGCTCCTCTTCCACTTTCAAATTAAGGAGAGCCTACTCATTTTATTTCTTGTGCAATTGTTTTCGTAGTATAATAGCTTAAATTATGAAATTATGAAGTGTAAAAATAAGTCTCATAGATTAATAAATTCAGTTGGCTTTACTTTTTTAAAAATTAGCCCCCCCCCCGAACCACTGCTTTTTTTTTTCTAGTTAATCCTAAGGGCGGCACAAATATCCATGCCCGAGGGGAATTCCAACCCCCGACCGTAGTGGCCGTGCAGACCGAGAACTGGAGCGTCTCAGTCCCCTCGGCCACCGTGGCCGGCTGCTGTTTAGTATATTATTCTACACGAAATATTGCCAGTTGAAAATCGTTAACGTTGTCACGCACTCACCAGTCATGAAAATTAAATGGTACTTCTAGCAGACACAAAAAGTTCAAATTTTATATTTACTTAGCAGTTATCTCACAATGGAAGGAAGAAATAAAAACATTCCAAAAATTCCGACCCATTACTGAACGTTCAGAACTTTTTCTTCGGCAGGTTATTATTTTTAGGTATGTGATTATTATTTGAGTTTTATTTCGGAAACTCAAGGCATCAATACCTTCTGCACAAACTAATTTTCACACTGCCGCGCGGGAGTAGCCGAGGGGTCTGGAGCGCCACGTTACGGATCGCGCGGCCTCCCGCGTCGGTCTTCGAATCCTCCCTCGGGCATGGATGTGTGCATTGTCATTAGGTAAGTTTAACTTAGTGTAAGTAGTTTGTAAGCTAGGGACTAACAACCAAGCTTTTAAGTCCCATAGAATTACAAACATTTAACCATTTGACTTTCATACTATCCAAATCATGATATATCTCCTTCTATACGTTATATGGCAACCTTCTTAACCAAAACTTTAGCTAAATAATCCTCATCTAACGGTTTGTTTAATAATTTAAAACGTATTACATACATTCTAAATATTTTTGATCCTATTCCATGAGTTACTGTAACATTTACGATTTCATTTTAAGTTTCTCTACCAGTTTGCTGACCAATATTTATTTATCTTTAAACTTGTCTTTGAAGTCCTCCAAAGATACAAACTCATCAGCATATGACACCCACTCAGCCGCTTTTCCAGCCAAGTATCCTATGGTAAAATCTATCTTTTAACATCGTCCCATTTTGCAGGTAACGATCTGGAAAGTACCCTAGCCAAGTATCCTATAGTAAAATCTATCTTTTTAACATCGTCCCATTTTGCAGGTAACGATCTGGAAAGTACTCTGAAAAATTGTGTCAGGTTTATATTACCCTCAGGCTGAAAGTTTGTGAATGACTTCATTATTTAAGACAAATGTTTGTATATCTAAAGGACTTAACTATGTTGGGCATAAGTCCCTAGGCTTACAAACTATTAAAACTGACTTACGGTAAAGACAACACAAAGACCTATGCGCGCGAGAGGACTCGAATCTCCAACAGCGAGCAACCGCGCGTTTCGCAGCGAGGCGCCTTAGAACGCTCCGCCACTCCAACGCGCCTCATTATTAAAGTCCAGTAACTAAAATTAGATTTTCAGTGAGGCAATCAGAAGGCAATGCAACTAAATTCGGATGATTCTTTTTTGACAATTTTTGTTTTTCGACCTCAAGTGCGTTCTGCAACTTCTCTAACTGCTTTTCAGTGTCATTGTCATAGACTGTGACACTGCACCGCGGTCATGGTAAGTAGGACTAGGCCATTTGAGTAAATTTTAAATTATTTTACGAGGCAGAATTTATTTTTTATAATGTAATCAAAATAAAATTATAACGATTTTCAGAATATTATAAAAGACACTGAGCAAACGGGTCGAAGTACCATAAATCAGTACTCTTTGTTTATAAAAACATATAAATAGGTCTCGCAGTTAGCTTTATGTCGCTTTTCAGTCACAGTCCCTTTCGAAGCATCCTTAATCAGTACTCTGATTTGTTTATAAAATGTATAAATAGGAGTTGCAGTTAGGTTTCTGCTTCTTTCCAGTCACAGTTCTTTTCGATTCAGTTACTGCTCTTTCGATTGTACTGCATCGAGTCAGTTAGTTTGTAAGGTTTGAGGTGGGTATGTAATTTTTTAAATGATAGGAATCGAGGCAAGGGAGCGAAAAAAAGTTCAAATGTTTGTAGAACTTACGGGACTTAACTACGGGGTCATCAGTCCCTAAGCTTACAAACTACTTATGAACTAGCTAAGACTAAGGACGGCACAAATATGCATGCCCGAGGGGGGATTCGAGCCCCCCACCGTAGTGGCCGTGCAGACCGTGACTGGAGCGCCTCAGTCCCCTCGGCCACCGCGGCCGGCGAAAATTCAAATGTACAAATGTTTGTAAAGCTTATGGGACTTAACTGCGGGGCCATCAGTCCCTACACTTCAATGCTCAAATGTTTGTACAGCTTATGGGACTTAACTATGGGATCATCAGTCCCTAAACTTACAAACTACTAATGAACTACTTACGAACTAGGACGGCACAAATATCCATGCCCGAGGGGGGATTCGAACCCCCGACCGTAGTGGCCGTGCAGACCGTGACTGAAGCGCCTCAGTCCCCTCGACCACCGCGGCCGACCCTAAACTTAAAAAACTACTTATGAACTAGCTTATACTAAAGACGGCACAAACATCCATCCCCGAGGGGGGATTCGAACCCCCGACGGGGAACGGCCTCGCACATAGGAACACAGCGCTTCAATGCTCGGCCGCCCCGCCGCAGCCAAGGGGATATTAAAGGAAAAGTTTGGTGGGTATTTAGAAAAAGGAATGACGGACAGGTGCAGCTGATCCCCAATAATTTTCTGAATCTTTAATGTTGTTTAATTAATAAAGTTGTTATTGAATTATGCTGACTGATTATTTTTCAATGATCAGTAACTTGTTTGGCCCAGTATAGCAGCCTTCTATCAGCTCCAGTCCCGCAGGCAAATCAACAACAATTCCAATTAATGTTGACTTTCCCCTTTAAAAATTGTGAATTGAAAATGGGAAATAACAATAAATGAATACGTTAAGAAAAATATTTTTTCTCAGCTATAAGTTTATTATGTACGATACAATATTCGTGTTATTTCACAGCTATAACTCAAAAATCTCAATTAAAAATGTACACGAGTATTCATACACATACAATATAAAAGAAAAATAAACCTCCGGCATTGCTTTATTAAACTGATCACTGTCAACATGAATTTAATACTGACTGTCAAGTTAAAATACCCCCAATTGGAAAACGATAAACTTCGTAACAGAATGGAAAATTCGTTGTAACAAAATATTCGTTGTAACAAAATATTCTTTCTGAACAGGGTAGATATAAACAACACTTTCCCGCTATGCTGGCGAACATGATACAACTGCCACTTGCTAGTGGCATGCGCAAGCCATACATTACCCAATCGACGATCTGTAGCACGATCTCGATGCGCCGCTGTGGCGTGGGCACCTGGCGGTTATAAGCTGAAAAGTTCGCGACCACGAAATAAAATCTCGATCCGTTTTTCGGAAGCTGTACTGCCTAATATCAGCCACTGTGCTGCCACACAGTGTCTACGACCTCAAGCAGTTCTGACAAGTCTGGGCCACTTCTGTTAGCATAGACAAGTACGTCAAGTACTGAAGGCCTAAAAGATTCCAGAAAGCCTAGTATGTTGTAATTAGTGTCTCGGTGCAACTAATTATAGCTGGGTGACCATATTCTCACCGAACAAGAGCTATCAGTACCAGTTCAAATCTCAGAGCGCACTCTGAAATTTGAACTAGTTCCCAACTCCAAGAATCGGCTAAACAAGCAAATCTCTACATCCGTTCCCAAGTAGCGTACGAAGCAAAGTCCTATTCTAACACAGACTGCAGCACAAGATCCCAAAAAAACGTCGTTTTTTCAGAGAAAAAGCATCTTGACCTCGCTCCATAGCCTACCTCCTAGAGCTGTCGTTTTTTAGGAAACACGATTTGGATACTCATCCATCGAGAGAGCAGAGGGGACTCCCATCGTGGTGTTGTTTTTTCTGAAAATCAGCGAGATCTGCTCTTTAGGAACTCACACAACACTCGCCTTCCTCCTTCCACAATTTGGAAACCTCGGCAGACATTTTTTCAAGCCCTTAGCCCAAGTCCTCTGCTGTATCTTGGTGCGTATGGAACCGTCGAACCCCTGGGGCAGTGAGCCAGTAAGGTAAGGAACACCAAAGTCGGCCCCACTCTGGATCTCCACCCGCCGGATCTTCCTCCTTCACAGAAACAGCCAAACAACTCCCTATTCTCTCATAAAACCGCCCTGCTCCAATATTCCATCAACAGAAACAGCAAATTACGCGTAATTTACTAATTACATGATTATTCTGATGTTCAGTTCAAAAAATGTTCTAATGCTTGTAGAGCTTATGGGACGTAACTACGGGATCATCAGTCCCTAAACTTAAAAACTACTTATGATCTAGCTTATACTAAAGACGGCACAAACATTCATGCCCGAGGGGGGATTCGAACCTCCGATGGGGAACGGCCTCGCGCATCGTAGCATAGCGCCTCAATGCACTCGGCCGCTCCGCCGCGGCGATGTTCAGTTAATCAATAAAGATGAGAGATGGACTGCCATCTCTCAAGCTTTTTGAAGTCATTTAGATTATCAGGTCATTTACGTGTTAGAAGATACTGGACTAATACTGTGTACGAATATACCGATGTGACAGTGATCCAGGAGAGTGGAATATTATTTTGACGAATAATCAAAGTGTAGGACTTAATTGTGAACTAAATGTTGGCAGAATGAAGGATAATACATGTTTTATCTGTGGAAATTGATTATTAGTGAAAATAAATTCAAATCTATTGTGCTGCAACTTTGAAATTTTCATTCATTAGGTAGTATTTAGAAAAGTGGGTAAAGAATATCTCAGGTTTCTTATGAAAATAACTTCATGCAAGAACAGGCAAAGTTTTGAAGTAATATTTTACCTCGACCTGAGACATTATTGCATTGAGGAAGGATATTTAAAAAGGACAGCGAGTTAGTAGAAGTCAAGGGTCACATTGAATCTCGAGGCAATCTTTTTATCTTTATTTTTATTTTTTTTAATTAATTAATTTTTTTTTCAATATACTGACTATTTTTGTTTCACGTGAAACCCGTAGAACTTTGATAGTAATAAAATTTACTCGGTGAGCGAGGTTGTAATCACCAAGTGGTGTAAATGTAGAATATCCCATACATTTACTGCAATAATGAGTAGATGAGGCATATGTCAGCACAGTACCAAGCATATTTCGTCCATTCGTGTTCGGCTTCTTTTGCTAATTGTTGTTGTTCTACATGTGTTTGCTATTCACAAAAATAAAACTCATCAATATGATTTAAAAGAAGCGATTTTACACTATATTTGTATGATTTCACTGGCACTCTAACACTCGAAACAAAGCATCAAATAACAGGTATCTGATCTCATTAATGTTCGGCAAATATCTCGAAACCATCAATGGCCCTCCAGAATATTTATGCTTCTATTTTGATTACATTCTGTCTGCACAGACATCGAATCTCACTGCAAGACTTAGAGCGCTGCGCCCCAGCCGATGTCTGCATTCTCCACGGTCGTGAGAGTATTGGGGTGCGTGACTCAAATAGTTGACGCACTTACCTGTAGGCTCAGCATCTATGTAGTCCCGCCGCACATTATCACCTACCAAATATCACCTGCCCTTTCCCCAATTACAGTGTCTCGTACGTCACTGCTGCCATTCTGAAAACTCCGATGGAGTATTCTAACAAGATGTTCAAATGTTTGTAAAGTTGTGGGCCCAAACTACAGTGGTCATGAGTCCCTAGACCTAACTTACACTAACAAGGGAATTATTGGGCTCGAACAAACATATCTGTATGGACGTTTGGTTACAGGATCATTACGTACCCCCAGTGTGCTGGTGGGTGTCGTTTTTCTGCAAAGGTCTGCAATCGCGCTGTGTGTTAGTGTTACAACAGTATCTGTTTCTAACTTATGCGCATATTTCTGCACTGTCATAGATACCAGAAAACATGCGAATGATTCATTTTCTACACCAATATCATCTTCACGAAGAAGGGTTCTACGTTTCTTCATCTCAACCAATCGCAGTACATTAGCAGGATTGGTTGCCAATCACCGACCCATCTGGAGGCTTCACTACACATATGACGTCACTAAACGCAACTTCGGAGACTCACTGCACCGCCCCTACTGGTCCCGACTGACGCAGGCCGGTCAATGTGCATGCGGCATGGCATAGGCAGAGGCCTCTAACGGACGACTGCAGAGTTTTTGCAGATGCGGCAGTATGACTAGTGCAATATGGAAACTTTACATTGACACTCACTCGATTTTGGTGTGTCTGTGTTTGTTCGAGCCCAAGTACTTTACTTGTAAGTTCGACACACACACACACACACACACACACACACACACACACACACACACACACACACACACACAAAACCATGCCCGAGGAAGGAATGGAACTTCCGACGGGGAGCAGTCGCGCACGCCGCAGCAAGGAGCCTTTGAGCGCACGGTCACTTCCTCTCTGCTCTGCTAACAAGAAAATATACTGAGAACTTTTTGTTCCACAGCCAAATAAAGAATCAACAGTTGTGTAAATATTTTATTCTTGAGGCTCAGTGTCATCCACTTTTGTGTGTATCCCTTAACTTCAGAACTGAAACTATTTTTTCTTTTCCAATTTAGGATCAGTACTCGCGAGCGCTCATAAGTACCACCTAAATCCACTAAACCATAATAATCTCCAGCAATAACAATGTTATTTGCCAATTTTCTTTACGTTCGGAACTTAGCACGCCATGGAAGAATAAACTGATTTAGTTGGAAGTGAATATTACACTTTCTTCAAGATGTTCCCGTAATACCCATGACTGTCGAGACCACCTAAGCGCATAGTCACACTTTCCGACCACAGATGACTTGAAGGAGTACTGCACCACAGAAGGTCTGACTATCGTCCGTAAGCGTCTTAATTTGGAATAAATATTCACAAAAAATATATTAGTAGAGGTGTATAACCATGTACTGCAACCAAATGAAAGGCGTTTTTTGTGCCATACGTGTTTCGCCTCTTTATTTGGAGGCATAATCAGTTGCCTGTAATATATTTTGTATAATATTGCAGCATCAGAATCAATAATCGAAACCAAAAACTCCTGACACTACAGGAAAACTTCCATATTAAAAGAACCCTGGCAATGAATAAGAAAGTGATTAATGATCAGATCAACATAAGCAACAACTCACTGATCAAAGTGGCCACAAAAACAGCGAAAAACAGTAAAGAAACATGAAATGACATCCCTCCTTCTTTCTTACTCTCCTCTTCCCCCACCCACACTATCACAAAAACTGAACACAAACAGCAGAAAACACACACACACACACATGCACATCGACACGGAAAAGAACACAAACAAAAACAGCTAATACCTCAGAGATATAAGGAAAAAGAGCGCACGTTACTCAGTGAAGTGATGATATAAATGTGTTAATCAAGAACCGAAACATACATCCACCTGTAGAAGACACAAACAGCTCCATGAAGGCACACGTGCAGTAATACAAAAAACCGTAATTAATACGAAAAATTAAATTAATTTCGCAAAAACTTGTGCTACAGAAGTTGTTTCTAAACTAGTAGGCCAAAATTTAAGAAATTGTAACATAACAAAGACTGATAACTGTCATACATGAAAAATAATATTTATAAGTGTACTGCAATATAACACAAAAAACAAACAGGTACTACAAACGACTGACGATGCTTCACAAATAAAGAAGCGAAACGCGAATAGTACAAAAACTGCCTTTCATTTAGTTGCAATAGACTGTTATACACACCCACTAATTTTCTAAGAAACTAAGGACGACTGTAAACGGAAAGAAGGTGATGAAATATATAGTTGCACATCACTAATGAAGTCAAGTTCATTTGAAACTCTAAGTACTTTCAAAAGATGAGAAAATGCGAAACTTTTTGTATCACCATGATTGTGCTGACTTGCGTCACATGTCTGTCAGCTATCAAACTCGCTGTCATGACAATAGGTTTGTGCTGCGCTCCAATCCACCTGAAGACAGTACAGTATTGAAGACTGATTTTTTCCAGGGCACTCTGTACGATAACGCAGCGTCAACTGCCAAGCGAGGTGGCGCAATGGCAACACACTGGCCTAGCGACGTGGCCACTCTCACTTACTTGTGTCAGTTGCTTGCAATTCTTATGTCAGGTCCACGATCGACTAGTGTACAGAAGTAGGCGCCATGTTCGATCTCGGCGATATCTCGCGTTGACCGACGTGAACTTCACAGTATCCCTGAGCAGGTTCTTTCGATTGCAGTAAAGTAATGATTTATAAAGTGCTTTTGCTTTCGTTTCTGTGGCGCCCCTGCTTTGGGCTTAGTCTACTGTAGTCATGAATAATGGATAATTTCATGAAACACTCTCAATATGTATACACATGTGGCGTCTATTCCGAAAGAACAGACGCCACTTTTGACCCTGCAGTTGTTATTCCTTCATACTCAAAGAATATATGACATCAACTGCGAATGGGCAAAGCTTAAAATGTGTACCTAGACGGAAACGAACCCGAGTCTCCTGCTTTTTAGGCAGTTTCGCTGACCGCTACACCACTGGGGACACAGTAAGCACCGCACCGGCAAGGACTACCTAAGCACGCCTCCCGTCATATACAAATTTCCAGCTTTACCCACGGTACTCAAACTCGTAGTCACTTGGTACTAATTCCTGCCAAATGTAGTGTCTGTTCTTTCGAAATACACACCATGTGTATATATATAACATGCCGGTGACGGTAAATGATCCTTCCGTTAGTGGGGAGGTGTGGGCAAGTTTCAAGCCGTTACTCTTACGGGAATTAGTACAAAGTGACTACGAGTTTGAGTACTGTGGGCAGGGTAAAGCTGGAAATTTATATATGACTGGAGGCGTGCTTAGGTAGTCGTTGCAGGTGCGGTGATTACTGTGTCCCCAGTGGTGTATCGGTCAGCGCAACTGCCAAGAAAGCAGGAGATCCGGATTCGAATTCAGGCTGTGTACACATTTTCAGCTTTGCCCATTCGCAGTTGATGTCATATATTCTTTGAATATGACTCTTAATATGCACTCTCTCTTTAAAGGCTGGTGGAATTATATAAATCTTTATTCACGGTGTTTCTCTCTCTCTCTCTCTCTCTCTCTCCCTCCTTTTTTTTTTTTTTTTTTTTTTTTTTTTTTTTTTTTTTTTTTTGTCGTGCAGCAAGAATTAGTAACTGCTTTGTTTGATGTAACAGGCTATCTCGTAATTCAGTATGATATTTACAGAATATATAGATTGCCTCACTGAACTGTCTGACTACTTGTCTGTAGCTCTCCTCTGTTGCTGCCATTTTATTCACTTATTAAATAACAGAAACCTCTGCTAGAAGAGAGGAAATCCGATGCTGTCAATGGTCACACCAACAGAAGATTAACGGGTAAATCACCTCTTAATTGGGAAGCTGGAGATAGGAAGGCTAATTAATTCCACAATCTCGTTTCATTTGTTTCTTTCCACTACTAATCATCAGAAGAGCAGGTGCTACAGACTGACAGCTAGTTTAAGAGATTTTACTCTGTTTCCCACTTCGACCAATTTTGTAATTGCCTTCAACTTCTAACACATATGCTGTTGACGGGTCGGGACGTGGTAATGGGAGATCAAACACTGCTTACGTCGCGCTTTGTGCTCCCATGCCTTATTAAATTAATATAGCACAGCTTTAGTCGGTATTATAATGAGAGAACTTGTTGCTCTTAATTCCGTATCATTTCTCACAGAAAACCCAAAATTAAAGAAAAGGGGCCTTTAGAGGAAGCACAACAATTAATTGTTGTTTTAAAGAGGACTAAACGGCAGAGTTATCAGTCCAAAACAATTGAAACATATATGTTTAAATAAAATAAATCAAATTAAATCGGGACTATGGCTGTGTGTGTGAGTGTGTACTTGTGTTGATATCTGGATGCAACAGTGCCTGTCTAGACCGATACAGCCCTGAGAATATAAAAATTGATCTGAGCGTCTGTGATTCGAGTAAGAATAAACAGTATGATTAATCAACCAGGCATCGACTGATTGCGATATTTCTGGTCCTACTAATGCGCTTAATTATCAAGAACAGTCTGGCTATAATGGAAATCTTACTTAATAACAATTCTGGTTGTAGTTAAAATTAGAATTCGTGAAGTTGACAATCAACTAGTTCATTAATCAGAGTACAGACCACTATATAATAATGGAAAGTCCAGGTTGGAATAAATAATATAGTGAGGACAGTTTACAACTCACCGCAAAGACGTGGTGACGAACTGCGACAGGCACATACAAAAGACACACACATACAACACATTCAGCTATCGGCCATGGCCTTCTTCAGAAAATAGAACACTCACGCAATCACATAGGCACACAGCACAGTCATACAACCATCACCTCTGACTGCCGCACTTCGAATCACGCTCTGCAGCGAATCGGGGACGGGAGGGGAGGGGGAGGGGATAGAAAGGTTACGTCACGGTGGTGGGGATGGGTTAGATGGGAATAACGAGATGCAGCTTAGGAATGGAGTGGGGAGGCGGGTGAGGGGAGAAAATAAAATAAAATAAAATAAATATATATAGAAAATGCACACTGCAAGTAGACAAGACCGCACACACACACACACACACACACACACACATACACACACACACACACACACACACACACACACACACACACACACACACACACACACGATCACACATTCACACACCACTCAAAATAGGCGAGGTTTGGGATAGAGAGGTAGGAACTGTAAGGTATGGAAATATATATATATATATATATATATATATATATATATATATATATATATATAGGGAAGTTATCGTAGGTTGAGGCCTGGTTGATTTCGGGATCGGAGAATGTATTGTAGGGATAACTCCCATCTGTGCAGTTCAGAAAAGCTGGTGGTGGATGGGAGGATCCAGATGGCCCGGGTTGTGAAGCAGCCATAGAAATCAAGCATGTGCTCCGCTGCATGCTGTGCCACAGGGTGGTCCACCTTGTTTTTGGCCACAGTTTGGCGGTGGCCATTCATCCTAATGGACAGCTGGTTGGTGGTCATGCCAATATAGAAAGCTGTGCAGTGCTTGAAGCACAGTTGGTAAATTACGTGGCTGCTTTCACAAGTGGCCCGGCCTCTGATAGGGTAGGATAAGCCTGTGACAGGACTGGAATAGGAAGTGCTGGGTGGTTGGATTGGACAGGTCTTGCAGCGGGGTCTTCCACAAGTATATGATCCCTGTGGCAGTGAGCTGGGTTTAGGGGTGGCATAAGGATGAACTAGGATGTTGTGAAAGTTGGGAGGGCGACAGAACACCACTTTAGAAGGGGTGGGAAGGATCTTGGGCAGGATGTCTCTCATTTCAGGGCACGAGGATAGAAAATAGAAAATCAAAACCTTGGCGAAGGATGGAATTTAACTAAATTCCATCCTTCGCCAAGGTTTTGATTTTCTATCCTCGTGCCCTGAAATGAGAGACATCCTGCCCAAGATCCTTCCCACCCCTCCTAAAGTGGTGTTCCGTCGCCCTCCCAACCTTCACAACATCCTAGTTCATCCTTATTCCACCCCTAAACCCAGCTCACTGCCACAGGGATCATATACTTGTGGAAGACCCCGCTGCAAGACCTGTCCAATCCAACCACCCAGCACTTCCTATTCCAGTCCTGTCACAGGCTTATCCTACCCTATCAGAGGCCGGGCCACTTGTGAAAGCAGCCACGTAATTTACCAACTGTGCTGCAAGCACTGCACAGCTTTCTATATTGGCATGACCACCAACCAGCTGTCCATTAGGATGAATGGCCACCGCCAAACTGTGGCCAAAAACAAGGTGGACCACCCTGTGGCACAGCATGCAGCGGAGCACATGCTTGATTTCAATACAGGATTTCCAATATAGGAGAACCTTAGCTATTTGATACGCAATTTCACAGGGAATACTGAGGCAGAATGACAGTATCTGGAGTGAAGGAAGGCGTGCTTGAAGACAGTCCGTGTAGTCGCTTTGTCTGTCGTGCTGTGTTAGCTGAGTGTCCTAAAGTGCCTGCTTAGTAAGCAGGAAGTCACGAGTTCGAGTCGCGGCTACAGTACAAAATTTAATAGAGTGCCTCTCCTTGCATTAAACTCCATACTACTTTTCGCCACAGACGCTAACTGCTAACAGCCACACCAGTCGCCGGACACCGCTGTCTTTCAGTCTCTGGCAACAAATATCACTGACCAAAGTAAGTGAAAATCACAAAATCAACTGTTGCCAACTTTCACAATCACTTCGCTCTGGCTACAACGATGTTTATGTCTTAGATACTATACCGAGTTTGGCAGCAGCTGATCACAAACATGGACCTCTCCCGACTACTGCTGATTCCAAATTAGGCAATCCTCGTGCTTGCCATCGTGAACAATCAGTATTTGCTCTTATGTGGACGATCCGATTGTATAACTGACAAGGGGTGTTGTTCTATGTTAACAACGCCGTGTCTTTAGTTTTCGTTAAGGATACTATTCGTAGACCACCATCCGAAACTTGACGACGCCACGAGCAGTCTTCCCGCCACGACCACTTGCTTTTTACGCCTCTCGCCCGATACTCACTCAACAATGACTTCCCTCGACCGCTGTCTACAGCTGCCATATCTGATTCGATAACATATTGGCTTTCACAACATCAATAAGAAATATTTTGGAAAGACATTTTTATATATTGCACCAAAGCTGCTGTTATTTTAAATGCTGACTAGTTTAGGGCTTTGTCCATTTTCTAAAGCCACATTCATATATATTTTTATTTGGATACTGCATAAAAATGTCTTTCCTACAACATCTAAGAGCTGTAAAACGCGACGTATCAAAAACATTTGATTAAATATTTTGGAATTATGTATTTCATCCACGATTTTGATCCTATGGTTGTCCGGGAGAAAGAGTTTAATAAAGGTTAGAAATTATGTTTAAAGTTTGTTGCAAGTCGATGAGTACTCTCATTCTCATATAGCGTATTTTTAAAGTCTCGCCGCATTATGTTGGAGCGTTTGCGATTCCTACTGTTTATGACGTCATATCTTCTGAACCATGTGTCGTACGTGATTTTTAACCCTGCAGCAATTGTTACCTCACGGTAAGGAATGTGTGTATCAAATTTGGTTGAAATCGGTCCTGTGGTTTAGGAGAAAATGAGCAGTTCAGACGTGATAAACGTACAACGAACAGACATTCAAATTTATAGATATAGATTAGTTCATATTTTGCAGCTGCGGGGAAGTAAGAATCGAATTTTTTGGCCAGTGATACACGCGTTTTATCATTTTTTCCACAGATTTTTTAATTTTTATAATTTTAATTTAAGATTATCTGACATCGTCTGGTCTGGAGGCGCTCAATTCGTTTTATAGTTTCCAAATGACAAGCCAAGATCGCAAACTAACAATTTATTAAGTGACGACTGGTTTCGGTGCACTGTGTCACCATCATCTGGTCATATATATGATACAATCTGGTCATCTTGTTAAAAAATTAGGTATAAAATAACAAGTGCAACATTGCACTTAGCCACTATATAAAAAATACATAAGTTAAAGCTGTAATTTTCTAACTTATGTATTTCCTTATATAGTGACTAAGTGCAATGTTGCACTTGTTTGGCGTCCGTTCCGAAAGAACTTGCCCTCCCGTCCCCACTAACGAAGGTATCATTGTCCGTCACCTGCATATATATATATATATATATATATATATATATATATTTCCATTCGCCGTAGAAAGGCGTCGTATTGCACAAGCTTCTTAACTATTTAATATCGAAAGTACCAACACTGCAATCTGTTATTACAAGATATCATACAATGGCTCTTGTAGCATGCTCACAGTTTTCATGAATACCATACATTTGGAAGTGGATCGAAAGGTTGAAATATATATGCTAAAATAAATAAAATTATATCGAAAACTAGGTCTCTTTCTATCTGTTTCTGTCTTTCTTTCTGTTTCTCTCTCTCTCTCTCCCCTTGTGTGTGTATGTGTTTGAAAGTACACTCGTGTGTGTTTGAATATGTACTCTCTAAGTGATCAGTCTGGCTGATAATCACACAGTCTTACACGGCCCTGTGAAATGTTAATTATCTTCTTTAAGTTACAGAAATACTAAAATCTGGTCATAAAGCAGCCTGTCAATATTCCTATAAAGACGTGTATGACAATGTTTATGTGCTCTTAGCAGAAAGTCTGTCTGACTGACTGAAATATAATCTAACTGAATGACAACTATTGTAACACCAACTACAGTTGTGTAATTTAACAATCAGATAGTTCATAAATTAAACAGAGAACAAACAAACAAACTCTAAAGTTCTTTTTAAGCGATGAATCTAACTTTTAATAGACTGATAATAGCTTGCGTTAATGGCGGTCATCTGTCTTTTGAATAGGGTAACTAGTAAGGTCGCGCTAGAATCGACGCGCGATAATCGTAGCGATAAAGAAATATGGCCGGTATTAAATTCAGCACTAGTGGCTTCACTGCGCCTGCGTGAACTACAGTAGAAGCTGTCTGCTGCAGCCACGGCTCCAATCAGTCTGCCATTTTGCTCCCTAGTTAGGGGTATTTTCACTTTTGTCAAAGTTTATGGCCGTTTCATCGTCACAAGGAACTTTCTGAGCAAGTGACTCTGTTCTACATCTACATCTACATCTACATCTACATAGATACTCTGCAAATCACATTTAAGTGCCTGGCAGAGGGTTCATTAACCACTTTCATAACTTTTCTCTACCGTTCCATTCTCTAATAGCGCGCGGGAAGAAAGAACACCTAAATCGTTCCGTTTTCGATCTGATTTCTCTTATTTTATTGGGATGGTCATGTCTCCCTAAGTAGGTGGGTGCTAGCAAAATATTTTCACATTCAGAACTAAAAGTCGATGATTGAAACTTCGCAAACAGATCACGCCGCAATGAATAACGTCTTTCTTTTAATGATTTCCACCCCAATTCGTGCAACATTTCCGTGACGCTCCCCCCCCCCCCGTAACGTGATAAAACAAAACGAGCTGCCCTCCTCTGAACCTTCTCAATATCTTCCGTCAGTCCCACCTGGTGAGGGTCCCACAAGGGGCAACAGTACTCCACGAGAGGACGCACAAGTGTGATGTAGGCAGTCTCTTTGGTGGAGCTGGTGCATCTTCTAAGCGTTCTGCCAATGAAACGTAACCTTTGGTTCGCCTTCCCCACAATATTTTCTATGTGTTCTCTCCAGTCAAAGTTGTTCGTAATTGTAACTCCTAGGTATTTGGTAGAATTTACGACCTTAAGATTTGACTGATTTATCGCGTAATTGAAGTTCAGCGGATTTCTTTTAGTGGTCACGTGTATTACTTCACACTTTTCTTTATTTAGTGTCAATTGCCAATTTTCGCACCAAGTAGAAATTTTGTCTAAATCGCTTTGCAGTTGCTTTTGATCCTCTGTTGACTTCACTAACCGATAAACGACAGCATCATCCGCGAACAGTCTAAGGGAGCTATTCAGATTATCTCCTAAATCATTTATAAACACGAGGAAGAGTAGGGGACCTATAACGCTTCCCTGTGGAACGCCAGATATCACTTCTGTTTTACTCGATGACTTACCGTCAATTACAACGAACTGTGTCCTTTCTGATAGGAAATCGTGAATCCAATCGCACAATTGGGGAGATATTCCATAAGCACGCAGTTTCATTAGAAGCCGCTTGTGGGTTACAGTATCAAAAGCCTTTCGGAAATCCAGAAATATGGAATCGATTTGAGATCCCTTGTCGATGGCACTTAACACTTCATGTGAATAAAGGGCAAGCTGTGTTTCGCAAGAGCGATACTTTCTGAATCCGTGCTGACTGTTGGTTAATAGGTCGTTCTCTTCGAGGTAGTACATAATATTCGAACAAAGTATATGTTCCAAAATCCTACTGCAAATCGACGTCAATGAGATAGGCCTGTAATTTTGGGGATCACTCCTATTGCCTTTCTTGAATATTGGAGTAACTTGGGCAACTTTCCAGTCTTTGGGTACGGATCTTTCGCTGAGTGATCGGTTGTAAATTATAGCTAAGTACGGAGCTATTTCATCAGCATACTCTGAGAGGAATCTAGTTGCTATAAAATCTGGCCCGGAAGATTTATTTTTGTTTAGTGATTTAAGTTGTTTTACTACTCCAGGAGCATCTACTTCTAAATTTCGCATGCTGGCAGCTGTTCTTGGATTGAATACTGGAGTGTTCACTTCTGTTGTATTTTTCGTAAATATTTTCATGAAAGTTTTTAAAACTTTGTAAATTTCATATTTATTTAATGACTAGTTGAAAACCAGGCGTTTCCCGGCTCTTCATTTATTTATTCAAGCCATGATTTAGTACTTCTCCTATTCCTTCTCTCGCTGTCCATCTCCGTTTTTCTAATAACATGTTACATTTATCAGAAAATATATAAGAAATAACGCTGTCTTGCATAATGTACAAAATTAAAAGTGCAGTATACAAACGAACAAAAGACAGTAATCAAAATACATATGATATGTAACATCCATACATTCATTTAATTCACAATATTTCTTATGACTTGTCGAGGATCTAATATGAATAATTTCTTTGGTGAGGGCACCCCTGAGAAATTGACATAAAGTTGTCCTTGTGAGAAACATGGAGATATCAAATCCACTCCACAGTACTGAATAGATTGCGCTGTGATTCATTAATCGTAATATAAAATACAAGTCTCACTGGAAACTGCAGTCTCTCGAAGTTAAAACCTGCATCTGTCCAAAAAAATGGATATTCGTTCGCTGTACACTGTTTCATTCTCTTCATTTCCTTGTAGCTGTATAGAAGTCTATTGCTTTCACATGCAGCCGTGTGCCAGGAATTTTCTTAAGCTGATTGGAATATAAGAGTGTTTTAGTGGTAAATACGTAAACATATTAATACGTGGTGCATGATGTGACAGGCTTTTACCCATCGCAGGATATATGCTCTCATGTTTATTGAGTTACATGTGGCACACCTTTATAGTTTTAAGGTAAAATCCATTGCGATCAGAGTTAGTTGTAAAGAAGTAATACACTAGCACCTGGTGCGTAATGTGGCGGTTTTTACTGTTTACCAGTGGCGTATATTGTGGGATATCAAAGCCATCACCGAAGCCCATATCTAAATCAAACCAGAAATTAAGTACCAATATTAACAAAAATGGCTATAAAAGCCAGTTTCCGTCATGAAGAATTAGCGCGTAGCGTGCAATATGTCTCGTTCGCTTCATTCCATACTGTGGGAGAACAAATCCTCTGCCGGCCGTGGTGGCCGAGGGGATTGAGGCGCTCCAGTCACGTTCCGCACGGCCACTGCAGTCGGGGGTTCGAATCCCCCCTCGGGCATGGATATTTGTGCCGTCCTTAGTTGTAAGTAGTTCATAAGTAGTTTGTAAGTTTAGGGACTAATGACCCCGTAGTTAAGTCCCATAGACTATACAAACATTTGAACATTTTTGAACAAATCCTCGGACGCACACTGCCGCAGCCTTCGCTAAGCTGAGGGGCAGGGAGGGGTGGTGTGGGGTAGTGCGGCCAACAGGCGCCAAGGCTTCGGAATCCTTCGTCGCAACACAGGCACGAGTGCTTCCGAAATGTGCCGAACGCACACGACTCGCTCTTGGCGAATTCCGTATCAGTTTAAAGCAACAAATAGCATGTTTGTTTGTTACGTTTCACAACAGCTGTACTGGTTTTTTACATTTCATAATGCGCAGTGTACTTTGACAGTTCTTAGTGCTAATTCTTCAAAATGGACGGGTAATGTGTAATTAAACAATTATTTGGATTCTCCGTGTATAAATATGTAACTTTTGTATAACACAATTTTTCGTTTTATGATAGACAGCGCTGTAATATGCAATACTAAAAATGTGGAAATTGTTCAAAAACGGTAATATCTCAAACAAATACTCATCAGATCACGAAAATCAGAGTACAGTTTTTCATTTTTCTGTTAATGCCATCTCGTAACATCTCCCACAATCGAATGAAACACAAACTATGATCATGCTATCAGTCCGCGGCAAGACAGTTTGTTGTATTTCAATGATTCGGACTGTAAACACCTCTTCGCAATTGTTCCCCGATGTTAACGATTGCAGAAAGAGAGAGAGTAGATACCATTTCCTGGTACTACGAGACCCACAGAAATGCTGAAGAAGGTAGTCACAGGTATGATACACTTTCATTTTTGCCGATTACAGCGCCATTTATCATGAAAGGAAAATAATGTTTCGTACGAAAGTATACATTTTTTCACGAAAAATCCAAATCTGCAATAAAAAGAAGGCGTTCCTATAAAAGATTTCAAAGTCGCCTCCCACCATCCATAACGGCTTTCGGTAGGGAGTGGGGGAGGGGGCGAGTGTAGCGTCATTGGATATCCATCTCAACGCTTTAACATTTGCCGGTAATCGTTTTTTCGTTTCCTGCTCATTTATTGAGATATTTGGCACGGTCACTATCAATTTCTCGGAAACAGCTCAAGATATCGATATTTTTCTCATCATTTCTTTCTCGGTACAACCTTAGGAAGTGAGATAGTAGTGATGGCCCAAGTTACAAACCCAGCACACGCCTCTGCTATTTATGTCCTGATATCTCATGAACTACGTGAAGTAATGTGATACAATTTCGGAATGACATTCAGCTGTGTGTGTGTATACTATCTGTAAAATTTTTTGTGACTACAATTTGTAGTGTAACAATTATAAACTGTAATGTCGTACCGAATGCCTCCATGAACAGCGGAAACTAGTACGCGAGAAACTTTTTTTCCTTTCATTAATTTGATGTGGTTATCAGCGAGAAAAAGTTTGAGAAAAGTTCGAAATTATGTTTAAAGTTGGTTGCAAGTCGCTAAGTACCATCATTCTTGTAGTGGCGTTCAGTTGGCGCCACTCATCCAGAAGTGGGAACGAAAGAGCGAGAAGGCGATAGACAGCCGCTAGCCAATCACAGCGGCAACACTCCCTCCACGCCGATAGCAAGTCGAGAGCGCCACCTATGAAGAGCACAGAAAAAGCGCCGCTCACTTCAGGAGAGGCCACTTCTGCACTGCTGCACTTCACTTCTTGACGTCTGCCACGCCGGGACGAGAAGACACGCACTTCAACGGCGGCACAGGAAAGAAGACGACACAGCAGTCGACAATCTATAGGACGCAAGACAGCATACTCAGTCATTTACCGTCTAGTAAAATCATTTGAAGATCAAAACCAACTGCAGAACGATCTGAATAAGATATCAATGTGGTATAAAAATTGGCAATTGACTCTAAATAATGGGAAGTGTGAAGTAGTCCACATGAGTGCAAAAAGAAATCCGTTAAGCTTTGTTTACAAGATAAATCAATCAAAAGTGAAGGCCGTAAACTCCACAAAATACCTAGGAATTACTATTACTTCAGACTTGAACAGGAAAGAACACGTAGATAATAACGAACCAGAGACTGCGTTCTATTGGAAGAACCCTTAAAAGATGCAACAGAACTACAAAAGAAACCGCATACACTACGCTTGTCCGTCCAGTTTTGGAGTATTGCTGCCCAGTGTGGGATCCTTATCAGGTGGGTTTGACGGAGGACATCGAAAGAGTCCAGAGAAGGGCAGCTCGTTTCGTATTGTCACCATGCAGGGGAGACAGCGTTACGAAAATGATACAGGATCTGTGATGAGAATCATTACAACAACGGTGCTTATCGCTGCGGTGTAGGCTACTTACGGAACTCCAATCGCCAACATTCTCCTCCGAATGCGAAAATATATTGTTGACTCCCACTTACAGAGGTAGAAATGATCATCAGAATAAAATATTACAAATCAGAGCTCGAACGGAGAGATTAAGATGTTCTTTCTTCCCGCGCGCTATTCGAGAATGGAATTGGAGGTAAATAGTATAACGGTGAATCGATGAACCCTCTGCCACGCACTTATATGTGATTTGCAATGTATCCCATGTAGATGTAGATAGCACCGACAATCTCAGTTAGTCAGGAGGTCACACCGTCCTAGGCAATTAAAATAGTAGAGAACAGTTAGCTTGGACTGCAGCTCACAGAAGAAAAATCAAAGTTACGTAATTGTATGTTTTTTCATATTAATAAATTTTGTGTTAAACTAACTTTGTCTACAGTGATTTCAGCTTCCCGTGCAGACTGTCCTACGATGAATAAAGTTGTCGCCACAGAAAGTGACAACAATTCTCATACAGTGTGTGAATAAAGCCTCGTCGCATTATGTGGCAGTTTCTTGCAACTATATTGTTTATGACGTTATATCTCCTGAATCGTATATGAGTCTTATCCCGACAGCATTGTTACCTCACAGTAAGGAATATGTGTGTCAAATTTGGTTGATATCAGTCCAGTTGTTTAGGAGAAAATGTGCAACGTTGTCCGTAATGCAGCACTTTTTCTTGCATCTCATTGTTTATGACGTAATGTCTTGTGAACTATGTGTTGTACGTGATCCTTACACTTACGGCGCCGTTCTCACGAACTGAAGCTAACGCGTGCAAAACTTCATACAGATTGGAACAAAAATGTAGATTTGTATGCATTAAGTACACACAAACACACACACAAACAACGTTCACTCTGCTTTACATATAAAATGTTCAAATGTTTGTTAAGCTTATGGTACTTAACTGCGGGGTCATCAGTTCCTAAACTTACAAACTACTTGTGAACTACCTTATACTAAAGACAGCTCAAACATTCATGCCCGAGGGGGGGGGGGAGGATTCGAACACCTGGCGGTGAACAGCCTCGCGCCTCGCAGCATAGCGCCTCAATGCGTTCGGCCGCTCCGCCGCGGCTTACATATATATAAGACAAAGATGTTATAGTGCGAAATCAGAACTACTGTTGTTGTAGTTATGGAATGGAACAAAGCTGTTATTTCACTTTATAGAGGCGTATAACGAGGAGCCAGCCCTTTTTGTGTTGGGATAGCCTGTAGCATAAGGAGATACGTATTTCTTCGCTTATAGTCACAGGAACACGCAAATATTCGTTAATAAAGCTTGAAGTTATAGCATAATCAGGTTTCTTTATGTTGTTGCAGCATGCCGGAAAGGAAAATTAGATGCAATTACGGAATTCATTTGGATCCTCCCGCATTAATTCTCTCTTACCAGGCTGTATGCGTCGTCGCGATTTTCTTCTTCTCTTCTCGGAAGCCACGGTCGCTACTTTTTCTTCGGCGTTATAGCCTGCTTCTAGTAACGAAAGCTAATGCAATCGCAGCCGACGCTATGACTACCTGTACCGAAATTGAGCTCCTTTCCAGAAAATGTACTGTTGGTGTGCAATCCCGCAAAACAGCATCAAACGAGCCTCGCGATACATTCACTCTCTGTTTACGTTTGTCGAGTAAACACGCCGCCTCGAGACCTTGCATTAGTTCATAGTTCAGGGCTAGTACACTAAAGCGTTTCAGTAGACTATTATCTGATTTGATGTGATTCTTGAGTTTCTCCCGGCTTATTTGATAATCGAAATATCCACGGGTGTACTGCCGGTCTATAGTGTCCAACGGGCACAATATTTCGACGATCATACATGTTGCCATCATCAGGTGAACTGACGGACTGAGCTCCTGGAAACGCGCCGGCACGGAGATGCTCACGCTACGGCGGCTCGAAGGGAACTGGGTTCTAGCCCGGTAGCGGGCGATTTAAATATCCTCGGCCCGCGGAGCGACCCCTCCGCGGTCCGCGCCCTGCGCCGCGGCCGCGCAGTGGAACCGATTGCGCCGGCGTCTGAGATGACGTCGGTGTGAGGGCTCTGTCCGCCGTGGCCGTCACTTCGTTACGTTTGCTAGATTTACTCTTAATTAACCCAATCGCTGGTTCCCAAGCTTTGCTAAGATTATAGCCACAGTCACGGTTGATGAGGTCGTCACTAGTGCGAATTTCAATGGCCTCTCTAACGACGCAGTCCCAGTATCTCGGTGTCTGTACCAGAATCCTAGTGCGTTCAAACTCCCTGGCGCGATTCTCTGACAAACAATGTTCAGCGACCGCCGACTTGCTCGGATACATCAATCGTGTGTACCTCTGGTGTTCAAGGCATCAATCCTCGACGGTACGCATCGTCTATCGAATATATGACTTGCCACACTGACACGGAATCTGGTACACGCCGGCATTTCTCAAACCGAGATCATCTTTGGCGGTCCCCACCAGTGCACTAATTTTATTCGGCGAACAAAAGACAGTTCCAACCTGGTGTTTCTTCAAAATGCGGGCGACCTTCCCCGAGAGTGCGCCGGTATGTGTAATAAACGGAGTGCCTACATCCTCCCTCGTGTTTTCATCCGTTTCCACAGGTTGTGTTGTAGTCGTTGGGCGGAGAGCCCGCTGAATCTGCCACTCTGAGTACCCATTTTTTTCGGAATACAGTTCTCAGGTGTTCCAATTCCTGGGGTAGACTCTCTGCGTCGGAGATAGTGCGCGCCCTATGTACTAGAAGGGGGTGACAGCTGTCTGCGTATAAATACAGATCAGTGTGCGTTGTATTCCGATACACACCATGACACAGAGTGCCATCAGCTCTTTTCTTGACCAAGACGTCAAGGAACGGCTATTGACCCTCCGTTTCAGTCACCATAGTTATTTTGATTTTGGGGTGTATGGAGTTCAGATGTGTAAGGAAGTCAAGGAGTTTATCCGTACCATGTGGCCAGATGACGAAAGTGTCGTCCATGTAACGGAAAAAGCAAATAGGTTTCCATTCAGATGATGCCAGGGCTCCCTCCTCGAAATTCTCCATATACAAATTTGCGACCACAGGGGAGAGTGGGCTACCCATGGCGACTCCCTCCGTTTGTTCGTAGTATTCACCATTGAAAAGAAAATACGTGGAGGTCAAGACATGCCTAAAAAGTTCGGTGGTCTTCTCGTCAAACTTCTGACCAATCAAATCTAGTGACTCTCGAAGGGGTACCCTCGTAAACAACGAAGGAGACGTCAAAACTTACCATGATATCGGACTCATCCAGCCTGAAGCTGTCGAGGCGTATAACAGAATTTCGGATGTGATGAAGGCATTCACCCACACAATATTCCCGTCAAGTATTTGGCCAACAAATATGTAGGTGCTCTGATGATACTGACAATGGGGCGTAACGGCACCCCATCTTTGTGAACCTTAGGGAGTCCATAGTCTTGGCGATACCGGACCTTGAGGTAGCCGTTTCTTGGCGACACCCTCCGGTAAATCCGCGTCCTTGAGAAGCGTCCTCGTCTTGTTCTCCACCTTCTTTGTGGGGTCAAAGCTGATCTTCCGATAGGAATCGTCATTTAGCAGGCTCTGTATTTTCTCAGTGTAGTCCTTATAGGAGACAAAAACCGTAGCATTGCCTTAGTCAGCCGGTAAGACAATTTCAGCGCTCTCCCTCAGGTCACGAATGGCCGCCCTCTCTTTACTAGTGATGTTCGACTTCATTGGATTTCGTGAATGCACGACAAGTTTCAGGACGTATTTCCTCAGCTGATTCAAGGGGGAAGCAAAGTTGAGTCCTTTCTCCAAAACCGAGACCGCATCATCACTCAACTCCATGCCACTCAGATTGATGACAGTATTGCAGAGATGGTTTGTCAAGGACGCGTTCCGTTGCCTTCTTATGGGCGGAATCGGCTGAAACCCAGGTTACATCATCAATCCAATCCCAGGAAATAGAAGTGAAATGACTAGTCAGATGCAAATTCAGTTTGAATTGTTCTAGTGAGATGAACTCAAGCTACGGCGAACCAATGCGATGCTGACCCGTTTCTTAATTCTCTTGGCTGCTGCAGAATCGAAGGCAAGTTGACTTAGCAAACGACATCTACGGTAGCGAAAATTTTCAAATTTCTTCTCCTACCCGTAAAGGTAGGTGATTCTTGAGTTTCTCCCGCCGTATTTGATAATCGAAATATCCACGGGTGTACTGCCGGTCTATAGTGTCCAACGGGCACAATATTTCGGCGATCATACATGTCGCCATCATCAGGTGAAGTGACGGACTGAGCTCCTGGAAACGCGCCGGCACAAAGATCCGCACGCTACGGCGGATCAAATGTTCAAATGTTTGCATAGTCTATGAGACTTAACTGCGGGGTCATCAGTCCCTAAACTTTCGATCTACTTATGAACTAGCTAATCCTAAGGATGGCACAAATATCCATGCCCGAGGGGGATTCGAACCCCCGACCGTAGTGGTCGTGCAGACCGTGACTGGAGCGCCTCAGTCCCCTCGGCCACCGCGGCCGGCTACGGCGGATCGAAGCTCCCTTCGGAGAAAGTAAATACGTGAAAAAGATTAACAGACACACAAAAAACTTACTCGAAATGTCAATCATAAATAAAAAATTAAAATCTTTCACCTCTAACTGCAGAGAAGATTTGACATATTGATTAATGTTTATGCCGTGGAGAAAACAAATCGGATGCAAACCATGAAACAGTTTAACAAACAACACGTAACGGAGATCTTAACAGCACATATCGTAATTACAACAAAAAGTATGACTAAATGTTGAGGAATCTTGACTTCATGAAACACAAAAATCTCTTATGAAGATAACAATACCTTAACAATATTCATGTTTTAGAACTACCTTCAGAATATAAAAATTATTCACATCTTTATATTTCCTACAAAAAATGAGAACGCATCTCTTTTGTGAGAATTCTTCAAACCAAATAAGAAACACATAATGTCTTAAAAACACATTCAGACTCAAGTCATCCATGACCCATCACAGTCCAGTACACTAAGCCGTACTGGCGTCCTACCAACACCCTTACAGTCGGAAGCATGTTCACTTCCTACTTCCCAGCCACCAAGGAAATATTTTCACCTTTTCGAAATATACTAGAGTACTTTGACTAACAACGTAACATTGTGGTGACCAACATAAGAATTATCAAACACAACTGCAACTGTCTGCAAAGTAGCTACTTGCCACAGATGGACTGTGCGCTATTTAGGGGGGCATTGCATGTCCTGCTTCCATCAGAGTTGATGAGAGGCGTTCGTGCAGGCGGCGTGCGACATTCCACCTCATCGCTGACTCAGCCCGCGTGCCCTTGCAGGAGCTCATTACATTAATGGCGTCACTTCCAGTAAATGGGCTCAAAGTACGGCCGCGTGTCTCACGCGCCGCTCGGTGCAGTTAAACGCATTGTTCTCTCCTGCTGGTCTACAATCTCGTCGCTTTATGTTCAACCGTCTACTGCATCTGATAACTCTGATACGGAGCCGGAAATGTTATGAGAACGGGAGTGGAGTGAACGATTTGTTTAATTCTTAATTCCCTGGGGAATGTAGTAACTCTCATACCCTGTGCGAGAGTGAAGATCGGGGTGAGAGTTTAAAATAGGGAAACTTCACTTTTTAAAACTCACAACCACCAACTGCGAACCAAATTCCTAAACATGCAAAAACACTGGATCTGTGATTGCTACTGTTTGACTCGTTTTCTAGGGGATGATATCACACGTTCACAGCTTTCCTTCCCTGCATATGATTAACAAAAAAATTCATAATAAAATCAAGTTCATGAGAGAAAAGGGTGTACTAACTACTATTTTTGAAAACACATGAAAGTTCACTTTATGTTGTTTATTTCACAATATTAGAACACTGTGGCTGATACAACTGTGCGTCGACACATTTATCAAATGAAGTTATAGCTCGTGAGCCCCCAGACAAAAATGAATATTTGTCTAAATTGTTTTCACACCATGTGGCTGTCTCAAACACCGTTTATGTTCGTGCCTATGCGACGACACGTGTTACATTAACAAACCACAGTCACTTTAATTCAATGCGATGCACACCTTGTTCCACCGGCTTAATATTGACCAACACAGTAGCACTCGATTCAACTCGGTGCAGTCTACGACGAGCAACCACACGTGGCGATTGCCACACACAAATCTCAAGTCTCCACCTGGAGATACACATGCCGACTGATGCAGAGCGACGCCGCCCGGCCAGCTACCCCACGTGCTCCTGACTCGTCACTTCCTGCCAACGCGCGCGTGCGTGCGCGCCAAGAGCTCAACTGCCGCGGTTTTTTCCCTACGTCATCAACTCCCCCATGTGAGCTGTTCTAATCGATTTGCCAACGTACAGCGCTCAGCCAATACATTTCTAAAACTTTACTTAAAATCAAAATAATTATACTACACATTAAATAAATGTCTTTTAGGTTTTTATATTGGTATAAACATCCTTTGTACTATTTATCATAATCGTGCAATATCTTATATCCCAGATAAGTGATTTAACTGAATACTTCAAGATGAAATACACAAGATTAATTGAAAATAAAATGAGAAATAGTTAATATATTATTTTTATAAACAAACATTGCCATGCTAGTTGTGTAACTGTCTTGTATTCATTGGTAATTTATTACTTTTCATTGTCAATTAAACATATTACGCCAGATGTGACTATATCAGCTAATGTATTGTTTATTTATCATCAGGCTATTTTGTAATGAGGGCCTGAAAGGTTCCTAACTGCATCGTATTACTTCAAATGCAAGTAGTATTACAATATTTTATTAGATGCTGTGCACTGCACTGCACCTGGCACTCGCCATTGTCCCTCTCTCCCCTCACCGGAAACGAAAACTGGAAAATCCTAAGCTGGAACAAGCCACCAACGTCGGCCTGTTTCGCTGGCCTCCCGTCAGCTACAAGCACACAGCAAATCTCAACGTGGAGAATTTCTACCTATGGCCTAACTATAAATGTTGTCACCCAACTGCGTACATACATTGCTACCATAATTAATAAGATTCAAATTGTGTAACATTTAGTGCATTGGCATGGTAAATGTTTGCAGTGAACTTCATACTGTTTATTTATCAAATGTTATTAATTGCCTGCCTGGAGGATGCGTTGGAGCTGAGTTTCATTCAGCCTCGTGCCTCGATGGGCTGTTAACCGGAAATAACGGTCGTCTCTTGCTGATGTTACCCGTGGTCGACCTTGATCTGGCCTTCTTTTAACGGTGCCTGTTGTGTTTAATCGCGTCCAGTTTCTGGTAATTACGCTTTAGGACACACCAATATACGCAGCCACTTCCATCTGTGTCTGTCCCGCTTCCAACCTTCCTATGGCTATCCATGCCAAGCTTCTGGTAAGTCACATTGTTGTTGCATTGGGTCTGCACGGCCGCTGCGGTCGGGGGTTCGAATCGCCCCTCGGGCGTGGATGTTTGTGCCGTCTTTAGTATAAGCTAGATCGTAAGTAGTTTGTAAGTTTAGAGACTGATGACCCCGCAGTTAAGTCCCATAAGCTCTACAAACATTTCAACATTTGTTTTATTGCGTTACCTGCTCCCCACACTTCTGAACCCAACTGCTTGTGTAATTCGTTCGGTAAACACAAGGCAAAAGTAACTCCCTGTACAGCAGCGTTTTGCTATTATCTCTATCTCGGTTGTCGTAATGATGTTGTCTCCACTCCGTAGAATCGACAGATAGACGTCAAACCATTCTATCTCATTACGATACTTCAGGAAACCAGATATCGCAACTTATTCCCTAATTGTTTTGACCAGTATATTATAACGCTAGACTGTTGGTGGTAATGTACTGATTGATGAATAAGCAACACGAATGTTATTGTGGAAATAATTCTCAACGTGTTGCTATCTCTTGTTCAGTAATGTATTTCATATTGCTTTAGAGACGCCGACAAGTACGTCTATTAATGATACTCGTACCCTGAACTGCAATTTAAAGCACGATATTTATTTCATATAGATGGCGTATTATAATTCTAATCTGTGCTTGTGGAAATATGCTGTAGAAATTCTTTAGCGCGTATACAGATGACAAATTCATTCAAACTGCTCTCACAAAATCAGTAGCTTACTGTTGAAATGACTCGATAATTCATTTAAAGGTCAAAACGATGCTATTGAAATGTCACAGCAATTCAGTGTGAAGTATCATCAACGCTTTAGGCAAATCAATTTCTGTGGAAAGCTTGACATTTGCTACGACCAATACGACTGCATATCGTGTTCCAAGAATTTTTCAGTATGTAAATATACCAACAAGGAATTTTAATTACGTCAATACGTATTCAGGAAAATGTTGTTCGTGGGAGATATACAGTATCTCATTTATATTGGTGACTACAAAAGACTTTTTACTAAGAGTAAAGAAACAAGTGAGTATTGCTTAACTGCGAAGGAGACAACCAATGTGATTCCCTTTTTTTTTTTTTTTAATTCGTTACGGTGATAGGAAGAGCAGTTCATATTTTGGAACAGCAACCTATGTTCTTCATTCCGTAATGCACTTCCTCCCCTCAAGGCCTGTTCAGAAACTTATGCCCACTACGTATTCACACAAACACTACATCCAACGTAGTAAAAAACGTAAATGAGCACCCTTAACACTGTTTCATGACACTGAAATCTATGATAGGCACTATAAGGGAAAATAGTTCAAATGTTCAAATGTTTGTTAAGCTTATGGGACTTAACTACGGGGTTATCAGTCCCTAAACTTACAAACTACTTATGAACTACTTACAAACTAGGACGGCACAAATATCCATGCCCGAGGGGGGATTCGAACCCCCGACCGTAGTGGCAGTGCTGACCGTGACTGGAGCGCCTCAGTCACCTCGGCCACCGCGGCCGGCGGAAAATAGTTCAAAGGGGCTCGGAGTGGTGACCGTTAACAGTGATTCACCGGTTCATGCTGTGTCATAAATTATTAGTTGCTGATTCCAGTGTTGCCTACTGAAGTGAATTACAAGTAGGCTCATTATCCGCAGTGCTGGAAGATCGCGACAGATAAAGCCTGTACGAAAAATACTATCCACTCCATCGGGACCGGCTAGAACAGCAATAAAATGCAAATTGGTATCTAATAAAAGACCGTCTTCAAACGTCATAATTATTAACGAGTTTCGTCTTTATGGGCTATAATCAAATATCTGGAAAAATTGACTGTAGGAAAAATTTGGAAGGCCTAGTCTTATCGTTGACTATCATACTGAGTAAACAGGGTATTACTGGTCTTAAATATTGCTTCCATTTCAGTCAGCTTATATTCAAAGACTTGGTGCCATAGCCGGAGAGTCTCAAGTTCTGTAAAATAGTACTGGCTCCAGGGAATCCGTCAATACCTTTAAAGATCAGCAAAAATGGAAGAGAAATTAGGGTAAGGTCTTATCCTCCACGATCATGACAATCAAAACTTCATTTTTTTCTTAAATTACTGAACTGAACCCTCCCTATACACCGTTTTCGAAATCTGTTCTGCTCTAACATTACGAATTGCCTTGAGTAAAATGATCTGATGACACAAAGCACGTATTCATTTTCACAGAGAATCTCAAATTATCAAAACTTCTAGACAGTTTCGAATACCGCGACTCACAAGCAATTTCAAAAATGATGAAATGTTTGTAAACCTATTGGACCAAACTTTTATGCTCATCAGTCCTTAGACTTGCAAACACCTAGACTAACTTACACTGAGGACAACACACACACCCTTGTCCGAAGACTCGAAACACCGCTGGGAGCAGCCACCCATTCCGTAGCCATAGCATGTCGCCTTAGACCACGCGGCTGTACAACTTCTAATCACATTAGGTGCATATGGGCTATCGTCACAATTGTGCCGTTGGATTTGTGATTTTTTGTCAGAGATGTCACAGTAGATAGTAATTGACAGAAATGCGCCTAGTAAAGCGAAAAATATATTTGTCACTTTCGAAGGAAGTGTTACATGCCCTCTGCTACTCTGAATCGAAATAAATGATTTAGGAGACAATCTGAGCAGTCATTTTAGATTGTTTCCAGATTCTAAGGTCTTTTATTGTCAACTAAGCCGTCAGATTATTAAAACCAATTACCAAGATAATTTAAGATGCAAAAACTGGTAACTTATCATAAATAATGTGGGATAAATGCTGAAAGCTGAAAGTTGGAAATAGTATATAGAGTGGCTGTACAAAGGAAATGAACTTTGAGACAATATTGTAGGAAGGGCAAAGGATGTAGATGAAGATGAAATAGGAGATACTATACTGAGAGAAGTATTTGACAGAGCATTGAAAGACCTAAGTCGAAACAAGACCCCTAGAGTGGACGACATTCTCTCAGAATTACTGAAGTCTCTGGGAGAGCCAGCCATGACAAAACTATTTCACCTGATGCATAAGATGTATGTTACAGGGGAAATACCCTTACACTTTAATAGAAATGTAATAATCCCCATTCCAAAGAAAGCAGATGCAGATATGTGTGAAAATTTCAGAACCATCAGTTGTAAGACAGGGTTATAAGCTTTGTCCAATGTTATTCAATTTGTACATTGAGCAATCTATAAAGGAAAGCAAGGAGAAATTTGGAATAGGAATTAAAGTTCAGGGTGAAGAAATAAAACCATTGCGTTTTGCCGATGACATTGTAATTCTGTCAGAGGCGGCAAAGGGCCTGGAGGAGCAATTGAACGGAATGGACAGTGTGTTTAAAGGAGCATATAAGATGAATATTACCAAGAGAAAAACAAGGGTAATGGAATGCAGGCTTAGAAAATCAGGCGATGCCGAAGGAATTAAATTGGATAACGAATCAATAAAAGTGGTAAATGAGTTTCGCTACTTGGGCAGTAAAATAACATATGATGGTCGCAATTCAGAGGATATAAAATTCAGAACTGCAATGGGAAGAAAAGCGATTTTGAAAAAGAGAAATCTGTTAACACTGAATATTAATTTGAGCATAAGGAAGTCTTTTCTGAAGGCATTTGTGTGGAGTGTTGTCTTGTATGGGAGTGAAACATGGACGATAGACAGTGCGGACAGGAAGAGGATAGAGGCTTTTTAAATGTGCTGTTACAGAAGAATGCTGAAGATTATGTGGGTGAATCGCGTAACTAATGAGGAGGTACTGAATAGAATTGGGGGAAAAAGGAATTTCTAGCATACCTTGACTGAAAGAAGGGATCTATTGGTAGGATACATTATTAGACATCAAGGACTTGTGAATTTAGCGTTGGAGGGAAGTGTGTGGGGTAAAAATCACAGAGGGAGGCCAAGAGATGAATATAGTAAGCAGAATCAAATGGATGTAGGTTGCCGTTCTTATGAGGAGATGAAGAGGCTTGCTCAGGGTAGAGTAGGGTGGAGAGCTGCATCAAACCAGTCTCCGGACTGAAGACCACAACAACAATTGCATCCACATGAGTTCTAAAAGGAATCCGCTAAATTTCAGTTTTGTGGAATATTACACAAATATCAAGTTTGTCAATTCAACTAATTACCTAGGGATTACAACTACGACAACTTTCATTGGAGTGATACATGGATAATGTTGTCGGGAAAAACGAACGAAGGACTGCATTTTACTGTAATTCCAGGTAGAAGATGCAAAAAAATGCACTATGGGGACCGCCTGCACTACCCGTGTTCACCTGAGTCGAAGTTTGAGTCAGAGGCTTAAATGGTACTGGGGCCATGTATGCTGCAGACTCCTCGACTTACTGCATAGGGTGGTGGATTTTCAGGTTCCACTAAGTAGGTCAGGAGTCACTACACGCCAGGAGGCGGCTACCATAGCTAACAAAGGGTGAGTGGCGTGGATTGAGCGGTTCATTAGGGTAGGCGGTCTTGGGAAAACAAAAAAGTCACTTCTGTCTTCAAGGGGTGAACTGCCATTTCGAACACATGACTAGCGTATATCTAAAACACATGACTAGTGTATATATAAATTGTAAAATGTGGCTGGGAAAGTACCAGAAGTCCAAGAGTTAATAGAAAACACTGAAGCACAAATCGTGCAAAAGCTGGCTCAAACCAAACAGGAGAACATACGCGATGATGCCGGAGGAATCACTCGAACTTACGACGCGAGAGACTGCGCGATCCGTAACTTGGCGCTCCAAACCGCTTGGGTAATAACGGGCGGCACTCAAGCCTAATGTTTTTTGCAAAAGCAGTAAAAGGGTTCATGAAGGATAGATTAAAATACGTCGTGGCCTGTATATCGCGGTCAAAAGCAGTGAACCATGTAGCTGAAATGCAGTCGATAATTCCTGTGACCTATTATGGGTACCGTAGTCATACTTGAGAACCAATTTAAGTTAGTAATTTGTTCCTATTACTGGTCTCCCGACTCAGATGATGCAATAGGAGAAACATTCAAATAAAACTTGAGTAGTTTGAACCATGTGCCCAACAATTATGGTAGGCGATGATTTAGCCTCGATCTTTTGGAGAATATATATATTTAAATACCGCAATGCGCATATAACAGTGTCCGAAAGTGTACTAAAAGCATTCTCTGAAAATTGTTTCGACCAATTAGTTCAGGAGCCTACTCGAATACTAAACGGTTGTCAAAACATACTTTATCTCTTAACAAAAACAATGCTGAACTGATGAGAAGCATGAAAGTACACTAATGGCCATTAAATTTGCTACACCACGAAGATGACTTCCTACAGACGCGAAATTTAACCGTCAGGAAGAAGATGCTGTGATATGCAAATGATTAGCGTATCAGAGCAGTCATACAAGGTAGCACCGGTGGCGACACCTACAACATGCTGACATTAGGAAAGATTCCAACCGATTTTTCATACACAAACAGCAGTTGACCGGCATTGCCTGGTGAAACGTTGTTGTGATGCCTCGTGTAAGAATGAAAAATGCGTACCATCACGTTTCCGACTTTGACAAAGGTCGGATTGTAGCCTATCGCGATTGCGGTTTATCGTATCGCGACATTGCTACTCGCGTTGGTCGTGATCCAATGACTGTTAGCAGAATATGGAATCAATGGATTCAAGAGGGCAATACGGAACGCCGTGCTGGATCCCAACGGCCTCGTATCACTAGCAGAGGAGATGACAGGCATTTTATCCGTATGGCTGTAACGGTTCGTGCAGCTACACCTCGATCCCTGAGTCAACAGATGGAGACATTTGCAAGACAACAACCATCTGCACGAACAGTTCGACGACGTTTGCAGCAGCATGGACTATCAGCTCGGAGACCATGGCTGCTGTTGCCCTTGACGCTGCATCACAGACCGGAGCGCCTGCGATGGTGTACGCAACGACGAACCTGGATGCACGAATGGTAAAACGTCATTTTTTCGGATGAATCCAGGTTCTGTTTACAGCATCATGAATGTCGCATCCGTGTTTGGCGACATCGTGGTGAACTCACATTGGAAGCGTGTATTCGTCATCGACATACGGGCGTATCACCCGGCGTGAGGGTACGGGGTGCCATTGGTTACACGTCTCGGTCACCTTTTGTTCGCATCGACGGCATTTTGAACAGCGATCGTTACATTTCAGATGTGTTACAACCAGTCGCTCTACCCTTCACTCGATCCCTGCGAAACCCTACATTTCAGCAGAATAATGCACGACCGCATGTTGCAGGTCTTGTACGGACCTTTCTGGATACGGAAAAGGTTTGACTGCTGCTCTGGCCAGCACATTCTCCAGATCTCCCACCAATTGAAAACGTCTGATCAACGGTGGTCGAGCAACTGTGTCGTCACAATACGCCAGTCACTGTTCTTGATCTGTGGTAACGTGTTGAAGCTGCAATGGCATCTGTACCTGTACATGCCATCCAAGCTCTGTTTGACTCAATGCCCAGGCGTATAAAGGCCGTTATTACGGCCAGAGGTGGTTGTTCTGGGCACTGATTTCTCAGGATCTATGCTCCCAAATTGAGTGAAAATGTAACCACATGTCAATTCTAGTATAATATATTTGTCCAGTGAATACCCGTTTATCATCTGCATTTCTTCTTGGTGTAGTAATTTTAATGGCCAGTAGTGTAGATACACGGATAAGTGAACATAGCTAGACTGTATATCTAAAATGCCAAATTCGCCAAAAATAAACTAAAATATGTCTATTAAGAAAAGCAGAGAAAACCTCACCTAATGCTTTCCTGAAACCGTCTTCTTGCATTCTAAATGAGAAATGAAAGTTTAGGACAGATGTAGCTTGTATATAAAGAAATACTATCGACAGCAATTGATAGATTTACGTATACCAAATAATTAACAAAAGTGTGAGCTGATCCCTCTTGGTACACAAACCAGATAACAACTCTGTTGCAGAAACAACGAAGAACGTATTTCAAATGTAAACCAACACAAAAACGCCAAGATTGGTGATCTTACACAGAAGATTGTAATTTAGCGAGATCTTTAATAAGTCATTGAAACTGTCTCGATATTTGGCAGAAAAATTTAAGGAATACTACAAGCAAGACACATACAATATCGCCAAAACCCAATAATGACTGTGATGCTACCGCTAACAGTGCTCGTGAAGCAGTGTTACTGAACATAGATTTACGAAATTCCTTTACAGGAGAAGACGAAGTAAATATTCCAGATTTCGGATGAAGAACAGGTGCCAACACGAGTAACATAAAAGATCATATCCTCTGAGCAATGAAGCAACTTAATTACTTAATAAAAATATGTCTTCTAGTCCAGATACGATAGTTTCATATTTGAAGTTGAGTACAACCGGTCGCTCAACTAAAGATCCGTACCCAAAGACCGTAAAATAACACAGGTCTTACCGTTATTCACGTGTGCCTCCGTAGTCTAGTGATGGGTTGCCACTCAGGAGGACTGGGTTCGATTCCCGGTCTGATGGGGGATTTTCTATGCTCGGGATTGGGTGCTGGGTCGTCCTCCTCCTCATTTCATCATCAGTGACTCGCAAGGCGCAGAAGGGCGTCAGCTAAAAAGACTTGCAGTCTGAACCCGGCCCCGGTTGGGATATAACAGCCATTAATGCCAAAACACCATCATCGCAATTATTCAAGAAAGACGACAGGAGTAATGGACTAAATTTTTGACCTCTATCTTCGAAGTCTATTTGCATAAGTGTATTGTTCCGTATACTGTGTTCAGATATTATAAATTACCACTGACAGAACCATCTATTGACCCAAACGCTCTTGAGAAACATAGCATGTTACTCACACGAACTAAATGCTTTCGACAAGATATCTCAACCTGATTTCATATTTACAGATTTATGGAAGGCTCTTGACATGGTACTTCACAAACGGTTGATAATCGAATTGCAAGCTTATGGAATATCATCTCAGATATGTGATTGGATTGGGTATTTTCTGTTAGAGGATACACAGATCGTAAAACTGATTGAAGTGCATTGACTAAAAGAAATGTGATATCTGGCGTTCCCCGCGATAGTGGTACAGGTTCTGTGTTGTTTCTTGTATCTGTATAGAGCATCTGGAAGAAAATCTGAGCAGTCCTCTCAGGGCGTCTGCGGATGATGCTGTCATTCCCTGTCTAGTATAGACATCGTAAGATAAAACCAACTCCGAAGTGATTTAGATACATATCTGCATGGTGCAAAAATTGACAGTTAACCCTAAATAATGATAAGTGTGTGGTTGTCTATAGCAGCACTAAAGAAGTAAGTATGTGAAACTTCATTTACGCCATAAAAAGAAAAAGATAAGAATTACTATAAAAAATTAAATTGGATAAAAGACAAGATATGGTGGAGGAGGGCGAACCAAAGGCTACATTTCACTGGCAGAACACTTACAAGATGGAACTGTTATACAAAAGAGACTGTCTGCACTACATTTGTTCGTCCTTCTAAGCATTGCTGTGCAGTTTAGAATCCTTATAAAGTATAACTGTCCAAAGAAAGACAAGGTAATTTTTTCTGGGTCTCCATCCTCCCTTTAACCCTGCCTGACAAACACCCTTAGAAAATTAAGGAAAATTAAAGAAAATCTCTATAACTTAATGACTCCGGTGTCAAAAACGAAAACGAAGTGTACTCTCCTGTGCATTAAAGTGAGTAAAAAAAAGGAATATCCTCGTAATAGGAAGCTATAGCAGGATGTCTCTACCTACTAGAACGAAAGGAAACAAATCCCTCGAGGAAAGAGAAATAGATGTATTCATTTCCTGCAAATAAACTAATAATAACATTTTTTTTTTCAAAATGAAATAAAACCTTCTAGAACTGAATAACTCCATTGTCTAAACAAAGCGAAAATGCAGTCTGCATCAACAAATTTAAATATACAGCAATATAATTGGAAACCTGGAACTGTTTGAGTCTCTAAAAACAGATGTATATAAGATATTGAGAAGTAGAACAGGACCTCGAACAGCTATAAAAAAGGAAAAGAAACTCAAGAAGGTGCAAAGAACAGAGGAAAATGCTCACTTCCAGTAAGAAAACGAGAAACAAATCGTCCAAAGAAAGTTCTGCCAATTTAAACCAAACTCTCCTACGGAGAAGAACTGCTCGTTTTGCACTTTCGCGATACAGGGAAGAGAGTGTTACGGAAATGTAGGAGTTGAAATGGAAAAGTGGAAATCATTTTAACAGTTTTTTTTTCTTTTTTAGAAACATTCGATCACCGAATTTCTTCTCCCAATGCAAAAATATATTCAGAATGAAACTTTCACTCTGCAGCGGAGTGTGAGCTGATATGAAACTTCGTGGCAGATTAAAATTGTGTGCCGGAACCGGGATTCGAACCTGGGACCTTTGCCTAATGCGGGCAAGTGCTCTACCGACTGAGCTATCGCGACAGGACTCACGATGCCGCCTTACAATTTCACTTCCGGCACACAATTTTAATCTGCCAGGGAGTTTCATATCAACGCACACCCCGCTGCAGAGTGAAAGTTTCATTCTCGCTACCCAGAGGAAGATCACTTGGATCAGTAGTCGAAACGTCAGTGGATTTTATCACATTGACGATGAGGTTCAGTGCCCAGAAGAATTTTGTTGACAGCGGCAGTGACCTTTGCTTACATTTAAGCGCTATCTAGCAGATAGTGATGTATTCAGTCAGTAATTCGAAAAAAAAATGTAAATGTGAACTTGGAATTTAAAAAATGGAAAAATTAAGCTAGATTAATTAACAAATTTCATTAATGACTTGAAATTCTACATTGTGTTAATATAAGCATTTTTTTTATATATTACTCTGACGCGAGGAAATGTGACTAAGTTACTTATGCTTATCTAGGAGATGGCGATGTATTCGGTCAGTGCCTTAGAAAAATTTAATCGAACTCGCGGAATTAAAAATTGTACTTTATGTTACATCTAACCGGATTCTAAATTGTTTATATTGTTCATACTTTTAATGATTAAATTCTTAAATTGGTGTAAGACATAGGGATCGAACTGCTTAGGTCATTGGTCAGTAAACTTACACACTACTTAGGCTAATGGCAGCATACACACACACGTGCCTGATGGAGTACTCGAACTTCGGCGGGAGCAGCCACGCAATCCATGCCATGGCGTCTTAAACAGTGCGGTTATTCCCGCGTGTCATGTACTTTCAATGAAGAATTTGCTTGCAGTGAATATTGAAAGATTAACAATGACCGGAAACAACTCAATATCTTTCTGAAATTATGCAGTTCAAATGCTGTAATGATTGTAAAGCTTATGGGGCTTAATCAGTCCCTAAGCGTACAAACTACTTATGAACTAGCTTATACTAGAAACGACACAAACATCCATGCACGAGGGGGGATTCGAACACCCGACGGGGAACGGCCTCGCGCATCGTAGCATAGCGCCTCAATGCGCTCGGCCGCTCCGCCGCGGCGAAATTATGCAGTCCTTCCACTCTTATCGATACAGACGTTTCTGTCACTCACAACTAAGATATTCTTCTGACAAGACGGAACGACTAATAGTTGCTGGCTCAGTTTTGAAAACACGAAAAGACGTAATACATCACGTCCGAATTATGCATACTGCTACAAAATACTTATAACTGAAATTTAAAACAATATACTGTGTTCAAACAGTAAAAACTATCATGGCTGCCACACAGCGTTACTTTATTACCAAAGTTGTCAGCGAAAAGAATGAACATATCAATATCTCCAACTCCAGTGACCTTTACCATTTCATTACTTGGAAGACGAGAAGCCAAGGATATGTAGGGTTGAGATAACTGCAATGGAACAAACATCAAAATTTACCTATATCAAATGGCATTTACGGCCGATTATAAAACATCATTGTTTTAAAAGGTAATACCAGTACTCGGACAAAAATACTGCTTAATTCATGAAAACGTCATAAATTCGATAGAAATTCTAATAAAAAGTATTATTTTCTACAACGTGTGTAAGTGAAATGCATGGTTCAATACATAAGCCAGACTTGTCGAACAGTGTTTGTACGATCGAATACAGACATCTCTCGGCACAGAAGCTTCGTAGAGAATGTATACTTTGTAATATTCCTATAATTATCAATATTTATGAAATTCTTACATAAACTACCTATGACAAAACAAAATAAGCAGCATATATGACTGGTTTGTAAGAGCAAATTACCCTAATTATCCTGTAGTGCGAAAGATCCTCATAGTCATTAATTATACACACATCTGTGATGAAATATATCAACGGACGTAAGATATTTGCTGATGGTTTACCTTCTGATCGTTGCTTCGTGGTATCCTGTAGTAATATTCCTATAATTATCAATATTTATGAAATTCTTACATAAACTACCTATGACAAAACAAAATAAGCAGCATATATGACTGGTTTGTAAGAGCAAATTACCCTAATTATCCTGTAGTGCGAAAGATCCTCATAGTCATTAATTATACACACGTCTGTGATGAAATATATCAACGGACATAAGATATTTGCTGATGGTTTACCTTCTGATCGTTGCTTCGTGGTATCCTGTATTTCACGGTTTCCCTAATCTCTTGACGACTGTGTATGGACACATTCCTTTCGTCGTCAGTCTTCTCGTACTGATGTGCTGTTGCTAAGTAACTGCGCTCCCACTAGAGAGTCCCCCGTATTGTTGGGAACTGCGTCATGCCGTGCGCGGTATGTTTGTTAAGGCCCGTGCGAATTCACGATTCTTCAGAGCCCATATCTCTTTTTCTATTGATCAGAGAGTTAAGAGAGAGAGTATTCTGGATAGCCCTCGGCTCAGTGATAATTTGCATACATATTAGAAGAATGGCAATACGGTAGCTGTGAGACAGTACAGCGCCTAAGCTTCAAATATCACACACTTCCTGGAGACTATTCAAATTGAGGAAATCGACTGGTGTTGCACATGACGTGTGGTCTACGGTGGGCTTCATACGGCTTACAAAAGAACCATTTATTCATGGGCAGTTCCTGAGAAAATCACGAAAAACCATGACTTTTGGATACTAAAATCATGAGTTGTGGTAATGGACATTTCTATTTTTTCTGTTCATAAAAAATCGTCTAAACATTTCTACTCTCAAGATCCATAAAATGGATAAACAAGAAAGGCCTGTCCAGTGCGCGTTACCAGTTTGAATCGGGCTAGCTGCTCAGTCACGCACGCAGCTAAGCCGACAGGCAGTTTGGGCCTGGTGACCTCTTTATTTGATTAATATCATAACGCTGCCATATTTCATAAAACAATAAACATTAAATACATAGGAACAATTACAATACGATACAAAGTGAAAAAGTAACTTAAGAAAATATGGATTAAACATTTTTAAAATAATTCAACATTTCTCAGCGCCCTCAGGTGAGTATCTATTAAACCATGTGTTTAAACATCAAAAGATATTTACGTTAACTGTTAAAATTTAAAGTTTTTAGTATATCAGATATAACATTTTTTTTTTAAAAAAGAACACTTTTTCCAGAGGAATTTACAAACTACATTTTTCCTAGTACACTATTCGGAGAGAACACACTGTACACGGTATCGGACCCGCTTTTGTTACATATTCTACTGACAGATCTTGCGTACATCTTACAGTGCAATGATACAGAAAGTTATAATTAATGCAGGTTGGTGTTAACACATTTCATCTTTTGATTTATGAGTAATGAGAACAAGACAATAAAAGAACGATACTTTAATTTTTTTCTCGCGTGATTTTATGGCTGTTTTCTGAACTAAAATAGGTAGATTTTAATGCTAAAAGAGTTATAACATAATATGAGTGATAGGAGTGGGAGGTGGATGCTATGAATAATGAATGTGGGCCGCTAGACAGGTTTGCCAAAGATAGTCATAGCTTGCTGGGCAACAATTTTTATTATTAAAATCCTTAAGAGAACTATAAAATTATTTTAAAGAACTTAAAATGAGGAATAAATTGCACAAACTGATTACAATTAAAATGCCTAAGAATAAAGTTCTCTAAACTTCTCAAATGAAAAAATACAATTTACACATTTAATTGACAACTATTTTAGACAACCAAGAGCCAGATGTGCTTTTGGCCAACTATAAATTACAACACAAGAGAGGCTTCAGCAAAAAAAAAAAAAAAAAAAAAGTGAGGGAGGTAAAGCAAAAAATGCGGGCTTAGCAAATAACAATATCACATGAGTAAAAACATATACAATATCACTTTAAATCGGTAACCATAATTTCCTGCAAGCGCGAAGTTAACGCAGAAACCTACTCATAAACGGCAAAACATAAGGAGAAAGACACTCTATAAGACTGCTCTCACCTATGCAAACAATATCCAGATCAGGAAAAAAAAGTTACACCTCGAGACAGTAAGGCTAATGCGCTTACTTGTTAAGCAAACGAATAAATGACTTATACAGCAACGCTCCCACAGGAAAGACAACGAGGAAGCGATACATTTCTTTCTTTTCTTAAAACAATCCCAATTAGTCAACAATGAACCATTTCACTCAGTTACATCAGGAGCTCATATAGATTAGGTTTCAAGAGACGCAGGCTTGGAACTAATAAATATAATTAATTAATTATCACTCGAATAGGACTCGAAAAATGTATGAACAACCTGCATTACAGATTAAAAACAGTTCATGGTTTACATTTGCTTAGATGGTACACTTCACAAGTTAACAACAGTACAAGTTTCTTAACATAAATGCAATGAGAATCTCATGTCATTTCAAACGGGAATGCTTAACAAATCAGAAACTGAATTAAGTGCTAACGACTCGGTAACGACTGCAGGAACGGAAGGAATACGGGAGGAAGAATACACGGAGCAGAACAGATGAAAATCAGATTATCAAAGGGACTGCCAAAATTACAGCTACGGGTGGGCAGGGAAAACCGCGCAGAGGGAAAAACACACAGCCTGGAATAACGCTTGACCCCGGACAGGCAAGGGAGCAACAAGTGGGCACACACTGGACGCTTACTAAGCGTTACATTGAATGAACAATCATTAGTTGAATAGAAGCAAGCTTCTATAACCTCTTACCACAACTATCAATAGCCAATTCATAAACTATCTACACAACAAATGTAACGTAGACATCAGGCAATGCGATACGCTGGGGTTCCATTCCGAAGCCTACTCAGAGAGACAACATAACACAAATTTCAAATCAAATATTCAAATGTTTGTAATCCTATGGGACCAAACTACGTCGGTCATCAGTCCCTAGTCTTACAAACAACTTAAACCAAGTTAAACTAAATTAAGGACAACTCAAACATTCACGCCCGAGGGAGGATTCGAACCTCCGACGCAGGAGGCCGCGCGATCCATAACGTGGCGCTCCAGACCGCTGGGCTACTCCCGCGCGGCTACAAATTTCAAAACGAGGCGAGAGCCCCAACAAAAATAGAGAAAAAATGGTTCAAATGTTTATAGAGTTTACGGGACTTAACTACGGGGTCATCAGTCACTACACTTCCAAACTACTTATGAACTAGCTTATACTAAAGACGGCACAAACATCCATGCCCGAGGGGGGATTCGAACCCCCGACCGCAGCGGCCGTGCAGACCGTGACTGGCACTCCGCAGACCGCTCGGCCACCGCGGCCGGCGCCCCATCAGCAGTCCACACAAGCACGCTGTGCACTCAAGGAACCGACGTTAACAAGTTACCAATAACTGATAATCATCTTAAGAACAGTTGATTTGACACAGCTACTCTACGTCGGTTGTCGGCAGAGTAATTCCTTTGAATGATTATGCTGCTATGATGTTGGAATCAAGGAGGTTAGAATGTCTGAAGATGCGCTAACACTGAAAAAGTGAAGGCAGCAAAATGCGCAATCCGGCATTTGTTTGTGCCCAAAACATTGGTCGTACTATGTGGTGAAGTAGTTAAAGTCGTTGAAATGTATCTCATATCTAAGTAAATACTCCGATGTGACTACCAATTTAATAGCTTTACGTAAGGAGGGCACCGTTCACACAGCATTTTAAGCGAGAGATCTTTGTTTTGGCGACAAAAGCATGGCCCCTGTGGCTTCAGCCAATGCCTGTTCTCAACATCAGTAACGCCACCTCCCTATATTCTAACCTCCTTGGTTGGAGTAAACTCCTATCACATCCTTGCCAACTGGCGCGACCAAACGGCGAAGCGAATCGATACGCGAATGTGAGTGACTGGCAACTGGCGCCAGAACATAGGAGAGAAGGCAGCGAGAGCCAGTACTGCTCAGTGACGAGTCACAACAAAATCGTACACAATAAAAATAGTGAAATCAGCCATTTGCAAAAACACAGAAACGAAAAAGTTTATATCACGGTGGCAGCACAATGCACCCAATATGAAAAACTTATGTTTGGGGGGATTTACGGACACTTTGGATCAAATAGTGTTTGTCTCTCTCCCACTGCCTGACTTTTCACCCATCGGCTCTTTATTCTGATGTCTCACCCAGTCTATATTCATACCTTTCTATCTTCCTTACCACTGTCCTTGTCTCTACCACTTTCTCCGTCTGTCAATATCTTTTCTGACAGGCAAAAAGTCGGTCGCGGTGGCCGAGGGGACTGAGGCGCTCCAGTCACGGTTTGCACGGCCACTACGGTCGGGGGTTCGAATCATCCCTCGGGCTGGAATATTTGTGCCGTCCTAGATAGTAAGTAGTTAATAAGTAGTTTGTAAGTCTAGGGACTGATGACCCCGTAGTTAAGTCCCATAACATTAAAAAAAATGCTAAAAAAAATGTTCAAATGTTTGTATAGGTTACGGGACTTAACTATGGGGTCATCAGTGCCTAAACTTACAAACTACTTATGAAATACTTACGAACTAGGACGGCACAAATATCAATGCCCGAGGGAGGATTCGAACCCCCGACCGTAGTGGCCGTGCAGACCGTGACTGGAGCGCCTCAGTCCCCTAGGCCACCGCGGCCGGCTTTCTGACAGGCAATCGCGAAACAAATGGTACAATTATAGCGTTAGTCCATAGGCACAGTGTCAGGAAGCCTTCTGGAAATCTAGAAATACAGAAACTATTTGAAATCCCTTGTAGGTAGCATTCAAGATTTTATGTAATTAAAGAGCTAGCTCTGTGTCACTAGATCGATGCTTTCTGAGCCGGCCGCAGTGGCTGAACGGTCTGCGGCGCGCCAGTCACAGTCTGCACGGTCACTATGGTCTTGGGTTCAAAACAAGTGTTCAAATGTTTGTAGAGCTTATGGGACTTAACTATGGGGTCATCAGTCCCGAAACTTGCAAACTACTTATGAACTAGCTTATACTAAAGTTGGCATAAACATGCATGCCCGAGAGGGGATTCGAATCCCCGACCGCAGCGGCCGTGCAGACCGTGACTGGCACGCCGTAGACCGCTCGGCCACCGCGACCGGCGGTCGCGGGTTCGAAACCCCCTCGGGCATGGATGTTTGTGTCGTCTTTAGTATAAGCTAGTTCATAAGTAGTTTGTAAGTTTAGGGACTGAGGACCCCACAGTTAAGTCCCTTAAGCTTAACAAACATTTGAACATTTTGATGCTCTCTGAATCCGTGTTGACTATGGGTCAATAGAACCTTCTCTTCGAGATAGCTCATAAAGTTTGAGGAAAGTATATGCTGTAGCTAGGAGTGGGCGGCAGCAGAATGCACCTAATATAAGAAACGTATTTTTACGTGGGTGTCCGGATACTTTTTATCACAGTGTACGTTGTGAAGTTGACCTAAGATAAGGTAGAAACCGGTTAAATATCTGCGATCAAAACAGATATTCTTTTTAAATTTAATGTTATTTATTTATTAATTTAATACAAATAAGCAATCGCTGAGACGGATTTTCGTCTCGAATATGTCAAAGACATTAATGATAAATCGGAAACATTGTGAAGTGAAGGGAAATCGTACTTAGACTGTTCCGAGGCACCTTAACCGTTAGTGGTGTGCCTACTAAGCATAGAGGTCCGGGTTCGATTCCCGGCCGCATCACAGATTTTAATTCGATGCTTCAGATTTATCATTAATGTCTTCGACATATTCGAGACGAAAATCCGTCTCAGGGTTTCTTAATTTATATTTAAACTGATATTTATACCATCTTAACAGGATTGTTCCAGTATGTTCATTGCCAAGGTGCTATTCCGCTGCACGGTGAGCCTTGGCAGTAGTGGCAATTATCTTTGGAACACAGAAGCTGAATTAAAGTTTGTGACGTGGAGGGAAATCATACTTAGACTATTCCGAGGCGCCTTAACCGTTAGTGGCGTGGCGGTCTAATGGTCAAACATGATTACCACGAAGATGATACTCCGTCCGGATGCGACTTATTTCCCATTTTCGAAGATGCATGCAGTCACTTGGATAAAGAGCATGGCCACCCATTACCTTTTGCTAGACGGACCCAAGGACGTGATAGATTTCTGGACGTTCTTACTAACACGACACGACATTATGAGACGGCACGCGAATTACCGGTCTGTCTTTGCTTACTACTTAGGAAGCATTTTTACCAGTCCACCCCACAGTTGGAACCTTCCTGGAGATAGGAGCTGAAAGGTGCGGAGCCCAGTGTCCTACATGGATCTAGAAGCTATTTAACATATCCCTATTGCTAACCAAGTAGTTTTTCTATCACTCTCGACACGACGAATAAAGCAACACGATCAAATCAATGAAACGAACGCAGAACAGGACCAATCACCAGACCTTGCCAAATACACATCGAGGTGTTCCCCTAACTGGGTCGATACGGGTAAGATAAGACAATTAAAACGAACACTAATTCGGACCACAATCGAACATGGAGGAAGAATTATTTACGCGAAGACATACCCGGGTCCCCGTTGCGGAGAGTCGGACCCGAAGAATGTTTATTTCCGATCTCTGAAGAGGACGTCACTCTTCTGTTATCCTTCCAGAAGCATATATTAAGTTCGATTTATTATATTTCGTATTATTTTTTTCATTATATTTTATTTAAATGTTCCAAAGAAAATACAATATGTTGGCCATGTGAATCCAATGACCTGAAGGAAGGCAAAACAAATAAATGAAATTAATTCCTCACCTAAAATTCATTTAAATAAAATCCTGGTGGGAGACAGTATTAAGGGTGGTATTTTTTTCTTAGTTTATTAAAAAAAACCGGTAAGACGTCTGCCTAGTAAGTATGAAGGTCGGGGTTCGATTCCCGGCCTCATCACGAATTGTAATTCAATGCTTCAGATTTATCATTAATGTATTTATTAATTATTTTTTACATGAAAATATCTAAAGATAACGTTGTCCAAATTAATTAATTATCTGATCTCAAAGATGCCTTTACCCCTCCTCCACAGAAGCAAAAAAAAAAAAAAAACAAAAAAAAAAAAAAAAAAAAAACTGGGCTTTATCATTTCCTTTAGGATATGGCCCGGCTTTAGAATAGGATGTGGTTGCCGTCGTGTTGTATGACTGTGTTTGCAACGACTTCAGTAAGCACGTACGGTGGCGTAGGTGCGCCGTGGTAGAGGGCAGAGGGCGCCTGAGGCCGCGAGAGGCGGCTGTTGGGTGTCTGGAGCTGCGGCGATTCATATTTAAGGCGCGGCTGGCCCGCTCCCCGGCCAGCAAGTGGCGGCGCATGCATTCGCCATGAGCGCCATTATTGCAACGCCCCCTGCTCTCCGCCGCGGGTATTACTGCGCGCCAGGGCACTTCCCACCACCAGACACTGATAAGGCCGCCGTTCAAAAGAAGGCGATATAGCGCGCTACCCAGACACCCACTCCGCTGTGGCTGCCGCTGGTTACCTGCAAACCGACCTCTGGACTGCTGGTCTTCCACTCTGCACGCCAGAAACTGTTCAAATGTTTGTAAATCTGTAGGACTTATTTGGTTATTAGTTTCTAGGCTTACAAACTACTTCAGCTAGGTCGAACTAACCTAAGGACGACACACGCACGTCCTGTTACTGGTCCTCTGCTGTTCCTTATTTACATAAATGATTTGGGAAAAAATCTAAGCAGCTCTCTCTGGGTGTTTGCAGATGATGCCGTCATTTACCGCCTAGTAAAATCATCTGAAGATCAAAACCAACTGCAAAACGATCTAAATAAGATATCACTACGGTGTAAAAATTGCCAATTGACTCTAAATAATGAGTAGTGTGAAGTCAAGAGTACGAAAAGAAAGCCGTTAAACTTTGTTTACAAGATAAATCAATCTAAAGTGAAGTCTGTAAACTCCACCAAATACCTAGGAATTACTATTACATCAGAGTTAAACTAGAAAGAACACATAGGTAAGGTCGTGGGAAAGGCGAACCAGAGACTGCGTTTTATTGGCAGAACCCTTAAGAGATGCAACATAACTACTAAAGAGTCTGCATATACTACGCTTGTCAGTCCTTTTTTGGGGTATTGCTGCCCAGAGTGGGATCCTTATCAGGTGGGTTTGACGGAGGACATCAAAAGAGTTCAAAGAAGGGCAGCTCATTTTATTTATTTATTTTTCGTGTCCAGAACACCATCCTTTACAGTCTAGTTTGAGTCCGTGTCATAAATTTTGAAATTTTGATATTTCTTGCCCAGTAATCAGCCAGACAGATGGCTTTGTCATTAGCTAGGTGTAAATCCAGGGAGGGACAGCATGTGCTGAGGTTTGGGCACGTCAGTAAGGTCAGTAAGTGGTCGTCCGTCTGGATATTCTCACAGTCACACAGAGGTTCCCCGTCGAGGTAGCCGCATCTTGAACGGTTCAACTTGCAATTTGAGACCCCCAGTCCCCAGCCTGTTGAAAGCCTTCCAAGTTGTAAACGATTTGTCACCTCTAGCTGCAAGTTGTTTTTTCAGAGCCAAGATAGGATTAGGTGTTACCTCCTTCCATAGCTGAAGCCTCCTCTCTTTGACAGTGACATCACTTGACTCTGATGTTCAAAGGCAGCTCCATCTTGAGCGAAGCCTGCCCATGTATGGGGTGGCGATTGTCTGTCAACTGTTTCCTCCTCTCCACCTCGGAAACGGCACACAGCCGGCTAATCCTTCTAACACCAGAACACCAGACGAGAATGAGCTCGTTTTATATAGTCACGATACAGGGGAGACAGCGTTACGGAAATGATACAGGATCTGGGATGGGAATCATTACAACAACGGCGCTTATCGCTGCGGCGTGGCTACTTACGAAACTCCGATCGCCAACATTCTCCACCGAATGCGAAAATATATTGTTGAATCCCACTTACATAGGTAGAAAAGATCATCAGTATAAAATACGAGAAATCAGAGCTCGAACGGTGAGATTCAGGTGTTCCTTCTTCCCGCGCGCTAATCGAGAATGGAATGGGAGATAAATAGTATAACGGTGGTTCGATGAAACCTCTGCCAGGCACTTAAATGTGATTTGCAGTGTATCCCATGTACATTTATCATGCCCCGAACGAGGACTCGAAGCTCTGACGGCGAGCAACCGCGCGCTTTGCAGCAAAGGCGCTTTAGAACGTTCGGCCACTGCACTGCGGCTGCGACACCCAAATGAGCCAAAGATATCATAGCCAAATTTCTTTCGGATATAACAAGTTGTACCAAAGGTCACACGATTGATTATTACTACTGATGCTGCCACCATTGCTGGCTAAAACGTCAACTACACGCCTAGAGATTGAGTCAAGGAAGATTTGGGCGTGTTGCTGGTGTATAGCAGCCCACGCTGTTTCCACATATTGTTTTTATTTATTTATTTATTTATTTATGTTCCTGCTACAACTCTGATATCTAAAGAATACAAAGGGGCCTATTTTACTACATCAATTTACTGTGTTACTACACTGCTCTAATTCAATCCGCTAGTCGTTTCTACTGAGCAACATTCGTTATATTTTATGCTAGAGTTCTCTATTCTACCTCTAAGAACTATACCTGCAATGCTGCATGTGCTGAGATAGACTCTGGTGAACTTGCCCCTGGCACTGGGCTGGCGTTATGTTTTACTGCGGTCCTCAACACAACACGAAAGATGCGTCTGCGCTACTTACTAGAAAACTGTCTATAATTACGTCCAGTCACAATCGTTGGTTGCCATGTCTAACCCCGGATCCAGGGTCAGTGGATTACACCCATAAGTGGCGAAAAGACCGCCCCCTCCACCCGCAGCGCCGTGGTTCGACCAGGCGGTCACATTCGGGTGATGATATTAAATCAGTGTTAAGTCTCAAGAAGGCAGATAGAATTATTATTGATTTGGCGTCTGTTCTTTTCGGACATTTCCGAAAGAATAGACATCATTGGTTGACAATAACGACTGTAATTTTACGAATTCGATATATTGAAACATTTAGACCTTGTCAGGACATTGAAATAAAGTAAAATAAGTATATGAGCTGGGTGTAGATTCTGTACTATAATTCCACTAGTGCTGTTCGGAGTCCTGCTGGAATGTCTCCGTCCTTCGATAGCACCGTAGGTGTTCATCAACCTTCTGCCCTTTCACTTTTCCATTCATCCTCTGACTTTACATCCCTGGCTCCTTCTTTATGTCGATGATGTGGTACTTGTTGAAGAAACCTTCCCAGAACTCCAACACCAGGTTCAAACGTGGAAGCACAGACTGGCTGAAAATGGACTGCACCTCAATCTCCAGAATACCTAGAATGTAGCTCGCAAACCAAAGGCACCATAACTATCGGAGAAAAAGACCTGCAGCAAATGTTACATACCATGGAGATGAAGATGCTTCGTTGGACCATGGTAGTGACCCGATGTGATCATGTAAAAAATACAGAAGTCCGGCGAAGTTTTGTTGTCGCGCCCATCACAGACAAACTGAGGGAAGACCGTGTCCACTGGTGCAGCCACGTCATGAAAAAGCAGGACAACTCGGTTGCAAGAACAGCACTCCACATCAACCCAGGAGGAAAAAGACCACGAGGAAGACCGACAAAGAGATGGACTGACAACATCAGGGCATACATGCACGTTGTTGGCTTAAGACCAGAAGATGACAGCGACAGATAGAAATGGAGGAGATGTAGCAAAGCAGCAAACGCTGCAAGTCGGGATTAATGCTTGGAAAGAGAGAGAGGGCATTGAAATAAATTCAACAACGAAGTCGAAAATTTGTGTTGGACCGGGATTCGAACGCGGATTTTCCGCTTCAAGGCCAGCGTTCGACTTAACCAATTAAGCTATCCAGATACAATTCCCGTCCACCACAAATTCTTAAATTATTGCGCACTACGATGGTAGCGCCGCCTGCTCATTAGTTCTAAAAGAACGGAACCGTATCAGTAATTGTATATATGCCTCTGACCGGCCGCGGTGGCCGAACGTTCTGCGGCGCGTCAGTACAGTCTGCAGGGCCACTACGGTCGGGGGTTCGAATCCCCCCTCGGGCATGGATATTTGTGCCGTCCTTCGTATTAGCTAGTTCATAAGTAGTTTGTAAGTTTAGGGACTGATGACCCCGTAGTTAAGTCCCATGAGCTCCATGTCTCCAAAAGGCGATTGACAATTGCAAGTCACACGGCAGTAGCCGAGCGGTCTGGAGCGCCATGTTACGGGTCGCGCCGCCTCCCGCGTCGGGGATTCGAATTCTCCCTCGGGCATGGCTGTGTTTGCTGTCTTTAGTTTAGTTTAACTTAGTTCAAGTAAAGACTTTTTTATACATTTTTTTTAGGTTAAAACAAAACGGGGTAACTTTTGCGGGGGTGGGGGGGAGCTGTGGTGACAAAAGTAATTGACCGCTCAGAGGCAAGGGGGATGCTCACTGGGTTTCGCTCGGTGAGCTGGCCACTTCTTGTAGGCTTATCTCGCTGGCACATTTTTTACCCCACAGCAGTAGTATATTAGGAAACAGAACACACTACACCAACACATTAACTAACACAAGTAGGATTTCCAGTGGTTTGCTAAAACGTAGTATTGTTAAGTCACTAATAGCCTGTTAAAACTGTTGTATAATAAAATGACACATTTTTGTCATAGGTAATGGATTAATTTGTATTAGATTATAAATAAAGAAATTTAAAAAAAGGACTAGGGACTGGTGACCAACGCAGTTCGGACCCATAGAATTACAAACATTTGAACAAACATTTTGACAAATTCAATGCGGGCGCATTATTACGCTCGATCCCGTGCGGGAATCCAGTATAGGCTGCGAGCAAGGGGAACTACTGGGCAGGGGGCACTACTATCGTGGTGTGCTACAATTTCAGAATTTGGGGTGCACGGGAATAGCGTCTTGGCCACTTAATTGGTTAACGCGACCGCTGGCCCGAAACGAGAAATCCGCTTTCGAATCCTGGCCCAGCACAAATTTTCAACTTCACCGTTGAATTTATTTCAGTGCCCTGAAACAAACGAATTGTTTCAATACTTCTTATTCGTGAGACAGAAATTTCTGAGATACAACATCGCGCAACCACATCGAGAACACTGAACGTGCTCTCAGAACGTAATATCTCGAATGTATTGCCATTGTTTAGATACGCACATTCGAGGCAATGCTATCCAAAGTGGGGCACTCGTAAATGATTTGATCAGGGATACCTTCATCTACTGCGCAGCGCACGCTGTTGTAGCCTGTTTGCTGAACCTACAAAGGTGTGTCGAGCAGGGCCCACGTTCAGTGGGTAAGTGCAACAGTCTTCTCTCTGGTTGGAAATACCTCATGGAGAGGCTTTCCATGATGACTGGGAGGAGATGGTAAATACACTTGCCAGTTTCATTGATGTTCCACGTTTCCTGCCAGATTTCTAAACCCTTTCGATTGACTACTTCCATACTCTCCGCTCTTATCTCCAGTATTTGTATACGTGTCTTGCTTATATTTCTTGATCCAGACCGCTCGTTCCCTGATCTTGATGTCAAGGGTACATACGCCATTGAACAACAATAGCTCTACTCCTGGAGTTGTTCTGTAAGCTCTGGCACAGTGGAGCAGTATTTTACTTTGCACTCGCCTCACAGTCATGGCAGGCACCACCCTCGTGAGTCCGTGGGCCCAGACTGGAGATCCGTATCCCACGAGAGACGCCAGAATGCGGTTATGACACAGCTTGATGATATCGCACGGAGAGTGAAATCTTCGATGCCCGACGCCAGGCAAGTTGTGCATGGACACAAGTGACCTTTCAACCACCGCAAGTAAACGCAAAGATGACATCAGAAATTATCTGATACCGAAAGCGCCACATGGTCAATTCCAAGGAATTTTTCACAACAAAAGGCGTACCTGTTATTTCACAGCGCACTGCTCGTCTCACCATAAGACATTGTGACTTTTTTCTCCTCCAGAAATCCAAAATTGTTTTAAAATGACGGTGTTTTTAGACTCTGGAGGACATTCAAAAGAACGTGATCGACATGTTAAAGGCCTTTCCACTTGAACCCTTTCAGCATTGATATAAAAACCCAAGCAGGTCTCTGCCGGTGCATAGCCGCGCCAGGAATCAACTTTGAAGGGATAGTATTGTTATTTCAACACAATAGAATCGTTGGTGAATAAAAAAGTCAGTGGATATTCTTCTCTCCCACGTAACCTAGGGACATGCATTGTCACAGCGCCTAATTTCCTCCAATAGATACAACTGCATATGCTAACAAACGTTTAGAAAAGGCTTATCGGGACCAACCTCTGCAAACTGCAGTGCTTTAGGGATCCTTAACTGTTCTATAAGCCCTACGGTTAAGCAAACTCCTGTGGTCGTTTGTTTAAGATAACGTGAAGACTTCATTCCAAGCTTGCAAGCCGTGTACGTCCGTCAGAAAATAAATAAATGAAAATTAAGAAAACAATATCTTACTGTCAGGTGAAATTGTAAACTGGAAATAATGAAACAAAAAGATTATGTGGTATTGCACAGATTCAGAAAGAAAGTATTCCATTGTGTCTTATTGTGAGCAATATTGGTGCTCTGATATATGACTTAGATCTTTTGTGGGCAACTGCTTACATCACATTCGCAACTCTGGTGACTTCATTAATAGACAGAAGTCACTATGACTAATTAGTAAGCTTGGATGCTACGTTGCACTATGCTGGGACCTGTCGCATGGCTTAACTGCTACTCGTGGGCTTTAGATTACAGAGCTGATAAAACAGCTCCATTTTATCGTACTCTTAATTCAACAGTAAATATTTTGAGCATATTGATACTGTTGCCCTTGGCGATATCTAGAAGACACGTTTGTGGTATAACCCCACGGATTCCACGGGAATTTAAATCCTAATCTTAATTCCCACAGTTGCCAATATTTTTGGAATATTATTGTTCAGTCCAAAATAACCCCCTTTTCACGGCGGAAATGGAGATGAACTGCTCCACCGTTTCTGGACGCCTTAGACGGCTGGCTACACAATTCCGTTAAAGGAAGCTCTCACGTAAGAACTACAGCCCCTTACTTGCAGGCCAGTAGCAGTAAAAAGTAAAGTCGTATGGCTGGGATACCCCGAAGGGCAGGTTCAGCCGCCTGATTGGAACGGTTTTCCGTATTCTTCGCGCCAGCAGGCACCTCTCCTTCGCGAAATGTCTCAACTCTGTGCTGATGTATTTGCGTTAAGTGTAGGTAACTGTAATTGGTGCGTGTGTAGTGAAGTGTCGTGTTGATGGTAAAAGGGAGAGGGTGGAACCCGGTGCCGGCACACAGCCTACTCCTCTCGAAAAGAACCAAGGAGACCACTGAGCTCAGTGTCCCCATCCGACAGACAGATCACCATGAACAGGGTCCCATGCCGTCAGTCCGTGAGACACTGGGGAGAGGTTAGGAATTTAATCCAGACTGCTGATCAAGGACTTTGCACCACCACCCCTCCTGTCCCCTCTGCCGCAGGGAAAAGGGAAAATTGTCAACAGCGCGTTACGTGCCCGAACGGTTACCTATCCAAGTACTGGCCACGGCCGACGGTGCTTAACTTCGTTAATCTGGCGGGAAACTTTTTATTTTTTTTCCATTGGGTAGATTTATGGTTCATGGTCCTTCGTTCAGTTTGTTCGTGGTTGTTCGTTGAGTGGTTGGCTCAGCTTTTTTATTACAGAGGGCGTTCAGCCCCCTGAGCGGGCGCGCTGAGCCACGGCGCCCGGCAGGTGTATTCAACTTGTCACTGCCGTTGACGGAAGCTACGATCGTACATCAAACGATAGTGAACAGCGCACATTTCGTGTCTGATAACAAAAAGCCTTGCCAATCAAATGGAGGTAATTAATTTTGCGCACATGACATGAACGGAGCTGTAGGGAGAAAGAGAAGTGGCCCCTTACAAGATTAGGAGTCAAGTCCAGAGCTTCCTCCCATATTTCGTCTAAGTTATACAGGATCCTAAGGAAAAATTCGTTAATGTAATGCTCCTCGCACCACCTGACTCGTGCTGTTCTCCGATAAGAAAAGGAACATCGATAAGAAAAGGAACATCTGGGATTGTGAAAGGAAAAAGTCTACAGAATAGATTGAAAGTGTAAAAACCTAAATTACTCAGACCACATGAAAGTTACGTGATAAGGGTACATGCCACCTCACTAATTTTTCGGATTGAGGTACGTCATTCACAGCCGAACGCTGTATCTACTCGTGACGCTCTGTGCTTTTTAGGAGCCCAACAAGTAGCGTGGTAAATTAAACACATTTTACCACGTTTAGACATCAGTTGAAGGTGATTTTATCAGAAGTATTGGTAAAATTATAACATGACGCGTGTAAAATTACAGCACGTTCTGCTCAAATGGTATAAAAATAATATCTGATTTGTCAATAATAAAATACTGTATGCTACGCATACTAGCAGCTCTGTATAGTTAATAACTAACGTGTCTAGCCGCCCTGAGCTGCAGTAGCGATTGCTGTTAGATCGGCATTAGAGCTTAGCTATTGGCTAAAATGACAATCAAGAGCGCAATAAACAGTCATTGTTCAACTGATTTCGACCTACGTAATGGTAATCCTCAGCAATCCATTGCCCATCTGACTGCCACTGTGGCTACGTGGCTGCACAAATATTCGTAACTGATTGATAATTATAATTAAAATCTTACCAAATAACTGCAGCCTCTGTCAGATGGGGCATAAATATCTGACGATGACTGTTACATAGGAAGAAACTGGTAAACAAGGAATACTTATTGCTATTTCAAATACTATTTTATACAATGCAATTAATCACACGTCACTGCTATTCCTAAGAAGAATGTAGTGCCGAAACCGGTAATGCCTGAATAAAACTTGGTACTACTGACAGCAGTTAATATTCTTTCAGGAAAAAATTAGTACCATAGCTAGGCAGCCCTGAGACCCGCACCGAATAGTTTGTAATTTAGGGAACACTAAAATAATCAATAGTTTTACTGTTACGGTGAGAAAATGTCACATGTAAGAACTGTAATTTAGAAAATGTTCCACTAACGCTCAGTACGTCTAAGACGTCTGATTTATTATTCGACTACATCCGCAAGGTCAGTGTTGTGTTAAGTATCATCAATTTTTTTTTTCTTTTCAAGTGTGTGTAACGTATCTCCCAGCAAAGATACTGTTGAGGGCAGCAAAAACGACAGGCAGCAATGAAGCGATTCATAAACGACGTCTGTGACAAATTCAGTCGGCTGGATGGGTCTGAAGCTCTATGTGGGCCTCTGAGAAGAGGGCCCTTTCCTTTGAAACCGCTTGAAATGGAAAATCAGCAAACGCTGCATAAAATGGAGGGTGGAGAACATTCCGCCTGGAGAGCCGGAATTCGGCAGTAGCTCTCTTTGGGCAGAGACGGCTATTACCCAGCTCTTTGCTGACTCAAGAGCTGCTACCGGGCGAAGAGGGAACACAAACCGCATTCCGCTTCTCTTTGTTTGGTTCCCGTTTCTGCAGCTCATACACTGCACCAGTCTGTTGTGTAGTGCTTCTCGTTCAGGGTTCAGAGCCCGACTCAGTGAACCCTTAGCGCTAATCTCAAACGGCATCTCATTCCAGTGCAAGAGCTTTCTACCTTTTCACCACATTCCCGTAAAACAGATTTATTTCCAGTTTGTTTCAGACTGACAAGCAGTAGACAGAACTTGCCACCATTGACACACATCCTCATGTCACTGGCTAATCCAATGACCGTCCTATATGCAGCAGCTAACTCACACTGAAGGGGCTACAGTGTATCTTTTGTCGACAACTACTGCCATCCACACCCAACGGATTAGTTTCTTTCTTTTTTTTTTTTTTTTACTGGGTCTCCAAATAAGTAATTCTGAGGCAAATTTCCAAATCCACCCAGTTAAAGGTAAAATATATTTATTCATAAAAACAGATGTAAAACCGATAAACGCTTTCCTGAGTGAGAATCTTCACTTTTTTCGAAACTAACAATATGAGAATAGATAAGAGGTGGCTTTCATGCAAAGAATGCCGACAGCTAGTGAGAGATTTACACCAAATAAATTAACAAAAGAGAGGCTGACCCTCCGTCGTACACAAAACCTGTTACATCACTCTTGCAGAAGCAAAAAAAAAAAAAAAAAAAAAAAGCATGGGAAATTACAGACAAAAAGTCTCCAATACTGTCAATCTTTTACTGAAACTCTAAATTTTGCTCGAAATACAATGCGAGAAGCTTATAATACTTTCCACAATGAAACCCTGTCACGTTACTTGGTAGGAAATCCTACTCGTATGTAAAGTATACTAGTGGCGAAATACTTTCAATACCTTCACAACGCGATAGAAATGATGCTACTGATGACAGTCCTGAAAAAGCACAATTGCAAAACACAACTTTTCGAAATTCGTTCACCAAAGGAAATACTCCAGAATTCGAACAAACGTCAGCATACGTAATTTAGAAGTAGATACCCATCGAGTTAAGTAACTTAAATAACTTAACAAATCCAAGCCTCCAAAACCAGACTGTATACCAATTAGGTTCCTTCAGCCTATGCTGATGCAATAGCTCCATAACCAGCTATATTATACAACGGCTCTAAGCAACGAAAGATCCGTACACAAAAGACTAGAAAGTTTCACAGGTCACTCCAGTTCCAATAAAAACAATCTGAGTGATCCGCTACATTACAGGCCTATATCATTAACGTCTGTTTGCAGCAGAATTTTAGAACATATATTTGCCTCAAATAATTATGAACTACCTGTAAGAGAACGATATATTGACCCGCAGTCAAGACGGATTCAAAAAGCATCGTTCTTGTGAAACACAACTATATCTTTACTCACATTAAGTGTTGAGTGCTACCGACAACGGATCTCAAATCTATTTCATATTTCTTTCCAAATTTCCGGAAGGCTTTTGACACTGAGCTTCACAAGCGTCTTCCAATCAAATTGCGTGCTTATGAAATATTGCCAGAGTTGTGAGATTGGATTTGCGATATCCGTCAGAAAGGAAACAGAGCGTAGTAATTGAAGGAAATACATAAAGTAAAACGCTAGTAATATCTGGCGTTCCCCATGGAAGTATTACAGCGCCACTACTGTTTGATTTAGGAGACAGTATGGGTAGCTCCCTTATAATGTTCGCGGAAAATGCTGCCATTTATCGTTTAGTAAAGTCACCAGAAATTAAAAGCAACTGAAAAATGATTTACTTAGTTACATGGTGTAAAAATTGGCAATTAACGGCAAACTATGAAAAATGTGAAATGATTCATATCACCACTAAAAGAAATCCGTTAAATTTCATTAACACGATGAATCAGTCAAACGTAAAGGCCGTAAATTCGACTAAATTCCTAGTAATTACAATTACGAGCAATTTAAATTGGAAAGAACAAATAGATAATATTGTAGGGAAGGCGAATCGAAGGCTACATTTCATTGGCTGGAAAAGTTCTACTTAAGAAACTGCCTACACTCCACTTGTGCGTCATATCTGGAGTATTGTTGCGTATTGTGGGACCCACACCAAATGGGACTGACGGAGGATATAGAGAAAGTTCAGACAACATCAACGTAGCTTGCGCTAGATACGGACTGTCAGGGATGGCGAAGAGAATCGGCCGTGCCCTTTGAAAAGAAGTATCCGGGAATTTTCCCGTAGTGATTTAGAAAAAGCCTGGAAAACCAAAATAAGGACGGCCAAGGCGATTTGAAACGCCGTCCTCCCAAATGCGAGTCCAGTGTGTTACCGCTGCTCGGTCCAGAATGAAGAGGTCTGGACTAGATTGATTAGCGCCGAGAGGTACAGTACATCAAACTAGTCTTCGCGCTGACGTTCTCAGCAACAAAAGTAAGATTAATGGCGAATCTTTTCTCATCAAAAGCTACAGTTTAATTACTGGATAATCTCTCCTGTTAAGGTAATTTGTGCAGCCGATAATTTATTGCTTTGTATCTGTCTCTATACTTCCTCTCTCCTCTTCATTTACTTCTTTTCCCTACTATTGCCTTTACAAGTATCCTATACACACGTTCGTTCCATTGTTCAGCTATCCTTTGTTTAGTTAGCATTGGTTTTACATCTCAGCTGTTGATAATCATACAACTACATCTCTCTTCCCCCAGGGGCTCCTCAATTATCCTATTAGCGGAAGGAAAGAAGATTGATGTTTGACATCCACTCGGCCGCTTGGTCGTTATAGACGAAGCACACGCTAGTATTGATTAAGGACATTAGGCTGGAGTGATTTAAGGAAATCACGGAAAACCTAAATGAAGATGGCCGGAGGTACCGACGTCCAATCTTATCACTGCGCCAACTCGCAAGGTCCCTACTGGCGGCATGTAAATTTCCCATATTCGAAAATCTTTCTATACACTTCCCTTTGTTCTTCCTCCACCTTGTTTAGGCTTTTTGTTCGTTTTCTTAGTTTCATTTATAGACGTTTATTCGAATTCGCTTTCTTTGTTTGCTACATTAAAAAAAATACGTTTTCCCACTTTCATCACATACATTCAGTATCAAATAAACTAAAATTCTTGAGAACCCGTCTCGAGATCGCTTTTATTTTCTACAAAATCATCGGTTTTGGGACAGCTGCCAATCTTCAGATCAATTCCACGAAGTTACAGAGTAACCTGTCGTGTAATGAACTAGTGTTCACAGTTGTTACTAAAATACAGTAGCCTCTTGAGGCTTTATATAATGTGCTTCCATTCATCTGATTTGTGGATACATTGCTGGTAAAATTATTCTCAATTAGTTATTATTGACTTACATATGAAATCATTTCTAAAGTCAATATGTAAAATAAGAGTCTTAGTATAAAATAGCAGTTGCAATTGATATACATTAGCTGTCAAACTATAAGGGGTCTTAGGTATAGATATCATTGGGTTCTGAATAAATATTAAAAACATTGTAAGTAAATATTCAAATAAGTTATAAATTTTTTAACGTGGTTAAAAATTAAAATATTTTAGAAAAATCTTTCAAAAAGGCTTTCTTTAAAAATGTTGTGGACAATGTCTTCTTTCCCGTCTGCGGATGAAGCTTCAGAGTGTGAGGCAGCAGCAGCGTCGGCGAGGTTTCCTCCGCCTCGCCGTGTCCCATTCACCGCCGCCAGTGTGCTGAGGGCCGCCGTAGCTGGTGTTTGGCAGCGCGTTCCATTCCAGGCAAGGCTACAAAATGTCTTTAAATTGTTCAAAAAAGTTTTTATGTCCGAAATCTGTTTGCTCAATTACAGGTCCGTCCAGGTCTTTTTCCCTGTGTGCGTATACTTCAAGCTCTCCAAGCACATTTAAATGGAAACTTTTCGGTGCCCTATGCAACACTTCTATCTTTCCGCGTATAGTGCTAACCTGGTGTTTATTGTCTGTAGCATGCGCTACAAATGCTGTACGATTGCTGTTACTACAGTGCTCTTTGTATCAGACTTCAAAGTTGCGTCCAGTTTGGCCTATGTAATATTTATCACAGTTGGCACATTTAATCTTCCACGCCTCGGAGATGCTGTACTCAGTGCGTTTTTTAGTGGTTGGTCTATGCATTAATCTTTGTGCCATTTGCCCATCATTTTTGAACGCCACCCCTATGTTTGTCTGAAAGTATTTCGCAACTCTCTCCGACACACGTCGTCTGTATGTTAAAGTTACAAACTTCTTTTTATCTTTAATTTTGTTATTGCCAGTCGATTTGTTTTTGATGTTATTGAAACTCAGCCTGGCCGAGGAAACCTCGACGACGCTGCTGCTGCCTGACACACTGAAGCGTCATCAGCAGACGGGAAAGAAGGCAATGTCCACAACATTTTTTTAAAAAGGCCTTTTTGAATGATTTTTCTAAAATGTATTAATATTTACACATGTTAAAAATTATAGTTTATTTAAATATTTACTTAAAATGTTTTTAATATATTTCAGAACCCGATGATATCTATTTCTAAGTCCTCTTATAGTTTGACAGGTAATGTATCTCAATTGCAACTGCTATTTTATGCTACGACTGTTATTTTACATCTTGACTTTAGAAATGATTTTATATGTAAGTCAGTAATCACTTATTGAGAATAATTTTACCGAAAATGTACTCACCAATCAGATGCATGGAAGCACATTATATAAAGCCTCAAGAGGCTACTGCATTTTAGTAACAACTGTGAACACTAGTTCATCACGTGATAGGTTACTCTGTAACTTCACAGAATTGATCTGAAGATGGGCAGCTCTCCCGAAACCGGTCAATTTCTAGAAAATAAAAGCGATCTAGAGACGGATACTCAATAATTTTATTCATATGACGATCGCGGAAACTCTCTCTAGCTTTGATAAAATCAAATAAACTGATGTTAATTCGCACTTTGCGACTATTACTACTTTCAGTTGCTATTATCAAGGTGATCTTTTTATGACAAATGAAAATTTGTGCGGGACCGGGACTCGAACACAGGTTTCCCGTTTTTCGCGAGCGCTCGCCTGGTGCTCGCACACATGTATTGTGATTCCCGCGACGGGGAAAGACACATTCGAACCATCTCTAACCTGTCTTTGCTGTAACAATTATTTCGCTTAAAGGTGTCTCTCCCCGTCGCGGGATTCACACTACATGTGTGCGAGCACCAGGGGAAATAGGCAACTACGACAAATGGAAATTTGGAGGTGGTCAGGGAACGCGCACGGCTGGACAAGAGGTTTGAGGCGACAGCTCGCGAAAAGCGTGAGACATGGGTTCGAGTCCCGGTCCGGCACGAATTTTCATTTGTCATAAAATGATAGAACACCTTAATAAGAGCAACTGAAAGTCTGAAGTAGTCGCAAAACGTGAATAAACATCAGTTTATTTAACGCGTCTAGTTGGGGACCATCATCGGTAAACATTCAATATCTCCTGTCACATCTTATGATTTCTACTAGGCCTTCTCTTTTACCCTATTTGAGCCTCTGCTATTATCAGTATTTCATTACCTAGACCTGTGTTTTTCAGGCTTTTCGAACACATGACCCCTTTCCAAGTAGCAATATTTTAGCGACCCCGTTCAAAATGAAAATATTTTGGCGACCCCCTCCCCCCCCCCTCATAAACCGTAGCAGAACTATGTTATCTCAAAGGAAGCAAATTTAATCTTTTTCCTTTTACTTCAGCTTTCTTTTAAATTGGCGGACGAAGTTTTTTTGTGTATTTTTCGGAATAGAACACATTGTGATATTATAGATACAGGGGGAAGCTGATTGTTTCCATGTGAAACGCGGGTTTTGTCAGTGTGCTGGGTTCCCCAGCCGGCCGGCTAACAGTTTGAACCTAGTTAATGGGACACAGGTAGTCAGGGTTTTCCTGATGTGGTCGGAAACCGGAAGCAACTTAAATGAGCGAGGGCGGCTAACCCAGAATGCAACTGAAATACAATATAGCCACACACATTATTCTAAAAATCCATATAAAATCAGGGAATGATCATACGACAAATATAATTATATGAATGGATTCAGGAAACTTGAGATAATCAAACGCCGTAATTACAATTTCAATATCCCTTACAGCTAAAAAGCCGACAAATTTCAGTACTATAATAGTAATAACATTCTAAGACTTATATTTACAATTATTGAAACGTAATGTTTATCAGTAATAGTTTAAGAAGCAAATAGACAGCATTCCACCACGCTACCTATCTTAAAAGACGTGCCATGTTATTTCCGTATTATTTCAATAAACTTTGTTTTACTCTCTTGTTCTGCTTTTCGTTGAGGTAGTAATATTCTTGTGTCAGAACATAGATTCCTCCACAAAAACACAAAACATGAACCAAGCAAAGCGCATTACATTTATATATGTATTTTAATATATTTAATATTATTCTTAGTAACGTTCGTTTTATACTGCCACTTAAATATTTCATGGCCGACTAAAAATAGTAGATATGCAGCAGATTATTTATATATAAACAATTATAAGTATTTATGGACAAAAACTGAGTATATTTGTATAAAAAGCCGTGATAAATATTAATTGTGTAACTATATTTCGACGACGGCAATATATTTGAACAGTGAGACGTCACGCTTAATGGCTATCTGACCAAAGAGCCTAGGTCTCAACCGTTTTTTTTTACTATTGTTAAATATATATTTGTTTGTTAAATGTAAACAACATTGTAGGGAGGTGGTCAAAGCATTTAATTCTGTGATATTCAAATGTATCAAATTTTCGAAGCGAAATTGTATTATAAAGATGAGGCGTTAGGATGCACGGAAGGATATTATTTTGGGAACAGGGAGAGCACGCTTTTCGCTGGGCGGTCTGACGCCGTGTTACGAACATGTAATTTGAAGATATAGGCATGTGTGGACTAATTTACGGGACTGTGACTGCAGTCTCTGGTTGAAAAGCGATGAACTATGGACGGTAGTAGGGCTGTGTAACTGTGATAATTCAGCAATCGTGTACTCGTGTGATGTCAAAAACTGTGTTTTATAACAAATACTTTTATCGCGGATTCACTTGGAACTGCCGGCCGCGGTGGCCGAGGTGACTGAGGCGCTCCAGTCACGGTCAGCACGGCCACTACGGTCGGGGGTTCGAATCCCCCCTCGGGCATGGATATTTGTGCCGTCCTAGTTAGTAACTAGTTCATAAGTTTGTAAGTTTAGGGACTGATGACCCCGTAGTTAAGTCCATAAGCTTAACAAACATTTGAACATTTAACTTGGAACTGCAAAGTTCGATGGACTTCTCTAACTTACGAGTGATAATTTGGAACTTTTACTCTCGAGTGCGTGTGATACTTATTGTGCCTCTCATGAATAATAGTTGGAGAAATATTTAGTTATTTACCGATTTATAAAGTAGGACCACCTCCACGTTTCATGTCTAATAAGAGTAAGCGATGTAAGCTAATTAAAGCGTCTGCGACATTGAGGAAAGATGTGCCCGGTGTGTTGATAACTGCATTCGGCTGCGTGAAACGGCCCCCTGAGGCCTCAGCTGCTGTCGGCAGCGTGCGGTTGTCAGATAAGCGGCAGCAGCGCGGGCTGTTCTAAATGCATGCAGGCATTTACACGCCAGCCGCGCTGCACAGCGCGGGTTTGTTTTGCGGCCGGCCGGTGGTTTTAATTAACGCCGCCAGCGCGCATGCGCAAACCTGCCAGCCGCGCCCGTGACTGCTGCCTGCCGCTGCTGATCGTGTCAGCTGAACAGTGGCGCGGGTACAAGCAGCCACAATGGCGAGGACTGGAAACGACTTACAAGGAAAGTACTTGGGCTCGAACAAACACATATACACCAAAATCGTATAACAGATAATATAAAGATACAGTGGTGGCTGGTGATAATGTGCTAATGTGCTGCAGCACACTGTAAATATATTACTAAAATTTTGCCATTTCTCTTCGAATGCAAGCGAGAAATCGCTGTAAAATTACATCCTTTATCTTGGAATACGAGGCAGTTAAAGGTAAAGCAGTCAACAATCCGAAAATTTGTTTGAACACCACAGAGCTTTACTAGGCATGGTCCTGTTTGGAGGAGGTATGCCGTTGCCTTCCTACGACCTTTGAACTGATTTACCCAGCCAGGTATAGGGGGACCTACAGTTTAACGTGGGTTACGAACCTCGGTGCTACTCCGTATTTTTCACAGGAGAGTTACTGCCAGAGGTGAAATAAGAGGAAAGTGACAGATAAGAATCCTAGGACCTCGCGGGTATCGAACCCGCGACCTTTGGATATGTAGTCTGGCACTCTACCACTGTGCAACCGAGGCGCACACGAGCCAGATATCAAATTAAAATTATGCCAATTGCTTCCAATGCGTATTACAATGCTAGTAATAGGGATGAAAACGCATTTTGGAGCGCTCTCGCCACGATAGCTGGAAACCAGCTCCGCGTGCTGAAGTGCGATTCAGCCGCGCTAGTACGTGCGCAGAGAGGCGGCGCAGTCGTCTGTTCGCTACTGCGCATGCGCAGACGTGACGTCAGGCCTGGCTTCTCGTGTGTGCTGAGACCGACTGCAGCACCAGATCAATATTTCTCTTCGCGCTGCGTGTAACGGCTGCGGAAGAATAGTATATGACGAATATTGCGGCATACAGAGTCAAATAGCGCGCTGGCTCAGGCGTCTTGCGCGTTGTCTCTCAAACTTACCTCGTATTCAAATACATCTTAGTCTAAATTTTTAACTTCTGTAAATAATATTTTTTAAACATATTTACTACCTGCAGTGAATACATGCAGTTGGCAGCGCTGTTATACATTCCCCTCAAGATCTTACTGTCAATACAGTATTAATTGATATTTAATTAAAGGCAATCATACAAAGGTTGAGCCGCAGTGGAGTAGCCGAGCGGTCTAAAGCGTCTCGCTGCGGAGTGCGCGGTTGGACGTTCGAGTCCTCCCTGGGGCATGGGTGTGTGTGTTTGTCCTTAGGTTAGTTTACCTAGGTTTAAGTAGTTTGTAAGCTACGAACTGATAACCACGCAGTTTGGTCCGATAGATTTACAAACATTTGAACAAAGGTTGACTTTTATTTTAGTATATTTTGTTTCCTGTTTATTTTTGTAATATTGTAGCACACTGGTCAAATTTTGTACGAGCCGCCACTGTAAAGATCCCTTATTGCACTAGTGATACTCCCGCATCTGCAAAACTCTGCAGTCGTCCGTTAGAGGCCTCTGCATGTGCCATGCCGCATTGCGCTTTGACTTGTCGGTTCGCCAGTAAGGACGGTGCAGTGTGCCTCCGAAGTTGCATTTTGTGACGTTATTTGTGTGATGAAGCGTCAGATGGGGCGGCGATTGCTAATCAATCATGCTAATGTATTGCGATTAGTTGAGATGAAGTTACGAAGAACCCTTCTTCGTTAAGATGGTATTAGTGTAGAAGATGAATCATTTGCATGCTTTCTCGTATCTGTTATGGTACAGAAATGTGAGCTAACTTAGATACTGTTGTTACATACTCATAATAATGATAATAGGAATGATAATGACGAACAACTCATTGCAAGCGGTAGTGCTACGGTAAGTGCGGGAAGAGGCGATGGAAGCAGTGGCAGTGAATACCAACAGTCTTTCGGGAAGAAGGCTAAAGTTGCAACTATCATCACGGCTTTTGATAGCAACTCGCTAGAGAACATGTACGATGATTATTACATAAGTTATAGTTAAGATATCTGCATTACGTATGGCGTCTACAATTACATCTACAGTGCTATCTAGAGTATGGTTGCAGAGCTTTGCAGAAAAACGACACCCACCAGCACATTGAGGTGTACGTAGAGAGCCTGTAACTAAACGTTCAATGCTTCAATGTGTTTGTTCGAGCCCACGTACTTTTCTTGTTAGATTCCGAAAGTGTACACTGTCAATGACTGTGCCTGTACGAAGTACAGCTTACAAGAGACTTTTAAACGCCGGAAGATAGGTCAAGGATCAGCTTGATATCGGCTCCGTTTGTGGGAATTTTTAGAACTAGCTGAAAACCCGGCATTGACCAGGTTTTTATTTTCTCTAGACTTGTGTTAGTACATTGACGGATTATAAAAGAATTGCAACCAGCTGCTTTTTTTATGTTTTTTTTTTATTTAATCCAGAACTAGTTTTCGAGCCACTAAAGGCTCATCTTCAATGGATACTTTACAGGAACATTTATCTTCCGCTTAGTGTAGGTATATGCTGTTATGGTGTTTGTATTCTTATTGTAGGTGTACGTGTAACAAACTTATGCATTGGGCACTGACATTTATTACACATGAGACCACTTTTTTGCTACACTTAGCGTTACAAATTAACAAATTATAAACACTGAATAAACACATCCAAAAAAGCAGGTGGTTGCAATTCTTTTATAATCCGTCAATTTACGCCACAGCTGAAATTCGTTTCCAACATCTTGAAATTGAGTTAGTAATTCTGCTATCCCTTACCTCTGTCCATCTCCCTTTTTCTAATAACATGTTATATTTATCGGAGGATATATGAGAAATGAGGCTGTTTTGCATCCAAACAAAGAAAGGTAGTCAACAAAATATGAATGATGTGTAAGATTCATACATTCATTTAATTCAAAACTTGACTATAAACAACAATTATTGTTGGCTACGAAGTCTCTCGCGACAGAGTCTTTGCATAAAAAGATCTCAGTTTACTTGCCGCGTCAACTTAGGATCAAATCCAAACCTTCGATGATGGTGGATGTCATCGGATGCTTGGGATTTTATTCTAATTTGACGCGGCAAGTAAACCGAGAAATTTTTATGCAACACTTCTTGTTACTTGTTCAGGATCTAGTATTAATAAATTCTTTGATGAGTCCACCCTTGAGCAAGTGAAGTAAAGCAGTCCGTGTGAGAAACATGGAGACGTCTAATCTTCTGCGCAGTATTGAATAGAGTGCCCTGTGATTTATTAATCGTAACAGAAAATGCAAGTCTCACTGGAAACTGCAATCTCTTGAAATTAAAAGCTAGATCTGTCGTAAATAAAGGGTATTCGTTGGATGTACACTGCTTCATTCTCTTCCTTTCCTTGTACCTCTACAGAAGACTAATGCTTCCGCCTGCAGCCGTGTGAGCTTCACAGTTTTAAGTTGTAAACAACACTGTCAAATTTCAGCAATTTCATTAAGCTATCTGGAATACAGGAGTTTCTTAGTAGCACATAAGAGATGGATTAAACCGTGGTGCATGATGTGACAGGTTTTTCCCCATCGCAATACGTATGATATAATAGGTACTGAGTCATATGTACTAAAATTGAATAATTTTTCAGGTATATACTCATATTCATTCATATAGGGAGCGAAGAGTTATATTCAACCTATACAAAAACCAGTCAGTGATTATTAGAGTTTAAGGGCAAGAAAAGGGCGCAGAGGTTGGGAAGGGAGTAAGACAGTGTTGTAGCCTTTCCCCAATGTTGTTCAATCTGTATATTGAGCAGCCAATGAAGGAATGGAAGGAGAAATTTGGATAGGGCATTAAAGTTCAGGGAGAAGAAATAAAAAGTTTGCGGTTTGCTGATGAGATAGTAATTCTGTCAGAGACCGCAAAAGATCTGGAAGAGCAATTTAATGAGATAAACAGTGTCTTGAAAGGAAATATAAGATGAACATTAACAAGAGTAAAATGAAGGTAATGGAATGCAATGTCAGAAAATCAGGCGATGCTGAAGGAATTGCATTGGGCAATGAGACAATAAAAGTAGTAGATGAATTTTGTTATTTGGGTAGCAAGATAACTACTGATGGCCGAAGTAAAGAAGATATAAAATGCAGAGTGGCTATGGGAAGAAAGGCGTTTCTAAAGAAGTGAAACTTGTTAACATCCAATATTAATTTAGATGTTTGGAAGTCCTTTCTGAAAGCATTTGTCTGGAGTGTAGCATTGTATGGGAGTGAAACGTGGACGATAAGGAGTTCAGATAAAAGATGATAGAAGCTTTTGAAATGTGGTGCTACAGACGAATTATGAAAATTAGATGGGTAGATCACGTAACTAATGAGGTGCTTAACCGAATCGCGGAGAAAGGAGTTTCTGGCATATACTGACTAAGAGAAGGGATAGATTGGTTGGACACGTTCTGACACATCAAGGAATTGGCAACTTAGCATTAGAAGGAAGCGTGTGGGGTAAAAATCGTAGAGGGAGACCGAGGGACGAATATAGTAAGAAAATTCAAAATGATGTAGGTTGCCGAACGTATTCTCAGTTGAAGAGACTTGCACAGAACAGGGTAGCGTGGAGAGCTGCATCAAACCAGTCTGCGGACTGAAGACCACAACAATAATATTCATTTGTGTAAGTGCCGCATGTCCGTGAAAATCTGCTGGGAACACAGTAAGTAATAAAGAAATAATAGATTAAAATCTGGTGCATGAGTGGACGTAGCGGATGCCGTAGTTTTACTCCATGAACAGTAGAAAAGTAGTAAGCTTCATTTTGCTGTGGTTGTCAGCGAGGAAAAGTATAATAAACATTTAAAATTATTTTAAAAGTTTGTTGCAATTCGCTTGGTGCTCTCACTGTGATATCAAAAAAGCTTCTATCCATAATGGATAAGGAACACTGCGACTGTGATGAATAAAGGCATCTTGAAAAACAGCAACCAGTCGCCTTTTTTTCCATAACCGGCTTCGACATGCCTAGAATATCATCATCAGATGGTAATAAATTTTTATATTAATTTCGTGTACGGTGAGATTGATAGATAATAGGTATCATCATTAAATATATTGTGACATGCTATTTCTTCCACATTGGTATAGTTGGTAACGTCCTATATATAAGGATGCGACCAACTCTATCAATATGGAATAAATTTAATGATGACACCAATTGTCTGTCAAACCCACTGTACACCAAATATAACGTAAAAATGTCTTACCATCTGATGGTGATATGCTAGGCATATCGAAACCGATTATGGGAAAAGATTAATAACAACATTGCACATAAAAGGAGACTGCTTGCTGTTTTTCAAGATACAATTCTCATACAGTTTATGAATACAGTCACGTCGCATTATGTGGCAGTGTTTTGCAATTGTATTGCTTATGACGTTATAACTCCTAAACCATGTGTCGTGTGCGTATTGCAAGAAAACCGTTGATTTGTATCAATACGTACACACAGACACTATGATTTATATATAAGAAGAAGATGAAATGGATGAAGAATGCTTGCTACAGTCTCGTTCTCAGAAGGTGTCAGTACCTACAACAATTATTGCTAGGTCGCAAACAGAATCCACACTTAGTCCGTTTTTGCATTTTTAAGCTAAACGTTGATCTTTACTTTAAATAATTAATCAATTACACAATTTTCGACTTACGCGTTTCCACACTATGCTACATTGTACAAGTTCTTTTGTTGTTATTATTTACTGTTATAGACTGTTATCCTACGCTTGATCACATTTATACTCGCTATTACTTGGTTTGCACTCTACTTAGTTAAATGAACTGTTTTGACAACAAAAAATGTTTGTATAGCTTAAGGGACTTAACTATGTTTTGACAACACAACAGTTTGATTGTAAATGAAGCTGGTCTTGTTCTCGGAACGTGTAGTTACATATAACAATCATTATTAAGGTCGCAATAGAAGTCATGTTCAGTCTGTGTCACATTTGTAATCTAAACTTTGATCTTAACATAATTCACGTATACATAATCGTCAACTTTAGCGTTTTCACTGTGATGTAGCCTTACATGTTATTTTGCTGTAATCAATCGCTGTTAGAAATTGTCTGTTACTCAACCCATGATCACATTTATTTATTTTATTCGTGTCTGTCATTGGTCTGTATTTTGTTTTATTTATGAAATACTGTATAGTAAATGTCGACCACTGTACGTAACAAGAGCCTTGTATTATCACTAAAATTAGCAAATGAGGTCCGTGTGAACTACTCATTACTCCCTGCTACAAAGCCTTGTTCCCTGGCCCAAACTGTGAACTGACTCGTTTCAAATTACTTCAACAACAGGAAGTTAATACTACAGTGATCAATATACGTAGCAGCTCACACGTTATTACACACAGACATTAATAAGCAAGCCACCACAATTAGAGTTATCTTAGAAAGGTGGCTAAGAAAACATTTATGGCGCAACGGAATTTAGACATAATAAACAATGCATCTGAGCATGTTCTCAGCACTTGTGAAGAACAATATTAAATAAAAGATGGAAGGTGCTCTAAAACTACAACTTATAGGCAACTTACGGATTATGCTGAACTTAAACTTGTTTATTCAGGTAGAAAACAAGCAAAATGGGGAACAAATTTTGATAATACAGTAAAAATGCACTACTTACATAGATAATGCGGACGGTGCCCAGCCTAAATTATACATGATTTAACGCTACTGGGGGGAAGGATTGACAAACAACACTCATTCGCTCACACACACGCAATGCCACAGCGAAACTCACCAAATTCAGCGTGCCGAGACGAGGCGGGAGCAGGCGCCGCTATCGAAGGCGAAATTCAGCAAGTCGGAGGTAGCAAAAAACACAATATACCAAAACACTTTGAAGCTGGCTCTGATCTGTCGTGCCTGTTTTGAGATGGTGCGTGTGTATAGCCGAGTTAAGTTACGTTTGAATTGGGCCGCGTGCAAACACGCTAACGGCGACACACGGATACGTTACATGAACGCACTCCACTGAAGGTGAAGTGGATGAAAATCGGATTCATTATACTAAATCACGGTGGATTCTTAAATTGCAGTCTGATAGAAATCGATCTAGGTAGTGGTTTTATAAGAGAAGTGGCGTGAATTCAGGCGACTAGTTGCAAACCTCGGAACTCGGACCCACGTGGTTCCGAAAACCCATAAAATTGAATAAATTCAGTTTCCGAAAAATAAAGAAAATTAACTACAGCATGCAACCCATAGAAATGCTTAGAATTTTATAAGGAATCGAATGAAATACAGCTACACGCGACAGGGGGCGATTGCAGAGTCGGATGAGGTCCTGTCTCAGAAAAACCACAAAAATGAAATAATTACAAAGGCGGTAAAATAAAAATAAGAATTAGGTATGCAACCCATAGAAATGTTTAGAATTACATGAAGAAGCGAAAGAAATGCAGCCACACGTGATAGGGAGCGATTACAGAGACGGATGAAGTCCAGTCTCCAAAACTCATAAACGTGAAGTAATTACAAAGTCGGAAAAATAAAATTAAGAATTACAGCAGGCAACCCATAGAAATGTTTAGAATTACATAATGAAGCTATTGAAGGAGGTTGTACAAGGCTCAGAGAGAATTACTGACAAAGACAGAGGGCGTACTATAAGTCGGAGGAAAAAACAGCAAAATTAAAATAGGCAGGGAGACAAGATCGCGAAATATTAGTGGAAATCAGAAGGATACCCGCATAGTTACTTACCAGAAGAGTGTCTCCACCGTGATACCGTGTTACGCAGTGCCACGTCACTACAGACTAGAATTATCGCTGACTGTCTCAAGAGAACTTTGAAGTATCACTCAGTGGATGGAACTTAACCAGCCTGGATTCACTAAGTTTCTGTAACGCCTAAAGATGAGAATTTGTTTGTTTTAATAAATATTACATATTACTAAAGTGGTGGTATCGTTTCTGTTACTGTGCACCTATACGATACCTTACAAAAAAAAAAAAAAAAAAAAAAAAAAAAAAAAAAAAAAAAAAAAAAAAAAAAAAAAAAAAACTGCTCAGTTCATAGATACAATACTAGGAATAAAAATGATCTACACAGGGAGTTAAAAGCACTTACTTTAGTTCAAAAAGTGGTCCATTACTCAGGAACACACATTTTCAATGTTTACCACCAAGTATAAAAAATTTAGCTACAAATAAAGATCATTTTAAGAGGAGCCTAAAAGGGTTTCTAGTGGCCAACTCCTTCTACTCCATTAGTTAATTTCTAATTTGTACCAAATGATGCACGTATCGGTACTCTTACTATATTAGTATTATTATATTATCAGCTAAAAAAAGTGTGTATCTGTATTTACATTAGTAGTATTATCTATTATTCAGCTTGTAAATTTTGTATCTTGACTTGTTCCACATCCACGAGGATCTCCTCATCATGGATATACGGAACGAAACACTAATCTAATCTAATATGGATGTTAATACCAGACCTTCAGGCGCGTTCTTGTAAACAAATAATGAAGTTCGTAACTTCATATTCATTCGTCACGGTAATCAAAACTTCCTATCCACCCCTGCTACAGCAGAAGTTGGTGTCACAAGAAATTCACTCCTGTCCCTTCCGCCTACAACTAATCCGTTATACATACATATTTGTTGCAGAATACGATTAAGTTTCTCTTCATTGTCTAAGGAACAGCGTAGGCGCGACGGCAACGTATTTGAAACAAGAGTCTTTGAGCCGGTACAGCTGCAGTCCGCCCATTGTGCGACGGAGAGGATTAATTACTGGAAGTTTGTTTCTGGTCCCCACTTAAAGCTAACAGGGCGCCCAGAATTAAGGCGCGCTGCTTCGCCAAGGCAAACAGCCGCGCTGAGAGCCCAGCTTTCATCTGCAGCCCTGTTCTCTCGCCAGCCTGTTTCTCCCCGTTTCGCTGATTTCAGCCAATATAGCAATTAGCAGCGGAGAACAAAGTGAAGAGCTGCATTTTAAAGGAGCATTATCAAGAAGAAAGACTTCTCCGCTTTTATTGTCACTTTTAATAACTGTAGCAAAGGCTTCCCTTTCTTTCTGGTGACCTATAGAAGGAATTTCAAGACTGTAAAATTATTTCGGTACAAAATGTAATGCGATATGTAGCACTGGTTCAATCTCAAGCATGGAGAAGTAAGCAAGGGCATAATTTGACAGCACATTCACGTCGTTGATAAAATGCTCACCCCCAAAACACCATAGAAATTCAGTTACAGATCTTTTATTTTCTACATCTACATCTACTTCTACATAGATACTCTGCAAATCACATTTAAGTGCCTGGCAGAGGGTTCATTAACCACTTTCAGAACTTTTCTCTACCGTTTCATTCTCTAATAGCGCGCGGGAAGAAAGAACACCTAAATCTTTCCGTTTTCGATCTTATTTCTCTTATTTTATTGGGATGGTCATGTCTCCCTAAGTAGGTGCGTGCTAGCAAAATATTTTCACATTCAGAAGTAAAAGTCGGTGACTGAAACTTCGCAAACAGATCACGCCGCAATGAATAACGTCTTTCTTTTAATGATTTCCACCCCAATTCGCGCAACATTTCCGTGACGCTCCCCCCCCCCCCCGTAACGTGATAAAACAAAACGAGCTGCTCTTCTGTGAACCTTCTCAATGTCTTCCGTCAGTCCCACCTGGTGAGGGTCCCACAAGGGGCAACAGTACTCCATGAGAGGACGCACAAGTGTGATGTAGGCAGTCTCTTTGGTGGAGCTGGTGCATCTTCGAAGCGTATGAAACGTAACCTTTGGTTCTCCTTCCCCACAATATTTTCTATGTGTTCTCTCCAGTCAAAGTTGTTCGTAATTGTAACTCCTAGGTAATTGGTAGAATTTACGACCTTAAGGTTTGACTGATTTATCGCGTAATTGAAGTTCAGCGGATTTCTTTTAGTGGTCATGTTTATTACTTCACACTTTTCATTATTTAGTGTTAATTGCCAATTTTCGCACCACGTAGAAATTTTTGTCTAAATCGCTTTGCAGTTACTTTTGTGGCATTTCTAGCTTTTGAGCCATCAAATCGTGTTCTGAATTTAATTCCGCAACTTGTTTCAGATACTACAGGAGATAAGGGTGGGGCCCAGGACAGTCCTCTGCAATTTAACGCTAGAACCGCCGAAGTTTTTAACACCCTAAACCGCCAATGAGACAAAAGTGCCCAATTTCAGATCGATGCGTTACTGTTTCATCCTAGTCTTTTAATTTTAAGGGACGGGTATTTCTGTATGAATTATTGACACTGATGATCTCATATGCCACCCCCATGAACCACAGACATTGCCGAGGTGGGGTGGCTTGTGTGCCTCAATGATGCAGATAGCCGTACCGTAGGTGCAACCACAGCGGAGGGGTATCTGTGGAGAGGCCAGACAAACGTGTGGTTCCTGAAGAGGGGCAGCAGCCTTTTCAGTAGTTACAGGGGCAACAGTCTGGATGATTGACTGAGCTGGCCTTGTAACATCAGCTAATGTGGCTTTGCCACACGGTTACTGCGAACGGCTGAAATCAAGGGGAAACTACAGCCGTTACTTTTCCCGAGGACATGCAGCTCTACTGTATGAAAATATGATGATGGCATCCTCTCGGGTAAAATATTCCGGAGGTAAAATAGTCCCCCATTCGGATCTCCGGGCGGGGACTACTCAGGAGGATGTTATCATCAGGAAAGACAATACTGGCATTCTACGGATCGGAGCGTGGAATGTTAGATCCCTTAATCGGGTAGGAAAATTAGAAAATTTAAAAAGGGAAATGGATAGGTTGAAGTTAGATATAGTGGGGATTAGTGAAGTTCGGTGGCAGGATGAACAGGATTTCTGGTCAGGTGAGTACAGGATTATAAATACAAAAGCAGTTGGGGGTATCACAGGAGTAGGACTGATAATGAATAAGAAAATAGGAATGCGGGTAAACTACTATAAGCAGCACAGTGATCGCATTATCATTGTCAAGATAGATACGAAGCCAACACCGACAACAGTAGTACAGGTTTATATGCCAACTAGCTCTGCCGATGATGAGGAGATCGAAGAAATATATGAGGAGCTAAAGGAAATTATTCAGACAGTTAAGGGAGAGGAAAACTTAATTGTGATGGGAGACTGGAATTCGGTAGTAGGAAAAGGAAGAGAAGGAAAAATAGTAGGTGAATATGGACTGGGCAGAAGGAATGAAAGAGGAAGCCGCCTGGTAGAATTTTGCACGGAACATGATTTAATTGTAACAAACACGTGGTTTAAGAATCACAAAAGGAGGTTGTATACTTGGAAGAGACCAGGAGACACTGGAAGGTATCAGATAGATTTTATAATGGTAAAATATAGATTCCGGAACCAGGTTATAAACTGCAAGACATACCCAGGGGCAGATATAGACTCTGACCATAACTTGTTAGTCATGAACTGTAGGCTGAAACTGAAAAAAACTGCAGAAAGGTAGGAAAATAAGGAGATGGGACCTGGATAAATTGAAGGAACGTGAAGTTCTGGTGAATTTCAGAGGGAGATTTAGGCAACAATTGACAGAAACAGGGGGAAATAAAACAGTAGAAGAGGAATGGGTAGCATTGAGAGATGAAATAGTGAAGGCAGCAGAGGACAAAATAGGTAGAAAGGCAAGACCTACAAAAAATCCTTGGATAACACAGGAAATACTAAATTTAATTGATGAAAGGAGAAAATATAAAAATGCAGTAAATGAAACAGGCAAAATGGAGTACAGACGACTAAAAAATGAGATTGACAGGAAATGCAAAATGGCTAAGCAGGAGTGGCTAGAAGCCAAATGCAAATCTGTAGAAGAATGTATAAGAAGGGGGAAAATAGATACCGCCTACAGAAAAATAAAAGAGACATTTGGGGACAAGAAAAGTAATTCTACGAATATCAAGAACTCAGATGGGAAACCAGTTCTCAGCAAAGAAGGGAAAGCTGAAAGGTGGAAAGAGTACATAGAGCAGCTCTACAAAGGAAATGAACTTAGAGATGATGTAGTAGGAAGGGAAGAGGAAGTAGATCAAGATGAAATAGGCGATACTATACTGAGAGATGAATTTGACAGAGCCCTGAAAGACCTAGGTCAGAACAAGGCCCCAGGAGTAGATGACATACCCTCAGAGCTGCTAAAGTCTCTGGGAGAGCCAGCCATGACAAAACTATTTGAACTGGTGTGTAGGATGTATGAGACAGGTGAAATACCCTCAGACTTTAAGAAAAATGTAATAATCCCCATTCCAAAGAAATCAGGCGCAGACAGGTGTGAAAATTACAGAACCATCAGTTTGATAAGTCATAGTTGCAAAATTTTAACAAGAATTATCTACAGGAGAATGGAAAAGCTGGTAGAAGCTGACCTCGGGGAAGATCAGTTTGGATTCAGGAGGAACGTAGGAACCCGGGAGGCAATACTTACCTTACGTCTTATCTTAGAAGATAGATTAAGGAAAGGCAAACCTACATTTTTAGCTTTTGTAGATTTGGAGAAAGCATTTGACAATGTTGACTGGACTACACTCTTTCAAATTCTGAAGTCAGTAGGGGTAAAATACAGGGAAAGGAGAGTTATTTACAACTTGTACAAAAGCCAGATCGCGGTTATTAGACTCGAAGGGCATGAAAGAGAAGCATCAGTTGGGAAGGGAGTAAGACAGGGTTGTAGCCTTTCTCCGATGTTATTCAATTTGTACATTGAGCAGGCGGTGAAGGAAAGCAAGGAAAATTTTGGAATAGGGATTAAAGTTCAGGGGGAAGAAATAAAAACATTGCGTTTTGCTGATGACATTGTAATTCTGTCAGAGACAGCGAATGACCTAGAAGAGCAGTTGAATGGAATGGACAGTGTGTTGAAGAGAGCGTATAAAATGAACATTAACAAGAGCAAAACAAAAATAATGGAATGTAGTCTTAGAAAATCAGGCGATGCCGAAGGAATTAGATTAGGTAATGAGACAATTAAGGTGGTAGATGAGTTTTGTTACTTGGGTAGTAAAATAACATGCAATGGTCGCAGTACAGAGGATATAAAATTCAGAATGGCAATGGGAAGAAAAGCATTTTTGAAAAAGAGAAATTTGCTAACATCGAATATTAATTTAAGGGTAAGGAAGTCTTTTCTGAAGGCATTTGTGTGGAGTGTTGCCTTGTACGGGAGTGAAACATGGACGATAAGCAGTGCGGACAGGAAGAGAATAGAGGCTTTTGAAATGTGGTGCTACAGAAGAATGCTGAAGATTAAGTGGGTAGATCACATAACTAATGAAGAGGTACTGAACAGAATTGGCGAGAAAAGGAATTTTTGGCATACCCTTACTAAAAGAAGGGATCGCTTGGTAGGACACATTCTTAGACATCGTGGAATCGTAAATTTAGCATTGGAGGGAAGTGTGTGGGGTAAAAATCGCAGAGGGAGACCAAGAGACGCGTATAGTAAGCAGATTCAAGTGGATGTGGGTTGCCGTTCTTATGAGGAGATGAAAAGGCTTGCTCAGGATAGAGTAGGGTGGAGAGCTGCATAAAACCAGTCTCCGGACTGAAGACCAAAACAACGACGATCTCATATGTTGTTTTTATTCTAACTATTAAGTATAAACGTGCTAGATACAATATAATTCAAAACGGTTTCACGTAACAACATAAATATAAAATATTATCTTTGTTTTTAGACAAATGAACTACAGTATGGAAATACTTGAAAATTTTTCATTGTGTCATGAAGAAATCTATTTTTTAAAATAGAAATCCAGCCATAGCATGAAGTTTTCAGTTCAAAATGATATTTTCTAGAACTAAGAATAACATAATACACCATCAATACATTATCGTAGTCTAATGTCATTTTGCATCTCGATACATTTGCCAAAGATAAAATTACAGTCTATGTAATTCCTTTTAGAGACCTACTGGTCTTCATTGTCTGCAGACTGTACTTCGAAATCTGTACAGACATAGGGAACTACAGCAACACATTTCTTGCAAACTGGTATGTCACACGATGGACATCTGTAATAACTTTTTCCTTCTGTGCAGGATTTTCGAACCTGTCAACGGCATCGGTTCCCACCTGTCACCTATATTAATATAAATTGTTACATGACAAGGCACTGAACTCATTGCTTCACATCAGCATTGTAGCAGCAGACAACACTAAAAGCCTCTAACAATGTATAGCAATCGGCAACGTTTAGTGTATACAATGGGACAAAAATGTCCCCCCGGCGGTTTTCGGTATTTGTTGTTTTTTTTCTCGATAACTACGGGACACATAGCGATGACTTTCATTTAGAAATGGACTAAGGTAAGGAACATTAAAATTCATGAAGCCTCATCCACCTCAAGATATAATTAAACGAAGGGGAGGGATTTAAATATTGTCACGGGGCAAAAATGTCCCATCGGCAGTTCTAGTGTTAATTTTGTAATTATCATCATTGGATAAAAACAAAATGCTTTTTGTTCGTTGAAATTGTTGAAGATTATACTGAAAATTATTATAGCCTAATATTTAAAATAGTTACTTCTGATAAACCGTTATTCATATAAAATTATTACTGGTTGTTATTGCCATTCTGTGTGTTGTATCAATTTATGTGCGTATTAACGCAAGAGGGGTCTGGGGTAGACATAAGTCATCAAAAATCCTGAACGGAAATACTTACACTCACATTCCTGTTTAGGATTTTGTCATGACGATTTTGACAAGTTTTGCCAGCTATGGATAAATTTGTGCTTTATTTTCTCCAGTTTTTGCTTTCTTGGACTTTTAAATTATGAAAAGTAAGGTAAACTCACCAATCTTGTCCAAAGGTAGTCTTCAGATTTAACAAACAGTTTAGCTGAAGAAATTCTGCTCATGAAGAGCGTATACAGTACAGTCTTTCCATCAGAAAAGGACCCAAATAATCTTCTCAACTCCATAGATGAGAAAAAACATCTAGCAATTGTGTACTGTGTACTGCAAGTAGACTCTTCCGTACAATTCCAGTAAGTTTGTCTACAGCTAAAAGGTCTTTCAGTTAACTGGCGAACTCTCTGAAAACTTGTCAAAAGAGCACAACAGGCCAACGCCATCGTAACCATTTAGCAAATTTAGATAATTGCCTAACACTCATGACTTTTCCGACGTAATTGATGATTTGAGTCGTAATAAATTTCGGAAGAGTCTTATCAAGCAGTGTTAGTTTTTAGCCAGTGTCTATGACCTAAATTCTAATTTTAGATATTCGTAACTGTTTCAATTTGATCTGTGTTTGTAGCTGCTATGGTTATTTTCAAGTAAAATAATATTATAAATCAAGTTCAGTTTATATGTATCAAGTAGTTACCTTAATTACAACCTGTACCTTCAACTTAAATTCCATTCTAAAAGGAGTATGAAAAACAAATAGCCATTCACTCATAATTTAGCATACTAGTGCGAAATGGAGGGGGGCATCTCAGTACCTGGGTTCAATATGAATAGGAGGGAGGAGGAGCAATGACAGTATCAATACCGTGGGAAATTCCGCCAAATGCTGCGTGTGTAATCTGATGAGCTGACAGAGACCGAGCGTGCCAAACTTTCTACATTCATTTATAAATATTTAAGAAACTAGAGTGCAGGTTGTATTTTCCTTTATTTGAATTGAACTCTCAATAAAGAACTATCTTACAGTTATTTGCAAACTTTATTTCATTTGAAAGTAAGTTAATAAAAGACAGGCTATGCGTTCTAGGAAGATCATATGGCGCCAAAATGGGCAACCAGTGCAAAGTAAGTTATCAGTCACAGTAAGTCGAGTAAAAGGCAATAGCATTGAGTCAAACACGGCCGGTACTACAGACCGGTAGCATGAAGTAGAGTATGGGAAGTTGTACAAAGTAAATGTATAAACGTATACATGTATAAATGTCACACACACACACACACACACACACATATATATATATATATATATATATATATATATATATATATATATATATATATATATATATATATCTGCAGAAGCATTTGCGCTCCATTGAAAAAAGACTTCAGTGATTTCAACAAACGAGACATCTACAAGACTTTCTCAGAGTTTCTGAAGTGTCCAGAATTAGCATCAAGATTTCCCGAAGAGACCACACACCAAAGACGAAATACTCATAAAAACAGCAGAACATCTCGAAAAGTTTACGTAATTGCAGAACTCTTGAGGTACCTTACCCAACTTGAAGAAATCACAAAAATCGTCCTAGACATGTGGAAAACGGAACACCCAGAAATGTACACTCATGCACCCAACGGAAATAATAGGTGACAAGTCCCATATCTGCCTAGTTTAGTTCACTTACAAGTTCTTGTCAGTGGGCTTTCGATAAAGAACTTAAGAAGAAGTCGAACACAAGATTCGCTAATACCAAGTGAAGCCCCGTCCGGGCCAATACTGCCCCGAGCAAATTATCAAGCCAATAAGTATTAGGCAACTTGACGCTGTCAGTTCATTTGTTGACTTCAAGGAGGTGTGTAATTGGGATTAATTGAACTCTGCGATACGACTCGTCGGCTGTGACCAATGACGTCATATATGAGTTAAGGACGATAGTTTATTTACAGCAGGACATATATTACGATAATGTGTTAAAAAAGGTATCTGTAGCTTCTCTCTGATTATTAGGTATAGGTTAAGAGAGAGGTTGTTTCTTCCGCAAGTGAGGGCCGAAAGCGCGAATTTTTGTCTGAGACCTGTGATCGATGGTACATTCTGTTGTGGTATAATACCACAATTATTATTTATTATTTACAGTACATAAGTATTACGATATTGAGATAGGTTGACGAATTATTACTGCTGCTCTTATCAGTTCCTGGATAAGATTATTAGAAAATTATGGAAAGTACTTAAAAAATCAGATTTGCTAGAAAACCCCTCAACCTGATTGCTTGATAGACAGCCTCAAAATCAGTTGACTGGCCTTCGCAGATGATCTAGCTGTACTATCGGACAGTGGAGTCACAGCTATCAAAGAAATAGTTTGTCACGGGGATTTACTGTAAAAATGAGTTACAAATTTCATTCGCAGAAAACGAGTTTATTGGCGTTGGATTCAATATGTGTGGCAGATTAGAGGGCAAAGGGGATCAAAACCCCCGTCCCCATTATTTGTGCCAACGGCCTGTCTTAAAGTAGAGTGCGTATTCATATTCACTAAAATAACCACAGCATACTCGAGAAAGGCAATTGCCAAGGTAACTAAGCATTTCATGTCACCTTTAAAGCCAGTTTCGAGTCCGCTTTGCATTTAGTTCAGTGATGTTTATGGATTGTAACGTTTTAAGTTCAGTTTGCAACAATATCTGATTGCGCAGGTTTTATAATATCTCCATATATCCCTTTTCCCAGTTGATAAACGACACTACCACCCGGGCTAGATCGCCAGTTAGTTTAGCCGCGTTAAATGTATGCATCAAAATATCGAATAAAGTACTGTGACGGATTAAAGGCCTACCGGAAATATGCATTTAAAGTGAATGAACCTTTATCAAAAAACAACGCAGTCAGGCACATCGAATATTTAAAATTGACAGATGCATCAAATGCTTGAAGGACGGATGTTTTGCTATAGAAATACAATTTAGGTGTATTTCGGTTGTTCATACGGCATATACAGTGTTATGTTGCACTAGCTGTAGTAATGAAACAGTTAAATTGTCGTATTTTAGCTGAGTTCCAACATGTTTTCATTACTAATAGTCCTGCTACGTTTCTTGCTCTTCAAGGTCGTCTGGAGTGCTGAGACAGTCGACTTTTTTTTTTTTTTTTTTTTTTTTTTTTTTTTTTTTTTTTTTTTTTTTTTAAAGTACACCTTTACGCTGAATTTAGTGTGCGTCACTGCATATTGCATATTGAAGACATCTGTGTGTTCATAGGAAAATTACATGTTAAGCAGTAACTACGACTGGCATATGGGCGACGGTTGTATACAAACTGTAATTAAGGTAGTTGAGCCGTGCCACGATTCCTCGATAGGTCGCGACCCGTCTTCGAGTCATCAGTTTCCCTCCATGAAATCGCCGCTAGGCGGCGGGGAATGAGCAAAGGCTGCTCTTCCCCACATCTTTTCAGACAGTTAAATGTTTATATGTTTGTTAAGCTTGAAGGACTCAATTGGGGGTCATCAGTCCCTAAACTTACAAACTACTTATGAACTACCTTATAATAAAGACGACACAAATATCGAACCCCCGACCGTAGCAGCCGTGCAGACTGTGACTAGCGCGCCGCAGACCGCGCGGCCACCGCGGCCGGCTTCAGACAATTAAATATATGTTACAACAAAGAGTATAAATGTCATTTACCCTCAAAATCGCGACGCGTTTGTAAAACCATCCAAAGTATATGTGGCAACTAACAGTACAAAAGCCATTTTTCTCGTATCTGTTAAAAATAAGATTGGATTAAAAAAATAATGCTTGCAGTCGGTCTCGAACCGACCGCCTTCGACAGCGCATAGCGATGCCGCTAACCACACGGCTGCGACCTTCCTATCGGTACTCACCAATACGAATTGGGCAATACATAACTCAGGGTACTAAAAGGTTTATGGCTCGTTGTAGATGTAGATGTCTCTTTTCATAGGGGTGAGTTATATATGTCAGCTTCTATGCCCTAAACAGCTACCCAGTCTGTTCAAACAAGATCAATAATTAATCTATAGTTTAGCCAGTCTATCAATCTGCATATGATGACGTGAAAATATATCTAAACAAACAAATTAAACTTCTGAACAACCAACAAAATGGATTCTAAGATAAAGAACTGAATCACTCACGAAGTAATTCTTTATAAATAGTGTTTATTTCTCTTTCTGGACATGAAACTGCGGAGATGGTCCTGCTTTATACATCGGTAAATAACTGAATATTTCCCCAATTATTGTTTATGAGAGGCACTATAAGTATCACGCGCACTCGAGAGTAAACATTTCAAATTATCACTCGTAAATTAGTGAAGTCCATCGAACATTGCAGTTCCAAATTAATCCGCGATTACAGTATTGTTATAAAAACAGTTTGTCATCACACGTTTACTCGATTGTTGATTTATCACAGGTCCACAGCCCTACTACCGTGCATAGTTTACCTTTTCACCAGAGACTAAGATCTGCAGTCACAGTCCCGTAGGTTTTCCAAGTCCACACATGCCTATCTCTTCATATCAAAGTTCGTAACGCGGCTTCAGACCGCCCAGCGTCACAACCTTTCACCACCACGTCCAAGTTACGAGTCCCTTCCCAAGCATTCGAAAGCGTGCTCTCTCTGCTCCCAAAATTGTATCCTTCCGCCCATCCCAATGCCTCATATTTAAAATATAATTTCCCTTCCAAAATATTATACATTTGAATATCACAGAATTAAGTGCTTCGACCATCTCCCTACAAATGTAACAAATATATATTTAATAATACTAAAAACGGTTGAGACTGAAGCTATTATGCGTGGCGTCTCACTATTCAAATGTTCTGCCGAAATATAGTTACACAATTAATATTTAATTTATCATGGCTTTTTATACAATTATGTTCAGTTCTTGGCCACAAATACTTATAATTGTTTACATATAAATTATCTGCTGCTTATCTACTATTTTTAGTCGGCCACGAAATATTTAAGTGGCAGTCTACTATATAAAAAACTAACTTTACTAAGTTTAATATTAAATGTAATGAAATACATTTATAAATTTAATGCGCTTTGTTGGGTTCATGTATTGTGTTTCTGTAGTGGAATCTATGTTCTGACACAAGAATAGTAATACCTCAACAAAAGGCAGAACAAGAGAGTAAAACCAAGTTTATTGAAAGAATACGGAAATAACGTACGTCTTTAAAGACAGGTAGCGCGCTGCAGTGCTGCCCATTTGCTTCTTAAACTGTTACTGATAAACACTATGTATCAATAACTGTAAATATAAGTCTTATAATATTATTATTATAGTACTGCAATTTGTCGGCTTTTTATCTGTAAAGTGTATTGAAATTATAATTACAGCGTTTGATTCTCCCAAGTCTCCAGAATCCATTCATATAATTATATTTGCTGTATGATCTTTACCTGATTTTATATGGATTTTTAGTATAATGTATGTGGCTAAATTATATTTCAGTTGCAATCTGGAATAGCCGCCCTCGCTCATCCAAGACAGTCGGTTTCTGTTTCCGAACACATTAGGGAAACCCTAACTACCTGTATCCCATTCACTAGTTTCAAACTTTTTTTTAATTTTTTAATTTTTTATTTTTTCATTCCACCCCATATGGGGATGGCGGGCCTATTGTCGAACGTTAAGTTCTTTTCAAGCCAGGGAAACTATCTACTGTTAGTACTGTGGTGACACATTTTATTTTATTACAAAAGGGGATTTGGACTCTTGCTAATTCTTATTGTTACTTAATGATTTCTCTTGAAGTTACCCGCTATTTTCAATCTGCTGAGGAAAAACCTCCCCCAAAATAACCTCAGCGCGGGGATAGTATTGTATTAGCTATAAATCTGATTGCTCTTCCTGGAGTAGTAAATGGTTGTATAAATCCTCTTCTCCTATAATTGATTGCAGATCATATTTACCTGGATATAGTATTTCAATAGCTCGCGCTATGGTACTAGGTGGATAGGGGTATTTATACTTAGGGTAATTAATAGTAATTGGACTTCTTTGCAGCAACTCGGTTGTTTTAGTGGTTGTTGAAATTCTATCAATTCCATATTTTGCTGTCATATTTATAAGCCTTTGTTCTAGTGGCTTAATATTAGCTATTTGGTATAGATCTTCCCTACTGGTGCTAGGGCTAGCTCTGGCAGCGATTCGAAGAATTCTTCTCTCAGTACTTAATATTTTATGTACACGAGCTCTTGACGTTAGCCAAATAGGTGCTGCATACTCAAGGTTAGGTCTAATATAACAGCAGAAGGTATAAATGAGGGCTGATGTTGATGCTCCATTGAATTTTCGTTTTATAATTTTTAGTAAGCCCAGTATTTTTCTGGCTTTATTTATCAGGTCAGAAATTGTGAATGTATAAGTTAGAGTAGTATCGAAGATAATACCTAGATATTTGACCTTATTCTGGGTCTGAATTTCTTTTCCCCATAAATGGAGTTGAAGCTCATCTGTGTTCTGTGGCTTATACTGAGTTAAGTTCTTGTGATGGAAAGCTATCAACTGACTTTTTTCAGGATTTGGGCGTATACGCCACTTTGTAAACCATGGTTCTAAGATTTGAATGTATTGTGTTGCATGTCGGTAAAGTACCTCGGACGTAGATGCATGGCACCAATATGCAGTATCATCTGCGTACATGGCTATATCCTCATTCCATCTAGTAGGTGTTGGTATATCAGCTGTATAGAGTGAATAGAGTAAAGGCGAGAGAATTGCTCCTCGTGACACACCAGCTACCGGAAAGAAAGGTGTTGAGAAGATTCCATTTATGTATATCCTAGTTGGTCTGTTATCAAGACAATTTTGTAATAGCTTCACTAATTGATTTGGGAGGCCCATTCTAATCAGCTTATAATAAAGTCCTCTGTGCCAAACCTTATCAAAGGCACGTTCAATATCTAATAAGAGTGCCATAGTGCAATCTCCTAAATTTAGAGCTTCGCTGACACTTGTGGCCAATCTTAGTATTGGGTCTAAGGTAGAGTGACCCTTACGAAAACCTGCCTGTATAGGCGGTATAAGATTTTTCTTATCTATAAAATGCTGCATCCTCGTTCTTAATATTGTATCAAATGTTTTTCCGATGACTGATAACAATGTAATAGATCTATAAGATTTAGGATCATTTGATGCTTTTCCAGGTTTTAATATTATTATGACTTTAGCAGTCTTCCATTGTGTGGGTATTTTCCTTTGCTGTAATGCTTGGTTAAATAGCTTTTGTAGAGATATAATAAATTATTTTGGAGCTAAACGTAATATTTTCCGTGTTATTCCGTCCATACCTGGTGCATTATTCTTGCCATTCTTTATAGCTGCAATTATCTCTTGTTGGGTAATTTCTTTTAGTAATTGAGATTGATCTAGATCCATATCTATTTGTCTGTCAATCAGGGATTCTATCTCTTGATTAACCAATTGCTCGTGCTCTAAGTTAAATTTTTCTTCAATTGGATGTTGATGGATCTCATTCAAAACATTTCTGAAAATCTCAGCCTTTTGTTGGTCATCGGCTATTATTTGACCATGTTGAATTAAAGGTGGAGTTCCTTTATTATTGTCACCGATAATGTTTTTAAAACTTCTCCAAAATAGGGTTGAATTTTTATAATGCAGGTTACGAATTGTTTGGGCCCACTTTTGAGTTCTAAGCTCCTTTAATTGATTTCTTACTAGGCGATTCAGCATATTCCATTAGGTTTTGTAGATTGATTGTCTAGTTTGTGTGTAGAGTTTATACATTTTCTTTTTTAATTTAATGTTGTTTAGTATGTATCGTGGAATTCTTGGTTACCCTGGCATTATTGTGACTTTAGGTGCACTTTCTGTGTAGCATTATTAATAATTTGAACTAATTTGTCATTGTTGTTGTTATGGTCTTCAGTCCGGAGACTGGTTTGATGCGGCTCTCCACCCTACTCTATCCTGAGCAAGCCTTTTCATCTCCTCATAAGAACGGCAACCCACATCCACTTGAATCTGCTTACTATGTCTCTTGGTTTCCCTCTGCGATTTTTACCCCACACACTTCCCTCCAATGCTAAATTTACGATTCCACGATGTCTAAGAATGTGTACTGCCAAGCGATCCCTTCTTTTAGTCAGAGTATGCCAAAAATTCCTTTTCTCACCAATTCTGTTTAGTACCTCTTCATTAGTTATGCGATCTACCCACCTGATCTTCAGCATTCTTCTGTAGCACCACATTTCAAAAGCCTCTATTCTTTTCCTGTCCGCATTGCTTATCGTCCATGTTTCACTCCCGTACAAGGCAACACTCCACACAAATGTCTTCAGAAAAGACTTCCTTACACTTAAATTAATATTCGATGTTAGCAAATTTCTCTTTTTCAAAAATGCTTTTCTTCACATTGCCATTCTACATTTTATATCCTCTGTACTGCGACCATCGCATATTATTTTACTACCCAAGTAACAAAACTCATCTACCACCTTCATTGTTTCCTTACCTAATCTAATTCCTTCAGCATCGCCTGATTTTCTAAGACCGCATTCCATTATTTTTGTTTTGCTCTTGTTAATGTTCATTTTATACGCTCTCTTCAACACGCTGTCCATTCCATTCAACTGCTCTTCCAGGTCCTTTGCTGTCTCTGACAGAATTACAATGTCATCAGCAAAACGCAATGTTTTTATTTCTTCCCCCTGAACTTTAATCCCTATTCCAAATTTTTCCTTGCTTTTCTTTACCGCCTGCTCGATGTACAAATTGAATAACATCGGAGAAAGACTACAACCCTGTCTTACTCCCTTCCCAACTGATGCTTCCCTTTCATGCCCTTCGAGTCTAACAACTGCGGTCTGGCTTTTGTACAAGTTGTAAATAACTATTCTTTCCCTGTATTTTACCCCTGCTGAGTTTAGAATTTGAAAGAGTGTATTCCAGTCAACATTGTCAAACGCTTTCTCCAAATCTACAAAAGCTAAAAATGTAGGTTTGCCTTTCCTTAATCTATCTTCTAAGATAAAGCGCCTGCTTTCTTTGGAATGGGGATTATTACATTTTTCCTAAAGTCTGAGGGCATTTAGCCTGTCTCATACATCCTACTCACCAGTTCAAATAGTCTTGTCATAGCTGGCTCTCCCAGAGACTTGGAACCCTTTTCCGACCTAGGTCTTTCAAGGCTCTGTCAAATTCGTCTCTCAGTATAGTATCTCCTATTTCATCTTGATCTACTTCCTCTTCTCTTCCTACGACATCGTCTCTAAGTTCATTTCCTTTATAGAGCCGCTCTATGTACTCTTTCCATCTTTCAGCTTTCCCTTCTTTGCTGAGAACTGGTTTTCCATCTGTGTTCTTGATATTCATAGAGCAGTTTTTCTTATCTCCAAATATCTCTTTTATTCTTCTGTAAGTTGTATCTACTTTTCCCCTACTTATACATTCTTCTACATCCTTGCATTTGCATTCTAGCCACTCCTGCTTATCCATTTTGCACTTCCTGTCAATCTCATTTTTTAGTCGTCTGTACTCCATTTTGCCTGTTTCATTTACTGCATTTTTATATTTTCTCCTTTCATCAATTAAATTTAGTATTTCCTGTGTTATCCAAGGATTTTTTGTAGGTCTTGCCTTTTTACCTATTTTGTCCTCTGCTGCCTTCACTATTTCATCTCTCAATGCTACCCATTCCTCTTCTACTGTTTTATTTCCCCCTGTTTCTGTCAATTGTTGCCTAAATCTCCCTCTGAAATTCTCTAGAACTTCACTTTCCTTCAATTTATCTAAGTCCCATCTCCTTATTTTCCTACCTTTCTGCAGTTTTTTCAGCTTCAGCCTACAGTTCATGACTAACAAGTTATGGTCAGAGTCTATATCTGCCCCTGGGTATGTCCTGCAGTTTATAACCTGGTTCCGGTACCTATGTCTTACCATTATAAAATCTATCTGATACCTTCCGGTGTCTCCTGGTCTCTTCCACGTATATAACCTTCTTTTGTGATTCTTAAACCACGTGTTTGTTACGATTAAATCATATTCCGTGCAAAATTCTACCAGGCGACTACCTCTTTCATTCCTCCTGCCCACTCCATATTCACCTATTATTTTTCCTTCTCTTCCTTTTCCTACTACCGAATTCCAGTCTCCCATCACAATTAAGTTTTCCTCTCCCTTAACTGTCTGAATAATTTCCTTTAGCTCCTCATATATTTCTTCAATCTCCTCATCATCGGCAGAGCTAGTTGGCATATAAACCCGTACTACTGTTGTCGGTGTTGGCTTCGTATCCATCTTGACAATGATAATGCGATCACTGTGCTGCTCATAGTATTTTACCCGCATTCCTATTTTCTTATTCATTATAAGTCCTACTCCTGTGATACCCCCAACTGATTTTGTTTCAAATGTTTGTTAATCTATCGGACCAAACTGCGTGGTCATCAGTCCGTAGCTTACAAACTACTTAAACCTAGGTAAACTAACCTACGGACAAACACACACCCATGCCCCTGGGAGGACTCGAACCTCCACGGCGAGCAACCGCGCGCTCTGCAGCGAGACGCTTTAGACCGCTCGGCTACTCCACCGCGGCGCTGATTTTGTATTTATAATCCTGTACTCACCTGACCAGAAATCCTGTTCATCCTGCCACCGAACTTCACTAATCCCCACTATATCTAACTTCAACCTATCCATTTCCCGTTTTAAATTTTCTAATTTTCCTACCCGATTAAGGGATCTAAGGATCTAACATTCCACGCTCCGATCCGTAGAATGCCAGTATTGTCTTTCCTGATGACAACATCCTTCAGACTAGTCCCCGCCCGGAGATCCGAATGGGGGACTATTTTAACTCCGGAATATTTTACCCGAGAGGATGCCATCATCATATTTTCATACAGAAGAGCTGTATGTCCTCGGGAAAAGTAACGGCTGTAGTTTCCCCTTGCTTTCAGCCGTTCGCAGTAGCTGTGTGGCAAAGCCACATTAGCTGATGTTACAAGGCCAGCTCAGTCAATCATCTAGACTGTTGCCCCTGTAACTACTGAAAAGGCTGCTGCCCCTCTTCAGGAACCACACGTTTGTCTGGCCTCTCCACAGATACCCCTCCGCTGTGGTTGCACCTACGGTACGGCTATCTGCATCGTTGAGGCATGCAAGCCACCCCACCTCGGCAATGTCTGTGGTTCATGGGGGTGGAATTTGTCATTATATTCGTCATCAAATTCGTCAATATTTTCTGTGTCACTTAATCCTTGAATATCCTGTACGGCCAATTTCACAAGTTCTTGGAATTTATGTCCATTAATTTTATTTAAATTATAGATAATCTTTTTATCTGCCTCAATATTAGATTGACTTTGGCTGTCGAATGATAAAAGTGTAGTTTTAAAAAATATAGGCAAATGGTCACTGCCAATAGCATCACCGATCCACATTTCACTAAAATCTTGTCGAATAAATCTAGAGCAAATCACATGATCTGGTATGGAAGTCCCAGTTTCTCCGATATAAGTTGGTTTATCATTTTCAAGTCTGACCAGGTCGTTTTTAACTAAAAGTTCTTCTAAAATTAGGCCATTTCTATTTGTATTTAAATCTCCAAGATTCGTAGATCGGGCGTTAAAGTCTCCCATTATGATGACTGGTCCAAGATTAGCCAAGTAGTCAATAAAACTAGTATTTAAAATTGCATTGGGAGAGTTATATATCAATGCCACATATATAAAATTTAAATTCTTCACACTTAATTTTAAAACTATTGTTTGGATATCATCAAACTCTTCAGGTGGCATAATTCTTACTGCTGGTATATCAATATCGTGGAAAATTGCTGTTAGCTGGTTGGCTGGGAACCCACCAACCTGGCAAAACCCCCCTTTCGCATGGAAACAATCAGCTTCCCCCTGTATCTGTAATGTCACATGGCTATTGTTGCTATTTATTATTAATCATGATCATATCTACTGAAGGCTTTTACAGTTGATGCGTCTTTAATTTATAGCTATATTTTACCAAATATGATGTGTTTTTGATGAATCTTCAATGTGCCAAAAATAAATATGAAGGGCGGATGTTGCCTTCATTGAGGATTTAATCATGCGCAAGGTGAGGAGCGCATTAGCTTCATTTTCTTGCTTCGGGGCCATTCGTGCGTAGCCGCCAGAGCTCGAATGGCCAGGAGCTGGTGCCTCTACCAGCTCCAATGCCAACGTTAAAAGCGGCGTTTCCCCTCGGCCCTCCCTGCCAAGGAAGCGCCCATATACTGCCTCCAGCGGGTTCAGAAGAGTATCTGAACCAAGCCGCGCATGCGCATTGTAACTCTGCGGTCACTGCCGCGCATATTACGCGGCCGCGCTACGTCTCGTACACGTGCTGCCTCCGCGACGTAAAACGTTCCTCATGCGATAAAAATACTTTGAATGTACATATAAAATGGTCTGAGAGAAGAACGACATGAAGGATTACAGTCTAAATACACTTTTATTTTATTTATTTATTTACTTTTTTTCACGACGAGCTTTTTTTTGTGGGGGTTCACTGAACCAGTCAACACATAGTACGAGCCGCTCAAATGTTCATATGTTTGTAATTCTTATGGGACCAAACTACTTTGATCATAAGACCCTAGACTTCCAAACTACTTAAACTAAGGTAAACTAACCTAAGTACAACGCACACATACATGCCCGAGGGAGAATTCGAACCCCCGACGCCGGAAGCAGCGCGATCCCTAAAGTGGCACTCCAGACCACTCAGCAACTCCCGTAAGCGCCGTCACTGTTGGTGATGCAGAGAGACATGTTAATAGCGCTTAAACTTTACCTGCAATCACTTGACCCTTGAATAACTTGCTTCTTGATAGACGTTGGTACAAAGTCTATTACAGTTCATCTTCAAAGTTTACAATACTTGCATCAGTGCACTATTACTTTGTCAGTAAGCAAATATTTAAAAAAAAACTGATTCACTACCAACATGAGAAAAACACTTGAGTAATAAAATTCAAATATTAATTCACTAGTATTTAGTTTGCCATTGATACAAAATTCATATTGGTAAAAATTAACTCACTGCTTAGTTGATAATAACATTTAGAAAGTTTTCCATTGAGACAAATTAAAAGTGAGTCAGTTAATTTGATTCTACTGTACATAATTATTATAGTAAGTTCTGTAGAACTGAGCTCTGATTAGCAACACAATAACTGTCTACAAGAGCAGCAAAATGCAAAGTTGCGGTGTACTGAACGTCTTCTATGAGGAAACTTGCACAGTTAAACAAACCACAAAATAATAGTATTTTAATCTAGTGACATCTGCACTTTTCTCTTCTTGGTCGTTTTCATTAGTTTACGCTTAAGAAAAGGGCACATTTTTTTTTTTTTTTTTTTTTTTTTTTTTTTAGAATCATCAGTGACAGCACCTCTCAAAGTATATATCTTTCCTCCTTACTCACTCTGTATATTTGTATTTGACAACTTAGTGTAAATAATGTTATCCACAGAAAGTGTAGCACCTCTGATTTTATCCCAACTCTTGGTAACATATTTTGAGTTTGAAAACAATGTGTGTAATTCTGCGTAAGTGGACAGCGGAAAATAAATTGAGTGTGTAAAAATCGTCTCAAGGTGTATTGCCGCCGACTTTATGATAGCAGCATAACTTCGAAAAGACTACGGTGCAAGAGATGCAGAAATATACTTGTAATTATCACGCAAACTTCTTTTGTATATATTAAGAAGCAATTAATAGTTAAACATGAAAAATTACGTGACTGGTAGAGTGTTTCATTTTTAAATAAGAGATTACTAAAATAATGCTCTAAGCCATGCCCAAAAACAATCTAATGCCAGAATGTATACATTATAAAACTCTCTGTCTTTTGATAACAGAATTGTAAGCTACTACTATCTTCTGGATTAACTTTCAAATTCAATTTACGGATGAGTTACCTTTTATCATAGGCAAAATGATTTCCAGAATGTCGATCCATAGACAAGGTACAAACGGACAGCACCAACAGCTTGTGGGCCACATGGTTTTCCTGGGGCGGCGGCCCAGTATTATTGGGAGCTCTGTTGCTCGGATCCTTTTCATGTCTCTGCAAAGGCGCTTACAAACAGCTAAATCCCTCCAGCTGATGCGGGCCAACTCTGCAAACACTGCGCACCAGATCCCAAATAGACTCACACGCCAAGGTAAAGCGGCTTATGTCCGCGTGTCTGAACCGACCTTTGTAGTTCACAAAGTTCTTTCAATTCAGTCCAGGCATTCATATGGAACGAAACAGCGAGACACACGTCGTGTTGCCTATGGCGTTTAATGAGATAGAAATGTTATTAAAATACAGAGGGGTCCAAACAATGTATCCACTGTTTAAAGATCCATAACTTGCAAACTAATTGACAAAGTTGTCTCATCTTTGGTAGTGTAATAGTTTGTAGTTCCGGCAATCGCTACAAAAGCGTTGAATTGCGTTGTTTTGTTTTGTCAGAAGACAGTTGGCGGATAGTCAGTGTTTTGTTCTTAGTTACACCTAGTTACTCGAGTGAACATGGCTGGCGCAAGGCTTACATTCGATGACAGGAAGTCCGTTTAGAAGTGGTATTTTAAGTACGATAACATTAATGACGTTCATCGGCAATGGCGAAATAAATATCAAACAAAGCCACCGATAGGTTTAACGTTCGTCGTATTCGAGACAAATTTGAAGCCGAAGGCTGTGTTAAAGGTGTACACAAACAACGAACCGGACGACCTGTAAAAGTAACAAGTCCAGCTAACTCCCGTCATGTGTTACAACAATTCACCTGCTCACCACAGAGGTCTCTGAGACAGTGTGCCCGAGAAATTGGAGTGAATCGCTCATGTGATCGACGAATTTTGAAAACAGCAAAGTGGAAGTGCTACACCCCAAGATTTCTACACGCAGTGAACGAGGACGAGCCAGATCGTAGCATGAGAGTATTGTGAGTGGTTTACTAACACGTTGCGCAACGATGGAGAGTGTGCAGAGATGATTGTCTTGTCTGATGAGGCACAGTTGAAACTCAATGGTATAGTAAATCGCCACAATTGCATCTACTGGGCCGCCGAAAATTCGAACGTCCCTGTAGACAAAGCCGTGAATTTGCCAGGTGTAAATGTGTGGTGTGGGTTGTCTTACCGAGGCTTGATTGGGCCATTCTTCTTTGACGGCACAGTTACCGGTGAGGTGTACCTTCAGAAGCTTCAGACATCCATTTTACCTGCCATCCAAGACTTATATGGGGACGGAAGATTTTACTTTCAACAAGATGGTGCTCCAGCCCACTACCAAAATCGTGTTAGGGCTTACCTCGACGAAAATCTACCAGGAAGATGTACAGGTCGTAGAGGTGCTGTGAGTATCCACCACATTCCCCAGACTTAACTCCTCTGGACTTTTACCTATGGGGAACACTAAAGGACGTAGTTTATCGACAAAAGTCACGCATATTGGATGAACTTCGAGAATCCATCGTACAATTACGTGCACATATCCAACTGATCACGTTGCAGTCAGTAGTTAGTGCTGCAGTTCGGCGGCATCGTTTGTGTGTGGATGTATATGGTGACAATTTCGAACACCTACAGCGATATCTTTAAGTTGGCTTCAAGCTACAATTCCACCAAAAATGAGACAACTCCGTCAATTAGTTTGCAATTTATGGGCCTTTAAACAGCTGATACTTTTTTTATCCCTTTGTATAAGAATTAAACTTCGCAATGGAGTTTCAACTTCAGCACACGTTCATTTTTATTGCAATGTTGTGTGGCCCACAACTTGGTTCAAGCCATTCGAACAGACACCACGACTGTGAACTATGCGTCACTTAGCTCAGGAGACTATCATTCGATACTTCTTATTGAATTATTAGTAATTGAGATAATTACACACAATAGTTTCAAGAATGTCTGTCGGATGTCATCGTGAGTTGTTGACACATGGGAAGCTTAGTTGTATCACTGCATCTCTGATATAGCTGCAAAGATGTAGCAAAGCATAGGGTAGCTAGCGGTAAGGTACTGAGATGCAGAAAATCAAGTTTATTTGGGAACGCAGAAAATTTTGTCAGAATATTAAAGACAAGCTTCAATTAATCAGATAAAAAGAATCATCAAAGCTTTATTCAAGTTATCACAGTTACGACTTTAGGAAAGTAATGTCCGTAGAGTTACGCAATTACTATAAGTAATGGAATTGTTTGGAAAGACAAAGGACTGGAAGTGGACCGCGGCAAGCGGATGGAGCAGGTTAAACCGAGGAAAGGTACTCAAAACTAATGAGGGCTGTTAGCCGAGCGTGTTTTTGATGGGAGCTGGATGACACCTGTGAGTTCCACATTCCAGTAATTCAGAATAAAATAAAATAATCTATAAAACTGTTTACCGTCAACATGTAAGACATCTATGATGTTTGAATAACTACACACATCGCATGATTCTAAGAATAATTTCAATATCTCAAAAATTACAAATGTTTATGACTACTAAATCAAAATAAAGAACATTCAAGCTTATAATAACAAACTTTTGAATGCGTCATGCAATTTCAACAAACTCTGCTTTAGATGATAGTTTATTGTCTTTAGCTACCATCTTGAAAGCGTCACACGTATTTATATTTATTTAATGATTGATTTCAACTGATATAAATTTACAATGGAAATATAAACAGATCATCATATTCTCCACAGTAACACAAAAAATGCAAGCAGCATGATTTACCTATGGTATATTTAATTCAGTGTGTCGATTTATTGTACAATTTGGCAGTAATTTATGTAAATATTATAGGGCATGAGCGGTCAATCTCATGAAAGCTGGTTTTTCGATTTATTTGAGACTTTATAATACTAATTAACAGTCTTTTTGTATTTAAATAGTGTTATATCAGTAAGGAAGATATATATATATATATATATATATATATATATATATATATATATATATATATATATATATATATATCGTATGGTATAATGTCAGTTACATATAATACTTTAGTAAGATATACTAGTGTCTAATTAATAAGATAAAACATATCTCTGTCACAGAGCCAAGTCCAACTCCTTTAACCACTGGACAGCTTCCTGACTGACTATATGGAGTTCGGTCATCCCTCCTGAGAATGATCGTAATGGGCAATTAGTAATTATGTGGGTCATCGTTTGTATGTCTGCTCCACAGTCACATGACTGGTCGTCTGTCTGTCCCCATTTGAATTTCCAATAGTTACAGCGACCAACACCAGTTCGGAAACGGTTGATCAAAGACCATTCTCTCCTGGGAAGGTCCATTCCTTGGAGCTGCTTAGAGGGATCGTCTATCCAGATGCTGTTTTTTTCCATTAAACGAATCCCAAATTCTTGCCCAGTTTGATTTAGGTGAGAAGCCACTCTCATGTAGTTGCTGCAGCTGTTTTAAGAGGTGGTTTACGTGATTTCAGCCGGCTTACCGGTGGTGGAAGGTCTTGCAGGATAGGAAGCTCAGGAGTGGACAAGATCTTATAATACTCTCTCATTAAGGCTTCCTTCCGTCTTAGATCTGGGGGAACGATGTTGCATAATATTGGGAGCCATTGAAGTGGTGTAGCCATCAGAGTGCCACTGATCAATCTCATTGCTCTATTTAATTGTACATCAATGTCTCTCACATGAGCACTGTTGAGCCAGGCAGGAGAACAGTATTCAGTTGCAGAGTAAACTAGGGACAAAGCTGTTGTACGAAAATCCTTAGCACTGGCTCCCCAAGATGATCCTGCTAAGTGCTGTAATATGTTATTCCTAGTTTTAACTTTGCTGTTTTATGAAGGTGGTACTTAAAAGTAAGAGATCTATCCAAGATGACTCCCAGGTAGTGGTTTCAGATGGTCAGTTTTTACTTGACGAAATATCCCACGTTGAGATGTATACGATTTGGAAAGGGACTGCGATCAGTCAATGAGGAAGCGGCTAAGGAACAGAACTGGTGAGGAGTGTGTGTTTGGGACAGGGGAGATGAGCGAAAGGGTGCGCGGAAAGAGAACTCCACGTCTAGTCTTGAAGTAAGAAGGTCCCTCCTGGATGTTAGGAGTAATTCGATCGGGCAGAGTTCTAAGATTTGTGCGACAAACGGTCGCTTCTCTGGACTCTAAATTTAGCGAGGACAAGATTTTGTGTCTTTGTTTTTACAGAAGAACTTACGAGTGTAGAAGTGGTCTTCGGCAAAGTTAAACTATTTTTAACTGGTAACAATTTCGTGTTGAGTGCTCGTGAAATATACATCACCTTACGTTTTTCTACACTGAGAGCTAGCTGCCATTCTTCGCACCAACTAGAAATTTTGTTTAAGTCATCCTGAATGCTATTACAGTGAATTATAGATGACACCCTCTAATTCACCACAGAATCATCAGCAAACAGCCGCAAATTACAAATATCTCCGTCCATCAGATCATTTATACAGATAGAAAATAATAGCGGTCCTAACATCATTCAATTTATTGAGTACTAAAACAGCCTCCAAGGAAATTCAATATAATATATAAACGGGAAACAATTTTAATTGAAAATATTGACAGGATAAATAAAACTTCAATGATTAAAGTAATTACGGAATTATAAATTGCTTTCCTCTAGTTAGGCAGCTGATTCAACGTACTGATCATGGTCGGCTTCTTATAGGAATGAGTGTTGTTTATAAAGACCGCACGTGCTAATCGGCCACTTTACTACAGCACAAAGAAACCAGACTTGCCCGTATTACCACACACACACACACACACACACACACACACACACACACACACACACATATATATATATATATATATATATATATATATATATATATATATATATATATACCTTACCCAATCATATGTATTAGAAACGTTAAAGTATCACCACAGACAAGAGTTGGTTCGTGGCCTTAAAAGTAATTACTTTCGGGAAAAGTTAGCAAAAGCAATAAGGTAAAAATAAACACCTGCTTTACCGTCCATTACATTCTCTAACTCAATATAAATTCCCGAACACTGGAACTGAAGTAATTACACGAGGTCGCCCAAGCACGTTGTCCTCCGTTGACGTTAGTTTATCCCGGATACCACAGGCGCCGAAAGGTCTGCCTAAACGCGACAGTGAAAGGGACTTCTCATCAACAGAGCGGAAACCTTGGAAACAAACAGTTTATAGTTATAAATGGTCCTACAGCTCATAGTTAGAAAACTTGCTTGGAATGTCGGTTTCCATTCATGTTTCGATAATGGTTTATATGCAGAAGACTGTCTCTGACCAAAACAGTATATTCAAGAGCCAAAGCATAATAATTCTTTCTTTCAAGACACACCAACCACATCACAGCCGATTTATAAATAACAAAAAATGCAACAATTCGTGCGCCTCACTGGCGGTATTAAATAAATGCTACTATATATTTAATTGCAACAAAGAATAATGAATAAACGCCGTGCCTTTAAACCTGTGTTATAGACTGACAGTTCTTATGCATTTCCACCTTGTTTGATACATTGATATAAGCGCCTGGGCACCTCTTAACTTTTGTGCACATAATGAACGTATTCGTTCTTTGTACGCATCTGGATTTTCCGATTCCATTTCGTAAACTCTGGATTTCATTCATCTCCACAAGAAAAAAATTAAATTAGACGATATAGCTGGCTGTCTTGGGCAAGTACCGCGACCTACCCTAGTTCTGGCACATTGTGATGATGTGGGATGTCTTCTAGGAGATGCCCAAGATTCGGCCCGGTCTGTAGCAACTATAAATGCAGCAGAAAAGCTGGCCTGGAAGTAAAAAAAACGCGGTCCAATGATATGGTTTCCATTCATCTCCCCATAAAATCATCCTAATACCCGAGTTTAGGTCTATATTTTTAAAAGAGTCTGCTGAACGATACCCGATTTTAGGAATCGTTTCCATATAGCTGTTGCTGTAGGTACATCTTAAAGAGATGCCATTTTCATTTCTCCAAAATACCTCGTCCAGAAGACCTCGATACTCCCAGGTCTGTCGCTGATCTTCTTTGTCCTAATTACGATGATAAATAGGTATTAAAAGCTAAAATTAATGACAATGATCATATTATTATTATTATTATTATTAGAGGTCAAGGAGTACTACAACCTACATTTATTTATTTATCGTATGGCATAAACACTTGGACGTTTAAGATACGTTAGACAATGAGACTTGTCTAGGTGTATAAAAGAGACAGCAAACACATTATATTAATCTTCAAGTCCATTAGTTACAAAAGAAATATACAGCGAACTGTCCATCACAATGTGTGATGCAGTGGAAGTTTAATAGCCTCGGTAAAATCATGTTATAAGAAGCAAATGAAGATACAGAACATTGTCCAGGGAGATGAACAGTTTAAAGAACATTAATAAAATTAAGGTGGAAATTGAAATAAGTAATAAATAAGAACAATGAAATGAGCAGTATATTTACATATTTTAAGTTAACTGAATTGAAGAAGGTGTGCAGCGAACATGGTCACCATATTTTAATGTCTAAACCATCAAATTGCAGCATCTGTCAATTTATATAGGCCTATTTTTAGACCTGGGTCCGATCTTATGTTGCAGTCATACACGATATGATCTACTGTCTGAAGCAAAGCACCGCAGTCACACTGAGTACATGGCGAAGTGCCCCACTTGTACACAGAGTCCTGACAGACTCCATGTGATGTTCCGATCCTTTTAAGCGCTTTCCATTATTGACGGGGAAGTTCGAAACCAGTGGGTCTTTCTGTGGGATCGGTCCAGAGAGCTCTTAAGTTGTCAGTGCTCCAGTCTGTCCGCCATTGCTCAGTGATGTTGAAATCCACGTCTTGTGGCGCTGAGACTAGTGCAGGTTTCCTGGACTTCAACCTTCTCAATGATAAATGAGAAACGTCCTTATTCACTGGTAGGTCTGGGTCACTCTGGATCCTCTTCAACTGTAGGACCAAGCAGCCCTTTCTTCGTAGCGGGGGTGCAGCAGTGTGACTCAGCACAAGCATCCATTGCAGAGTTGTGCTTTTGATGCATCCACTGATGCTATGCATGGTGTCGTGTAGTCCGGCGTCTTCCTTACATACCTGCTATTTGACCATGAATAGGAGCAGTATTCTGCGGAAGAGTACACAAGTGCCAGAGCAGAACCTCTCAGAGAGGAAGCATGTGCTCCCCATCCGCTGCCACACGGTTTGTGCAAGAGTGTTGACTTTAGCAACCTAAATTAAATAGCACGATAACATTTTATGCCACTCTGTATGTAAGCATTATTTTCATTTAAGCTATGCTTACCGTATTTGGGATGTGCTTCGAAATACTCTGCATCTTGCCGGCGAACATCAAGTACGTCGTAAACTGGTCTTAACGTGACACGTTGAACCTGCCAAGCTTAAACGCCCCTCTGTACGTCTAAAAATATGCGCAGGAGGTAGACGTCGAGAAACGTTGACGCCTCAGCCTTCGTGCCTCAGCTGCATTGCGATGCGTCCCCCCATAGATCAGTATCACAAAATGTTTCAAATGTTTGTATAGTCTATGGGACTTAACTACGGGGTCATCAGTCCCTAAACTTAAAAACTACTTATGAACTACTTACGAACTAGGACGGCACAAATATCCATTCCCGAGGGGGGATTCGAACCCCCGACCGTAGTGGCCGTGCAGACCGTGACTGGAGCGCCTCAGTCCCCTCGGCCACCGCGGCCGGCTCAGTATCACATCTGTATGGACATCGCAAATGTTCAAAATATTCAAATGTTTGTAAGTCTATGGGACGTAACTGCTTGGTTATTAACCCCTAGCTTACAAACTACTTAAACCAAGTTAAGCTAATCTAAGGACAACATATACACCCATGCCCGAGGGCAACTCGAACCTCCGACGGCGAAAGGCGCCTCAGTGCGCACTGCTATTCCGCCGCGGCTGGACATCATAAGAGTACATTGCAGTTGTTCCGTGTTTGACTGTAAAGCCAGGTTCACACAAACAACTAATAGCGTGCAACAGGTAGTCGCATAGTGAAGTTGTAGTTTAGTAGCAAGTATGAACTTCATAGTTTTAGTAGCGTCACTTAAGAGGCGCTACTTTTCTCACGCTACATAAACTTGGTTGTACTTTGTTTCGCCACTTTATTCCCCCACAACCAAATATCTACATTCGACTGTCATCTCGCGGGGTATTTCGAACCATTTTACTACGTATCAGTGTGTTTGCGTTCGAGGTTCGTGTGTTCACATCTTTGTTTGCGGCTAAAGTGTCGAATCAATTAAGGAAACACTTCGTGTGCTTGTGGAACAAAATGTAACGATCGTTTGTCCGCTAATGAAATGGGCCGTATTAATCGCTTTCACCTGAGACTGCGGACGCCATGTTGAAAACTGCAAAACTAACTAGTATTTGTGGACTTCTGTGTGAACGATAGCTCACAGTGCAACTGCAGAAAGACACGCGTTGTTGTCTCAATTTAGTTGCTTGTGTGAACCCGGCTTAAGGCCTGACTCGAATTACAAACATACGGCCACGTGACCTAAGCAGAGAGAGACTAGCAGGAAAACGCACGCAGGTAACGGCACAGCTAACGTGGAGTATCGGTTATGCAATACGCGCACTTTCCTTATGGACAGCAATAACGAGGCAATCCTTCCTGGACTTACATATGAGGAAAACATAAAACTACATAGGACGGCAAGGTTGGGCCCCCGGTACAAGGAAGCGATTGAGTGTTACATAATGTCAGAGGTACTATGCATATCGATAAATCTTGCATTACGTAGCCGTTAAAGCTGGTAAAAACAAGTAAATGTTTTCATTTCCATAACTCTGATCACGTATTGAAATTTTCAATGTCATAAATGAAAATAGAAATTTGAAGTGACACCCTGTCCTGCCCTGCATGGCGATCAGATATTTCGGACGTTCATATTTAAAGGGTGCATTTTCAAGAACAGAGACAAACCAGGCAGCTGCAATAACAGAGTCGCTAGGTCGATGACGTCGTCGGCAGTGAAAATGAGAACATTGTAGTAACGAAATCTGTAAATAACGCTACTTATTGGTGTCGTTATTTCATTTAGTCTTCTGTAAGAGTGCGTATGTCGTCCTTTTCCTCAGCTACCAAATAACTGAAGTAAGTTTCTAATTTTTAATATATTGATTTTGAATAACTACGACGAGCGAAAGGCGAAATTGACGCAGGGAGAAGGAGGTTGAAATGGACAGAGAGGAGGGAGAAGAAGATGAAAGGTAGAAAGAAATGTGGAAATGGACAGAGAAGAGAGATGGATAAAGAGAGGAGCAGGAGTAGATGATGAGGAAGACGTAGTTCAAGTGGAGCTCGGGGTGGACGAAGAGTGCGGGTGGGAGTAGATGGAAATATTATAGAAAATAATTGGTTTTCAAGGGCAGTTTTATGTACCATGCTTCATAGTTGGTAAACCATGTGATCAGTATGTTTATACAGAAAGCTGTATTAGGTTAAATAATTATTTTCCGAGACAATTTTTTTTCTAGCGTTTCTTTCATTCGAAATAGCCATAGGAGCGTAAAGTAGGGTACATATTGATTCGATTGATGTATTTTTCTCTACGTTCGCAAGATTTCTTTTATTTACTTTCCCGTTTGTTTCATTTCAGACTGAGCCACAGCGAAGCGTTGTTGGGTTTAGCTAGTGTTATTAATTTTTGCAGCGTCGTTAATAAAAAGAGTTAAAATGAAAGAAGTTTAGGATTTAACATGCCATCGACATCGTGATCATTAGGGACGAAAGCTCATAGTTTTTGGTAGGGATGAGGAGGGAACTTGGACGTGCCCTCTGAAACAGCATTTGCCTGGAATGGTGTAGCAAAATCACGGAAAACCTAAGGCAGGATGCCCGGAGGGGGGCTTGTACCTCAGTCCTCCCGAATGCGAGTCCATTGTGTTACCACTGCGCCACCTGGCTCGTGCAGAACTGTGGCCATTTATTGACTGTCTCGGCTAACATTTGTTTGATAATATTTCTGAGGGTTCACCAGCACCAGTAGCAGTGAAACATTACTCTGACAGTGCCAGCCACTTGTGCTGGCGAGACCTCATAATAATTAAACATCGGCCAAACAGCCCGAGACAGGAACCAACAGGCTGTGTGTTAGTATTGGGAATATCATGAACCTTTTAATAACTACTCTTCAAACAGGTCAGTAATATCTGATAAACGCTACCGATGGCAAGTCTTTACTACACTTAAATTTGTTTGCAAGTTTTAATCCGAATACTTATTGAATTTTCTAGATAATTTCTAAGAATATCTGTCAAATTCTGAACAACAATTACTATATAAAAATCTCACTCCATTCTGTCTCCTATTTATTATTCTTAAAACATTGTTATCGAGATAAGGGTTCATCCTTGTGCACTGACGTTTTAGTCATTGTCATTTACAACTTTTAAAATACTATTTTTAGAATTAATGATGTCTATAGATAGCTATCAGTTTTACTACATTTTCGAAAAGTATTAGAAAAGTTCACAACTGAAAACGGATTAGAAAAGCCAAATAACGACTTTGTGTCACACGTTTCTAGTTTCTAATCTACACATCCATACTCATTTAATAGTGACTTCTACTGGAGCCTCTTATTCTTTATAACAAGGAAGCATGACAGACAGACAGACACTGACCATCTGAATATATATATATATATATATATATATATATATATATATATATATATATATATATATATATATATATATATATATATTCAGAAATTAAAAGTTAATCTAATTCCATAAGCAGAGGTGCCCCCCCCCCCAAACTGTGAACAATCCCCCGCCCCACATCTATTACTTCCTGTTTTGCCATTTAATATTGAAATTAAATATTTTTCATTTCACAGTTTTGTAAATGGATACATTTAACAAGCTGATAACTCAAACTTATTGCAGTTGTGGGGAAAAGAGAAACTGGATTTGATATTTCAAAGCTACACTGGCATCCTCTGACATACGTTTACTGATTACCAGTATTTCCAATAGCGTCATCTTTCTGCTTTTATTGAGAGAATGTAAGATTTCAAAGTCTGTATCATAAGTGTGGATTTCTGTGAGTAGATATTTGGCAAAGGTTGAATCTTTCTTTTTTAACCTGGAGCTTCTTAATATTTACGGGGTGGCGGGATGTCCTTGCTGTCGCCACCCCATGCCCCCTGGCAGGAAATAGATACCCCAGATGTCTGCGTGTAGTGTTATATGTGTGAAAGTGTAAAGTGCTACGAAATGTTTGCGAATCGTGTAACTGAGGCGGAACGTGGGTACCAGCCCGGTATTCACCTAGGAGGATGTGGAAAACCGCCTAAAAACCACATACAGACTGGCCGGCACTCCGATCCCGTTCTTTAATCCGCCGGACGGATTCGAACCGGGGCCGGTACGCCTCCCCGTCTCGGAAATCGGTGCGTTAGACCACACGGGTAACCGAGCGGGTAGGGGGGATGAGTTTATCTTACTGTTGAATAAATATTTTGAAATACTCGTAATGTTGGTAAGTCCAGGTCTGTAATTTCAAAATTTTAACTTTTGCATAATGTGTAATATAAATATTACCTTCTATCCCCCCTTCCTCCGTCTAACTTTGAGGAAAACCGCTCTACAGGACCAGATTGGAATAGCTGCAGCAACAGCATAAGGATACGAGCTTAGTTGTGTGGTAGGTTGGCCCTCGGCTAACACGATCACAGCCATGTAAACACAGAGATGGGGGAAAGCCGTTGCTGACTACGGCAGATCCTGAGCCCATTCCAGAAATTGGGATATGGGGACACACTATCGTGTCGCTGGAGGCATTAAGGACAAAATTACGCAGCTTATCCTAGTAGTACTAAGCAGGTTATCATGCTGTAAAGGAAAAATCAACGTGATTGCTGAAATTCATCTTAGGCTCAGCTCTTAGACAGACAATCTTCGTATCAAAATATTTAAAAACATAAAATAAACTGTCAGAAATGATCACCGGATATCCAGTAGGCTTTATGGTATCAGTAGAGTGGTATCGATTCAAAGGCAATATAGATGAACGCCTTATGGGCAGAGGTTCCCACAGGGGGCGGGGGGGGGGGGTCATGACGCAAACTGCGTCATTGAAATTTTCTGGGGTGAGGGGTGTGAAAAATTAGTACTTTTGTCCATAGCCTACACTGTATATCACGCGGATTACATACTTACCAAACATTGAACAACCACTAATGGCAACAAGCCGCTTGACAATTTGTGCGACATTTATTTTAATCACAGGCACTGTGGTGGACGAAGCAGCTTCTCCTCCGGGCTCCGAAATTCGTAAAATATTCGACAAGCCAGAAATTTCATGTATTTACTGAAGCGTAGCACAAGCAGAAATGAGAATACTAAAGAAATTATTGTTTATCAGGTGTTTTTCCTGAAGGCCAAAACAATTCCTTTTTCAAGAAATTTGGAGTAGTGACAAGAATAAGCATTTAACACATAGTTTGAGGATAACTTATGGTATAGTGTACAATATAATGTAGGAAGGTTATTACAGTATAACGTCCCATTGTCATCGAGGTCACTAGAGGCGGTGTGTGCATTACCTTTTATAAGCAAATATTTGCGAAATTTTTTTTTTCACTCAGATCGTGCAAACTGACGAAACGCTTATTCTTTCCCCTGCGACTAGAAAATATTTTTAGACGAGAATATTCTGTTTCAACAATTAAGGAACATACTTCAAAACATATAATGTGCACCTAGGTCAAACTAGTTTCATACAACTACCGTATATTTCTCACATACTCTTCAGTATCACTTTCATTGACGGCTGTCTTGGGAAATAAGCCCTGGACTTTTATTCCATTTACAATTTCCGTGAAGGAGAAAAACTGCCTAAAATTCGTGAATTTAACAAATTTGTTGAAATTCAAATGTTTGTAGAACGTATGGGACTTAACTACGGGGTCATCAGTCCCTAAGCTTACAAACTACTTATGAACTAGCTAATTATAAGGACGGCACAAATATCCATGACCGAGGGGGGGATTCGAACCCCCGACCGTAGTGGCCGTGCAGACCGTGACTGGCGCGCCGCAGACCGCTTGGCCTCCGCGGTCGGAAAATATTTGTAAATTTATGGGATTTAACTACTGGGGTTATCAGTCCCTATGCTTACAAACTACTTAAACTAACAGACACAACCATGCCGTAGGGAGAACTCGAACCTCCGACGGCGCGCAACCGCGCAATACACAGCAAGGCGCCTTATAGTGCACGGCCACTCCACCTCGGTGTGTGAATTCAACAACTTTGAGGTCTTCTCTGATAATATCAACGTATGTGTTTACAACAGTTTCGCCCACTGCGTTACATATTACTAATGTTTAGTTCCTACCAGATACTTCCTGGCAAAGAAGTAAAAGGTCACATAAAATACTTTTACAAATATGTGCCCTTGGTAAGAAAATTTTCGTGTACGTCACGTTCAACATGAAAAATAAATAACTAGCGCCTTGTTCCATTATTTAAACAGAAATGATGCAGTTGCAGGCTACCATAAACATCGACTTTGATGTATAACATTGAGGCGGGGAGTGGGGAGAACGCTGAATGACGTCAAACGCCAGCTGACGCTATAATGACGTGAGCAGTTCTCTCTTCAGGTGTATGTAGCAATGATAGTTTCACAGCGTTCGACAGAGGTCTGCCAAACAATAGTGTCCGACGCATTGCTAACCGACTTCATAGTGGAAGGAAATAGCCTACCTTTCTAAAAGTCGATTTTTTCAGCGTAAAGAAATGTCCGAGTATTCGAGTGAAACAGAGAGAATTTTTTGGAGAGTTCAAAACATTTATAAGTGTTTGGAGACGGATTTGGAAAATTACACGTATAAATTTCATTACACTTTGGAAAAGATTGATGCAGTCTTGACAGTGCGCTGCACCAATTTCCATTCATCTAAATCGCCAGAGGAAAAACTTAGTTACTTCGAGCTGAGTAAAATTGAAATGAACAAAATATTCGTTTTAAATTTTATTTTTACGAAATAGTATTAGATCATTTAACCAACTGCATTTAACACGACAGATAATATAACGTGTGATTTCTTAATTGCCAACAAGTATTTGCTTGAAATTGATATTGTCCTGTGTATAAGATTTTTCCTTGAAAACGAAATTTCTGTATTTTAGACAACTTCTTCAGAGAAGGAAAAATACTCCTGAGAAATACATAATATTTATCTTGTAATTTCTCACTTGCTTCATTTTCAGTTACTCTTTTTCTCAATCAGGAAGTGTTTCTTCTTTTCCAATGCCAGCATGTCTTCTTGTAAAAAATTAGAAATTCGTTCTGCTTCATGAGTTGTGGGTTGAGACATCCCAGAAATCACTTTATATTCAGGAGTTCCTGTGAAATTTCAGCTTCAACTTTCGGCGTCCTGCGTATCGACTTACGTAATTAAACTGCTTGTCGTCTCAGCTGCCATTATTTCGTCTTGTAGGAACATAATTAATGAAAAGTACTGCTCTGAAGATGCATCGTATATGAAGGGGCTTCTGATCCATACCTACAGAGTCTTGCTCCACTTCTTTTCTGTATTGATCTTACAGATGCTTACACTGTTCTTCAGTGTCTCATCTAAAAGAAAGAAAACACTAAAAATAAATTAGAACTACACATTGTGATTTTTTTTCTCTTTTTACAGATATCATGGTACAGGAATAGTAATCAGAGCTTTGGCCTTAGGTTTCGCACGGAATAAAGAACGATACGAACAATAGTGTACGTTATGAGACTTGTCCAACATTTTGGGCCGCGGTGGAGTAGCCGATCGGTCTAAAGCGCCACGCTGCGGAGCGCGCGGATGCTCGCCTTGGAGGTTCGAGCCCTCCTTGGGGCATGGGTGTGTGTGTTGTCCTTAGGTTAGTTTACCTTAGTTCAAGTAGTTTGTAAGCTACGGACTGATGACCACGCAGTTTAGTCCGATAGATTTAAAAACATTTGAACCAACATTTTGTGCAGAACTCATGGGACCTCTGTCTCAAGATCAGATGATGTAAAATTGCAGATGATTATGGTAGACTATGACAATATCCCGACTGACAGAAAACACTGTGAAATGATTTGTCCGGACCAGTCAGGATCGGCATATTATAAGAAATACTTCTCTGTTGTTTTAGAAGCTTCTGCCAATGCGAATAAAAAATTTCAATAGAAGTATTTCTAAGGTAGAGACATAGTAGTGCTAATTAAGATAGTGGGAACTGGAAGTTTCAATATTCCACCACCAGAACCACTGAATTAAACCACAAGTCCTTTGCCATGTGTTTTTATCGCAGATGAAGTATACCCACTGAAACCAAATTTAACGCGCCCGTTTCCAGGAAGAAGTCAGAGTGAAGAAATCAGGTACTTCAATGAACGCCTTTTCTCGTGCACGATTATGCTTTGAATGTGCATTTGGAATTTTGTGTGCAAAATTCTGCGTCTTAGGAAATCGTTTAGAGACAAACGAGGGACAGGCATGTCTTTTATGGAATGTCAGTAGAGAACGTGGTGGAAATAGAGACCCAAAAGAGAATGACACAATAAAAACATGTACTGTCAATATTAACCTTATTGTCAGTTCATTCCAAATCTTCCTCTGAAGGAAAAAAAAATGTTCAAATGTTTGTTAAGCTTATGGGACTTAACTACGGGGTCATCAGTCCCTAAACTTACAAACTACTTATGAACTACTTACGAACTAAGACGGCACAAATATCCATGCCCGAGGGGGGATTCGAACCCCCGACCGTAGTGGCCGTGCTGACCGTGACTGGAGCGCCTCAGTCACCTCGGCCACCGCGGCCGGCTCTGAAGGAAATTTATGCAGAAAATAATGAGACCGCTACTATTTTAGCCTCTAATGTACTGGTCAGATAATTTCTTCAAACATACCGTTAGCAAGTGACGCCCCAAACGCCCATTCCCAGGACATCCCCGTACAGTCCAATGCGTTTGTGCTGCATGCTTCTTTTGAATGCTACACGTACCACACCATCAGGCCACGGCTTGTATGAATGGTGTTTCACACATTCTTTGTTTGCAGATAAGAGACACAACTTTCATAAGGACAAATGAAACGTTTGGTCGCCGATTATCAAACAATTTTCATAATGATGTCCTCGCACTGCAGGTAAGTGCATTTAGGAAATTCTGGTGAAGACTCTGAGCTTTCCTTCTCAGTGACTGTGGCTTCACTATTTATGGATTCTCTTTCTTCACAAGTAATGCACCCGTCCCAATGTCACATTAAATATGTTGTGCAGACTGTTAACTATTTAATATCCATTCCGGAAATCTATGACGGAAAACGTTACAGTTGTTTAGTAACTCCAATGATGTAGTTTGGTCAAAGAAGTTTGAAAGAGTTGTCTTTCAATGATATTTAAGGCTGTAATTCAGATCTAACAATGGGCTGAATAACAATGTGAGACAACATTCTCGCTATGAATCAGTGATATTGCTGGAATATGCTAGTTTCATATGTTCTTCTGTCTTGGTACTGATTAGGTTCATTCCATGAAATCTCAGAGGAGGTAATAAGGTGACCATTTCAGAAATAAATCATATTTGGTGCATGGGTAGCTACATGACTTAAAAATAAAGCTGACAAATAGTATTGTCCTGACTAACCATCAAGTGAACCTTTTCATAAGAAAGACACCAATTTCCTTGTTTTCAGACATCTGCTACTCAGTTGACCTATGGAACTAAATTTTTAAGCGTCCAGTATGTAGCCCACTCTATTGATGTATAAAATAAAAGTTCGGATATGTCATTTAGAATTTTTAATAAAAATTGTAAATAATCGTATAAAGCATCTCACATTCTAAACTGTTGCATTTTATGTGCCGCGGCTTGTTTTAAAAACTGGACAGATGATTTCTTCCACTTTGTATTGTACAGAAGGATTGATCGGCAATGTTTTGTATCCTAAAATGGTGGCTCTGCAGGTGTAACAAATCTACCATGACACACAGGCTCAGACATCAGAAAGCAGTGTACATTTCAATCCACAACAGGTCAGAGGTTCTTAACTGTATTCAGAATAAAGAGAACGACCACTCATGTAAGTACAAAAATAAATTACTGACAAATGATCTTCACTGGGTACAGTGTGGTATTAAGCGGTGTCTCAGTAAAATGAAAATGCTGTTCTACTAATACAACGCAGGCAGACTGCAGCAACTGCAGCAGTGAGCGGAGACGTGACAGACATCTACATCTGCATCTACGTGGGATACTCTGCAAATCACATTTAAGTGTCTGGCAGAGGTTTCTGAATCTCTCCGTTCAAACTCTGATTTCTCTTATTTTATTCTGATGATCATTTTTACCTATGTAGGTGGGAGTCAACAATACATCTTTGCATCAGTCTGATATTTTCTCTCGATAAACGAACAATTTATTTTTGTTATTCGTCATACAAAGAAAGTGTGAAACCTTTACAGATGTATATCTGCAGTGCATCCAGCGAGAAAGAGAAGGAAAGCAGCTGAAAAGTGCCCCTGTAATATTCGTGTTTAAGTGATTCTGTGGGGAATCAGCTTCCTCAGTCTCCATTCTACCGCCTTCCTCACCAACAATTGTGGCTTTGCTAGCACATTTGTACTTGTTGGTGCTTACGTAAAGTAGTAGAAAGTGGCTGAAGAAAGAGGAAGAAAGAGCACACAGTCATAGTGAAAGACAGACAGTGGCAGTAAAAAGAGAATGTGATGGAGATTTAGCAGTTCCAGCAAAAGATAGCTTTGTCCACTTCACCTCATCCCCTATACATACGTTATAAAGTTTCTTGATCTAGGTTTTACAAGCCCGACTAATCCATCTGCAAGAACATGTGTAGAGAGGAGATAATGACAGAAACAGACTGTGAGAAAGAAAGAGAAAGCACTAGGGTAGGAAATTAACACGGCATAGACATTGGCAGATAGTGAAAGTGGCAGAGAAAATGAGAGTGGTAAGGAAGATCGAAAGGGATGAATAAACTGACTAGGTGAGACAGACAGAAGAAAGTGCCGTTGGGTGAAAAGTCAGGCAATAGGAGAGAGACAAACACTATGTGGTCAAAAGCATCCGGACACTCCCAAAAACATACATTTTTCATGTTAGGTGCATTGTGTTGCCAGCTACTGCCAGGTACTCCATATCAGCGAAGTTAGTAGTCATTAGGCATCGTGAGAGAGCAGAATGGGGCGGTCCACGGAACTCACGGACTTCCAACGCTGTCAGTGGATTGGATGTCACTTGTTTCAGATGCCTACGCGAGATTTCCTCACTGATAAATATCCCTAGGGTCCACTGTTTCTGATGCGATAGTGAAGTGGAAACACAAAGGAACACGTACAGCACGAAAGCTTACAGGACTTCATCTGTTGACTGACCGCCGGCAGTTGAAGAGGGCCGTACAGAGTATTAAGCAGGCATCTACTCAGACAGGAATTACAAACTGTATCAGGATCCACTCTAAGTAGGCCCACTATGATAGGCGGCGGAAGGGGGGGAGGGTGAGAAAACTTTGATTTCATGGTCGAGCCGCCGCCCATAAGCCACACATCCTGCAGGTAAAAGGAATGCCGGCCGCGGTGGCCGAGGGGACTGAGGCGCTCCTGTCACGGTCTGCACGGCCACTACGGTCGGGAGTTCGAATTCCCCTCGGGCATGGATATTTGTGCCGTCCTTAGTATTAGTTAGTTCATAAGTAGTTTGTGAGTTTAGGGACTGATGACCCCGTAGTTAAGTCCCATAAGCTATACAAACATTTGAACATTTTTGTATAAGGAATGACGCCTCGATTGGTGTGAGGAGTAACAATTGGACGATTGAACACTGGGAAAAGGTTTGGAATCACGCTACACATTGTAGTGATCCGATGGCAGGGTGTGGATATGGAGAATTCCCGGTGAACGTCATTTGCCAGCGTGTGTAGTGCCAACAGTAAAATTCGGAGCCGGTGGTGTTGTGGTATGGCCGTGTCTTTCATGGATGGGAACTTGCACCCCTTGTTATTTTGCGTGACACTATCACAACACAAGCAAACATTGATGTTTCAAGCACCTTCTTGTTTCCCACAACTGAATTGCAATTCGGGGATGGCGATTGCACCTTTCAACACGATCGAGCACCTGTTCATAATTTACGGCCTGTGTCAGAGTGGTTACCCGACAATAACATCCCAGTAATGGCCAGGTCAGCACGGAGTCCTGTCTTGAACCCTATAGAAAACCTTTTGGATGTTTTGGAACGCCGACTTCGTGCCAGGCCTCACCGACCTACATCGATCTCTCTCCTCAGTATAGCTCTCCGTTAAGAATGGACTGCCATTCCCCAAGAAACTTTCCGGCATCTGATTGGGCGCATGTCTGCGACAGTGGAGGGTGGGGCAACACCATATTGAATTCCAGCATTACCGATGGAGGTTCGCCACGTACTTGTAAGTCATTTTCAGCAAGGTATCCGGATACCCTTGATCACATGTTGACAGTGGGGCAGTTGCTGTGTATAAAAGGTTCAAAACTATGAGAGACTGGGTAAACTAATATAGTCCTGTGTTAAAAGAGCGCGAATATGTTCACATGCCAAAATGAGCGCGGAATGAGAACTGAGAGAATCTTTTCAACACGACTTTTTGTTCCAACAGTAGCATATTTCAGCTGATACAGACAATGCAGAGTCTGTCTGCACCATCAGCTAAAACGTCCTTCAGCTGTCAGTAAAGGCGATCGGTTAGTTAACTGAAGATACTACGTTTTGTAATGGGTAATTTGACAAAGCTACAGCATTACGAGTCTCACTCTGTAATCGGAAACTCGATTACCTCAGTTCACGTAGAACTGCAGGCGAAATACCTCCGGCTGTGATGAAGGACTATCTTCGGTCCTAAGTCGGCAGGGAAGGGGGAGGAATTGTCTGCAACATTTAATGAGAGGACGTCTCGGAATTCGTATCGATTCGGGAAGAACGCGGATAGCCAGAGCCTTCTGCACAGGAAACGGGGCTAAACTTAATTCAGCAAGTGCAGCTAAAGCAGTATAAGGATTTATGTACTGTACCAACAGTAATGAACAGGAGGGAGGAACAGTTAGGAAAGCGATGGTCATATTGTTCAGGTGAGATAAAGATAAGTGTCAAAATCAAAACGTTTGTATAGCTTATGGGACTTAACTATGGGGTCGTCAGTCCCGAAACTTAGAAACTACTTATGAACTAACTAAGGACGACACAAATATCGATGCCCGAGGGGGATTCGAACCCCGACCGTAGTGGCCGTGCAGACCGTGACTGGAGCGCCTCAGTCCCCTCGGCCACAGATAAGTGTCCATACTACTGAAAGATACTAAAGGTGTATATTTTTACTGTGTTATGGTGTTTTCTAACCAGGTCTAAGATTTGATGGCCGGCCGCGGTGACCGAGGTGATTGAGGCGCTCCAGTCACGGTCTGCACGGCCACTACGGTCGGGGGTTCGAATCCCCCCTCGGGCATGGATATTTGTGCCGTCCTTAGTCTTAACTAGTTGATAAGTAGTTTGTAAGCTTAGGGAGTGATGACCCCGTAGTTAAGTCCCATACGTTCTACAAACATTTGAACATTTAAGAATTGATGTACCACAAGGAGAACCATAATTCATTGAAGAACTTCTCACTGTCTATCAACGCAAAACCTGACATTAAACGTGATCACCTCTTAACTGTAACCAGATTTCAATGTAACTGTGTACACACACATTTCATCGACGCAAATTTAAGTGATTAAAATAATGTTGCTCTATGAAAGGTTCAATGGGCGCCATAATAGATTAGCACTGTGTATGTCTAGTGTTGGCAGCATACAAAGTTGGGCACGTAAATGTGGGGCGGCTGGAGATGATCAATGACATAAAATGACTTGCGAAGTTGTAACATTTCTATATATGTATACCCTATTTCTCAAAAGTTCAGTCCGAAAAAAAGCCATATCATTGGTATAAAGTGACGTTGGTGCCGATAAAAACATTTTAATCAGCTGTATTAGCCGTGATGCCTTTCATGAAAATTGTTTATAGATGATCATAATTTACCATAACTTTGAAGTTTAAGAAACTATAGAAACGTAATAACCAAAATATAATGATACACTTAATTTAGTAGTTACATTTTGCAACTCATGTTGACATACCAGGTGCGACAATAACGCAATGAGATTGGTGTGAAAAAACTGTTGCTTACCGTTTTAGTCAAGTTTAGTGTTGTCACTTTCAAAGTAGTTCCCTTCTGATTGCACACAATTTTTCCAGCGCTTCTGCCATTGATGGTAACATTTTTGGAACTCATCTTCTGTAATATCCTCTTAGACCCTCGACACAGCTTTTTGGACATGTTGCGTTATTTGAAAATTATGTCCCTTAACCGTCGTTTTGAGTCTTGGAAATAGAAAAAAGTCGCACAGAGCGATATCTGGTGATTAAGATGACTGTAGTAGTATAGAAATTTGTTTGAGATTAAAAACTGATGTACTGACAGAGCAGTACGGGATGGCGCATTATCCTGATGCAGAATCCAGTTATCAGCAATGTTATTATTAGACGAACCGTTTCTCGATTGATGTTCAGTTCTTCTGCAATCATTTTCACGGATAATCTTCGATCACATCGTACGAGTTCACGCACCCTGACCAACTTGACATCCATCTGTGAGGTTGATGGTCGTCCACTGCGGTCTTTGTCTTCGACATTTGTTCTGTCTTCACTAAACTTGAGCTGTTGATATAACCTCCTCTCCAAAAGCCTTCTGAAGCTTACCGTAAGTTTTCGTAGCGTTTTCGCCCAATTTAACTCAAAAATAAATGGCATACCTTTGCCCAACATTATGCGGTTCCATTTCCGTGACAAGAGACACAAGCACCTTTTAACTTATTACAGCACAACTCACGACTGAGCAGTTGCATCGATGTGCAGCTTGGACCGGAAGCAGCTTTAGACCAAGGTCAAAGATATTGTGTTTACGCAAGCCTGCAGGGTTGCCACATCTTGCAAAGAAAATCAGTCTCATTACTTTGTTGTCGCACCGCGTATCATGCAAATCGGAAAGGGTTACATATAAAAATATGCCAGCGAAACATATTTTCTCACTAGAACCATGAGGATACACTGACTACAAACCACACTCTCATAAACATAAATATTGCATAACACACCATAAAACACCAAATAAATATATATAACGGTACTTTTCTAATTCATGTAAAAACTGATGACAAACTAATAAAATAGTTACACCAAAATACACGTGCTAAAATAACACACAATCTAATAGCCTACACGAACTATACTGAACTGTCACGTAAAGTAACAAAATATTATACTTCTATTGTGTAAACAAAATGACGCCATTAACCTGATTAAAAATAAATCTGTCTACCACACATTTTAAAATTCATTTACGATTACATAACACTACACACACCAAAGTAGAGGAAGAAACTGAAATAGTTAATTTATAGAAATAATTTGTGTGAATATTATTTAATGTGTAATAAACTGAAAAAAATTTTTAATTTAAAAATTTAGTTGGTTTATGATGTGGAAGGTGTTGGAAGGCAGCAGAGAGTCATGTTTGCCACTGTGTACCATGATGTAAACGAAGTGGATGTGTGGAAAGTTTTCGGAAGATGAACTGAATTATAAGTGTTTGTTAACTAAGTATTTACAGAAATAAAAAAAAGGGAAAGTGAATTGACATTATTAAATAATCTTCTGGAAAAGTCCAAACTGCAGTGAGAGTAACAACGCAAGCCTTCGAGACTTCACCGACCTAAAAAAACAACTTCAAAAAAGATGAGTAATTGTTGAAGTTTATTTTTATTTTTATTTTCATTTTGTTTTTGTTCTCCCCTTCAATTTGTGGGGGAGATAAATTTTTATGTCCCCAAATCCTATTTCTGTGTAGTTGGTGAGGGACTAGTAACCTGGTAGTTGAGGAAGAGGAACGTCTCAAAATATACACAGACGCCCTGCTTTGTGAGGTAACGTTATCTCGACAGAGTTTGCAGGAGGCCCATTATGGATCTCCGTTTCGGCATCTGGTCGAATCGTGCAATATTCAGAAATAATATATCGCGCACCCTCTCTGTCCTTCAGGACGAAAGTCACTTTCGCATGTGTCGCTGTCAGATAAAGTAAGGGTTGGACAATATGTAGCCACCACGCATACAGAACTAGTCGCATTTGGCACCAATGCTTACATGGCAACAATGAGAAGTTACCGCAGTGCACAACTGCGTTACCTTGCATCATATTATCCGTTTTGTTTTGCGACGGTTAACAGAAATGATCGCTGAAGTTCATCTTCTCTGATAATTCCAAAGCGGTCAACTCGGTGGTGCGCAGTTAGTGGGAGCATCTGGGACTAAAACGGCTGCAGTGTTCAACGTTTCAGTAGCGACAGTATCCTAGGTAACGACACCGTACACAGTGGGCGGAAACCGAAGCTAACTGACAACGACCGACGAGCATTGAGAACGATTGTGTCCAGACAAGATGAAACTACTGTGGCAAAAGCGAGAGAAATACTGTTTCTGACAGTATTAAAGGGCAGCAGTTGCTAAACCATTAATAAAGGAAACAAACGTAAAGCTGAAAAGGAAGTAGTACCACAATAAAAAAAAATCCTGGACACTTGATGACTGGAAACATGTTGCATGGTACGACTAGTCATCTGTTATATTGCTTCCTACAACAACCGGATACGTGTAGCGAAAACCCCAAAAGAAGCTTACGAGACAGCATAGCTGCTTTATACGGTCAAGCAGGGGAGGAGGTTCCCTTACGATTTGAGCATCTGTATCGTGGTATTCAACAGTTTATTTAATTACCTCAGAGGTCGTATAACTGCGAAAAAGTATCTCGCCATGCTCGACAGCAAACTGCTATAACACAGAGGCGCCGACGTTTAAAAATAAGTGTGCTCTATATCGCTGTTCACAAATGTTCGAAAATCATGTTCATGCATTTTTTTAACGAGAAGTACTTGATAAAAGTAAAATAGACTATTGTCTGGCTTTTTGAAGATAGACGGAAGAAAGAGAGAGAGGAAAAGGAAAGCGTGGTTGCATTAGAATTCTGCAATAAAGCCATGTAATTGGCCGAAATGAATGTCACGTTTTGCACTTTAATAGTGATTACTGTAAAGAAAGCTGAATAGGTTGATTTGAAGGTCACACTTCAGGTACAACCTGACTTCATGATAAAGCGTTTCGGAATTTTTTCCATCATATATTCATTTGTGACTGACAGCTACACTTAGATGTAGGTACTTAGATGTTTGAAAAGATGTCCTCTGTGCAGGCTGCATATGTCGGCGGCTCTCCACGCTACCCTGTCCTGTGCAAGTCTCTTCATCTGCGAATATGTTCGGCAACCTACATCCTTTTGAATCTGCTTACTGTACTCGTCCCTTGGTCTCCCTCTAATATTTTTACCCCACACATTTCCTTCTAATGCTAAGTTGACAATTCCTTGATGTCTCAGAATGTGTCCAACCTATATCTATCCCTTCTCTCAGTCAGGATATGCCAGAAACTCCTTTTCTCCCTAATTCGGTTAAACACCTCATTAGTCACGTGATCTACCCATCTAATCTTCATCATTCATCTGTAGCACCACATTTCAAAAGCTTCTATCATCTTTCTGTCTGAACTTCTTATCGTCCACGTTTCAATGCCATACAATGCTACACTCCAGACAAATGCTTTCAGAAAGGACTTCCTAACATTTAAATTAATATTGGATGAACAAGTTTCGCTTCCTTAGAAACGCTATTCTCCCCATAGCCATTCTGCATTTTATATCTTCTTTACTTCGGCCATCAGAAGTTATCTTGTTACCCAAATAACAAAATTTATCTACTACTTTTATTGTCTCATTACCTAATCTAATTCCTTCAGCATAGCCTGATTTTCTGATATTACATTCCATTACCTTCGTTTTACTCTTGTTAATGTTCATCTTATGTCTTCATTTCATGATACTGTTCATAACATTCAGTTGATCTTCCCTTTGTAGTCTCTGACAAATTTACTATGTCATCGGCAAACCGCAAACTTTTTATTTCTTCTCCTTGAACTTTAATTCCCACTACAAAATTCTCCTTACATTCCTTCACTGCTTGCTCAAAGTACAGATTGAACAACAATGGGGAAAGGCTACAACCCTGTCTTACTCCCTTCCCAACCTCTGCGACCCTTTCTTGCCCTTCGACTCTAATAACTGCTGTCTGGTTTTTGTATAGGTTGAATATAACTCTTCGCTCCCTATATTTTACCCCTGCTACCTTCAGAGTTTAGAAGAGTGTATTCCAGTCGACATTGTCAAAAGCTATCTCCAAATCTACAAACGCCAAAAACGTAGGTTTGCCATTCCTTAGCTTATCTTCTAAGATAAGTCATAATGTATTTCTTCCCCGTGTTCCTACAGTTTTCCTACATCCAAATTGATCTTCCACGAGGTCAGATTCCACGAGTTTTTCCATTCGTCTGTAAATAATTCGTGTCAGTATTTTGCAACCATGACTTATTAAACTGACAATTCCTGAATTTTCACACTTGTCTGCACCGCCGCTCACAAAAAAAGAAATATCTGATAATGGAAAAAAGTAAAATCCGAAACGCTTTATAATGAAGACATCCTGTGTCTCAAGTGCATCAGTTGGCTTTCTTTGCAGTACTGACGATTAATTTTATTATGGTCTCCTGTCTCCTATGCGACTTAACGTTGCATCTACAATATGTTGAAACAAATCCACATGTCGGTCATCTAGGTTGTCTTTGCGTTCTCTCTTGAGGGCTGCTCTATTCGTGTTCCTATCAAATCGTGTCTTGTGTTTTCTTTTTTATTTAGACTTCTCTGTCAACCTTCCCCACAAGCATAAATCCCTACGGATTAGATCCGGGAACTCTACCGTTCCATCTTCTGGAGAATGTTAGGTTTTTTTATGATGTGTCACGTGAAGAGCATATGCACTGTTGTAGCCAACGGAATTTCTTATAATAATGCTGGATGCTCAATTTCAAGAAAGTGCTGTAACATGAAGCGGTAACACAACAGGCACACTCAACTGATTGTCTATTAAACCACACCACACATTACAGACAACCGTTCTTGAAAATGTATGTCTCCATACGGCATGTTGGTTTTCTTCCGACCATTAATGAGAATTACAAGTGCATATGTTGCATTATGAGTGAATGCGTCATCATAAGTGTAGACTAGAAAGGGGATTACTTGCCGATTTTCAAGTACCCAACGACAAAATTCCAATCGTCCATCGTCAACTCCTGCTCGGAAATGTTGAATGAGCTGTAAATGATACGGATGGAACCAGTGGTGCAGCCAGGATTTTGTTCTGTGGGAGGCAATTTCTTTTTAAATAAAGCCTATTTAATTGTTAATCTATGAATTATTTTTATACATTTCATAATTTAACCGATTATACTACGAAAATAATTACAAAAGAAATAAAATGAGTAGGCTCGCATTAATTTGAAAATGGAAGAGAAGCAAGGAACACGTGCAAACGTAATGTCTGCACAGAGACATTCAGAAATTGAACGTGTGCTTGTTGAAGGACTACGTTCTACAGCCTTAATAACGTCTGTTACTTCGTCCACAGTCTGTTCATTTACACGTTCTGATGCTATACGACTGTATTGGACACTCTTGTAAACAACGTTAAATCTGGTCGTGTGCGGTTCGGATATCGTACGCTGTATTCTCTACAAGCAGGTGCAGCGTTTCCGTCACAAAAGCCATACACAAATACCATTTCAACATACTCACCATGTGAAAATACGTGCGGAATGTTTATAGTACAATTGACGTGGCCAACAAGTCAAAATGAAAACTTCATTATAAACTAAAGCACAATTTCAGGCTTGAACGTAAACACTCTACAGCTGACATTTGATAAATACGCCCATAGCAACCAGTGTACCAACACAAGAAACGAAAATGGAATGAACTTAGGTGTTTCACTGTACTCATTAAAACTTGCACACGTGTTACATGGCGTTTGTTAATGCAAATCGTCTACACTACCATTTGCTAAATCATACATGGGTTCCCATTCATCATGACCACTCTAAATAACTGTCCCTCCAGATGCAAATTACAAAATGTTTCAAGCATATGTTCTTTAGCCGTCGGAGGACATTAATCAGCATGATTCTTTGTACCTTTGTTTTTTACAAAGATACGAACAGCTTTATGACTTTTGTAACGAGGGGACTGAGGCACTTCAGTCACGGTCTGCACGGCCACTACGGTCGGGGGTTCGAATCCCCCCTCGGGCATGGATATTTGTGCCGTCCTTAGTATAAGGTATTTGATAAGTAGTTTGTAAGTTTAGGGACTGATGACCCCGCAGTTAAGTCTCATAAGCTTAACGAACATTTGAACATTTTGATTTGACTTTTGTAAATGGCACCCTGTATTTTTTATCCGGTAATCAATTTCCTCTCCTAAAGACCTATTCAAAAATCTATCACAGTGTACTATCCACTGAAACACAACGTTATTAATAACACAACATTGACTGAGCCCGGCATCACAAACTCGTCCACTTGCTGGAGGTGTCAGAAAGCAAATGTAAACCAAGTAAAAACACAGAATTGACTTTGACTCTCAATTGCGCAGGAGTAGAACATTCAAAGATGTTCAAAGTGGTGACCCTGGACACCAATACACTGGTGCACTCGCTGAATGAAAGAATTATTAACTGCTTCCGATGTTGCCTGCTGAATAGAATTACAAGCAACGTACGTTCCTGCATGTCCTCTGGAGTTGTAGGAATATCGCGATAGACATCGTCTTTAATGCATCCCCAAAGAAAAAAGTCCAGATGATTTAAATCAGGAGACCTAGCAGGCCAGGTAACTGTTCCTCCTGAATCAATCCATCTGGCAGGATACTTTTGGTTCAGTTTGTTAGTTATTCAAATGTTTGTTCAAATCAAATGTTCAACTGTTTGTGCGCCGGCCGTGGTGGCCGAGGAGACTGAGGCGCTCCAGTCACGGTCTGCACGGCCACTACGGTCGGGGGTTCGAATCCCCCCTCGGGCATGGATATTTGTGCCGTCCTAGTTCGTAAGTAATTCATAAGTAGTTTGTAGGTTTAGGGACTGATGACCCCGTAGTTAAGTCCCATAGACTATACAAACATTTGAATTTTTGAATCAACTGTTTGTAAATCTTAGGGGACTTAACTGCGGGGTATCAGTTCCTAAACTTACAAACTACTTATGAACTAGCTAATACTAAAGACGACACAAACATCAATGACCGAGGGGGGATTCAAATCCCCGACGGGGAACGGCCTCGCGCATCATAGCATAGCGCCTCAATATGCTCGGCCGCTCCGCCGCGGCCAAATTTTTGTAAATGTATCTGACTCAACTGCTGGATTACTATTCCGTAGCTTACAAACTACTTAAACTAGTATAAACTAACCTAAGGACAACACAAACATCCATGCCCGAGAGGGGGACTCGAACCCCCGCCGGCGAACGGCCGCGCGCACCGCAGCACGGCGCCCGATTACGCACGGCTAATCCGCTCGGCCTTCGGTTCAGAACACGACGTGCACACAAGGCATTATGTGCTGCACATCCATCGTGTTGATACCACGTAAGCATTTTGATTCTTAGAGGCACTTCATCCAAAAGAGGAGGAAGAATTCATCTGAGGAAGTTGGTATATACTGTGCCGTTTAGACTACCATTGATGAAATAATGGCCAATAATATATTTTAGTACCAAGAATCCCACACCAGACGTTAACTCTCCATTGAGGCTGATGTTACACCTCTCTAAGTCGTCGTGTGTTGTCGCTGGACCAATAATGCATGTTCCTTGTTTTTACTTGTCCGTTGTTTGAGGAGGAACATTCATCGGTAATTAGAACATTCGAGAAGAAGTTCTTGATGGCGAGAATTTGCTGCTGTGTTCACTGACAGAACAGTATACGATTCTGGAAATCATTCCCATGCAGTTCTTGATGTAGGTGTACATGGTAATGTTGGAAGTAGTGACGTGTACGAATACGATGCATACTGGTTTTAGGAATGCCAATCTCGTGTTTGAGCTGCCGTGTGCTTACATGTGGATTGATTGCAACGGAAGCGAGAAAAGTAACTTTGGCAGCTTCGCCTGTACGAATGCTACGACGATTGCATTGTCCTGGGTTGAGACTTCCCGCTTCCTAAAGCGTCGCCACAAGACGAGACAACATCCATCGAGAAGGTGGGTTCTTGTCAGGATATCGCTCTCTGCACAGTTCCTCTGCCTGTGTAGCATTTAGCTTACCTTCAACAACAATAAACGAAACGTTATGAGGATGCAGTTTGCAGGAAGGACAGCCTTTAGTGAATGTCTACACAACAGTATTTAAAAGGCCTAAACTACAGTACTAAATGTACACATATGGTACATAAGAAAACAGTAGTGCAGTTACTTTCCTACTAATTTACATTCCCCATAGATGCGTAGCATTTCTACCTTCTCTTCGTTTGTGCACATTCTACTCGCACAACTCTCTACTGACGATGGTTGACGGAATGACGAGTGTGACTCTACTTACGTTTACATTTGCCCTCTGTAACGACAGCACGTGGATGTGTTCCAATACCCCGAGTAACCGTAGTAAGCGCTGAGAGCGTCAACATCAGTGTTGTGTTATGTAATTAATAACGCTGTGTTTCAGTAAATGGTTCATTGTGATACATTTTTGAATAGTTCTTTAGGAGAGGAAATGAATTACCAAATACAAAAATACGAGGTGTCATTTAAAAACGTCATACCGCTGTTCATCTGTTGATATCTTTCTAAAATAAAAAATAAATAAATAAATAAAAAGCTACGAAGAAGGCAACCATGCTGATGGATGTCCCTCTCACGGCTAAAGAACATTGCTTGAAACATTTGGACAAACAGTTATTTAGGGTGGTCATGATAAATGGGACACCCTATATACTATTTCTCTTGAAACATCCTGTAGATGAAACTTACTGGCATATTAAAATTGTGTACGTAAACCGGGACTCGAACCTGGGAACTTTGCCTTTCCCGGGCAAGCGATTTACCGACTGAGCTATCCCGACACGACTCACGATCCGTCCTCACAACTTTAATTTCGCTAGTACCTCACCTCCTGATTCCCAAACTTCACAGATGCTCTCCTGCGAAACTTGCAAGACTAGCATTCCTGGAAGAAAGGATATGGTGGAGACATGGCTTAGCCACAGCCTAAGGGACGTTTCCAGAATGAAACTTTCACTCTACAGCGGAGTGTGCGCTGATATGAAATTTATTGGCAGATTAAAATAGTGTGCCAGAACCGGACCTCGAACATGGGACCTTTGCGTTTCGTGGGCAAGCGCTCTATCGACTGAGTTATCTCCACACGATCCTGCAGACATATTTGTAGCATGAGAAATGAGAATGTCTTCTAGTTACGTCAGAAGTAGTCACATATTACCTTTTAATCAAATAGGAAAGGGAAACCTACGTTTCTAGCGTTTGTCGATTTGGAGAAAGCTTTAGACAATGTTAACTGGAATACACTCTTGCAAATTCTGAAGGTAACAGGGGTAAAATATAGGGAGCGAAGATTTATATTCAACCTCTACAAAAACCAGACAGCGGTTATTAGAGCCGAAGTGCAAGAATGGGACGCAGAGGTTGGGAAGGGAGTAAGACACGGTTGTAGCCTTTCCCCAACGTTGTTCAATCTGTACATTGAGCAGGAAGTGAAGGTATGGAAGGATAAATTTGGAGATGGCATTAAAGTGCAGGGAGAAGAAATAAAATCATTGCGGTTTGCCGATGACATAGTAGTTCTGTCAGAGACCGCAAAAGATCTGGAAGAGCAATTGAATGGGATGAACAGTGTCTTGAAAGAAGATATAAGATGAACATTAACAAGATTAAAACGAAGATAATGGAATGCAATGTCAGAAAATCAGGCGATGCTGAAGGAATCAGATTAGGTAATGAGACAATGAAAGTAGTAGATGAATTTTGTTATTTGGGTAGCAACATAATTTCTGATGGCCGAAGTAAAGAAGATATAAAATGCAGAATGGCTATGGGAAGAAAAGTGTTTCTAAAGGAGCGAAACGTGTTAACATGCAATATTAATTTAAATGTTAGGAAGTCCTTTCTGAAAGTATTTGTCTGGAGTGTAGCATTGTGTAGTAGTGAAACGTGGACGATAAGGAGTTCAGATACAAAGATGATAGAAGTTTTTGAAATGTCAATTAACACAAATAAACAATCGCAGAGACGGATTTTCGTCTCTAATATGTCAAACACATTAATTATTAATCTGAAGCATAGAAATAAAATTTGTGATGCGGCCGGGAATCGAACCCGGACAGGAGAGCTGCATCAAACCAGTCTGCGTACTGAAGACAACAACAACAACAACGACGTATTTTTCAACATGTTGACCATGGTCTCTTATCTTTTGAAATGTGGTGCTACAAATGAATGATGAAGATTAGATGGGTAGATCACGCAAGTAATGAGGAGGTACTTTACCGAATCGGGGGAAAAGGAGTTTCTGGCATATCCTTACAAAGAGAAGGGATAGATTGGTGCGACACATTCTGAGACATCAAGGAATTTTCAACCTAGCATTAGGAGGAAGTGTGTGGGGTAAAAATCGTAGAGGGAGACCGAGGAACGAATATAGTAAGCAGATTCAAAAGGATGTAGGTTGCCGAACGTATTCTCAGATGAAGAGACTTGCACAGGACAGGGTAGCGGGGAGAGCTGCATCAAACCAGTCTGCGTACTGAAGACGACAACAACAACGACGTATTTTTCAACATGTTGACCATGGTCTCTTATTCATGTTATATCTCGACGAGAAATTCTTTATTTGACATATTCTTCTAAGTGAAGACCTTGTATACCATTCTGAAGATGATGATTTAAATCATTGTAACTGGTCAAGGAAAATATGTATATTTTATCAGCAGTCTTGGCGTAAGAAACCAAATAAGGTGTATTTTTATTAAAACGTAAGCACATATGTGGAGCTGCCTCCTTGGTGCCCGCCTTCACACTATAACGTTGCCCTTGCTTCGTATGATGCCATAATTGTTAAAAGTAGTTTCCGCGATTATATTTTTTGGACAAAGAATTGATGGTACCGAATGTTTGAATTTTGAGATAAGTTAGTTAAAGTACAGCACAAAATGAACATTAAACCAAATAAACCGAGTATTGCATATTAACGTTGGGCACCATACAAGCAACAGCACGTTATAAAACTTACGGAAAGCATCTAGCTGGATCCTGCACTTCGTATTGTAGAAGCTGGAAATGATAACTTTTATGTCTTATTTAATAAATGAATGTTCGAGATACTTTCCGTAGGAAATCAATGTTCAGACTGTTCACTTCGCGTTTCATTGTTGTGTGACTGTGGGTGGAACATAAAGCTACTGGTAATGATAAAAAAATTAAAAAAAAAAATGATCGGACTTCGTGAAATTACAATAGAAATGACTGCAGGTTCTAAAATCAAGCAAAGTATAGTATAAGGATGATTGATTGAAATTTTGCAGACAATGCGAAGCGATTGTGATGGCGTCTGAACATTAAACTATTACGGACGTAGAGGAGCTGAAAACAATAGAAAATAAGTATTTGACGTGGAGGGTTCATTTAAATAAAAGCCAAAGAGAGGGGATGATTTAAATTTATTGATAGATCTGAAGCATTGAATTAAAATTTGTCGTGCGGCCGGGAATCGAACCCGGACCTCCATGCTTAGTAAGGCAGACGTCTTAACCGGTAGACTACCACACCACTAACGAGTAAGGCGCCTCGGAATAGTCTATATACGATTTCCCTCCACAACACAAACTTTAATTCAGCTTCTTTGTTCCAAAGATAATTGCCTAGTAAGCATGGAGGTCCGGGTTCGATTCCCGGCCGCACCACAAATTTTAATTCAATGCTTCAGATCTATCAATAATGTCTTTGACATATTTGAGACGTAAATCCGTCTCAGGGATTCTTTATTTCTATTAATTGATATTTATATCACCGTAACAGGACTGTTCCACCATGTCCATTGCTGAGGTGCTATTCCGCTGCATGGAGGGCCTTGGCAATAGTGGCAATTATCTTTGGAACAAAGAAGCTGAATTAAAGTTTGTGTTGTGGAGGGAAATCGTACACAGACTATTACGAGGCGCCTTAATCGTTAGTGGTGTGGTAGTCTAACGGTTAAGACGTCTGCCTAGTAAGCATGGAGGTCCGGGTTCGATTCCCGGCCGCACCACAAATTTTAATTCAATGCTTCAGATCTATCAATAATGTCTTTGACATATTTGAGACGTAAATCCGTCTCAGGGATTCTTTATTTCTATTAATTTTAAATTTAAGTAATATATTTTTACCACATCTTGCATCACTATTACTTACATTGAATGGATACATGAATGGAAGACGTCCGTACGGAACGAACATAGACAAGGGAGTGAGTAAAACTACTGTCTCGGTTCCGTCTTCTCGCTTGTTTGGGAGTAAAAAAATGACGAACGAAATTAAATTAGCTGCATTGCTAGTCAGAGGGAACCGGAGGCGATAAGTATCGCTGATCAAAGATAAACAAAAAATAAATAAAAATTTCAGTGTATCGTTACAACACCCGGTGCCCGTCGCTACCTGGTCTGCGCTGTGTGAGCAGGCGCCATCGCGTCGCGCCGAATATCCCTCCTGTTCCATTTCCCCAGCCGGTGTGCAGCTGCGCCGCAGGTGCGAACGCTTCGCTGCTGCCCGCTCCTCTCGGCACATTGTCTCTCAATATGCAAACGTGTTGACCCTTTTCTCTTATGTGAAAGCTCATGCTGCTGTGCAGTGCAGCGCACCTGCTTCGACGCATCTGTTATCTCTGCCGCAGAACGTGGTCTTCCGCACAGTTAAGTCATTTCCTCCTGCTGGTGTTGTTCTCTTGTCATTGCTTGCTGCGCACCTCTTCAGTCTCTAGATCTACATCTACATCTACATACATACTCCGCAATCCACCGTAAGGAGCGTGGTGGAGGGTACACTGTACCACTACTAGGCATTTCCTTTCCTATTCTACTCCCAAATAGAAAGTGGGAAAAAAAAGAATGCCTATATTCCTCCGTACGATCCCTAATCTCTCTTGTGTTTGTGATCATTACGCTAAATGTAAGCAGGCAGCAGCAAGATCGTACTACACTTAGCTTCAAATTCCGGCCTTCTAAATTTCCTCAGTCGCGCATTGGTCGAACCTACCAGCTGCTCGCCTCTGAACTGCTTCTATGTCTTCCTTTAAACTGATCTGCTGCGGGTCCCAAACACTTGAGCAATATTCAAGACGTGGTCGTACAAAAGTTTTATACCCGGTCTTCTTTACAGATGATCTTCCCAAAATTCTCCCAATAAACCGAAGTCGGCTGTCCGCCTTACTCACAATTGTCCTTACATGTTCGTTTCATTTCACATCGTTCTGCAATGTTACGCCTAGATATTTGAACGACGCGACTGCATCAAGAAGCTCACTACTAATGCTGTATTCGAACATTATGGGATTTTTTTTTTTTTTTTCCTACTATTGCATGTCACCTTACATTTTCTACATTGAGAGCTAGCTGTCATTCTTCGCACCAACTAGAGATTGTGTCTAAGTCATCCTGTATGCTATTGCAGTCAATTGAAGACGGCACTCTCCCATACACCGCATCGTCATCGGCAAACTACCGTAAATTACAAGATACTGTGTCCAACAGATCATTTATATAGATACAAAATAATAGCGGTCCTATCACACTCCACTGGGGCACGCCTGACGATACACTCGTCTCTGATGAACACTCGCCTTCGAGAACAACGTACTGCGAAGTCTTCCAGCCAGTCACAAATCTGTGAACCTATTCCATAACCTCGTAGCTTCGTTAACAGTCTGCAGTGTCAAATGCCTTTTTCAAATCGAGGAAAACAGAATCCGCTTTTTGCCCTTCATCAGTTGCTCGCAAGATGGCATGTGAGAAAAGGGCAAGCGGAGTTTCACATGAACGATGTTTCCTAAACCCGAACTGATTCATAGAAAGAAATTCTTCCGTCTCAAGGAAATTTACTATATTCGAACTGAGAATATGCTCCTAAATTCTGCAGGAAACTGATGTCAACGATATTGGCCTGTAATTACGTGGGTCAGTTCTCTTTCCTTTCACCTGCGCTTTTTTCCAATCACTAGGAACTTTGCGCTGAATGAAGGGTTCGTGAAAAATGCAAGCTAAGTAAGGGGCCAATGCCGCAGAATAATCTAAGGCTGTGATCGTAAACCGTTATTTCACGAGGGGGAAATTAACATGGTGGGTACGCAATGTAGACCGAGTTCTTGCCTATCCTATGAGCAATTTAAAACCTAATTAAAATAGTTTTTATATAGTTCCGTAGGCTCCCCCGGGGTAATAATTTTTCGGAGCTTGTTTGGGTCTGCTGCCGGATATTGAAACAAGCTGACTGAATATTTCGGCGATCCAACTGTGCCCATATTCAGGAGCAACTGCTGCTGCTGAATCCCGCTGACGACTGATGGCGAGCAGAGTTGTGGCGATTCGTAAATGAGTCGTTGATTTGAACGAATATAAAGAATCGTGAGAATCGAATCCTGTTCCGGACTAATCGGCGTTCAAAAGAATTGTCTATCTCGTGACGATTCCAAGATGCAACGATGCATGATTTGAAACAAGTTTTGCCGAATGATTCTGAAATCCAGAAAGTAGTTAATGAGAGGACGCGTGTGTACAAAGGAAGCACAGAACGAAGATCGTAAGCCGTTAATTATCAATCACGAATTGCTGATAACGGAAACGAAAAGCAACGAAATACAGAGCCGACATTACACAAGATTAAAATCAAGAAATCGAAGCATGATGAAAAATTACGTACCTCTTCTGCGTTCCAGAAGCAGTGAAACACACAACACACACACACGCACACGCACGCACACACGTCGATCATACAGTTTGATATAATATATTTAAACTAGAGATTCTTGTACATTTATATCTTGCGTATCCTGGAAACGTCTACAACGATTTGGATTATATTTTTTTATTTAGAGAGGTTTTAGCTTGAAACATTCCTCCCTTATTATTTTAATTTAAATTTTTAAATCAGTATAAATTTTTGCAAGTAAATGTGAGCACGAAATAGAATAACTGTAAAGAGTGGTTGGGAGAAATATTTCAGTACTGGTTACGAAGCAATACCATCTATCTATTGAAATGAATCTACTATGCTGTGCTTTTAGATAAATTAATGAGCTACGCACCAAGAAAGTAGTTAAAATCCTTTTCTAACCTGGCTGATACTGATAAGCAACGTGAACCAAACTTTTGGAGACATTATCACTATTGCTGATTTTGTAACTAAGCTTCCGGCTAGTTGATCTGTTACTAATCTAAAATGGTTAGTCGTTCGTAATTTCAGGGCCCCAGTTAGAATAATTATTTAATAAAAGAACCTGATAAAAGTGGATCCTATTGTACACATCTCCAACAATTAGATTCGTAAATCAGTGTAATTCATTATTCTTTTGCCCTCAAAAATAAATTGCATCACAGTTAAATGAAAAATGTGATAGGAAAAATCACTACAAATAAGTACTCGGACAAATTTCGGTAAACTCACGAAACAGTTATTATACAAATAAATGAAGCAAGTCTACATATATATATATATCACATTCAAAGTTCAGTTTCCTTTGTGAAATCTCATTAACTTCACACACTAGAGATCATGTCATAAATTCAGTACATCATTTCAATTACAACTTTCTCATCGAAATATATCGTACAGACATTTTCACAATTCATCAGGGTGTATACAAGCGTAATATGGAGGAGACGTTTACTAGACGAGAGCATAATACAGAAGAAGGAAATAGCGTTACTACTCCTTTCTTTTAAAAGAAACAATAGTTAAATCTATGTATTATTCTAATTGTTCTTTGTTCAGAGTTATTCTTTGACTTAAGTTTTTCAAAGAATATTGCGTCTTTCAAATTTAGTGACACATTTAAAATGACACGAAATTACAAGAAAAAAATACAAATATAAGCATAATTAATTTAAATATGGGCTAATAAATATTGTTTTGTATGTGGAGGTACATGTACCACTACAAACTTTCTGAAAAAAACTCAGTTTTGCAAAAATATGCTTTTTATATTAAAATGTGATTTTAACTGTTTTTAACGCTATCTCGAAAATCTTTTTTACTCTCTAGGTTTTTAATTTTATCTTTCCTGGAAGAAACCGGTATAATACAAAGAAACATTTTTATATAAAAATGCGAATTTCATGTATCTCGAATAAAATTTAGTATTTAGGGACGGATTTTGATTTTTAAAGCCTATTTTTATTCAAATGTTCAAATGTTTGTATAGCTTATGGGACTTAACTACGGGGTCATCAGTCCCTAAACTTACAAACTACTTATGAACTAGCTAATCCTAATGACGGCACAAATATCCATGCCCGAGGGGGATATTCGAACCCCCGACCCTAGTGGCCGTGCAGACCGTGGCTGAAGCGCCTCAGTCCCCTCGGCCACCGCGGCCGGCTTATTTTTATTAAGTGATTTTACCTTATAAGTATGTTATAACGATTAGATACGTGTTAATTGCTACCCATTTAATTAAATTTATACTTAAATGGTTGGCGTTTTCGGATAGAACGAAAAAAATGGTCCGGTTACAGCAACTTCGAACTACGTGACATACGTTCACTAGTTGATAACCTACAACGCTACCAAATGAGATACGCCGACAGCAGAAGTAACTTGCAGCATAACATGTATTTATGTCCGCTTGCAAAACTTCAAAGCTATTTTCTACAGAATTTTTTAGAGTTGAATCGAATGGCTTTCGCTGAGTATTGTTTTAAGTATGAACTATAAGTACCATAAATATAAAAAAATCTGTTACCCATGTTATCTCATTTTTGGCAACCGGAATAATCGTGTAGTCGCAGACCAGAACAAATCGTAGGAATAGTTTCATAAGCTTAGATACTAGCATCCATGACACAGACGTGTATTGCCATCTATCAGTAGGATGTGGAACGTTTTGGCATTCTGTAAGAATCGTGCCATTGAAGATTCGTAATGGAATCGTAGGAATTGTTTCACAATGTGGGACTGAATCGCAGGAATCGTTTCCTGAAAAAGAATCGTATTGCCCAACTTTGCCGAGGGCAAAGGCGCGCGTGTGGTCTACTGCGCATGCGCCGCCCGCCACAGGTACTGCAGACAATTCTCGCGCCGCCGCGGGGCCCGCGATATATCGCACTCACAGTTTCCCTCGCCACACTGGCGGGTTGCATTAAAGAACGAAGTTTCTTCATGTCAGATCGGACGCTGTTTCACGTCCTGCTAATTGTCTCTATTGATCAAATTAGCCGACAACCTTGTAAACACTTTCCCAAAATCGGACTTACCGGTCACTATAAGACTCTCGTCAAACATCATTTTTCGTTCCTCGTTTAAACAATGTTCCACCAGCGCTGATTTTTTGGGCTGTTGGAGCCTCATGTAACAGGTGATGTTCTCATTTACCTATAACTCCTGCGGATGACGTGCCGATGTAAACCTTAGTACACTCCCATGGAATCCTGCACACACCGAGTCTCCTAAGTCCCAAGTCATCTTTAACAGTTCCCAGAAGTGCCATAATCTTCGCTGTTGGACGGAACCAACTATGAAACTAAATACCTTTAGGATTATGTCCATCTACAATTATATGCCCCCTACATAAGTAATGGAAGCTACAGAGTACCATCATCATGTTTCTTGTAAACCATAACATTCAAGAAAGAAAGCTTCTCTATATAGGACGGCGATTTCTGCCCTCGGCATTAGTCTTCAGCGGGATTCAGCAGTAGCAGTTTCCCCTCCAGGTGGCGAACGTTTGGATCGCCGAATTATTGAATTAGCTTGACTTCAGGATTCGGCAGTACACCCAATGAACTACAAAGAACTATGTTTTGATCCCTAATACAATAAGAAGAAGGAAGGTAGGTTTTAACACTAGAACGGCGGAGTTTCTGACATTCCTAAAACGGCGGAAAGGGGTCATTTTGACCGCCACATAAAATATTTTCATATTAGGCTTAAATACGGTTTTTTTAATCCTCACCTTTTTCTAGCAGGGACAATAATTATTAAACATCATAATTAATAATAATTAATAATTTTTTGTTTCAACAGCAAAATATCTTACTAATTTATTGCTGCTACTGCTAACAAGTTTCCTATTTGTATAAACTTGTAGACACATTTAGCATACTTGATCCATATTACTCTCGTACGTGGTCTACACACACCTTTGTATAACATTTCTCTCGAGTTACTGGAATCTGCTAGACGCACTTAGCACATATGATTTCTGTTTTATGCGCACACGGCTTTGTGGCACTTTACACAGTTTTCGCTGGTCTTGTTGCCTTTGCAGAGGCTGATTTGGCACTTCCTCCACTTTATAGTTGATTTCGGTCCAGTATCCTCTTCCTTTGCCTGATGTTCTTGCTCTTTCATTCCCTTGAGTTCATTAGCCTGCTGAAGTATGAACTTCTTCCTTTCCATTTTCTTGTTTGTTACTATGTTGTAAATGACCCATGCATTTATTGCCGCCATGTCCAACATGTTGTAAAAGACATGCATTGGCCATCTCCTACATGCAATCATTGTAGTATATTTACGGGTCATTTGATCTACCACGTACATCCCATACTTTGTTGCATTGTAGAATGTTACTGTTTCAGGTTTCTTCTTTCCTTCCTTGCTTATTGCTACTTCAGATTGTAGTGTACTCAGAAGAATGACGTTTTTATTCTTCTTTCCTTAGTGTACAGTCATGGTGCATTCTGGGTTGCTGCTATGGTGCAGGATGCTGATGGAGCGTATTTCAGCATTGGACTTCCTTACTGCATCACGGATTTCACGGCGGATCTTGTTCATTGTACCAACTAATGAAGTTTTCTTCTCTTTGAGTTTCTTAGCAAGTTGAAGAGATGTAAAGAAGCTGTCTGTCGTCACATTTCTTCCTTGATTTACAAATGGCTCCATGAGACGCGGAACGACGTACTCTCCAAGTGGTTGCTTCGCTCTATGCATGTCCTCTTTGCCGAGATATGGAAAAGTTTTACTTATATACTTTGTCATCACATCGACAGCCAACCAGAATTTGAGGCCATATTTGTCTGGTTTGTTGGACATGAACTGAGTGAACCTGCATCTTGTTCTGCTTCGTAATAGTTGCTCATCTATGGTTATATTTTCTCCAGGGCGGTGAGCAGTGGGTCCTCCTTTCTCCTTCAGAACGTTCACAGCCGACCTCCTTCCAGAAGATGAAAAATTGGTCGTCTCCCACACGGTTCCATCCCTAGCAACCATCTTTGTAGACGCTGCCAACTGTGCCTGCTGTGATGAAAGATGTGATGACCGATGTAAATCAGTACGTGAATCCTCTTCCACTAATCGCTCCTCATCCACTATGTCTTCATCTTCACTTGTCTCAGGTACATAATCATCATCTTCAACAGCGAAGTCCGTTTCCGATTCAACTTCGGAATTCTCTAAGAGCTGTAACACTTCTTCATCAGAAAGTCCACACTGACGATACATGTTCAAAAGCGTGTTTAGAGGACACAAACTATCACCAGAATGAAACAATATAAACTGTGGCAGGCTGGAAAGAACATGTGCCAAGACGCAACAATGACAGGCAACTACTCTGCAATACTGCTGACTGTTGCCGCTACATAGTTGGATTACTTACGTATATTCAGAAGGAAATAACATTGGGGTCTAATTGACCCCATCCGCCGTTCTAGGTATATCGATAGGAATGTCAAAGAAAATATAAATATTTTCTAAATCCTAATACATCATCATAAAGAGGAGAAAAAATTAGGAAAAGTCATATGATTTCATTAGGAAAGTAAATAAACTGAAATGACAGTGAAGGATAAAAGTATGGCAGGGGTCATTTTGACCCCTTCCGCCGTTCTAGTGTTAAGGTTTAACGTCCAGTTGACAACGGATCACAAGTTTGGATTATTTTTTACTTTTTTATTAATTTTTTATTTTACTTAATTATATATTTTTGTTAAGGATGGAGACAGAAATCCTCTCTCCTTCGACAGGCACCATCCCGGAATTTGCCTGGAGAGTTTCAGGAACCACGGGAAAACTAAATCTGGATGGATGGAGGGGGCTTTCTAGTGTCCACTGAGCGAACCAGTGCACCAAAGTTCCGGAAAGATGTGTTTTAGAGCTCTGCTTTAACTGCACTGTTATCGGCAGCCTTACCATTGCAATCGCACAATGAAGGTATTTATTGTATCTTGCCATTAGTGTAATTTACATATGACCAGAATTTCTTTGGATTTTCTATCAAGTTACGATACAGTGTTATATAGTGAACAAGATTATAAGCTTTTAGGATTGAAGTCCGCACTAAATTTTCAATTTGGAATTTTGTATTCATTTAAATTTGACATCCTTCTCGTTATTTCTGCAACTGAGTTCTGACCTGTTAATTTGTTTGGTATAAATCTCTCAATTGCTGTCAATATTATTTTCTTGAATTAAAGCCACATATTATCTACATGCACGTTGATAATTTCGAATGAGTGGACACTCTCACTGAGGGAAGCGTTTAGCGAATTTGTATCTTCTTTTTTGAATATATATCTATTTCATTTAATTTTGGTGGACTTTTTGATTTTCGGTCTCGCTATGACAACCCGACAGACAACAGACGGAAGACGCAGCCTAAACTACTCGATATATACGCCAGTTAAAAAATAATACATACTTAATACCTTTTGGCTATGTTGACTCTTCTGTTTCTTCCTTAGTAAACGGCACTCCTGAGAAAGTCGGGGTGGGAAGATAGGGGTAGATAAAAATCAGTGGAATATCTCGGAACTGGAACATTTTTTGTTCACATGACTGTCACGGTATATTTAGCCCATTTATAATAAAGCTTCTTTCAGAGCATAACAGATTCATGTGCTAAAAAAAAAGGCCAGACAATCTATGCAATACATCTGGAACATCCAACAGGGACGTCTTAATACAAATCGGCGTCCAATAACCAAACCGAGTGACAAGGATAGGGAAGTTTTACTTTCATACATTCTGCCTGTGTAGCATTCTTTTATTTATTTATTTATTTTCCAAGAACTTACCACGTGACGAGAGCTTTCACGACTTTGCTTTCAGACGAATGTACACGCATTTTCCTTTGAAAGTGAATAGCATAATTTCTTCATAAGTTGAAACTTGCGGGCTGAGATACCGTGGTCGATGGGTATAACTTTCACCTTCGACTCGGAGGTGAAGCGGCAGTTTGCAGCTTCATCTCGAGGTTGCCTTCCGCAGGCGAAGGCGAAACGTCAGGGAAAAGTTTTACGCATCGACCACGTTATCTCAGCCCGCATGTGTCAAGTTATGACAACTCCTGCCGTGAAAGCCTTCAATGTATGAGCATAATACCATGTTTATAACTATTTTTATAAGCAGTCACATTCATTTGTTCCAAAAATGTATTTTCTTTTATGTTTACTTTAAAGATACCTGAAAACTAGAATAAAGAGGAAGTTGAAATTCGAAAAACTTACAATTAAAACGAAGGGGAAGTTAAATAACACTCAATTTGTCATCATTAAATATGTCAACACATTATACAAAAATCCATGTTTTAAACATTTTAAAATGGTACCAGATTTTACCTCTAATTAATTCTTCGACTTTATCTGTTTTTCTAGCAACTTTGTTATTGTCGCTTGTTTCCCTTATGTTCTGATTGCCCCTTATGTGCAAGTTCTAACAAAACGGATGCTGTAAAACGTAATTAATATAATGAGAAATAAAGCAGATAAACATTATGAAAGGTCAAGTATCACTTTAAAACCTAAGGGCAGGTAACGGTCCACTGGTAAGACGCCCTAACATGGGAGTCGTGTACAGCCAACGTAACCGTTTCAGGAGTCCATCTTTGTCTTCTTTTGTTTAGAAATTGGTGGCATTTTTATGAAATATTGAACGCTTAATATGGAACGCTTCCACTACAATTAACGTACAAGTACTCTCAGAAGGAGAAAGGAGATGAAGAAATACGAAGAGTTAAGATGAAGACGTTACACGGTGCCACTCTCCTGACAAATAGGCTGCTACACATGCGTGGCCGTAAGGTGGGTTGCGGAGATACAGGGGAAAATCCAACGAGAGCATGCTACCGCTACCAATGCAACGCGAATTCTCGGAAACTTCCTGAGGCATACCATAAATTTAGAAAAAAAAATGATTTTCTATTACATTCCTATTCGATTAGGAATTGTATAATAATTATGAATATTATTTTCTGACGTAATATATTGCAAAGACGTTAACAGATGAAATGACTGCAAATAGATTTTGTAACGGAAATCTGACGGAATATACCACTCATGACCAATTAAACTGCAGAGAGTGAACCAGAACTCCAGCGACAAAAGCTTAAAATTGTTTAGCACTATTTTCCTAGAATGTTAGGGACTTGTAACAAGTGATAACATTTGTAATATAATTCATTTTGAACCATCAGCTGTTATTAAAACCTTTAGTATCTATTAGTTTGTCGTTGATCGTCATCACAGGATACCTAAACAAACGTAAAAAATAACAGCAATTAATGTACACCACAAAGGAAAAAATTAGAGTACCTTGTCTTCTTAAATAGTATTTTGAAAGTTCTTAGAACAGATCAATAAACCACATAATATAAAGCTACAACTTGCTGAAAACAGCAACAACATAAATGCTAATATTAGCAATATATAGGTCTTACTCGCCTTTGTCAAAGACCTTAATGGAACAAAAGTGTCAATCTACTCATGGAACAATTTAGCAGTTATTCAGTGTTAAATATCTTTCGTCACAGTATAGGCAAAGAGAGTTACAAGATGAGTTTACAAACATCTGTTGGATGTTGGAGTGTAGTTTCGTGACTAATAGTTCTACTGATCAATAAATTGAATTACGTAATGTACATTTTCAGTGATTTATTTGTTGTCACACACTAACCATCCATAGAATTGTTTGTAACAAATTGCGTGCATATTGAATATCGCCACAGTTTTGGATTTGTATTCGCGATTTCCTGTGAAAAAGAAATCAGACCGAAGTAATTGACGGAAAGTCATCCAGTAAAACGGAAGTGATATCTGACGTTCCCGAGAGAAGCGTTATAGGGCCCACGCTGTTGCTAATCTTTATAAACGATTTAGGAGACCATGTGAGCAGCTCTCGTAGATCCTTCGCGGATGATGCTGTCGTTTATCGGTTAGTAAAACCACTAGAAAATCAAAATCAACTACAAAACTATTTTTATATCTGCATTGTGCAAAAATTAGCAATTGACTCTACATAATAAGAAGTGTGAAGTCATCCATATGAGTACTAAAAAATTCTTTGAAAGTCATTTACAAGATAAATAAGTCAAATATAAAGGCCGTAAATTCAACTAAATACCTAGGAATTGGAATTACGAGTAAAGGTAATTGACAGGACACGAAAAAAATCTTAGGAAACGCAAACTAAATGCTACGTTTCATTTGCATAACAGTGAAAAGATGCAACAGTTCAGCATAATAAACTACCTACAATACACTTGTCCCTCCTATCCTGGAGTATTGCTGCACATTTTGGGATCTCCACCAAATGGGACTGATGGAGGATGTAGAGAAATTTCAGTTATGGGTAGTTCGTTTTGTATTATGGCAATGCTGGGGAGAAAATGATCTAATATTTGTAAAGCTATGGGACAAAACTGCAATGGTCATCACTCCCTAGACTTATAAACTGCTTAAACTAACTTACACTTACAACAACACACACAACCATGCCCGAGGGTGGATTCGAACCTCCAACGGGGAACAGCCGCGGTACTGTGAGAGAATATGACGGATATAATGCATGAGTTGGGGTGGAAATAATTAAAAGACAGGCCTTATTCGTTGTAGCGAGCTCTATTTACGAAATTTCTTTCGCCAGCTTTCTCCTGCGAATGTGAACATGCTTTGTAGCACCAAACTACATAGGGAGACATTATTATGAAAATAAAATAAGAAAATAAGAACAGAAAGACTTACTATTAAATGTGATTTGCAGTGAACTTATCTAGGACTCATTCTGCAACTATGTTTACCTTTACGGTGTCCAATGATACCTGCCAAAGATATTTCACACTGTCAGAACAACTGCTGAATCGTACCATGAGTAGATAGTCTGGGTTCTACGAAAGTATTTGACAGATGCAACTACGACCACTACACTGTTCATTGTACAAATTTACTCGAGCTGTTGATAAATTATTTTTGTATTATGAGGTTACTTATGGCATGTTTTATCCGTACATATCAATGGACTGTTGCTGTTATTAACAAGTTACAACTCTGTATGTATATATTTTCCTGATGTATGTTAAATCCTGTAAGTATTAAAACTACTATTTCGGTGTTCATGGTGCTCTCCTTTTCCCTCTATGTTTTTTACGTTGTATAGTTATCTAGTAATGATGATCGAACATAGCAGGTACCAAATGTTTTAATAAAACAGCTGATGGCTCAAAATGAACTTTATCAAATATGAAACAGCTGTTAATCGCGTGTCGAAAGCAATGAGGTCATTTTATTTCTTGATTTATTGTTAGAAATATTGACAGTACGCATTGCTGCAACTCAGAGGCTGATGAATGTTGTTCTGGGCCGGTATCATGTGGAGGTTTCTCATTAATGGCAATCTCAACGCACTACAATAAAGGGCTATCCTCCAAGCTAGTGCTGAACCGCGTTTCTTAGGCATTTCCAGGTAGAGGTTAACAGCGAGACCTTTCGAATCCGTCGTGCAGGCATCGTCGACGTTTCCTCCATCTTACACAATTGCTTTGCCTTGCATGTACTCTCAATATTGATCCAACTGAACATAATTAGGATTAACTGAAAATAGTCGTGCTATTCCGTTCTGGCCAACTACGAAATCTACATGAATTGAGTAGGATTACAACTGAAGGATGATATAAATTAGATCAGCAGTGGTTAAATTAACTCGTGAACGGGAAAGCACTTAAAGTGCAGATTTGCCGCGATGCAAGGGTCATGCAGCTCTTTAGGTTGTTGCACAACGGTCTTACCCAAGTTTTTTTTTCACGAGGAACGTGAGAATACCCGCACCCTTTAGACATATGGAGACTTTAAGAAGAAAATATAATTAATTTTCTATCTAGTCTCCGGCAAATAAAACTTCCGACTTCAATGTTGATCCATCAATGTGGGGTTCACAACAGAGAAGATGTCAAGTGATCTTTTATATAAATCGACTTACCAGTGAAATCAGTTTCTGTTGGCTGGCAAGTCAACCATAAGCAGCAACCTTAGCGCACTATCTATTCCGCCTCATTTCAAGAAATGCGTATTTTACTATAGTATTTTGGCTGTACAGTTAATGTAAGTTAGTTACATAAAATAGCTGGTTTTTATCTGATGCAATAACATTGCCTTTCTACCTTCATAATTGTACTATTTATGTGCGTCTTTGGTGGTTAAATTTTTAATTTCTTAACAGGCTATTAGGTTTAAAGACGTCCACAAAACTCTAACAGTGTCGTTAATCGGCACACCTGAACAAATACTATTTGACGGCACATACTCGAATGATAATTCTGAAAAATCAATTTTCGTTCTAAAGAGCAAATACGCTATTGTTTAGTGGTGACTTAGATTGTTATTATTAGGTTCTGTTAGTTTTGAAGAATGGAGGAAATAACTATTTTATTTCCAGCCAGGCATCAAAAAGATGAAACTTAATTATTCGAAAGTATATAATGATGAGGAGACGCCAGCAGTGTTGTGTGGTTGCTCATAAGATCACAACAGAGGAGAGAAAACAGAAATTTCTCAGTTGGCACAATTGTTGGCGGTTAAACTTTACTACAACTTTTTTTTCAGTTAACTCATTTTGAGAATTTTTTGTTCTAGTTGGCGCCTATACATTGTAAATCCATTTACACAGGATCCCAAGATGAAAATTAAGGTATGTCGAGACCAGCAATGGAATAAAACTCGGCGTAGCTGTTTTTTCAGTAACAATAACAGTTTTAGCTCACCTCTTTGGCTTTTATTGACAATGTCAATAGACAGAATTAGACAGAATTAAGTTTTGTGTCATTAAGCTTTAATCAGTACTAAAGCCAGTCCTCTCGGTTATGGACTATTAGTTCAATAACGCTATTGATATGGCTATGTTTAGTTTCGTGTGTAGCACAGCCAGACTCCGCATAACTGACGAAAAATCTAAGACCATGCAGTTTTCTCGAACTTCTTTTAGGAGAAAAGGACTCGTCTTACTCGAGGAAAGTGATTATAGGTTCTGTTTGAATACAAAAGAAGTTTTTTGTTGAGTTTGGTTGGTAAGGAAATCGGTAGATGTATTACTATATTATCGTAATATATGATGCAAGAAAAATGTATGATACAAATTTGAAGATTCATAATTTTCTATGAATACGGGTCCGGGAACGTTTTGCTTCGATGTTACCTCATTGTCTTCAATCCTGCAATCAGGAGAAACGCACAAGAACAGAACGCATTAGCATAACACGTGCAACTCCCAGGAGTGTTGACAGCATTGCTCTGCATTGTTGGAGACTATTTGGTAAGTCCTCACGTTCTTTCGACCAGATTCACTGGACGCAGTTACCATAATTTCGTAGAGAAATTTCTACCTTCTTTTAATGAAATTACTGCTATTTTAATGTTTCGGTTGATTTAATTATTACACAATCATAATTTTGATCATTTTCAAAGTATCTTCAAGTTGAAAATTATCTGATACGCCTAGACTGCATATCATCGTCACAGTAATGTATTATTGGTTTTGCAGAAAAAATTGTTAATTTTATATTTACGAGTATATATCACCTTTTATAGGCGAGGTCCAACTCCATGAGGGTCAGGGCATAAAAAATTTCCTTTTCAACCTGCAACCACATTCGGTAACATCTCAGTCACAATGAATCTGCTGTAACAATTATTTCTCTAATTCAAGAGTTTATTAAGTCATGCGTGCTCAGTGCCCTCGCACTTACCTTGTACAAACAGGTCTCGCTATAAAAACACGTTTCTAAGTGTATCTCCTCACTAAAATGGTCGCAGTTATATTATCTTTCGCCGAACATCTCAGGGCTGAAGGACACATTCAACTCTCTGTAGACTCCCTCCAGATCCTACATGTAGCATGTAAGAGGAAACAATGGACCATCTCGGAAGAACTAGAAATGAAAATATTTTCAAAAAAATGAAAAGATTTAACCCTAAATGATCAGTTGGTCCCAAAAATATTTTATTGTAACAGATGACGGCTTTTAGGTGGTCGGTGGCTACTATGTCCTTTTGCGACTTTTATCTTCCAATACCACGGCTTCATGTTTGCTAATTTCATAACCCACCACTTCAGTTTCCTCTTAAATCTCCTAGCCACCCGGTCCATTTTTTTTTTTTTTCGAAATATTTTGTACCCCACTTCCTGACACGATGACATGGATTGTGTGGCCGCTCCCACGGAATGTTACAGTCCTCTCTCCGCCAGGAGTGCGTCTGTTGTCCTTAGCCTAAGTAAGTTTAAGTAATTTGTAAGAATAGGTACTGATTACTTGAGCAGTTCGGTCTCTTATGTACACAAAGTTTGAACTTTTATTCCCCCCTCTCCCATCTTATTTTACGTAACACTGGCTTTACATATTTTACTAGCTGTGGAGGCTTTTTTTACATTTATTCGGTTCGTGCTACTATTACTTCAAGCACTTTTAAAATTAAATGTAATCTACAGTTTTTTTCTGAACAAATCCATATTGCATCTAATAATCAGCTCAACCACGTGACCCCATTTTGACTTTATACCTACTTGCCAACCCACTGTCAGACCAATGTTTGTTTATGTGCGACATGTCTGTAATCTCCTGCTTTCCTTGCACCGTACCGCACTGTGCCGCGGTACGTTCACGGTCTTACACAAAAAATGTTTGTAATTCTATGGGACTTTAATTACTGCAGTTATCAGTCCCTAGACTTGCAAACTGCCAAGGAGAGCACACACACACACACACACACACACACACACACAGAGAGAGAGAGAGAGAGAGAGAGAGAGAGAGAGAGAGAGAGAGAAGAGACAGACAGACAGACACATCCATGCTCAAGGGATGACTCGAACCTCCGACGGGAAGCAACTGGGTGCCCCGCAGCATGCCACCTTAGAGCGCTCGGTCATTTCACCGCGGCAAGCGATCCCTCTCATTCGAATATCCACATTGCACCTTTTAATTTATTCACCTGTTTCGCTTGACATTTCAGATGTTTTAACATAAGCGATCATCCGCTGTAATGTAATCATTTGGATTGTTTTAATGTTGACCAAAACGTGTAAAAAAGCCAGAACGCAGTTATTAGAAGTATTAGTTGGTTAGTTGGGAAGGGAGTAAGACAGGGTTGTAGCCTTTCTCCGATGTTATTCAATTTGTACATCGAGCAGGCGGTGAAAGAAAGCAAGGAAAAATTTGGAATAGGGATTAAAGTTCAAGGTGAAGAAATAAAAACATTGAGTTTTGGTGATGACATTGTAATTCTGTCAGAGACAGCAAAGGACCTGGAAGAGCAGTTGAATGGAATGGACAGCGTGTTGAATAGAGCGTATAAAATGAACATTAACAAGAGCTAAACAAAAATAATGAAATGCAGTCTTAGAATTTCAGTGATGCTGAAGGAATTAGATTAGGTAACGAAACAATGAAGGTGGTAAATGAGTTTTGTTACTTGGGTAGTAAAATAACATATGACGGTCGCAGAACAGAGGATATAAAATGCAGAAAAATGGGAAGAAAAGAATTTTTGAAAAAGAGAAATTTGCTAACATCGAATATTAATTTAAGTGTAAGGAAGTCCTTTCTGAAGGCATTTGTGTGGAGAGTTACCTTGTATGGGAGTGAAACATGGACGATATACAGTGCGGACAGGAAGAGTATAGAGGCTTCTGAAATGTGGTGCTACAGAAGAATCCTGAAGATTAGGTGGATGGATCGCGTAACTAATGAGGAGGTGCAGAACAGAATTGGGGAGAAAAGGAATATCTGGCATACCTTGACTAAAAGAAGGGATCGATTGGTAGGACACATTCTTAGACATCAAGAAATCGTAAATTTAGCATTGGAGGGAAGTGTGTGGGGAGACCAAGAGACGCATATAGTAAGCAGATTGAAATCGTTTTTATGAGGAGATGAAGAGTCTTCTCAGGAGAGTAGGGTGGAGAGCTGCATCAAACCAGTCTCCGGACTGAAGACCATAACAACAACAATCTTGACCAATGCAGCTTCCACAGTTTAAAGCGAACTCCTTTGACTCCTTTTATTTACTGAATGAAAGTTGACAGGCACGTGTGTATATCTACGATGCCTCTGTGTAAAAGCGACTGTATATTATTTACATACACTGCAATCTGAAGATGCGGTACTAGTGTAAAACGTGTCATTCTCAAATAAATTTTAACAATTCCAACAGAGTCCTTTTTTTATTCTTTGTATACGAGTTTTGTGGTAAATACGAAGAAATTCGGCAGCTTCAGCAGATTATTGGCCTCTACGGTGGTATCGTATGGTCTCTTCGTGTGGAAATTTTATTGTGAAAAAGAAAGACGGTGGAGTTTGGTAGGGCGGGAGAAAGTGAAAGTGTGTGGTGTGCGCGACGCTTTTATCTGGCCGCGCGCGTCGGCTCCGCGCCATTAAGCCGGCTGCCTGCTGGGGTGGCGCGTCGTCAGGAAGACAGGAAGACTCCCACCCCAGCGTCTGCCGCCACCACCACTCGCCCGCACACCTCATTAAGCACGCCGCGGAGGTAGCTCGCCGAGCGTCTCCCACTGTGCAGAACTACCTACACCCCAGCCTACCGTAGCAGCTTCGATTCGACAACGCCAAAGATAACTTTTTTCCCCCTAAACTTCCATTGTGGCTAATCGAGACTGCACTGGGTGTACACGCAATGGGTGTTGACGCTACGTCACACCGCTGCGTCTGACAGGGTTGGGGGAGGGGAACCGCGAGCGTTGCGGGACCTGGAGTGTAGTAACGGAATTCCGTGCGCTGGATGTTGCCGGGAAACTCGTCCATTGCAGTGATAACTGCACCTAGTAATTCCTGTTGTTCATACAGAGGGAGGAACATTAATACAAATCTTCTCGCTCCTTCCAGTAGACCATATCAAAAGCGTAGGAGCCTAGGGCAAAGATGCCGCGGCGAGCACGTCACAGTGATGCTCCTGAACATGCTCCCTCACTCAGCTTTGCAAATGTTGTATGTTTATTAGCAGGTCGATTGCACCTTCATTTTCTACGAATAAATGTTCAAATGTTTGTAGAGCTTATGGGACTTAACTACGGGGTCATCAGTCCCTAAACTTACAAACTAATTATGAATTAGCTAATACTAAAGACGGCATAAATGTGCATGCCCGACGGGAGGGGAGGGAGGGATTCGAACCCCCGATCGTAGTGGCCGTGCAGAACGTGACTGGAGCGCCGCACACCGCTCGGCCACTGCGGCCAGCCATTTTCTACGATCCATTGCTTCCCTCTTAGTTTTGCTGTAAGTACTGTCATCCATCAACTCATCCAGGATCTGAAACCTCTTCCTCTGTCGCCTTCTCTTTCCTTGCACAAAGCCCTCTAATTTTAATGTTTTCTTTGCCTTTGTTCTTCCTCTATTCTGAGTACCTTCTAATTTTTCACTTCCACCAGATTATTCTTTCGATTATCCGCTTGTCCACATCTCTAAAGCTTCCGGCCATTCTCTGTCTTCCTTCCTCAACGTCCAAGATTCAACACCGTACATGTACTTCCAGACTTCAAGAAAAATGTAATGATTACCATTCCAAAGAAAGCAGGCGCAGACAGGTGCGAAAATGGGAAGAAAAGAATTACTGAACCAGCAGTTTAACAAGTCATGGTTGCAAAATACTAACACGAATTATTTACAGAAGAATGGAAAGTGATAGAAGCCAACCTAGCGAAAGGTCAGTTCGAATTCAGGAGAAACGTAGGAACAAGGGAGGCAATACTCACCTTGCGACTTATCTTAGAAGATAGATTAAGGAAAGGCAAATCTACATTTCTAGCTTTTGTGGCTTTGGAGAAATCTTTTGAAAATGTTGACTGGAATACACTCTTTCAAATTCTGAAATCAGCATGGATAAAATATAGGGAAAGGAAGGTGATTTACAAATTGTACATCAACCAATCGGCAGTTATTAGAGTTGAAAGGCATGAAAAGGACGCTGTGGATGGGTAGTAAGACAAGGTTGTAGCCTTTCTCCAATTTTATTCAAATTGTACAATGATCAAACTGTGAAGAAAATCAAAGAAAAATTTGGAGAAGGAATTACAGTTCAGGGCGAAGAAATAAAAACATTTCGTTTTGCTGATGACATAGTAATTCAATCAGAGACTGCAAAGGACCTGGTAGAGCAATTGAACGGAATGGAGAGTGTGTTCAAAGGAGCGTATAACATGAACATTACAAGAGCAAAACAAGGATCATGGGATATAGTGTTAGAAAACCAGATGATGCTGAAGGGATTAGATTAGGTGAAGAAACAATAAAGGTGGAGATGAATTTTGCTACTTGGGCAGTAAAGTGACATGATGGTCGCAGTACAGAGGATATAAAATTCAATGGCAATGGGAAGAAAGCGTTTTTGAAAAAGAGAAATTTGCTAACATCTAATATTAATGTAAGGAGGTCTTTTCTGAAGGCTTTTGTGTGGAGTGTTGCCTTGAACGGACGTGAAACAAGGATAATAAATAGTTCAGACCGGAAGATGATAGAAGCTTTTGAAAAGTGATGCTATAGACGGAATGTTGAAGATTAGGTGGGTAGATCCGTAACTAATGAAGAGGTACTGAACAGTTGGGGAGAAAAGACATTTTTGGCATACTTTGACTAAAAGAAAGGATCGATTGGTAGGACCCATTCTTAGACATCAAGGAATCGTAAATTCAGCATTGGAGGGAAGTGTGTCGGAGAAAAATCTCTGAGGGAGACCAAGAGACAATATAGTAAGCAGATTCAAGTGGATGTGGGTTGCCGTTCTTATAAGGAGAGGAAGAGGCTTGCTCAGAATAGAGTGGAGAGCTGCACCAAACCAGTCTCCGGACTGGAGACCATAACAAAATACACAGAAGAACACTCCATACTAATCATTTCATTAATCTTTTTCTTTGATCTTTGTCGATACTGCTGCAGAAAATTCTTCTTTTCGTACAAAATGCTTCTTTCGCCATAGCTATTCTGGTTTTAATTTCCATGCTAATCTTCCAGTCGGTTTCTATTCTGCTTCCAAGAAATTTCACTAATCTCTCCCATATCTAACTTTAAGATTTGAATTTCTCTTTTAAAATTTTCTAATTTACCTATGAGATTAACGGTTAGGACATTTCACGCTCCGATCCGTAGAATGCCTGTTTTGTTTTTCTTCATGGTTACATCCTCCTGAGTAGTCCGCGATGGGGGACTATTTTACCTCCGGAATATTTTACCCTAGAAGACTCCTTAATTATATATTCATACAGCAGAGCTGCATGTCTCGGGAAAAATAGCGGCTGTAGTTTCCCCTTGCTTTCAGCTGTTCGCAGTAACTGCATGGCAAAGCCATATTAGCTGATGTTACAAGGCCAGCTCAGTCAATCATCCAGACTGTTGCCCCTGTAACTACTGAAAAGGCCCCTCTTCAGGAACCACACGTTTATCTGGCCTCTCCACAGGTACCCCTCCGATGTGGTTGCACCTACGGTACGGCTATCTGAGGCATGCAAGCCACCACATCTCAGCGGTGTCTGTGGTTCATAGGGGTGGAATAATAAGACGGGAAGATTGTGTTCTTTTTTCCGTTCGCTATTAGAGAATGGAATGGTAGAGAAATATTATGAATGCGGTTTCATGGTCCCTCTGGCATGGACGTAAATGTAAGTAGCAGAGTAAATATGTAAATGAAGCTGAGTCTTTTATATATATATATATATATATATATATATATATATATATATATATATATAAACAGCGTAGAGCGCAAATTTGTTGTTTTATTATCAACTAGTTTGGACCTAATAGTGGGCCATGTTCAGGATGTTGCTCCGAGATGGTTCCTGAGAATCTGACAGTGGCCGCGGCGGAGTGGCGGCGCTTTCTAAGGCGCCTTGCTTCGGTGCGCGCGGGTCTGTCGTGGGAGGTTCGAATCCTCCCTCGAGCATGGGTGTGTGTGTTGTCCTTAGCATAAGTTAGTTTAAGTAGTTAGTAAGGCTAGGGGCTAATAGCCAAAGCAGTTAAGTCCCTAGGATTTACAAACATTTGAACATTTGAAACTCTCAGCTCCTGCTCTGCTCCACGTAATTTCGGAACAACGTCCTGAACATGTTCCACCAATGGATCGAAACAATTTGATAGTAAAACAACAACTTTGCACTTTAGACTTTTGTATTTAAAATATATCATAATTGCGCTGTTTTCCCAAAGGAAACAGTTTCCAAAAATATATTTCTGAGTCAAATGTTCAAATGTTTGTTAAGCTTATGGGATTTAGCTGCGGGGTCATCAGTCCCTAAACTTACAAACTACTTAAGAACTACTTAACACTAAGGACGGCACAAATATCCATGCCCGAGGATGATTCGAACAGTGACTGGAGCGCCTCTGTCCCCCCCCCCCCCCCCCCCCCATTTCTTTTATGTCATCTTGTAGATCTGTGGTTCGCGGTCGTTCGTTCAATTTGTTCGTGGTTGTTCGATGAAGGGTTGGCTCAGCTTTTTTATTACAGAGGGCGTTCTGCCCCTGACCGGGCGCGCTGATCCACGGCGCACGGCATCCCCTCGGCCACCGCGGCCGGCCCTTTTCCGTCAGCCATGGTAGCAATATGAGTAATAAATAAGCAAACCCTGAGTGTCAATCGTCGGTGGTGCACCCATCCTGTCTGCGCACAGGACTGGAGAGAATACCTGTCTCAGAGTAACCACGACAGCTGCTGGGTGATGGTATTCTGTCGGCTGCCTGCCAGCTGAAATCGACCTGTCACGTTCCATACGAGGGCGCCACACCTGAGTGGCAGGACGACAGCGACACTTGCAGCTTTACAAATGCGCAGCGTTGGTGTCTTACCAACATCGCCCCTCCCCCCTCTGTAACACAGGCGACAATACTGTCTGTAACCGGGCTCGGGCGGCGTGAACTCACAGCCTCCTACCTGCTGGAATCACTCGCAGATAATTTTTTTCTGTGTAGACGTCTGCGTTTAATTTGGCAACGTGCTGTACATTCCAAAGAATCTGTCTTTTTACAAACACGTGATTAATATAAATAAAGTAAAAAAAGTTAACTGCTTGTCGTTAATAATGCGAACGTTGGAACTTAAATAGTGGCAGCACTGCTGTGGAGTAACTATGCAATGGAGTCTACCATTGCCCCTGATAGAACACGTTGTTGATGTACCTGCCTAAACCTCCTAGCAATTGGACTCGTCCGTCCCACGTCAAGGCAGAAAGTTAGCCGCTGTCGGTGGCCCGGACACCTGTACCGGCTATCCCTGCCTCCCTCTGTTATGTTGGCTAAAGAAATCTATTCGCACGCTGCGGAAGTGGACACTAGTCCGTTCGCCGTGTCTTTAAGTAACCTGGAGAGCAGCTCTCCAGCCCGTTGCAGTTTCTAGCGGTGCCAACATCGCGAGGAAGCCGTGCTGCAGGTTTCGTCATTGTGTAGCACATCCTTCTCATTCCCTTGAGAGCAGCGTGTCTTAGCCAGCCGCGACGGACTCAGGATGTATCGGTCTTCAAGTACTCCGCTATTTCGACGGTTGCGATCTTGGTATCGCTGCATGCACACTGTGAGATACGGATGCTGCAAACGGTATGTTGTGTGTTAGTTACATTGCTCCGACCCCTGTCATCGTTCACGTAATTCGTGTATAGTTCCACGTGGCTAGTTCTACGAGCTCTCGCTGAGAAGTGACCTTCATTCTCTTCATGTGATAAATCAATGTATTACCGACTTGTTCCTACAGCAAGATTATTTCTCGTCCAAATGCCGTATTCACTGAGCAATTGTTCTGATTCTGAAACTTGTGACAGGGCTATCTCTATCATATGTGCCTTATTCTCAATATATTTTTCAACCGATATTTCCGACTTTCATTGTTTGTAGCTTCCATTAATTTATTACTTCATCATCTAATAGGTAACGAAACACCCGATTAAGAAACTAAGTCCAATGGAATCAGAAGATTTGCGGGTGAGTGATCTATTAGGGAATAATGTTAGTCCGTGCTTTTTCGAAAATTAATTCTTCCATGTTTTATTAATTTAATCTATATTTATAAATGTGAATGTCTCTTCGGTGTACGCTTATCACGTCCGAACGACAAGACGCAGAGACTTAAATATTTGTACAATTACTAATTTATACCTGAGGAAGGTGTTAGGCACGGTTTTATAGTGATCTGATAGCTATTTAGTACTGTAATTTGAAGAATATGACGCGAAATTCGGAACAATAATTACTCTTTGAAAATTATATTTACTCTTTGAAAACGGTTTTATTGGTTGCATTGTTGTTGAGGGTTGATAATGATAAAAAGGTGGATTATATTGAGATGGAAAGTTATCAGTGTATATAAAATTCTACGTGTGTGTGTGTATGTTAATATTTCGCTCTGCAGCGAAAACTACAGAACGCAAACGAATGGTCTGTGTGTGTGTAATTGTTGTCCGAAGTCTCCCGTTGTAGACCATAGCAGTTCCATGCCGATAGTTATAAGGTGGTGGAAGATATGGTGGTGCCGATAGCTATAAGGGGGTGGAAGATATGGTGGTGCCGATAGCTATAAGGGGGTGGAAGATATGGTGGTGCCGATGGTTATAAGGGGGTGGAAGATATGGTGGTTGAAAGTCGTCAAATTATTAAAAAATTCGGACTGAAGGACAGCGATGACGTTTGCGACTCTATAGCAAGAAGGTTACATACAGCGAAACGTGATGCCACAGACCATATCTATGGTCTATGCGTGCTACAATGTCTTCAGCTCTTTCTCTGTAAGCATACGAATAAGGAAATATAAGAATAAATAAATAAAGCAGTAAAAAAGAAATTTCTTTTAATACATCTCTTTAAAAAAATCGATTTGATGTTTCGCGCATGACATCAAGTGATCCATCTGTGTTATTATTACAATCATTATTGTTGAATTTAGTGATTGGATTCTTCGAAACGAGTGCATTTTTACGTATGATTTGATCTACCAACACGCGAGCGGAGCCGCGGGTTTAAGCTAGCCTCTTATAAAATGAGACTACAGCTGTAGTTACTTCCTTAGATCTCCCCAGGCTGCAAGCACATGTAATTTTCACAATACAGATTTTATAATACTAAAAAAACTAACATCAGAAGAAATTAACATTAATTACTAAATGAGTTACTGGATAAATATTCGACCTCACTAAAAATTGATTTAATGCATGTTCCAAGGTACAATGAGGAGCGCTAATTGGTGTGATTGCAAACGGCAGCTAAAATGTTAAAGCAAACGGTCCATGACAGAACAAGATAAGACACCGTAACCGTGCCTGAAATCAAAGTGATAAAAGTTGTAGGGGGGAAGTTTTAACAGGAATTCGTATAGACCAAGATAAACTAATTGAATATTTAATGACGGACACACTTGTTTCGTTAAAGACGTCTCAGCTGCTTAATATCTCAATTCTTTGGATGACAACGGCGATTAAAATTAAATCCACATTTACCAACGTGACCGCAACGTAAATGTCATCAGAAATGGTAGGTGTATTCGCAGAACGAAAATCCATACAATACGAGTCATCTCAGTGGGTAAAAACACAAAGGAGAAAGAGAGTTTAAAAGCGGCACTTAATATAAAGTGATGCGCTGTGTGTGAGTGCGTAGATAACACACATTTCACCTTCTAGTATGACTTCTTCTGGTGCAGGACGTCGTGGCCTTTGTGAAAACTTGCGGAGTCCAAGCAACTTATACGATTTCTTTACTTTGGGGCCCGCATTGTGGAATATATCGTTGAGTGACATAATTGTAAATGACGTTGATACCTTGCATACTGCTGTAATAATGCTTTATTTATTAACTATGAGCTCATTTCGGATTTAGATTGCCATCATCAGGTTTTCTGTAATATAAACGAGATAATTTATAACGACCATTACATAAGCTGGCATAAATAATTTTTTTGTGGCTAATACATTTAATTTACTTACGTTTAATGTCGTTCTTATTTCTGTCCTTTTTGTTTAAGATGATCTTGATTTTATTTAAGTTACGAATGGCTTCTATGCCTGTAATGGATTTTTTTTATTTTCTGCCTGATCGAAAAGGACAGCTATTTTCAAAGTGTTTTAACGACATTATATGTTTACATAGTTACTCAATGAGCAGACAGAGCTAAAACACAAAAAATACATTGAAAATGTTATTCATATTTTCAGCCTCGAAAATGGATAGCCAAAAACATGTCACAGATATTCACTCCATAGTAACAACATAAACTTGAACAACCAAAGTTATAACATCAAGGAAAATAAATTAGCTGATAACTACAGTGAACTCTGAGTAATTATGTAAACATATAATATCGTTAAAACACTTTGAAAATAGCTGTCATTTTTGATCAGGCAGAAAATAAAAAGTCCTTTACAGGCATATAAGCCAGTCATAACTTAAATAAAATCAAGATCATCTTAAACAAAAAGGACAGAAATAAGAACGACATTAAATGTAAGTAAATTAAATGTATTAGTCACAAAAAAGTTATATATGCCAGCTTATGTAACTGTTGTTATAAATTATCTCGTTTATATTACAGAAAACCTGATGATGGCAATATAAAGCCGAAATAAGCTCATAGTCAATAAATAAAGCATTATAACAGCACTGTGCAAGGTACCAACGTAATTTATAACTTATAAGATTGTTTGCAATTTGTTTTTGCTGGTCGATGTAGCACTAGGTGTCGAATCGAAATGTAGTATGTCAGTAGCTAGACAGGTCTAGCGGCCAAGGAGATACGTGTATGATACGCTCAGCTGTGCTCGATCGTTCAGTTACGTCACGTAACGTGAGCCAGGAAATGATCCTGTTTGCAGCAGGACAAATGCCCTGGCAGGGCGGAGACGTGTGCAGCGACACAGACTGCTCAGCTAACACTGCTCTTGCTGAGGCCCCAGAGACAACCGTGACGACTGCGGAGCACCTAACAACACTGAACACTGAATAACAATGGCCCGACGTTCCATTTTCAGACAAATCCTAGTTCACCGTAGACTGTAGCAATAGCAACATGCACACATGCAGTTTGGGCAGTGATGCGTACACGCAATGAAAGCGGCAAAACACAATCATTACCTTCATTACACGATAGAAATAGTGATGCTAATGATGACAGTTCTGCTAAAGCAGAATTGCTTAACACATCTTTCCGAAATTCCTTCACTACAGAATACGAAGAACAGTTGTTAGCTTGCGTAATTTAGAAGCTAATATCCCTGGAGTATTTAAGCAACTTAAATCACTTAAGAAAATTAATCCGCAGGTAAAGATTGTATACAAACTTGGTTCCTTTAAGAGTACGTTCCGTACCCAAAGACTGGAAACTTTCACAGGTCACGCAAATATTTAAGAACTACAATAAGAGTGATTCGCAGAATTAGAGACCTATATCATTGACGTCGGTTTGTAGCAGGATTTTAGAACATATACTTTCCTCAAATATTATGAACTACGTCAAAGTTCAAATGTTCAAATGTTTGTATAGCTTATGGGGCTTAACTACGGGGTCATCAGTCCCTAAATTTACAAGCTACTTATGAACTAGCTAAGACTAAGGACGGCACAAATATCCATGCCCGAGGGGGGATTCGAACCCCCGACCGTAGTGGCCGTGCAGATCGTAACTGGAGCGCCGCCGGCGATTCAGAAAGTATGATTCTTGTGAAACACAGTTAGCTATTTACTCACTTGACGTGATGTGTGCTGTCGAAAAGGGACGTCAAATAGATTCCGTATTCCTAGATTTCCGGAAAGCCTTTGACATTGTACCTCACAAGCGTCTTCTAATCAATTTGCGTTATTATGGAACATTGCCATAGTTGTACGACTGGATTCGAGATTTCCTGTCACAAAGTACACAGTTCGTTCTAATTGACGGTAAGTCATAGAAGAGAAGTGATATCTGACGTTCCACGGGGTAATGTTACAGGGTCCCTACTGTTGCTTATTTTTATAAAAGATTTAGGGGACAGTCTGATAAGCCCTCTTACAGTGTTCGCGGATGATAATGTCATTTATCGGTTAGTACATTCACTAGAAGATCAAATGCAGTTGCAAAATGATTTAGATAACTGCGTGGTGCAAAAAATGGCATTTCCTCGTCGAGGGTTCGAATCCCCCCTTGGGCATGGATGTTTGTGTCGTCTTTAGTATAAGGTAGTTCATAAGTAGTTTGTAAGTTTAGGGACAGATGACCCGCAGTTAAGTCCATTAAGCCTCACAAACATTTGAACACTTGAACAAAAATTGGAAATTGACCCTTAATAAGTGTGAATAAATCCGTTCAACTTCGTTAATACGATTAATCAGTCAGCTCCAATAGCTGTCATTTCAACTATACACCTAGGGATAACAATTACAAATAAATTGGAAAGAACCCATATGAAATATTGTAAGGAAGACGAACCAAAGACTATGTTTCATTGGCAGAACACTTAGAAGATGCAACAGTTCTACTAAAGAAACTGCCTACACTACACTTGTACGTCCTATTTTGGAGTACTGCAGCGCATTGTGGGATCCACACCAGGTGGGACTGATGGACGATTTTGAAAAGTTTCAAAGAAGAGCAGTTCGTTTTGTATTATCGCGACATAGGAGAGAGAGTGTCACGGAAATTATGCACGAGTGGTGGTGGGGGGGGGCGGGGGAGGGAATAATTAAAAGAAAAGTTATTCGTTGCGGCGAGATCCATTTACGAAATTTCTTTCACCGACGTTCCCTTCCGAATGCGAACATATTTTGTTAGAACCAAGTACTTAAGGAGACATGATCATAATAATAAAGTAAGAGAAATTAGATCGAAAACAGAAGGATTTAGGTGTTCCTTTTTCCAGAGCTATTAGAGAATGGGAGTATAGAGAAATATCATAAAAGTGTTTCGATGAACCCTGTACCATACACTTGCAGAATATCTATGGAAATGTAGATGTAAATGTCGCAGAGCTATCATTTGTATTCCGGTGATTCATAAAAAAGGCGACTAGACTACCGTGGCTTCGTTGGATGTGCCGATTAAGTTGGTAAGAGCTGATGGTAGGGTTCGAGTGTGGGCAGACAGAACGAAACCATCGTCGTAAGTTTTCAACACTTTCCAACGACACCTGGTTACACTCAAATTGAGAACCTTACCTAGTTCACGTGATAATGCCACGGTAGGAAATGACGCAAAGTACCGCGCTGCTGGTTTTATCACAGACGGCGCCACTCGATGCTCCACCGTTCTGTCGCTCCGTTACTCGCGACTCTATCGAGTTTTACGGAGACGCTATCCACAACTTAATGAGCATCTTCGCTTAGTTAAGGAATCGTGTGATGTCTTTACATACAAACGCGTGCCTCGTTGCAATTTACCACTACGTTCTAAGAGTCGTTCCAAATATTATTTTGTTCAGCTAAAAATGACAGCTCCACCGTTCGATAATATTTCAAGATACGTCATACAGCTGACAGAAGAATGGTTCAGTCAGCAGCCCCTATCGCTTCATTTTCGATCACGCCGCCACAGCGCTGTCAAAACTATCCTAGAGAGCAGTGTAACTGCAACAATAAGGGCCCAGAGTTTCTTACACGACAGTGAGTGTATTATAAAACACGCGTCACGTGTCGGATACCAACTAACGTATGTAGGACAGCTGGAATGACGAGGTCATACGACGCCAGTAATGCCAAACGGTCATTTACATACAGCCTGTCACGCACATTCTCGACGGAAAGCAGGTTGGATTCCGAGTGAAATCGATTGTATAAACTAGTGTCACATGCCCTTTCGATAGAGCGGTGTGAAATTAGGACGGTATTACACGGTCAATGTTTTGATCAAATCTTTGACATAAAAATTTCAAATGTTCGTAATATTTATTTATGTAAATCTTTGATATGATGCTAAAAAGGGGTATTACACTGTCGTCATATTTTTGATCATATTTCAAGATGGTGGACAGTAAACACATGTCATCATGCGCTGTCATTGCTACTACGAAAACTGCATTTTGAAGAAAAAAGAGGGGCTCACTTGGGTGCAACTGTGGAAATCATTTCGTGTTGCGGGAGCTGCAAGCGGAGGACGCTAAGTCATAAGCAAATTACTGGAGAATGGATGATACAACGTATCGGTATTTACTCAGTAATGTGGCCCCACACATTAAAAAATCAATATAAGCACATGAGAAGACTATATCGGCAGAATACAGGTTTAAAGGGACACAGCAATTTCTTGCTACTGGGGTTAAATTTTACTTACGGCGCGGAGGTGTAACGTGCTCATCTTGGCAAAGAAATGTTCGCTATACGAGAAGGATTAACTTACGGGCCAGACAAGAACACATACAAGAACCTGTCAACAACACAGCAGGAACAGCATCGTTTATTATTAAACTGAGAAGGGTGGAGAGCTTATAAAAATCTGATTCACATATTTCTAAAAATTTTGTGGTTGATGTAACACACGAGGCCATTAATCTTCTTCTTCATATTCTCGGCTGTACACCCAGGCAGAATTTCTCTGTTGAGAACCTCCGCCATTCTCGTGTAAGTTTCGAGTCTCCTTAATATGTTATTATATTCACAGTGTCTCGAATTACACAGTGCTTCGTCTGCTTCATAAAGTTCGGCACACACCAACTAAATTCTGACGTCTTGTTTTGAAATAAGGAGGTTTGTTTTCAATTAAGCACGGTCCAACAGCTACAGCGATGCTAGCGCTCCGAGCTGTTATATTTAGCACTGCAGTGAACAAAAGACAAACTACTTTTATGATCAAATCTACTGCGAGGCACTAGATGTGGTCATATATTTTTTACGAAAGCAGAGGTATGCCAAAGTTTCCTATTACACTATCAAATTTATATGGTGTACATGCACTCCTGGCCATTAAAATTGCTACACCACGAATATGGCGTGCTACAGACGCGAAATTTAACCGACACGAAGAAGATGCTGTGATATGCAAATGATTAGTTTTTCAGAGCATTCACACAAGGTTGGCGCCGGTGGCGACACCTACAGCGTGCTGACATGGGAAAAATTTCAAACCGATTTCTCACACACAAACAGCAGTTGACCGGCTTTGCCTGGTGTAACGTTGTTGTGATGCCTCGTGTAAGTAGGAGAAATACGTACCATCACGTTTCCGACTTTGATAAATGTCGGACTGTAGCCTATCGCGATTGCGGTTTATCGTATCGCGACATTGCTGCTTGCGTTGGTCGCGATCCAATGACTGTTAGCAGAATACGGAATCGGTGGGTTCAGAAGGGCAATACGGAACGCCGTATCACTAGCAGTCGAAATGACAGGCGTCATATCCGCATGGCTGTAACGGATCGTGCAGCCACGTCTCGATCTCTGAGTCAACAGATGGGAACGTTTGCAAGGCAACAACCATCTTCACGAACAGTTCAACGACGTTTGCAGCAGCCTAGACTATCAGCTCGGAGACCATGGCTGCGGTTACCCTTGACGATGCATCACAGACAGGAGCGCCTGCGATGGTGTACGCAACGACGAACCTGGGTGCACGAATGACAAAACGTCATTTTTTAGGATGAATCGAGGTTCTCTTTACAGCATCATGATGGTCGCATCCGTGTTTGGCGACATCGCGGTGAACGCACATTGGAAGCGTGTATTTGTCAACGCCATACTGGCGTATCACCCGGCGTGATGGTATGGGGTGCCATTGGTTACACGTCTCGGTCACCGCATCGACGGCACTTTGAACAGTGACCGTTACGACCCGTGGCTCTACCCTTTATTCGATCCCTGCGAAACCCTACATTTCAGCAGGATAATGTACGACCGCATGTTGCAGGTCCTGTACATGTCTTTCTGGATACGGAAAAATGTTCCTCTGCTGCCCTGGCCAGAACATTCTCCAGATCTCTCACCCATTGAAAACATCTGGTTAATGGTGGTCGAGCAACTGGCTCGTAACAATACGGCAGTCACTACTCTTGATGAACTGTGGAATTGAGTTAAAGTTTCATGGGCATCTGTACATGTATACGCCATCCTAGTTCTGTCTGACTCAAGGCCCAACCGTATCAAGGCCGTTATTACGACCAGAGGTGGTTGTTCAGGGTACTGATTTCTCAGGATCAATGCACCCATACTGCGTGAAAATGTATTCACATGTCAGTTACAGTATAATACACTTGTCCAATGAATACTCGTTTATCATCTGCCTTTCTTCTTGGTGTAGCAATTTTAATGGCCAGTGGTGTACAAAAACGACGTTTCAGGCCTCTTTATTCCTGTCGACACTAAACCTAGACATCCTGAATTTGTGTTCCAGATTGTAACCCACAACAATACCCCTAATACGTCCTTTTGCATAGATGCGTACTTGTATTCGTCGTGGCATTCTGCCCACTAAATAATCAAGTGGCTGGTGGTCCAGATCCTTTCAATCCTTAGCGGCTATTCCGCGTAGATCTCTCAGGTTGGTTGGCGGCCGTCTCGTCCACCCTTTACAAGGCATGCCAGTCTTGTTTGGTAAACTTCATGTCTCGACAACATGCAGGCCAGTCTAATCTTACCATGCCCTGCACAAGATGTGCACGACTACCGCGTGAATTGTCTTCCATAAAAACGAATCCCTCACCGAAATGATACAGTTGCACTATTCGGAGGATATCATCCTTGTACCGTATAGCCATTTTATTGCCTTCTACGACCACCAGTGGTGTACATAGGCCCAACATAATGCCACCCGAAAACATCAGGGAACCAATACCATGCTGCACTGTCTAGACATTATGTCTAAGACGTTCATGGTGCCAACAGGGGGGGGGGCATCAGACGCAAATTGCGTCATTGAAATTTCTGGAGGGAGGGGGGTGAAAAATTAGTACTTTTGGCCAGCCTGGGGGTCTATAAAACAATTTACAGAAAGTCAAATAAAAAAAAACTTTTAACCAATCTATATATACAAAATAAATTTATCTTCCGAATCCAGGACCTAATATATCAGGTGGGGAGAGGATTTGTCGCAGTTCGGGGAGGGTGAGTGATTCTGTTGAATCCATTCAGGCCGGACGCGGTGACCGAGGGGACTGAGGCGCTTCAGTCACGGTCTGCACGGCCACTACGGTCGGGGGTTCGAATCCCCCTCGGGCATGGATATTTGTGTCGTCCTAGTTCGTAAGTAGTTAATAAGTAGTTTGTAAGCTTAGGGACTGATGACCACGTAGTTAAGTCCCATAAGTTCTACAAACATTTGAACAATTGAATCCATTCAGCTTGTTGTTGTGTCCATCTGTAAAGCGCTGTATAGTGCCTAGGCGTCGAAGCTGTACTTGGCCATGGATATCTGAAGTTGCATGTTGTTGTTGTTGTGGTCTTCAGTCCGGAGACTGGTTTGATGTAGCTCTCCACAATACCCTATTCTGAGAAAGCCTCTTCAACTCCACATCTGTCTGAATCTGCTTACTGTATCCATCTCCTGGTCTTCCTCTGCGGTTTTTACCCCAAACACATCCCTCCAATGCTAAATTCACGATTCCTTCATGTCTAAGAATGTGTCTTACCAATCGATCCCTTCTTTTAGTCAAGGTATGCCAGAAATTCCTTTTCTCCCTAATTCTGTTTGGTACCTCCTCATTAGTTACGCGATGCTCCCACCGAATCTTCAGCTTCTTCTGTAGCACCACATTTCAAAAGCCTATATCCTCTTCCTGTCCGCTCTGTTTATCGTCCATGTCTCACTCCCATACAAGGCAACACTTCACACAAATGCCTTCAGAAAGCTTAGGCTTAAATCAATACTCGATGTTAACAAATTTCTCTTTTTCAAGAACGCTTTTCTACCCATTGCCATTCTGCATTTTATATCATCCATACTGCGACCAGCATTTGTTATTTTACTGCCCAAGTAACAAAACTCATCTACCTCCTTTATTGTTTCGTTGCCTATTCTAATTCCTTCGGCGTCTCCAGATTTTGTTAGACTGCACTCCATTACCCTTGTTTTGTTCTTGTTAATGTTCTCTTATATGCACCTCTCAGCACAAATTGCATGTAATGCAGCCTATTACTTATAGTTTTAATCGAAACACGATGTACTGTGACTACACGAAAATCATTATTCTGCAAAGTCTTTCAGGGTTATTTCGAGCTGAAATCCGTAAGTATCGTCATCATCTGCTGTGCTAACCTTTGGGTGGCCAGGGCGAGACAATTTTTCGACACTTTCTGTATCTCTGTACCTCCTCCACATCTGAACATTGTCGCTTTGGTTCACTTTGAGACGTCTTGATTAGAGTTCCTCTTGACATAAAGTAACAATGCCGACACAATCAAACTTCGAAAATGACCTTCTAGGCATGGCCGACCTACAGTCAACACAAGCAGTGCAATCCTCCCGTTGTTCTGACTAGAACTGATCGGTGGTCTTACCCACTCTGTCGCATTGTCAATTGTTATGCGTGATTGTTTACATCTTTGTGCGGATTGAGTGTCGACTATGGACAATGTCACATTGTTCAGTTCTTGTAACTAAGGTGATGTAACACGTTTTGATCTCCATATAATCCGACTGTTCCCTGCTTAGAGTCGTCAGGTACACTTTCTCATATCCTCATAGTTTAGTTTTCATGACTTGTTTCTGGAGTCAGCCCAAACTGCACTGCGTGCATTGATGATCAGGCAGGCACTGTCACGGCTAGAGTGTTGTTTATTGATCGGGTTTTACTATCCGTGTCACTACGTACTGTATCATTAAAATGAACATCATACTAGACTGATCTCACACCGCTAATCGGATGGGCTTGAAACATGCCGCTTAGACAATATGTTCCTAATAGGTTATCCCGGGACACGGTGCAACCTGATGCACGGCGTTCCAATATAAAAACTTTAATATTAATTTTCAGGAAAGGGCAGCAACAGCTTAGAGCATTTTGAATGCTAAACCTAAAATTAACTTAAGTAATATAAACGTCCTGGTGTGTTGAAATAGAACTGCGTCTTTATTTAAAAACAACCGGTTTCACATCAATTGAGATGTATCTTCAGGTACATCTGTGAATAACAAAATACAAATACGATAATTAGATGTAGTGGTACGAGGATTTAGGAGTAAATAATAACGCAACGTGTAAATTTGAGTGTAGATAATTTAGCGTAAAATAATGGGTATGTAGCTGTTCCAGTATCCGGAACATTGCCACAACCAGAGCGGCTGACAGAAGACGGTCAGCGTCAGCGACCTACATAACAGAAGCTCCGGCCAGGTGACGAAACTGAGCGCTGTCACCTACCGAGAAGGCAGCGACCCGAGCCAGGAGGTCCGAAAACATGACGAAGCGGCACGCGGACATCAACCCGAGGCACTGACCCGATCTGGGAGGTTCCAGCGCCGAATTCAGCACGGGAGTGACGTATTTAAAGAGCACCAACAAGCTTGTCAGACGTCAGACACAGCCGGGCGGTCATCGGCCGCCCAGGCTGTGCCACACGTCGCAATCGTCATCATCGGAAGGACTGAGGTAGTCAGAGGCGGCGCGCACTGTCTGAGCTACCTTGCCGCGACAACAACGACCGGCACCGAGCGCCGAGCCAACAGCACCTAGAAGACAAGGCCTTACAACAGGCCGTGCCTACGTCACACTTAGAGGCCGCGGCCGCCAGCTCACTGGCTGTTGACTGGGGCACGCCTACCGCCGCGTAGCGGCCGGCTAGTCAGATGGCGGCCGGGGCCTCTAAGTGTGACGTAGGCACGGCCTGTTGTAAGGCCTTGTCTCTAGGTGGTGTTGGCCGAGCCCCGGATGCCTACGTCACCGCTGGCCGACTGTCCACGCTGCCGCCGGAAGGCGCGAGACGATCCGGTCATCGCGAGGCAGCACGGCGCCTCTTGGATACGGGGTCTTACGCACCCCCGACGTCACCCGCTACCGCCCTCGCGTCTGCAGCAGGCTCACCGACGCCTGACGTCACGCCGTCGTGGCACACAGCTGGGCCGCGGGACACACGCCGCGGTTCTGTGACTCCGGACCCGCTACTCGCTGCAGTGGCGCGCTCCACACGACGCCTGAGTCAGCGCAGGCGCCGCTGGCAGGCGACCACTGGTGCCGGCGTGCGACTGGTTCAAATGTTTGTAAATCTATCGGACCAAACTGCGTGGCCATCAGTCCGTAGCTTACAAACTACTTAAACTAACCTACGGACAAACACGCACACCCATGCCCCAGGGAGGACTCGAACCTGCACGGCGAGCAACCGCGCTCTCCGCAGCGAGGCGATGTAGACCGCTCGGCTACTCCACTGCGGCCGTAAGATTGGCCCCGCTCGGGAAATTACGGGCACCTGAAAACGCAGTTAAAAGCCAACCTGGCATGTTTTAATGTCGAATAAAGACAATTTCTTTGTTGAACAGGAACCGCTGTTTAACTGCAAGCCACCACCTCCCGGCAGCCGAATCCCACAGCCCACAAAACCAGCAAAGTGTACTAACTCCTACCTCTACAGACACATGTTCTATTAAGGACAGCGTCCAGCATTAAGAAGGCCTATCACAATAAGGTGTGGTCGTCAATAATTAAATAACTTCTCCGTTTGAATCCAATTCGAAGTAACGAGCAATGATGTTGAAATTGAAAATGAAATCACTGTGATAAACTACCAATCATAAATACTATCTACGATAAACAAATAAGCCACAATAAATGCGTCTTTTTAGTCGCTTATTTTGTTGATCGGGGGAAACATATTGTTACAGCGCAAAATAGTAACAAACACTTCTTAATATCTTAGATTGCGCAAGCATCGGTCACCACGACATCCGACTACATGTATAGACCCACAAGCAGCTGCATAGTCAGAAAGTGGGACAGAGTACACTTTCTCTGACGGTCTCTTCATCGCCTCCCAGACGCAACGCCCCTGCGGAAGACTCACGGCAGCCGGCACGTAGAAGACACAGCGAGACGGCGAGCTGACGCGACCGAAGGCGACGTCACCTGCCGAGCTAGCGACTACACCCCGAAATCATGTTACAACTGAATAAACCTGGAAATAATTTTTAATGGCGTCTCTGGCGGTCTACTAGATACCTTAGCGTCATCCTGACATATAGCTACGAACCTACCGTTTGGCCTCCAGCAATATATGGAATGGGGGACAAAAAGATTAACCGATCCTAAAAGTTTAAAGTAGAAGAACAAAGCATTGTACATGCCCTAGTTCTGAAGTACGAGTGTTGCCAACTTTAGCGGTCTTCGGAGCTTCAGGCTGGTGTTTTCATCGTCAAATAGAAGCAATATAATAGTTATGATACAGTATATATCGATATTCATAGCAGATTAACTCACCTCTCATTTATTTTTGGAAACGTTATTTGAGCACATATAAACGGTTGGGGTACATAAACTTCACGTGCGTAGAATTACTACAACAACGAACCGTTTTTACATCTGTTCCGGTTTACGAACGGAAGTGACACGGGCACGATTACCACTGGAGCCAACATTTTTATTTCATTTATTTATTTACCTCTGGAGGTACAATATTGGCCATTAATATTGCTACACCAAGAATAAATGCAGATGATAAACGGGTATTCACTACACATATATATTATACTAGAACTGATAATTATGAGATTACATTTTCACGCAAGTTGCGTGTATAGATGCTGAGAAATCAGTACCCAACCACCTCTGGCCGTAATAATGGCCTTGACACGCCGGGGCATTGGGTCAAACAGAGCTTGGATGGCGTTTCCAGGTACATATGCCCATGCAGCTTCAACACGATACCACAGTTCATCAAGAGTAGTGACTGCCGTATTGTGACGAGGCAGTTGCTCGGCCACCATTGACCAGACTTTTTTCAGTTAGTGAGAGAGCTGGCGAATGTGCTGGCCAGGGCAGCAGTCGAACATTTTCCGTATCCAGAAAGGACCGTAAAGGACATGCAACATGCGGTTGTGCATTATCCTGCTGAGATGTAGGGTTTCGCAGGGATCGAATGAACGGTAGAGCCATGGGTGGTAACGGTCACTGTTCAAAGTTCCGTCGATGCGAACAAGAGGTGACCGAGAGGTGTAACCAATGGCACCCCATAACATCACGCCGGGTGATACGCCAGTATGGCGATGATGGATACACGCTTCCAGTATACGTTCATAGCGATGTTGCCAACCACGGATGTGACCATCATGATGCTGTAAACAGAACCTGGATTCATACGAAAAAATGACGTTTTGCCATTCGTGCACCTAGGATCGTCGTTGCGTACACCATCGCAGGCGCTCCTATCTGTGATGCAGCGTCAAGGGTAACCGCAGCCATAGTCTCCGAGCTGATAGTCCATGCTACTGCAAACATCGTCGAACTGTTCGTGAAGATGATTGTTGCCTTGAAAATGTCCCCATCTGTTGATTCAGAGACCGAGACGTGGCTGCACGATCCGTTACAGCCATGCGTATAAGATGCTTGTTATCTCGACTGCTAGTGATACGAGGCCGTTGGGATCCAGCATGGCGTTCCGTATTGCCCTCTTGAACCCACCGTTTGCATACTCTGCTAACAGTCATTGGATCGCGACCAACGCGAGCAGCAATGTCGCGATACGATAAACTGCAATCACGATAGACTACAATCCGACCTTTATCAAAGTCGGAAACGTGATGGTACGCATTTCTCCTCCTTCACCAGGCAACGCCGGTCAACTGCTGTATGTGCATGAGATATCAGTTGGACAGTTTCCTCATGTCAGCACGTTGTAGGTGTCGCCACCGGCAGCAACCTTGTGTGTATGCTTTGAAAAGCTAATCATTTGCATATCACAGCATCTTCTTCCTTTCGGTTAAATTTCGCGTCTGTAGCCCGTCATCTTCATGGTGTAGCAATTTTAATGGCCAGGAGTGTATGTACACCATATAAAGTTGATAGTGTAATACGGAACTTTGGCATACCTCTGCTTTCGTCAAAAATATATGATCACTTCTAGTGCCTCGGAGTAGATTTGATGATAAAATTAGTTTGTCTTTTGTTCACTGCAGTGCTAAATGTAGCGGCCTGGAGCGCTAGTACCGGTGTAGCTCTTTGACCTCGCTTGATTGAAAACAAACTTCCTTATTTCAAAACAATACTGCGAAGTTTATTTGGTGTGCGCCGAACTTTATGAAGCAGACGAAGCACTGTATAATCCCAGACACTGTGAATATAAGAACAGATAAAGGAGACTCGAAAGTTACAAGAGAATGGCGGAGGTTCTCAACAGAGAAATTCGGCCTGGGTGTACAGCCGAGAATATTAAGAAGAAGATTAGTGGCCTCGTGTGTTACATCAACCACAAATTTTTAGAAACATATGAATCAGATTTTTATAAGCTCTCCACCCTTCTCAGTTTAATAATAAACGATGCTGTTCCTGCTGTGTTGTTGACAGGTTCTTGTATGTGTTCTTGTCTGGCCCGTAAGTTAATCCTTAATCGATGCTGTTCCTGCTCTCTTGTTTCCAGTTTCTTGTATTTGTTCTTGTCCGGCCAGTAAGACGTTTTGCCATTCGTGCACCCAGGTTCGCGTTTTGTACACCTGGCGCCCCTGTGTTTGATGCAGCGTCAAGGGTAACCGCAGCCATGGTCTCCGAGCTGATAGTCCATGCTGCTGCAATCGTCGTCGAACTGTTCGTGCAGATGGTTGTTGTCTTGCAAACGGCCCCATCTGTTGACTAAGGGTTCGAGACTTAGCTGCACGATCCATTACAGCCATGAGGATAAGATATGTCATCTCGACTGCTAGTGATACGAGGCTGTTGGGATCCAGTACCGCGTTGCGTATTGCCTTCCTGAACCCACCGACTCCATATTCTGGAATCGTGACCAACGCGAGCAGCAATGTCGCTATATGATAAACTGCAATTGTGATAGGCTACAATCCGACCTTTATCAAAGTCGGAAACGTGATGGTACGCATTTCTCCTCCTTACACGAGGCATCACAACAACGTTTCACCAGGCAACGCCGGTCAACTGCTGTTTGTGTATGAGAAATCGGTTGGAAGCTTTCATCATGTCAGCACATTGTAGGTGTCGCCAGCGGCACCAACCTTGTGTGAATGGTCTGAAAAGCTAATCATTTGCATATCACAGCATCTTCTTCCTGTCGATTAAATTTCGCGACTTTAGCACATCCTCGTGGTGTAGCAATTTTATGGCCTCGAGTGTAATCTTTTTTAACATTAATTAGCTACGAATTGTGCAATTATAGGCTTATTTCGATTCCACATTCTTATAAATATTCTATTTTGTAATAGCCGAACCTTTAAACAACGAGACAGTGATAACTATAGTAAAATATTGGAAATGGATGCATGTTATTGTACTTCGACTGCCACATGATGAATCTATAGTTTTAAGCTAAGATCAATGAATGAGCAGACAGGCGTACCTTTCTAAGTCCTTGGGCTCGGTTTACACGAGTGGCTGTGGCTTTCATTATCTGTTCGTTGAAGTCTAATTAAAGGTTACAGTATTGTAAAATGTAATCTTATGAAAACTATAAAACCCTACAACTGCACAATTTTTAGCGAATGAATATTTAAAATATTACCTTCAAGAGGTCTAAAAACTAAAAAGTAAAATGACTCCAGTGGGATTCGAACGCGCGCCTGTTGCGTTCATAAACCATCAGCCTATCCTCTCACCCAGTGAAACATATATGAGAAGCGGTTCGTTGTAGTAGATGTACTGATGTAAAATTCTTACACCCCAACAGTTTCTACGGGCAAAAATAATGTATTGCTTCTGTGTGACGATGTAAACAGCAGGCTGAAACTGCACAGACCGCTGGAGTAGCCGACACTCGCGCTATGAGCTGGGCGCGCGCAATCCTCTGCTCTTGGGCTTTAAATTATTCCGTCCGGGTAACCTTTTTTGTCCCCCGTTCTACGCTTTCCGACGACAATTTGTGTTGCATGTAAGACATGGTAAGCGGTATATAAAATAAACTTGCTTAATTACCGCTGCTTCGCACGCGTAAACTGAATGGTCTACATTGGTTGTTTTACTTCTAAATACAAATTTTCATAGATTTATCTTCAAAAATGGTTTCCTGATCAAGTATTTTCATACAACGTGCCACCCCCTATTGCACCATTGATGGCAGTATTCAAAACATCCCGAAACACATTTCTTTAAAGTACTAACCATGGTTCCAAATCCAGATTTTCACATATCTAGCTTCAAAATAGTCTTACTAGCACGCTTAAAAGATATTTCGTTATTTCACTTGCTTTATGGTTGAATTTCCAAAACTTTCGAAACACGTGTATTTAAAATTCCAATCGAAAATCGAAATCCTAACTTTTGTATTTCTTGATTCAAAATTTCCATAACAGCAACGTATTAAAAAAACGTTCATCTCCTATTTTACTCCGTTAGGGGTGGGAATATCGAAAAATCGTTGATGTGTTCAGGGTAAGATAAATAACGTCTACAAATTTCAAGTTTCTATCGTCTGTAGATTCACTTTTGAGCGCCGTTTTCTGTCTTTTAGAAACGGATCGAGAACCCGAAATTTATTTCTTACACTTTGTCATCTTTCTTGGTAGTGTTATCTTTAAAACTAGAAAATGCCCTTATTTTTATTTAGATGTAGGCTTGTTGCAGAAAAACAACTGAGAATGTGCATCACGTTTCACTGTATGTAACCTCGTTGCTATTATAGTGTCAAAATTCATGGCTGGTCTTCCGACCGAATTTTGTATAAGCTGACGACTTTCAACCACTGTATCTTCTACCCCCTTGCAGCTATCGACACGGAGCTGGTATGGTGTTCTACTTGTGTACTTGTACTACACCTACACAGAGAGATCGTTGGTCACCATTGTTTAGTTTTTGCAGAAGAGCAAAATATTGACACCCACACGTAGAATTTTATACAGTATAAGCTGCTAACTTTCAACTCCCATATCTTCCAACCCTTTATCGTTATGAACCCTCTACCACCATAGTGCACAATAGGAAACTGATACCTACTGCCACATACAAACACTATTCCTTTGCGATGTGTAGTTTTGGCCACAGAGCGAAATATAGGCTCAAACACCTCAATTTTCATATATATATATTAAGATAATTGTTTAATGTTATTGTGTGGGACACGTCGGCTGGCGCTGTGCAGTCGCTTGGTGCAAGTCATCATACATGAAAAATATACCAGAAATCAGAGCTCGAATGGAGAGGTTCAGGTGTTATTTCATCCCGCGCGCTATTCCTGAAAGGAATAGGAGATAAATAATATAAAGGTGGTTCGATGAACCCTCTGCCAGGCACATATATGTGATTTGCAGAGTATGCCATCTAGATGTTGATGTAGATGTAGAGTTAGTGTTGCAGCTGGATTCCGATACGTGAAGCTTTTGTGAATAATAGATTGCCATTCATGTTAGCGACAGTGGGTCTGAGTTATGGCTGCTGTACAGCTCTCGAGGGTGGTCGTGACGGCGTGATCTGACGCGACTGGCTCAGCTTTTATGAGCTGCTGTCCCCGCACCCTGGCACACTGGTGGCGGAGACGGGGAGCGGTGGCGACGCGTCGTCTGCAAGCCCCGCTGTGATTGCCAGCGCTGGCTGCACAGTGCCTGTCGGGTTTGATCAGCGGCTGAAACAGGAGAGGGGAGCGCCCCGTGCAGTAATGAAGCTCACTGGCACGGCTGGAGAGCAATGGAGCCAGTGAGAGCCGCCGCAGCCGCCCTGACGAGCAGCGACTGCGCGAGCAGACACTTGCCACCGCCGCCGCGAGAGAGTCCGGCTTTGCATGCCGCGGCACCTCGCGCTGCACTGCTGCCCTGAGCCGCTTCCTGTTGCACTTAAACGATGGTAGTTCAGAAAGTATTCTATTTGGTAATTACAGGTTAACAAAGTAATTTCATACCACAGAAACTAGTGCACACATTAAACAGTAAAAAACCTCTCACAAGGAGACCACATGGCTATCGGATTTTAGGAGGTTTTGATATTTATGGTACGTGAAGTTCAGAACTTAAATAACAATCAGCCAAAGCCAATCAAAGCAACTCTCAAAAATTCTCAAGAAAATTGACGTTGAAGTTTTACAAGTATACGTAAGTACCAATAATTTAAACAGTTTCATCATTACAACTTAAGTCACTAAACAAAAATAAATCTTCCGGGCCAGATTGTATACCAACTAGATTCCTCTCAGAGTATGCTGATGAAATAGCTCCGTACTTAGCTATAATTTACAACCGATCACTCAGCGAAAGATCCGTACCCAAAGACTGGAAAGTTGCCCAAATTACTCCAATATTCAAGAAAGGCAATAGGAGTGATCCCCAAAATTACAGGCCTATCTCATTGACGTCGATTTGCAGTAGGATTTTGGAACATATACTTTGTTCGAATATTATGTACTACCTCGAAGAGAACGACCTATTAACCAATAGTCAGCACGGATTCAGAAAGTATCGCTCTTGCGAAACACAGCTTGCCCTTTATTCACATGAAGTGTTAAGTGCCATCGACAAGGGATCTCAAATCGATTCCATATTTCTGGATTTCCGGAAGGCTTTTGATACTGTACCCCACAAGCGGCTTCTAATGAAATTGCGTGCTTATGGAATATCTCCCCAATTGTGTGATTGGATTCATGATTTCCTATCAGAAAGGACACAGTTCGTTGTAATTGACGGTAAGTCATCGAGTAAAACAGAAGTGATATCTGGCGTTCCACAGGGAAGCGTTATTGGTCCCCTACTCTTCCTTGTGTTTATAAACGATTTAGGAGATAATCTGAATAGCTCCCTTAGACTGTTCGCGGATGATGCTGTCGTTTATCGGTTAGTGAAGTCAACAGAGGATCAAAAGCAACTGCAAAGCGATTTAGACAAAATTTCTACTTGGTGCGAAAATTGGCAATTGACACTAAATAAAGAAAAGTGTGAAGTAATACACATGACCACTAAAAGAAATCCGCTGAACTTCAATTACGCGATAAACAGTCAAACCTTAAGGTCGTAAATTCTACCAAATACCTAGGAGTTACAATTACGAACAACTTTGACTGGAGAGAACACATAGAAAATATTGTGGGGAAGGCGAACCAAAGGTTACGTTTCATTGGCAGAACGCTTCGAAAATGCACCAGCTCCACCAAAGAGACTGTCTACATCACACTTGTGCGTCCTCTCTTGGAGTACTGTTGCCCCTTGTGGGACCCTCACCAGGTGGGACTGACGGAAGATATTGAAAAGGTTCAGAGAAGGGCAGCTCGTTTTGTTTTATCACGTTACGGGGGGGAAAGCGTCACGGAAATGTTGCACGAATTGGGGTGGAAATCATTAAAAGAAAGACGTTATTCATTGCGGCGTGATCTGTTTGCGAAGTTTCAATCACCGACTTTTAGTTCTGAATGTGAAAATATTTTGCTATCACCCACCTACTTAGGGAGACATGACCATCCCAATAAAATAAGAGAAATCAGATCGAAAACGGAACGATTTAGGTGTTCTTTCTTCCCGCGCGCTATTAGAGAATGGAACGGTAGAGAAAAGTTATGAAGGTGGTTAATGAACCCTCTGCCAGGCACTTTAATGTGATTTGCAGAGTATCGATGTAGATGTAGATGTAGATGTAGATGTAGATGTAGATGTAGATCATCTGTCGTTGTACTCAGGCAGTAGCGTTCTAACCGTGATACCATAGGGTCGGTGGTTCGAATCCTGCAGTGACAGGTATTTTTAATTTTTTATTCATATCTTCTTTTTTATTTTATTTATTTATTTTGACGTTGTGTTTGAATACGTTCACAATTTTTATTTGTATACCAACTAGATTCCTCTCAGAGTATGCTGAAGCAATAGCTCCGTACTTAGCTATAATTTACAACCGATCACTCAGCGAAAGATCGGTACCCAAAGACTGGAAAGTTCCCCAAGTTACTCCAATATTCAAGAAAGGCAATAGGAGTGATCCCCAAAATTACACGCCAATCTCATCGACGTCGATGTGCCATCGACAAGGGATCTCAAATCGATTCCACATTTCTGGATTTCCGGAAGGCTTTTGACACTGTACCTCACTAGCGGCTTCTAATGAAATTGCGTGCTTATGGGATATATCTCCAGAATCGTGCGATTAGATTCACGATTTCCTATCAGAAAGTACACATCGTTGTAATTGACGGTAAGTCACAGAGTAAAACAGAAGTGATATCTGGCGTTCCCCAGGGAAGCGTTGTAGGTCACCTACTGTTCCTTGTGTTTATAAACGATTTAGGAGACAATCTGAATAGTTCGCTTAGACTGTTCGCGGATGATGCTGTCGTTTATCGGTTAGTGAAGTCAACAGAGGACCAAAAGCAACTGCAAAGCGATTTAGACAAAATTTCTACATGGTGCGAAAATTGGAAATTGACATTAAATAAGGAAAAGTGTGAATTAATACTCATGATCACTAAAAGAAATCCGCTGAACTTCAATTACGCGATAAATCAGGCAAACCTTAAGGTCTTAAATTCTACTAAATACCTAGGAGTTACAATTACGAACAACCAAAGATTACGTTTCATTGGCAGAACGCTTCGAAAATGCACCAGCTCCACCAAAGAGACTGCCTACGTCACACTTGTGCTTCCTCTCCTGGAGTACTGTTGCCCATTCTGGGACCCTCACCAGGTGGTACTGACGAAAGATATTGAGTAAGTTCAGAGAATGGCAGCTCGTTTTGTTATATCACGTTACCGGGGGGAAAGCGTCAGGGAAATGTTGTACGATTTTAGGTGGAAATCATTAAAAGAAAGACGTTATTCATTGCAGCGTGATCTGTTTGCGAAGTTTCAATCACCGACTTTTACTTCTGAATATGAAAATATTTTGCTAGCACCCACCTGCTTAGGGAGACATGACCATCCCAATAAAACAAGAGAAATCAGATCGAAAACGGAAAGATTCCCGCGCGCTATTAGAAAATGGAACGGTAGAGATAAGTTATGAAAGTGGTTAATAAATCCTCTCCCAGGCACTTAAATGTGATTTGCAGAGTATCTATGTAGATGTAGATGTTAATTTCCAGTGGTAATTTTTACGAAAAATGATTGTATTTTTGTTTATTCGTAATTTTCTATATTGTATAAAATGTTATTAATCAAGAGGGTTTCAATCTAAAAAACATGATATATTTTTTAGTATATTGGCTTCGCAATTAGTTGACGACGGTTGTAATCCAATGTTCATTTTGTGAAGAGCTCCGACGCTGTTTTTGGAAAGTCATCTCCACAGCTTCCAAGCAGCTAACCTTCTCAACCATCGTTTTAGGTGACGACAAGGTGTTCAGTTCGTTTACATATACATAAACAATAACTACAACAGATGGAATTAGAGATCCCAAAATGTTTTATATAAATGAATTCGAAAACAACGACGCGAGAGTCTACCCCTGGAATTGGAACACCTGAGAGCTGTATTCCGAAAAAATGGGTGGCAGATTCAGTGGGCTCTCCGCCCAACCACCACAGCACAACCTGTGAAAACGGATGAAAACACGAGGTAGGAGGTAGGCACTGCGTTTATTCCATATAGCGGCACACACTCGGGGCAGGTCGCCCGCATTTTGAAGAAACACCAGGTTTGATCTCGGTTTGAGGAAGGCCGGCGTGTACTAGATTCCGTGTCAGTGCAGAAAGTCATATATTGGACAGACGATGCGTACCGCCGAGGATCGATGCGTTGAACACCAGAGGCACACACGACTGATGTATCCGAGCAAGTCGGCGGTCGCTGAACATTGTTTGTCGGAGAATCGCTCGATGGAGTATGAACGCACAAGGATTCTGGTACAGACGTCGAGATACTGGGACTGCGTCGTTAGAGAGGCTATTGAAATTCGCTCTAGTGACGACCTCAAAATGTTCAAATGTTTGTATAGCTTATGGGACTTAACTACGGGGTCATCAGTCCCTAAACTTACAAACTACTTATGAATCAGCTAACACTAAGGACGGCACAAATATCCATGCCCGACGGGGGCCTTGCAGACCGTGACTGGAGCGCCTCAGTCCCCTCGGCCACCGCGGCCGGCAGTGACGACCTCGTAAACCGTTACTGTGGCTATAATCTTAGCAAAGCTTGGGAATCAGCGATTGGTTTAATTAAGAGTAAATCTAGCAAACGTAACGTAGTGACGACCACGGCGGACAGAACCCTCACATCGACGTCATCTCAGACGCCGTCGCAATCGGTTCCACTGCGCGGCCGCGGCGCGGGGCGCGGACCGCGGAGGGGTCGCTGCGCGGGCCGAGGGTATTTAAATCGCCCACCAGCGGGCTAGAACCCAGTTCCCTTCCAGCCACCGTAGCGTGTGGATCTCCGTGCCGGCGCGTTTCCAGGAGCTCACTCCGTCAGTTCACCTGATGATGGCGACATGTATGATCGCCGAAATATTGTGCCCGTTGGACACTGTAGACCGGCAGTATTTTGATTATCGAAAAAAAAAATTGTCACAGCAGGATTGGAAACACCGTCTCTATGGTTGTGAGGCCAGAACGCTACTACCTGAGCTACATAAACACAAGCCGCAAGTACTGTCATTATTGGTTCTTACGTCTACCTGATAAACTTCAAAGTCGATTTTCTTGGGAATTTTTGAGAGTTGCGTTGAATGGCTTTGGCTGATTGTTACTTAATTTCTAAAGTTCACGTACCATAAACATAAAGCAATTCTAAAATCCGGTACCCATGTGGCCTCCTTGTCAGTCTCAGAAATGTACAAAATCGCATAGAAGACTTGCTCAAGGTACTACACAGGACAGAACGGCAGGAACTTTATAACTAGATATAACGAACATATCGAGTGTTACACACATAAGCAATTCGCAGAATCAGTGGTAGAAAGACACAAAGGACAACTAGTCACCCATTTAAAAACATAGATGATCTTAAGATATTCCACGATTTCCAAAAGTCACAGGCACTGGATTTAATGGAGGTACTAGAAATTTTACAAGCCACTGTACACTAACTCGACTTTGAAACAACGCTCCACAAAATAACAGAGATATCAGACACTTCCCAAAAATCAGAACACAACTAATGGCCCATCCACTAGCACATCAGGCATGTCTCTTGCAGCTCACTCTTGTCTTCCACTACCCTTCAAACGTTCCCTCCACCTTTGTCAACAAGGCTCTATTTTACTCTTTCCTAGTAGCCTCTGTCACTTCTTTTCCTTCACTACCCTTACCTCTCTCCCTTCTCACAATACTAAATATTACTTCAAATGCGTTAATTTACGAGGGTTGAAGCTTAGTGGCAACACTGCTGTGGAGACACTATGCAATGGAATCTACAATTGTCGCTGATGGCATTCGTCGTTAACATACTTACCTCCGAGCAAATGGAATCACCTGTTTCACGTCACCGGCGTGCGCACAATCGGTGAAAACAGTCACTTGTGAGCGAGCGGTCTAACATAACGGTGTCATTATGTTTTCCAAATACGAACAACGGAGTTGGGTCAAGATTGAATGTGCCTTAGCGAAAAATTGCATCACAGTGGGTTCCGCATAAACTGACGGAAATGCAGTAATGGATGCAGTAGTGCTCAGACTAACTTGGAGCGCTATGAGCGCGAAGTAGAGCCTTTCTTACGCTGGATGAGACATGGGCCACATCGTACGAGCCAAAAATGAAACGCCAATTCAACGATCCTTTCCGAGAATGATTTAATGGTATATGATAAGCAACAGCCATCAATCATGTGCTACGGTGCGGTCTTTTCGAATGACAGAACATAATTACGGTTCATTGAAGGCGAGCATCAGGTCAAGAACATCTACGAAGATACAGGAGAAAGAAGTAAACGCTCGACCAGGTGATTTATAGAGACGAAATGCGCACCCAGACGTTCCAAGACATTAACACAGTTATGGGTGATCATGAACGGACACGGCAACAAGACGGTGCGAAGTCCCATACAGCAGTTGATGTTGTGACTTGGATAAGAATTAATACTCCTGACTTCATCGAACCTAATGACTGGTTGTCTAAAACTCTAGATCTGAACGTGATTCATTTGGGGTATGCTGCTACTGCAGGTTCACGGTCACAGGAGAGACGTCACAAACACTGGTGGCCTGAAACCTGCACTGACAGACGCCTGGTATAACGTTCTGCTTCAGACTATTCAGAATGCCACTGGACGTTGGTTGCAACGTCTGTGCCGCTGTGTGGAAGCCAAAGGGAATCATTTTGAGCGCTTGCACAGATTTTGAACATTCGAGTGACAGTATTATTAATATCCACCCCCAAGAACCACAGACATTGCCGTGGTGTTGTGGCTTGCGTGCCTCAACAATACAGATAGCCGTACCGTAGGTGCAACCACATCGGAGGGGTATCTGTGGAGAGGCCAGACAAACGTGTGGTTCCTGAAGAGGGGCAGCAGCCTTTTCAGTAGTTACAGGGGCAACAGTCTGGCCTTGTAACAGCAGCTAATATGGATTTGCCATGCAGTTACTGCGTACGGGAATGCAACAGGAAACTACAGTCGTTACTTTTCCCGAGGACATGCATGCATGCATTATTAATGTGTAAAATGTTTATGTAATATGTAAAAATATGAATTCTATAGATGTCCTACTCATTTTTTTTTTTTTTTTTTTTTTTTGTGGTAACCTGTATGTATTGGTCACATGTTGAAAACAATAGGAAATCAAGAAATAAGCAGTCTCGGATATACGAACGATTTAGATGTGATGGAAGATTCGACTAAAAGGTTGCAATCCAATATTTCAGAGCTAGACCAGAGGTGCAAGGGTTCTGGTATGAAGATCAGCACCTCCAAAACGAAAGTAATGTGTATGGGAGATTAAACAGATTGAGTGCCAAATAGGAGAAACAAAGAACAGGTGGACAGTTTCAAGTAATTAAGATGTATTTTCTCACAGAATGGCAACATAGTGAAAGAACTGGAATAAATGTGTAGCAAAGCTAATGCAGTAAGCTACGTTCTACCCTCTTCTGCAAGTAGGAAATCGGTACCAAAACTAAGCAGTGTAAACCTCTATCATTCAACCAATTTCGTTGTATGGGAGTGAAAGCTGGGTGCATACAGGTCAACTTATTAATCAGGTTGAGGTTAGAGATAACAGATGGAAAAAATGGCAGGAGGGGTTTTATAATGAGGAAATATAGAAAAACTAGGAACGAAGAAGTTAGAGCGAACAGACTGAGATGCTGTGGTCATGGGAGAATCGAGGATACCTAAAGAGACTCATGGGTTCAGCAGTATAGGGTAAGAGGAATCGAGGTACACCAAGGAGAACTTGTATTGAGTCAAGAATGAATTTGAAGTAATAGATGAGGCATCAGTGTTAGCGCTGACTACGGGAGCATGGAGGAATTTTATTAGGGGGTCTATGCTACAGACTGAACGTTGAAAAGCATGATCAGTATCTAATGATGATAATGATGTTTGTAGATATGCACATTACAGCCTTCTCCAATTTGTTGTGGATTATCATACTTACCAACAATTAGAAATTAAAATGTCTACATTCTTGAAGGGGTACATACAATAAAATAGAGGATAACCCACATATATTAAACTTACTGCTTGCTATTGAGAAAACAGTATTTCCTCAGCAATGAACCAGCAGAAAAATGTTCCTGTCACAACATAAAAATGAATCAAATTATTACTGAGATGTGTGTCAACAGCCGTAACATATTTTAAAAAATGCATATTTCCAACCACCAGCTGTTTATTATATATCATAAAAGATACGTAAATTGTCACTTAACATTAGGTCTTGATTGTTTTCATTGTCATCAAGACCTAATGTCACGTGACATTTTACGTATCTTTCATTGTGCGACATGGATAAAGTGTTTAATTTACTTTTCTGATGATAATTCATAACCGAAACCGGAAATTTGTATACATAATAAATAGCTGATGGTAGGCATTAAGCGTTTTTTAAAATAAAAATGGCTGTTCCTGTGTAAAAGACTCAGACAGAAAAGTGGGAAAACCGCTGCCTCAGTCTTCGTTCCGCGTTCCTCACCAAAAAATTTAGCATGCAGACATATTGGCGCTCTTTCAATACAGAACACGTTAAATCCTTCTACCCAGTCTGCGTACTGCGTACACATACCACTTCCCACTGCCAATATATACACCTATGTCTTTCTCCCACTATGTCCTTTTTCTCCAATGGCTAGTGTATGTCTCTTATACTATCATTTACATCCAGTACTCTCGATCTTCCTAACCACATACTCCTCTGACCCTTTTACTCTCTTCCATTATCTTTGTCATATTCTTTCTCTCACACATTGACACTGTCCCTTTCTTCCTCATAATTTACTGCCTGTCTCTTCAAACACTGTTCTCTCCTCGCAACACATTCCTTGTTGATGGTTTAATCGGAAATATTTTTCTCGTTTAAGATCACCAGTTTTGGGGATCCAACTTAATTATTGTTCCAGTCATCCGATTTATACATTTTTTGTCTACTATCTCCATGAATTCATCTTTTTTACTACCAATGTCTCTATTCCACCACGACTGTCCGCTCTATATTTCTCTCCCTCTGCCACTGTCTACACTTTCGTCCACCCTCACTCTCTGAATTCTCATTCAGTACAAACTATAGCAATATGTTCACGTGACATTGGTGAGACTGAGAAGGTGGTATGAGGATTGAAACATACATTTATTCATGTATTCATTTACTGTTCAGAGGAACCCACCGCCTTGAGGTATAAGTGGGAGTCGGATATTGCTACATTTTTTTGGTATACACTTGCAAATGTGGTTTGGAATAAAAGAAAAACATAAAAATGAACAAATATGTACAATTTCTCCAGTATTATAGACAATATAAGGCTTTACAGACCTTAAAGAAGTTCTACGTTATTTGTTTGCGATAAGTAATAGAGAAATCCTTGGTATTACTAATAAAAATATGAATGCGATAGAGTGTGATTTGAAATGTGTTGAGTTGTGTGTTATTGTTTAACTAGTTAGGTGATTGATACTTGTGTACTCCAATTTTATTTAGGTGGAATCGCTTGGTAGACCTTCGAGCTACTGAGATTGTGTGTCTTTGTGTAAGTGTCTTGTTTTTGCTTTGGTGGATGAGTAACTTAGTTTCTGACATAAGACTAGATGATATTCAGAATTTGTCTGTTCATCTAATTATTTGTGGTATACCTTAGATACATACTACTTAGTGTTATAAAAATTATTTGCTGATTTAGCTTTTGATAATAGAAATTCATAAATTTTAGTCTTACATAAATATTTTATAATATATTGTTTTGATCATACCTTCTTGATTGCAGTAGTCCTTGTATATACTAGTCGTTGTACATTTTTATTTTTATAAATGGTGTACGCACGAAGTGATAGCTCCTTACTTAACAGCCATATACAACCGTTCTCTCAAAGAAAGATCTGTACCTAAAGGTTGGAAACTTACACAGGTCACACTTATAATAAAGAAAGGCAGTAGAATTAACCCACTAAACTACAGGCCTATTTCACTGACGTCAATTTGCAGCAGAGTTTTGGAACATATCTTGTATTCAAATATTATGAATTACATCAAACAGAATGAATGATCTATTGACCCAAGCTCAACAAGGATTTAGAAAATAACGTTCATGCGAAACAACTAGCTCTTTACTCACATGAAGTGATGAGTGCTATCGACAAGGGTTCGCAAATCGATTACGTATTTCTTGATTTCCAGAAGGCTTTTGACACCGTACTTCACAAACGGCTTTTAATCAAATTCCGTGGTTTTGGTATATCGCCCCAAATTTGCGACTGGATAGGGGATTTCCTGTCAGAGAGGACACAGTTTGTAGTAATCAATGGTAAATCATCGACTAAAACAGAGGTGATATTGGGCGTTCCACAGGGTTGTGTTATTGGTCCCCCGCTGTTCCTTATTTACATAAACGATTTCAGAGAAAATCTAAGTAGCTCTCTTAGATTGTTTGCAGATGACACCGTCATTTACCGTCTAGTAAAATCACCTGAAGATCAGAACCAACTGCAGAACGATCTGAATAAGATATCACTATGGTGAAAAAATTAGCAATTGACTCTAAATAATGATAAGTATGAAGTCGTCCACATGAGTACGACAAGAAATCCGTTAAACTTTGTTTACATGATAAATCAATCTAAAGTAAAGGCCGTAAACTCCACAAAATACCTAGGAATTACTTTCATTTAAGACTTAAACTGGAAAGAACACGTAGATAATGTCGTGGAAAAGGCGAACCAGGGACTGCGTTTTATTGGCAGAACCCTTAAAAGATGCAACAGACCTACTAAAGAAACTGCAAACACTACACTTGTCCGTCCTTTTTTGTATTGCAGCACAGTGTGGGATCCTTATCAGGTAGGTTTGACTGAGGACATCGAAAGAGTCCAGAGAAGGGCAGCTCGTTTCGTATTGTCGCGATACAGGGGAGAAAGCGTTACGGAAATAATACAGAATCTGGGATGGGAATCATTACAACAACGGACGACGTTTATCTCTGCGGTGTGGGCTAGTTACGAAACTCCAATCGCCAACATTCTCCTCCGAATGCGAAAATATATTGTTGCCTCACACTTACACAGGTAGAAATGATCATCAGAATAAAATACGATAAATCAGAGCCAGAACGGAGAGATTCAGGTGTTCATTCTTCCCGCGCGCTGTTCGATAATGGAATGGGAGATAAATACTATATAATCGTGGTTAGATGAATCCTCTGCCAGGCACTTAAATGTAATTTGCAATCCCATGTAGATGTATATGTAGATATATTTGAGACATACAAGGTACGTTTGATACATAATATTCGATACGCAATATTTTTTGCATAAAATTCTTATACTTAATATATGATACATAAAAGTTTGATACGTAAAATACACAGGTAAAAGAGTATAATTTTTCTTAAGTTTCTCGTGAAATACATTAAAACTTACGTTGTGTACAAAGTGTCATTGAGACAGCAGGTTCCTCACTGTACTATTCTTGTATTGTGATAGGAGAATTTTTTAGCTGATTGTTTGTAAACCTATTGGAACAAACTAATATGGTTATCAGTCCCTAGACTTACAAACTACTTAATGTACTGTATGAAATCAGCCCCACCAGTTGCTTTAAAATATCTGAACTTGTCGAAATTTCGACTACCACTAAGAGTGTCTTCATCAGAAATAAAACTAAAACTGACATGAGACGTTTACAAAAGTAGCTAAATGCGCTCACATTTTATAAAGTTAGTAATAAAATATTTGCTAGTTATAACTAGCAGTATGAACAATAAAATTTACATAGTGGCTGGCCACAAACCATAGAACATTAAGCCGGCCGCGGTGGCCGAGGGGACTGAGGCGCTCCAGTCACGGTCCGCACGGCCACTACGGTCGGGGGTTCGAATCCCCCCTCGGGCATGGATATTTGTGCCGTCCATAGTATTAGCTAGTTCATAAGTAGTTTGTAATTTTAGGGACTGATGACCCCGTAGTTAAGTCCCATAGACTCTACAAACATTTGAACATTTAGGACATTAATTAGTGAATCGCATCATCTACCGTATCCATCCTGTTTGCATCACATTTTTTGTGAATTTGTGACGCCAAGTGCAGCAAAAAAGCTGTCATGTGTGAAAAACGTCAGTGCCCAATGCACAACATGATTACGCTTACATCTATAATAAAAACACAGTAAGTACATATAATATAATAACCTAACATGTAATTCCGATTACTAAAGTTTACTTACGTTTCCAGAAACACCATGACAACGTAAACCTACACTTGGTCGAAGATAATAAATGTTCCTATAACGTCTCCACTGATGATGGGCCTGCAATGGCTAGAAAACTAGCTATGGATAAAAACCAGTGGCGTAGCTATCATAGGGCTAGGCGGGGCAGTGCCCCGGGGCCCCCGAGCTCCAGGGGCCCCTCGGCCTTCGTGAGCGGCGATCGAAAAAAGTTACAGTAGAGCGTCGATGTTTTTATTTAATTTTTTTTACCCTCCCACCCTATAGTCCATCATATCCCCTTCCCCTCAAACCAAGTTTCCCACAGTAGCCGCACTGGGCCACTGGCTGGCGGTTGGCGGAACAATGCTTCTAATTGGGCCTTCAAAAGACGCGCTGCCGACAGGCGAAGCTGCCAGCCAATGTGTCCAACAATCGGCACACTTCAGTCTGCAGACGTAGCGGCAGCATCAGAGCTGCTCACAGCAACAGCTGCGTCTTCCAAGTGTTGCGGTGTGCAATGTGAAGGATCGCGCTCCTCCAAATACAGTATAAATACTTTTACTATACAGTACTTCTTATTGGCAAACAGAATAAACCGGTACCCAAATTACTTCGGATAATAGACGTTATACTGTATATAATATTTTAGCTGAATGAAGGAATTTCGACTTTTAATTTCTCCTGTCGAAATTGATCTCAATATGGACAGTTCGCCAATTATGTAAGGAAATTATAACAAAATATGTCTTAATTGGATGTGAGGTTATGGAAGTATTTACTAGAGTTTTATTCTTCTACAGCAGCCAAAAGGGCGTTCAGCAAATTAAAAATTATCAAAACGCATCTGAGGTACAGTATGGTTCAAGGTCGACTCGGACATTTGGTACTCATAGCAATCGAAAATAAGGCTGCATCAAGTCTAGATTTAACAGACCTTATTGATGATTTTGCAAAAACCAAAGCCAGGAAAAGATTGTAAAATAATTGTTAAAATAAAATTGACTACTTTTTAATTGTGTACCCATATTATTACTATAATGTACTACAGTCACGAAAACGCTTACCGATAATTACCGATCAGAAATCATATCTTTGCCAACATCTGCAATCTAAAAGTCTGAAGCATGGTATTACTCCAGTAGGTATTCTTTCATTCTGACTTTGGTACGTGAGGAAATACGAAAGAAATCCTCACGACTTGAAAAACGCCACTCATTTAAGTTCGTGATGCACAGTGAGGCGCGAAAAATAATTATGATTTTTTTTTCATGGACTAATAGTATTCGTTTTACAAGAAATAGAAAAATTCCCAACTTTTAGAAAACAATGTTTTAACACATTGACTGGCACGTGAGTTAAATATGTCACGGGAAGTCTTCTCTTCGGGCCACGTGAAGTAAATACAACTCACGGATATTTCTCCATTTAAAGCTACGTGGTGCAGTTGTAACTCACAGTAGCGTGCTGTGACTTGGTATTACAGTACGTTGTGGCCCCAGTAACACATTATGTTCGTGGCCTCCAGTTTTCAAGAGCTCAAGAGTAGTTATTGACACTTGAAATCGTGAATTATATGTAACTCACATGGCCCAGTCATATTGGAGTTTCCTTGTTTTTACAATTTATTATTTGGTGTTACATATTACGTATATAGTAGATTGTATAATACATACAGTTTTAATTACAGTCTCCAACTCTAATTGCAACAACAATAAAACAGACTGAAAAAATTGGGCAATTCCACTTTGTATCTCTAATACCTGCATGCACTGTGCTTAATGAAGAAACACTCTTTGCAAAAATATGAGTCACAATTTCTTACATTTCCATGTAGTTTGTTTGCATTTCTTGACAGCTTGCTCTCGGCCAAATTCATTCTTCAATTTTTTGGTAGCATCCATACACCTATGACTTGCTGCTCCCATGTTCACAAGAGCACAATCTGCAGGCAGCTCGATGGCTACGGTGAGAGATTTCTCAGGGCCATCGACATCTGTATGGAGTAGTCTCAAAGTCACTTCCTCTTTGAATTCTGTGATTGAGATGATCTTGTTGATGTATCGGTAAATCACAAGAGCATTTACCAGTACTGACCCTGTCAACAGTTCAATTGCAAGCTTCCTGTAGACTACCATTTTACACTCCGCCTCAGACTATTTGGTGAGAGAGAGCTATAAATGACTGATTATAGTCAGTTATCATTGCTGGTTTTTTTCTTTATGCCACTCTTGATTTGAACTTCAGCTTCTTCCTCTCCATGAACAGTACTCAGCGTCAACACATTCCTCTTATTTTTCCATTTCAGTAGTATCTTCATCTTCTTCAAATGTTCAAATGTTTGTTAGCTTAAGTGACTTAACTGCGGGGTCATCAGTTCCTATACTTACAAACTACTTATGAAATACCTTGTACTAAAGACGACACAAACACCCATGCCCGAGAAGGGATTCAAACCCGGACCGTAGCGGCCGGGCAGACTGTGACTGGCGCGCCGCAGCCCACTCGGTCATCATCTTCTTCACTTATGTCCATAACTTCATTAAAAGCATCTGTAGATGACTTTGTTCGTCTACATAACTTCTACGAGACACTTTCTTCTGCTACAATATCACTGTGTTACGGAGCAAACAACACTGAATAAAGACTGTAGTAACAATGCAGAAAACAATAATGGAACTGTACGCAAATAATGTTGTGGAATGAAAGACTTACAGGAGTACCAAACCAAAAATTGTGTCATAGCAAATGAGACACTTTACTCTGGCGTCATGTGAGTCATATGTAACTCACACCAAAAAAACATAAACTAAGGTACTAAATTGCAATATTTTCAACTTATTTGTACTTAAACAGCTTACCTCAAGCAAACTAAAGCAGAATATGGAGAAAAAAAGAGTAAATAGTCCCCGGGGATCGGTAACCCAAGTATACCTTCGGCATCCAATATGTTAATATAGTTATTGTTAAACAGAATGGACTAAGACAAAATATTAAATGTATTCAGGATGTTTAAGTACAGTAGAACAGTATTTGGTATATGATTTGTTGTGGGGATGTGACACATGACAGGAGGAAGTGGTGAGAGGGGGGGAGAGGGTTGGAGGTCAGAAGGTGCGGGAAAGGGCAGACTTATGGAATGGTCAGGCACTGCCGTTCTCTGTGCGCCTGAAGAACGAATAGCGAGAAAGGGAGGCCCCACTCTGTCTACCCCATTACGTCGCAAAAGGAAATTATAAGGTGTTTTAGAAAGTTATACCGACCCTTCAACAGTGCACCTCATAAATCACAGATGACGTACTGCGCAGACACACCTGGAGAGTGCGCATTTTCCATAAAATGCGTTGCGCCAGGAAACAGGTGTGTTTATTTTCCACAAATGCGTTAATACTGTAATTTTTGCGTGAAAGCATAACAAAGAAACTTTCACAATTATATTAGAGAGTACGATTAAGTATTACTTGATGCGTGACACATAATAATTTACTTAGTAGTATTTCGGTTTGCCTTATGTGTTCCAGTGGGCGGTAAGGAGCTGATGATGAAGTTTTGCATCTGTACAGTATCAGTGTACAGAGGGCCCCAATGTCATTTTTGCCCCGGGGCCCTTGGTGACAAAGCTACGCCACTGATAAAAACATCCGTAAAAGCAGCTGGATGCATTTTTAACCAAAATAAATCACCAATTTACGCTACAACTGCAGTTTGCATGCAACATGGATATTTTGAAATGTTGAATAAATATGAATCAAATCGACGTCCAAGATATTGGTTTGTAAATATTGCGTGTTCGGTCTTCCATGTTGTCTTTTTCCAGTCGCCTGGGAGTTGGCACTGCGTATGAGAATCGTGATACGTGTAAGCTATGTAAGGGGTTAATGTCGTGGAATGTTCAAATGTTTGTTAAGCTTATGGGACTTAACTAAGGGGTCATCAGTCCCTAAACTTACAAACTACTTATCAACTACATTATACTAAGGACGGCACAAATATCCATGCCCGAGGGGGGATTCGAACCCCCGACCGTAGTGGCTGTGCAGACCGTGACTGGAGCGCCTCAGTCCCCTCGGCCACCGCGGTCGGCTAATGTCGTGGAGGACTCTTTGTAAAACTGAATTGGCATTCTTTCCGGACTTGGTGACTCATTTGCTTTCAACTCTTTCAGTTGCTTCTCTACACCAGGAATTAAAAACATTAAGGGCAAACTTATGGCAAAATAGTGAAAAAACCCGAATTTTATTTTATTTATTAGGTTGATGTATTAAAAATGACATCTCAAAGTTACGTTATCGAAATGTGCTCAGATATATTTTTAAGAATGACAATTCTGAGCATCGCACGTCCCCTTTCTCTGTGCTGTGCTCCACTCCTTATTTAGACTAGACATATTTTGTGTTAATTTTTCGCTCATACAACCTAAACGAACATCAGACGTATTTAGAAGGCTGTGACATAGATTATACCAGTGGGTTACTTAGTTTATAACGTGATTTGCTTTTAATTTATAAAAATTAGAAGATGGAAAGCCACTGGAAGGTGTTAACAGATTGACAGACAAAGAAATTCACATACTACAAATGTATTATGGGAAATACATCAGGAACAATGTACACAGTGTGAAGGCAATGCAGCTAGCAGTGTGGGCAATATTCTTTCACAAAGTTTCCACAGATGAGACTCCTTAACATCCCCCCTGTGACATACCACGGTGCAAATATCTTCAGGCAAAATCCCGTGGAAAGCCCATAAGCACGGTCTGCGACTTTCTGTTTTAAATGTTATACAGCCAACTTTCAGATATCTAGCCAACCCTCAACTTATGAAAAAAAATGTGTGCATGGGAAAACACATACAAATGAGAGCTACAATCGCCTTATATGGATTCGTTGTCCCAAAACAGTGTTTGTGTCCTGGGAGAGCATTTATTAGGGTTGTCTGTGGAGAATCTTATATTTATTCTAAGAAATTCACTGTACTAAGTTCAGCTCTGTCTAGGGGATAATAAAATTTCGTCCACAGTCCCCACCTGCAAATGATAAATTAAAAACATAACTCAAATTGAGAAGAAGGATGCATTTCTTATAAATTTTGTTTAAAATTATTAAATATTCTGTTTATTTATCGGATCAATTTACCCTCTCACCGGTAAAAGGACTGTATGTTGGCGTATCTAATATAGGTCGTGAGCCCCCAGACAAAATTTCTAATTAGCCTACCAGGCTACTGTCCACTGCATAAAAAGATGTATAAAACGTTCCATTAGTCTGTGCCTGACCGCGAATACTTTGTCTTTATATACACAGTTTATTAGACAAAAACAATGTCCAAGAACAGATATCGAATGAATGAATGTTTATAAAATCTCGGATAACCCTGATAGGGTGCACTTTCATAATCAGTCTACAACGGAAATGTATTGAAGTCACAGTGTCTAAATTTCACACGCCTCAATCTTCAAATTTTTTACGTATCACACGGCAACTCGAAGATAAATCTTGCAAGTTTAATAGCACTCGCCACACTCGATAAATCTTTCTAAGTTCGACCAAACTTTTACACTCTGAAAACGTTTAAAGTCTCACTCTTCCGAAGGTCGCGGCACAGACCGGCATAGCTTCGCCATTGCGAACGCTAGACAAACACAGACTAACCACGTGGGTCCACCGGCCAGCCTTTATACCTGTCCACCGGAGAAACCCATACGTCACGAACTTCCCCATTTTCACCCCTCGCCAATGTACAACGCTTTTGCCAAGTATACCGTACATTTAATAGAAATACATCTTTAAACACAAATAAACATGGATTTGATCATCGTAATTAATATTTCATTTCATTACATTTCATTTCTCCTATGCAGCGATAAAATACAAATTAATTATTTAGAGAAATAAAACATGCATAAGTAGATTTTAACAATGTGATTTTGTGGTATAGTCATTTTATAATACGGCACCTGTGAACAAACACTGCCATGCTGGTCATGTATCTGCCTTGTACTTTATGTTATTAATAAATTTATACAATGATATTAGTAAATTAGGCTTTCTGTGATCAATATTATCTTACGTTGACTGTAAGCATATCGGGTGATGCTCCTTGTTGAGATTTTTTATGTGTGGTTTACACGTTATGAATTTTTAACTAAACACTTTTTATATGTACTTGAAAGGAGGGACGTCAGTGCGTTACTAGACATGTCATATGAAACCCTCTCGGAAACTGTGTCTCACTTCTCTGTCTTAGTTGTGTCTTATATTTTAAATTTAACTGAATCGTACACAATACTCTGTCGCCTCACTCGCGTGGTGCATTTCTTCTGACGTCACGGCTTTTCCAGGCGAGCGTTAAGCTCACTTCCCAGCCTGCCGTTTCCGCCCAACAGACACACCTGCTCCCCGCTGCCCAGCCTACCATGAGCCCGAACTTCACGGCTGTTTAATCTGATTTTTTTTTTTTCAAATTACAGATTTATACAGATAATGCTGTCCCACCAGTATCACCTGTATACCTAGATATAATGCTACTAAAATTAATATAAAAAAGTAACAGTTTTGTGCAATGGCTACGTCAGTGTTTGCGGTGCGGAGAAATTCATCAAGATAAATCTCTCCAAACATAATGATTGAGTGCTACTCGTTGGGCGGTAGTTTCACAGTCCTCAAATGCTGAAAAGATAGCTGCATGTGATGCCTGTCTGAAACAGTTGAAATGTATGTAGGATTAAGTGCTTGCAGAGATAATTCTTCCATCCAGGTGAATTCACACTGAATATACTCTGAAGCATCGATGAACTTCGGCTTGACAGAGCACAGGCAACAAAGGAAAATATCCAAAAGATGGCTAGGCAAAGGAGACAGAGGAAGGAAATACTTCATGAAGACAAGGAAGATAATGAAGATTATGGATATGGACAGCATTAGGTATGTCAGTTTTTAATTTAATTTTTAACAATAACTTTAAATGAATTTCCCATAAAGTGATTTTTTTTTAGATATAATGTACCTTTGTTTAGGAACTATAAAAGCTAACCTCTTGAAATTTGGCACAGTTCTTAAAAATCACTTACTGAACAATCCTGTGTAGTACTTTTTCTTTATCTTGTGCCTGAGAATAGTTCTTCTTTCCTGCATTAGGAAAGTAGATCAGCCTAAATAAACATGAAGCAGAAAAATTAATTTGAAAGTAACCATGACCTTAAACAAAAATATGTTGCCCACGTTTTAATAGCCTTTAATGCATAAATGTACTGTAAAGATTCAGCTTTAACGGTTGAACAGTTTATGAGGAAAGGTATATTATATGTACACCAGTAATTAAAATCCTTATAAAATGAAATTGTGATATTCCTGGCCTGTGGCCACTTCATACTTCTGGCCGCTGGCCGTTTCTTTGCTAACATTGTACGTGCCTTAAACGCGGAAGAAAGACAGCAGTGCAGCATATGTTGAATTGTGGGGTGGGGAGCAGTAGCATATGGCACAGTAGGTGCTGGTTCCCGTGGGAAAGCCCGCCTATGTTACTGGTGCTCTCCTCGCATTCACTGCTGCATTTCACGTCACGTGATTTCTTTTGAAATTAGTTTTGTTTATTATATATTAAATATTAATTATTCAGAGCTGAGAATTTGTAATAAATATCTCTCAAGGACAGGCTAGGTTTTGACAATTTAAAAAGTTTAAGGTGCCTTCTCTTATTGTAACAAGAGAAGAGCGATTTTGCAGAAGGCGCGCGACGGCCCTGTTTTGGCGCGAAATAGAGCGTCAGGTGCCCTCTCGCAACGCGCCGCAGTTTCAGTCTCGAGCTGAGCACTATACGCGCCGGACCGCGCCGGTCATGAGTAAAGATTTTTTGTTATAGTGAAAACAGTCAAGGTCTCAACATGAACTATGGGCAGCATAGGCCGTATCATATTAACAATAGTTGCTCATAATTTATTATTTATTTAATAAATGGCATCCCTGACAATTAAAAATCTCGCGAATCGCTTCTTATGCTTCCATCATACAGAACTTATTTTAGCCTCACTTGTATTCTGTAGAAGAACCTACGACCTGTGTGCTGTCTTCTGCGCTGGGGACACAACTATAGAAGACAACAGGTTAGTCAGAACTCTATGCTTTTCATAACGCCATGGACAGCAACTACGGCACCTCGTGCGTACTGTAGGGCGGTACAAACGCACACTGCTACGCAACAGCATCCGCAAGGATGCGGAGGTTTTAGGGGACTTGTGGGAGGAAGCAGTACTAACTTCTCCGCAAGTAAAACCCTAGGAAGCTTGTAAAATTCCATGAACATGATCAAACAAAAGTTGCACAAAATATTGTGCATTATATACTACACAATAGTGTCACGTTTTAAATATGTAACTTTAACATTGTAGGAGATATCAGATTTTAAATATCAGTATGCATTTTGGTCTACATCTGCATTTATATGCTGTTTTGAAATAATAAGGATGTTGCGTACAGAAAATGGATATTAGCTGTGCACTGCTAGAATCCGATGCAGCCGGACTGAATGTTGCTGTCAAAGGGTTCTCAAAATATTGAAATGTAAACGTAGATATACAGGGTGTCCAGAAAAGGACTCCTTGATTTCAAAATTAAATATCTCGAAAACAAAGATCGATAGAGGAATGCAGTAAACGGTATGTTTATTGTTAAAGCTGTAAGACGTTTTATACAGCAGTTTTAAATAATAGTTACAAAAGCTGCTAACAAATGGCGCTGTAATCGCCATATGTAATGCCTAGTATAAATAGTGATCCGAAGCCCAGAGCGATCAGTTCCACTATTGAAAAGTGAAAGGAGGTTAGCGTACCGAAGGAAGAGATTAAAACCATGTACTCTATTGAACAACGCGTTTTTCTGGTGCTAGAGTTCCACAGGTTAGAAGAGAGTCCTACTGCAACAAGGCGTAGTTTTCAAGCACGATTTAATGTTCCAAAAGGACCCGATGCGAAAACCATTCGTACGCTCTTCGCAAAAATTCAACGAACAGGCAGCGTAACTGATGATCTAGTGGAGCATGTTGGCCGTAAGCAAACCGCAGTTACGTCTGAAAATATCGCCACAGTTGCTGGAATTATTCAGCGAAATCCAATGTCATCCGTCCGTAGAATTGCATCTGAGACTGGTTTGAAGCGTTCCAGCACGTAGACAATACTGAGAAAGACCCTACACATGATTCCATTCAAAATTCAAACGCACCTGGCCATACCCGTACGAGCTGTGCAACAAAGGGTTGCCTTTGCTAATCAGGTGTTCACAATGATTGATAGTGAAGGATTTGGTGTTGGCTGCATCTGGTTTACAGATGAAGCACACTTCCACCTGAATGGATACGTGAATAAGCAAAACTGGCGATTTTGGGGTTCCGAAAAGCCATATTGGTGTGAAGCGAAACCCCTGTTCAAATGTTCAAATGTTTGTATAGTCTATGGGAGTTAACTACGGGGTCATCAGTCCCTAAACTTACAAACTACTTACGAACTAGGACGGCACAAATATCCATGCCCGAGGGGGGATTCGAACCCCCGACCGTTGTGGCCGTGCAGACCGTGACTGGAGCGCCTTAGTCCCCTCGGCCACCGCGGCCGGCGAAACCCCTGTATTCTCCTAAAGTTACTGTGTGGGCTGCAGTATGCAGCAGAGGCATTATTGGCCCTTTTTTTCATTCGAGAAACGGTCACTGGTACACGTTACGTTGCAATTTTTGAACAATTTGTCGCCACACAGAAAGCGTTAGAGGATCGACCAGGTACTGAATGGTTTATGCAAGACGGAGCCCGACCACATCGGACCGAACAAGTGATTCGCTTTCTTGAGGAATAATTCGTGAATCGAGTCATTGGTTTGGAATATCCCAAATTTACAGGTGCAGGCATGGATTGGCCTCCATATTCGCCGGATTTGGCTCCCTGTGACTTTTTTTTTGTGGGGCACAGTGAAAGACATGGTCCACCCGAAGCATCCCGCCACGCTGGACGAGCTTGAATCGGCGATCTCTGTAGCATGTGAATCAATTTCGGTTGAGACACTACGAAATGTGATGGCGAATTTCATTCTTCGTTTGCGCCACTTATGTAGTGTCAATGGTGAACATGTTGAAAACATTGTGCTGTAATTGTTTGGAAAGACTGTTTTCATACGATTATTTCAGTTATGTATGCTGATATGAGGTATACAGCGCCATCTGTTAGCAGCATTTGTAACTATTATTTCAAACTGCTGTATAAAGTTCTTACAGCTTTCGCAATAAACATACCGTTAATGCATTCCTCTATTGATCTTTGTTTTCAAGATATTTAATTTTGAAATCGGGGAGCCCTTTTCTGGACACCCTGTAAATGTTATTAACTACTACAAAGCTGTATTAACGTTTCCTCTTTCCAATTAAGCGAGGTTTTCAGTGTCTAGTTCCAATGCAATTCGCAGTTTAATCGCAAAGCACACGAAAATTGTAAAGGTATCATAATTTAATACCGGATATTTGAGAGCGCTGTTGGTTTGTCAGCACTTCGCAAGTACCGCGCGCACTCACCACTAGCTTCGGGGGTGCCCGCCGCCGCTGCAGCCCCCACGTGGCTTTTATGGACACATCCTGAATAAAGGGGTGCTGGTCCACCGCACAACAGCCGCTCGCTGTTTTATTGCTTTCGCTTCGGAGGTATAAATCCGGCGCTTCCCGCTTATTATATCACGGCGAGTACAATAATGGCGCCGTTTTACGAGTTGCCCGCGCGCCGCCTCCTGTAATAATCCCTCCAGGAATAGGATATTACGTTTCTGAAATATGCGCCGCTTTTTCAGCGCGTCTCCAGGGCAGGGCGCGCAGCAGCGTCTCGCCTTATTGAGTAACTAGTCTGACGAATCGCCGCGAAACAAGGCAGCCCGCGAAAGTCGCCAGGATGAGTCCTCTGGCAGATATTCTGTAGAGTAAGGAGCGAAAGGTATGTGTGCATCTTCCACTTCTCGCAGCAACAGGCGCTCAGCAACAGGCATCATTGTTTGATATCTATTACTACGAGCCTACTGCTAGGATCCGAGCCCTGAAAAGTAAGTATTTCATTATTGTGTACGTTAACTTCCCACATGGATACCTTATACATAGTCAAATACACAGACTGACAATAAAAGTTTTAGTGTCCCAGCTTCGTCGCCACTTTTGTGTCTCGTTACCCCCGGTTGTCGTTGGTGTCGGTGGCCGCGTAGAAAGAGACCGACAGAGGAATAAAGGATGCACGCGTGTGCAGGTACGGAGGTGACCAGCCAGTGGGACAGCAGAAACTAGAAGCACTAGAGTAAATTGGAACGAGATATATATTTCATAGAGACTTAGTAATACTTAACTTTTACGTAGTTCTTGACTGCAGAATGCTGATACATAGATTATCTAGAGGCCTGCCTACTGATGATTCCTAGTGCCTATCCGATAGCCAAGTCTTAACTGGTGCCTATCTGATTCCCAAGTGGCCGATGCAGCAGTCGTGGCCACGAGCGGAGTTGCAGCAGAGGGCGCTCGTGGCTGACGTCGTAAGAACGCCGCGCCGTGCGTGCATGGCGGCGCGCGGCGAAAGTACGTGGCGCGCACTTCACACTTGTGCGACACCACAAAAGTGATCCGGACAGAAACAGTGGTCAAATATGCCCGCTGGCTAGTCACACTGTGAATATGATAACAGAACTACAAATTAGAAGATAATAGTACCATAATAATCACAACACAATTTACTGAATACATAAAAGACATACAGTCCCATACTCACCACCCTCCTGTCAAAAAAATGTTCAAATGTTTGTATAGTCTATGGGACTTAACTGCGGGGTCATCAGTCCCTAAACTTACAAACTACTTACGAACTACCTTATACTAAAGACGGCACAAATATCCATGCCCGAGGGGGGATTCGAACCCCCCACCGTAGTGGCCGTGTAGACCGCGACTGCAGCGCCTCAGTCCCCGCGGCCACCGCGGCCGGCCCTCCTGTCATTTTATGTGGAATATACAGTATGTACACCAGTGCTTTCCAAACTTCCCCTCATGGCGACACCCTTTTATAGCTTACAGTATTGCGCGACATCCTTTCACTAATATAAATACATATGGAAGAATTTAGATGGTTCTATCGGGGGGGAGGAAGGTGCACGGAAATAAAGTATCGCTTAAATGTAGTTTGTAAACGAAACTGAAATCCTCGTACGCATTGACGTGTTTAATGTTGATCCTAACTGCAGCAATTACGTACACTCAACGCAAGAAAAGGAGACATTAGGAACACCGCAGACAACAGTGCCTAACTCACACAGTAATACTTACTTCTTCTACATGCGACCCAACTTCCGAAACACAAAAACTGAATTTCGAAAACTGTTTTTCGCTGTCATGTGTACATTTCAGTGCCAGATACGGTTTTGCTGGATCGATTGAAAACGGCATCTGGAAATTAGCTGCTCGGATTTCTGATTTAGACAGCACAGTGGCTGTTCCCTATCAGTTCAATATTATCACATTATTTTCAGCTCTGATGTACACCAATATCCCAGTAACAGAAACTATAAATATTACACCAAAAAAATGAATTTTATTTACAAAGTGAATGATTTCCAATGGGCTCCCCAATACCAGGTACTATAGCAAACAGCAATGTTCAAATGTTTGTAAATCTATCGGACCAAACTGCGTGATCATCAGTCCGTAGCTTACAAACTGCTTAAACTAAGGTACTCTAACCTAAGGACAAACACACACACCCATGTCCCAAGTAGTACTCGAACCTCCGTCGGAGGGCAACCGCGCGCTCCGCAGCGAGGCGCCTTAGCAAACATCTCTATTGTGTACGTCAACTGCCCACATGGATACGTTATAAATTGTCAAATACACAGACTGACAATAAATGTGATCCACCCATAAACAGTGGTCCAATATGCCCGCTGGCTAGACACACTGTGAATATGATAACAGATCTACAAATTGGAAGATAATAGTATCATAATAAACACCACACAATTTACTCAATACATAAAAGACACACCAGATGTATTTCGCAGCATTGGCCGTTAATGTTTTATTTAAAAAAAAAGAAAAAAAAAAGAAAAAAAAACACACAGATTGATTTCAATCACCTAGTGTACAGATGACATACCCTCAGAGCTACTAAGGTCTCTGGGAGAGCCAACTATGACAAAACTATTTGAACTGGTGTGTAGGATGTAGGAGACAGGCGAAATACCCTCAGACTTTAAGAAAAATGTAATAATCCCCATTCCAAAGAAAGCAGGCGCAGACAGGTGTGAAAATTACAGAACCATCAGTTTGATAAGTCGTGGTTGCAAAATTTTAACGCGAATTATCTACGGGAGAATGGAAAAGCTGGTAGAAGCTGATCTCGGGGAAGTTCAGTTTGGATTCAGGAGGAACGTAGCATCCCGGGAGGCAATACTCACTTTACGTCTTATCTTAGAAGATAGATTAAGGAAAGGCAAACCTACATTTTTAGCTTTCGTAGATTTGGAGAAAGCTTTTGACAATGTTCACTGGAATACACTCTTTCAAATTCTGAAGTCAGCAGGGGTAAAGTACAGGAAAAGGAGAGTTATTTACAACTTGTACAAAAGCCAGACCGCAGTTATTAGACTCGAAGGGAATGAAAGGGAAGCATCATTTGGAAAGGGAGTGCAGTCTAAGAAAATCGGGTGATGCTGAAGGAATTAGAGAAGGTAACGAAGCAATAAAGGAGGTAGATGAGTTTTGTTACTTGGGCAGTAAAATAACAAATGATGGTCGCAGTACAGAGGATATAAAATGCAAAATGGCAATGGGAAGAAAAGCATTTTTGAAAAAGAGAAATTTGCTAACATTGAATATTAATTTAAGTGTAAGGAAGTCTTTTCTGAAGGCATTTGTGTGGAGTGTTGCCTTGTATGGGAGTGAAACATGGACGATAAGCTGTGAGGACAAGAAGATGATAGAGTCTTTTGAAATATGGTGCTACAGAAGAATGCTGAAGATTAGGTGGGTAGATCGCATAACTAATGAATAGGTACTGAACATAATTGGTGAGAAAAGGAATTTTTGGCATATCCTGACTAAAAGAAGGGGTCGCTTGGTAGTACACATTCTTAGACATCGAGGAATCGTAAATTTAGCATTGGAAGGAAGTGTGTGGGATAAAAATCGCAGAGGAAGACCAATAGACGCGTATAGTAAGCATATTCAAGTGGATGTGGGTTGTCGTTCTTAGGAGATGAAGAGGCTCGCTCAGGATAGGGTATTGTGGAGAGCTGCATCAAACCAGTCTCCGGACTGAAGACCACAACACAATAACACAGTGACCATCTTCAGCGTCCTTCAAACAAGTATTATGAATGCCCTGATTGAAATCGATCTGTCTTTTTTTTTTTTTTTTTTTTTTTTTTTTTTTTGTTTAAATAAAACATTAACGGCCAATGCTGCGAAATACATCTGGTGTGTTCATAATTGTGTGGTCGTTGAGCACCTCCAGGATATGGAATCAAACCTCACATAAAACACATACACGTCCCATACTCACCATCCTCCTCTCATTTTATGTGGAATATATGTACACCAGTGCTTTCCAAACTTTGCCTCGTGGCAACACCTTTTTATAGCTTACAGTTTTGCGCTACACCCTTTCACTAAATACAAAAATACAAATGGTAGAATTTAGATGGTTCTAGAGGGGGGGGTGCACGGAAATAAAGTATCGCTTAAATGTAGTTTGTAAACGAAACTGAAATCCTCGTACGCATTGACATGTTTAATGTTTATCCTAACTGTAGCAATTACGTACATTCATCGCAAGAAAAGGAAACATTAGGAACTACGGAGATGTATAACAGAATAACACCGCAGAAAACAGTGCCTAACTCACACAGTAATACTTGCTTCTTCTACATGCGACCCAACCTCCGAAACACGAAAACTGAATTTCGAAAACTGTTTTTCGCTGTCGTGTGTACATTTCAATTCCAGATACGGTTTTGCTGGATCGATTGAAAACAGCATCTGGAAATTAGTTGCTCGGATTTCTGATTTAGACAGCACAGTGGCTGTTCCTTATCAGTTCAATATTATCACATTATTTTCAGCTCTGATGTACACCAATATCCCAGTAACAGTATTACACAAAAAATGTGTACCGGGGATACCGGGCGACCTCCCTGATTAAGTTGCCTTGCACCGCGCGGGGTTATCGTGGTGTGGACCATATAAATCCCCAAATCTTGTGGGACTAAGATGAACACTGAGAAAAAAATTGTTTTAAAAGAATCCGAGGGGCAATCTGAGACCTCAGATACTCAAACATCGGGATCAGGACCGATGGACTGCACTCCTACTTCTCAGTCTGGGTCTAGACCTGAGCACGAAGTGGGAACTGTAACAGAGAAGTTGGACCAGATTAGGATTAAGGACTTGTCTGGGGCTCAGAGGAGGAAACTTCTCAAGGAACAGAAGCAAAAGGAAGGAAAAGAATGGCTTCCTAAACATAAGTGGAGGGAATCAAAAGGGCTTGAGCCCAAGACCCCCAAAAGGGTCCAGAACCCAAAAGTCTCGACAGAAGATTTGAGGCTAATTAACCAAAAGGTCGTTCCGGAAGGACGAACCCTGGTGGTGGAGGTCGGAGGGAAGTCCCTGAAGGCATTGCGAGAGCAAGGGCTGAAACTGTTTTTAGGGTTCTCGCAGGTCTGCGTCAGGGTAATCAAAGACCTTAAAGGCAATAATGGCAGCAAGATGGGGACTGGAAATGCTGTAGATAAACCTGCAGCACAGTAAAGGGGCCACTGCTGCCCTGAGCCGTCGCCTGGGGAGACAGGAGGTGGACGTGGCCCTGATACAAGAACCCTATTTATACAAATGGGGTGTATCGGGCCTCGGTGGTACTGGAGGTAAGCTGATTTATGCCAGAAATCTAAAAAACTCCAGAACACGCTTTTAAGTTAGAAATGGAATATCTTTCATACCAATGATGGACTTTTGTTCCAGGGACCTGGTGACCATCAGGATGCAGCAATGTGAGGAAGGTATGAAGAGGGAAATTGTTTTGGCCTCAGCATACCTTCCTTACGAAGACGGCTCTCCTCCTCCTTTGGAAGTGAGGAGACTGACGGAAGCCTGCCATCGGCAAGCTGACGAACTGTTGGTGGGATGTGATGCCAATCCCCACAATCTATCGTGGGGCAGCAAGGACACAAACAGTAGAGGTGAGCACCTTCTTGAATTTCTCCTATCTAACAACTTGGAGATCCTGAATAGGGGTGATGAACCTACATTCAGGAATAGTAGAAGGGAAGAAGTAATTGACATAACTTTTGGTTCCATGATGATGGGAAGTTATGTCAAACACTGGCATGTGGTCCTGGAGCCATCCTCGTCAGATCACATGTATATTAAATTCAAGGTTGAAATGGGAACCAGACAGACCATGACCTATAGGAATCCCAGGAAAACGGACTGGGAGACATATAGGAAAGACCTTGAATTCAGCCTTTCAGAAATTAAAACTTCGATAAGGAATCCAGCAGAGTTTGAGGAAGTAGCAGAGGCCGTAACCTCTGCTATAGTGACATACCAGGACAACTGCTCAATCACCAAGAAGTGCACAAATAGGAGTGTGCCTTGGTGGTATAATAACCTGGAAATGCAAAGGAAACAGGTACGAAGACTGTTTAACCTTGCGAGGCGCAAAGGACAATGGGCAAAATATCGTGAGGCCCTTGTCAATTACAACCTTGCCATCAGACGGGCAAAGGAGGCATCCTGGAAGGTATTCTGTGAGGAAGTGGAGGGCACGGCTGCTCAAGCGAGACTTCATAAAATCCTCACTAGGGTACCAACTAATCCAGGAGGAACATTGAGGAAGGAGGATGGGGAGTATACAAAGACAGCACATGAAACGCTGGAACTGCTCCTCAAGACTCACTTTCCTCAATATACTCTGGGGGATAACTCAGACTAGAATGCGATTCCTGAGAGACAACGGTTCACAGGTATTCGCAAAGAGGACTGGGATCTAGCCAAGGAGTGTGTCGATTTCAGTAAGGTCCGATGGGCGGTGGGAACATTTCAACCGTTCAAGTCACCTGGCCCCAATGGAATCTATCCAGCTCTCCTGCAACAAGCGGGAGAAAATCTTATTATATTAGGTTGTCTTCATTCCAAAGCCAGGGAGAATTGATCATACCAAGGCCAAGGATATGAGACCAATCAGCCTGTCCTCCTTCATTCTTAAGACATTGGAAAAGCTGGTTAATGTGCATGTTGGAGAAAGGAGGTTAAGTCGGGCTCCTCTTCATTCACAACAACATGCATATCAGCCAGGTAAATCATGTGAGACAGCTCTCCACCAACTTGTTGGGAAGGTGGAGAAAGCACTACACTTTCAGGAGATAGCCCTCTGTATCTTCCTGGACATTGAGGAGGCTTTTAGCAACACGACCTTCGATTCCATGGTTAGGGCAGCAGAGGTGGACTAGGGCCATGCTCAGTGGAAGAAAGGTAGAGGCTACCATGATGAATGAAAAATGGTGATCAACACCACTAGGGGTTGCCCGCAAGGAGGAATTCTTTCCCCTTTATTGTGGAATCTAGTGGTGAATGATCTCATTGTAGAATTAAACTCTAGGCAGTACTTTTGCTAAGGATACGCAGATGATCTTGTCATAGTAATACTTGGCAAATTTGCTGACACAGTGAAGAATATGTCACAAGGCGCATTGGACATTGTGCAAGACTGGTGCAGAAAACAGGATCTGGGGGCTAGTCCTAAGAAGACTGTTGTTGTACCATTCACAAGGAAACATATCCAACACTCAAGTTGGAATCTAAAGCACTACCTGTGAAGGGGACAGTGAAATATCTAGGGGTTACCCTAGATGAGAAACTGACATGGACCTCTCACATTAGGAATATTTGCTCCAAGGCAAAAAGTACTTTAGTAAGTACCAGGAGAGCTTGTGGCAAAAATTGGGGCCTGAGCCCCAAGGGTATGCACTGGATATACACAACAGTGATTAGACCCAGGATCACCTATGGGGCGGTCGTGTGGTGGAAGAAGGTAGAACAGCAGGTTGCTGCTAAGGAGCTTGGTAAGGTGCAGAGACTAGCCTGCTTAGCCATAACAGGCGGAATTAGCAACACACCAACTGCTGGGATGGAAACCATGCTGGATATGCCCCCATTACACCTTTGGGTCAAGATGGAGGCAGCAGCTGGTGCATACAGGCTCAAAACTGGTAACAACTGGAACTCTTTGGGATATCCAGAATCACACACTAAAATAGTGAGTGAGGTAAATATAGGAAAGGTTGGGGAAATGCCAGCCGACTATATTATAACCCCATACTGCTTCAACAAGCCTTTCAGTATAACAATTGGAAGTAGGGAGCATTGGGAGACAATAGTTCGACACCGTACGGGGGATATTGTCTGGTTCACTGACGGGTCGAAATCAGACCAAGGCGATGGGGCTGGTGTATACGGGGTGCAGCCAAGACTGGAGGGCGTCATCTCTCTAGGGAAACTGGCCTCAGTATTCCAGGCCGAAATCACTGCCTTCAGGGCATGTGTGGAGGAGAATTTGCGTAGGTGCTACAAAGATCATAGCATCTACATCTATTCAGACAGCCAGGCAGCCCTGAGATCACTGGCAGCTCCTGCAACAAGGTCTAAAATTGTTGCAGAATGTCACAGGGTTCTGGTGGAGCTAGGGGAAAGCAATAGAGTAAACCTATTCCGGGTCCCTGGCCACTCGGGGATCAGTGGCAACGAACATGCCGACAGATTAGCCAGGATGGGGGCAGAGTCTCCATTTATTGGACCGGAACCTGTCCTGACAATCACCAAGGCAATGATCAAATTGAAGCTACGTAACTGGCTCAGAAGACAGCACGTAGAATATTGGACCAAATTCCATCAACAAAAACATGGCAAGGTAATTATGCTAAAGCCATGTTTTAAAAGAAGCTCTGCAATCCTGGGCCTGAACAGGAGAAAGATTAGACTCATGGTTGGATTGCTGACAGGCCATGGGAATTTCAAAAAACACCTACATACAATGGGAATAACAGAAGAGGACCCTAAACGTAGGATCTGTGATGACGGTGATAAAACTGCATCGCATCTAATCTTCGAATGCATTGCATTGGAGAGTAAAAGGCACAGAACATTTGGGACAACCAGACCCGAAGAAATTGTGTCTAATAAAGAACTGGTAAAGGGACTCCTTGCACTGTTCAAGGGCAGTGGTTGGCTTTACTAGATATACAGGGAGCGATACCGCACAATAAACTTAGTTTCAGAGCGGGCAGTGGCGGGTTCGACCAAGACTGTTTTGGCTTCCCTGGAAAAATCAAATCAAATCAATCAAATCAATCCCCAGAAGCGGCTTACAACAGCGGGGCGCAGCCTCCAGTTCTACAACTGAACGACTGCGCCAGATACCTGTTATCTTACGTAGGCGTTCCGACCGCAACGCCGTCCTTTAAGTGTTTACATATTTTGTATTTGCGTACGCGTGCCTATAACAGTTTCTTTGGCTCTTCAGTGTATTAGAAGTTTTTAAACGCAACAGCATTCATGTTTATAAAGTTTGCACACATCTGCCCCCCCACCCCCTCTTTATGTCACTCTGTGCGCGCGCGCGCGCGCGCGCGCGCGCGCGTGTGTGTGTGTGAGTGTGTGTGTGTGTGTGTGTGTGTGTGTGTCCAGCTCATCCTCTGTCCACTGAATTCTCGCAGGTGCCTGTTTATCTCCTCCTGCCCCACCGTTCTCTCTCTCTCTCTCTTTGCATCTCAAACCTCTCCCAGTCCACAGTGCTGATTTCTGCTGATTTTCAAGGGGCAAACAGTATTAATACGAAATGTGCTTGAATTCGATCCAGGGATTTGGTGAGAGGTACTAAAAACAAATTCAGAGGCCTGCAAGCATATATAGTCTGCTGTTTATACATGAATATTTGTACACAACCTATATCTTCCTAGAGTATATTGGTAAGTGCGTCATTTGGTTTTCAAGACACTTTCAAGTGTTTGTTAAGCTTATGGGACTTAACTACGGGGTCATCAGTCCCTAAACTTACAAACTGCGGACGAACTACCTTATACTAAGGACGGCATAAATATCCATGCCCGAGGGGGGATTCGAAACCCCGACCGTAGTGGTCGTGCAGACCGTGACTGGAGCGCCTCAGTCCCCGCGGCCACCGCGGCCGGTTTTCAAGACTGTGCTTTCAGGTGTTTTAGTATGACTTTCATTTTGTTCTAAATAACATTTGGAAAATAGCGAAATTTAGTTTTTAGCCCAGTAACTATAGGAAATCTTTCTTAAATGCCACACTATAGCGTCTTGTGGCTTCATAGTTTCATCTTAGATTGTAGCAAAGGTTTTACATAACGGTGGTATAATATCGTGACAAAAGCAAACTGTGATGACAGGATGCTTTGTCAGCAACAAAGAGGGTCTACTATACGTGGGTAAAACACGTTGTAACAATCTTACAAAAACATTAGTTTTAAGTTACAACGAAAATGCACTCAATGACCTCTAAGGCAGACACTTTTTCATGCCTATCATGTCTAAGAAGGAAAAAAAGTCAATAAATTCTTGAAATAAGACTTAGGTAAGCTACAATTGATATTGCTAATCGTTAATGGGGGCTGGAAATGTTTTGACATGATTTCTCTAATTAATTAATGAATTTATCTGTAGAATACTTTTTAAACATTGATTTAATGTGTAAAAATTGACTGCCTCCGAGAACGCTTAGAGTTCAACACATTTCCACAGCAACGTCTCAGTCATGAAGTCGTTCTCTGCTTAACTTTAACATAACTTATTTGTCAAAAAAGCCAGCACTTGAATACTCTTAAAAGACGTGCATGAGGCATAAAATGGATTTATATGTTGTCTAGCACGTGTTCATTCCACCACATTGAGAGTTCATGAGTTCACTACCAAATGTAATACTTCCACGGAGTCTACATTCCACAGCGAACCACATCATGCTATATGGTTCCAACTCTTCAAACTGGGAGTACAATTAGCAGTGTTTTCTTATCTGACTTAAGATGAAATGACTACTTATAGCCCCCACTCATAGAGAGAAACATTGTTCTCACGATGCAAGCACAATAGGGACTAACGACCTAGATGTTTAGTCCCCTTAAATCACATCAACAACAACAAGCACAATAACTACTTATAGCACTATGACTACTTACAGCTCCTCACGAAACATTCTTATCGCGATGCAAGCACAATAAATTACATATTTATGTAAGTAAACTTGCTCACAGTAAATGATTTTGAATTCAAATAACGTAGATGTCAAATTTAAGCCTCTTGATATACGAAGTTTTTCTTTTTCTAATGTGAAGGCGACACCATTTTGCTATATGGTTGCAAGTTGGACCTACACAATCAAGGCTTTAGTACTAGCTATACTACTTCATATGCAAATTCTGCAACGAAATGTCGAGAAGAAACACGCGCCACGATCCCAACGAAGTATATCTTATAAGTGTCATAAGTCACTACAAATTATAGTAGTCTCTACGACGTGCTACATGTTTTGATTATCATAATACTTTAAAGCATATTTCTGTGTAAGGCATTGGTCGTTACTGTTTTCGTATTCTTACATAATAGAATGTTAGATACACACTGATGTTACATAAGGATAACGACGTGCACAGATGCAGACGTCGTTTGTTTTCACTCAGGAGATAATGTTTCAGATCTGGATATGAACAGACTTTAATGGTGAATGGTATTGGAGCTTCGACAACATGTCCATTAGAAACGGCGTTAGACGAACGGTAAATTCCGTTTCGGAAAAAGTAAACTGAATTTTCCGAGATATACCTATCACCACGGACAACATTGTCCGATGGTCTACACTTAATTACCGAAAACAGCGGCGTTTGCGTAGATTTACCCGTGCTAACAAGAGCTCCTGAAATAAACGCAGAAATGAATGTGACGTATCTGTTAGGACCTTGCGGCGCAATTTGGAGTTAAGGGACTACGACAGACGAACGACTCAAGTGTCATTGTTTAAAGGTACAACCTCGCATGTAGCGCCTCTCCTGGGCTTGTGACCATATCGCTACGACTGGAAAACCGCGGAATGGTAAGACAAGTCCTTATTTAGTTGTTGAGACGTGATGGTAAGATGCGAGTGTGGTACAGACCCTCGAAGCCATAGGCGGAAGTTGTCAACAAGACTCTGCGCAAGCTGGTAGAGGCTGCATAATGGAGTGGGCTGTTTTACATGGAGTGAGTCGGTTACTCTGGTCGTCCAATTCAAACGATCATTGACTGGAAATAAAGATGTTCAACTTATCAAAGAAGGTTTGTGTTCATTCATGAACTTCGTATTTCCAAACAATGATGGAATTTTACTGATGAGAAAATGCAATGTCAATGAGCCAAAATTGCTCACGATTAATTTGAAGAACATTCTGGACAAACCTAGCGAATGAATTCACCAACCAGATCTCTCCTGACAAGAATTCCATCGAAATTTACTTCCGCAATCATGGACGCCTGTGAAAGCAGAATGATTCATTATTTCTGTAGGAGACTTCCGACGACTACTTCAGTCAATTTCAGATTGATTTGTTTCACTTCACCATGCGAAAGAAGTTCAGCTGTGATTTTAGGACATATCTTTTGACTTCTATGGCCTCAGTGTAGAGTAATGTGTTCTGTAACAATCCTCTTTCAAAAGCAGAATGGTCCAGTAAATCGCGTCAATCATGTCACAGATCACTTTGTGTAAGCAATTTCATAGTTGGCCGATTTCGAGAAAAGCAATTCCTGTAAGTAAAGTTGCACTTCTCCCATACATCTGCAACTTGAACCCAATGTGTACCCGCGCGCCTTGTGGATAATCGATTGTGGTAGTTAGTTAGCAGATTGATCCAGCGGGAAGATCAAAAACTGTAGAATTCAGACTAAAGACACCGTTAATCGTATGTGGTTGCCGCTGCAGGAACTGACTCGATATGGGACTGGAATTCTGAAAATTGTGATCCAATGTATCCGGACACCCTACTGAAAATGACTTACAAGTACGTGGCGTTCTCCATCGGTAATACTGGTATTCAATATGGTGTTGGTCATCGATAGCCTTGAAAACACCTTCCACTCACGCAGGCGTGTGCTGGAAAGTTTCTAGGGGAATGGCAGGCCAATGTTCACGGACTGCTGCACTGATGAGTGGTACCGTACTGATGTAGGCCGGTGAGGACTGACAGTCGGCGTTCCAAAACATCCCAATGGTATTCTATACGATTCAAGTTAGGACTCTGTACAGGCCAGTCCATTACAGGGGTGTTATTTTCATGTAAACATTCTTCCACAGGCCATGCATCATGAACTCGTGCTCGACCGTGTAGAAAAATACAGTCGCCATCCCCGAATCTGTGTTCAACAGTGGAAAGCGAAAAGGTGCTCAAAACATCAATGTATGCCTGTGCTGTGATAGCGTCACGTAACACGACTAGAGGTGCAAGTCCTCTCCATGAAAAACACGACCATACCATAACACCACCGCCTCCGAAATTTACTGTTGGCACTACACACGCTGGCAGATAACGTTCACGGGTTATTCACCATAACCACACCCTGCCATCGAATCACCACAATGTGCAGTGGCGAACTAAGGCTGTTGGAGTCCCGGGGCGGCGGCGAAACAAAATGAGCCCCCCCCCCCCTCCGTCGACATGGAAATACACGTGTTACTATAAAAGGACGAGAGAGGCCCAGGGCGGTCCGCCCCCTCCGCCCCCCCCCCTTTAGTCCGCACTGACGATGTGTACCGTGATTCGTCACTTCCACTGTTCTGTCGTCCAATGAGGCGCTCCAGTCACGGTCTGCACGGCCGCTACGGTCGGAGGTTCGAATCCCCCCTCGGGCATGGATATTTGTGCCGTCCTTAGGATAAGCTAGTTGATAAGTAGTTTCTAAGTTTAGGGACTGATGACCCCGTAGTTAAGTCCCATAAGCTAAACAAACATTAACATTAATTATCGTCCAATGTTTACGCTCCTTACACCGAGCGAGGCATCGTTTGTCATTGACGCGCATGACGTATGGCTTATGCGCAGCCGGCCGCGGTGGTCGAGGGGACTGAGGCGCTCCAGTCACGGTCTGCACGGCCACTACGGTCGGGGGTTCGAATCCCCCATCGGGCATGGATATTTGTGCCGTCCTTAGCTAGTTCATAGGTAGTTTGTAAGCTTAGGGACTGATGACCCCGTAGTTAAATCCCATAAGTTCTGAACATCTGAATCTGAGCTTATGCGCAGTCTCTCGACCATGAAAGCAAAGTGTTGTCACCTCCCGCCAAACTCTCATAGTACGTGGAGTGTATCCGGATGCAGTTTGGAATTGCTGGGTGATGGCCTGGATAGATTCACACTGAACGACCATCATCAACTGTCGGCGGTTTCTGTCAGTCAACAGACGAGATCGACCTGCATGCTTTCCTGCTGTAAGTGTCCATTTTTTCACTTATCACATCAGAAACAGTAGACCTATGGATATTTATGGAGTGCCATAAGTGACAGGCAATTACCTACGTTCAAAGTCCGCGAGTTCCGCGGAACGCCACGTTCTGCTCCCTCATGATGTCTAATGTCTACTGAGGTCGCTGATATGGAGTACTTGGCAGTAGGTGGCAGCACAATGCTCATAATATGAAACACGTGCGTTTTAGGGGGATACTGTTGATTGCGAGGTGATTTTTGCGGGTAGTCTTATATTTACACTAACATTCGCTGTACTAAATTCACCTCTGTCTAGCGGACGATAAAATTAAGTAGTCTGTTTATTTATCAGATCAAAAACACCGTCACCGGTAAAAACACTGTATGTTGGCTCGTGAGCTCCCAGACAAATTTTGCTTTGCCGAAAATATTCTAATTAGCCTACTGTACGCTGCATAAAAAAAACGAATAAAACGTTCCATTAGTCTGTGCCTGACCGCGAATACTTTGTCTTTATATACGCAGTTTATTAGCCAAAACAATATCCAACAACAAGTATAGACTGAATAAATGTTTATGATAATTCAGTTAACACTTCCCTATAAGATGCACTTTTGCAATCGGTTCACAACGAAAATGTATTGAAGTCAAAGTGCCTAAATTTCACACGCAGCACTCTTCAAATTTTACGTAGCACACGGCAACTCGAGAAGAAATCTTGCAAGTTTAGCAGCACTCGACCGCACTCTTATACTCTGAAGACTTTTAAAGTCTCATTCTTCCTATGGTCGCGGCACAGACCGGCATAGCTTCGCCGTCGCGAACGCTAGCCAAACGCAGACTGCCCACGTGGGCCCACCGGCCAGCCTTTATACCTGTGCACCGGAGAAACTCCTACATCACGAACTTCCCCATTTTCACCCCTCGCTAATGTACCACGCTTTTGCCAAGTATACCGTACATTTAATAGAAATACATCTTTAAACACAAAATAAACATGGAATTGATTATCGTAATTAATATTTCATTTCATTACATCTCATTTCTCCTATGGAGCGATTAAATACAAATTAATTATTTAAAGAAATAAAACATGCATAAGTAGATTTGATCAATGTGATTTTATGGTATAGTTACTTTATAATACGGCACCTGTGAACAAACGCTGCCATGCTGGTCGTGTATCTGTCTTGTACTTTATGTTATTAGTAAATGTATACAATGGTATTAGTAAATTAGGTTTCCTGTGATCAATATTATCTTACGTCGACTGTAAGCATATCAGGTGATGCACCTTGTTGAGACCTTTATGTGAGCCCTCGCTCACCTCTGTATCTTAAATGGTTTACAAGTTATATATTTTTAAATAAACACTAAATTGCCGTATATTCATTCTATTAAAACTTTTTATATGTACTTGATAGGAGGGACGTCGGTGCGTTACTATACGTATCATATGAAACCCTTTCGGAAACTGTGTCGCATTTCTCTGTCTTAGTTGTGTTTTATTTTTTAAATTTAACTTTATCATACACAATACACTGTCGCCTCACGCGTGGTGGACTTCCTCTGACATCACGGCCTTTCCAGGCGAGCGCTAAGCTCACTTCCCAGCCAGCCGTTTCCGCCATACACACACACACACACACACACACACACACACACACACACACACACACCATACATACACACACACACACCTGCTCTGCGCTGCCCAGCCCACCATGAGCCCGAGCTTCACGGCTGTTTAACCTGATTTTTCAAATTACAGAATTATACAGATTAGACATCCCCATCAATATCACCTGTCTGTATAGATATAATGCTACTGAAATTAATAAAAGTGTGTAACAATTTTGTGCATGGCAAGGTCAGTGTTTGTGCTGCGGAGAAATTCATCAAGATAGATCTCTCCAAACATAATGATTGAGTGCTACTCGTTGGGCGGTGCTGTCACATGATTACAAGAGTTTGTGGGCAACGGCCGTGCCGCAGTGGACACACCAGTTCCCGTTAGATCACCGAAGTTAAGCACTGTCATGCTTGGCTAGTACATGGATGGGTAACCGGCCGGGTTTGCCTAGCGTTGTTGATATTCTGGGTGCACTCAGCCCTTTAGAGGCCAACCGAGGAGCTGCGTGATTGAGAAGTAGCGTCTTCGGACAAAAAAACTGACAACGGCCGGGAGTGCGGAGCGTTAACCACGTCCATCTCCATACCATATCCGGTGACGTTCTCGGGCGAAGGATGATACGGCGGCCGGTCAGAATCCAGTGGGCCTCTCGAGGCCTGTCGGACATAGTATTGTGTACTTTGAAATACACCTCGCTCATAAACCAATGCTTAGGGGGATCTGTTTGATATTGAGAGGAAGCACGACAATAAAATTATGATCCCTGAGTCGTAGCTTCGTATCACAGGAGGTGTATTCCCTATAAAAAAATAGTGAGCGTCTTTAAGGTGGCAGATTGCCAACAGCTTCTTGCTCAAAAGTCAAGATACATACAAACTATTTAAAAAAACAAACAGATAAATCTTAGGTTTGACGGGGAATGATGAAAGATAAACAGAGGCTCAAGCCAAATTCATTTATTGGGTTAAACAAGTGGCACATTGCACAAAGGGATTCAAAATTTATAATAATCCTAATAAGGTACAAGGGAAAACATATACTGATGACAAAGGAAATGATATTAATGTGGTGCAATTGGCAAAACTTCGGTACTGATGGGGTCCGTAATTGCTACTCTCACTGAACTGTAGAGCGTATAAAATGGATAGTGATGATCACTGCTGGACGGTGAATAGTTAGATTGGCCTATCTTTATGCAGGGGAAACAGCCAACAAAATGATTACAATGCCGGTGCGCAAATGTACGTTACCACACGTCGTGTTGAGCGCCGCAGACAGCCGTTGCGGTGGACTGCCATCGATGACTGGAGAGGACGCGAAATAAATTGTGGAATACCGCATACACCGCTATCGGTGATTATCTAACTCGTACGAGTTCCTGATGTCACTTCCCAAGAGATCAGCCTGTGTCTGTGCTCTTCTAGAGAGAGAGACATACAGGTCAGTGAATAGGCGGTTGAGCAACAAGGAAGCTGCGCATTGCTTGTTCATTGCGATTGTGAACTGGAGCCTCGACTGTCGGTACAGACGATTCTCCAAATATTCCTCCACACAATATGCAAATACGCGAATTACTTCTCTATTCAAGTGAACGAGACACAAAGGCTTACTATACTGGCTGAGCACCCATTCAGCGAAAACTGCTCTAAAAAAAACCTCAATTTACTATCAGGATCTAAACGGACAAACAAAACGAAACACTGCTCAAGCAAAATCTCCAGAGTAGTCACCTAAGCGACTGCCCAAGGAGAGATTCGTTAGACGACTGGCTTCGCCAGAGGCTCTCCGGCGCTAGCTGGCTCGAAAACTATGAAAAATTCCCTCCCAAAACTGTCTGCACCAATCACCGACAATCATTTCAAAGTTTAGCTTATGGGTGTCCGAGATCTCTCCCTCCACGTCTTACGCGGAGTGGTACATGGAGAAGGCGCTATTCGGCCTATCACCGCCTGCAGATAGATCTCCTCGTGGTCATGCTCAGGTCGTTCGCCTCTCTCGGTTGGGCTGCAGCGTGTGTTTACGTAAGTAATCCACCTCGCCAGCGACAGTTGACATACTGCGGCCATTGTCTGAATGCTCGCCGGTCTCCCATCGAGTTCTACGAAGGGCGGCTGTGGTCGAGAGCAGCACGCGAGTTCCTCGCTCCCCCACCGCTGCCCAGCGAATATTCCCTTAACTGATATTACAGCGAAGTTGCCGTCCAGAAATGACCATTTGAAATCAATTACACAAGGTACATATACGGGGAGCAGTTGAGAAGCGGTGAGTGCTCACTTCAAGTAGGCAGGCACCTTACAACTCTGTAATCAAAATATCGTTGAAACTTGGGGTTGATTTTCATGTTGAAACCACTGGTTGCTCAGGCTGGGCACGGTTTATTCCGCGTGGACTGACAAAGAGCAGAAGCAGAAGCAGTGCTCACCGGAGCGCGGGCCCCGCCTGCTGGGAAAGGAAGCCGCCTTCCGGCCATTTGCGCGAGGCGTCGGGGGCGGCCGCTGCCCCACAAGTCACACTCCAAGGACCCGCGCTACCGAAGCCACACACCGCTCCCCATGTTCACAAGTGTGCAAATGAAACTTCGTGGCACTTTTAAATCGTGAGCCGGAACCGGGATTCGAACCTGGAACCTCTGCCTTTCGCGGGCAAGCGCTCTACCGACTGAGCTATCCCGGCACGCTTCACGTTCCGCCCTCACACCTTCTGCCAGTAGGAAGAGGCGAGGTGCTGGCAGAAATAAAGTTGTGAGGGCGGACCGTGAAGCGTGCCGGGATAGCTCAGTCGGTAGAGCGCTTGCCCGCGAAAGGCAGAGGTCCCAGGTTCGAATCCCGGTTCCGGCACACGATTTAAATCTGCCACGGAGTTTCATATCAGCACACACCGCTACAGAGTGAAACATTCATTCTGGAATGTTCAAACATTTGTAAAGCTATGGGACTAAATTGCGGTGGTCATTACTCCCCAGATTTACAAACTACTTAGACCAACTTAAGCTACGGACAATACACAAACACACCCATGGCCGAGGGGATTCTAGGACCTCCGTCAGGGAGCAGACGCGCAATTCGCAGCAAGGAGCCTTAGATCGCACAGCCACCCCCGCGTATTCCTGTTCATCAATTATCATTTGTTGTCCATTGAGTTGTCGAATTTAATTTTATGAGTGAAGTGTCAATGTTTTAGTACTTATCTGGTAATGAAAACAATATCTTATTTATGCGAATAAAGAGTATCTTCCTCCTATGTTTCCCACTGTGTTTAACAGAAAATGTCAAATAGTGGAAACTATTTATTCACAACCGATACAAAAGCGTTACGTATTTGCACCTGTTACTTTCCTTCAAAGTAGTCACCAGCGTTGTGTGGAACCCATTGCAAGCGATGTGGAAGGCATAGTATACAGTTAGCGGAAACTGGTTAATGGGGCGAATGGACCAGTCTACTGCCTGTCGAATCTCTGGAAGCGAATGCCATGAAGTGGTTCCTTCATCTTCGGAATGAAATCAAATTCACAAGGACTCACGTCCGGGGAGTATGGTGGATGGTACAGAACAGCCACAACTTGCGCTGTGTGCGCCCGCGCATTGACGTGCAAAATGATGCGTGGGTTGCACAGAAAGTGTTGCCCCTTCTTTCGAAAAGCTGGTCGAAGGAGATTCTCCAAAAACGAATAGTAATACTCTATATTGACGGTCTGCCGTGGAGGAACATAATGCATTAGGATAGCAACATCTCAGTCTTACACGAGAATCACCATGACGTTCACCTTACTAGGGCTCTGACGCACTTTCGACTTTCGCGGCGACCCACAATGATGCCATTAGTTGGATTTGCGTTTCAGTTTTCGCTCGTACGATGTGGCCCAAGTCTCATCCAGTGTTACGACTCGGCGTAAAAAAGCCTGCCCTTCGCGCTCTAAGTGCGTGTGAGCAGCGCCGTAACGCATTCATTTCTGCTTTTCCCTCAGTTCGTGCGGAACCCATCGTGATACAATTTTTCGCATGCCCAGGCGTTCCTTCAGGATGCGAGCTCACGACTCGTCTGGCGTCGATCACTGTCCACTAACGCGGCAACAGTCTTTAGACACACTAGAACGATCTGCCTGATGCGTGTCAACCACAGTTTGCCGACCTTCGTTGAAGGCTTTTACCGAACGTGCCACTGTTCTGTGAGGTAATGCCAATTTCCCGCACGTCTCTTGAAGAACTTGATGACACTGTTGTGCTGTACGACCTCTGGCACATTCGATATTGATCCAACTCCGTTTTTCGTCTTTGGAAAACATACTGACACCGTTCCCTCAATTCTGCGCACGTGAAACGGGCTAATCCATTTGCTCGCAGGTAAGTTACGTACGTCAACAACGTGTGGTATTAGCGACAATAGTAGATCGCATTGCATAGTGTCTCCACTGCAGTGTTGCCACTATTTAAGTACCAACCATCGTATCTAAAGTAGCTTATTTTAACACATACACCCACAGCCGATGGAGTACTCGGACCTCTAACGGGAAGCAGACGCGCGGCCTTGTTCGTTATCGTCTGTCGTCCAATGAGTTGTCACAGCTTTTATGATTGCAGCATGCAATGTCTTTAATAGTTATCTATTGATTCTGACTATGAAAAAGATCTTTTATTTATGCGATTAAAGACTGTAAAACCTGTAGTTATCACAGAAATGTCAAATATATCTAACAATAATATCATACGCTCCTTCTGGAGCCACACATTCCTATATTTTAAACTTAGTGAATTCAGAATACGTAATTTTCAATAGTGTCCCTACTATAATTTCTTAATTTAACGTTGGTCCTCGATCAGCGCAACCGTCGGCCGCGGTGGCCGAGGTGACTGAGGCGCTCCAGTCACGGCCAGCACGGCCACTACGGTCGGGGGTTCGAATCCCCCTTCGGGCATGGATATTTGTGCCGTCCTAGTTCGTAAGTAGTTCATAAGTAGTTTGTCAATTTAGGGACTGATGACCCCGTAGTTAAGTCCCATAAGCTTAGCAAACATTTGAACATTTGATTTTCAGCGCAACCCCTTACTTCTTGAACGAAGGGATGGAAAAAATAATATTACAATCTAATAATCTTCAAAAGTGAAAAGCTAAGATCGTAAAATACTTCTTTCTTTTACAAGCTATTGATATTTTAACTTGTGTATTTTTATATTTACACTAAGTGCTATGTTTCACGTACTATTTAATCTCCGTTTTTAAAAGTAAGATGACCAAGTTGTAAAATTTGATATGACAATATGATGGTGACATAGCCCACTAAAACCGGTAGTCATCAAATAAATGTTTTGTGATCCTGGCTTTTCACTTTTCAAGATCAGTAATTTGTCAGATCGCCTCCATAATGTCAATATGATAATCGTGCAGTGTGCTGCATCTTGTTGCAAGTTGGCACCGCCGGCCGCGGTGGACGAGCGGTCTGCCGCGCCAGCCAGTCTGCACGGCCGCTACGGTCGGGGGTTCGAATCCCCCCTCGGGCATGGATGTTTGTGTCGTCTTTAGTATAAGGTAGTTCATAAGTAGTTTGTAAGTTTAGGGACTGATGACCCCGCAGTTAAGTCTCTTAAGCTTAACAAACATTTGAACATCAAGTTGGCACCACTGTGTACGTGTTAACACCGAGAGGCAGCTGCAGTGCACAATTGACGTAAGAAATCTTGGACGTTGCCTTGCAATATATCACACTGTTTGATGTTAGACGGCCAACACAAATGATCGGTGAAAGGGGTGGTCTCGAAAACTTTCAAACAAGCTAATGGCAGTTTGTAGGCGCATGTGACGAATATGACTGAACTGAACTACATGGACGAAGATGGGTAATGGGCGAAATTCACTAACAACGAGGGATGAACATTAAAAACTATTGTGAGCAGACAACACAAACTACCACGGCAAAAGCGACTGTAAAATTTGAAACTTACTTTAATGATATTTTTTATATATATATATGCAGTAGGGCTGGAACTTGACGTTCATGGGACGGCTGCCGTTGCTAAATCGTTAATAACGGAAGCCAGTATAAAGCCGCGGTGGAAGTGGTGCTACGGTCATGGGCCCTAGACACTTGATATACACCTGTACATCTACACACATAATGTCAGCAATCCACCCGGTACATAAATTAAAGGGCGTTCTTATGGAAGATCGCCACAGTTGTGTGATTGGATCCGTGATTTCCTGTCAGAAATGCACAGTACTTTGTATTCGACGGAAAGTCATCGAGTATAACGGAAGTGATAGCTGGCGTTCTCCAGGGATGTGTTATAGGGCCCATACTGTTCCTTATTAATCTGAGTAGCACTATCATATTGTTCGCGAATGATGCTGTCATTTATCGGTTACTTAAGTCACCTGAAGATCAAAAGAATCTGAAAAATGATTTAGGTAAGATATCTGCATGGTGTCAAAAATGGAAAATTGACCCTTAATAAATTACAAGTGTGAAGTCATCCATATGAAATCCCTTGAATTTCACTTACACTAGAAATCAGACAAAACCACAGGCCACTAAATACTTAGGAGTAACAAGTACGAACAACTTGAGTTGGAAAGAACACATAGAAAATGTAGTAGAGAAACCGAACAAGAGACTACGTCTCCCTGGCAGAACACTTAGAAGATGCTTCAGTTCTACTAAAGAAACTGCCTACACCACACTTGTGCGTCCTATTGTGGAGTATTGCTGCGCACTGCGGGATCCCCACCAAGTGTGACTGATAGACGATTTAGAGAAAGTTCAGAGAAGGAGAGCTCGTTTTGTATTATCGCGATACAGGGGAGATAGTGTCGCGGAAATGATGAACGAGTTGTGGGAAGAAATCATTAAAAGAAAGGCGTTATTCGTTACGAGATCTATTTGTGAAATTTCTTTCACCAACTTTTTCTTCCGAATGCGAATATATTTTGTTAGCAGCCACCTACATATGGAGATATGACCATATGACCATAAAAATGAAATAAGAGATATCAGATTCAAAACGAAAAGATTTAGAAGTTACTATTTCCCGCGAGCTATTAGAGAATGGAACTGTATAGAAAATCATAAAAGCGGTTCGATGAACCCTCTGCCATGCACTTCAATGTGACTACTTGCAGAGTATTTATGTAGATGTACTATCCTGATTGTCCCTGTTATAGTGTCAGGCATCTTAAAAGTAGGTCCTGAAATATCACACACCGTGCCATTAATTTAACAACCCTTGGCCTTGAGATTCCATTCGTTGTGTTTCCGTTTGTCGCCCATATATATGAAGACCGTGAGTTTCGCTACTGAAAATAACCATTGTTGCCCTACATTCGTAAAAAAAAAATAATAATAAAAAAAAAATAAAAAAAATTGGTACCCGTTACAGCTTTCTTCGGACACTCCGCGCTTTTTTTTTTTCATTTTTTTTAATAAATAAAGAAAGAAAATAATAGAAGTTCCATTATTTCGCAGCTGTATGCAAGAGCCTCGTGGGGCAAATAATAATCGGTTCTTTGTTGCACTGATGAAATTCTTGTATGGATGATAATACGTGTGCACGCCTATCCCCGGATAATAACATTGTGTTCTGCATTTTAACCGCACTTTCTTGCCTACTGCTGCCCAGGATATAGGATATGTATGCAGCTCAAAACTGCAACACCCTTTACCAGTCTAGGATTAGTCCGAATTCCGTTCTGTTCGATAACGTGACCTAAGTATCTTACCTCTTTTAGTGCAAATTGGCATTCCTCCAAATGTTTGCGGCACGCAAACGATCAAAAACTTCACGCAACTGTGAGAAATGTCCTCGTAAATCTTTAGCAAACACGATGTTATCGTCATAATATATCATACATTGCTTTGGTTTCAGTTCCGGTAGGACACTGTCTAGCAAGCGTTGGAAAGTCGCTGGGGCATATTTAAGGCCAAGTGGTATACGCGTATACTGGTAATGATCGGTTGGTGTAGAAAACTTAGTTTTTGGCGGTCCTCTGGTGCTACCTCTAAGTGATGGTATCCGCTTCGTAAATCTAACGTTGTAAAGTATCGGTATTGAGCCAGATTGTACAAAGTTTCTGTGATATTCGGCATCGCTCAGGCGTCTGTTATTTTTTTATTTATGTATTTATTTATTTTTATTTTTATTTATTTTTTTAATTTTTTTAATTTGAAAACCGATAGTCGCAGCAAAATCTGTACGTCTTAACCCCGTCCGGTGATTTATTAGAAACAAAACCTACAGTCGCTGACCAGGGGCTGTTACTTTCATCTATTATATCATCTCGTAGCTGTTGATTTATGAATTCTTCCACAATGCACTGTAAACATTGAATTCCACGGTACGACTTTCTGTTCACAGCAGCTGCGTTCCCAGTTGTACAAGGGGTGTTGCAGGCAACGGTCCTTCATGATTAAATAATCCAATATTTTCCTTTAATACATCTTCCAGGGCCTCCCTATATTGCCCTTCTAACGGAGAAGCCTTATCTCTTAATGCAGACGTTGACAGGTTTTTCCGGCGTTGTAACCCTCTGCGTGAAATCCTCCTCTAAATCATCTAAAACCTCTAAATTTGCTACTACGGTACCCTTCGGTAACTGTACCCTCTCGAGCCCAAAATTACCAACGGTTACTGGTACTACTTTCGTACCCTCTATTTCCGGCACGTAGGCTATGTCGTGCAAAACATCCAGCTCGGCCCAGCCTGTCATTTCCTGCCAAAGGTTCCACAACACATAACGTGCTTTCCGGCGGCAAATCAGCACCGACCTAAAACCAGATTATCTTCCCTGTGTCATCCGGTATGGTATCCCGCGAGCTGACTGTAAAGGACCTAGTACGCAGTTTAGGTGGTTCACCCGACGCCTTGGACGAACCTTGCGACTGGAGCCCAGAAGAAACAATGCCCCGTCTAGTTCCACCGTACGCCGTGCCGAGTCAACTACGGCGTGACGCGCAGCCATAATATCTAATCAAAGAATGTCGTCGTAACTGTTGGCAACCACATGAATAACTTCCACTTCTAGGGTAAATCATGGAGAGATGGCGCACATTTTCAAAATTATTCATAAAAAATCGCATAATGAAATTAAGGGAAAATAATTTCTTTTACAAGTAAACAAACCAGTTTTCCTTAAAATACCATTTAGAAAACTTTACAGTGCGACATCTATCCTTTAGGCTAAGGGTGGGATGCTGCGCCCTTATGGGTGAACCTCCTTACACTCTCGTATCACATGTCCCTTATGGCCACAACTAAAACAAGTTACATCGGCATTAAGTACTGTTTTCCGTTCCCGTCTAAGACCAATACTGTCCCTAAAGCTTCATCCAGCGTTTTCTTGAACTCCATCCTAACCCTCCTTGACATTTCCGGTTCTACTTCCCTCAGGAACAAATGGAGAGCCCTTTCTTCTGCCTCACGCAGGATATCTGAGTTTATCTGACCATCGGTCGTTAGCTCATAGGTACCAATATTTAACTTACTAGTCCTATCCACGAAGATTTCAATTGATTCACCCGGTTTTGGGCGAATTTCATTTTCTCCCGACAATACCTCCTAGTGTCATTTTATCGGAACATCCCTATTAACCCCAACACTATTCAAAGGAACTAGTTTCTCGTAAACTCTCATAACACAGGGCACCCCAAATCACATCGAGCCTGCAGCTGACTCACCAAATTTACCAAATGGTCAACTGCGTCCTAGGTCGACGTCTTATTCTCCTCCATGCTAGCGGCGAAAGAAAACAAGTCACCCGAAAGAAACGAAAAAGATAAACTCAGGAAAATAAAAGAGAAAAAAAAGTCAAGCGTGGCACTTATTCGTTCGTTTGACGACGCCTGCCGACATTGTCATCCTCTAGTAATCCATCATTATCGTTTCTCCTGTTTCCTCCATTACCCAACAGAGAGGCACCAGGGTACCAGAATCTTCTGATGCCAGTGTAACAGTATGTACACCAGTGCAATCACTTCTGACTCCGGTGTAACTTCTGACACCTGTGTAACAGGACAGGCGTTGGATGGTGTGGTTGATGGAAACAGCGTTGCATGGGGAAGCAACTTATTATTTCTTCATTTGACAGTAGAGTGCGGTCGTTTTTGTACTGGAGCGTTTTCGTCACTTTGCTGGTAGCGGCGGAGCGTATGAAGTCCGCGGCCGGCAGTAAGACCGCCAGACACGCAGGACTCCGCAGCTCCAAGTACTCGCTGACGGCAGGAGACGCCGGCTGGCCGGGCGCGTCGACCGACCGCTGCGGGAATTGCCCCCCGTGGTAAACACCGAAGACGCGGCTTGGCGAAGGCGTCCTCCACGAAGCGTTGAGCCTCTCCGGGGATGAATGACCCATGGCGCCAAGTCGTTGCCCGATCGACTTTTATTAGAATTTGTTTGGGTGATTTAAAGGATGCCGCCAGACGGGCTGAATTTCGCTATTGGCCTACAACGAACAGCGCGGCCGCGTGAAGCTGGTAACACAAGGGAGTTAATTTTTATTCATATTCACGGCATGTATGACATTAACTGCAAATGGGTGAAGTTGAAGATGTGCACCCAGCCGGGATTCGAACCCAGGTCTCTTGATTTCTAGGCAGTTGCGCTGACCCCTACAGCACTGGCGATACAGCGAGACGCATCATATACACACTCCTGGGCATTAAAATTGCTTCAACACGAAGATGACGCACTACAGACGCGAAATTTAACCGACAGGAAGAAAATGCTGTGATATGTAAATGATTAGCTTTTCAGGGAATTCACACAAGGTTAGCGCCGGTGGCGACTGTGGTGTCGCACAAGTCCAAAGTGCGCGCCACCTACTTTCGCTGCGCGCCGCCATGCGCGCACGGCGCGGCGTTTTACGACGACAGCCACGAGCGCCCTCTGCTACAACTCCGCTCGTAGCTACCACTGAACGACATCGTTCACTTGGGACTGAGATAGGAACCAGTAAAGACTTCGGAATCAGATAGGCACCAGTGAAGACTTGGCTATCAGTTAGGCACTAGGCAGGACTCTAGCTCAACTATGTATCAACATTCTGCAGTACTATGTAAAAGTTAAGTATTGTATAAATTCTGTGCAATATATATCTAATTTACTCTAGTGTTTCTAGTTTCTGGCTGCTCCCCTGCACCAGCGTGCTATCTTTATTCCTGTGTCGGTCTCATTCCACTCGGCCACCTACACCTACGACGGAAACGAGACACAAAAGCGGCGACGAGGCTGGGACATAAAAGCGACACCTAAAACGTATTGACAAGAGGAAAGTTTCCAACTGATTTCCAATACACAAACAGCAGTTGACCGGTGTTGTCTGGTGAAACGTTGTTGTGATGCCTCGTTTAAGGAGGAGAAATGCATGCCATCACGTTTCCGACTTTGATAAAGGTCGCATTGTAGCCTCTCGCGATTGCGGTTTATCGTATCGCGACATTGCTGGTCGCGATCCAATGACTGTTAGCAGAATGTGGAATCGGTGGGTTCAGGAAGGCAATAGGGAACGCCGTGCTGGATCCCAACGGCCTCGTATCACTGGCAGTCGAGATGACAGGCATCTTATCCGCACGGCTGGAACGGGTCGTGCAGCCACGTCTGCACGAACAGTTCAACGACGTCTGCAACAGCATGAACTATGAGCTCGGAGACCATGGCTGCGGTTACTCTTGACGCTGCATCACGAGTGCCTGCGATGGTGTACGCAAAGGTGAAACTGGGTGCACGAAAGGCAGAACGTCATTTTTTCGGATGAATCCAGGTTCTGTTTACAGCATCGTGATGGTCGCATCCGTGTTTGGCGACATCGCGGTGAACGCACATTGGAAGCGTTTATTCGTCATCGCCATACTGGCGTATCACCCGGCGTGATGGTATGGGCTGACAGTGGTTACACGTCTCGGTCACCTCTTGTTCGCATCGACGCCACTTTGAACAGAGGCCGTTGCATTTCAGATGTGTTACGATCCGTGGTTCTACCCTTCATTCGGTCCCTGCGAAACCCTACATTTCAGCAGGATAATTCCCGAATGCATGTTGAAGATCTTGTACGGGCCTTTCTGGAAACGGAAAATTTTCGCCTGTTGCCTTGGTCAACACATTCTCCAGATCTCTCATCAACTGAAATCGTCTGGTCAATGGTGGCCGAGCAACTGGCTCGTCACAATACCTCAGTCACTACTCTACATGAACTGTGGTATCGTATTGAAGCTGCATGGGCACTTGTACACACCATCCAAGCTCTGTTTGACTCAATGCCCAGGCGTATCAAGGTCGTTATTACGGCCAGAGGTTGTTGTTCCGAGTATTGATTTCTCAGGGTCTAAGCACCCAATTTGCGTGAAAATGTAATCACATGTCAGTTCTAGTATAATCTATTTGTCCAATGAATACCCATATATCTTCTGCATTTCTTCTTGGAGTAACAATTTTAATGGTCAGTAGTGTATAACTTGTAAGTTTTATCATAGGCGCACTACACGCCGCGCCGTTGCATAAGCAGTTGGCTGTACCAATACTGCTTCGCGTATCGGGAAATAACATTGATCTCTTAACATTTTTAACTGAACCAGCATGATATAGATTTGAAGAGAATATTACTGTTCATCATCTTTTTAAATAAGAAAATAATGCGCGGTGCTTAATATTCGTCTAAGGTGTTAAGGCAACCTATATAAATAAATTTACTTTAAATTATTGTAGGAGGGGTGGCGAGTAACACTATAATAGCCGAAAATCTACCTCTTATTTTCTTTTCATAGTTTAGAATTAATTAAATCATTTGAAATTATTAGCAGGTAAAGTTCGCCTACCATGAAATTCGTTTTAATTAAGCTACGTAATAAGAATATCCTAAGTTTCTGTTAACTTCCAAGAAAAATGAATAATTCAAATCTATTAACCGACATGGTTGTAAGAAAAATAACCCTTAGAATTTAGTAAATTATTAATTGCATTCATACTTCTTCATCACGTCGCGTAATAGCTACCAATAATGGCGTCTTAACCAATTACCAAGAATTGCCGAAAATACATACATTAAAATAAATAATTAATCAAGGTGTGCAAATAATCGTGAATCAAATTTTAAATTCTGATTACAGAAGTGAAGCGTAGATGTCCCAAGCGACCGACGTCTAAAGTCCAGACAAGAAAAGTACCAAATCTATCGTCGATGTTCGTTCTCCTTCGCCACGCGGGAGTAGCCGAGCGCTCAGGAGCGCCGCGTTGCGGATCGCGCGGCCTCCCGCGTCGGAGGTTCGAATCCTCCCTCTGCCATGGATGTTTGTGCCGTCCTTAATGTTAGTTAGTTCATAAGTAGTTTGTAAGTTTAGGAACTGATGACCCAGCAGTTAAGTCACATAAGCTTTACAAACATTTGAACAATTTTGAACTGTTCAAAGGACCTAGCTTCTCGTAAACTCTCATGACACATGATGAAAGTCCTTGCTTCCCTCTCTGTTTCAGCTTAGCTACATTCAGCTTATGTTCTTTCTACCAGTTCCCTAATTTGGCGGCTGTAGCTAAGTTGTCAAAAATAAATAAATAAAACCATCTTCCCCTGAATTTCCCGGAAATGGGTCGCCAATGTTGTGGCAGCGGTATCTACCGCTACTACACTCGCACCCATAACCTCGTCAAGTTGAGCCTGCAGCTAACTCACCAAATTTACCAAATGACCTATTGCCTCCTAGTCGCTAATTACAAGTTCCTGTGTCGACTGTTTGGAAAGTTTCTACACATCTACATCTACATGGGATACTCTGCAAATCACATTTAAGTGCCTGGCAGAGGGTTCATCGAACCACAATTATACTATATATCTCCCATTCCTTTCTCGAATAGCGCGCGGGAAGAAAGAACACCTGAATCTCTCCGTTCGACCTCTGATTTCTCTTATTTTATTCTGATGATCATTTCTACCTATGTAAGTGGGAGTCAACAATATATTTTCGCATTCGGAGGAGAATGTTGGTGATTGGAGTTTCGCAAGTAACCCACGCCTCAGCGATAAGCGCCGTTTTTGTAATGATTCCCATCCCAGATCTTGTATCATTTCCGTAACGCTGTCTCCCCTGTATCGTGACAATACGAAACGAGCTGCCCTTCTTTGGACTCCTTCGATGTCCTCCGTCAAACCCACCTGATAAGGATCCCACACTGGGCTGCAATACTCCAAAAATGGACGGACAAGCGTAGTGTATGCAGTTTCTTTAGTAGTTCTGTTGCATCTTTTAAGGGTTCTGACAATAAAACGCAGTCTCTGGTTCGCCTTTCCCACGATATTATCTACGTGCTCTTTCCAGTTTAAGTCTGAAGTAATAGTGATTCCTAGGTATTTTGTCGAATTTACGGCCTTCACATTTGATTGATTTATGTTGTAAACAATGTTTAACGGATTTCTTTTGGTACTCATGTGGACGACTTCACACTTCTCATTATTTAGAGTCAATTGCCAATTTTTACACCATACTGATATCTTATTCAGATCGTTCTTCAGTTGGTTTTGATCTTCAGATGATTTTACTAGACGGTAAATGCCGGCGTCATCTGCAAACAACCTAAGAGAGCTACTTAGATTTTCCCCTAAATCGTTTATGTAAATAAGGAATAGCAGAGGGCCAATAACACTACCCTGTGAAACGCCCGATATCACCTCTGTTTTAGTCGATGCCTTACCATCGATTACTACGAACTGAGTCCTCTCTGACAAGAAATCCCCTATCCAATTGCAAATTTGGGGCGATATACCATAACCACGCAATTTGATTAAAAGCCGTTTGTGAGGTACGGTGTCAAAAGCTTTCTGGAAATCAAGAAATACGGAATCGATTTGCGAACCTTTGTCGATAGCACCCATCACTTCGTGTGAATATAGAGCTAGTTGTGTTTCGCATGAACGATATTTTCTAAATCCGTGTTGACCTTGGGTCAATAGATCGTTCTGTTCGAGATAATTCATAATATTTGAATACAGGATATGTTCCAAAACCCTGCTGCAAATTGACGTCAATGAAATAGGCCTGTAGTTTAGTGGGTTACTCCTACTGCCTTTCTTGAATATAGGTGTGACCTGTGCAACTTTCCAATCTTTTGGTACAGATCCTTCTATGAGAGAGCGGTTGTATATAACTGTTAAGTAAGGAGCTATCGCTTCAGCATAATCAGATAGAAATCTAATGGGTATACAATCCGGACCAGAAGACTTGTTCTTGTTAAGTGATTTTAGTTGCTGCACTACTCCGATGATATCTACTTCTATGTTACTCATTACGGCATCTGTTCGTAATTCGAAATCTGGAATATTGGTTTCGTCTTCTTTGGTGAATGAGTTTCTAAAAGCTAAGTTTAGTAACTCTGCTTTAGTAGCGCTGTCATCGGCAGGATCGCCTTTACTATCACGTAGTGAAGGTATTGTTTTTGACTGTCCCCGAGTATATTTAAGATATGACCAAAATCTCTTTGGGTTTTCAGTCAAATTACGAGAAAGAGTTTCGTTGTGATAAATGTTGTAGGCATCTCGCATTGAAATCCTCGCTAAATTTCGAGCTTCTGAGTACAATCGCAAATCCTGGGGATTTCGTGTTCGTTTAAATTTAGTATGCCTTTTCCTTTGCTTTTGCAACAGTGTCCTAACCTGTTTTGTGTACCAAGGGGGATCGCCTCCTTCTTTTATTAATTTATTAGGTATAAAACTTTCAATTGCTGTCGATACCACTTCTTTGAATTTGAGCCACATCTGGTCTACACCTACGTTTGGTGTTAGAAACGAGTGGAAGCTGTCTTTCAAGAAGTAATGTATTTTGTTTCTATCTGCTTTCCTGAACAAATATACTTTGCGTTTATTTTTGGTAACTTTGGGACTTTCGATATTCAATTTCGCTACTACAGCTCTGTTTTCACTAATACCTGTATCCGTTTTGATACTCGTTATGAGCTCAGGATTATTTGTTGCTAAGAGATCAAGTGTGTTTTCACATCCATTTACAATTCTAGTTGGCTCATGAACTAATTGTTCGAAGTAATTCTCAGAGAATGCGTTGAGTACAATTTCGGACGATGTTTTATGCCTACCTGCTGATTTGAAAATATAATTTCGGCAACAGATCGAGGGTAAATTAAAATCACCACCTACTATTATCGTGTGAGTCGGGTACGTTTTTGTAATTAGACTCAGGTTTTCTTTGAACCTTTCTGCTATTGTATCGTCAGAGTCGGGAGGCCGGTAAAAGGAACCGATTATTAACTTCTTACGATTTTCGGGTACAACATCTACCCATAATAGCTCGCACGAACTATCAACTTCAACTTCGCTACATGAAATACTACTTTTGACGGCGACAAACACGCCCCCACCTATTTTGTTTAATCTATCCTTTCTGAATACCGTTAGATCTTTTGAAAATACTTCTTCTGAACTTATTTCCGGCTTGAGCTAACTTTCGCTGCCTATAATGATGTGTGTTTCGGTGCTTTCTATTAACGCTTGCAGTTCTGGAACTTTCCCGACACAGCTACGACAATTTACAACTGTTATACCGATAGTTTCCGGATCTACATTTCTCCTGTGATCCACCTGAAACCTTTGAGATTGCCCATTTTGTTTTTCCCCGAAGCTCTTTATCCTAAAAAGGAAATGCGAACAACTACGTCCTTGCCGTTTACAGTTATTACAGGTTGACGATTTTCTGGATCATGTTATCTTCAGTGATGAATCGACACTCACGAAGTGCGCTTCTGGGGCTCAGAAAATTCTCACGAGATGGTAGAAATGCAACAATATTCCCGAAAAGTAACAGTTTTTGTGCCGTATCCCGGCGAAAAGTTTCCTGATCCTACTGTAACTGGCACTTCTTGATACGCTAGATCAATAGCTCTCCCCTCAGTTGGAAGATGGTGCGCCACCTCTTTGGCATAGCGAAGTACGCGACTCGTTCAACATCACTACACGCAAGCGCTGAATACCGCAAGGGGCTTTGCATGGCCTCCATGTTCGCCCGAACTAACGCCATGCGATTTTTAACTTTGGGGCTCCATCAAGGATCGTGTGTACCGGCCTCCGCTACCAGGTGACCTCCGTGAATTATGAAACCATTGAAGCAGCTGTTGCTACAGTCACTGAAGAAACACTTATCAACGTTTGGGACGAACTCGGATATTGACTTGATGTGTGCCGTGTGACAAATGGCGCTCCCATTGAACATTTAATAGTCTGTTGGTAAAACTGTTTACGTATGGACTGCCAGATTCTTTTATTTCTTGACGAAATTAATTTTCTTATTATTTAATAAGAGTTTCGCTAAACACAAGGTGTACATTTGAGTTTCGTTTAAATTAAAGCGGTTACGGTAACTATTGGTTTTCACCAGTCTTTTGCCAGTGTGCTCAGTGGTTTGGTATATTCTTACAATGCACCAGACGGTATCTAGATCATGGTTAGTTGCACAGTTTGCAGATACAGTTCTCCTTGGGTCATGGTATGCTCCGTTCGGGTATATCTTCCCGTGGAAACCAGGGACAGCAAAACGCGTGAAGAAGTACCGGAATTGGAAGTTCGGAACTTTCCAAATATTTTATTTCATCGCTTCTGTTTCCGTTAGTTCCTTCTGTAACTCCCTTGCTTTGTGTTCTCTCTCTTCAGTGACGCATTTGTAAGCTTTCGTCTTTGGAAGAAAGGTTCCTGTGCTGGTACGTATGTGTGGCTGTTTTCCGTGAACTTCGATTGTGTCTTTTACATTTTCCGATTTCTTCAGATTTTTACGGCGTCAAGTAGGGCCATATTAGCTAAACCTTCACCTTGAATAGCTTTATCGTTGCTGGCAGGGATAGGTTTTGTAATACATATGGCTTTTGTTGCGACTGCTGCTCGTTCTTGTATATGCAGGTTCCAGCTGTTTGTACTGTCACTCCCAAATATTTGAAACTTGATACGAATTCTAATGTTATTCCGCCACACGTCAGATGATCAAACTTCCACCTTTTCCCAACTTCATTGCTTTCGTTTACTTGATATATTTATTTATTATAGTTTACTAAGAGCCCATTTCCTGATTGCGACCATGGCTGTCTGCAGATGTTTTAAGTTCCTCGAAAGTATAACCATGTTGATGAAAAAGTTCACGGGTGTGCGGCCGGATCCCTGTGTCAAACTGGCACAATATTTCGGCAACCAGACCTGTTGCCATCATCAGGTGCTCTGATGAACTGACTGCCTACTACTCGCTTCTTCGCTGGGTTATGGGACCCCGACGTACATGTAGTATTTACCCTTGTGGGTTTCACCTACTATTCTGGTTTTCTTACTTCAAGTGCTTCACGACGTTACCTAACTTCGGACTTTGCGTGTTTGGTAAAATTTGCTTCTTGTGGCTACTGACTTGTAAGTTCAGTATAGCCACCGGTCGTTTATGACTGATCTCTTTCGTCACTATTCTTCACGTCGGCGTCTTGAGGGGACATGATCTTCAGTGATGTGTCTTCTTCTGTCGGTATCTTGAGGCCTGTTATGCAGCTCTTCTTCGTGGAGACTCCATGTCCATCGTTTCCGATGTCACCGTGGGAAGGTGCACGCACATTGCAGTGTGCTCCCACGGTTCGCCAGTTTTGTCGTAGATGAGGTCTCGGAGATTGATGTCCCACTGCTCATGAGTGAGGATGGGTCTTTTGGTGAGGTGGCGGAGGTTTGGTCTGTCCTCTGACCTAAACCAGGCGCTCAGAGCTCCCATAACAGGTTGGTATATTTCGACCTTGGGGTATGGTAGTGTTGGCTTCAGGTGTGGAGGAAGAAAAGGGAAGGGTTATCCCAGTGGGGATAGGTTCCGTTTTCTATGGATCTGTAGATCTTCTCAAATGCCAGTGCGACACTTTTGCCGCGCGGCAATGGCAGGCAATCCTCGTCTTCATGCCAAGGGACAGCGCCAGGAGATGCGAGAGCCGTTGCATACGCATCTATGTGTTGACTCGCGTCTGTGATGTCAGGGGCCATAGCCAATGACATCGAGGCGCGGGATGGCGTTTCGGCGGTGTCACATGTCTCCATTGTCTCCGGCGACGTAGCAGGAGTGATGTTGACATCTGTATGAGTGGAGGCATCAACTCCCGCCCGCACCTCCTCATGGGATGGGAGGGAGCAGGGGGCTGTGCCGCACACAGTTTTCGTAATTCTTCTCGGATGCCGGTTACTTCCCTTCGGACAGTCGGTAGTTCTTTTTTCCAAGCTGCTCTCTCGGCCGCAAACGCGACCTTGAGGGTTGCTAGGGCGTCGTCGGTTGCGGATTCAGCAGTTCCACTCCGATCGGCACCGCCCTCCACCCCTACAGGGACGTGGGGAGGACGAAACGGGGCCGCCGCTGGTGTGGCTGCTGCAGCCTGACGGGTCTTCCGCCGTTTTGATGTTTGGGGGCGACTCCAATTATCTTGTAAGAGCATTTTCGGTAGCTCGCAGCATGCGGACCACCACAGATAATGCATTTTCGCGGAACGTCTCTTGACTTTTGACAGTCCCGCGCGTCGTGCGCAGGGGGCGCAGCGCATACACGCCGCGGCGTTCTTGCAATGCTTAGCGACGTGACCGAGCTTCTGACAGTTAAAACACTGCGCTGGGCGCTTGCGAGAGCGGTCTTTGCCTCTCGCAGCAAGTGTTTCAGCTGCCAGAAGTTCCATAGCAGCGAGTAAGCGGGATTTAGTCCCACCGCTCTTCTTTCCTGTGCCGGGCATGATGGGGCGCTCGTGCAGCGTGTCGTTCGCTACGGCCGTCCAGCTAAGCGACGCTTTTATCTCCTCCCTCCCTCCGCTGCTTCATACGCCGTCCGCACCCGCCGACGTCTGCTGGCGGCGTCTTCGCGGTCCCTCGCTACCTATGACGTCCGCTGGCGGCGTCTGCTCTGTAGCCCCACCCCCAGCCGACGTCAGTTCCTTGTGCGACATCTTATTTCTCTTCTTAATTATGCAGAGTGCAGGTTTCCAAGCTTCACTAAGTGAGTAGCCGCTGTCGCGATTAATCTGTGGTTGCCTCACTCGGATCTCGATGGACTCTTTAATTATACAGTCCCAGAAGCTGTACGTCTGGGTCAGAACTCTCGTATTCTTGTGGACCATGCCATGTAATTCAGAAAGACAGTGCACTGCGACTGCCGATTTGTTTGGCTGTTGTGATCTTGTATGTCGCTGATGCTCACGACAGTGATCTTCGACAGTACGCAACGTCTGACCAATGTACGTGTCACCACATTGGCATGGGATCTCATAAACTCCGGATTTACGTAGACCCAGGTCATCCTTCATCCTGACAAGCAAAGCCTTAGTTTTGGCTGGTGGGCGGGAAAATCAAATGTTTGTTAAGCTTATGGGACTTAACTACAGGGTCATCAGCCCCTAAACTTACAAACTACTTATGAACTACTTACGAACTAGGACGGCACAAATATCCATGCCCGAGGGGGGATTCGAACCCCCGACCGTAGTAGCCGTGCAGACCGTGACTGGAGCGCCTCAGTCCCCTCGGCCACCGCGGCCGGCCGGGCGGGAAACCGTCTTCACTTGATGTTTTCGTAGAATCGGTCCTATCTCGCTGGATAGTGCGCCACAGTATGGGAGAAATGCAGCGGCAGTATCCTCCTGAGGTTCCTCAACTGTTCCCGCCTGTGGTGCAGTTGGTGTGTGTCGTAGGGCTCTCCGAATTTGCCACTCTGTGTAGCCGTTCTTACAAAGTACAGTCTTTAAGTGGTCAAATTCTTCATTGAGACACTCACTGTCCGAGAGGGTATGCGCCCTGTGTACCTATGTTTTCAGCACACCGTTTCTTTGCGCCAGATACTGGCAGCAGTCTGCATGCAGGTATAAGTCGGTGTGCGTCTTCTTGCGGAAAACACTGTGCCCCAGTGTCCCATCGGGTCTTCTTCTAACCAGTACATCAAGAAAAGGAAGCTTCCCTTCGACTTCCACTTCCATAGTGAACTTTATATTCTGGTGTCTGGAATTGAGGCCATACGACGAATGTATCGTCGACATACCTGAAGAAACAGGTTGGTTTCCATTCAGCTGAATCTAGAGCTTCCTCCTCGAAATGCTCCATGTACATGTTGGCGACAACTGGAGATAGTGGACTCCCCATTGCCACTCCTTCTGTCTGCTCATAGTAAGAACCATCAAAAAGAAAGTAAGTTGATGTCAGTACGTGCCTGAAAAGGTTGGTGATCTTTACATTATAGATCCGTCCAATAAGTTCTAGTGAATCTTGTAGAGGCACTCTGGTGAAAAGGGAAACGACATCAAAGCTCACCAGTAGGTCAGACGTCGAGATCCTAAGATTTCTGAGGCGTTCCACAAAATCCACCGATTTTCAGATGTGATGTGTACATTTGCCAACGAGGGCTAAGCATCTCTTTAAGGTGTTTAGCTAACAGGTATGTTGGAGCATCAATATTGCTGACAATGGGGCGTAGTGGCACATTTTCCTTGTGGACCTTTGGAAGTCCATAATGTCTAGGAGGTATCGGTGCTTTCACACGTAACTTCCTTATAACCTGATCTGGCAGGTCAGAATCTTTGAGAAATGCCGTGGTCTTCCTTTCGACTTTCTTAGTGGGATCTGTTTTGATTTTCCGGTATGCACTATCTTCTAGCAGGCGTTTCATCTTCTCACTGTAGTCTTGACGTGGAAGGATAACTGAGGCATTGCCCTTCATCTACATCTACATACATACTCCGCAATTCACCGTAAGGTGCGTGGCGGAGGGTACACTGTACCACTACTAGGCATTTCCTTTCCTATTCCACTCCCAAATTGAACGAGGAAAAAAAGAATGCCTATATGCCTCCTAATTTCTCTTATCTTGTCTTTGTGATCTTTACGCGAAATGTTAGTAGGCGGCAGCAAGATCGTACTACACTCAGCTTCAAATTCCGGCCCTCTAAATTTACTTAACAGAAATTCACGAAAAGAACGTCGTCTATCTTCCATCGATCCCCAATTGAGTTGCCGGAGCATTTCCGTGACACTCGCGCATTGGTCGAACCTACCGGTAACAAATCTAGCTGCTCGCCTCTGAACCGCCTCTATGTCTTCCTTCAAACCGATCTGCTGCGGGTCCCAAATACTTGAGCAATACTCAAGACGTGGTCGTACAAGCGTTTTATACGCGGTCTCCTTTACAGGTGAAGTACATCTTCCCAAAATTCTCCCAATAAACCGAAGTCGGCTGTCTGCCTTACTCACAACTGTCCTTACATGCCCGTTCCATTTCATATCGCTCTGCAGTGTTACGCCTAGATATTTGAACGACGCGACCGCATCAAGAAGCTCACTACTGATGCTGTATTCGAACATTATAGGATTGTTTTTTCTACTCATGCGCATCACCTTACATTTTTCTACATTGAGAGCTAGCTGCCATTCTTCGCACCAACTAGAAATTTTGTCTAAGTCAACCTGTATGCTATTACAGTCAGTTACAGACGACACCCTCCCATACACCACAGCATCATCAGCAAACAGCCGCAAATTACAACTTACTTGTCAGCCCGTATAACAACAATGTCTGCATCTTCTCTAAGTTCCCGAATTGCTGTCCTCTCTCTGGTAGAGATGTTTGATTTCATAGGTTTAGTGTTTGTGAGATCACGACACGTTTCTCGCCGCACCTCTTCAGCTGCTTCCGACGGAAGACGTGCCACCAGCTGCTCTACTGCGCTGGTGATGTCTGAGATAGGCTCAGTTTTAGGAGCAGGTGCAAATTTGAGTCCACTCTTCAGAACTGAGACCGCATCCTTATCCAGTTTCTTAGTTGTAAGGTTGATGATCGTCTTGCAGGGAGCATCAGTTGGTAGTTTTTCTGATATTCGTTCGAATTTCGATTTTTCACGTTCTGTTGTCATCGTCTTAACACAGTATGATGTGGACCAGGTTACACCATCAACCCATTCCCAAGTCCAGGAACTGAACTGGTTGGCGAGATACAGATGCAGCCTGAGTAGTTCCTGGTTAGTTGAGTCCAAGCATCGGCGAGTGAAGCGCACTCTCTCCCGTACCAAAGCTAGACTGGCACATTTCTTTATTCTTCTTGGAGCCACCGAGTCAATATGATGCGTCACCTTTGCAAAGTTCAACACCACATGCTCTTCCCGGCGTCTCATAAGGAATGCAAACGCACTCAGCAAGCGGTTGCTCCTGTGACGCAGCTTGTCAAACTTCTTCATGCTGCGATACATCTCCTCCCCGTAATAGGCCAGTCGCCAGGTATTTTTAGGTCCAAAAAAATTGCAGGAAGCTGAATTTTTGGTATGTTGTTAGGACATATTAAACCAAATTTGCAGCTTCGAAATCGTTTAGCTTAACTTTTAAGAGCCAAAAAACCTCGAAATTTTCGGACTTTTTTCTGGTTTTGGCTTATAACTCGTGAAGGGTGTTTTTTTTTTCACGAAAAGTCACTCGCACCTCTATTAATGTTGATAAAATATTCTACAATTTAAGCCCAACCGTAGCTCTGTAAGTCCAATAGGTCCCGAGATACTGGACTTCAAAAATTGACTTATTTCTCCAAAAAGTTCAAAATTTCGATTTTAGTCATCTTTCGGCTAGAATATAGCCTTTAATGATCATCCAACGGGGAAAGGCATACTAAAGAAAGTTATAGAGCGGTTATTTAGCTTTAATCTAAGTACAGAACGAAGTCCATAGGCCTAATAGTTTTCAAGTTATCGTTAAAAAACTAAAAGTTGGGAAAATTGGATAGTTCAATAAATTGGTCTAGATGATTAATTTTTCAGGAAACAAATATTTATTTACAGGTAGTGCCACTTATTACATAATGTACATGTAAAACCTTAAGTGCTACGTCGAGGTGAGAGTTGTGGTGGCCGAGGAGGGGGCTGTGTCGTCGAAGGAAACGCCCTTCCTGGCTCGGGCTCCATTATTTCTTCTGTCTGTTGGAGCTCTGTAACCTAAGTTGGTTCGTCCACATCTTCGTCTTCCTCTTCCGAATCTGCCGAGACGTTCGGGGTGTTGCGGCATGTCTTGCCCTGGCTCATTCGGCAAAGAAGAGAGCACTTGAGCCCTGCTCTTTGGCATGAGCAGCTCCCGTCACCACACCCATTCCTACATTTGCACGACATCACCTTCATTAGTGCTGAGGGCGCTGCGTCTTGGATTGTGGTGATAGAAGTTATCCCTTGCTGGCTTCTTGTCCAACCTCAGTCAGAAAGCTCTTTCTCGACGCCCAACAACATCTGAACCTGGTGGTATGTCCTGTAGGAGTGCTGGGCCGCTGCTTCTTGCGTTGGGGGTAGACAACAAGCTGGACTTTAACACTCGCAGCAGACATGAGGAAAAGTTCGTAGCGGAGAGTTTGAAGGTTGACGTCCTCTCCACCACTATATAGGGCGACCAAGAACTTCCAGCATGCAGAGGCTATCTCCGCCGGCCGCGGTGGCCGAGGTGACTGAGGCGCTCCAGTCACAGTCAGCACGACCACTACGGTCGGGGGTTCGAATCCCCCCTCGGGCATGGATATTTGTGCCGTCCTAGTTCGTAAGTAGTTCATAAGTAGTTTGTAAGTTTAGGGACTGATGACCCCGTAGTTAAGTCCCATAAGCTTTACAAACGTTTGAACGTTATAAAAACAAAAAAAGAAAAAAAAAAGAAAGAAAAGGCTATCTCTTCTATAGCGGCATGTTGCTTAAGAAATGTGGCAGCCACGCCAATCAGCTGGGTATTCTTCTCAATTATGTCCATCATTTTTGTTTTTTTCTTGCCCAAAAATGGCAGATACCGTGTCGCAACCAGTGAACACGTGGAGAAAAAGCTATAATCCAGGAGGGAGCGATTGAAGGATGCTGACGAGAACTGTTCACAACTAGCTCCACGCCTTCCACCTTTTTGGAGGAATATGTTCCTTGTATTGGAGCCAAACCCATTGAGGAGGAGCAACAAATCGATATACTCTCCAGCTATTAGAACGTGTCCATGTTGGCGGCTCTTCTCTAGCGCCGTCCTGATGATAAGGCAGTCAGCGTCGTCCGTAGTTTGCTTGATCTCTAGTCCTTCGCTCTCCATTCCAGCGTGAATAAAGTTGATCAAGCGCTGCTTGTCTTTTCGTTGGAAAGAAATTTTTTCTGAGTCACTTTGATCACAGTACAATCTTGGAGGTTGGAGTCCTCCCTGAGGCATGGGTGTGTGTGTGTTTGTCCGTAGGTTAGTTTACCTTAGTTTAAGTAGTTTGTAAGCTACGGACAAATGACCACGCAGTTTGGTCCGATATATTTACAAACATTTGAAATTTTAAACAATCTTGGAATATTATTTCGCTGCATGCAGGTACCGGATAACGGCGTAGTTGCTCAGCTGTTTTGTGCTACTGCCTGGACCCTCCTCTGAGTTGCCATCGAACACCACAGCCACATTCCTCCCATAGCGCTGGACAGTGCAGGAAATGTAGGCTGCTACAATTTCGCGGATGCTGTTGTTACGTTGGCAGATAACTGTCTATAGCAGATGCCCTCCATCGAAAACAACAAAAGTAATTTGTGTGATGGAGATGTTTTTAGTGAGAGGAGTGAATCACTGAAGAAGGTGGTTTTTGTGCCCTTCCGCATACCCACCTCCGAAAATAGTGCCATGAGTTAGAGGGCCATCTCGAAGGCGAAGTGCTGTCATAAGTCTTGATCTGACTTTTTCGTAATGCACAGCCTTTGAAAGATTGTGAGAGGTCCAATAGCGACCGCCTTGTTCTGCACTTTCACTGTAGCTGTAGCCAGTGTTCGTACCTTGTCATTCCTTTTAAAAGTAACATTGCCTGATGGACATTAGTTTCTCATTCAAAGGAAATGGTGTATTGGGATTCAAACCACGTTTTTAGTTTTTCGAAGTAGTATCTCGGTCGATACGAGAGGATCTCATGTCAAGGTGTTGCTCAGTGATGGTGCAGGAGACATCCCAGAATTACTCCAAGCCCTCACAGATAGTCACCATATACACCGTGCGACCAGTCCAGCGCGATAGGACACTGCTGGAGATCCCGCGTTTTTTCACTGTCACTGTTTCCTCTCCAAGCACTTCCCGACACATGAAACAAACATCCGACGGGGTAGCTCTGACATATTATTAAAAAGAAAGTACTTAAAACACCACCACGATCGAGATTTAGACGATTTTTGTTTGAAACGTTCTTCAGAGATCCGTGTACGGTCATTTCTAAGGACAGACTGGGTGTAGTGAGGAAGACAAGAAGTTTGGGAGGGAGGACAGAACACCCGCTGGATCACCACTCGGAGTGAGGGGGGAGGGTGGCGGGGGTGCCTTCCCACAGCAAAAGGCCTCGCTACGAACGAAAGTCCCAATCCCTTAATGGCTGACAAATACTCACTAACAGAGAGGCTTTCGTTGTTTTTACAGTAATACCTACTTTCACGAATATATTTGTATGCACTAACACATAAATTACACCTATTTATATAAAATACGTTAATAATCATCGTCAATTAGTAATTCCTCCTTTTTCTTTAACATATATAGGATAAGAGGACTGCAATTCGTCTGGGTCAGTTTATTGAATACTCCGATTTTTCCTACTTTTCGTTTTTTAACTATAACTAGCAATCTATTGGGACTATGGACTTCGTTCTGTACTTAGATTAAAGCTGAATAACTGCTCTATAACTTTCTTTATTATGACTTTCCCCGTGGGATTATCATTAAAGCCAGTATTCAAGCCGAAAGATGACTAAAGTCGAAATTTTGAACTTTTTGGGAAAATAAGTCAATTTTTGAAGTCCAGTATCTCGGGAACTATTGGACTTACAGAGCTGCGGTTGGGCTTAAATTGTACCATATTTTACCTACATTAATAGAGGTGTGAGTGACTTTTCATAAAAAAAAAAACACCCTTCACGAGTTATAAGCCAAAGCCAGAGAAATGTCAGAAAATTTCGAGGTTTTTTGGCTCATAAAAGTTAAGCTAAAGGATTTCGAAGCTGCAAACTTGGTTTAATACTATTCTAATATGTCCTAACAACATACCAAAAATTCAGCTTCCTGCAATGTGGTGGAGTGTACTATTAAGTCGTTCAGCTGCTGTTGCCACGTCTATGTTTCCCTCTTTCATTATGCTGGTTATTGTCGGTAACTCTGCTTCGTTCGCTAGCCATTTCTCTTCATCTCTTAGCCTTGAAACGATTGGTATTAATTTTTTACCAATGTGCTCCTGGTGTCCTGTGTTTAACTGGACCCTGGTTACTAGGGGGAAGGTATTCCCTAAGTGTGGTTTGTTTATTGTTTGGTACATTATAAATCCAAAATTTTGTTTCATCCATTTTTAAGTTATTCTGAAAATAACTCACATAATCTGTATGATTTAGGTTTATTGTTTAATTCACAAAGGGGTAATAACTTCTATGTTTTAAATCATAATATTCGATAGACTAAATGTCAACACCTTTTCTTCAGAATTACAACTTTTTATTCCAGCTGCTTTGGGTGTTGATTAGTGAAAAACAGGAATTTTATGCCAAAACCAATGGCCATAAACTGACTTCAGACCAAACTGAAAGACACTAAATCATTAGGATGCAAATATTGATTGACGCAAAGCGAGAAAAGTGAGTCAATTTTAATTACCTCGTAATGAGATAATCACGCAGTACAGACAGTTAATTGGGTTGGGTGACCATGATGGGCTGCACGTTCCCACAATATCAATTCATCTTTCCGCGGCAGCTGCGTTTATGGGGTCGCGCCTGGATTAAACGTGAGGTCATAGAACCTTAATTACCGAACAATTTCCGTAGTCCACAGACGGGACAGGATACTTCATTATTAGGTGCGTGTTCGCCAGCGCTGATTATCCCCATGAACAGTACGCATGCATCAGAGTTTGGCGATAAAACATATATACACTCTTTATATAAGGCTTAATGCTACACTCGGCTTCAAGACCTCTATTGTTCTATTTATACTACACATCCAAAAAAAAAATCTTTATATTTTGTAGCATTTATTGTGTCTATGCCTAAGAGCTATCGAATGCTGAGCTGTATGGCTTTTGCAATTAAAATACTGACGGGAGAATAAATATCCAACATCGAAAAATGTGAACATAAAGGTATCTCAATTCATTTGGACAAACTTCGTTAAATTTTTTCGGAGGTCACAGTTTACTTCATTATCGCAATTCAGACATGTACTTAAAAAGTGTGAACGTTATCGAAACGTTTCATCGACATGACGTTGTCGTAGCTGTGAATATTCGATCACATAATTGTTCTTAGGAGTGATGAATAGCACTTAATATTATTTCGGAAATATCAATAACTTTCGATTTCTGCTTGTTAGCTTGTGAGGTTTAACGTTTACAGTTACTGAACCTTAATAAACTTGGAATTGAAAAACGCAATGACGTATTGTTATTCGCGGAATGTACATTTTTATATAATCTTATGTATTGTTAAATGTACCTCCCTCACTGATATCTAAAGAGTTAGTAGGCAACATCAAGTATGAAAATATTTCTTTTGGCATTTTTACAAAACAAAAGGTTTTGTTTTTCCGATCCTTTCCTTTACCAATACCGGATCAAATTACCTGGTTTTGGTGCACAACTGTCACATGCCATCAAATATGAAATGAATAAGTCTGGCATTTCAGTGCATCGAACAATTATTTCTCCCAATAGTTTTTCAGATACATCCTAACCGTTGCCCATTACCTTCAGTCACAATAGGCAGCACATAACGACAGCCTGACACGGTGGTGAGTGTGGGATACTCTGCTCCACACGGGGTTCTGAACACACACGATGTGTGGCTCTCATTTTGGAGAGTAATGGTTCTTAAAGCTTCAATAGGAACTTTAAAAATTTATACGTGAATAACAGTTATATCCAGAAAGGATGATGTAGGATGAATATTAACAAGAGTCAAACGAGAGTAATGGAAGGTAGTCGAATCAAAGCGCAGGATGTTGTGAGAATTGCGAGGGTGAGTCATTAAATAAGTAGCAAACTGCGGTAAACACGCCATTACTGCGTTTACAAGCCTGAACATGGCTTTACTTTTCAGCTGACGCTACCTGTTAATTTAAACACTCGTTCCATCGTTAGAGAAGGCATTAAAAGCCTGGAGATTTAAATTTTTGTGGCAGCGTTTCCATCCTGTAAGTGACGGTCTGGAGTTGTAGCTTTATTTGGTTCCTTACACTGCTGCAAGCCACAAGACGAATGTGTCGTGGTGGTAGAGAAATACCCCAACCTAGCGCGCAGTACTGGCGTGTATACCTCAGTTAGTAACTCATTTACTGACTCGCCCTCGTAGATTAGGAACGAATAAAAGCAGGAGACGAATTTTGTTATTAGGGAAGTAAAATAACTTATGATAGAGGTAGCAGAGAAGATATAAAATGCAGAATGGCAAAGAGAAGAAAAGCATTTCTTGTTGACATCGAATATAAATTAGGAAGTGTTTTCTGAAGGCATTTATCTGGAGTGTACCCTCGGACTGAAGTAAACGATAGACGATAAACGGTTGAGACAGGAAAAGGATAGGAGCTTTTGCAGTTTTGCGTTACAGAAATATTCTGAAGATTAAGTGGTTAGATCGAGTACTAATGAGGAGGTACTGAAGAGAAAAATGAAGAAAAGAACTTTATGGCATATTTGGAGTAAAAGGAGAGATCGATTGGTATGAAACATTCTGAAATACCAAGACATTCTCAATTTAGTATTTTGGAAAGTGTGGTGTAAAACTAGCTGAGAGAAACCAGATGCTGTGGTTGCGACACCATGCTTTCCTCCTCATTTTATGGAGGAAGTTATGCTCTGTCAGAGACAATTCACAACGTATTCTCTGTAATGACGTTAAACACGTCCTTCTGTATTCATATTCATTGAGAGGTGTCATCCGTAATAGTTGGAACGAGCTGCCAAAAAATTAATTATTAGCAAGATACATGCAAGGAATCTCTGAATGTACCAAGAAAGTAAGTCGCATTACTTTGACGAATACCGGTACGTTAATAAGATCGATCAGCTGGAAGAAGATCGATATAACTCCAAAAATAATAGTTTTCCTTCATACGATAACAATAACAACTGTCTCCTTGTGTCTCATATCAGTAATACTTCTGTTTTTATATAAAAACTTTTTCATATGAGGTGTACAAATTGTGTGACTTCATTTCTGTATTCAAATGTCCTTAAGTCGCTCTGACTAGCTTTTGTGGTTTGATGCCTTTATGTTTTACATTCATTATTTATTTTACCTGTACTGTTTCTTGTATCACAACACTGCGAATGACTATTAGTGTAATCCAAATCGTTTTCGAAATATAAATAAACAGCTAAATTATCACCAACGCTTCTGTTACGAAATATTTTTTGACTTCTTAATCTCATCATCATGGTTAGAAACTAGTTGTCATAGAAATTTTGCTACGACAATACGTTCACTATGCTGTTCCTAGTGACTTACCTGTGTCTCTATTTTGTTATCTTGTCGAGTAGCACTGTGGTTCGGAATCCACGTTAAACTGTACGTCCTCCTGTAACTGGCTAGGTAAGTCAGTTCGGACGTCCGAAGAAAGAAATAGCATACCACCTCCAAACAGAATCATGTGTAGTAAACCATTGTGGTGTTCAAACGAATCTTCGGATTGTTAACTGATTTATCTCTTTTATTAACCCTTTTATTCATAGTCTAGCTGATCAGCTACATACCTCGTTTTTTCGATTATCTCTCAAACTGATCAACATTTTACCATAAATTCATTTGTAGTTGCTTTTGTACATATTGTCATACATGCAAGTAGCTCGTCCTAGAAATTATATATTGCAGAGTGCTACTGAATCAGTTCTACAGTTAGCTGCATTGAGTTACTCCTGTTTACTTTAGTATTCCTTCTTTGCCATGTTAAAAGTAGTTAGTCACATACTACTGTTACATTGTGAGTTACTTTCTGGAAATATGAGAGGCATAATAGTGACATTTACTGCATGGGGTACATCATGGAAGCACTATATAGCTCACAAGCTATGAACTTTTTGTTGCTAGTACGGCAAAATAATTTTAAAGAATTTTTTCAATATTTTTCTCAGTATATACACACTATATATTAATCGTGGTAGTGTAATGTAACCCTTACGTGTTAAGTGAATGAAAACTATATTTTGAGACATTTATTCTATTAAAAACGTGTGAAATGTCTACGTAATTTTTATGTTGCATAAATGTCACCTCTTTGATGATGTACAGTGTAATATGTGTACTCTATGTAAACGTAATTATTTGTTGTAATGTGATCAGTAAAATGTATATAGTATTTGTCAATATTTATTTTTATTTTTTATAACTGTTTTGTAAATGCATCTTGTACTAGTCTTGTACTAGTATTTATTTATGTCTTTTTTTAATTATGTAAATGTTTTGCTTTGTGTGGAAATTCAAAGATCGATAGTTTCATAAAACAGCTCCTCTCAGACCAAAGACAATGTTAGACTGTGGCGCTTGCCAGTTGTAGCGCAGGCAGCACAGCAGTATCTTCCGCCCCGTGACAATTGTCGGACGTACGTATCGCGGCTGGCGGAGTGCTCAAGTTGACAGTGAAACAGTATTAATTTGAAAGTGAAAAGTACTACAATTACAAATGTTAAAAGTGAAAGAAGTGAAATATATTAAATAAACAAGTTATTCGTTCATCGCACTCAAGGCAGGATTCGTGCATGCAAAATCGGTTTCCGTCGTGTCGTACGGAATGGGTATGACTGACGCTAACCGTCGCGGATAAATACGCGTTACGCGAGAATAAATCATCATGCTGCTGTTAAGCTGCGAAAGGAGGAGCAAAAAAAGAAGAAGAAGAATTTGTGGGAAAGATAAATCTTGTAAGCTGATGATTGTACTGGAGAGAAACATTGTCAATGTGATTGTAATGGACATCGCTGGACAATTAACTGAGATAAGTAGCTACTGCATATGCATGTCAAACTAAGCCGGCCGCGGTGGCCGAGGGGACTGAGGCACTTCAGTCACGGTCTGCACGGCCACTACGGTCGGGGGTTCGAATCCCCCCTCGGGCATGGATATTTGTGCCGTACTTAGTTGTAGGTAGTTCATAAGTAGTTTGTAAGTTTAGGGACTGATGACCCCGTAGTTAAGTCCCTTAAGCTTAACAAACATGTCAAACTAATTGTAATTAATGTTAAATGTAGCTTTGCTTGCTGAATTGAATATTTTCAAATATAAAGTTAAAGTTATGTAACTGCTCCTTTTTGTAATGAGTAGTAACCCCATTCTTGAGCTAAGTAACAAATTACTTTGACGATAGTAGCACAATCTTCCCTTCCTTACAAAAAGAGAGACAGAGAGAGATAACTTGAATACAGGTTCAGTAATGAATGATTATCTTGACTGTAGAATTTGATTAACTTTACTGTAGTTGAACTTAGTGTGGCAGACGTCATTATTACGATACCTACTGATGATTAGTACATGAACTCGGATAAGACTTTGATAATCATTAATATTGATTAAACACTAATTGAAAATGATAATAATTCAAATTTTATTAATTGGATAATTTAATGTTAATGTCTAGACGCTGACCGAATACTGAGTTCAACAATTTTTGCCACCGCAAAAATCTATTATCAAATCCAATCATTTTCCAATTAACCAATGTAAAAATTTTCAAAGCTTAACATACATAAAACTAGCAATTTTACCAAAAGAAGTCATATTTATAAAATATTACGATTACTGTTTGCTTTGCACCCTCCAACCAACCACGTTGTCTTGATTATTATTAAAAAGGTCATTTTTCAGAATTTATTGCTATCATATCCGTGAAAATTACAAAATACGCGTTGCACATACGCGGTAGATTTATTTTCAGCCATCTGGTGTGTGCACGTCTCCGAAAGGAGTTTGTAAGAAAGGAAAAGGTGAGTGAAATCTTTTGTAAAGTTGTCAGATCGGGCCATAGCTTTGTTAATTACTCTAAATGGTTTTTAATTTAATCAAAATTTACTTGAAAATTTACTTACAAGTTTAAACGTTGAAAGACCACCGTTAATTGTAAAATTACTTCTAGGTGCAAGGAGCCAGTTAAAAAGTTTGTTTTAAACGTATAACTCCGGCCCTAAAACCAACTAAAGGATTTGCGTGAACTACAGACTACGTCCTGCAACAGAACCTTTTCCCTGGCCCAGTATTTAGAAGTGACTCAAACTTTACTTTAGGAGCAGGAAGACAAAGAGACGGCGGCCAACAAACTCGTCGATCACGAGAATTACACACAATCATTAATATGCAAGCCACCTTGAACTAAACCATTTCATGAAGGTGTCTGTGAGAACATTTATGGCACAACAGAATTAAAAGATGATAATTTTCATCTGCGTTTGTTCTCAGGGCTTTAAAAAAACCACATTAAATAAAACAGGGAGAGTATTCATAAAACTAATATTTATGAGAAGGATAACATTTCACTAACAATAAATTATTTATTCAGTTCAAACATGAGCAAATGGGGGCGCCAATTTTGTTAAACAATAAAAATGCATCCCACATTGAAAATTAGACTATAGTAATCTGAACTAACATCGTCGGGGGAGGGATTTACAATCAACATGTATTCAGCCACTCACACGCGCGAAGCAAAGCGAAACTCACACAACTCAGCGTGCTGATACGAAGCAGAAGCAGGCGCCGCTATCGTAGGCGAAATTCAGCGAAGCAGGATGTACACACAACACAAGGAAAATAAACTTCGTAGGTGGCTCTGGTCTTTCTTTACTTGAGATGGTACGCAATAATAGTGAGATTCATTTCGCTTTAAATCAAACCGTGGGCATGCAGAATTATTGAGAGACACGGCACGGGTCTGCTACATTACATATTCGCACCCCACTGAAGGCGAAGTGCGTAAAGGTGGTATTCATTTCAGCAAATATCAACGGAATTATATATTACGAAGCAAGAAAACACGATAGCAAGGCACTGGTGTGTGAGCAGTGGCGAGAACTCAAGTGACTATCTATAAACCCTTGAAGTCGCAGTTCGGAACCACGTGATTCCGAAAACCAATAAAAATACAAAAATTCAATTTCTGGAAAATAAAGAAAAATAGGTACGGCATGCAACCCTTAGAAATGCGTAGGGTATCATAATGAAGCTAAAGAAATACAGTTAGACGTGATTGGGAATGTTTTACTCGGATGGACGGTCTTAAAAAATCAGAAAAATGGAATAAATTCAAAGTCGGAGTAAATCAACTAAGAAATGCAGCATGCAGCCCCTAGAAATACGTAGTATCTCATAAGCAAGCTAATAAAGGTAGTCGTACAAGGTTAGAAGAGAATTTACTGATGGAGTCCGAATGCAAAGTACAAGTTTGGAATAGAAATAGCAATTTAAATTAGACAGAGAGGAGTTCGCGATGTAATAAGGAAAATCAGAAAGATACATACAAGATTTCTTGCCTGAAGGGCCTAGAAACAGACACAGTGGAAGCTGAAGGCTTTGTTCTAAGAACAAACCACGTGGAGTACATATCACTCGCAGAAGGAGGAAACGAAAAGGAATATTTCACATGCACTACACAGAATAAAAATATTCCCACATAATAGTCGCATTCCACAAAGCTAGAAAGAAATTAAGCAGAGTTCATACACCGCCAGCTAGTCTCACACAGGTTACCGATTCCCAGCCATTGTCAAACCGAGATAGTTGTATATTCACCACGTTTACCTATGCAAAATCACCGAAATTAAATTGAATACATTTCCATAAGTGATCAGAGAAACTTATTCCGAAAAATGAACCTAAGTTCTGAAGTCTAATTTTAACGCCAGACAAAGCATCGATACCACCTCAAAGGAGGAAAGAAAATCAGAACGTTTTACCAGCTTGAAGCGCAGGCACAGAATGTCCAAGTCGGCCAGCCTGTGAGACCCTCGCCAGCGGCCGCAAAACCGGCAGAACCCACGAAAAACGAGGTGGGGGAAAGAGCTTAAACTCGCGCGTCCAACCAAGGCTCGCTACTGGGCACTGCCAACCCAACTTGTAACCAAAGGGTGGAGGAACCTCTTTGGTAGCATCAAAAGCAGAGGTTGGTAACGACTGCGTATTTACAAAAAGCCAGAGATGCAAAGCGCGCATTCAGCAGCCGACTACAAAAATTCTCACACATACAATCAGATACTCACATACGCACACATAGAATAAAGGAAGTACACAATCTCGCAGAGACAGTGGCGTCACGGAGAAACCGTTCATACTGCCACATTCATAGACAGAATGATAAATTATTAGCATAATAAAATCCCAGCAAGAGTAACACAGTATTACAGAAACTAACATTTAAAACATGAAATGTAATGCTATTCCTCATGCCTCCGAACGAAAGGGGTTCTGGTTTAGCAAAAAAGCCCGTATAGTGAACTTAGATAAATTACAAAGTTAAAGACCTAGGGAAGACAGCAGACAGCCATCTTTCATCGTAGCTAACAACGAGTTTAAGATCAGGTCAGTTACGTTACACAGCCACTATTACACATAATAAACGTTTACTAATCAAATCCAAAAAAATTAATTTCAGTAACCCAAACATCAACCCAAACTTTCCCTTCCTTACAGTGGTTTTTAACCCTGCAGTCGCATGAGCAGAAATCCTGTTCATCGTGCCACCTGTAACCGAACTTCTTATCAGGGAGGACATAGTTTGTAGTAATCGATGGCAAGGCATCGACTAAAACAGAGGTGATATCCGGCGTTCCACAGGGTAGTGTAATTGGTCCTCTGCAGTACCTTATCTACATAAACGATTTGGGAGAAAATCTGAGCAGCTCTCTTAGGTTGTTTGCAGATGACGCTGTCATTATCCGTCTAGTAAAGCCATCTGAAGATCAACACCAATTTTAGAACGATCTAAATTAGATATCAGTATGGTGTAAAAATTCTCAATTGACTCTAAATAATGAGAAATATGAAGTCATCCACATCTGTACGAAAAGAAATCCGTTAAACTTTATTTACAAGACAAATTAATCAAATGTGAAGGCCGTAAACTCCACTAAATACCTAGGAATTACTATTACATCAGACTTAAACTGGAAAGAACACGTTAATAATGTCGTAGGAAAGGCGAACCAGAGACTGCGTTTTATTGGCAGAACACTCAAAAGATACAACAGAACTACTAAAGAGACTGCATTCACTACGCTTGCGCGTCCTCATTTGGAGTATTGCTGTCTAGTGTGAGATCCTTATAAAGTGGGTTTGACGGAAGCCATCGAAAGAGTGCAAAGAAGGGCAACTCGTTTTGTATTGTCACGAAACAGGGGAGACAGCGTCACGGAAATAATACAGGATCTGGTATGGGAATCATTACAATAACGGTGTTCATCGCTTAAGCGTGGTCTACTTACGAAACTCCAATCGCCAACATTCTCCTCCGAATGTGAAAATATATTGTTGACTCCCACCTATTTAAGTAGAAATTATCATCAGAATAAAATACGAGAAATCGGAGCTCGAACGGAGAGAGTCAAATGCTCTTTCTTCCCGCGGGCTATGCGAGAATGGTAGATAAATAAAAATTTTGATGGTTCGATTAACCCTCTGACAAGCACTTACATTGGATTTGCAGAGTATTCCATGTAGATATAATCCTCAGCATAACTAAGTTCAAAAACCTCTCCGAATTTTTTTTTTTTTTTTTTTTTTTCAAATTTTGTAATTTAGGTCACCGATTAGGGGACAGAACAAGCCACTCTCCGAGTCGTAGTACTCCTGTGCTACGCCCTTATGGCAACATCCTCCTGAGTAATTCCTCGCCGGGAGATTCGAGTGGGAACTATATTACCACGGGAAAATTGTACCGAAGATAAGCCATCATCAAGTAGCAGTGGTATCAGTAGTAAAGAAAAAAAGTATCAGTAGAAAGTAATTTCCGTTTGGTAATAAAATGAAATTGTACACACAGAAGAAATTTTTATTGCACAAAATTCTACAACTCTTAAACTACTTTTCCACATAACTGCCGAAATTTTGTAGGCACTTGTCATAGCGTGTTACAAGTTTTTGCATGCATCCTTCATAGAAGTTTGCCGCCTGTGTATTCAACCATGTAACAGCTCTTTATCATCGTGGAAGTGTTGACCACCAAGGACAGATTTTAGGTGTAAGAAGAGATGAAAGTCGCTAGGAGAGAGGTCCGAGCTGTATGGAGGATGATCAAACAGGTCCCATTGAAATTTCCGTAAGAATTGTTTGGTCACATTCGATGTGTGAGGTCAGGCATTATCGTGAAAAAAAAATCTTTTGACAGTAATCCTCTTCTTACACCTAAAATCTGTCCTTGGTGGACAACCCTTCAACGATGATGACGAGCTGAAAGAACATGTTACCACATGGTTGAATACACAGGCGGCAACATTCTTTGAAAAAGGCACAAATGTTTGTATAGTCTATGGGACTTAACTACGGGGTCATCAGTCCCTAAACTTACAAACCACTTATGAACTACTTAAGAACTAGGAGGGCTCAAATATCCATGCCCGAGGGGGATTCGAACCCCCGACCGTAGTGGCCGTGTAGACCGTGACTGGAGCGCCTCAGTCCCCTCGGCCACCGCGCCCGGCAAAACGGCACTGAAAACCTTGTGCCATGCTATGACAATTGCCTACAGAATTTCGGAAGCTATGTAGAAAAGTAATTTAACAGTTGTAGATTTTTGTACAATCAATATTTTTTCTGTATCTGTACCCGTTCGTTTTATACAACAAAACGGTACTTACTTTCTGGACGCGCCTCGTATATCATAGTAGTATTAGTAATAAGTATTTTGGTTTAGTGGATCACGATTAGACCAGAGAAGCTAGGAAACAACGTCACTGAAACGATAGCCAGCCAGTGGACGGTGGTGAGGACGAGTAGCGGGCCGTTTTCCCACGCCGTCTGCCATCCCCGGGCTGCCGGGCTGCCGGACGGCCTTGCCAGTTGTGTAAGCCGTACCGACTCCCAGCGGCGCGGCGTCAAGGTCTGAGATCTCGAGATAGCCTTGGTAGCCAACTTCGCCTAGCGAGCCCCCGACAGGAAGGTAGCGGGTCGAAGTCGCAGGCGGCCGGCAGGAACGGAATTAGTCGGCCACGAATAGAAGCGCCGCCCCCTCCACCGCCCCCTGCAAATCGGTGCTCGCTCTTAGTAAACAGCGCAGACCGCTATTCTCGCCACGGCGGCAAGTTCCGTGAGCCCCGCCGACCGGCCTGCGCGCTAGCCACTCGCAAGTAGTCGGGCGCAACTTGCGGTGGCCGCTTTTAAAGCCCTTTTAGAACAAAAAAGAAGTTCACTTTGTAAGGAAACATATGACCCCTCCCCCCAAACTTTCGATCGACAACGCTGATCCGTTTCCGAGGAATATCGATGTGAATAACGTGACGTGATTCATATACCCATCCGTAATGTGATTAACGATACCAAGGATCGACGGACCGAATATTCGGTTTCGGTTTCGTTTTCGGACAGTTTCGGCCAAAGTATTGGTTTCCGCCGCAGTTTCGGTTTAGGCCAAAAATCAGCCGAATCTTCGGCTTTGCTGATGAACTTGGGTCGGGATTCAATCAGCAATAACGCCTTATCTTAATTGACGGCGTGCCTTTTAACTGCTAGGAACCTATCCTGGGGCGATAAAAATTGTGGATATTTTGTTGTTAAACACAATATAACACAATCGTATCTTATAGTGATATTCTTATACCAAGTTAGTTACAATTTAACTCATTCACTATTGTACGCAATGAATTTTTTTTTTTAATTTTATAATTAATACGGGTTTAGGAAACGTTGACCAAGTGGTACACAGCTTTTCCTGTTCAGTTTGCGTAAATTTATATTGACAACAATCATACTGTTAGTAGGAACTGTCACCTTATTGGCCCACTTTAGGTTACGGTAGTAACATTACAAGTGGGCCTTTGCGATCGTCTTTTGACAGCTCGAAATTTAAATGAAAATAACGGCTTCACCATTCATCTGACACGAAAGTGGAATAACCGAATTTGTATGGGAGAAAAGTCTCTACAAAACCTTCCTTTTTCACAATTTTCGGACAAAAACTACGCTAGTAATACCAAAAAAGCCGTTTTTAATATAATTGTAATTGCAAACGAACCGTTCATCTGACACGAAAATTGAACAGCCTAATTGGTAGATGGGAAAATTCTCTACAACTTCGCTCTATTTTTTTTTCATATCTTGCATCGTTGCAGAGATATTTGCAAAAATAAAGGCGATTTGACGATGTCTGCCTGGCTGTAACGTGTTTCCACTTTTTAGGTCGAACCGTTCAACCGATCGGCACCAAATTTTACAGACATAATTGTTGACTACCAGAGACCAGAACCTCGCTTTTTGAAATATTTCGAACAAGAAATACGTTAGTAATACCAAAAAAAGCCGTTTATAATGTAATTTTAATTGCAAAGAAGAAAACGGTTTATCTGACGCGAAAATTGAATAAACGGATTTGTAGAGGAGAAAATTCTGTACAATTTCGTTCCCTTATGTTTTTTTTTTTCATATCTCGTATCGTTTGAGAGATATTTGCAAAAATAAAGGAGTTTTGACACCCTCCATTGAATTAACGAAAACCAGCCGCTCGCAGATGTCACGCGACATTCCTCGCTCAGAACTCTCTGTGGCATACACCATCTTGCGTTGCGTATTTGATGATTTTCTTGTAACTTACACGTTGTCATTTCAAAGCAATGGCGCACTGAAGAATTAACAAAAACATGACGTTCTTCGTAAGGTAAATGATAAGCTAGTGTCTACGAATGTCATATTAGCATCAGTTAACAACGGTCATCAAGAGTATGAGATTAAGAACAAAACTGCTAACTATTAGCTGTATCTAAGTGGGCAATGCGTTGGAATGTGGCGCTGAAGGTCAGTGGTTCGAAATCCGTTACTAACTAAATCTTTTTTTTCTAAAAGGGTTTCAGACACTCTTCTTAATTAATTTTTTATTATTTAGATTATTATTTTGGTCCAGTGGTTCATGGTGTGGGTTCCTGTAGTCATGTCCTAATTCATGAACCACGGGCAACGTATGAGTGGCCAAGTAAGTGGTCCTGACAGTTTGGATACCAGATACTTTGGAATAAGGCTGGGCATCTCGGACGTATTCTGAGTCGTGGCCACCTTTGTGCTCAGACGGCAAAGACTACCAAATCCACCGGTTAGTCCCTCAACCGTTAGGGGTAAAAACCCAGTGGGGCCCTGGGCAAGCAAGGCTAGCAACCTGCTTCCCAGGTACTATAATATGATGCTGGCAATAGAGCAAAATGCCTCGGACCTTTAGAGGTGATGGAGTCCCACCTCTAATTGACAGACCAGGAACTCCTCAGATACGACTTGGCAAACGATCTGGAATGAGATGGGGAGCTATTAATATCAATGGGGATTACAATGGGAAGAAGGTAGAGGCTGGCGGAGGCTTCAAATAAGATGGGGTTAGATGTCTTAGCTGTTAGTGACGTTAGAGTAAGGGCAGAGAAAGAGGACGAAGTCGGAGAGTACAAGGTCTACCTGTCAGGAGTCAAAGTAGGAAGAGCACAGTGGGGTGTAGGGTTTGACATGAGGAAAGCAATCGAAGCCAGCATAATTGCAATAAAGTATGTAAATGAACGACTGATGTGGATAGATTTGGCCATCTCCAGCAAGAAAATTAGGACTGTGGCAGTATATTCACCTTGTGAAGGGACAAATCAAGATGAGATAGATTTTACAACGCACTTAGTGATTTAGTTGTTTGAGTGAAGGATAAGGAAATCGAACAGAAGGTTATGAAAAGGTTATGGGTAAGTTTGGAGAGGATATGGAGGCCAACAGGATCGGAAAACAGCTCTTGGATTTCTGTTCCAGTATGGGCTTAGTTATTACAAACTCCTTCTTTAAGCATAAGGACATTCACCGCTATACCTGGGAAGGAAGGGGAACCAGATCTGTCATTGACTATAATAACAGACCAGGAATTCAGGAAGACAGTCAAGGACACACGTGTTTTCAGGGGGTTCTTTGATGATATTGATCATTATTTAATCTGCAGGGAAATTGGTTTTGTGAGGCCAAAAGAGCAGAAAGTCAAGTCCATGTGTAGAAGGATAAGAGTGGAGAAGCTTCAAGACAAGGAAATTAGGCACACATACATAGCAATGATCTCGGAAAGGTACCAGTTAGTTGAATGTAATAATTTACAGTTACTGGAAGAGGAATGGTCAACGTACAGGGACACATTACTGGAAACAGCCAGAGAATGTCTTGGAACAGTAGTGTGTAAAGGTAGAAAGAAGCAGACAGCCTGGTGGAATAACACAATCAAGGCAGTCTGTAAAAAGAAAAAGAAGGCATTTCAAAAATGGCTCCATACTAGAAATCATGCAGACAGAGAAAGTTATGTTGAAGAAAGAAACAAAGCCAAACGTATAATAGGAGACTCCAAGCAAAAATCATGGGAAGACTTTGGAAACGAGCTAGAAACTCTGGGTCAAGCCGCGAGAAAACCATTTTGGAGCGTAATTAGCCATCTTCGAAAGGGAGGGAAGAAGGAATTAACAAGTGTTTTGGACAGGTCAGGTAAGCTGCTAGTCAATCCTGTGGATGCCTTGAGCAGATGGAGGGAATATTTTGAAGAATTTCTCAATGTAGGTGAAACGTTCAATGATGTGTCAGATTTTCAGGTAGAATGGGGTAGGAACGACGCTGAAAACAGGATCTTAATTGAGGAAGTTGAGAAAATGGTCAGTAGATTACAGTGCAATAAATCAGCTGGGGTGGATGAAATTAAGCCGGAACTCGTCAAATACAGTGGAATAGCAAGTCTCAAATGGTTACACAGGATAATGGAGAAGGGGTGGGAATCGGGACAATTTCCGTCTGACTGGACGAAAGCGGTAATCACGCCAATTTTCAAACATGGAAACAGAAAAGATTGCAACAACTATCGAGATATTTCTTTAATTAGCGTTGTAGGCAAAATATTCTCAGGTATTGTTGAAAGGAGAGTGCGAGTATTAATTGAGGACAAGTTAGATGAAAATCAGTGTGGGTTTAGGCCTCTTAGAGGCTGTCAGGACCAGATCTTTAGCAGGTAATGGAAAAGTGCTATGAGTGGAACATGGAATTATATCTATGTTTCATAGATCTAGAAAAGGCTTATGACCGTGTCCCTAGGAGGAAGCTACTTTCAGTTCTACAAGATTATGGTATAGGAGGCAAACTTCTGCAGGCAATTAAAGGGCTTTACGTAGACTGTCAGGCAGCAGTTAGAGTAGACGGCAAATTAAGCTCATGGTTCAGGGTAGTTTCAGGGGTAAGACAAGGCTGTAACCTGTCACCACTGTTGTTCATACTATTCATGGATCATATGTTGAAAACAGTAGACTTGCAGGGCGAGATTAAAATAGGTGAAAACAAAATAAGCAGTCTCGCATATGCGGATGACGTAGTTGTAATGGCCGATTCAGTTGAAAGGTTGCAAACTAATATTTCAGAGCACAATCAGAGGTGTAAGGATTATGATATGAAGATCAGCATCTCCAAAACTAAAGTAATGTCAGTGGGAAAAAGATTTAAACAGATTGAGTGCCAAATAAAAGGAACAAAGAACAGGTAGACAGTTTCAAGTACCTGGGATATATTTTCTCACAGGATGGCAACATAGCGAAAGAACTGGAATCGAGGTGCAGCAAAGCTAATGAATTGAGTGCTCAGCTAAGATCTACTCTCTTCTGCAAGAAGTAAGTAAGTACCAAGACTAAGTTAGCGGTGCACCGCTCTATCTTTCGACCAACTTTGTTGTATGGGAGTGAAAGTTGGGTGGATGCAGGTTACCTTATTCATAATGTAGAGGTTACAGATATGAAAGTAGCAAGAATGATTGCAGGCACTAATAGATGGGAACAATGGCAGGAGGGTGTCCATGATGAGGAGATCAAGGAAAAACTGGAAATGAACACCATATATGAAGCAGTTAGAGCGAACAGACTGAGATGGTGGGGTCATGTTACATGCATGGGAGAAGCAAGGTTACCTAAGAGACTTATGAGTTCGGCAGCGGAGGGTAAGAGGAGTCGAGGTAGACCAAGAAGAAAGTATTTAGATTCGGTGCAGAATGATTTTGAAGTAAAAGGCATAACATCAGACGAGGCATCAATGTTAGCATTGAATAGGGGATCATGGAGGAATTTTATTAGAGGTACTACGCTCCAGACTGAACGCTGAAACGCATAATCAGTCTCTAATGATCATGATGATGATATTTCTGCAACACTGAAGCTGATTTCCTCACTGTAATTTATATGTATTTTGTACTTAGGAATGCTGAAAAGGATATATGTAAATTTGTTTATCGGTTGCAAAAATGTAAATGAAGATGGTAATAGAACGCTAACGGTCCCAAAAAGATTGTAAGTAGGCTGCGTATGAAGCAAATAAGTTATTGCAGGTCGTGTCCAGCCTCTACCCCTTCGTAGCATCTACTTGGGATGTCTGTTGTGAACCTAAAGAATATCTTTCTACAAGAAGATATGCACGACTGTCGAATTTTCTGTGGTAGTTATACAGTAGAGTCACGTTAATTCGAAGTAAACGGGATCGGTACCACCTCGAACTATCAAAATTTATGTGCGAAAAAGAAGTAAATAAACCCTGAAAAGAATAGTTGTGTAAAAGAGTGTGAACTTTTTAAAACAAAGTGTTTAAATAGGCATTTAGATGGGCAGACTAAAGGTATCAAAATCTTTTAACTGTTTACTTCGCGATATAATGGTGGAATGACTTTTTCGGTGAAGACAGAATGTACCAGCAGTTTTTGTTTTGTTTTATAACTCCCGGATTTATGCGAAACTCGTAATTCCAAGACTCGAAATATCGGGACTCCAATGTATCGGGTTCAGTTTACTTCTTCTCTAACTTACTTTAATTCTTTTAGGTAGAAAGTGTCACAATGAGGAGAATATAATCCAATTTGGAAGTACTTTAATGAAAGTATCGTCGATTTGTCCAAACCTGTTCGCCTACCATGTCGTCTTCTACGGACTCCTGGTTAGGCTTACACACACTCAAGAAGACTTAATCACGAAGGGGATCTTGCGAAATATGCCAAAATTAGTGATTAGTGGTGTAACGTAAATTTACCGAAATTTTAGTTACGTAATAAGGTTTCGGCCGAAAGTAGAAGAGGAGCCGAATATGAGGTTACGCTTTCGGCCACAAATCGTTTCGGCAGGACTCAAAAACAATACAGACCTGAGCGCAGGCGAATTGGCTGTCAGCAGAGTAAATTTCGATAGCGTCAGACATGACGTCATTTTATGTTCGCTGTATTCAAGTCATGTATCGACCGATTTCGGTATAATTCAGTCAGATAAATGCTGTTCTTTATTCAAAGATTCCAAAGGTTAAAATTACAATTAAAAACAGTCCATATCGCAATATTTTTGTTTTATTTCATGGCCGTTTTTTTAATTGCAATATATATATATATTGCTGTTCTGCTGTGTAGAGAGCATGTTTCACGTTTATAAAACGTTGTATTAACGTCACGTTTGACGCTATCGGCATCTACTCTGCTGACGGCATATTCGCCTGCTCTCAAGTCTGTATTTATCATTGGCCACGATTCTTATTATGCGACGTCAGCTGCAGCCTAGCCAATGCTGCGTGACTCTGTGCTTGAGCACCCGATTAATACTAGCCGGTCGTGTTTGATTCCTGTCGGTAACTTTGTTTTTATTTCGTTTGCATTTTTTTCCGTAACTATCTCAGGAAGTATTATTCAAATATTTAAATGCGAAACACAACTAGCTCTTTATTCACACGAAGTGATGGGTGCTATCGACAAAGGTTCGCAAATCGATTCCGTATTTCTTGATTTCCAGAAAGCTTTTGACACCGTACCTCACAAACGGCTTTTAATCAAATTGCGTGCTTATGGTATATCGCCCCAAATTTGCGATTGGATACGGGATTTCCTGTCAGAGAGGACACAGTTTGCAGTAATAGATGGTAAGGCATCGACTACAAAAGAGGTGATATCAGGCGTTTCACAGGGTAGTGTAATTAGTCCTCTGCTGTTCCTTATTTACATAAACGATTTGGGAGAAAATCTAAGTAGCTCTCTTAGGTTGTTTGCAGATGACGCCGTCATTTACCGTCTAGTAAAATCATCTGAAGATCAAAACCAACTGCAGAACGATCTGAATAAGATATCAGTATAGTGTAAAAATTGGCAATTGACTCTAAATAATGAGAAGTGTGAAGTCGTCCACATGAGTACGAACAGAAATCCGTTAAACTTTGTTTACAAGATAAATCAATTAAATGTGAGGGCCGTAAAATCCACAAAATACCTAGGAATTACTATTACTTCAGACTTAAATTGGAAAGAACACGTAGATAATATCGTGGGAAAGGCGAACCAGAGACTGCGTTTTATTGGCAGAACCCTTAAAACATGCAACAGAACTACAAAAGAAACTGCATACACTACGCTTGTCCGTCCATTTTTGGAGTATTGCAGCCCAGTGTGGGATCCTTATCAGGTGGGTTTGACGGAGGACATCGAAAGTGTTCAAAGAAGGGCAGCTCGTTTCGTATTGTCACGATACAGGGGAGACAGCGTTACGGAAATGATACAGGATCTGGGATGGGAATCATTACAACAACGGCGATTATCGCTGCGGCGTGGGCTACTTGCGAAACTCCAATCGCCAACATTCCCCTCCGAATGCGAAGATATATTGTTGACTCCAACATACATAGGTAGAAATGATCATCAGAATAAAATACGAGAAATCAGAGCTCGAACAGAGAGATTCAAGTGTTCTTTCTTTCCGTGCGCTATTCGAAAATGGAATGGGAGATAAATAGTATAATGGTGGTTCGATGAACCCTTTGCCAGGCATTTAAATGTGATTTGCAGAGTAACCCATGTAGATGTAGAAAACCTATTGGAACAAATTTCTATGGTCATCAATCCGTACACTTACAAACGAACTAACTTAAACTAAACTAAGGACAACACACACACACATACACACACACACACACACACACACACACACACACACACAAGCTCCAGAGAGGACTCGAACCTCCTACGGTGAGCAACCGCGTGCTCCGCTGCAAGGTGCTCGGCTACCCTCCGCGGAACGTATTATTGTCATCTACGATTGTTTAGATTAACTGTTTGCAACTATTATAGAATTTTACAAGAATGAACGACATACTACTTGTATTCGCATAGTCTCATCTGGAGCTCAGTGAACGTGTAATAAGGTGTAATTGGTGTAATACTTTAAGTTCTAAAGGTGGTGCAATAATGGGACAAAAAATGGCGTGACGTGAACGTCAGCTGCAGGCTTCCATGGAAGGGAATGAGTCAGGCTAAAGTTTGGCCGACAGCGGCAGACGCCAGGAAGACCAAACAAGGGCAAAGAGAGGAAGTTCTTACTAGACAAAGGGCTCAGTGCTGAGGACTCAGAGCACCACACTCCGAGAGTTGGAAGCCATCGATGCGGTGTTGAGGAGCTGGAGTGGCGGAAGCAAACGGAGTCGGTCATTTTCCTAACACCTTAAGACGCGAGGAATATGCTGTTATTGAATAAGCAAGTTATGTGTTGTAGTATAAGTACATGTAGTATTCGAGTACTGTAATTAGAAGTACAAATTAGGACCCATTAATACAATAGCGATGGGTTTCTGTATCATTAAAAGAATACAGAATTTTTAAAACATTATTTCAGTTGAGAAGATGATTGTAATTGACAATCTTAACTAGTCACCACACTCTAAACTTTAACTTTCATTGCAGTGTTTGCCATTTTATGATTTTATACAAATATAATTTTTAAATTTCAATAAATGACGATAAGAGCGTCTTCTTCTTTCCTTTATTTTAAATTCAACACATTTAAAAGGTGCTGGGCAAGGGGAGCCAATGATTGGTGATTTAGTGGAAGACAATTTTTATGAGATATTAAACGAATCAATTAAAGAGACTGCCTGTTTGTCCGTGTTCCTCTGTTGTATTTCTGTGCGGGAGTGGTCCTTACGATATAGGAGGCCATAGAAAAAGTTTAATAAAAGGGTAGCTCGTTTTTGTATTAAAGCGAAATAGGGGAGAGAGTATCACATATACGTCACCCGAATTCGGGTGGCAGTTTTTTTTTTTTTTTTTTTTTTTTTTTTTTTTTTTTTTTTTTTTTTTTTTTTTTTTTACGAAGCTTTTCACGAAATTTCAATGGCTATCTTTCCCTTCCGGATGCGTATTAATACGTTGAGCGAAATGACTATTGCAATAACATAGCACAAATCTGAACTAGCATTCGATCTTCGCTCGTGCTGTTAGAGTTTGGAATGGTCGACGAATAATCTGAAATCAGTTCTGTGAACTGTCTGCGAAATACGTAAACGCGAATTACAGTATAGTCATTTAGATGCACATGGTATCTAAAAGTTTCAAATGTTTGTAAATCTATTGAACCAAACTGCTATGTTCATCAGTTCGTAGAGTTACAAACTGTTTAAACTAAATTACAGTAAGAACAACACATCCATGCCCGAGGGATGACACGAACCTCCGGCTGGAATGACCGCCTAATCCATAGCATGATGCCTTAGACCACGCGAGCATTTGCGCCACCAGATGGTTTCTAATTATTCTTTCATTTGCACATAATTCAGTCAACAATACAACAATACAACTGGCCAAAAAAATTGCCACACCAAGAAGAAATGCAGATGGTAAACGGGTATTCATTGGACAAATATATTATACAGCAACTGACATGTGATTACATTTTTACGCAATTTGGGTGCTTAGATCGTGAGAAATCAGTACCCACAACAACCACCTCTGGCCGTAATAACGGCCTTGATACGCCTGGGCATTGAGTCAAACAGAGCTTGGATGGCTGCCTATACAGCTGCAACAGGATACCACAGTTCATAAGGAGTAATGACTGGCGTATTGGGACGAACCAGTTGCTCGGCCACACTGACCAGGCATTTTCAATTGGTGAGAGATCTGGAGAATGCGCTGGCCAGAGCAGCAGTCGAACAGTTTCCGTATCCAGAAAGGCTCGTATAGGACCTGCAACATGCGGTCGTGCATTATGCTGCTGAAATGTAGGGTTTCGCAGGGATCGAATGTAGGGTCATAACACATGTGAAAAGAACGGTCACTGTTCGAAGTGCCGTCGATACGATAATGAGGTGACCGAGACGTGTAACTAATGGCACTCCACACCATCACGCCGGGTGATACGACAGTATGGCGATGACGAATACACGCTTCCACTGTTCGTTCACCGCGATGTCGTCAACCAAGGAGGCGACAATCATGATGCTGTAAACAGAACATGAATTCATCCGAAAACAAGACGTATTGCTATTCGTGCACCGAGCTTTATCGTTCCGTTCACCATCGTAGGAGTTTCTGTCTGTGATGCAGCGTCAAAGGTAACAGCAGCCATGGTCTCCAAGCTGATAGTCCCTGCTGCTGCAAACGTCGTCTAACTGTTCGTGCAGACGGTTGTTGGCTTGCAAACGTCCCCATCTGTTGGCTGCACGATCCGTTACAGCCATGCAGATAATATGCCTATCATCTCGACTGCTAGTGATATGAGGCCGTTAGGATCCAGCACGGCTTTCCGCATTGCCCCCCTGAACACCGATTGCATATTCTGCTAACAGTTATTGGATCGCGACCAACGCAGGCAGCAATGTCGCGATACGATGAAACACAATCGCGATAGGCTACAATCCGACCTTAATCAAAGTCGGAAACGTGATGGTACGCATTTCTCCTCCTTACATGAGGCATCACAACAACGTTTCACTAGGCAACACCGGTCAACTGCTGTTCGTATGTGAGAAATCGGTTGGAAACTCAACGTGTCAGCACGTTGAAGGTGTCGCCACCGGCCCCAACCTTGTGTGAATGTTCTGAAAAGCTAATCATTTGCATATCACAGCATCTTCTTCCTGTAGTTTAAATTTCACGTTTGTAGCCCATTATCTTCGTGGTGTTCAATTTATTCCTTGATACTGAAAGCTATTTTCCGGAGAAATGGCTACAAAGAGAGTCAAATTCGAAGAGCCTTACGTCCTACACCCCCTGCACAACCGGCGGAACCAGAAGAGGGCGCTCAGGAGGACGTAGTCACGGCATTTATTCCTTTCTGTGGCGCGTTATCCGGGAAAATAGGACGAATTCTCAGGAAGCGTAGAGTGACGATAGTCTTCCACCCACCACCTAAGACTCGAGCACTGCTTGGAAGTGTGAAAGACGACCTGGAACTGCAAAAATCCGGTGTCTATCAGATCCCCTGCCAATGTGGTGCAACATATATAGGTCAGACATGGCGTACTGTCGAGGATCGGTGCCGAGAACACCAACGCCACACAAGACTACAGCAACCTAGCAAGTCGGCAATCGCAGAACATTGTCTGACGGAAATACACGGAATGGATTACGATCGCTTCCAAGTTCTAGGACAGTGTCATTAGGGAATCTGTCGAGATACGTGTAAGGAAACCGCAAATAAATCGTGATAGCGGGTACATACTTAGCAAGGCATGGGATCTCGCTATTAAATTGCTGAAGAAGAGGAACGAGATATCTGACAAAGAACTGATTTCGGGGATAGGTGGAGGAACAGCAGAAGAGCCGCCAGCACGCGCACCTGGGCACGGACCTCAGGTTGAACACTCGGTCTGCGGGAGAAGCGAGGGCAGAGATGCTGGGCGCGGACCGCCGATACAGCGGATGGCGATGAAAGCGCCGGGAGGACCCCCCGTCAGTCAGTTCATCAGCGCACCTGATGATGGCAACGTGGTCGTTTGCCGAAATATTGTGCCCGTTAGACACTGAAACCCAGCAGTTTACCCGCAAATTAAAAAAAAAAAAAAAAAAAAAAAAAAAAAAAAAAAAAAAAAAAAAAAAAAAAAAAAAAAAAAAGAAAAGAAAACCACTGGCATATCTGACTTCCCTCTGCGCACCTAGTGCACCTACTCAGTGCAAGCAATCCTCATTCAGACTCTTTGTCTCTCCCACACTGACTAGTTCAATTTCGTATTCGTTTCGATCATTTTCTAACATCGACCATGAATTTTTTGGCTGTAAATTTGTTTCGTTTTGTAATGTTAAAATTGTAGATTTTTTCAATTATTCACAACATTTATTGTAGCAGGTACATGAAAATTAGATTTAACTCTGTCCAGAGTCCATAATTCGTCTATCTGCACTCATTTTTGTACATCGCTCTTAGCAGTTACTGCGTTGAGCAAATACTTACAAATGTCCTGCACATCTTAATATACATGGTGTGCCAGCTATCTTGTCCACCCAAAATATCTCTGGAACAATAACAGCTATTGGAAAACGACGTTCACCGGTATCAATGTACGGCTGGGGCCCATGAATGTACATATTTCGAAACATTCTAAAACGAAAACAAATGTTTTTAACACAAACATATGTTTTTAAATGGACACCCTATATTTTTTCTTCAGCAATCCACAGCAATGTTGGCAATTCCTTTGTTGGAGAATGATGCCTCGTCGGTAAAGACAACATCTGCGAAAAAATTTGGATTAGTCAGAAGTTTTTGCTGATCCCGCCGACAAAATGTTATCCTGTTGCTGAAGTCATTTCCATGAAGATCCTGGTGTAAATGAACATGGTAAGGATGAAATTTATGACGTTGAAGAATACGCTGTGCACTTGATTTCGACACAACTTCACGTTCAATTGACGTGTGCTGGTGTGAGGATTCACAGCTACGGTAGCGAGCACAGCAACTTCAGCACGTTCATCTGTGCGTGTTCTGGGACGATGTCTAGGTCTTGGATTTAAGCTTCCCGTTTCACGTAGACGAGATGTGAGACGACCAAACATCCGGCGCTAAGGCGATGGCTTGTCAGGGAATCGTCTTCTGTATAGTCGTTCTGCCTGAACAGAATTTCGCCCGCCTACAACAGGGTACAGTACAGGTACGTAGAGTAGGGTAGAGTAGAAAAGAGATAGCGTAATAATCATAATGTTCTCTAACAGTACTATAAACAAACAAGCAATCTAATAACGTATTTCCCGTCATCGTACATTCTCCCTAGATCAGCAGCATTTCTACCATATCTTCATGTATATACATAAAACAGTATACGTTCCACAACACAACGTTTATTCACAATGTGTACTACCTCCGTGCCGTCACTAGATTACTCTGATGCACGACTACACTGGCAAGCGGTGTACTGCACGCCAAAGCAACAACAAATGAGATGCCCGGAGGGTGATGGAGTTCAGGAGTTTTCATGGGTCACAAATCACAAAAAAGGCGAAGTGGTAACTGTGGCGGTAGTGGGAACTACGTTGGATACGTGTCTAGGTAGAGCTAGGCCCTGGATGAACGAGTGCGCGAAAGGCACAATGGGTCATTTAACGTATTCGATAAACCTTATTTTGGGTGTGCTGGATAAATAAGACAACCTGACTGGTGTATACCGATCGGTACTGGTTCATATTGTGTACGTAGACACATTAAACATGCAAGAGGGAAAACATTATGTGCTTACGAGAGTTGATGGCAGCAGACCGTATTATTCGTTTCGGACCTCTTGATAAGCATGGAAGTGTGATTAAGCATATCAGTCACATCGCGATTACAGCAGCATGGGGTTCACGCCTGAGCCTCAGGACGTGCGCTAGCGTCAACTTCTCATCGCAATATCTCGGGATGTAATTGGAATATTGCGATTGCAATCAACGCCATTGTTTACGTGATTTGTCATGCTGTGGATTGCTGGAGAAAAAATATAGGGTGTCCATTTAAAAAACTTATGTTTGTATTAAAAAATACATTTGTTTTTGTTTTAGAATGTTTCCAAATATGTACATTCATGGGCCCCAGCCGTACATTGATACCAAGCCAACAGCCAATAGCTGTTATTGTTCTAGAGATATTTTGGGTGGACAAGATAGCTCGGACACCCTGTATATAAAACTTGAGGTGGTTGTACCTATATTTCACTCCGCAGCCAAAACTACACATTGCAAACGAATATTGTCTGTATGTGATTGTAGGTATCAGTCTCCCGTTGTGCACTTCGGTGGTAGACGGTTGATAACGATAAGGGAGTGGAAGATATGGGAGTTGAAAGTTACCGACTTATATAAAATTCTACGTGTGAGTGTCAATATTTTGCTCTTCAGCAAAAACTACACAATTGAGACGAACGGTCTCTTTCTGTTGTAGTACAAAGTATCCCGTTGTACACCATAGCAGTTCCGTGTCGATAGCTATAAGAGGGTGGAAGATATAGTGGTTGAAAGTTGTCAGCTTATATAAAATTCGGACTGAAGAACAGAATGACTTTTGACATTATAATAGCAAAGAGGTTATATACAGAGAAACGTGATGCACGTTCTTCAGTTGTTTTTCTGCCACAAGCGTACGAATAAAGAAAAATAAGTGGGTATTGCAGTTTGAAAAGTAAAACTACCAAGAAAGATGCCAAAGCGTAAGAAAGAAATTTCGCGTTCTCGATCCGTTTCTAAAAGGCAGAAAACGGTGTTGAAAAGTGCATCTACAGACGATAGAAACTTGAAAATTGTGGATGTTGTTTATCTTACACGGTAGGCATCAGAGATTTTTCGATATTACCATATCTAATGGGGTGAAACGGGATGAAAGGTTTTTTGAAAATACATTGCTATTCAGGAAATTTTGAAGCAAGAAATACAAAGCTTCGGATTTAGATTTGTTATTGGAATTTTAAAAATAAGTGTTTCGATATTTTTGGAAATTCAACTATTAAGCGTGTGAAATAAGGGAAAATCTTTTAAGGATGCTACTAAGACTATTTTATGCTAGAAATGAGAAAATTTTGATTGGAACCATGGTTAGAGTTAAAAGACAATGTGTTTTGGGATGTTTAGAATTCTGCTATCAATGCTGCAATAGTGGGTGGCAAGTTGTATCAAAATATTGGATTTGGAAAGCATTTTTAAAGCTAAATCTATGAAAATTTATATTTAGAAGTAGAAACAACCAATGTAGACCATCCATCCACGCGTGTGAAGCAGTGGGAATTAAGCTAGTTTTAAAATATCAATACGTTTAATTTGTATCTACTAACGAGTTACGTATAAAACCAGGAGTAGCCACGGCATAGAAACAAGAGAATACTAATTGGCGTTACGTCGAAGGTCGCACGCAGTTGAGATTGCCGTCGTATAACAGAGGTAACGGTGTAAATTAGTTCATGGACCTCCCGTCTTTAAGAAATTAAACTCTGTAGAAACCTTTCGCATGTCAACGGAAGCATTCCTTTAGCGCGTCAATGAAGGCGTGCTAAACAGCAATGCCTTAGTTTTTATTATTATTATTATTATTATTATTATTATTATTATGTTATCTGAATCAGGAAGCAGCAATCTGCCGCGACGAAAAAGATAAAGCAGTCATCAGTCCGAAGATTGCTTTGAACACGACGGTACTTTACCATGCATGGTACTCTCAAGGAGGATCTATGCCGTTGTCTTCCTTTGAGCCGCGGTGGAGTAGCCGAGCGGTCTAAAGCGTCTCGCTGCGGAGCGCGCGGTTGCTCGCCGTGGAGGTTCGAGTCCTCCCTGGGGCATGGGTGTGTGTGTTCTCCTTAGGTTAGTTTACCTAGATTTAAGTAGTTTGTAAGCTACGGACTGATGACCAGGCAGTTTGATCCGATAGATTTACAAACATTTGAACATTTCTTCCTTTGAACTAACCCAAAATACTGCCGTAGGTGAAATCAGTCGAAAGTGACAGAATACATCCTAGGAAGTAGCAGGGATCGAACCGGGGAGTTTTGAATTCATAGTCTGGCACTCTACCACACTGCCACTTAAGTTTTTAATTTATTCATTCATTACTTTCAAAAGGAAACAGCCAAGATCGCAGCATGATATTAACGGCCGGTTTCGATGAGCTATGACATCATCATCTAGCCGTATAAATTCTACAGTAATTATTTTTTTATTTTTAATGTAAAAAAACATTATCACACTGTAGAATTTATACGACCAGATTACTCTGGCATAGCTCATCTAAGCCGGCCGTCAATAAATTAATTAATCATACTGCGAACTTAGCGTTTTCCCTTTGAATGTAATCAATGCAAATCGTCTCTACCCTGCGATATTAGGTAATATATTCATTCATTTATTTTATTTTGTGTTATTTTATTTCATTTTTGTCTCCGAACACCAGTGTTAATACCACTATTACTTTGTTGCACAGCAGCATTTGTATTCCCATGTGACAGGGCCCCTGAATTTCGAGTGACTAATCAATAAAGAAAATGCAAAGTAATTAAATTGTTCAGTCCGTTACAGATGGTTTCAAGTCCAGATAACCGGTTTCGTTGCTCTATTAGCATGTTCATCTGACCTACAAATGATACATACGGGATATTCATAAAAATTGCCTTGAACTACATCTTAAACGTTGTACTACGATTCTTTAGGGTACATCAATACATACTTTCAAAAGTGAGCTATGAAATTTGTGTAGCGTACATGTGAAGCAGAATAACATTATGTAAAATGTTCAAAATACATCAATACAAATACAAAAAGTCACTTTTGAGTGCTGTCCTAGTCAACGATAACAATGTAAACACCGGGAGTGTTACCACTAGTTGTGTAGGGCATATTGAAGGTACGTGTATTGTCAAAGATGGCATAGAATAGTAGCTTAAAAACATACTTCTGTTTTAGTGGATCCATGAAGGTCAGATGCCAGCCAGCATGCTGTACTAAGGCGGTACTATCGCACTCTTACAGCCGAATAACATCACACGTGATAGGCCCTGCTCTGGTATTCAGAACGGTACTGCAGTATCAACTTGTAGAAAAATGGGGCAACCGGTGGCATTAAACCTTTTTAATGCAACTGTTATTTTGTACTAGTTTATTCTAACTGCAGTTTCGACCTCTATAAACTATCGCCAAATCCGAGAAGCAAACAGAACGGTTCATATTACATTAAGCCTAATCGGATTGAGACTGTCCTGCTTCCAGTCTTCTAATGGAAATTCACTGCATAGGGTATGGAATGCGTCTTCTCTATCACATACAGCGCAGTCTGTGGATGTGCAACTACCAGCAAACACTATCCCGTTCATAAGGCGTCCTGACGTCATCGTTGGCAAGCTTGTACTCTGATCGGAATGCTGTCTTCCGCGTGGAATACTATTGTGCGGACATTTGATTACGGTATGTATAATTATATCGTGAACTAGTAAAGGGCAACTGCATTTTGTTGCTTCAATTTTGGACGCCAGTGTATTATCATATGAATGATATTATAATGCTAAGACAAAGACAAATTTTAAGTTTATACAGAGAAAAGCGTATGATCAGTAATCACGTTATTAGACGTACAGAATAATTTTTTTTATTTAATGAGCAACTGAAGGAACGGACCTATATATCAGATAGAACTAAAGACATATACATGTGGTGTCTGTTCCGAAAGAATAGACGTCACTTCTGATCCTGCAGCTGTTATTATTTAATATTCATAGAATATAGGACATCAACTGCGATTGGGCAAAGCTGAAAATGTGTACCCAGCCGGGATTCGAACCCGGGTCTCCTGCTTTCTAGGCAGTTGCGCTGACCCCTACACCACTGGGGACACAGTGATCACCGGACCTGCAAGGACTACCCATGCACGCCTCCCGTCAGATACAAATTCCCAGCTTCGCCCTGCCCATAGTACTCAAACTCGTAGTTTAACTAATTCCCGTAAGAGTAAGGGCTTCAAACTTGCCCACCCCTCCCCACTAACGATAGGATCAATCGCAGTTGATGTCCTATATTCTATGAATATTAAATAATAACAGCTGCAGGATCAGAAGTGACGTCTATTCTTTCGGAACAGACACCACATGTATATATATAATATGCCGGTGACGGGCAATGATCCTATCGTTAGTGGGGAGGGGTGGTCAAGTTTGAAGCCCTTACTCTTACGGGAATTAGTTAAACTACGAGTTTGAGTACTATGGGCAGGGCGAAGCTGGGAATTTGTATCTGACGGGAGGCGTGCATGGGTAGTCCTTGCAGGTGCGGTGATCACTGTGTCCCCAGTGGTGTAGGGGTCAGCGCAACTGCCTAGAAAGCAGGAGACCCGGGTCCGAATCCCGGCTGGGTACACATTTTCAGCTTTGCCCAATCGCAGTTGATGTCCTATATTCTATGAATATTAAATTATAACAGCTGCAGGATCAGAAGTGACGTCTATTCTTTCGGAACAGACACCACATGTATATATATAATATGCCGGTGACGGGCAATGATCCCATCGTTAGTGGGGAGGGGTGGGCAAGTTTGAAGCCCTTACTCTTACGGGAATTAGTTAAACTACGAGTTTGAGTACTATGGGCAGGGCGAAGCTGGGAATTTGTATCTGACGGGAGGCGTGCATGGGTAGTCCTTGCAGGTGCGGTGATCACTGTGTCCCCAGTGGTGTAGGGGTCAGCGCAACTGCCTAGAAAGCAGGAGACCCGGGTTCGAATCCCGGCTGGGTACACATTTTCAGCTTTGCCCAATCGCAGTTGATGTCCTATATTCTATGAATATTAGAACTAAAGACACTTATAAAAATGCAGAAAACCGAAAGTCGACAGGAGTAGATGAAATATATTCCTATTTGATTAAACACGGACGAGTTCTATTAGGATTAAGAATACTAAATTTCTTCGTGCTGGGTAAAATATGAGGTAGCCAACGATTGGAAAGCAGAAAAACCAATTATAAGGTATTAGGAATGTTGAAGACGTAATACTACTACTGGGGTAAGTATTCTAAAAGTGCTACACCACACATCTAAATAATTGGTTCGATTAGTTCTGACATAATTTGAATAGAAGAACATGCTTGTTTTTTAAAGTGAGCAGCATCCACAGACGATGTTTTCGCACAAAAACAGATAATATAAAAGAGAAGAAAATTTCATTGTAGAAATTGACATAGCATTTGCCGATTATGAAAAAGTATTTAATAGAAATTGCAGATTGTTTTTGAGCAATAATGTCTGTCTACAAATACCAGACAAAAAGAGGGACCTTACACACAAACAAGTCAAGGAATAAAAGAAGGATCTAGGTTATCACCGCCGGTCGTGGTGGCCGAGTGGTCTGCGGCGTGTCAGTCACGGTCTGCACAGCTACTACGGTCGGGGGTTCGAATCCCCTCTCGGGCATGGCTATTTGTGCCGTCCTTACTATTAGCTAGTTCATAAGTAGTTTGTAAGTATAGGCACTGATGAACCCCATAAGCTCTACAAACATTCGGACATTTTTTAGGTTATCACCAACAGTATTCGGTAGTTATACATATTATATTAGAATGAAAAAAAAAACATAGAACACTATTGGGCACAATTACTGTATTTGCAAGGATAAACATATTAACTTGGTTATCACACAAGAGAGTGTGTATAAATTACAGATGGTCCAATATAAACTAAATGAAGTAAACAATGTTACTTCACAGATAAATAAAATTGTGCCATGACCTTTTGTAGTACTGACGTAGTACGAAAAAACTAGTCCTGAATATCAAAGTGGTATAACAGGCAGCCTGTTTTAAATATCAAACGTACAAGATATGAACATACAAGGAAAAAAAGTAATACGTAGTACTGTATACGTGAGAGAAAATGAATATGTACTTGGTAAAAGAATGATACAGCAACAACTTAATTTTATATTTTATAAAGTCAAGACAATGCCCACTTTATTTCACGGAAAAGTAAGTTGAACATCAACTAGGGCAACAAAAGCAACAGAAATGTTTGTTTGAGGTACTTTAAGAAAGACAAAGTTAGAAATGAGAGAATTAGGGAAGAATTACTGATGCAACCGATAACCCAAATTCAATCCAATATACGTAGAAATTGAGAGAAAATGTTATTATATGCCGCCACAAAGTCTTCCTGTTCTAACAATGGAATATAAACCACATAGCAAGAAAGGAAGGACAGGAGGAGAATAAGATGATGCTGAGGAAGAAGAGGGAGAAGAAGCAGAAGAAGGAGGAAGAAGAAATCTTTCGTATTATACGTGCTTTCATCTACATCTACATACATTCTCCGCAATTCACCGTAAGGTGCGTGGCGGAGGGTACACTGTACTACTACTTGGCATTTCCTTTCCTATTCCACTCCCAAATTGAACGAGGAAAAAAAGAATGCCTATATGCCTCCGTACGAGCCCTAATTTCTCTTATCTTGTCTTTGTGATCTTTACGCGAAATGTAAGTAGGCGGCAGCAAGATCGTACTACACTCAGCTTCAAATTCCGGCCCTCTAAATTTACTTAACAGAAATTCACGAAAAGAACGTTGTCTTTCTTCCAGCGATCCCCAATTGAGTTGCCGGAGCATTTCCGTGACACTCGCGCATTGGTCGAACCTACCGGTAACAAATCTAGCTGCTCGCCTCTGAACCGCCTCTATGTCTTCCTTCAAACCGATCTGCTGCGGGTCCCAAATACTTGAGCAATACTCAAGACGTGGTCGTACAAGCGTTTTATACGCGGTCTCCTTTACAGGTGAAGTACATCTTCCCAAAATTCTCCCAATAAACCGAAGTCGGCTGTCTGCCTTACTCACAACTGTCCTTACATGCTCGTTCCATTTCATATCGCTCTGCAATGTTACGCCTAGATATTTGAATGACGCGACAGCATCAAGAAGCTCACTACTGATGCTGTATTCGAACATTATAGGATTGTTTTTTCTACTCATGCGCATCACCTTACATTTTTCTACATTGAGAGCTAGCTGCCATTCTTCGCACCAACTAGAAAGGAACCGCGCTGCGTACCGCTATCGAGGTGACTGCTTTTGATGGTACTGGTTGCAATAACGGCTGCGCGATGAACGGCGGTAGCTCTCGCACGATGTATGGAAGAAACGTGTGTGATCATTTTGCAGACTTTCAGATTCGCACTTGTGTTGGCATTAAAGCAAATTGTCTGTGTGTGCAACAGAACAGCGCCGGCGTTACCAACGTTTCCGTAGTGTAGCGGTTATCACGTCTGCCTCACACGCAGAAGGTCCCCGGTTCAACCTGTATGCTATTACAGTTACAGACGACACCCTCTCATACACCACACCATCATCAGCAAACAGCCGCAAATTACAACTTACTCTGTCCATCAGATCATTTATATAGATAGAAAATAATAGCGGTCCTATCACACTCCCCTGGGGCACGCCTGACGATACACTCGTCTCTGATGAACACTCGCCGTCGAGAACAACGTACTGCGTTCTATTACTTAGGAAGTCTTCCAGCCAGTTACAAATCTGTGAACCTATTCCATAAGCTCGTATCTTCGTTAGCAGTCTGCAATGTGGCACCGCGTCGAACGCCTTTTTGAAGTCGAGAAAAACACAATCCGCCTGTTGCCCTTCGTCCATGGCTCGCAAGATGTCATGTGAGAAAAGGGCAAGCTGAGTTTCACATGAACGATGTTTCCTAAACCCGTGCTGATTCATGGAAAGAAGCTTTTCCGTTTCAAGGAAATTTACTATATTCGAACTGAGAATATGCTCCAAAATTCTACATGACACCGATGTCAACGATATCGGCCTGTAATTGTATGGGTCAGTTCTCTTTCCTTTCTTATACACGGGAGTCACCTGCGCTTTTTCCCAATCACTAGGAACTTTGCGCTGAATTAAAGATTAGCTATAAATGCAAGCTAAGTAGGGGGCCAAGGCCGCAGAATAGTCTTTGTAAAACCGAACTGGTATTCCATCCGGACCAGCAGACTTCTTCGTATTTAGCTCTCTCAGCTGCTTCTCTACACCGGAAATACCTATTGCTATGTCCCCCATTTCGGAATTAGTACGTTGATCAAATAATGGTGTATTTGTGCGGTCCTCCTGCGTGAAAGATTTCTTAAAGGTTAAATTTAGAACTTCGGCTTTCCGTTTGCTTTCTTCTATTACTGCCCCGGAATGATCAACTAGTGACTGGACAGTGGTCTTTGACCCGCTTATCGATTTTACATAGGACCAGAATTTTTTCGGGTTCTCGGAAAGATCTTTTGCTAAGGTATGCCTTTGATAATTATTGTATGCTTCACGCATCGATCTTTTTATAGACGCACGAATCTCTAGTAACTTTTGCCTGTCATCAATGCGTGGTTTTTTTTTTTTTTTTATTATTTATTTATTTTTTTTTTTTTTAATCGAGAGTGCAATAGCCTTTGCTTTCTTAGCAGCTTTCTAACACTATTATTATACCACGGTGGATCTTTTCCATCCTTAATCGTCTTTACTGGCACATATTTCTCTAACCCTTTATTAACAATGCACTTAAATTTAGTCCACAATTCCTCTACATCCATAGTCCCAGAATTAAACGATGCCCATTCATTTTCTAAGTGCGATCGTAACATTTGCTTGTCGGCTCTTCCCAACAAAAACACGCTCCTAGCCTTCTTGACTGGTTTATGAACTTTGGTCACCATCGACGCTACGACGATATCATGATCACTAATTCCTGTCTCTACACAGACATCGTTAATAAGGTCAGGCCTGTTTGTGGCTATAAGGTCTAGAATATTTCCATTGCGCGTGGGTTGCCGGTTTAACTGCTCAAGACAGTTTTCGGAGAATGTGTCCAAAAGTAGCTCGCAAGACTGCTTGTCTGTACCGCCTGAAATGTAACTAGCGAGGTCCCAATCTATACTCTTAAGGTTGAAGTCACCTCCGACTAATATCACATGGCCCGGATACCTATGCACTACCTGGTGTAGACTTTCCTTGAATGATTCTAAAACTGCTGCAGCAGCACTGGGGGGCCGGTAAAAACACCCAACTATTAACTTTACTTCTTTTAGACCTGTTATGCGTGCCCAGATAACTTCACAGTTACTTTCAACCTCGATCTCAGTAGAAACAATATCTTTGTCCACAGCGATGAACACTCCTCCTCCAGTTGTATCAGATCTATCTTTCCGATATACATTCCACGCTTCGCTAAATATTTCTGAACTTGCCACATCATCATTTAGCCAGCTTTCGGTGCCTAAAACTATCTGAGCGCAATAACTTCCATGCAGCGCTGCAAATTCGGGAACTTTGTTTCTAATACTCTGTAAGTTCGCGGCTAATATTTTTATGTTCGAATTTTTGTTCCGAACGTGGCCTGAATTTGCTGTTTGAATGCTGACAGGCGAGTGCTCATCAGAGTTAGCGCCTAGTCTAAAAAAAACCATGTGCACTCCACAAGTACTCTGCTACCCGAGTAGCCGCTTCCTTAGTGTAGTGCACCCCTGATCTATCTAGGGGCACCCTACAATTCCCCACCCGATAACGCAGATCCAGAAATCTGCAGCCATGACTGTCACAGAGTCGGCGAAGCCTCTGGTTCAGACCTTCCACTCGGTTCCAAACCAAAGGACCCCGATCAACCCTGGGAACAATGCTGCAAATCGACAGCTCTGCTTGCACCCCGCGTGCGAAGGCAGCAGCCTTCACCAATTCCGCCAGCCGCTCGTAGGACCTGAGGATGTCCTCAGAACCCAAGCGACAAGCGTCATTGGTGCCGACGTGAGCCACGACTTGCAGTTGACTGCACCCCGCACTCTCGATAACCGCCGGCAAGGCCGCCTCCACATCTCGGATGAAGCCCCCCGGCAAACACACCGAGTGCACGTTGGAATTCCTTTCAGATCTGGACGCTATCTGCCTAAGGGGCTCCATCACGCGCCGAACATTGGAGCTTCCAATAACTAATAATCCCCTCCCCCCGTGCACCTGCTCGGACCCTGCTGAAGGAGTGGCCACACTTTCACTCACAGGACGAACGGGCGCGGACGGACGTCCAGCCTCCACATTGGCCTTCCGCCTCGAGCGACGCGAACGCCGTACAACCCACCACTCCCCTTGCGGAGAAGGCGGCTCGACGACGTCCGGCACACCTGAAGGTGCCTCGGTAGCAGGGACGGAGAGCGAAGCGTGAGACACCTGAGGTGTCCCACTCGACGCACCAGACTCCCCACCATCGCTGCACTCCAAGACAGCAGCCTGAAGACGGCTGACCGTAGCCAACAGCACGCTCAGCTGTTCGCGAACCGCGGCCAACTCCTCCTGCGTCCGCACACAGCAGGCACACATCCTATCCATCCTATCGATACAATTAACTGCAATTAACAACTTTAAAGAAGCCTAGTACTCTAATGAAGGCGGCTGGCTGCTGACTGAACTGTGGTCAGTGGTAACTACACTGTCGTATCAACAAAACTGAGTCCGGCAGCTTGGCACTGTTAACGATGCGGGACTGGTGACAGCTAGCACTGGACTGACTGATAACGAGCTTTAGTAACGGTCTCTGACTTGTTTTGAAATACACCGGTCAAAGACGAAGACTAAACACAACGGTATTTATCAAATACGATAGAATAAACTATTAAAACAGTAGTACAAACGAAATCTGCAAGTACGCGGGAATATACCTCTTAAAACAGAAGAACTAGCGAAAATGAACTAGACTGGCAAATTAAATTTGACACAAATTAAATTCAGATACTTAGCGCTGTTTACGATGTGGCACTGGCGTTTAATGTAAAGTGTAGCGGATCAGTTACATACTTTATTTTCCCATTATCTCTCAAACAAATCAAAATTTCACCACAAATTCATTTGTAGTTGGTTATATACATAGTGTTACATATGCTAGTAGCTCGTCCTAGAAATCATAAATTGCAGAGTGCTACTGAGTCATTTCGAAAGTTAGCTTCATTGAGTTACTCCTAACATGTGCGTTTGCTTACTTTAGTATTCCTCCTTTAACGTGTAAAACTAGTCAGTCTCATAGTAGTGTTGCATTATGAATTAATTTCTGGAAAGATTAGAGGCATAATAGTGTCATTTATTACATGGGGTACATCAAGGAAGCACTTTATAGCTGACCAGCTAAGAACATTTTGTTGCTGGTAGTGCATAATAATTTTAAGGACATTTTTCAATATTTTTCTCGGTATATACGTACTATACATTAATCGTGGCAGTTTTTAAAGCTTCAAATAAAAAGTCATGTGTTGACTATCCTGCTTTGTTCCATACCTAGTATAACATTGTGATAATATTGATCTAATATATAAAGCAGAGTGTCCATATGTACGTGTTGCATACAAATCTACAGTTTTGATCCAATCTTTAACAAATTTTATACAAGTAAGCTTCAATCCATGAAAACGGTCGCCGTAAGTGTAAGAATCACATGCGATATATAGTTCACGAGATATGACGTCATAAATAATGAGATGCGCGAAAAACTACTGCATTTTGCGACAATGCTGCTCATTTTCTCCTAAACCATTGGACCGATTTCAACCAAATTTGGTACACACATTCCTTCCCTTGAGGTAATAATTGATGCATGGTTAAGAATCACATACAGCACATGGTTCAAAAGATATTACGTCATAACCAATAGAAATCGCAAAAATACCATATAATGCGGCGAGACTTTCAAAATACGCTATTTGAGTGAGAGAATTTAGCGACTTCCAACAAACTTTAAAGATCATTTCAAACCTTTGTTGAACTTTTTCTCGCTGACAACCATAGCAAATGATGAAAGAAAAAGTTTCTCGCTTACTACTTTTCCTCTGTTTATTGAGAAAAACTACGACATTCGGTATGGCGTTACAATTTATAATTTATACGCTACAAATTGTAACTGCAGGAAATTTTACAGACAGTGTACACACATATACTTGAATGTCCCTTCTAAATTCTATCACATTCGACGAGTAGTTCATGAGATATGAGAACGTAAACAGTAACGTTCCGCTGTTCATGGAATAAAACTTGGCTTTCGGTATGACGTTACAATTTATAATTTATACACTACAAATTATAGCCGCAGGAAATTTTACAGACAGTATACAAGCATTTAGATAAGTGTGCCTTCTAAATTGTATCACGGCACGACACGTAATTCATGAGATATGAACACAGAAGCAGTAACGTTCACGGAAAACCGCCCCATCACGAATGAGGATTAATCTGTTACTTGTTTACAATGAACTATGTTTGCAACGGATTTTACCGACCTACTGCACATGTACAAATGAATATATAACTGCAAAACTATACAACTGTACAACAATAATTCAATAAATATGAGATCGTATATACTGCGATGGGTAAAAACATGACGCATCATGCAACACGTATTCCAGTCAGCTTAAGGAAATCCCTGGAAAGCTGACAGCAGCAGAGCTGAGGACAAGAAATATTATTTACAGCAAAGTTGTGAATTAAATGAAAATATAAATATTGTATATCATTTATATTTTGATTACTATCTTTCTTTGTTTGGATGCCGTATTTAAAATTTAGTGTATTATGCAAGTCAGCCTTATTTCTTAATTTTCTCTGATAAATATAACATGTTTATATATAAAAAATCGCACTGACGTGTTTTACGGCCCACTTTAGATTTGTAGTTTTCATAAGTTTTTGCAAAAATTTTGGACCAAAATAATAATCTAAAATTTAATCAATTAATTAATAAGAGTGTCTGAAACCCTTTTAGGAAAAAAATTAGATACTGGTGGGTTTTGAACCACCGACTTTCCGCGTCACAATCCAGCACCTTGCCCACTACGCTACGGGTATAAATCAAAACACGAGTTCTTTAATCTCATACTATTGATGGCCGTTGTTAACTGATGTTAATATGGCATTTGTAGACATTAGATTATTATTTATCATACGAAGAACAATGTGTTGCTTTGAAAGGACAACATGTAAGTTACAATAAGAAAATCATCAAATACGCGAGGAATGTCACGTCACATCTCCGAACGGCTGGTTTTCATTAATTCAATGAAGGGTGTCAAATCTCCATTATTTTTGCAAATATGTCTCAAACGATACGAGATATGAAAAAAACATAAGGGAGCTAATTTGTAGAGAATTTTCTCCTCTACCAATTAGGTTATTCAATTTTCGTGTCAGATGAGCGGTTCGTTTGCAATTACGATGATATTACAAACGACTTTTTTTGGTTTTACTACCGTATTTTTTGTCCGGAAAATTTTAAAAAGGGAGGTTCTGGTCTCTGACGGCCTACAATCATGTCTGTAAAATTTGGTGCTGATCGGTTGAACGGTTCGTGTTAAAAACAGGGAACACGTTACAGACAGACGGACAGACAGACAGACATACATCCCAAAATCGCCATTATTTTTGCAAATATCTCTGAACCGATACGAGATATGAAAAAAAAAAACGTAAGAGAGCAAAGTTGTAGAGAATTTTCTCCTCGACAAAATCGGTTATTTAATTTTCGTGTCAGATCAATGGTTAAGCCGTTATTCTCATTTAAATTTCGAACTGTCAAAAGACGATCGCAAAGGCCCACTTTTAGTGTTACTACCGTAACCTAAAGTGGGCCAAAAATAGGAAATGGACAGAGAGAGAAGGGATAGGCGTACTGACTCAAAGCTTGAATAAATAAATAAATACCCGGGCAAAGCCGGGTTGTCAGCTCGTTTTTAATAAACCATTTTGATACACATAGGACCTTCTAAATATAGCTTGTGGTAGTGAGGCTGCCCTTCGCATTCGTTACGTTAAATTCTGCAGTTATAGTTGAGCTATTACGGTTATTTGAATAAGACTGTCGTCCTGCGTGTGCAGAGCGGTCAGACGTGGTCCTGGATTGGAGTGTAGTGTGCTGCCACCGGCCAGAGCGGTCCCCACCCGCGCCTCGCCCTCTGTCACGGCCGGCATTGTCTGCCGCTGGGTGCCGACTGCCGACTGCCGACCGCTCCAATCCCGCCGCACAACAAAACGCCTCTGGAGGGTGCTGTTCTAGAGCGCCGCTCTGCACCGACAGAACGGCATTATTTCCACCAGATTACATCGCACGTGGCGTACCTTGTCTGCAGAATCCATTGTCCACGTGCACCAGTTAACGCACAACTGTCTGCCCGTCGTACTGATACTAAAGGGTTCAGTATCGGACTCATGTTAGACGTGATTCGTTCTGAGAAAGCGTATCATTACACCCACGGCTAATACCACAATATCCAAACATGGTACAACATTTGCAAATAAACTCTGTTTATACCTGACATGAATGAAGCTTAAACACACTCCTCGCCATTAAAAATGATACACCACGAAGATGACGTGCTACAAAAATGTTCAAATGTTTGTAAATCTATCGGACCAAACTGCGTGGTCATCAGTCCGTAGCTTACAAACTACTTAAACCTAGCTAAACTAACCTAAGGACAAACACACACACCCATGCCCCAGGGAGGACTCGAACCTCCACGGCGAGCAACAGCGCACTCCGCAGCGAGACGCTTTAGACCGCTCGGCTACTCCACCGCGGCCAGACGTGCTACATACGCGAAATTTAACCGACAGGAGGAAGATGCTGTGATATGCAAATGATTAGCTTTTCAGAACATTCACACAAAGTTGGCGCCGGTGGCGACACCCACAACGTCCTGACATGAGGAAAGTTTCCATACGATTTCTCATACACAAACAGCAGTTGACCGGCGTTGCCTGGTGAAACTTTGTTGTGATGCCTCTTGTAAGGAGGTGAAATGCGTACCATCACGTTTTCGACTTTGATAAAGGGCGGATTGTAGCCTATCGCGATTGCGGTTTATCGTATCGCGACATTGTTGCTTGCGATCCAATTACTGTTAGCAGAACATGGTGGGTTCAGAAGGGCAATACGGAAGGCCGTGCTGGATTCCAACTGCCTCTTATCACTAGCAATCGAGATGACAGGCATCTTACGAGCATGGTTGTAACGGATCGTGCAGCTTAGTCTCGACACCTGAGTCAACACGTGCGAATGTTTTCAAGACAACAACCATCTGCACGAACAGTTCGACGACGTTTGCAGCAGCAGGGACTATCAGCTCCGAAACCATGGCTGCGGTTACCCTAGACGTTGCATCATAGGCAGGAGCGCCTGCGATGGTGTACGCAACGACGAACCTGTATGCACGAATGGCAAAACGTCATTTTTTTTTTCGGAGAATGCAGGCTCTGTTTCATGATGGCCGCTTCCCTCTTTGGCGACATCGCGGGAACGCACATTGGAAGCGTGTATTCGTATCGCCACACTGGCGTATCACCCGCCGTGATGGTATGGGGTGCCATTGCTTACACGACTCGTTCGCATCGACGGCACTGTGAACAGTGGCCGTTACCTTTCATTCTATCCCTGCGAAACCCTAACAGCAGTATAATGCACGACCGCATGTCGCAGGTCCTGTACGGGCCTTTCTGGATACGAAAACTGTTCGACTGCTGCCCTGGCCAGCACATTCTCCAGATCTCTCACCAATTAAAAACGCCTGGTCAGTGGTGGCCGAGCAACTGGTTCGTGCCAATACGCCAGTCATTACTGTGGTATCGTGTTGAAGCTGCTTGGGCAGCCATCGAAGGTCTGTTTGACTCAATGCCCAGGCGTATCAAGGCCATTATTACGGCCAGAGGTGGTTGTTCTGCGTACTGATTTCTCAGGATCAATGCTCCCAAACTGCGTGAAAATGTAATCATACATTGCTTGAGCTACTTACGAAACTCCAATCGCTAACATTCTCCTCCAAGTGCGAAAATATATTGTTGACTCCCTCTTACATAGGTATAAATGATCATGAGAATAAAATACGAGAAATCAGAGCTCAAACGGATAGATTCAGGTGTTCTTTCTTCCCGTGCGCTATTCGAGAATGGAATGGGAGATAAATAGTATAAAGGAGGTTCGATGAACCCTCTGCCAGTCACTTAAATGTGTATCCCACGTGCCGGCCGCGGTGGCCGAGGGTACTGAGACGCTCCAGTCACGGTCTGCACGGTCACTACGGTCGGGGGTTCGAATCCCCTCTCGGGCATGGATATTTGTGCCGTCCTCTGTCTTAGCTAGTTCATAAGTAGTTCGTAAGCTTAGGGACTGATGACCCCGTAGTTAAGTCCCATAAGTTCTACAAACATCTGAACATCTGTATCCCATGTAGATGTAGAAAGTAGCAAGAATGATTGTAGATGGGAAATATGTTAGGAGGGTGTCCATAATGAGGAAATCAAAGAAAAACTGAGAATGAACACTATATTTGAAGGAGTTAGTTCGAACAGGCTGAGACTGTGGGGTCATGTTATACATATGGGAGAAGCGAGGTTACCTAAGAGATTCATGGAGCGGAGGGTAAGGGAAGTCGAGATAAACCAAGGAGAAAGTACTTGGATATGGTGAAGCATGATTTTGAAGGCTTAACATCGGACGAGGTATCAATGTTAACATTGAATATGGGATCATTGGGGAATTTCGTTAGGGGGGACTATGCTACAGACAACGCTGAAAGCCATAGCCTGTCTCTAATGATGATTATGATGATGATGATAGTAGAGGAGGTTCTGGACATCCATACAACACAGACGTCCCCCAAGATCATTGTAAGGTAGACAGTGGCAGGTTGTACAGCTACCACAGCATAGATAAGGTTTGTGAGCCCACAAGTGTCAACATCAGACTGTTGCCAGCTGGTTACTAGCAGTGGGACTATGAGCACGCCCACCTCTAGCCTGTCTTTCACTCACACCAGAACACAATTATGAGAGAGTGGGCCGCGTTCTTCAGCGGTGAAAGCAGGTTCCGCCTGCACGCAAGCGATGCTCGTTTGTGCATACAACGCAGACCTTCCTTATATAATTCTAAGCATTTCTATGGGTTGCATGCTGTAGTTAATTTTCTTTATTTTTCGGAATCTGAATTTATTCAATTTTATCGGTTTTCGGAACCACGTGGGTCCGAGCTCCGACTTCCGGAGCTTGCAGCTAGTCGCCTGAATTCACGTAATTTCTCATATAAAACCAGTACCTAGATCAATTTCTAACAGACTGCAACTTAAGAATCCACCGTGATTTTGTATAATGAATCCGATTTTCAATCGATGGAGTGCATTCATGTAACGTAGCCGTGTGTCGCCGTTAGCGTGTTTGCTCGCGGTCCAATTCAGATGTAATTTAATTTGGCTATACACAGGCTTGACAGACCAAAGCCAGCTTCAAAGTGTTTTTGTATATTTTGTTTTGTGCTACCTCCGACTTGCTGAATTTCTTCTACGATAGCGGAGACTGCTTCCGCCTCGTCTCAGCACGCTGATTTTGATGAGTTTCGCTGTGGCATTGCGAGTGTGTGAGAGAATGAGTGTTGTTTGTGAATCCTTCCCCCCTAGTAGCGTTAAATCATGTATAATTTAGGCTTGTCACCGTCCGTATTAATACATGTAAGATATGCATTTTATTGTATTAACAAAATTGGTTCCCCATTTTGCTTGTTTTATATCTGAATAAACAAGTCTAAGTTCAGCATAATCCGTAAGTTGCCTATAAATTGTAGTTTTAGAGCACCTTCCCTCTTTTATTTAATATTGTTCTTCACAAGTGCTGAGAACAAGATCAGATGCAATTTGTATACGACTAAATTACGTTGCGCCATAAATGGTTCCTTAGCCACTTTTCTAAGATAACTTTAATTGTGGTGGCTTGCTTATTAAAGTCTGTGTGTAATAACGTGTGAGGTGCTATGTATATTGACCACTGTAGTATTAACTTCCGGTTATTGAAGTAATTTGAAAGGAGTCAGTTCTCAGTTTGGGCCAGGGAACAAGGCCTTGTAGCAGGGAGTAACCAGTAGTTCACACGGACCTCATTTACTAATTTTAGTAATAAAACAAGTCTCTTGTTACGTACAGTGGTCGACTTTTAAGGTCATGTACGGGCCTTTCTGGATACAGAAAATGTTGCACTGCTGCCCTGGCCAGCACATTCTCCAGATCTCTCACTAATTGAAAATGTCTGGTCAATGGTGACACAGCAACTGGCTCATCACACAATACGGGAGTCACTACTCTTGATCAACTGTGGTATCGTGTTGAAGCTGCGTGGGCATCTCTACCTGTACATGCCATCCAAGCTCTGACTCAATGCCCAGGCGTATCAAGTCCGTTATTACCGCCGGAGATGGTTGTTCTTGGTACTGATTTCTCAGGATCTATGCGCCCAAATTGTGTGAAAATGTAATCACATGTCAGTTCTAGTATAATATATTTGTACAACTAATACCCGTTTATCATCTGCATTTCTTCTTGGTGTAGCAATTTTAATGGCTAGTAGTGTATACAAATGACTTTGTGGATAACATCGGAAGTTCACTGATGCTTTTTGCGGATGATGCTATGCTGTAGTGTGTCGAGAAGTTGTATCAATGGAAAATTGTATTGAAATGCAGGAGGATCTGCAACGATTGACGCATGCTGCAGGATATGGCAATGTAGACAAGTGTAATGTGCTGCGAATACATAGAAAGAAAGATCCTTCGTCATTTAGGTAGACTATAGCAGGTCAGCAACTGGAAGCAGTTAATTCCATAAATTATCGAGGAGTAGGCATTAGGAGTGATTTAAAATGGAACGACCATATAGCCGGCAGCAGTGGCCGAGCGGTCTGCGGCGCGCCAGTCACAATCTGCACGGCCGCTACGATCAGGGGTTCGAAATCCCCTCGGGCATGGATGTTTGTATCGTCTTTAGTATAAGGTAGTTCGTAAGTAGTTTGTAAGTTTAGGGACTGATGACCCCGCAGTTGGGTCCCTTAAGCTTAACAAACATTTGAACATTTGAAAACAAAGGAAGTATGTTACAGTACACTTGCTCGCCCACTGCTTGGATACTGCTGACCGGTGTGGGATGCGTACCAGGTGGGGTTCATAGAGGAGGTAGAGAAGATTCAACGAAGAGCAGCGCGCTTCGTTACAGGATCATTTAGTAATCGTGAAAGCGTTACGGAGATGATCGATAAACTCCAGTGGAAGACTCTGCAAGAGAGATGCTCTGTTGCTCGGTACGGGCTTTTATCGATGTTTCGAGAACATACCTTTACCGAGGAGTCTAGCAGTATGTTGGTCCTTCCTACGTATAGCTCGCAAAGAGATCATGAGATTAAAATCAGAGAGATTAGAGCCCACACAGAGGCATACCGCCAATCTTTCTTTCCGCGAACAATACGAGACTGGAATAGAAGGGAGAACCGATAGTGGTACTCAAGGTATCCTCCGCCACACACCGTCAGGTGGCTTGCGGATTATGGATGTAGATGTATACGTAGAGATTATTCCATTAATGTAAATTTGACCACAGTCACACGTAAATTTACACTGCTTAGTTAGACGTTGTAGTTCAGTAACACACTGCCTGACCTGCTTGTTTCTTTAGACTGAAAAATTTATAGTAGACAAGTGCACTTTCCCTCCAAAATACTTATTAAGTCGTCACACCTATAACTTTCCGGTCGAAAAGTAGGGAATAATTTAGTAAAAATCAAACAAATAATGTAATACAAACTATTTCTTGTACAGTTGACCACTGAAGATGCTTTAGAATAAAGCGAAATGCGTTTGGTCTAAGTAGACTAACTTACAGTTGCATAAGACAGTCCCATAACCTATACAAATTGTATAACTGCAACTGCGGAAAAGGACGCCAAAAACACAAAGAATAATTATCTAAATCTTTTAGTTTGCGATCTGCTAACAAAATATGTTCGCATTCGAAGAAGAAAATTGGTGAAAAAAATTTTGCAAATAGGTATCTCTACAACGAATAAAGCAGTTCCTTTAATGATTTCTTCCCCAAATCGTGCATCATTTCTGTGACACTCTTTCCCCTGTACAGCGATAATGCAAAACGAGCTGCCGTTCTCTGAACTTCCTCTATATCCTCTGTCAGTTCCAACTGATGGGGGACCCACATTGGGCAGCAATTCTCCAAAATAGGATGGCGAAGTGTAATGTAGGCAGCTTCTTGAGTAGAACGTTTGATTTATCTAAATATTCTGCCAATGAAACGTAGTCTTTGGTTCGCGTTTTCCACGAAATTTCTGAGTGTTCTTTCCAAATAATTTTCGTAATTTCGAGGTATTTAGCCAAACTTACGGCCTTTAGATTTAAGTAGTATTCAAAGCACCAACAGTTGAAATTTAAAATTTTTATTTTTTATTTTTGTATAAATAAAATTACAAAAATAAAACATAAAATAATAAATTAAGAAGTGACATTACAACTGTTGGCGCTTTTAATATTACTTATAAATGCAGCTGAAGCCCAATCCATTTACAAAATGTTCAAATGTTTCTTAAGCTTATGGGACTTAACTACGGGGGTCATCAATCCCTAAACTTACAAACTACTTATGAACTACTTACGAACTAGGACGGCACAAATATCCATGCCCAAGGGGGGATTCGAACCCCCGACCGTAGTGGCCGTGCAGACCGTGACTGGAGCGCCTCAGTCCCCTCGGATCCATTTACAAAATGGCCGCAGTTAAGCCCGTAGATTTTGCTGATTTATCATATAAATGTAGTTTAACGGATTTCTTGTTGGGCTCATATGGATGATTACACATTTTTCGTTATTTAGGGTCAATTGCCAATTTTGGCACGATGCTGATATCTCATCAAAATCATTTTGTTATTTGCTTTTCATGTTCTCCTCACTTTACCAACCGATAAAAAGCAGCAGCATCCGAAAACAGTATAAGAGAGCTGCTCACAGTGTCTCCTTAATAGTTTATAAAGATAAGGAGACGCGGCGGAATAGCCGTGCGCACTAAGGCGCCTTACTGCTATGCGCGCGGCCCTTCGCCGTCGGAGGTACGACCTCCTTCGGACGTGTGTGTGTGTGTGTGTGTAGTTGTTAGGATAAGTTAGTTTAAGTCGTGTGTAAGTTTAGGGACCGATGACCACTGCAGTTAGGCCCCATAACTTTACAAACATTTCAACCTTTAAAAGATACGGAATAGTAGGGGCCGCATAACTCTTCCCCCTGGGACGCCATACATCACCTCTGTTTTACTCGATCACTTTCCATCAATTACTGCGTCCTTTATGTTAGGAAATTGTGAATCCAGTCACACAACTGTGGCGATATTCCATAAGCCAGTTTTTATTTATTATTCATCTCAGAAGCATCTTATATACATGTGACACAAAATATAAAAAAATGTTCATATGTCTGTAGAGCTTATGGGTCTTAACTACGGGGGCATCAGACCCTAAACTTACAAACTACTTATTAACTAGCTAATACTAAGGACGGCACAAATATCCATGCCCGAGGGGGGATTCCAACCCCCGACCGTAGTGGTCGTGCAGACCGTGACTGGCGCGCCGCAGTCCCCTCGGACATCGCGGCTGGCCACAAAATATAGCTGGAACATAAATACAAAAATAAAAATCAAGAAATATTAACCATCAATAGTACACATTTTTACAAGTCCAATTTTAACAATACAAAAGTCGTTTTCCCAGGATTAAACTATCCTAACCCAAAATCTGGCTACATCACACGCATCACGAGTAGCACCAGTCAGATCCTCCATGGTACAACAGGCTGGACGAAACTTACACTGCAGCAGATGCTCGGTGGTTTGTTATTTTCCATACACGCTGGCTCTTATTAGTAATATAGTAATAAGAACAGTTTACAACTCACCGCAAAGACGTGTCGACGAGCTGGGACAGGCACATACAAAAGACACACACATACAACACTTTCAGCTATCGGCTATGGTTTCGAAGTGCGGCAGCAGGAGATGATGATTGTTTGATGGTTATATGAATCTGTTGTGTGCCTGTGTGATTGCGTTAATGTTCTATTTTCTGAAGAAGGCCATGGCCGATAGCTAAAAGTATTGTAGGTGTGTGTCTTTTATATGTGCCTGTCTCAGCTCGTCGCCACGTCTTTGCGGTGAGTTGCAAACTGTCCTTATTGCTATGTTATTAATTCCAACCTGGACTTTTCACTATTATATTTTGAGTTTGGTTGTTGCTACGTTGGTCCGCAGGCTATTGAGGGACTTTTCCGCGTCATCCAGTCCTCCTCGTAGCCAGGTGGGAGGGCTTCCTGTGGGTTCGTCCAGCCACCGAGGTCCTCGCTCTTTGCTCTCCACATCTCCAGCCTGGTCAGCTGGGGTCATTTGTCGAGGTCCGTCGTTGCACGTAGGAAGCTTTCCTTGATTTTAGTCTGCTATGGGCAGGCTGGCAACCAAAATTGGGATGTGTTGATTATGTCAATGGCTTTGTTCGTTCCATTCTGGCTGTGACTTCTAATCTCAGGCGGCGGTATACCAGCAACGCAGAATAGTTTTGTAACTACACTCCCGACCATTAAAGTTGCTACTCCACGACGATGACGTGCTACAGACACGAAATTTAACCGACAGGATAAAAATGCTGAATGCAAGTGATTAGCTTTTCAGAGCATTCACACAAGCTTGGCGCCGGTGCGACACCTACCACGTGTTCACATGAGGAAAGTTCCCAACCAATTTCTCAACAAAGAACAGTAGTTAACTGGCGTCTGGTAAAACTTTGTTGTGATGCCTCGTCTAAGGAGGAGAAATGCGTACCATCACGTTTCCGACTTTGATAAAGGTCGGATTGTATCCTATCGCGATTGCGGTTTAGCGTATCGCTACATTGCTGCTCGCTTTGGTCGCGATCCAATGACTGTTAGCAGAATATGAAATCGGTGGGTTCAGGAGAGCAATACGGAACGCCTTGCTGGATCCCAACGGCCTCGTATCACTAGCATGGCTGTAACGGATTACTGAGTCAACAGATGGGAACGTTTGCAAGACAACAACCATTTGCACGAACAGTTCGATGGCGTTCGCAGCAGCATGGACTATCAGCTCGGAGATCATGGCTGCGGTTACCTTGACGCTGCATCACATACAGGAGCGCCTGCAAGGGTGTACTCAACGACGAACCTGGGTGCACGAATGACAAAACGTCATTTTTTAGCATGAATCCAGTTTCTGTTTACAGCATCATGATGGTCGCATATGTGTTTGGCGACATCGCGGTGAACACACATTGGAAGCGTGTATTTGTCATGACCATACTGGCGTATCACTCGGCGTGATGGTATGGGCTGATATTGGTTACACGACTCGGTCACCTCTTGTTCGCATCGACGGCACTTTGAACAGTGGCCGTTACATTTCAGGTGTGTTACGACCCGTGGCTCTACCCTTCATTCGATCCCTGCGAAACCCTACATTACAGCAGAATAATGCACGACCGCGTTTTGCAGGTCCTGTACGGGCTTTTCTGGATACGGAAAATGCTCGACTGCTGCCCTGGCCAGCACATTCTCCAGATCTCTCATCAATTGAAAATGTCTGGTCAATGGTGGCTGAGCAACTGGCTCGTCACAATACGCCAGTCACTACTCTTGATCAACTGTGGTATCGTGTTGAAGCTGCATGGGCATCTGCACCTGTACACGCCATCCAAGCTCTGTTTGACTCAATGCCCAGGCGTATCAAGGCCGTTATTACGGCCAGAGGTGGTTGTTCTGGGTACTGATTTCTCATGATCTATGCACCCAAACTGCGTGAAAATGTAATCACATGTCAGTTCTAGTATATTTGTCCTATGAATATCCGTTTATCATCTGCATTTCTTCTTGTTGTAACAATTTTAAAGGCCAGTAGTGTACATAAGCCAGTAATTTTGATTAGAAGCCGTTTGGGAGGTACAGCATGAAAAGCTGTCCGGAAATGTAGAAGTATGGAATGAATCTGATATGTGAGTAAAGAGATAGCTGTGTTTCAATAGTTCGATGATGCACGGCCACTAAGGGGTTCGAATACCCCCTCCGGCATGGATATTTGTGCCGTCTTTAGTATTAGTTAGTTTAGGGTCTGATGACCACGTAGTTAAGTCTCATAAGCTCTACAAACATTTGAACATTTCAAGTTCGATGCTTTCTAAATCCTTGTTGACTGTGAGTCGTTCTCTTCGGTACCAGTAGAGACGAAGCGTGCGCTAGCAGCCCTCCCACAGTCCACCACCAGCAGCGGCGGCAGCATCCGCAGAGATCATCCCGGCCATTATCATCCATCCGGCGCTCCTTCATCCGCGTAATGCGATTTGGCCGCAGCGGCCACCGCGCTGGCAGCCGTGCACCGCGTCTTAATCGGATTGCGCGCCACTTTCGGAGGGCCCACGTGTCGCCAGTTAACTGGCGCGCCACTAAACCCGTTAGCGGAGCGCGGCCCTCGGGCCGTTCGGCAATATTTGCACACAGCGCCCGCCGCCGCCATACTTTTTTTGCGACCGGCAAACGTCGCTCTTGCGGTTTGCGCGGTGTTTTTATTCGAAGAACGATACAAGCTGCGAGGAACATTCTGCACCAGAAAATTACTATCATTTTAGGTCCCGGGCAGTGGCAACGACAATCTCAGAACATTTGATATCTGTTACAAACGTTGCAAGAAAATTCTACAACGTTTGCAGACGTTTTTCCAACTTCTACATAAATTTTTTTACACCCTAACGTGGTGACAGTCACAGTTTACCCCGGATAGCGACAGTATCGAGTACACAAGGAATGCAAAACTTTCGAAATATTTAAACATTTCGGCCGTTTCAGCGATTGAAATAAATCCATCCAATGCCATAGATGAAAATTTGTGTAGGACCGTGATTCGAACCCGGATATCCCGCCTAAGGCCAGCGGTTGCCTGAACCAATTAAACTATCCAGGCACGCTTCCCTTCCAACCCAATATCTCAACTTGTAGCACACGACGATTGTGGTGCCCCCCGCCCATTTGATTCCACTTGCTCGCAGCCTATACTGGATTCCCACAAGGGATCGACCTTATTGATACGTTCGCATTGAAATTGTCAATTGCCTTTTGGGGTCGATATACAATTATTTAAATTATAATTACCTGACACCGTATTCAGGATTTATATATATGATGCGATCTTAATATGATACTTACGAATGTAAGTATATACATTCATGACTAATTTCGATTCGTTAAAGAGTCATTATTGAGTCTTAATTGTCCAGGCATGGTAAGACATGTTTCACATAAGCTGACACGATAGTGTCTTAGCATGCCTAGACAATTTAATTTGATAATGACTCTTTAACGAAGCGAAACTAGTCATCAATGTAAAATCAATGTATATAAGCGATCTGTGGCAAATAAAGATCTCATATAAGATTCATAAGTATTAAATTATTTATATGGTGTTTGTTCTCTTCGAACATGTTCGAAAAGAACAGACACCATATAAATAATCTTACATCTTATAAAATAGGCAGTATGTGTGTGTGTGTGTGTGTGTTCCACATCTCCTAAACTATTGGACCGATTTCAACCAAACTTGGTACACATGTTCCTTAATATCAGGCAACACATACATGAGGGAGATATGACGTCATAAACAATGAGATGCGCGAAAAACTGCTGCGTCAAACGACAATGCTGTAAATTTACTCCTAAACTGGAGCGATTCCAACCAGATTTGATACACATTTTCCTTACCGTAAGGTAACAATTGCTGTAGGGTTAAGAACCACATACGACACATGGTTCAGGAGATATAACGTCATTAACAATAGGAATCGCAAAAACTGCTACATCATGGGACGAGACTTTATAAACACACTATATGAGAATGACGGTACTTGGCGCGCCTTGGTGGAGCAGCCGAGCGGTCTAAGGCGCCTCGCTGCGGAGCGCGCGGTTGCTCGCCGTCGGAGGTTCCAGTCCTCCCTGGGGAATGGGTGTGTGTGTTTGTCCTTAGGTTAGTTTAACTTAGTATAAGTAGTTTGTAAGCTACGGACTGATGACCACGCAATTTGATCCGATAGATTTACAAACATGTACTTGGCGACTCGCAACAAACTTAAAACATAATTTCAAATCTTTATTACACTTTTTCTCGAAGACAACCACATCAAAATAGTAAAAGGAAAAAAGTTTCTCGCTTACTACTTTTCCGCTGTTCATGGACCAAAACTATGGCATTCGGTATAACGTTACAATGTATAGTTTCTACACTACCAATTGTACTCTCAGGAAATTTTGCGGACACACTTAAAGCTGAATGTAGTTTCGAAATTGTATCACAGTACGACACGTTCATGAGATATAAGGACGTAAAGAGTAACGTTCATGGAAAATCGCCCTATCAACCTTCACGTTTTAATCTATTACTTCTTTACAACTAACCATATTGGCAACAGATTTTACAGACATACAGCACTTACACAAATCAATGTATTTCTGCAACTTTTACAATTGTACAACATATCTATACTGATAATAAATCTGTAAATGTAGGCCTGTTGCTGTTCGCTTCAATCTTCAAAACTACTAGACGAATTTTCATGCGGTTTTCACAGGAAACGTGAGCGAAGATTGGTTCAGGATCTAGGCATGATTTCATCAAAATAGAATCACTAAGTGTTTTCATAGACCGTCGTGTCTCTCTGTTCATCTAGTAGAAACCACTTCTCCAAAACTTCAGCTTACCTTGGGACAACATATAGACTTAGTTTCATAAAAATCGGATCATGGGAAGAAGAACATCACAGTTTAACGTTTTTCATCGACAACCGTCATGTCTATCTTTCTTTTTCATCTCCAAAACTAATAGACGAATTTTCACGGAGTTTTCACAGGAAACGTGAGAGTATCTTGTGGTTACAGAAACGCTTCATTTCACAAATTCGGATCAGAAAAAGTAAGATATCACAATTTAAACATTTCTCTGAAAGCAATCGCATGTGTTTATTTGTAGAGAGTAATCTCCAAAAGTACTAAATGAACATTCATGGGGTATCACAGATAAATAGAGAATATCCTGGGGCAACAAATAAGCTTCATATCATCAAAATCAGATGGGGAAAGTAAAAGATATCGTAATTTGAAATTTTAGGTGTCTTTCATGCTTCGGAAGAACGGCGTAATGCAGCAAAGAACTAATAGATAGCGCTGCAGGTGTTCGTGTGAAGTTTGGGGCAGCGATCGAATTATTACCCTTTCAAAATACTACTTACTCTTTGACTTTTCAAATTTATCATATTTCTGAAAATCGTTTTCTTGATTCCTATGTTCTACGAAATATGATCAACGCAATGAATATAAAACTGATACAATCCTCGCTGTGTTTAATCCATATATGTACATACTGATATTACAGTCTGAAGTTTATGTACAACTGCTATGGAAATTTAAGTCTCACGCTTGGAGCGACAAAAGAGCCTCTAAAGGAAAGAGGGCCAACTGTAAGAATAATAATTGTTTTCAGTGATACTTCTACTTCATTAAGGAAATACTTATAACCTATTATATTTCAGCTTTCCATGCCTCAGCCCATTGTCCAGAGATATGAATGATCATGAAATAAATGTTTTAAATGACGAATATAACTGATTTATGATGTAAGCTACATCATATTCATGAAGATATGCCTATTTCTAACACGTTTCGTATTAAAAAAAACTAGTGACACATTTTCATGCGGTTTTGACAGGAAATTTGAGCTAAGATTGGGGCAACATATAGGCATGATTTCATCAAAATCAGGATCACGGAAAAAATATACATCGCAATCTTAAGTGTTTTCATTAACTGTCAGTTCATCTATTAGAAAAGCCTAATTTCCTAAACTACTTCACGGATTTGCATGGAAAACTTCGTTTCATAAAAGTGGAATCAGGTAAATTGTTTTAGATGTAAGTTATGCTTGAAATACGGATTGCGTAGTACAGCAAACAAGTGATAGAGGCGGCGTTAGTGCACCAAAGAAGTTATAAACACCGCTGCTGCATAATAAGTATGGGGTAGTAAACAAGGAAGCGAATGTCTGTGACAAAATGAAGCAATCTTATGTCAACGAATACCAACAAACATTGAACATAGTGTTACTGATTTCGCTTTGTGTATTAAATAATTAACGACATTTCTTTGCTTATTTTGGCACGTTTCACCTTTTGTATCAAAAACTTTATGAAGATAGATCGTTTCGGACAATGACTTTTACTTACATTATACATCTTGTCTAGGACAACTGAGTTTATTGACAGAGCGATCCAACAAGGATTATATTTTTACTGACTGAGATCCGGAAGCCTACAAAGCCATGATACACACAGGCCCTCCAACAAGCGTTGCGAAGCACGGGCATATGAGCTAGTTATAAAGAATATACAAAACTGTTGCTTTGGGACAGCTGGCGTATGTCCTCCGTGTGAAAACGTTTGCTACGTGATTATGGCCACACGGCGGTAAAAAGACAGATTTCCGAGGCGGAGGCGGAGGTAGACGCATAGGACATTCCATCTCAGAAATCGTGAGAGAATTCAGTATTACAAGATGCATCCAGTGTCAAGAGTGGCGAGAGTAGCACAAGTCAAAAACTGGCAGTCGGGCACCACTTAACAAGCGAGAGCAGACCTTCCCGTGTTAACAGCCATGCAGTACGTGTGAAATAACCGTGGAAATTCAAATCCGTAACACCTACAGTGCTGGCCACACACGCGACCCAAAGCAGCGCGTATTAATTACACGAAATGTTAATTCATAAAATGCAGCAACCAGTTGCTTGTAATAATTTATTTGGGACGACCGGTTTCGGGCGCTTGAGTGCCCTTCTTCTGGTCTATTTTAGTGTTGTAGCTTAATATATGTACATGCTAGCAGGAGACTGAACGCTGTATGAAATGTGTTCGTTTTAATCTTGACGCTTGTATCTTTACATTTGTAACTTGAAAGTGAGCTCTGTTGCTCAATAAGCTTTGACATATTTCATGTATCCAAAAATTATTTACTTCTGATGAAGGCTTCCTTAGTTGAAACCGAAACAATGGTTAAGTAATTAACCTGTAAATTTGCAACCGACGAGCTGTATTTTTTAATGTTAATCCCTCTGAAAATCAACTTCGTGCATTTTTGAACAAGCAACGTTCGATAAATGTAAACAAACCACCGCCTTTATGTAGTTTCCATAATACAAAAAGAAATCCACACTTTACGTAAAATTGTTTTACTACTAGAATCTTCGTGTAAATTATCGACTGTTGCAGGAATCGGAAGCATTGCCGCGAGCAGCGAGTGAAAATGGACAGGGTGGAACGTAGCTGACCTTTACTGATAGAACAGTCCACATCAGCACTGTAAAAGATGTACAATGTTCTTCCACCAGAAAAACTGTAATTGAAAAACTGGACGCAGTACACACATTTCAGGTTGCATTGAAATATAAGATTTTTGTATCAGGTCTCCAAAATACACGAAATAATGAAAGATTTTCTTAATAAATGAGTTATTATTCACCTCAGTGAGTAGATCACGAAAATAACTGACCAGTCAGAACTAAGGAAAAACACTTTTCTGTATACACATTCGCACAGTCACTCATGCAGCCTGATAAAAATAATGAAATAGTCACCAAATAAACAAACAGTTTATGTTTTGAAGAAACTTTCTCGCTCCCTTATCGTGAACTTCAATCACGACTAGAATATTCAGTTTTCAATGGAAAATTGCACAACATGGCACGCGGATTTAAGGTTATTCATTACAACACTGTTCGCTTATAACAGTCCCAATTTTTCACTGCTTCACCATTCACTAATACACAACAGCTTCGAATACATCTCTATATGTACACTTTCAGTTCTGTGCGAAATTACAAAACACTTTTCTAAGCTTATGCTCGCGTGCCTGTTCCTATACGTCTCTCTGCTCCAACCCAACTATTTCTCGCCTAGACCAAGCCCCGATTCTTCCAGAAGCGACTTGATTTAATTCTCATTGGCTGGAAACAAAACCGTCACGAATCCCTGGAACACCCGCGCTCTATCAAGAGAAAAAAGAAAGAAACCTCTTTCTTTCCAGAGCAATCGACACGTAGTATCAATAGTATAATTACCGTCTAAAATTTTAATTTCACTTTCATTCATATTTCAATACTTCATTCGTTCCAGTAATTAACACACATAAATCAGTAACAACTAATAAAATACATATTTACTAAAATGATGTTTTGTCGAACTTAAATCTGTCTTGTTCATAACATTTAGAATACCCATACGCTAGTGTAATCTGCTGGGCGCTGAAGCAACTATTTGCAGCGTAGCTAATACAAAAGCCATCTGTCGTAGCAACTTGCTGGCTCCCGATATACGAGAGTTGTAATGCACAATGCCTCAAGGGCACTACGTAAGTAATGTGTAGATAAGGTGAAAATTTGCATCTGGCGGGAGGCGTGTTTGAGTAGACCGATCAGTCGTGGCGATCACTGTGTCCCGGTGGCTCAGTTGCCTAGAATGTCGGCGAATCTGATTCGAAACGCTGCTGGGAATAAATGTTCAACTTTTCCGACTGATTTAATTCAATGTCCCCTGGCAGCTGATGTAATTATTTTGTAACACAGAGAACGTGTGACGTGTGTCTACGAACAGTGGAGGAATGACGTGTAAATCATGGGGTGAAAACGTTTCCTAATTGGTGATCATTGTCTAAATCGCACAATTGGCTTAGGATTTTCCCAATTTTTTTCCCTTTTACTTATTTGTTTTATCTTATTTCTCCATTACTTGTGGATGGTGAGCACCCTCAAAACTTTGCGGGGTGTGCACGAACTCCAGAGCACCCATCGAGTCATCGCCCCTGCCAGTCACCCCGTTTACATGGTCTCCCAAAACCAGATTTCATAAATCGATTTCCCAGTTCAGCTTTTGGTTGGTCATGTAAACACTCCAAATTCGATTATGGAAATCCGCTTCTCTAAAGCAGTTTTCCAGTTCCACAACTGATTTTCGTGCTCATGTAAACGCAACCGTTTTTGAAGCGTTCTTGGTTTGTCAGATTGTGTTTTCTTGTTAAGAATTTTCGACACATATGGAAAGAGTGATGTTTTCTAATATGAAATAAAAGTATAAATATTAGAGTGAACATGAATCTATGTATTTAAATAAAGAAAAATAGCGATTGTGCTGACTAAATGAGGAACTGAATCAACTGTTTTTCAGCCGCCATATTAAGTGGGCTAGGAAATCCGATTCAGGCTATATCATGTAAACACAGCTGCGAAAAACGGTTTATTAAAATCGGTTTTCGTCTTCTGGGAGATGTGTATCATGTAAACGTAGTGGGTTAGACACTAGAGAACCAGAGAAACGAAGCCTAGATGGCGAGAGCTGATGGTAGTGTTCGCGTGTGCTGCAGGCCCCAAGAAACAATGGAGCCAAATTGTCAACAAGGCCAGCTGTTGGAGGCTTCACATGCAACGTATAAAATGCTTCTCATTCCCTCGGCTGTAATACTTGCTGCGATGGGGTGCTTAAAATATTTCGCAGCAGAAAGCAGTGATCCGTACCCGGCCTTCTTCACAAGCAGAACAGTTTCGACATTTATTTTTCCACGCCACCAGCTGTTTAAAATAAAATTGGTACAAAGCTTTTTACGTCGTCTGCTTCCTCCTTACTTAAGCACGTTGGCCACTGCTGCTCTGCTGCCTTATTCTGGCAAACTAACTGAGCTGACTAACTGCCGACGCAGAGCGCGTGGAATACAGTTTCAGAAAACAATTCGTATATTGTTATAAATAATCGAAATATCAAGTTACAATCATTTTCCGGTAATTAAAATCGAATGGAAGTTACGGAATATTTACAACAAACAAATCTAATGCCATTTTCATAAATATTATCGTAAAAGTAGGAGAATTTCATCACATGGCTTTAAAAAAAGTTTCATTAGCATACATTTTCCAAGTTTGGAAATCAAACACACTAATCACCGTCATTACACGATTGTAACTGCCGCTAATAGCTGGACTACACCAACGATGCACGACAAAACCAAAGAGTCTGACAGACTTTGCAGTAGTCACCTAACCAGCGTTTATGCTGTGCACTCTACAGCTAATTATCAACAGTTTCCACCAATAATGCCAAAGAACTAAATTATGGTCACCCTACGTTCCAAAGTGGTCAGTGGGTTTGCAATCTCGTACTGACAGGATGGGATGTATCGTCCTATAGGTGTGAGCAATGTTTAACAATATTCAAAGTCCCCAAGATATTCTATTGCATATCGTACTGCAGTCTGTCGTTTTCGACGAGAAACATGCATAAACTAACTGAAAATCCGGCGTTGACCGCTTATTTATTTATTAAAATCTGACGTTTGTCCGTTTCTCTCTTCTTCATTTCCTCCTCCTCCTTTTTCGGCCCATCTTTACCCCCTACCTCCCCCCCTGTCCATAATCTCCTCCTCTCTCTGTCCATCTCCTCCTTCGCTTTTTTCACTCCACCTCCCCCGTCTATGAAAAATCTACCAACTACTGGTGATAGGTGAAATGGAGCAGAAGTTTACTACAAGGTATCCACTACCATGAACGATACGGTGTGCTGAGGAGAACAAAATCTTCTCCATCAAAATATACATCTATGTGCCAACTTCCATGTCGCCCTCCAAACGGTTTCAAAATCATAAGGCATCCTTCGCCATGCACCGAATGAAATCTTAAAGAAGTCTATTGTGAGATATCCTCATTAGAGGTCTGCATGTGGCGTTTATGCTCTCTCGAATTGGAGAAAGCACGGAGTTCCGTGGCAGTCCGGTAGATGACGATGTCGTCAAATGCCCTCGATTTCCCTCGTACTAGAAAAGTCCGACCGTGTGAGAAAGAGTTAACTTAATTCTCTGATTTTCGAGCTTTAAAAAGACTTGAGATGTATAAGACTACGCCACATCGTAGTTATCAACAAAAGCTCTCAATTTCTTTGAGAAAAAGAAACTGGTTACTTTTCATTCCTCATTTCCTCTCTCTCTCATTTTTTCTTTTCATTTCTTCTTCCTTTTTTTAAAAAAAAAATAAAAGAAAGAAAGAACAGTATTTAGTCGAATTTGTAGAAAGCAAGCGATGAAAGAATCCGGCTTTCTTAGTCATTGTGAAATCCCGCAGTCTATCTTGCTCGAGCCCTTGATTATCAAATGTTTAAATTGAAGCCGGCCGCGGTGGCCGAGGGGACTGAGGCGCTCCAGTCACGGTCTGCACGGCCACTACGGTCGGGGGTTCGAATCCCCCCTTAGTATTAGTTAGTTCATAAGTAGTTTCTAAGTTTAGGGACTGATGACCCCGTAGTTAAGTCCCATAAGCTTTTTTTACAAACATTTGAACATTTCTTAAATTGAAAAAAGGTGTGACAGCGTGTAGCTTGTTGAGAGCTACGACTTTCGTTATTCATTACTCATATGAAATGTAGTTAAAACAAGAGTTTTGGAAATTGTGCTGAGTACATTTCTCTCGTATTTCGCAGGTAAATACGTGTTATTCAATGGAGTTCGTGTCGCATTTGAAAGCTAACAGAAGTAGCGCAAATTTTACTTATACTGTTAAACACAGGAGACTAAAGCGAATTACTAGGTATCAGCGAGACTTTATTCATATACTGTATGAGAACGTGAGTACTTAGCGACTTGCAATAAGCTTTAAACATAATTTTATACCTTTATTATATTTTTTCTCGCTGACAAGGATAGTAAAATGACGAAAGGAAAAAAGTTTCTCGCTTACTACTTTTCCCCGGTTCATGGGCAAAAACTACAACATTCGTTACGACATTACAATTTATAATTTCTGCACTACAAATTGTAGCCGCAGGCAATTTTACAGACAAAACTACGGCATTCGTTACGACATTACAATTTATAATTTCTACACTACAAATTGTAGCCGCAGGCAATTTTACAGACAGTATACACACATATAGTGTTCAAGAGAGATGAGCAGATAAACAGTAACTTTCGTGGAAAACCGCCCTATAATGCACTAAGTTTTAATCTATTAATTCTTTACTACTAATTGTATTCGCAACAGATTTTACAGACTTATAGCTCTTACACAAATGAATATATACAAGAAAATTATACAATTGTGCAACATGTAACTCAATAGATATGAGATCGTATATAATGCGATGGGTAAAAACTTGCCGTGGTGGAGTAGCCGAGAGGTCTAAGGCGCCTCGCTGCGGAGCGCACGGTTGCTCGCCGTCTTATGTTCGAGTCCTCCATGTGGCATGGGTGTGGGTGTGTGATTGTCCTTAGGTTAGTTTACCTTAGTTTAAGTAGTTCGTAAGCTACGGACTGATGACCACGCAGTTTGGACATTTGATTTGGTAAAAACTTATCACATAATGCACCGCGTTGTAATGCATTTCTTATTTACTACTAAGATATTCCTGTATTCCAGTCAGCTTAAGGTAATTCCTGACAGCTGACAGATATTAAGCATCTCGAGCAACGCCGGGTTTTCAGCTAATATATGTGTAAGTCTGTTCTGAGGTACCCTCCGACATGCACCACGGAAAATTTTATGATTTTATGTAGGCAGTGACCTTTCGTCAAGCGTACGAAATTTTATCAATATCGCAATAAAACTGAAGATCACCGCAGGGGAACGAGTGGGTTCTTGGAAGCCCTTTAAACCTTCTGAATTTTCTCGTCGCTTCTGAGCAGCGTCGTGTCTGCGAGGTTTCCTACGGCCACCCATCCCAGGGATACCAAGAGTAGGAGCGACATGTAGGTTAAGGGGATTCTTCCCATACTCGGACAAGCCCACGGTGACAGTGGGCGAAATTGTAGTGAAATCTGGCGCCAATGTGACATCACTGGTCATACACCAACAGGTGAACTCAGTCCTTTCTTCGCAAGTCCCAAAACTTCGTTGTTTCGTGCACAGAGATTGGCGGGGTGAGGCTGCAGGGCGCCACGCTTTTGCAGGACGCCTCTCTACCAAATTTCACACTTTAGCGCCACAATGGCAGGCAATTACCGGGCCTCGAAAAAGAGCCGCTCCACCCCCTGACCGTGTAATTATTCACGTGCCTCGCGAGTTCTTGCAGCGACGTGCAATCTGACACGTCTCGCCGAGCTGTTCTCAAATTAAGTGAGTGCTGCGACTGTAGGATGCCAACAGTTCGGCAGCCGGCAATGGTCGGCAAGGAAATAAGAAGACTGCATGTGAGTTCTTTTCATAGTCTCATGAACGACTCTCATCGACTGTCTTGAACGCTTCTCTCCGCAAGACATACTTTAATTCTCGTTCTACATCTACATCCATACTCCGCAAACCACCCGACGGTGTGTGACGGGGGGTACCTTGAGTACCACTATCGGTTCTCGCTCCTATTCCAGTCACGTATTGTTCGCGGAAAGATAGATAGTCGGTATGCGTCTGTGTGGGCTCTAATCTGTCTGATTTTATCTTCATGATCTCTTCTTGAGATACACGTACGAGTGATCAATATACTACTTTACTCCTCGGTAAAGGTATGTTCTCGAAACTTCGACAAAAGCCCGTACCGAGCGACAGAGCGTCTCTTCTGTAGAGTCTTCCACTGGAGTTTATCGATCATTTCCGTAACGCTTTCACGATTACCAAATTATCCTGTAACGAAGCGCGCTGCTCGCCGTTGGATCTTCTCTACTTCCTCTATCAACCCCACCAGTATTCAAGCAGTGGGCGAACAAGTATACTGTAACCTGCTTCCTTTGTTTCCGGACTGCATTTCCTTAGGATTCTTCCAATGAATCTAAGTCTCGCATCTGCTTTAACGGCGATTAATTTTATATGGTCGTTCCATTTCAAGTCACTCCTAATGCCTACTCCCAGATAATTCATGGAATGAACTGCTTCCAGTTGCTGCCCAGCTATAGCGTAGCTAAATGATAAAGGATCTTTCTTTCTATGTATTAGCAGCATCTTACACTTGTCTACATTGAGATTCAATTGCCATTACCTGAAGTATACGTCAATTCTATGCAGATCCTCCTGCATTCCAATACAATTTTCCATTGTTATAACCTCTCTATATACTACTGCATCGTCTGAAAAAAGCCTCAGTGAACTTCCCATGTTATCCGCAAGAACATTTATATATATTGTGAACAGCAACGGACCCATGACACACCCTTGTGACACACCTGACCTCACTCTTACTTCGGTGGATTTACAAATCTTTTATCGTTGTCTTATCATAATTGTTACCGACCTAACGTCACAAAGTAATGTCTTTTTCATGTAGTCCACTCACTGCAGATGATAAAAATAAATACATTTTGTACAGTCATCCGAAAGTTGGCGACTGCGGCTCAGAACTAAACCCACCAGGGGCTCACTGTTGTTTCGCGAGTAGGACCGTGGCGTGCACGGGCCACGAGCTAGTGAGCAGTTTCTTCTGTCTTTCCTCCCTGGACTGCATTTACTTTCCCTTCCCCTCCTTTCCTATCCTTAGTACTCCCCCTCCGCATCGGGATACTGATGACCTAGGCCGGACCACCAACCAACCAATCACACCGAGCAAGGGGACACCAATTATGGTACAAACAAATTTTGATGGGTCTCACCTAAGTTGTGAGGAAATTCCTCCAGACAACCGAGCTAAAAGGATTTGTTCCAATGCGCCTTGGTTTCGACGAAAATCTTGATCTAACTCCCGCGCGTAACTGGTACACCACACTGTCGCTGACGGTGAGTGAGTGAGCGTGGTGCGGCCGGCCAGTCGTTTCGCTGCCATCCAGACGTCCCGTGTTCACTTCCTGCTGGGAACTTTTTTTTCACATTTGTCCGATGATTTATTGATTTCGGTGCCATTTCTGGAAGGTACCAAATAGATTTCATAATGGTAAGACATACACTTCGGAACCAGGTTTTAAACTGTAAGACATACCCTGGGGCAGATATAGACTCTGACTATAACTTGTTGGTCATGAACCGTAGGCTGAAACTGAAAAAACTGCAAAATGGTAGGAAAATAAGGAGATGGGACCTGGATAAATTTAAGGAACCTGAAGTTCTTGAGAATTTCAGAAAGAATTTTAGGCAACATTTGACAGAAGGGGGGGGGGGGAATAAAACAGTAGAAGAGGAATGGGTAGGATTGAGAGCTGAAATAGTGAAGGCATCAGAGGACAAAATAGGTAGAAAGGCAAGACCTACAAAAAATTCTTCGATATCATAGGAAATACTAAATTTAATTGATGAAAAGTGGAAATATAAAAATGCAGTAAATGAAACAGGCAAAAGGGGTACGGACGACTAAGAAATGACATTGACAGGAAGTGTAAAATAGCTAAGCTAGAAGGCAAATGCAGGTCTGTAGAATAATGTATATATAGGGGGAAAATAGATACAGCCTACAGGAAAATAAAAGAAACATTTGGAGACAAGAAAAGCAGCTGTATGAATGTAAAGAACTCAGATGGAAAACCAGTTCTCAGCAAAGAAGGGAAAGCTGAAAGTTGGAAAGAGTATATAGAGGGGCTCTACAAAGGAAATGAACTTACAGTCAATATTGAAGGATGGGAAGAGGAGGTACATAAAGATGAAATATGAGATACTATACTGAGAGAAGAATTTGACAGAGCACTGAAAGACCTAAGTGGAAGTAACGCTCATGGAGTGGACGACATTCCATAAGGACTTCTAACGTCTGAGAGCCAGCCATAACAAACTATTTCACCTGGTTCGTAAGATGTGTGAGACAGGGGAAACACCGTAGACTTCAAGAAAAATGTAATAATCCCCATTCCAAAGAAAGCCGGTGCTGACAGATGTGAAAATTACAGAAGCATCGGTTTAATAAGTCATCGCTGCAAAATTTTAACACGAATTATTTACAGAAGGATGGACAAGCTGGTAGAAGCCGACCTCGGGGAACACCAGTTAGGATTCAGGAGAAATGTAGGAACACGGGAGGCAATACCCACTTTACGGCGTATCCTAGAAGACAGATTAAGGAAAGGCAAACCTACATTTCTGACTTTTGTAGGTTTGGAGAAAGCTTTGACAATGTTGATTGGAATACATTCTTTCAAATTCTGAAATCAGCTGGAGCAAAATATAAGGAACGGAAGGTTATTTACAACTTGTCATCAGAGTTGAAGGGCATGAAAGGGATGAAGAGGTTGGTAAAGGTGTAAAAGAGGGCTGTAGCCTTTTTCTAATGATATTCAATTTGTATATTGAGCAAGCTATAAAGGAAATCAAAGATAAATTTGGAGAAGGAATGAAAGTTCAGTGTGTAGAAATAAAAACTGTGCGTTTTGCTTATGATATTGTAATTCTGTCAGAGACAGCAAAGGACCTGGAGCAGCAATTGAACGGAATTGACAATGTGTTGAAAGGAGCATATAAGATGAACATTAACAAAAGCAAAACAAGGGTAACGGAATGCAGTCTTAGAAATCAGACGATACTGAAGGAATTAGATTAGGTAACGAATTAATAAACGTGGTTAATGAGTTTTGTTACTTGGGTAGTAAAATAACATATGATGGTCGCAATGTAGAGGATATAAAATGCAGAATGGCAATGGGAAGAAAAGCGTTTTCGAAAAAATTTGTTAACATCGAATATTAATTTAAGCATGAGGAAATCCTTTCTGAAGGAATTTGTGTGAAGTGTTGCCTTGTATGGGTGTGAAACATGGGAGATAAACATTGCGGACAGGAAGAGGATAGAGGCTTTTGAAATGTGGTGTTACAGAAGAACGCTGAAAATCAGGTGGGTGGATCGCATAAGTAGTGAGGAGGTACTGAATAAATTGGGGAGACAAGGAATTTCTGGCATACCTTGACTAAAAGAAGGGATAGATTGGTGGGACACATTCTTAGACAGCAAGGAATTGTGAATTTAGCATTAGAGGGAAGTGTGTGGGGTAAAAATCGCAGAGGAAGACCAAGAGATGGACACAGTAGGCAGATTCAGACAGATGGGGGTTCCGTTCTTATGTGGAGATGAAGAGGCATGCTCAGGATAGGGTATTGTGGAGAGCTGCATCAAACCAGTCTCCGGACTGAAGACCACAACAACAACAATTTAACCAACTGCATTTAACACGACAGATAATATAACGTGTGATTTCTTGATTGGAACAAGTATTTGATTGAAATTGATATTGACCTGCGTAGAAGATTTGTCCCCGAAAACGATATTTCTATATTTTAGACAACTTCATAGAAGGAAAAATACTCCTGAGAAATACATAATCTTCATTTTGTAATTTTCCATTAGCTTCATTTTCAGTTACTCGTTTTCTCAATCAGGAAGTGTTTCTTCTTTTCCAATGCCAGCATATCTTCTTGTAAAACATTAAAAATTCGTTCTTTTTCATGAGTTGTAGGTTGAAATATCCCATAAATTACTTTATATTCAGAAGTTCCTGTGAAATTTGAGCTGCAACTTTCGGCGTCCTGCGTATCGACGTACGTAATTAAATTGCCTGTCGTCTCAGCTGCCATTAATTCGTCTTGTAGGAACATAATTAATGAAAAGTACTGCTCTGAAGATGCATCGTATATGAAGGGGCTTCTGATCCATACCTACAGAGTCTTGCTCCACTTCTTTTCTGTATTGATCTTACAGATTCCAGATATCATGGTACAGGAATAGTATTCAGAGCTTTGGCCTTAGGTTTCGCACGGAATAAAGAACGATACAAACAACAGTGTAAGTTATAAGACTTGTCCAACATTTTGGTCAGAACTCGTTAAAACACACATGGGACCTCTGTCTCAAGATCAGATGATGTAAAATTGCAGATGATTATGGTAGACTATGACAATATCCCGACTGACAGCAAAGGACCTGGAAGAGCAATTGAACGGAATGGACAGTGTGCTGAAAGGTGCATATAAGATGAACATTAACAAGAGCAAAACTAGGGTAATGGAGTGCAGTGTAATAAAATCGGGTGATGCTGAAGGAATTAGATTGGGAAACGAAGCAATGAGGGAGGTAGATGAGTTTTGTTACTTGGGCAGTAAAATAACAAATAATGGTCGCAGTACAGAGGATATAAAATGCAGAATGGCAATGGGTAGAAAAGCGTTTTTGAAAAAGAGAAATTTGTTAACATCTAATATTGAATTAAGCCTAAGGAAGTCCTTTCTGAAGGCATTTGTATGGAGTGTTGCCTTGTATGGGAGTGAGACATGGACGATAAACAGTGCGGACAGGAAGAGGATAGAGACTTTTGAAATATGGTGCTACAGAAGAATGCTGAAGATTAGGTGGGTGGATCGCGTAACTAATGAGGAGGTACTGAACAGAATTGGGGAGAAAAGAAATTTCTGGCATACCTTGACTAAAAGAAGGGATCGATTGGTAGGACACATTCTTAGACATCAAGGAATTGTGAATTTAGCATTGGAGGGAAGTGTGTGGGGTAAAAATCGCAGAGGAAGACCAAGAGATGAATATAGTAATCAAATTCAAATGTATGTGGGTTGCCGTTCTTATGAGGAGATGAAGAGGCTTGCTCAGGATAAAGTAGGGTGGAGAGTTGCATCAAACCAGTTTCCGGACTTAATACCACAACAACAACATCCATTTTTATGTTAATGGTTGAGTGATTTGTCATGATGTTTACTTATATTCATTGCTCAATATGATATATTGCGCGACTATAATGTATGTAATTCGTTATTTCTAAATATACTCTTAAGGTGACTGAAAGATACTTTGAAATCAGGCAGCCGACGGTAGTTATCAACTATAATGTTTCTGAAACATTTGATAGCTGCGTTTACAGTCCCCGGCCCCGCTATTGTTATACCCTCTAATGTAACCATATTATCCCTAAGGCTGTTTTATCTAAGTGGATAACTCAACGCGCTCGGTCAGAGGGCTGAACGCTCTCTGTGATAAATAATAAAAAAGCGCTTCCCAACGGATTATTATGGTGCGTTCATACTTGGGTCAAAAGAAATTTCTTTGCATTGCCGATTCATGGGGTGGTCAAACTGAGCAGACACTGTTCGATAGTATCTTGGTGGACGATATAGGAGCGTGCACTTGCACTATGAAAGTTATTCTACCCAAGTGAACCCCGCTGTGCCAACCGTGCGATGCGTATTTTTACCATCAAGTAAAACTCTTCATTGAAAAATTACAAAATGCTTCCGAATTATTAAAAACCGAAATCGCTTCACGAGAGGACGCGATACAAAGACATTCGTTACTGCTGCATCAGTTCAGTGCACCAGTCTTTCTTCCCATAATTAAATATGCCTGATTTGCGTCGCCATTTCTTGACGACCGAACATTTTTTTTATGTGAACGACCAGCGTCTTCTTGTATCGCTGATGAAAACACCGTGCACCTGTAAAGCAGTAGCATTTATTAGATGTGCCTGGTGCTACAATGTTCTGTGCTTTTGGTGTTCCTGTGGTACTTATCACCCAGAATTTTGTTCATCTGTTGAAGCAAACGACGATTGCTACAGTGTATAACTAAAATTGTGCAATAAATGAAATAATGAATGACTACTGTGTTATATGTAATTATCCTGATCATTTACTCAAGCGTTAACATAAGACTGGCGATGAAAGCATAAAGTTCATATTTCGTGGACAATGAATAAAGAAGAGTATAATTTCTCATACACAATGAAGGAATCTGTGCATTTTTTATCACAGTGTAATTTTGATATAAATATGTTTTGTCGTACAAGAACTTCATGTAACTGTGCTTACCTGAAGCAATTTTGATTTTATCTTTACAATTTTATATATTAAAAGAGTCTACGAAAACTAAAGTCGGTCGGCCAGGCCAAACTACCCGCCCGATTTCCTTCATTTTCATTTTAAACGAAAGGTATTCATCCTCAGATTTATTATCAAGTATCAGAATTTACGTAACTCTCGCCTTAATTTTTCTATACTCAGGCGCGATTTCCTTCCGTATATTTCTTATGGGGATGTAAACTAAACTAAACTGTAAACTAAAGTCAGTCGGTCAAGCCGTTCTATCCGACCTATTTCCTTCATTTTTGCTTTAAGCGAAATGTATTTATTCGGAGATTTGTCATCAAGTATCAGATTCAACTTACGTCTCTCCATCCTTTACTTTTATTCAAACGCGGTATCCTTCTGTTCTTGCATTGAATATTTTCATCGGATTGTTTTAAGATATCTTCGGTTGTAATTAAAGTACGCAATTCTTTTTGATCTAACAACACTCAGCGGATCTAGTTCTTTCATTTGCGCTTTTAACCACGTACATTGATTGATTCTGGAGAAAGTTATGCGTGAACATTCAACTTCCATTTTTTCCCAATTTTCTTGTCATTCCACTAGCGGTGCGAAGTATTCGAAGTATTGATAATATGGGAAAAAACATAAAATAATGCACAATCGATCGTCGGACAAGTATGTGAAAAAAAGTAAGTTGGCAGTCATACACATTTGCCGGCCGAAACACGCCGCCTCTGTTACAGAGGCAGTGACAGTGACAATGTACAGGTATAGAAGTTACGCGCTGGACTTGGATCTCGATTTTCGTGGAAACAAAGGCTCATTGGAACAAATCCTTCTAGCTCGATGGTCTGGAGGAATTCCCGCACAACGTACCTACTAGCCAACAAAATCCGTTTGTCTCATATTTTGTGTTCCTCTTGTAAATTCGTAAAGAATGATCACAGTGCACATTTGTCGCTGCGCGGTTAGCGAACGTGATGTAGGGAAAGTTTACTTCGTTTTCCGCAGTTAGGAAATATGACGGGCTTTCACGTGATGTTTAATTGCTCCGTGCAGTGGATTTATTATAAGCCTGACCGCGAAAGTACGTCTCAGAAGGCGCTGGGAACGGCTACCGTTATAAGAGGCTGAATCGTGTGAGCAGATGAAAATTCTTAAGTCCTTAATTTTGTTCACTCAGAAACCAACAGTAGAACTCAACACGTGGAAGTATGACTCGAAGCTTTGACTTATGGACAACAGTAAATTTTTATTGCTACTGACGAAGGTCCTTTAAAGCCCATTTCTACGGCTAAACAGGGTTGAGATTTCGACGGAGTTTATCCGGATTATCATTCACTTTAACACTGCCGTTCCAACTAATTCCGGCAACCAAACTAGATACTCAGGTGTTGTGTTTTCTTACTTTTCCATGCAATATTGTTGTATTCCTTTCTCTCAAATGGTGTCACACTGTCTTGTATTTTACAAAATCAAGCTTTTATAAATACTTGCAACACTATGTACGTTTGACATTTTGTGTCAGCGGATCGTTCCAAACTGGGTGTCGCAATTCCACGGGGCTTAGAGTGTGACATCAACGGCGCTGCAAGATTAACAAAGTCAGAAGTTGAAACAATTTGAAAACTTGTGAAAAATAGGAAACATTCCTTTCCTTGATGAAACTTTCACTCTGCAGCGGAGTGTGCGCTGATATGAAACTTCCTGGCAAATTAAAATTGTGTTTACTGGCGGAAGTAAAGTTGTGAGGCGGCATCGTGAGTCGTGTCGGGATAGTTCAGTCGGTATAACTCTTGTCCGCAAAAGGCAAAGGTCCCAAGTTTCTAGTCCCGGTTCCGGCACACAATTTAAATCTGCCAGGAAGTTTCATTCCTTTCCTTAATTATTTTATCTTCTGTAGACTTGAAAGCATGATTTTAAATCTGTGGTGATTGCAATGTTTCAATTGTATGATATTGTTTTATCAGTGATGGCAATTATGCTTGTCTAACCCCTTTCATGATCAGCATATGGGCACGTCAAAGAGCCGAAACTGGTAATCAATTTAAAATAAATTTGCTATCATGACTATAAGGATTTCTTCTGTAGTACACTGAAGCTCTCTTATTGATATTAGTGAAACCGTGTCTCATGAAACCGTATGTATTAGGGGGTTGTAGCTATTAAGAAAAGTTGGAGAGCTGAGCTTTGTTCATGGTGTAAGATGTATAAGTGCAAATATTTTTATATGTGATACCTTAATGTGCACAGGTATCAATGTCTTCCTTCTTTTTTTATCTCTACAACAAACAGTCGTCCAAGACAACAAACATAAGAGTTGCAACCTGGTGTTTTCTGAAGTTCCAACCGTAGTATATTTAAAAAATGATTTCCTCCCTCCTTAAAAAGAAGTTTGTAGAAATACTAACACTCATACTTTACTATAGTGATGTACTCGTAGGTCTTTCATACGAAAACTCACACAGGCTAGTACTGACGATGAATTCTTCCTTGTGGTACTTTTTTTATGTCCCATTCTTCGACCTTTTTATTTCTCCATACAAACAACACACTAAGCGTCAATACTATAATAACCTACGTTTGGTGCATCGCCCATTGACGTCCCTGTCATTTGGAAACCTGTTATTTATCCTCAAATTTTACAGTGTTATTTAAACAGAACAGTACAAATGCCTGTTCTTAACAAAACAAAATAACCTTCCATACCAACACATAATGCTTCTGTGTCAGGAACAGGAATTTTAAATCAAATCCGTTCCAAACACTACAAATGTTCCACCTTCTATCACATCAGTCCGTATCTCACCTTACCGAGACAACTTTTCGTTTCCATTTGTCAGTAGACTTGTTAATATGTTCTCCTTGTTCCCGACAGACACTGTCATTGTTATTTCTATTTTCACCTCATCGTTTTTTCCGTTCCACTTCTCATTATGCTAAACATGGCTTAAAATGTGCTAATCTAATCTCCATAAATGCTAGAACCCTTTGATATTATTGTTGTAATTGCTGTAAATTTTATCGTTTATACAGAATATTTTTATTTTTATTTATTTATTTTATTTTATTTTATTTTTTTTTTTTTTTTTTTTTTTTTTACATCAGAACCTTGATATTCCGAACTCACTGGCGGTGTGGTCTATTCGGATTCCAAAAGAAAAGTACAGTGCGAACACAAATTCAGTCATATGGTCAAGTAGCATAGCGATGTGAGAAAGATGTAACGTACCAAATTAAGGTAGTAGTACTATTGCGAATGCCAAGAAAAATACTCTACAGAAATAAAACTATGTAGCCAATTAAACGCGGTAGTGTTGCTACTTATTTCTGCATTTACAATTTAAAGAGAGGACTGTTGCATGCCGGGAAAAACGAAAAAAATAAAGGCAAGAATGAAAAATGCTTCCGTCAAAGCATAACAAAAAGACAATATGTTCTGGACAGAGAAAAGATGTCTGGCAGCTTCAAAACCATTTCTGTGAAAACAAGCTAGAGATATACTGTCAGACAAAAGAAACGTGATGACGCCAGAACAAGTGGTTTGGAAGTCAATAAAACTACATAGTATATGACCCTGTAACGTAATTGGACTAAATATGGGATGAAACAGACAAGGCCGCTGGTGAAAGCTGAACGTTGGGTATTGCACCCACTGCGGCTGCAGTGCATGCCTTTATGCGGTTCTGAATGGTCACTCAGCTTTCGGGTGCTCCCCTAAGGCAAGGTTGTCCACAGATGTTCCAGTTGTTCCTCCAGATCCGCGGGTTGGTACTGGGACAATGTCATCCCTTACGTGGGCAGTGACCTTCCAGTTACGAGAGGATCTCAACACATTTGTGGGCGTGCATAATCTCGATGGAAAACTATCCCAGGGAGCTGTGCCATCAGGGATAGGACGTGCGAAACCTGCGCTGTGCCGCCATTGTCTGCCGAAGCACGACTAGAGTTGACCTGGATGCGTATCCCGGGTCTCCGCGCACCACTACGCCAGGGGTTACGCCTGTGTCTCCTCAATACTGGTAGCTTGTGCCCTCTGCCCTTGAAGCCGCCAAATCCTAACACGATGCTCGTAGGAGCTTATGGAGAAGCGTCATACCTTAGCAAAAGATCTTCCTAAGAATCCGGAAAAATTCTGGTCATATTTCAAATCGGTAAGCGGATCGAAGTCCTCGTTGATCATTCTGGGGTGGTGGTAGAAGAAGGCAAAGGCCGAAGTTTAAAATTTTACATATCATAAATGATTCACGCAAGAGGACCATGCAAACATACCTTCATTTGCTGATCGCACTAACTTCCAAATGGAGGACATAGTAATAGGCTTAGACGGCGTAGAGAAGCAACTGAGAGAGTCGAACATAAACGTCGACGGATCAAGATGGGGTATCATTTCGAATTTACAAAGAGTACTCTGCGGAACTGGCCCCTTACTTAGCATGCATTTATCGCGAATCTTTGATGCAGTGCAATGTTCCCCAAGCAACTGACAAAACACGCAAGTAACTCCCGTGTCCAAGAAAGGCAACAGAACGGATCCACACATTTACAGACCTATATCATTAACATCAGGTTGCTGTAGAATTCTTGAACAAATTATCAGTTCCAATATAGGTAATTTCCTTGAGAAGGAAAAGCTTCTATGCATGTTTCAGCACGGCTTTAGGAGGCATCGATGGAGCGAAACTCAACTTGACCTTTTCTCTTATGACATCTTCCTAGCTGTCGATAAAGGCGGACTGTATATTTCTCCAATTTAGAAAGCGTTCGACACGGTGCCGCGCCGCAGACTGCTAACGAAGGTACTAGCATTTGGAATAAGTACCCAAATATGTGAGTGGCTAGAAGATTAGTTAACTAATAGAACCCAGTACGTTGGCCACGATGATGAGTGTTCATCATAGACTATGGTATCGTCGCGAGTGCACCAGGAAAGTGATAGGATCTATATAAATGATCTGACGGACAAAGTGAGTTGCAATATGTGGCTGTTTGCTGATGATACTGCGGTGTACAGGAGTGTCTCGTCCTTGTATGACTACAGTACGGTGCAGGATGACATGGATCAAATTTCTAGGTGGCTTCAGGAATGGCAACTAGCGCTAAGCGTATAAAAATGTAAGGTGATGCAGATGAGTAGGAGAAACAATCCCGTAACGTCCGAATACAGCATTAGTAGTCTGCTGCTTGACAGAGACGCGTCGATTAAATATCTAGGTGTAGGCGGCGTTAAAACTACGGCGATATATCGTTAGCGATTTATAGTAAGCGATATATCGCGACGATATGTTGCTAACAAGGTTCAGAACAACAGGCGATAAATCGGCGCGACGTGGGCGGTAAAAATGTGATGGGAACACAGTTTTTACTGCTTCAGTTTCAGATATGAGCTCAAGTGAGGAAGACGTTGTTGTGGCTTACTGGTTGAGGCATACGATGAGAAGAAAAAGGAAACACTGGATACATCCCTACAATGTAACCAACGTCCACCATAGCTCCGCTGTTGTTCTCGAGAGCTGTCTCAACATGAATCAAAATTCTGTAAGCGCCAATGGATGACCTTTAACTAAATTAATGAAAGAAAGCACAGAATTGTCTTCTCTTCTTCCCGCCATGTTTACAGCTGGAAATATCGCTCGCGACTAATCGCTCAGGAGACCGGCAAGCGGTACGTTAAGCTATATATCGCGCAATCGCCCTAGTGCGAACCCTTTTTATCGCCTCCCTCTAGATTTCACGTATCTGTCCATGCTTGTCGCGTATCGTATATCGCTTACGATATATCGCCGTAGTGTGAACGGAGCTAACGCTGCACACCGATATTGCCGCCAGTCTTCCGTCGGAACGCGTGGTGCAGTGGTTAGCATCGCAGATCGCTGTGCTTGCGGTCCCCAGTTCACATCCCGCCACGGACAGAAAAATTATTTCTTTCTGTTGACCAGTTCTAGAAAGTTCTAGATGTTTCTTATGTTTGATATACTTCTAAGTTCCAGAAAAGTCTTTCTATGTATGAATAGTGGAACTCTCCAAGCAGGAGTCACTCTGTACTGAGTGTACGCTTGCGTTAGCAATAAACGTGTTCTAAGTGTAAAGTGTTGTTTTATATTAGCGACCAGCCTTCGAATTCCGGACTTCCTGTAGTTTGCAACATGACACTTTCTGGTGGAGGCGCGGGTGTCCTGCACTACATCTGCATCCGATTAAGAGCGTAAGAGCCGTCGCATACACGGACAAGAAGCGGAATACAAAGGGTATACTGACTACCTCCGTCCGAAGGTCCGCGTCATCAAAAGATCCATGGACATGAAAAGAGCGGTTAGCCACCTGAACATCAGACACCCGTCGGTGTTCTCTGGAGACCTAGACAGGACCCAAAACAAGTGGCTGAAAGGATTCGACACAGTAATAATATAATGAGGACAAGCGCGATTGCTGGGAAAAATACCAGACAAAACTTAAGAAGTTTGGAGACTACCAGTAATAAGTCCATTTATCGGCAGAGCAATTGAAGAACAGGGCCCAACAACATGGTGAGTCTACGCATTCGTATATACAGAATGTTTTGGCCCCATGTCACGCAGTTAACCCGGATATGACTGAGGCCGACAAAATTTCACACCTGATGAAGGGCATTGCAGAACACCTGTATCGACCCGTTTCCACGACACAAGAGTTTATCCAATGGGGTCAGAAACAGAGATGCAACAGAGGAGAGTTGGACGAAATAAGTATGACAGACTCCCAAATGTAGTCCCTATGGCCGTTGTGGAAGACGAGCATGATTTTGCTTCTCTCATGCGACAAATTACGAGAGAAGAATTACAAACAGTTCATGAGAGCCGGGACTGTTTATAACGTTGCCCTTGCTTCGTATGATGCCATAATTGTTAAAGTAGATACCGCGATTATATTTTTTGGACAAGGAATAGATGGTACCGAATGTTTGAATTTGAAATAAGTTAGTTAAAGTACAGCACAAAATGAACATTAAAGCAAATAAACCGCGGGTTGCATATTAAAGTCGGGCACCATACAAGCAACGGCACGTTATAAAACTTAAGGAAAGCATCTAGCTGGATCCTGCGGTTCGTATAGTAGAAGGTGGAAATGATAACTTTTATTTATTTAATATCTGAACGTTGGAGATACTTTCCGTAGGAGATCAATGTTCAGACTGTTCACTTCGCTTTTCATTGTTGTGTGACCGTGGGTGGAACATGAAGTTACTGGTAATGATAGAATAATTTTAAAAAAAGATCGGACTTCGTGAAATTACAAAAGAAATGACTGCAGGTTCTAAAATCAAGCAAAGTATTGTATAAGGATGATTGATTGATTGAAATTTTGTACACAATGCGAAGCGATTGTAACGTCGTCTGAACATTAGACTATTATGGAGGCGAAGGAGCTGAAAACCTTAAGAAATTAAATATTTTGCGTGGAAGAGTTTGATTTAAATGAGAACCAAGATGAGGGAATGCTTTTAAATTTAAATAATATATTTTCAGCAACAGCTTGCATTATTCTTACTTACATGAGTGGATACAGGTATGAAAGACGTGTTGTCACATCAGATATATACCAGAGAGTGAGTAAAAAACTACTATCACGGTTCTGTCTTCTCGCTTGTTTTGAAGTAAAAAATGACGAACGAAATTAAATTAGTCGCATTGCGCGTCAGAGAGAACCGGAGGCGATAAGCATCGCTGATCAAAGATAAACAAAAAATAAAAGTTAAGTGTATCGTTACATGTTGGACCAAGCGAATACCAGATAATGGCCATGGATGTCGGTCCTGTGCATTATGAGGAAGCTGACGCTGCTGAGGAAGTGGTATTTCAAACATTAGCGCCTGTTAGCCCCGCCTGTCGCATCCGACGTGAAGAATGGCCTCGCCCGACTATGACTTAAGGCTAGTCTACACGACGACACTAGGTTGCGACACTCCTTTCAGGAAATGAATTGCGCGCAACTGGTTTCGTGTGTGTCTGTAGACATGGCGCCAATACTATACGCTTCAGTTTCGTTGTTTTGTGTGTGCCGTAGTCGCCGTAGAATTAAAGTTTTGGTATCTGTAACAGTTGTGGCGGAGCTATTGCTTCTCTGTGTGAAGTCACTGCATAAGACTAAACATAAAAAAAATAAAATAAAAAACGTGTTTGGGTTTGTGACTGGATTAAAAAAAGACGTCAGCTCGGTCGGTTGCTTAGCGACCTTTCTGAAAGAAATTGTTATTGAAGACCGTAGAAGTTATTTTAATCAATTTACAATGTCACCAGAGCAGTTCACGTTCCTTTTAAACACAGTTAGTAATGCAATAAAAAAACAAGATACTGTTATGCGTGAAGCATTGTTACCAGAACTGAAATTACAAATTGCATTACGTTTCTTGTCAAGTAGATATTCGTCTCTGCAGTACCTGTACCGTGTTTCGAAATCCACAATTGCCATAGTTCGTTTGTATAAGTATTTGGAATTGAATGTATTTTAGTCTGCAATTCACTAATCGTCAACCCATCAATATTTAATTGACGAATAATTGCTTCAAGAGCACTAACACGCCGCTGCTTAAAATCTCACAATCACCTACTCATCGCATATATGTTCAAAAACCGAATTATTTCTTCCGTTCCCCCCTTTATGTTGTGTATTGTTCTGTATTGGTTACAACCTAACCCAAAAACACGCGCAATCAGTTTCGCCAAAGTTGGAAGGCGCCAAAACTGTTTAGTTTCACCAACGAGTTGCGCCAGTAGCGCAGTTTCATGAAACCTAGTGTCGTCATGTAAACTAGCCTTTACGCCGCAGTTGCCAAACGGCAGCCTAAGAACCGACCGACGCGGCCACAACCAAATCCTCCGGCACCTACGACCTGCCGCACATTGACTACATCTTAGACTGTTTGAAAGGAGCTACATACTTCTCAACCATGCAAATGCAGACAGACTACTGGCAAATGACGTCTAAAATTGTATTTCTTTATTTGGTTTAATACCTCGTGGCTCGCTAAAGGATTTGACACTACCAACGTGGTCAATAAAAAAAGTAAAGATCCTCCTATTATTCAGGATTAAAACAGAGTGGTGGTGATGGTCTGCTGTTGGAGCTGATCGCTGTCATGTCTGCCATGACGGCCGGCCCTGGCGTAGGGATGGCGGTTATTGCTGAAACAACCGGTTTTCGGTTATATCGGTTCTTTTCATCTCCAGTTTATCCGTACTGTAAAAACTGCTCAAGATAACAGGTTTTTAAATAACCGGTTTTCGGTTTTTTATTGCTATTATTCCAGTAGAGTTCGACCGAAACATATTTTGCGGCTGGAACAGAAACCGTAATCGAATTTTCGGTTCCGAAACTTGCGAAATTTAGTTAAAACTTAGGTAAATTTACGTTATACGACAAATCAATAGTCTTTCCACATTTGCAAGATCCCCTCCCAACACTACACCTTCTTGACTGCGTTTAAGCCTAGCCAGGAGTCCGTAGAAAACGATATGCGAAGCATACAGATTTACTGGCCTAGTATTTCCATCCAGCAGTTACAAATATTTAACCAACCACTCCGTATATCTGATATATATTACAGTCAGTAAATAAACTTCGATCAGTGCTGCAGAAGTATTTCGAAAAAAAGTCACAGTTCCGACTAACAGTATGATTGTTGTCAGTGTAAATTTAACTAAATTGAACTAGGAACTGTGTACCACATGATCAAAGAATGTTCAAATGGGTGTGAGTTCTTATGAGATGTAACTGCTTAGGTCATCGGTCCCTAGACTTAAAACTGCTTAATCTAACTTACGCGAAGGACAACATACACACCCATGACCAGGGAGGAGGCAGGACACGAACCTCCGGCTGGAGTAGCCGCGCACTCCGTAACATGAAGCCTCAGACCGCACGGCTACCTCGCGAGGCACCACCATGATCAATGTTACCTAAACCCTTATTAGTTATTACTAAAGCCCCTCGTTTTCAAGGAATCACATTAATAAAACTTATTAGCATAACAATATGACAATACGTTAAAAGTTATTATTCCAAGCTTACGTAATAGGTATATGAATCGAATTTACCTTCTCTTCCAACAAGCATTTTGGATGCTTTCTCCTTAAATGATGTGATATTCCTGGCCTGTGGCCACTTCATATTTCTGGCCGCTGGCCGTTTCTTTGCTAACATCGTACGTGTCTTAAACGCGGAAGAAAGACAGAAGTGCAGCATATGTTGAAATGTGGGGTGAGGAGCAGTAGCATATGGCACAGTAGGTGCTGGTTCCCGTGGGAAAGCCCGCCTATGTTACTGGTGCTCTCCTCGCATTCACTGCTGCATTTCACGTCACGTGATTTCTTTTGAAATTAGTTTTGTTTATTATATATTAAATATTAATTATTCAGAGCTGAGAATTTGTAATAAATATCTCTCAAGGACAGGCTAGGTTTTGACAATTTAAAAAGTTTAAGGTGCCTTCTCTTATTGTAACAAGAGAAGAGCGATTTTGCAGAAGGCGCGCGACGGCCCTGTTTTGGCGCGAAATAGAGCATCAGGTGCCCTCTCGCAACGCGCCGCAGTTACAGTCTCGAGCTGACCGCTATACGCGTCGGTCATGAGTAAAGATTTGTGTAATAGTGATAACAGTCGAGGTCTCAACATGAGTTACGGGCAGCATACGCCGTGTCGTATTAACAAAAGTTGTTCATATCTAATTATTTATTTAATAAATGGCATCCCTGACAATCAAAAATCTCGCGAGTCGCTTCTTATGCTTCCGTCATACAGAACTCATTTTAGCCTCACTTGTATGCTGTACAAGAACCAACGACCTGTGTACCGTCTTCTGCGCTGGGGACACAACTATAGAAGACAACAGGTTAGTCAGAACTTTATGCTTTCCATAAAGACTGGGACAGCAACTACGGCACCTCGTGCGTACTGTAGGGCGGTACAAACGCACACTGCTACTCAACAGCATCCGCAAGGAGGTGGAGGTTTAGGGGACTTGTTGGAGGAAGCAGTACTAACTTCTCCGTCTGCAAATAAAACCCTTGGAAGCTTGTACATGGCATCCCTGGTGGGGAAGGAAACATTTCGGAACGAAATAAACAGATACAGTGAGGCGATAAACGGTGGAAGTGATTCGCGAACTGTTAGACATCAAGAATTTTACAAATAAAGTGACCGTCAGCCAGTTGAAGTACGCGAGTGAAGCAAGTGTAAGTGTTGAGTTCGCGGTCCATTGGATTACGTAACTTCAAGAATCGACGAGCTACAGAACGGCGGCGTCGCAACACTTCACCGGGCACGTCGACGGAACAGCCACGCTCAGCGCCATAGCAGACAGAAGAGGGGTGCGGCGCCTGAAAGGAACAGCCGTAAACATCGCCAGCAGCGACAGACGACGACTCCATCTATTAGCGGAGCTACAACCACCAGCCTTCACGTCGCAACAACTGCACATCGCGACGCGAGGAAAAACGGGAATAAGTGCAAACTCTTGTAAATTATAATTAATTGTGTATATCTGTTAGTAAAACTTTGCTAAAAACTAGCGTAAAAAAGTAAATTAGAGATGGACAATGAGGGAAAGACTAGGTATTATCTCAGAAGTAGGGACAGAGAATGTGTTCAAAATAGAGGCAATGATCATTCAGGTCAACAACTTCAGATGCAGGGTGACAATATCAGTCCATATTTTGTAGCGAATATGAGTGAAATGAAATCTAATATTATCCAGGATGTGGCTATTAATCAGATCAATAGCACACATAATGTAGAACAAAGTGCTGTTGAAAATGTTGTAAGTGACGTGCAGAGAGATACACAAGTTGGTCAATCTGTCGCTTCTAACCATACTGACGTGGTAAATCTGGATGCTGCTGTCTGAGAAAATGTTTCTGGCACCTGCATAACAGAGGAGCAGATGGAGGTATCAAGTGACAGAAGCCATAGCACAGCTTCAGCTGATACGTTGCCAGTAGAGAATAGTGGGGAGAAGGAAGCTGATATTGACAATAATAGTATATCAATGCTTATCGTCATGATAGCTAAATTAAATCAAAACATGCTTGCTAAGTTTGAAGAACAAAAACGAAGCATAAATAAGTTGGCAAACGAAATTATTGCAAAATTTGACCAAAACAATGAAAGATTAGACCGTGCGATAGAGGAAAAACGTACACCAATGGCTAGTGTAAATAATAAATTCCAGAGCTTGGAAAACAGAGTAATTGTTAATGAAGAAAAAGCAGAAAAGTGTTTTAAACAATTAGATTTGAAAGTAAAGGATGTGATAATTGTAAAAATGACGTTGTGCACAGGGTGGACTCTGAAGTAAGCAAAATTAACGAGAGATTACAGGTTAATAGTGACACGATGTATACTGTTACAAATAATGTAGAATGTTTGAGAAAAGAACAGCAATCAGACATCGAAAAAATGAACAGAAATGTAGCATTAATTGACAGTAAAGTGTCATAGGTAGGCACATGATGTACAAGCAATGCAAATGCTCTTCACAGTAAATTAACAGAGATCGAGCAGAAACTGAATGAGCTGCCAGATTCATGTAATTTAGTGGAAAATATTAGCACCAATGAAAATGAACTTGAGGGAAAACTTGAAGCGTGGGTGGAACAAGAACGTAAGAAAGGTATAAGTAACACAGTTGATGTTGCAAATAATCCTTATTCATACAAATTTCACAATTTTTCAAAGACAGGTAAAGTACATCCTGTTGCTTTCACCAGGCAGTTCGATGGTGTTATTCCTAATAACATTACAGAACAACAAAAGATGAAATTTGTAGTGAGTAGGCTCGAAGGTGATGCAATTTCATGGGGAACAGGGGCTATAAACATTTGTAAAACATATCAGGATTTTGTCACTGCCCTTCTCAATCAGTATTGGTCTGAAAGCACACAAAATAACATACACACTGAAGGTTGCATGAAAGACTACAAGTATAAATTTAAAGTCAGGCCCAAAATAATGGAACTTGTTCAGAAGTTTCATGGAGTCAAGATATTAACAAGCACAGACTTGACCTCTAGCTTCTGGCAAACACTTGTAAAGGAAAATTGTTGCAAATACACTGCTTTTACATATGGAGGAAGGTGTTCTCAGTTCAGAGTGTTGCCTTTTGGTCTGAAAATATCAACATCTGCCTTCATATGCAAATAGGTACATGTACCTCAGGGGGCAATAGCGCTCTTTGCTTTGCCAGGTAACTGACGCCTACCAGGTACCCTAGTTAACTAGCAGCTTACTTCCTTTCCTTTCACGCTGTTAGTTCTTCCTCTTACTATTCATCTCTGAACTCTTTTCTATCGCCTTTACTTTCTTCGCCATCCAAATACCAGATTGCACGAAAACACTAATTTAGACGACTAAATAAAAACAGGATTTGACATCAGTAAGCAGGAATACGAGATTTACAGACTTAATACGTACAGAATTTGGCTTAATGTGAGTATGTAACAATCACGGGGCATGGTAAACATTGTAACTCAGCAGTAAACATCTGCATAGCACGCGTTACCTTTACAAAGTTAAGTGGCAGGCACAGATCTTCTCGGAACGGAACATAACAGCTGACTACATTATTGAAGGACTTTTTATTTAATTTATTCCAATACTGTTTACTCTGATTATTATAATGTAATATATGACGCTGAGAAGAGGACGGCGCAACAACAGGTGAGTGAACTTAGTGAAAATGGCTGTTGGACATAGGCAATGTAAAACATGGTTTTATTAAGAATGGTATGAGGAACGAGGTGTATGGTCTGCTATGTGTAGTTTTAAGCAAGTATTGAGAAGGTAGTAAGAAGGTTCAAGTACAGGTGACTGATAAATTCGGCCTGGAAATAAGCTCATAATTAAGAAGGTAGTAAGGTTGATAAGTAGGGTCAAGTATAGGTGACTGATAAATTCGGCCTGGAAATAGGCTCGTTATTGAGAATGTAGTGAAGTGTAAGAAAGGGTCAAGTACAGGTGACTGGTGGATCCGGCCTGGAAGTCGACTCATTATAATTATATATATGGTGTTTTAGGCGGCATAGAAGTCGTCATTTGTGGAATATTGAAAATAGGTAGGGGACGCAGTGTGTGCGTCACTCTACATTTATTAAATTAGGAATACACAGTAGCAGAAATGGCACCATTTTGGAATACATTTGTCCTATGCTCTTACACATACACATCTATGAGTAAGTATGTGTATAAATTATATGATATTTTTCACCTGTTTCGCCTCCACATAAACCTCAGGAAATCATAACACATCAGAGCGATAAACAACATGTACTATGGAATATGTATATCATACATAATGGAATTTCACCGTCAGCTGTCAATGAAAGCAACCATCCGTCAGTCGGAATTATATTTTGCCTTTATGCAGCAAATAGTTTCTGTTGATTTCTGTGATATTCATTTTGCATTAAATATTGAGTATTATGACAAGCTATATGTAGGCTATTACAGTGAATATAAACGTGGCATCTATTTGCCAACAGTACGGTATTAAATATTAGACATGGCATGTGTTGCCAATTGTAATATGTGAATGGAGGTAACACTTGTTGACAACATAGAGTATTGTCAATGAATGAATGGTCAGTGACCTAATTAGGAAACGGACATACATGACTTAATGTATCTTAAAGTGTGTCACGAAAAATAATTAAATGTAAGGGTATGACAGAATAGATAACTGAAGAAATATGAGAAAGGTCAATGACCTGAAAAAGAAACTTAAACTTTATCGGTAATTACCAAACACTGACCAATATGTTTATTATTCTTGATTCAATATGCAAAATGTCTGCATTGATTTGATTTTATAAATGTATTTGTATGCATAAATTTTATGTACCAATTTATGTATATCCTTTGTATGTACAAGCGTGTGAAGCCAGCAGTGCAAAGTAGGCTATGAAACATGTTATTAAAAGAATAAAGTCATGAGTGTCTAGTGTTGAATTTGCACTCAATGCGTGCGTCAAAATTGCAAAGCTGAAAGTGAGTAGGCAATTCAATTAATAAAAAGAGAAAGTGTTGAGAGGCTTGGTGGACGGCATTGTGCCGATATAAGTGATAAATGGCCTCGTGCCAAAAAATAGATTCATTTGTTCTGAAAGTCAATAATCGGAGTTGTGGTGGTTTTGATGAACGGCAATGCGCTGAAAGTTAGTAATTTTATGTTAAGGCGATGTGCTATATGTCGTGGTGGTATTGATGGACGGCAATGTGCCGAGAATTTAATTGGTGTTATAAGCGGCCATGAGCCGAAAGTCTAAATGTCATATATTCAAATGGCAGGTGCCAATAAATTTTGTAAACATGGACGGCAATGAGCCGATTTTAAAGCACAACTATTGGGAGGCGTTATGCCTGCTGCATTCCCTGGAATTATTCAAAATAACAGTGTTACTTATCTATTGTTTAATCGTCTATTTTCTGTACATTTTCATACAATGTGTTAAGTAATTTGCAACTTTGAGATTTTGTGTGTGTATTTTCAGATGGATAATTAGGGTGTATATCAGCATTTATATGTAGTTTCATACATTGTAAAGTTAGCTAATTCATAGCTGCCCAAGTTCAATTTAGGCAGGGTTATAATGTTGACGTTTCTATACCTTTTTGTGTAATCATTTTTATTTAGATGGGGAGATTCAGAAGTAATAGTTTCAATATTTGTGTAAGTTCTTGAGAGATAATTGGAACTATTTTTCAAAATTTAGAGGGTTCTTATTTCCAACTTGTCTGTTGTCTTTGAGAACATTCCAAGTTTGGAAATCTCCGAAGGAAGAGGATGTTTGATATTCCTGGCCAGTGGCCACTTCATATTTCTGGCCGCTGGCCGTTTCTTTGCTAACATCGTACGTGTCTTAAACGGGGAAGAAAGACAGAAGTGCAGCATATGTTGAAATGTGGGGAGGGGAGCAGTAGCATATGGCACAGTAGGTGCTGGTTCCCGTGGGAAAGCCCGCCTATGTTACTGGTGCTCTCCTCGCATTGGCTGCTGCATTTCACGTCACGAGATTTTTTTTTTAATTAGTTTTGTTTATTAAGTCATTTAATGTGCCACGTTCCAAGAGACGGTACACGACACTGGGCCGATTACCCTTCCGCTACGAGTATGGCCGAGTCACCTCGCGCTGTACAGCATACAAGTGAGGCTAAAATGAGTTCTGTATGACGGAAGCACAAGAAGCGACTCGCGAGATTTTTAATTGTCAGGGATGCCATTTATTAAATAAATAATTAGATAAGAACAACTTTTATTAATACGACACGGCGTATGCTGCCCGTAGCTCATGTTGAGACCTCGACTGTTATCACTATTACACAAATCTTTACTCATGACCGACGCGTATAACGGTCAGCTCGAGATATAATAATAACAATAAACATGATAAACTCTTAAAAGTTGTACTGTGTATTAAGAAGAAAACTCCTGGAAAATATTCCTTTTGTGTTAAAATACGGCGATAATAAATGTTACTAAAGAAAATAATTGAACAGAGACAAAAAACGATAATACTGGTACACTAGAGAACATAAAGTGGTCATCTTTTTCTGTCTGATAGTACTGATGTCGATCTACTCACGGTGTGAGGATACAGGGTTTTAGCTTAGTAACCTCTTTGGTACGTTTTGGTCGAACGATAGTTATCGTTGGCGTGCAGCGATAGCTGCTGGCAACAATGCTTACGTTGGAATGTTTTTTGTTTGTTGGCCAGTGTGCGGTAGTCAGGGTTGCCAGGTGTGGCGAGTTTTCGCATTCTTGGCTATATTTTTCTTACGAAATTAGCAATTCTAGCAGTCTGGCGACTGGCGATTAAATTTGGCTATTAAAGGATTTGGTTGGCGACTTAATGGCTATTTTAATTTACTTCAAATACAACGAATGTAAATCAATCACTCTTGAGACATTGCGTCAATGATACCGGCTAAACTTCGGTAGAATGCTGTGAAAATGTAATCAACCTACACAAGTTAGCAGAAATGTTTTCAAGTATCATGGATTTCCCGGAGAGTGTCACAGAGATGTAAACAAACTCAACTTACACACTCTTGAAGATAGACGTAAACTACCGCATGTACCCTACTTACGATGGTTCAAGAAATGGCTTTAAACTACATCTCGAAGTACACTACAACACAGTATGAATGGCTCCCGCTGAGAACATGAGGATAAGATTATATAAATTACAGCATGCAAGGAGGCGTTTAAACAGTATTTTTTCCGCATTCCATACGACAACACAACAGAAATTCGTAACAACTGCTACTGTGAAGCGAGCCCTTTGCTACGCACTTCACAGTCGTTAACAAAGGTTTACAGAGTATAAATGTCGATGGAGAACACGCGGTGATTTCCCAGTCGTCCCCATGACTGATTTTTCAGTGTGTAATGACGCATTATTACGAATTAAAGTCCATCCCACCTCAAAGTATGAAATGCTTAGTACATTATTATAAATTACCTTACCTTAAAGTGTTCTAATGATTTTGTGTGTATTAAAGAAATGTTTGAAAGATTCAATAACTGTATTTAAAATCTGTAAATATTTGTTTTTAAGAAGATGAAAGTGATTGGTTATCGAACCTATGCATGAGAGCACCCCTTGTGTAAGTTTGAAGAGTTATGTGTTGTAATTTTTATAAGTTACGAAATTAATAAATGTGATAGTTAAATGTAACTGAATTTCCGGAGCCTCTCTATTATATTTACAATGTGACAATATTTTGACTGGCCTCATTGTCAGTTGGTGGTGTGTCTGGGTTCAGTTATTGGATGGACTCAGATAAATGTTTCTGTTAAGTATGAGATTCCTTGTCCGTGAATGTGAGAGTGCCACTGTTTGTGTTACTTTATATTCAGTAACGAGCTTACTCCCTGATTTTCAGGAAATTATTGTCGAGTAACATGCCATAATTAGCATAGCATAATAATGTTAACAGATTAAAGGTTGCAATACTTTGGTTATATTTTGGCAGTTTATTGATGAAAAGATGGCGATATTTTGGCTAATTTTTGTTTAAAATTTGACGACAAAGCAATAGAAAAACCTGGCGACTCTGGCGGCAGTCTCCCGCCGACCGCAGAGCGAGGCAGTAGCATGTTGACAGTGTGTCCGTAACCCGCGTTTAGCGGTGGCTAAAGCTTTGCCCATCAGTCGTATCACATATGAGTTTCGGTTGCAGTTGCGTATCGAAATGTTTCAGTGTGGACTTGTAGACATCATCGTAGTGGCACGCGGTTATTTAATCAGTGTATTTAAAGAAAGAGTTATTAACATTTGTCGTTCCATAATAAAGGAAGTTAACAAATTTTATTGTCGGCATCCCATACCATCAAATCATTGGAACAATTATTAAATGATTAAGCAGCAAATAGAATATAACGGCAACTTCGCCCATCGAGGATTAGGTGGACGCAGCTGTGACGTTTCAACGGCTCTAACAAGTAATGTATTTAGTTTTACAAGGAAATATATTTAGTAGTTGAAAATGTTCAAATGTTTGTTAAGCTTATGGGACTTAACTGCGGGGTCATCAGTCCCTAAACTTGCAAACAACTTATAAACTTATACTAAAAGTGGGCCACTGTACGAAATAAAAGCTTAAGTCTGGTAGGAGATACCCAGAGAAGAGTTTACGGTTATATGAAAAAAGCTTAACTTTAGCAGTAAAATTAGCGAAAGGTCCATGTGAACTACCGGCTACTCCCTGCTGCAAAACGTTGTTCCCTGGCTGAAACTGAGAACTGACTTGGTCAAATTACTCTAATAACAGGAAGTTAACTATACAGTGACCAATATACGTAGCAGCTCACACGAAGTTACACACAGGCATTAATAAACAAGCCACCACAATTAAAGTTATTTCATAAAGGTGGCTAAAGAAAAACATTTATGGCGCAACGGAACTTAAATATACAAAATTGCATCTGAGCTTGTTCTTAGCACTGGTGAAAAATATTAAATAAAAAGGGGAAGGTGCTCGAAAAAAACCATTTATAGGCAAGAAAAGATTATACTGAAACTTAACTTGTTTATTCAGGTCTTACGCAAGCAAAAATGGGGAACCAATTTTGTTAATACAATAAAAATGCATCCCATTTACATAGTCTAATAATAACGATGCCCAGCATTAAAGTTAACACAAATTATACAGAACTTAGCGCTACTGGGGGAAGGATTTACACTCACTTGCTCACACACACGCAATGCAACAGCGAAACTCACAAAAATCAGCGTGCCGAAACGAGGCAGACGCAGGAGCCGTGACAATGTGTGTATGTGTGTATGTGTGTGTGTGTGTGTGTGTGTGTGTGTGTGCATACAAATCTACAGTTTTATAATAATATTAATGAAATTTTGCACACTTGGCCTCCAAAACAAGAAGAAGACCCCTGTCAACAGAAAATTTTGTATGGTGCGTAGCATAGGATACTTCACAGCAGACTTCTCTTTGGCATTGTACGTAACTCACAGGATCACAAGTACTGTTTGTGCCGCTATAAGGAATTAAAAACATTAGTAATAAATATCTAGTCAGTCTACAACAGGCCCTATTTCTTTCTTATATTTATTTAAAATAATGAAGCAGTTTTTCGAATCTAGCAATAAACAAAAACTACCTTCACTAAATAAAAACTAAGATTAAATTTCAGTGAAATCGGAAAAAACACATTTTCTAATTCTGCCAAGATACTTTATTCTCTATTTTAATTTTAGTTTTTATTTAATTTTTAATATCAGTCTTTGTCTGAGTATCAGCTATTAACTTTATATGAAACTAAGTTAAATCAGAATAAGAGCGAAAAAAAATGCCCCAGTTGCTATCAGTGGCGGCGCTAGACGAAAACTGGGCGTCGGCGAATCGTCTTTGTGAGGCCCCTTTCATTTTTTCAGTAAGGAAGAAAATGTTAAATAGAATGAGCTGAATTATAGATCAATAATCATTATACTAAAATTTTATTATTATAACATACAAGCATTATTGTAATGACAAAAATTACAACAGACAAACACTAATTAAAATACAGAAATTTTCGGGTTTTCGCTACACATACTTTTTTTTAACATCAATCATAATACTAGCCACTATTTCAGCTTCAGTTGACAGTACTCACAACGCAGATGGTGTTTCTTGGCTCATTGTGCTTCTCAAGTAAGTCTTAATCAATTATAACTTTGGGAAGTTTCTCTCGGCCGAAGCTGTACTGACTGGAACTGTTAGCATGATACTAATTCTTACATAAGCATTTGGGTATACTTCTTCCAAATTGTTTTCTAAAATATACTGAAGAAGTTGTTTTGCAAGCATTTAACTAAAAATTCCATCACTCCTGCACTCATACGGAAATAAATATGGCCGAGCGCATTAAGGCGTCATACCACGGTGAACGAGATCGTTGGGGGTCAAATCCCACCTTTGGGTACGGAAGTTGTGTTCGTCCTTTGGTTAAGCTAGTGTAATTTAGATGTAGGTCGTCGCTACACAACTCAGCAGTTGAAAAGAGCCGTTAAACATGAAATATAAAAAAAAAGAAAAAAAAACTAAAATTTTAACAATGTTTTGCGAGGCCCCCATAGGCGCGAGGCCGTCGGCGGTTGCCGACCTCGCCGACGCCTAGCGCCGCCACTGGTTGCTATAGTTCGTAATTTGCACGTCCAACGTCTTGACACTCTAGTGTTAGTCGTGTTTTAAACTGATAATTTCTTTCACGAATAAAATATCGTCTCTCACTATAGTCACGTTTTGCATTGCCTCTTGAACCATAAGGTAGGTTTTGATTTTTTCCGATTTTATTTATTTATTTTATTTATACAATTATATTTTCGAACTCAATTTTATGTGGGTGCTCAGCACCCCTAAAAAATTCTTGGGGGTGCACGAGCCACGGAGCACCCACGGAGTCGGCGCCCCTGCTCTGCACTAAACCTTTGTAAGGCTGCGTTATGTACGTGCGTGTTCTGTAAAAACGGCTTTACCGCCCACCACTTCACCAGGCAGTAATCAGTGCGCACAGCGGCGGCGCGCGGAGCGCACTGGTCCCTGCTACGCACGGCGTGAGGTAGCGGGTGGCGGGGTGGTGGTGCGGGCGGCGGCCGCGGGAGGCGCTGCGATCGGGGCGGCAGTACGCGGCGCGGTGTGCGACGCAGGGCCGCGGCACTCGGCAGTGCGGTTGCGACGGGCCGCCTGGCTGCAGCAGAGGAGCCGCGGGCTATGGGACGACCAGCCAGGCCGAAGCCGCCGCCGCCGCCACCACGCCTCCCGCCGACAGCCGCCGCCGGCCCGGCCACCAGAGTCTAGCTGAGAACAGGTCAGTGCCGATGGCGCAGCCGAGGGACGCGCCGACACCGTGCGAGTTGATCGCCGTGTGCACAGTGTTGTGTTTACGTTGCGACGAGATCTACGTCACTGCTGCTGTTATCAGTGAACCAGGCGCTCTACTCGAGTGGAGTAGGTGTAGGTCAAGCCAGCAGAGCTCGCCCTTCAAGAGGAAACCGGCGTACCCGTTCTGCAATTGCCGGGTGGTTCTTCCGACACTACCCACATCGGAATGAGGGTTCACGGTGCGGACTTTAAGACGAAACCAGTGATGAAGTGTACCATTCTGAAGCTGAAACATCACGTAAAGACAGGTGTATTCAGGCCGTTATTTTGCGATTGTTTTCGCTTTCATTCCACAGCCTTGCTCAGAAACTCCAATTGATTTTGCGACTCGATATATTTTGTTGTTTGCTAACTCCCAAGAATGTTTGCAATCGAAGTCGCCCGGCCTCGGGACGATAAGCATGGAACGTGTGACTGTAAATTAGGACAAAGTGCCGAAAAAAATAGGGAGACCCGGGTTCGAATCCCGGCTAGGTACACATTTTCAGCTTTGCCCATTCGCAGTTGATGTCACATATTCTGTGAATATCAAACAATAACAACTGGAGGATCAGAAGTGACGTCTGTTTCTTTTGGAGCAGACACCACATACATATGCTGGTGACGGGCAATGATCTTTTCGTTAGTGGGCAAGTTTGGGGCCCTTACTCTTACGAAAATTAGTATAAATTGACTACAAGTTTGAGTACTGTGGGCAGGGTAAAGCTGGGAATTTGTGTCTGACGGGAGGCGTGCTTAGGTAGTCCTTGCAGGTGCGGTAACCACTGTGTCCCCAGTGGTGTAGTGGTCAGCGATCAACGCAACTGCCTACAAAGTGGGAGACCCGGGTTCGAGTCCCGGTTGGTTACACACTTTTAGCTTTGCCCATTCGCAGTTGATGTCATATACTCTGTGAATATGAAAGAATAACAACTGCAGGATCAGTGAACATTTACGAGCATGCAATTAAATACTTCACGCCAGTATTTATATCGCTGTACATGACGGCTCTCGGACCAGCTTCCCATCTCTTTTTACAGTAACAGAGTAATCTGTCATTTTCTGAACAATAGGTTCACTGTCGGGTTCGCAAAGTGATGGGTTAGACTGTAATAATTATCTGAGGATGGACAACTTGGCCGAAACTTGTCATGTACAGAACAATATGATCTACAGAATGGCGTGACGTACTTAATTGAATTGGGGATCGCGGAAACTTTATAAAGACGCTTACGTCTACTTTTTATGAACGTACAGTTCTTCAGAAATGAAGGTAAAATATTTCTTACAGTAGCGGTGACACAGTGTGCTAATGTTGCCAACGAAATGCTCGCTCTATGAGCATAAATAATTTACTGACCGCACAGCGAAAGATGCAACAACCTGTCACCCATGGATCAGAAATTGCATTAATTATTTCGTGGTCAAAATGAAAGATTATTCCCCTTCATTCTATGGCATTCGTTTTCAGAGAACATTTGCGAACATCAGTACACTGCGAAATGGATAATTAATGCTGTTCCTCCCCTATGCTTTCAATGTTTGTAATTCAGTGGAAACAAATTACTGTGGTCATCAGTACCTAGAAATACAGAACTACTTAAAGTAATCATAAATCAATATCCAGAGACATATACGTCAAAGATATAAATTGTGCCACGGCCGGAATTCGAACCCACGGTATCCTGTGTACTAGGCAGGCGCTATAACCGCTAGGCCATCGTGACAGTGGATACAGCGAACGCACGGACCGCCTTAAGCCGCCTCCGTCCACTACACGAACGTAAATTCTGCCTCATGTTTCCCTATATACATATGCATCAATGTCGCCAAGGCCCAGCTTTCGACACTGTACCTCACAAGCGACTTCTAATGGAATTTTGAGCTTGTGGAATATCGCCCCAATTTTGCGATTGGTTTCACGATTTCCCATCAGAAAGGACACAGTTCATAGTAATTGACGGTATGTCATCGAGTAAAACAGTAGTGATATCTGGCTTTCCCCAGGGAACTCTTCCTTGTGTTTATAAACGATTTAGGGGACAATATTAATAGGTCCCTTAGACTGTTCACGGATGATGATGTTTATCAGTTAGTGAAGTCAAGACAGGATCAAAATCAACTGCAAAGCGATTTAGACAAATTTCTACGTGGTGCAATGAACTTTAATGGGAACTATCATATTTTAAAAATTTTAATTTAATGCCACTTTATAACTTAAGTGTGCTCTCCAGCCCACACGACTATTCCGGCGCGGCTGCTCTGTAGTTGAAATGTTCTTTTTTGTAACCATGTCCGGTCAGTGAATTAATTATCCTCTTAAAGTGAACATTTCGTTGTCAACATTAGCTCGCTATGCCGCCTCTGCAATGGGTAAAATCTATCCTCAAGTTCTAAATAAAAAGACGTTCGAGTTTTGCAGTCTATTTAGTGCACAATGTAAACAAACTTCACAGGTCGCGTGACAACAGCCGCGTAATCGATTCAATTCGCACGTTCGTTATATATCGCTTGAGTCCCGCTGACTGATTGCAACCATTCTTGCAAATTACCCTACATTCGTCCATTCAAGGTATGGAATATAATAAAATGAAAAATATCTTCCACCACGTCTGCAGAATATTTAGAATGAACACAGTCTTAGATGCAAAATATACTATTATTACAAAAGCGTTTCGCCTTCATGGAGCATCTTCAGATTTGTTTTTTAAATCCCTTCATATTGTAAGAAAATCTGGAAACGGCTCTCTGCTACAATGAAGCACACAACAGTTCAGATAAAACAGAAGGCCTCAAACAGAGCCATGTCAGAAGTCCACGTCAGTGTACTAGTGGTACCGCAAAAACGATAACACACAGAAGTGCAAACAGAGTTGTCTCCGCAGCTCTACGGCAGAGTTCTACCGCGCTCTGTTCTCGCTTTCTGGAGTATATTGCTTAAAATCCTTCACCCAGATTTGGATTTTCCATAAATCACTCCAGGCAAATAGTAGTTCATGTGAAAGGACACGGCGGAATTCCTTACCCGTGCGTCTTCAACGAATCATTCAGATCTTGAGCTCCGCTTCTAATGACCACTCTGTCAAAAAATGTTCAGATGTTTGTAAATGTATGGGACTTAACTACCGTGATTATAGGCTTAAAAACTACTTAAACGTAAGGACAATACACACACACACACACACACACACACACACACACACACACACACACACACACAAATATATATATTTCTGTGTGTGTGTGTGTGTGTGTGTGTGTGTGTGTGTGTGTGTGTGTGTGTGTGTCTGAGGGAGGACTCGAACCTCCGATGGGGAGCATCAGCGAGCTCCGCAGCAAGGCGACTTAGAGCGCACGGCCATTGCACCGCAACACCATGCTGTCAATGGGACGTTAAACACTAAGTTCCTTTTCTACGACAGGTGTAGCAATAGGGCATAGAAGGAGGTCTGATGGCTTTCTTGAACTTTGTTTATATCGTGAAAATATGTGTAAATGTTTGTGTGTATGGTTCTACCACTCAGCTGTTGCGTCCATCTGATACGGGTCTATTTGAGGTCGTCTTGAAATGATCTGATACTATCTTCCTTATAACACGCAGCCCTTTAAAACTTTTTGCCACTGATGTGAAAGAATATATTTTTAAGATCAGCTAAGTGAAAAGCGTCATTTATAAAAGTAAGGCTGTGTCCAGTATAAATATACAGTTAAATGGTTTATAGCCATTGTTTTAATCGATTTGTGAAGCTAAATTAATAACAACAATATAAGTAACGCTCAATGAACGTAGGTTTCCGCGGCTGTCGTCACGGTCAATAAAATTACCGAGGCAACGAGACACATTTGTCAATTTTTATAACTGTCCGACGTTTCGGTCACTGTTATAAGTGGCCTTCGTCTGGGTATGAGAAATGTTTATATTGAAATTAAATTATTCACCGACAGCTGTAGTAGGACCACTCAACAACTCTTTCTGAGCTGTAGTAGTAACATCTCTTTCGCCTGGTGTCAAATCTAAAGTATTAGTGGTATTATAGACAGGGAGAGGCCAACGCCTTTTCCTTTCTCCAAACCATCGTGTTTGAAAACGAGGAACAGAAGAAAGATCTCTGCTCTTGGGGGAGTACATGTTTGGATTAAAGTAGTGGATCCTTTTGAGGATCGCCAGTCCTCACAAATACTCTCAAAATATTTCAGTAGTTTTTATACTGAAAGTAAGTGTACCACCAGTGTAACAGTGGCCGGAACGTCGGAGAGTTTTAAACATTGACAATGCGGTCCCACATCCTAAAGAATTTTACTGGCAACTATTAAAGTACCAATGGATTCCTGACAGTGTGCAACTTTGGAAAGTATTTACCATCACCTGAACTGCCGGTGTAGGAGGCGATCTGATAGTTTTATATTCTTCAAATATGAAACGCCAAGATCGCGAATTAATAGTAATTGATTTAATGACGATCGGTTTCGGAAGACTTTGCCACCATCATCTGGTCATATTCATTTTTAAGCTGGTCATCTTATTTTTAAAATTTGAAATAAAACAATAATTGCGACATAGCACTTAGTCGTCATATGAAAATATACCGGGTGAAAAGTATCTAAACAGACAAACTCTGGGAGGTTGTAGGGGACACCAAAACAAATATTTTCCCCCTAATGTCATTTTTTCCTATGAGGAGTATTTAAAGCTATGGAGGCCTTATTAAATGGCAGGCAGTATTACAATTTTCTCGCCAGAGCATTGCTAGAATTGTTGGAACGTCTCGCTCCCTACAAGACAACATATTTGGTTCCAACAAGACGGGGCGCCGGTACATTTCATTCGTCGTGTGCGTCGATTCCTGGACCGACGGCCTCATAAACGTTGACTGGCAAACGTGGTCCCGTACCATGGCCTGCTCGATCCCCAGATATGTCCCCTCTGGACGTTTTTGTGTGGAGAGAAATGCACAACCTTCTTTACGCAACTCCTGTTGCATCAGAAAAGAATCTGGTTGCCTGGATAGTAGCAACAGCAGGAACAATTCAGGATACTCCTGGGGATTTTGCCCGTGTCAGACAGAACACGATCCGACGGTGTAACCTTTGTTTACGTAAAATACTTCATTCAGCCAAGATCGCTAAAAATTTATTTTTGTCCCTTAACCGGTTTCAGTGAGCTCAGTCACCATCTTCAGAAAGTCAAGCAAAATCACTTAGTGAAACCGATTAAGAGACAAAAATAAATGTTTAGCGATCTTGGCTGAATGAAGTGTTTTATATAAACTGTTGATCGCTCTCCAGCGGCGTAAAATGTCTTTTAACTATAACTTTGTTTAAGTGTCAATGGAGGCAATTTTGAAAATCTACTGTAATTGAAATTGGGTTGTGTTAATTTATTGTCTCCTGGTAATAAAAATGGAAAAGTGTTTGTTCGTTTAAGTACTTTGCCGCCAGAGAAATCTTCCTCTACCGGGTTAAATACTCCTCATAGGAACAAATGAAATTATGGGAAAATATTTGTTTTGATGTCCCCCTACAACATCCCAGAGTTTGTCGGTATAAATACTTTTCACCCCGTATAAGTTAAAACATGACAGGTTAACAAGATGCTGATTTGGAAAGTATTGCTACTACAGAATACATATACATCGTCCTCTCCCTTTACGCCACCTTTTGACATACCTCTGTACCGTAATGAAGCACCCAGCAAATCCTAGCGATATGAAGCAAAACGACTATTTTACGAAGCAAACAGATCCAATTTTACGGTTGCTTCGAAAAGCCCTGCGACTGGCATGTTGGGTTACGGCGACGCGACAACGACCTCGCCAGTGTGACAGGAGAGGCCCAGCACTGGCGCCAGCAGCGCGCCACTGCGGCCAAAACATGTCGTGCTCCTGCACTGTGCAGCCGCAGGTCGCCGGCTTCCTTGCCGTGGCGTGCGCGCCACACACGTCGGCTCTTTTCATCGACCACTTGCGCCGCCGGCTGCTGGAATAACAGCCGAGCTGTCGCAGCTGTGGCTGAACAAACACGCCGTGGGCCTTGCGAATGCGCGTCTGATGAGGCCGTCTTGATGGAAAGATAACACGACAGGGTGACTCTTGCAATCAGGCGCTGTTAATAATTCTATTTATTCGAGCTGTTGTTATTTTTCACTTACATCGAAAATACTGGACTTACTAGCATCGAAAGCCCTGGATTTTCGATGTAAGTAAAAAATAACAACTCAATTGTGAACATCTGTTTTCAGTGTGTTATATCGCTATTAGTGATAGCTGTATTCAGACAGGTCATATCAATCTTATTTTGTGTGCTGTAAGGCACCGCCATAGCAAGAACATTCGCTACAAGGGGCTATAAGCCAGAAGTAGCCGGCCGCGGTGGCCGAGCGGTCTGCGGCGTGCCAGTCACGGTCTGCAGGGCCGCTGCGGGCGAGGGTTCGAATCCCCCCTCGGGCATGGATATTTGTGCCGTCCTTAGTATAAGGTAATTCATAAGTAGTTTGTAAGATTAGAGACTGATGACCCCGTAGTTAAGTCCGATAAACTCTACAAACATTTGAATCCAGAAGTGAAGAATAACAAATGTATAGGTTATGGGATCGTCTTATGCAACTGTAATTTAGTCTACTTTAGACCAGACGCGTTTCGCTTTATAGTAAAGCATCATTTTTCTAGACAGAAATGGCTATTTTTCAAAAACTTTCGTAAGAAATGTTACTGTAAAAAAGTGTAAATAGTGTAAATATAAGCAGTGACAGAAAGTGTCAATGTGCTCCAAACCACACATGAAGACGAAAACATAAAAAATGCCTGACCACTGAAGATGCTGTTGATGGTGTTTTCCTCTATGCAAGAATCAACTTGTTTTTTTGTACATATACACTGTCTGAAAATGTCAGCTGTCGGCAAAATAGCATTAAATAAAACGACTGATTACCTTATCGTACTAACAATTTTTAACAACCGATATTTTTTACGGACAGAGGGAAGACAGTAAGTGCAACACCGTGCCGAATGTGTTATTCCACAGGTGATTTTATACCGCTAATGTGTGTATAGATGTCACAGGAAGCGTTATTCTGTTTCTGCCATCACGAGTTTCACTTGCACGCACACCTCTTAGGAGATCTGTCCCCCTTTAAGAACTGGCAGTTTACCTGAAACTGCGTTGATACGGATGCTCAAACGGCTGTGGGTTTTTATGAGGAAATGTATGATCTTTCGTTTAAAACACACACTGGAGTAATTTTACAGAACGAGAGCGCTGTCCCTCTGACATTTCTTTTATATATACTTTAAAGTTATTCTGAAGAAGACACCCCTATTAGTTGCCGAAACCATTATCAATATTACCGTGTAACTGACGCAAACAGTGGGCTATAATACACCGACCCTTCACCCACCCACCCACCCCTCCAAAATAATAATAACAATAATAAAAATAATTAAATAAAAGATACCACTGGAATCACCGTATCTGAAGCTACTGCTGGTTTTAGTCGCTGTTTGATGTCAGAGCAGCATGAGTTTAGATTGAAGTCGTGTCAACCGTTTCTTTGAGAAAGAATGTTCATGCAGTTGGATTCTACTGAGAACCGTGTACAGCACAACCGCAGTATTGTAAACAAGCAAAATAGCAGTGTTTATTGTCAATTCGCTTTCAGTTACTGTGTGGCCACCTTAAGTGCAAATGTTAAACTGTTGAAGATTCATATGATAGGCGGACTTTTTACACTCGACAAGGCGCAAAAGCCAGATCAGCATAACCGTTACTGAACATAAAAACGAGCCTGCAGCAGGCACCTTAAACGTTCTGGGACTTTATTCAACGTGTATATAGCACAGATCAAGGTGTAAGCTGAATGGTCATTTTAATGTTCGGTAATTGGTAAGTGATCTGGAATGTTCAGTCTATAATCTGTACCTATATTATGAGAATCTTGACGACAAAACGTTTACGACAGATGCTGCTTTTTTGCTTGTTAACAATGTTTCCGGTGTTTTTGTTTGCGAACTTCTTTTTCTTGTCACGATAATATTGTTTAAAAAAAAAACAATCTCTTATAGCTGCAGTTCTAACCTGTGTGTAATGAAGTATATTTCCTGTAATAAGATATACTGTATCTGCATTAGTTATCCCGATTCTAAGAGGTAGCGTCAGATTAAAGACTATATATATGCTTATACTTCGTAATAAGGTATTCACGTTAAATTATGTAGTGGGTTCCACAGGTTATTGGCGGATATTAAAATGTTCTGCAAGTTCTGAGGTTTTTGCTGTACATATATAGTACAATTATTCCCTTCTTGCAAGAATAGCATGGCTAGAGTTTCACGGCCTGTACTGAAATACTGCTAAAGACAGTATTACAGGCGATATTAAGGATTTACAGAAATAAGTTCCACTAAAGGACGTCTTGCTCCACAGGTGAGAATGCGGAGAAATAAATGCTTGTAATAAGAAATGACAGCTTGAAGAAATTCCGAGGTTGGTTTTACGGTGTAAGTACGAGTATTTTTCTGCCACTTACGTGTTTCCCGCTAAAAGATTTTAAACACAGATATAGGCTATTCTCATAGAGGTACTTAAGCAGTCATTTCTCGTACGCTCTATCTTCATAACGAACGGGAATTAACAGTATGCAATGCAATAAGAAGATACAAAGGAATCTGCTGCCAGTGGATAATGGTCAATGGGGAAACTTGAAAATTTGTGTCCATCTGGGTTTCTAACCCAGGTCATCGTGGTTACAAGGCCGACGCGCTGACCATTGGGGACACACCGCAACTGCACGGGTTACCCAGCACGCCTTCCGTCAGATGCAAATTTCTGACGTAATCACAGACTACTGACGTAGTGAAACTTTTTGGCACTTAAAAATTGTATGCCGTAACTAGGACTCGAACCTGGGACCTTTGCCTTTCGCGGGCAAGCGCACTACCGACTGTGCTATCCCGGCACGACTCATGATGCGGCCTCACAACTTTACTTCCGCCAGCACCTCGTCTCCTACTTTCCAAACTTCACAGAAGCTCTCCCGCGAACCATGCAAGACTAGCACTCCTGGAAGAAAGGATATGGTGGAGACATGGCTTAGCCACAGCCTAAGGGATGTTTCCAGAATGAAACTTTCACTCTTCAGCGGTGTGTGCGCTGATATGAAACTTCCTGGAGGATTAAAATTGTGTGGTGTAACCGGGACTCGAAGCTGGGACCTTTGCTTTTCGCGGGCAAGCGCTCTACCGACTGACGTAGTGTTCCTATTTCCGTTCATTACTCGCGGCATGTTGCTGATTCCCGTAACAGTTGGGGCCTGGCGTGCTCCCGCACTCAAGGAACGATCACTGGCCCTCTCTGGTTTACGAGGAGAGGGTCTGACACGTGGCTCACCGATTTCGATCGAATTTTGCATGGAGGTTCTACATTGAAAATAAAGAGTCACCTGTTTCGGCATTTTGCTAGACAGTAGTTTTTGAAAAAAAAAATCAAGACCAATGTTGATGATGGAAAATCGCTAATCAATGCTAAACATCGAAAGACCGTCTGAAGATCAACATATTTTTACTGATATATAGGGGTCAAAAGTTAATGACGTTCGAATAATTAACGTTTTTGTGTTTTCTTGCTGTAGCTATTTTCGGAACACCGTCGTTGGTAGAGAGGCCAAGGGCTTGGACTGTCAAAAATTGGATCCAGGTTCGAACCTCCATATAGGCAATTTTTTGTTAGATTTTTCTACGTGTTTGATAATATCCGCATTTTGAAGTAGAGCATTGGAAACTCTGATTATTATTCAATGAAGTGTATTATTTGCCTACAGCTATTTTTACTTGTAATACATCTACCTTGGATACTCTGCAAATCACATTTAAGTGCCTGGCAGAGGGATCATCGAACCACCATTATACTATTTATCTCCCATTCCATTCTCGAATAGCGCGCGGGAAGAAAGAACACCTAAATCTCTCTGTTCGAGCTCTGATTTCTCGTATTCTGATGATCATTTCTACCTATGTAAGTGGGAGTCAACAATATATTTTCGCATTCGGAGGAGAATGTTGGCGATTGGAGTTTCGTAAGTAGCCCACGCCGCAGCGATAAGCGCCGTTGTTGTAATGATTCCCATCCCAGATCCTGTATCATTTGTATTGTGGCAATACAAAACGAGCTGCCCTTCTTTGGACTCTTTCGATGCCCTCCGTCAAACCCACCTGACAAGGATCCCACACAGGAGAGCAATACTCCAAAAATGGACTGACAAGCGTAGTGTATGCAGTTTATTTTATAGTTCTGTTGCATGTTTTAAGGGTTCTGCCAATAAAACGCAGTCTCTGGTTCGCCTTTCCCACGATATTATCTACTTGTTCTTTCCAATTTAAGTCTGAAGTAATAGTAATTCCTAGGTAATTTGTGGAGTTTACGGCCTTCACATTTGATTGATTTATCTTGTAAACGAAGTTTAACGGATTTCTTTTCGTACTCATGTGGACGACTTCACACTTCTCATTATTTAGAGTCAATTGCCAATTTTTGCACCATACTGATATTTTATTCATATCGTTCTACAGTTGGTTTTGATTTTCAGATGATTTTACTAGACGGTAAATGACTGCGTCATCTGCAAACAACGTAAGAGAGCTAGTAAGATTTCCCCCTAAATCGTTTATGTAAATAAGGAACAGCAGAGGACCAATAACAATACCCTGTGGAACGCCCGATATCACCTCTGTTTTAGTCGATGTGTTACCATCGATTACATAGTACAAAAAACAATTATTTTTTGTTTGATACTGGATTCATGGGGTGGCCAAACCAACATGAGGCGCTGCGACAGTACTTTTGTCGATGAAGATTTCAATCCACTTGCACTTTTAAAGCGATACCACTGAAATGCATCTTTCTTATTCATCCTTGGGACGTTTATTTGTTTTCACAGGTCAAGAATTTTATCGCAAGACTTCAAAATCATACCACATTACACGAGAGCAGAGATATTCACGATAGAGGAGATGCTACTAAAATTCGTGCTTTGTTCCATAATCAGTTTCCCGCACTTGCTTTTATACTCTCGAAATTCATATCTGATAGACCTGTCTTAGCAATATAATTCAGATATCTTTTTCACCAACGATATTTAGGACAAGAAGTGAATGTGGAAATATGCCGTTCATGCGTTGTGCATGATTTGAGCAATATTTGTGTTTTGGTTGTTTTTTTGATATTTTTTGCCGCGGTGGAGTGGTCAAGCGTTGTAAGGCGCCTTGTTGCAGAACGCGCGGTTGCTCGGCTTCTGAGGTTCGAGTCCTTCCTGGGGCACGGCTTTGTGAGTTGTTCTTAGGTTAGTTTGTTAATGGAAGAACTGATGACCATAGCAGTTTGGCCTAATAGGTTTACAAACATTTGTACATTTTTCAATGCTAATTTTCACTATACTGGGTGTGAAAACGCTAACGAATAGACGGCCAATTATTGGAATTACTAAATGACATACTATAGAATTTTTTATTTTATTTACTTCCTGTTTTTATTGTTTTTGTCCTGCGTATCACAAATAAAACAACTGTAAACAGATACAATTAATTGGATATTAATTACACTTTACGATCCTCAGCCGCGGTGGAGTAGCGGAGCGGTCTAAAGCGTCTCGGTGCGGAGCGCGCGGTTGCTCGCCGTGGAGGTTCGAGTCCTCCCTGGGGCATGGGTGTGTGTGTGTGTGTGTGTGTGTGTGTGTGTGTGTGTGTGTGTGTGTGTGTGTTTGTCCTTAGGTTAGTTTACCTAGGTTTAAGTAGGTTGTATGCTACGGACTGATGACCACGCAGTTTGGTCCGATAGATTTACAAACATTTGAATTTGAACATTTGATCCTCTACTTCAAAATAAACCAAGATAATGTATTACAAATGTGAGAATAATATCAAATACATCGAAAAAAACTAACATAAAATTGACATCATGGAGCTTCTAACCTGGATCCACGGTTTGACAGTAGAAGCCCAGGGCCGCTCGACCGGCCACGGGGCTCGGAACTTAGCTCATGTTTACGAGTACCAATATATATATATATATATATATATATATATATATATATATAAATGCTCACGTTTAAACGATTTTCCGATGTGTAGCTTTGAAAACCCGATTTTATCATAACTTTGACCTTGATTTTTCAAAAAACTATTGTCTAGCAAACAACAGAACGTTCAAAATGTTCAAATGTTTGTATAGTCAATGGGACTTAACTACGGGGTCATCAGTCCCTAAACTTACAAACTACTTATGAACTACTTACGAACTAGGACGGCACAAATTTCCATGCCCGAGAGGGGATTCGAACCCCCGACCGTAGTGGCCGTGCTGACCGTGACTGGAGCGCCTCAGTCATCTCGGCCACAGCGGCCGGCCAACAGAACGTGATCGGACATGCGAGTTAACACGAAATCTTTTCCTCACAAGGGAACCTCCCCATCGTACACCCCTCAGATTTAGTTATAAGTTGGCGCAGTGGATAAGCCGTGAAAAACTGAACACAGATCAGTCGAGAAAACTGGAATAAGTTGTGTGGAACGATGAAAACAATAAGCAAAATATTAAAACTAAACGATCCATGCGAAAGATACGCAAAGTCGAGCAAAATATGAGTTTCGGAGCGCCGTCCTGTAGCATGATGAACTGCGGAGCGAGGCGTTCTTGGTTCAAGCCTTCCCTCGAATGAAAATTTTAATTTTGTTATTTTCCCAAAATTATGATCTGTCCGTCCTTTATTTGAAGTCTCTGTTCGCTGTAACCAGTTCAGTGTCTGTGTTTTGCGACCGCACCGCAAAACAGTGCGATTAGCAGTCGAAAGGAAGTGCCTCTCCAATGAGAACCTAAAACATTTGATCGCAAGGTGATAGGTCAACCGATTCCTCCACAGGAACACGACTGACGTATACTATACGACACTGATGACGGTATGTGCGTCATATGACAGGAATCTCTTGTCGACCCACCTAACTGGTTGTTGTTATGGTCTTCAGTCCGGAGACTGGTTTGATGCAGCTCTCCACCCTACTCTATCCTGAGCAAGCCTTTTCATCTCCTCATAAGAACGACAACCCACATCTATTTGAATCTGCTTACTATACGCGTCTCTTGGTCTCCCTCTGCGATTTTTACCCCACACACTTCCCTCCAATGCTAAATTTACGATTCCCCGATGTCTGAGAATGTGTCCTACCAAGCGATCCCTTCTTTTAGTCAGGGTATGCCAAAAATTCCTTTTCTCACCAATTCTGTTCAGTACCTCTTCATTAGTTATGCGATCTACCCACCCAATCTTCAGCATTCTTCTGTAGCACCACATTTCAAAAGCCTCTATTCTCTTCCTGTCCGCACTGCTTATCGTCCATGTTTCACTCTCGGACAAGGCAACACTCCACACAAATGCCTTCCGAAAAGACTTCCTTACACTTATATTAATTTTCGATGTTATCAAATTTCTCTTGTTCAAAAATGCTTTTCTTCCCATTGCCATTCTGCATTTTGTATCCTCTGTACTACGACCATCGCATGTTATTTTACTAACCAAGTAACAAAACTCATCTACCACCTTCATTGTTTCGTTACCTAATCTAATTCCTTCAGCATCGCCTGATTTTCTAAGACCGCATTCCATTATCTATGTTTTGCTCTTGTTAATGTTCATTTTATACGCTCTCTTCAACACATTGTCCATTCCATTCAACTGCTCTTCCAGGTCCTTTGCTGTCTCTGATAGAATTACTATGTCATCAGCAAAACGCAATGTTTTTATTTCTTCCCCCTGAACTTTAATCCCTATTCCAAATTTTTCCTTGCTTTCCTTCACCGCCTGCTCGATGTACTAATTGAATAACATCGGAGAAAGACTACAACCCTGTCTTACTCCCTTCCCAACTGATGCTTCCCTTTCATGCCCTTCGAGTCTAATAACTGCGGTCTGGCTTTCGTACAAGTTGTAAATAACTCTCCTTTCCCTATATTTTACCCCTGCTGACTTCAGAATTTGAAAGAGTGTATTCCAGTCAACATTGTCAGAAGCCTTCTCCAAATCTACAAAAGCTAAAAACGTAGGTTTGCCTTTCCTTAATTTATCTTCTAAGATAAGACGTAAAGTGAGTATTGCCTCCCGGGTTCCTACGTTCCTCCTGAATCCAAACTGATCTTCCCCGAGGTCAGCTTCTACCAGCTTTTCCATTCTCCTGTAGATAATTAGTGTTAAAATTTTGCAACCATGACTTATCAAACTGATGGTTCTGTAATTTTCACACCTGTCTGCGCCTGATTTCTTTGGATTGGGGATTATTACATTTTTCTTAAAGTCTGTGGGTATTTCGCCTGTCTCATACATCCTACACAACAGTTCAAATAGTTTTGTCATGGCTGGCTCTCCCAGAGACTTTAATAGGTCTGCGGGTATGTCATCTACTCCTGGGGCCTTGTTCCGACCTAGGTCTTTCAAGGCTCTGTCAAATTCATCTCTCAGTATAGTATCTCCTATTTCATCTTGATCTACTTCCTCTTCCCTTCCTACAACATCGTCTCTAAGTTCATTTCCGTTGTAGAGCTGCTCTATGTACTCTTTCCACCTTTCAGCTTTCCCTTCTTTGCTGAGAACTGGTTTCCCATCCGAGTTCTTGATATTCGTAGAGTTGCTTTTCTTGTCCCCAAATGTCTCTTTTATTTTCCTGTAGGCGGTATCTACTTTTCCCCTTCTTATACATTCTTCTACAGATTTGCATTTGGCTTCTAGCCACTCCTGCTTAGCCATTTTGCACTTCCTGTCAATCTCATTTCTTAGTCGTCTGTACTCCATTTTGCCTGTTTCATTTACTGCATTTTTATATTTTCTCCTTTCATCTATTAAATTTAGTATTTCCTGTGATATCCAAGGATTTTTTGTTGGTCATGCCTTCCTACCTATTTTGTCCTCTGCTGCCCTCACTATTTCATCTCTCAATGCTACCCATTCCTCTTCTACTGTTTTATTTCCCCCTGTTTCTGTCAATTGTTGCCTAAATCTCCCTCTGAAATTCTCCAGAACTTCACTTTCCTTCAATCTATCTAAGTCCCATCTCCTTATTTTCCTACCTTTCTGCAGTTTTTTCAGCTTCAGCCTACAGTTCATGACTAACAAGTTGTGGTCAGAGTCTATATCTGCCCCTGGGTATGTCTTGCAGTTTAGAACCTGGTTCCGGAATCTATGTCTTACCATTATAAAATCTATCTGATACCTTCCAGTGTCTCCTGGTCTCTTCCACGTATACAACCTTCTTTTGTGATTTTTGAACCAGGTGTTTGTTATAACTAAATTATGTTCCGTGCAAAATTCTACCAGGCGGCTTCCTCTTTCATTCCTTCTGCCCAGACCATATTCACCTACTGTCCTTCCTTCCCTTCCTTGTCCTACTACCGAATTCCAGTCTCCCATAACAATTAAGTTTTCCTCTCCCTTAACTGTCTGAATAATTTCCTTTAGCTCCTCATATATTTCTTCGATTTCCTCATCATCGGCAGAGCTAGTTGGCATATAAACCTGTACTACTGTTGTCGGTGTTGGCTTCGTATCTATCTTGACAATGATAATGCGATCGCTGTGCTGGTCATAGTAGTTTACCCGCATTCCTATTTTCTTATTCATTATCAATCCTACTCCTGTGATACCCCCAATTGATTTTGTATTTATAATCCTGTACTCACCTGACCAGAAATCCTGTTCATCCTGCCACCGAACTTCACTAATCCCCACTATATCTAACTTCAACCTATCCATTTCCCTTTTTAAATTTTCTAATTTTCCTACCCGATTAAGGGATCTAACATTTCACGCTCCGATCCGTAGAATGCCAGTATTGTCTTTCCTGATGACAACATCATCCTGAGTAGTCCCCGCCCGGAGATCCGAATGGGGGACTATTTTACCTCCGGAATATTTTACCCGAGAGGATGCCATCATCATATGTTCATACAGTAGAGCTGCATGTCCTCGGGAAAAGTAACGGCTGTAGTTTCCCCTTGCTTTCAGCCGTTCGCAGTAGCTGTGTGGCAAAGCCACATTAGCTGATGTTACAAGGCCAGCTCAGTCAATCATTCAGACTGTTGCCCCTGTAACTACTGAAAAGGCTGCTGCCCCTCTTAAGGAACCACACGTTTGTCTGGCCTCTCCACAGATACCCCTCCGCTGTGGTTGCACCTACGGTACGGCTATCTGCATCGTTGAGGCACGCAAGCCATCCCACCTGGGCAATGACTTGGTGAATGGGAAAAGAGATTCTACCTTGCCCGATTTAGGTTCTCTTGTGGATCTCTTAATCACTCCAAAAAAGTGATGAAAATATGAGTTTGTCACATAAACTTCAACAAATGAATGCTACAGTTTCACAGTCGCACAGTTTTCCCTGTGCTCTGTCAAAACATATGGTTTAACGTTTTCGAATTTTTCTGCAGACTGTGAAATTTTGCATATGTCCTAGCAAAACTGAACATGTCCCCATGCTTTCTGAAAATGAAAAAAGAGAGAAAATTAAATTTTTTGCCTATGAGAAGGCTCGAACTAATGACCTCTCCCTCCGCAGCTTTTCACACTAGCCACAGGACCACGGGGTTCCTGTACTCACAACCTGCTTGACGTTACTTATCTTTCGCATGGACAACTCAGTTTTTATATTTCCCTTATTTTTTCATACTTTCACACAAATTCTTCCTGTTTTCTCCATTGATCTGTGTTCAATTTTTCACGGCGTATCCACTGCGACAGCTGATAACTAAACCTGAGGGGGGTGCAATGGAGAGATACCCTTGTCAGTGTGGATACACACCAGACCCGAACTCCTACGGGAATCGGCAAAATGCCGCGAATAGTGACTGACAATGAGCAGGGCACTACGTTCAGTAATGTGTGGATAAGCTGGAAACATGCATTTGACGGGATGTGCTGGGTAGCCCGCGCAGTAGTGGTGGTGACTCCATGCTATTGGCTTATTGGTCAGCGTAACTGCCTAGCAAGCAGGAGAACCTGGCTTCGAATCCTGGCTGCATATCATTTTTCAAATTCCTGCAGTGTTTTAATTCAACTCCCACTGGCAGTTAATGTAAAATCTATTATATTCCACACGTCACACAAATTTACAAAACATTTTGTGAATTAAAATTCAATTTGTGTGACGTGGTTTAACAGCTATATATGTGGAATATAATAAATAATTAATCAGTCACACACTCCTTACTACAATCTCATATAGTATAACTAATGTAAAATCCTTTGTATCTTCGTTAATAATAGCTGTCTGTCCTTTCGGATGGATGTATATAGGGTGTTCATTTTAATTGGAGACAGTTAAACATGACGAAAATTACACAACTGATCTAAAAAAAGGAACAATATTACTGTACTTTGTGTGTATCGGAGGGGTCATCCAATGATACTACACACGTCTTTAGTGGCAGACTGCCAATCGCAAACGAAGCAAACCAGTTACAGGGGAAGCTAATAAAACAGCAGTATACCACAATCCATAAATTACACCGCGCTTCTGGTATGTGCATCGACGGTATTTGCAAAATACAGCATCGTCATAGGTACCATCCAAACCACGTGTCAGAGCATGTGGATGAAGGCGATGGCCATGTTTTGTGAACGGACACTTCAACAAATACGAACTACCCGCACGTTCTTTCCGATGAGTGTGCCTTCACAAATCATGGTAGCATTGACCAGTATTACTGGAGTGAGCCGGCCGCGGTGGCCGAGGGGATTAAGGCGCTTCAGTCACGGTATGCACGGCCACTACGGTCAGGGGTTCGAATACCCGCTCTGGCATGGATATTTGTGCCGTCCTTAGTATAAGGTAGTAGATAAGTAGTTTGTAAGTTTAGGGACTGATGACCCCGTTGTTAAGTCCCATAAGCTTAACATACATTACATTACATTACTGGAGTGTGTACAACCCCCAATGCATGGCCTCCACATTCGATAAAGGACCCTGGACCCAGCTTCAGAGACGGGCCCCCCTCCTCCCCCTACTTTACAGTCGCGTGCTACATTAAAATTTCATGGTTATTTGTTACCAATACTGTGCTTAGAATGTAATTTAATTAGAAAATATAGGGTATAGTTACAGTAACTATTTGATTAGCCAACACGAGACTTTACTTATAAAATTGTTTAACTTAAAAATGATCACTGCAAGTATATTTATTTATCTGACGAATATTAAAATAAACATAGTTCAAAAAACTAAGATTACAATCAGTGTCAGCCGTAGACACTGGCTACAGAGAAAGAATACTTAATAATAGCCTTGCGCTCTTTCTTCTCACTACACTGATCAATTACGTCGGTAAAGTCGACAGCTTTGGCAAGATCATTCTCAACTGATAAAGCTGATAAATGATGGAGACTCCTTTGGCCTGTTGTACTCCTTTCGCAAGTTTTTAAAGCGTTCGCCAGTTTACTACACGATCTTTCAGCGGTAGACACTGTCACTGGAATGGCACAGAAAAGTCTAATTGCAGTACAAAGGTTCAAAAAAAAATAATGCTTGCATGTTTTTCTTCCATCGGGCCCCTTTCTGATTGGAAGATTATACTATGGACGCTCTTCATGTGTAGAATTTCTTCAACTAAGCTGTCTGAATCTGAGAAGTCTGAAGAATATTTTTAGACAAGATTGGTGGTTTTATCTTGCAGTTCATCATTTTCTAAGACCATGATATCTAAAACTGGTGAAAACAGATCACAAATCTGTTTACACATCGCCGCGGTGGAGTAGCCGAGCGGTCTAAAGCGTCTCGCTGCGGAGCGCGCGGTTGCTCGCCGTGGAGGTTCGAGTCCTCCCTGGGGTATGGGTGTGTGTGTTTGTCCTTAGGTTAGTTTACCTAGGTTTAAGTAGTTTGTAAGCTACGGACTGATGACCACGCAGTTTGGTCCGATAGATTTACAAACATTTGAACATTTTGTTCACACATCGTAAATCGTATTGTCAAGTCTGCCATGATGAAATCAAAAATAATAAGGAAAACAAATAGGGGAGGGTCAGGTAAGTTGACGAAGAGTCTAAGATGACGAATTATCAATTTCTCCGATGACTTTAACGGATTGTGCAATGTGTACTATAGTAATACTTTCATAGCGTGCTCTGCGGGCATGTATGTTGAAACAGAACCACTTCGTCATTAAGTTTTGTTAACAACAGAGGCTCAGAAGTTGATGCTGTTTTAGTAACAATTTTTCCTACGGTTTAAATAAGCTTCATGCAAGTAATACTACTGAATTAATGAATATGAGCTGATAAGCAGGAGGAAAAAAATGTGAAATTCAGCACACATCAGAGGAAGCTGACAGGTGGACTGCATACGCCTGGTGACCAGTGCAAGCCGCTTGGCCGTGGCGCAGGTGGTCAGCTGTCAGTGGAGAACTCAGCCGTCAAACGCGCCAACAGCTGCCTCAGGGGAGTCTGTATTCTGAGGCTACTCCAGCCTGTCGTCAGCGGCACGCAACTTCACACGACATACGTAGTGACAGTAACTGCTAGCACCAGTTTCATGAAACTCTTAACCCTTAAACGGAAGCCGGCCGCGGTGGCCGAGGAGACTAAGGCGCTCCAGTCACTGTCTGCACGGCCACTACGGTCGGGGGTTCGAATCCCCCCTCGGGCATGGATATTTGTGCCGTCCTAGTTCATAAGTAGTTTGTAAGTTTAGGGACTGATGACCCCGTAGTTAAGTCCCATAGACTATACAAACATTTGAACATTTTTCTTAAACGGAAACATAGGTCCATAGTACATTATTAGAAACATCCGGTCTGACAGACCGGATTTTTCCTCCTCAATATTTTTTCATATATTTATTATTTTTTTATAATTTATTAATGTGTTTAGGATAATATTGTGTGGATTTCAAAGGAACATCAAATTGAGTATTAAATAAGTTTTATTTGTTCAAAATTAATGAGGTTATTGTTTTTATTGGTTCCACTGATTTCCATACAAAATCTTTTTTGTTCTTTTACCAACATAAATATGTGCATGCCGTCTTGTTCTCCACGTGCATTGTCACCAATTATTTCCTGTTCATCTTCCAATAGATTGTAATAATCGTCATCATCTTCATCACTACTGTCACTATCAGCCTGTTACCATTGTTTCTTCTTCTCTCATCGTCTTCTCTTGCGTCGGTAATTGTAAAGTCAGAATCAGCATCTGAGTAATCATTTTCCATCTCGGATTCATCACCGCTCTCCTGCAACCACTCTGAAAGTTTTTTCATTTTTTTTTCTCAAAATTGGGATCACTACGCCGCATCCCTCATTTCTTGCGCCTCTCGCAGGTTTACGGTTGACTTCTGGAGCATTATCCGTCATGACGTCTTCTAAACATACAAGAAAAAGCATATCAACACAAGAAAAGACGTAATAGAAAAAAATAAAATTAACGTAATGCGAAACATCCGGTCTTAGAAACCGAGCCATTGGAAACGTAATCCGAAACATTCGGTCCGACAGACCAACAGGTTTTATAAAATCAATGCTTACCTGACAGCCAGAAGCCACAAACTGGACTACAATGCTTCTGCCACGTATATTATTTAACAATGTGAAGGTTCTGTGGAGGGGATGGTCGCAAGTAAAACAGTGTTGCCATAGGCCACATTTAAAAAACCCTAACGGTCTCTCAGACCGGTGTTTCTGTTTAAGGGTTAACAATAAACGGTTTGTCATAAATATCTGTTTTAAACATTTGTCTGTTAGTTAAACAATACTCTTAACATTTAGTTGGATGAAAATATTTTTCCAATTTTTCATTTAACACAATTAAAAAAATCACAATGACGTGTTTTACGGTCCACTTTAGATTTGTAGTTTTATAAGTGTTTGCAAACATTTTGGAACAAAATAATAATTTAATAATAAAAAATTAATTAATAAGATTGTCTGATACCCTTTTACGAAACAAAAAAAATTAGGTAGTGGTGGGTTCCGAACCACCGACCTTTAGGGTCATAGTCCAACGCCTTTCCCACTAAGTTACTTTGTTTTTATTATTATTAACCCTTTTTATTATTATACAAAGCATTTATACACAATATGTAAAAACAAATTATCTACTATTGCTCCTGAAATCTATTTTATATTTTCAATATGTTGTTCATCTTCTGTTGGTTTGTTGTAGCTTCAGAAACTCATTGTTGCACAACTTGCGATACCTCCTTACATTTAACTTATTTACATTCTTATTTCAGGGTATGAAAGAGGCTATCAATCAAAAGATGAGTTCTTTAATCTCGTACTATTGATGGCCGTTGTTAACTGATGCTAATATGGCATTTGTAGACACTAGATTATCATTTATCGTACGAACAACGATGTGTTTTTGCTAATTCTTGCGACATTGCTTTGAAATGACAACGAGTAAGTTACAATAAGAAAATCATCAAATCATCAAATATGCAACGCAAGATGTCGTATGCCGCAGAGAGTTCTGTGCGAGAAATGTCACGTGACATCTCCTGACGGCTGGTATAAGTTAATTCAATGGTGGATGTCAAATCTCCGTTATTTTTGAAAATGTGTCTCAAACGATACGAGATATGAAAAAACATAAGGGAGCTAAGTTGTAGAGACTTTTCTCCTCAGCAATTAGGTTATGCAATTTTCGTGTCAGATGAACGGTTCGTTTGCTATTACAATCATATTAAAACGGCTTTTTTTTAGTATTACTGCCGTATTTTTGTCCCAAAAATTTGAAAAAGGGAGGTTCTAGTCTCTGGCGGCCTACAATCATGTCTGTGAAATTTGGTGCTGATCGGTTGAACGGTTCGTCTGAAAAACAGGGAACACTTTACGGACAGACAGACAGACATACATCCCAAAATCGCCGTTATTTTTGCAAATATCTTTGAAACGCTACGAGATATGAAAAAAAAAACCATAACAGAGCAAAGTTGTAGAGATTTTTCTCCTCTTCAAATTCGGTTATTCAATTTTTGTGTCAGATGAATAGTTAAGACGTTATTTTCATTTAAATTTCGAGCTGTCAAAAGACGATCGCAAAGGCCCACGTTTAGTGTTACAACCGTAACCTAAAGTGGGCCAAACTTATACTGCATATGACCGTTCCCAGGGCCCCTTCAGGTCCGGGCCCTGGATCCAGGGGTCCACCCAGCCCGACCCTTGTGGGGGCCATGTCCCAATGGCTAAGGCAAGTCGAAAAAGACCCCTTTGGTCGGTTAACGTATGGTGTGGCATCGTGGGAAACAAACTCATTGTCATATATTTCATTGGTGGTATGTTGGATAGATGCAAAACGGGACGTCTTTGGAACAGGTTCTGCTGATACTATTCCACGATGTTGTCCTTGGTGTTCGGCATCGTATGTGGTTTCAGCACGACGGGTGCTTGGTCAATTACGCAATGTTTACATTGGTCGGTGGATCGGAGGGTGGGGCGGCTCTATTAACTGGCCTGCTATGTCACCCAAATCCACGCCACTAGATTTCTTTCTGTGGGGATATTCAAAAGGTAAGGTGTACCAACAAACGTACCATGAGGTCGTCAAGACATGATTGACCGCATACGTAACGCATGTGCTAGCATTTCCACAAATATGCTTATATTCTGTGTACTATCATTTTCAGAACAGGTCGCTGCGTGTACAGCAGTTTAAGGTGCTACATTTGAACATTTACTTTAATTGCAAAAGCAGGAAAACGTTCAGAGTCCCGGATACAGGGGCGCATCTGGTACTTCCTGATCGATAAGTCGGAGGTATACAACGCTGTGAGTGTAGTGTACAACTGAAACCAAAGAACTACTAGCCTTCCTACCGTCGAAGAATGAAAGTGGGTTCCCCCCTGCCATTCAGTATTAAATGGACATTGAGTTGCATGTTGTAAATTACAGTTGTGGACTCATTTTGTTTCCGCTGATTACCATCTGTGGCGAAACAATGTTTAAGACGAAACGTACGTAGTTTTTGTAATTTCGTAGATTTTCCAGGCCTAATATAATGGACAGACTAATCTTACAATTAATTATCGATGTGTAAAACATCAAAAGGCACACACGATTGCTCCAGCCGTGCTGAACATTGCCTTACTGAAGGGCATAATATGTCATTCAAAGACACGCAAATTATTGCTCCAGCCTACCGTTATTGGTTCAAATGTTTTTTAAGCTTATGGGACTTAACTACGGGGTCATCAGTCCCTAAACTTACAAACTACTTATGAACTACTTACAAACTAGGACGGCACAAATATCCATGCCCGAGGGGGGATTCGAACCCCCGACCGTAGTGGTCGTGTTGACCGTGACTGGAGCGCCTCAGTCACCTCGGCCACCGCGGCCGGCCCGTTATTGGTATTGTGTACTTAAGAAACTATTCGAAATACGATTATCAGATCATCTTATTAACAGGGAAAAAGGATTTCCATTAAGCAAAACGTGGAATCCTAGTTATCAGATATTAAACCTCAATGGTCTATTTTTCGACCAGCTCTTTCTTAATTTTCGATTGTTCGCTTTGGCCAACTTCTACCATTGCCGGCCGGCCCTGCAATACTCTTCGTTTCCCAGAGGGCGTTTTCTCCACCGATGGCGACCGAGCGAAGTGGCGCAGTGGTAACACACTGGACTCGCATTCGGGAGGGGGGGTTCAAATTCACCTCCGACCATCCAGGTTTAGATTTTCCGTGATTTTCCTAATCACTCTAGGCAAATGCCGGGATGGTTCCTTTCTAAAGGGCACGGCCAATTTCCTCCCACATCCTTCCCCAATTATCCGAGCGTACGCTCCGTCTCTAATGACCACGCTGTCGACAGGACGTTAATTCCTAAGCTTCCTTCCTTGATGCACACGCGCACTTGCCTGTTCCCGCTGTATACAGGTGCCGCCATATCTGAATGTTTCTCAGTTCCGGCGTGATTGGGCACCAGTCGCACATGAAGATGGCGGTCAGGTGGACCGCTGAGCCGCCGTGGAGTAGCCGAGCGGTCTAAGGCGCCTCGCTACGGAGCGCGCGGTTGCTCGCCGTCGGAAGTTCGAGTCCTCCCTGGGCATGTGTGTGTGTGTGTGTGTGTGTGTGTGTGTGTGTGTGTGTGTTGTCCTTAGGTTAGTTTACCTTAGTTTAAGTAGAACGGACTGATGACCACGCAGTCCGATAGATTTACAAAACCGCTGAAATATCGTGTCAGCAGAACGACGTAATCCGGCCGCAAATACCATGTAGTTTTGGTCGAACAATCGTAATCTGCGATAAAAACCGAGGGTTTCAATTGAAGATTTCAAAGTTGTCCCCCGCCACCTACCCAACGAGCTACACGCGACCGCAGCTATCGTTCAGACGCTCGTATAATATCTGACATGCTTCATACTGCCAGACAATTTGACGTACGCTTATATCCCAAGCGAAAAATCTTTCCCAAGTATACTACCTGTTGGAATTAGGAAATGATCTAAAACGTCCATAGAGTACGGATGTAGAGATGCTAGCAGAAGACGCTGTTCTGAGTATTCTGTATACACTTGTAAAAGAAATTAAAGTTATCATACTAGGATCTTAGTTAACCACACACTCTGTAATCGTGACATAGTCAGAAATGAACTATCAAATATTGGTGACAAGTGAGGAATATCGGTGTAAGCACACCCTCAGAAAACGCGACATATTCGAAACTAAGCATCAAAACATTGGGGAGAAACAAAATATATCATCCTTTCCATACCCTCAGAAATCGCGAAATATTCGGAAATAGTCAAATATTTCTGATTAAGTAAAGAGTGTAAATGTCATTGATACTCATTTCACTTACCAGCAATTTAAACGTTCCCATAGATTTGTCAAATGTTCAAATGTTTATAAATCTATCGGACCAAACTGCGTGGTCATCAGTCCGTAGCTTACAAACTACTTAAACCTAGGTAAACTAACCTACGGACAACACACACACCCATGCCCCAGGGAGGGCTCCAACCTCCACGGCGAGCAACCGCGTGCTCCGTAGCGAGGCGCTGTAGACCACTCGGCTACTCCACCGGGGCCGGTAGATTTGTCTCTAACCATATTCTCCAAAATGCAACATATGTGGAACGGAGGTCAAATATTTCTAGGAAGGAAGAACATTGGTGGTCGTACCACTTGCAGCAGCAATTTCATTCTCCGTTTTTCAGTCACATATAAATCATCAAATCGATGTTACTACATACTGAAACAGACGTCACAAGCAACATAGGGTACTGGATAACATACTACTGTTATACGAATAACAAAATCCCACAAACTGTTGTGGATAAGTAACTCCTACAATGTGTTACAAACGATGAGGTTAAAAAATATATATTTGTATGTGACCAGCTTTGAACACAGTACCTCTTGTTCAGTAGCCCACCACTCTACCCATATTATTATTATTATTTTTAGGCTACAACAACTTAGTGCCAGTGGCATCCTTTGTATATTACATAATGTCATTTCACAGTTTTCTTTTTCGGTGTTCATATGATTTTATTTTATTATAATAAATTGAATCAGAGATCATTTTGTGATTCATCTTTCTACATCTAGCTCTACATCTACATGGGATGCTCTGCAAATCACATTCAAGTGCCTGGTAGAGGGTTCATCGAACCACAATTATACTATTTATCTCCCATTCCATTCTCGAATAGCACGTGGGAAGAATGAACACCTGAATCTCTCTGTTCGAGCTCTGATTTCTCGTACTTTATTCTGATGATCATTTCTACCTATGTAACTGGGAGTCAACAATATATTTTCGCATTCGGAGGAGAATGTTGGCGATTGGAGTTTCGCAAGTAGCCCACGCCGCAGCGATAAGCGCCGTTGTTGTAATGATTCCCATCCCAGATCCTGTATCATTTCCGTAACGCTGTCTCCCCTATATCGTGACAATACGAAACGAGCTGCTCTTCTTTGGACTCTTTCGATGTCCTTCGTCAAACCCACTTGATAAGGATCCCACACTGGGCTGCAATACTCCAAAAATGGACGGACAAGCGTAGTGTTTGCAGTTTCTTTTGTAGTTCTGTTGCTTGTTTTAAGGGTTCTGCCAATAAAACGCAGTGTCTGGTTCGCCTTTCCCACGATATTATCTACGTGTTCTTTCCAATTTAAGTCTGAAGTAATAGTAATTCTTAGGTATTCATTTTTGATTGATTTATCTTGTAAACAAAGTTTAACGGATTTCTTTTCGTACTCATGTGGATGACTTCACACTTCTCATTATTTAGAGTCAATTGCCAATTTTTACACCATACTGATATCTTATTCAGATCGTTCTGCAGTTGGTTTTGATCTTCAGATGATTTTACTAGACGGTAAATGACGGCGTCATCTGCAAACAACCTAAGAGAGCTACTTAGATTTTCCCCTAAATCGTTTATGTAAATAAGGAACAGCAGAGGACCATTAACACTACCCTGTGGAACGCCCGATATCACCTCTTGTTTTAGTCGATACCTTACAATCGATTACTACGAACTGTGTCCTCTCTGACAAGAAATCCCCTATCCAATCGCAAATTTGGGGCGATATACAATAACTACGCAATTTCATTAAAAGCCGTTTGTGAGGTACGGTGTCAAAAGCTTTCTGGAAATCAAGAAATACGGAATCGATTTGCGAACCCTTGTCGATAGCGCCCATCACTTTGTGTGAATAAAGAGCTAGTTGTGTTTCGCATGAACGATATTTTCTAAATCCGTGTTGTCCTTGGGTCAATAGAACGTTCTGTTCGAGATAATTCATAACATTTGAATACACGATATGTTCCAAAACCCTGCTGCAAATTGCCCTAAAACGGTTTACTGCGAGATATACAGCAAATGAAGATGGCGTCTGTGACACGGAAGGAACAAGTGAATGTCGTTTTGACGTCACTTTCCAGGTTTTCGTTCAATGGCGAATGTCACACCGAATTTCATACGAGAACTCCTGACACGTTGGGAAAGCCTCGCCGACGTGCTGGCTCGCACGTTATGACGTCAGAAACTCGCCACGTTGGCCACACTCGTCCAGATACACGCTCCGTGTGCCGATGGCGTAAGGCTGACGGGTATCTGAGTGCGAAGTCTCCGTGTAGCGCAACTGCTGTAGGTCAGGTCAGTGATCCAGAGACTCCACGAGCGCTGTAAATTCCTAACTATCCAGAAGCATCGCTGTGTGCTGGGCGAGTATGCGAGAAAGTTCCAGGAAGAGTACCTGTACGCGGCCAGAGGCACGCGTTCCTCGCTGTCTGTTCGCAAACGAGCCACGGGTTTGTAATTACTGGCCAGCGAAGCGGACGGAACGGAAAAAAGGTGCGCGAGCGGCGGAGGCGGCGAGTGCGTGCTGGGTGTCAGGGCGCTGCGGGCGAGGGTCAGGGGTTAACGCGGCCAACAGCTCACGTCTCCATCACCAGAGGCTGCGCCGTCGCCCAGGCTCTCTACAGCCAGTAGTCTACGATGGCCGTTTCAAAAGTCCGTGCAAAAATAAAAACTACTAACGTGTTGCCGGCCGCGGTGGCCGAGCGTTCTGAGGCGCTCCAGTCGCGTTCTGCACGACCGCTACGGTCGGGGGTTCGAATTAGGGATGGGAAAAACCGACCGGTTAAAACCGATACCGGTATTTTAGTTTTATTCGGTATTTATTTGGTGTCGGTTGTTGCCGGTTTTTTTTAGTTATTTCCAAAAACCGGGGAAAAAACCGGTACGACTACTTCCTGTAGTAGTGGTACAAAATGTGTTTTTTGTAAGTAATTTTAAAAAAATTAAAACTAGTAGACCTTAATATTTAGGGCTATTCCTAAAATTTGCACTGCTGTGAAATATTAGGTCATCGCAGTCAATAAGAAAAGCGATCAGTGATAAGAACAATCCCGGCAGTCAGAAACGCGCAACAAACGCACGGTATAAGAACTTGAGAACTGGTGCAGCTACTGAGTCATCGATGCACCTGTTGCCGTGTGGCGTGGCCTATTAGACGACGCGCGTGCACCGGCGGTGGACGAGACTTGCCTCCTTCTGGTCATGCGACAGTTCCTTGCTGTCGTCGCCAGACATCGGTTGTGTCTTAAATGACACCATCCAGAGTGTGGAAGTACTTCACCAAGTACGGTAGCAGTGAGGTACAATGCTCCATGTTACGAACTGTGCGGCTGCTCCAGTCGGAGGTTCGAGTCCTCCCTCCTCCCTAGGCCATGGGTGTGTATTAGCGTCAGTTAGATTAAGTAGTTTTTAAGTCTAGGGACCGATGACCTAAGCAGCTAGGTCTCATAAGAACACCCATTTGAACATTCTTTGATCAAGTGGTACACAGCTTTCCTAGTTCAATTTGCGTAAATTTACACTGACAACAATCATACTGTTAGTCGGAACTGTGACTTTATTTTTTGAAATACTTCTGCAGCACTGACTGAAGTTCATTTACTGACTGTAACTTATGTATACATTGTGTATACAACGAGATATTCGTATGCGCTGGCTCCCAAGTCCGACTTATGGAGTGGTTGGCTCAGTATTCGCAACTGCCGGATGGAAATACTAGGCCAGTAAATCTGTATGCTTCGTATATCGTCTTCTACGGAGTCCTGGCTAGGCTTACACACACTCAAGAAGGCGTAGTATTGGGAGGGCATCTTGCAAAATATGGAAAGACTAGTGATTTGTCGTATAACGTAAATTTACCTAAATTTTAACCAAAATTCGTAAGTATCGGTTTTGGTCGAAACTAGAAGAACCGAAAATTCGATTACGATTTCTGTTTCGGTTGCAAAATATGTTTCGGTCGAACTCTACTGGAAATAATAGCAATAAAAAACCGAAAAGCGGTTATTTAAAAAACCGGTTATCTTGAGCAATTTTTACAGTGCGGTGAAACTGGAGATGAAAAAACCGGTTGTTTCAGCAATAACCGCCATCCCTAGTTCGAATCCCCCCTAGGGCATGGATATTTGTGTCGTCCTTAGTATTAGCTAGTTCATAAGTAGTTTGTAATTTTAGGCACTGATGACCCCGTAGTTAGGTCCCATAAGCTCTACAAACATTTGAACATTTTTGAACTAACGAGTTTAGGGAAAACCATTTTTATTTTTCGACACAGACTTCTTTTACACTTACACAGTTCGTCCAACGCTGATCTAATTCGAGGCACTCTGAGCGCAAGTGCTGTAAGTCCTGAGAAAGTTTTTTTCTGAAATATCGGAGGATAAAGACACAGGGTAACTAGTCGACCCGGCAAAATGCTTCGCAGTTGCTAATATGTGTGTACTCTTGCTTTGAACGTCAAATGTGCAAAATTTTATCGCAATCGTATGAATGATATTGATATCCCATTGCAAAAAGCACTTTCAGTTTCTCGAGAATTTTCAAATTTTCCGGGTAACTTTCCAAAACTTTTAGTTCATAAGAACGTTCATCTTTCGTTGAATGTCAAATGATCAAAATTTTATCTCAATCGGATGAACGGTTCTCAACTTATAGTGTTGAGTATATTTAGAAACAAATTGGAAAAGAAATTTGGTCCGAATTATGCGACTTTACTTTTTAACTGTCTTTTTTTTTACCATGCGCACAATGAAAAATAAATCCCTCTCTGTCGTGCGAATAGTTAGCTGTAGTGCTGAATTCAATCAAAAACACTTTGAGAAACGCACTTTTAGTTTTTCTAAAATTTTCCGATTTTCCGGTAGATTTTCCAAAAAAAATATTTCATACAAAACTTATCCTGTCAAGCCGTCCTCGTGTGATGCTCTTACAACCATGTGACATTTTATTTTTATTCATATAAAAAATCGATTTCGGTTTTTCTTAAATTTTCCTACTTTCCGGGCGACTTTTCCAAATTTTTATTTGATGCGAACCTTCCTCTTGCTTTCAACATGAAATGTACAAAATTTTATCGCAATTGGACGAACGGTATTGACAGCTCACTGGAAAAAGCTGCTTCATATTTTCACGATCTTCCACTTTTCCGGACAACTTTTCCATTTTTTTTCACCGTTTAAATCTTCCCTGGATTTACACTAATATTTCAAGACTAAAATTAGCCAAATCTGTTCAGCCGTTCTCGACTTTTAGCGAGACCAATAATGTGTAATAAATTCAGCATAAACATCAGAAACATGAATTTACTTTATTTTGAAACAGGACATCGCACGTCATGTTGTCTGTGCGTAGTACGTAGAATAATTATTTGCGAAGGTAACACTTTTGCAAACTAAACATTTGGACTTGCTTCAGTAGTCCCCTGAAAATAACCGCAAAGACATTAGTGGACAACATAACGTTACCATTTCTTTTATTTCCAAATCAGTGCTTGTATACACTACATTACCTTAACGTAGCCACACTTAAAAACACACACCACTGTCTTCAGAATCAGCATCGTTATCAGCAATCTGCACTTGTAATACAAGGGATATGTTTGAAGAAACGGTGGTGAATTGGACGAAAAAAAAAAAAATGAAGCAAATCCAACATCCTTCTTTGTGGCTGTAACTGGACGTTGATGCTTGTAGAGACTATCTTGTTCTGGTAGCTGCTAGTTTCCAGAAGGAATCATAATTTACTAGACATCTTCAGATTCATGAAGACCATTTTTAGGCTATAGGGGCATATTCTGTTGGTGAATACTTTTCCTTTAACCAAGTTTCCTTTTCTGCTTGTATACTCTCGTCCAGTATTTCGGAGAATTTTCCTTTTGCTTTTATCCCAGGTCTCCACATGTCTTGTACGTTTTCTTCCTCTCTGCTTTAACAGTGACCGACTATTCTCTACGATCCCCTCTCGGAGCCCTATGACGAAACAAATATGATGAAATTAGCTGTTACAAAGCACCAAAAGTAAAATTAGTGAAAAGTAAGTTAATTCTATTTAATTAGAGGTTTCATAAATGGTTATTTTACTGTAAACCATGTATACAAATGGAATACGTAATAAAACGTGTGTTTTGTTTCTCAGTACGTTCTATAATAAATTATTTTACCTTCAGCTTCATCTGAACATCCTTCTCTATTCATAGTAATGATTACTTCGTCTAACAGAACAACACAACGTTGAAACACAGCACGCAGCGAGGACGTGCTTCACTTCTCCTCTGAAATAATAAACAGATGTTTCAGTTCCCAAGTGACGTTCTCCAACCTGGCAACAATCAGTTCAAGTAGGAATTTAATTCGTTGGTCGTCTGAAGAGTGCCCTTTATTCAGATCGTAATACTCCTCGTATTTAAGAAAAACTTTTTTGTGGTCTTACATCATTTGTTGATCCCTTCCGAATAATAGGAATTGTTCAAGCCTGCAAAATAGCTACTAGTTTCTGCAATCACCTCCTCGTTTGAATGAAATCTTCGTCCAGCCAGCCGTTTCTTCAAATTGGGAAACAAACACTAGTCCGATGGAGCAAAGTCTAGAGCTTTGCCGGCTCCTTTGCAGATCGGTATTCAAACGGTCCAATAACGATGAATAATATGTACCTGTAATAGTTTTACCGTGTTCCAGATAGTCGATAAGGATTATCCCAAAAGACCGTCGCCATAACCTTTCCGGTCGGACTGGTCTTCACATTTTTTGGTGCAAACTCTCCCTTGGTAACCCTAAGTTTAGGTTGTTCCTTGGGTCAGGAGTATAGTAATGTATCCATGTTTCATCCACAGTGACGAAACGATGCTTAAAGTCCAGCGGATTCTTCCTGAACAGTTGCAGACCTTCCTTGCAACACTTCACATTATTCCGTGTTTGGTCAAGCGTGAGCAATCGCGGCACCCATCTTGCGGATAGCTTTCTCATGTCCAAATGTTTATGCAAAATATTACGTACCCGTTCATTAGAGATGCACACAGCACTAGCACTCTCACGCACTCTAACTCTTATGTCATCCATCACCATATCATGGATTTTATCAATGATTTCTGAAGTCGTAACCTCCACAAGGCGTCCATAATGTTCAGCGTCTCTTGTATGCCGGCCGCGGTGGCCGAGGGGACTGAGGCGCTCCAGTCACGGTCAGCACGGCCACTACGGTCGGGGGTTCGAATCCCCCCTCGGACATGGATATTTGTGCCGTCCTAGTTCGTAAGTAGTTCATAAGTAGTTTGTAAGTTTAGGGACTGATGACCCCGTAGTTAAGTCCCATAAGCTTAACAAACATTTGAACATTTTCGTCTCTTGTACCCATATGCCCACTCAGAAAATTTGAAACCAATTATAAACAGTTCTAATCGAAGGTGCAGTGTCACCATAATGTTTATCAAGCTTCTCTTTAGTCTCCTGAGACGTTTTGCCTTTCATAAAGTAATGCTTAATCACCACACTAAAGTCTTTTTCGTCCATTCTTCGACAATCACTCGACTTCCTTGACTCACACGAATGCCAAACACAACATACCCTTCCTTAGGCTAAGTTTAAATCGCACAGTACTTCTTATTACTTCTTGTAATAATTTTGTACAACTTTCATCTGCAAGGCAAAACAAACCATTTATATTTATTGTTTTTCAATGCTGAGTTCGAAAATCATGTCTTTTGTGATATTACTTACGGTTCTATTTCTTCTTCTTAGTTCCTTTTTTGTCCAGTTTTCTTTTTGGTGTGTTTACAACTTATATTTCACATAATATTGAAGTGCTGAAATGTGTGTGGGAAATGTAAAAAAAATAAATAAAATGGTGTCTTGAATAGGGTGGAATATCCTCAACATTATTTAAGCAAGCACAGAAGAAAGAAAAGCATCAACATCAAAAAGACGATTTCATTTATTTTGTTGTTTTGTTCCATCGTGTATATTCAGTAGTTTTCTAGAAATTCCAGAGATTATACGACTTGGATGGTTGTTTGTATGGTACATGAGGACCACATCGCCAAGGTCATCAGTCGCACGATGCGGAGGGGAAGAAGTGAGGAAAGGAAATGAGGAGAAGGAAATACAATCCAGAGAGGAAAGAAGGAAGAAAGACTGCATTAGCTCGGAGCCCCATGCTCGCCACGCACATACTCACGAAAGTACCGTGACCTATTGGTAGGGGGATTATACAAGTAAATTTGTTTCCTTTCCATTAAGAATGATAGCAATTGTTGGGGAGCGGTTTTAGTCGTTTCCTAAGCTTGAAGCGAGCTACTTTTCGGAGTTATTCACTGAAAGAACACTGAGATCTGTTTATTTTTATTATTATTTTATTTATTCATTTTTTAACTTTTGTTAACTTGAATTCACGTGTACCATGATATTAATAGAAGCAGATTCATGTTGTTTTAGTTAACTTCATTACCATCATTTTCTAAAATTAAATTCTCTACAACTTCTGTTGATAACTTTCTGCAATTGTCCGAAATTATTAAAAATTAGGCTGAGTAATTAATAAATTACTTATATTTTACTAACCGTAACTAAATGCATACAATTTTATACCTAGGACATCCACATCTAAACAAGTTCTTGTTGAAAGGAACAGTCAAACAGTTAAAATCTTTAAGAAAATTGTAAGGTTGAAAAGTGATTAAAAGTCCCGTTCTCCGCTTCCGCTGTTTTATTGTGGTCCCTTTAGGATTTCACAACCGGTTTCTTGTCTCACCTGATGTGTCTATAAGAAAAGAAACCGGTTTTGAAATCCAAAAAGGAACACAATAAAACAGCTGAAGCGGAGAACAGGGCTTTTAATCAGTTTTCAAATGTTCAAATGTGTGTTAAGCTTATGGGAATTAACTGTGGGGTCATCAGTCTCTAAACTTACAAACTACTTGTATACTAACTTACACTAAGGACAGCACAAGACATCCATGCCCGAGGGGAAATTCGAGCCCTCGACGGGTATTATTTTATATGATTTTAACTGTTTGTTCCTTTTAACATGCGTAACTAAAGATTTGTGGATCTATATAAATATGAAGTACTACTTTAGTTTCACCTGTAGAAAGAAATATTAAAATATTTGCATATCCTCCTTTCTTAAAACTCGGATAACGGCGAAAAAGGATATCGTAATTTACACTCTTCTATCTACAACGGTCATGTCTGTCTGTCTCTTTGAACTACGGTACGAATTTTCAGTTATTTCGTAAGTAACTCGAGCGTATCGTGCAGCTAGTTAAAGGTTTCATTTCATCAAAAATCGGAGCAGAGAAAGTAAAGCTGTCATATGACATAAAAGTTTTCTGGGTATGGTACCGCGTCATGATGTAAAGCTATTACTTAAATGACCAACGTTTCGGCCAACGTTACAGTGGCCTTCATCTGGGTAACTGGTTACCCAGATGAAGGCCACTGTAACGTTGGCCGAAACGTTGGGTTACCCAGATGAAGGCCACTGTAACGTTGGCCGAAACGTTGGTCATTTAAGTAATAGCCTTGCATCATGACGCGGTACCATACCCAGAAAACTTTTATGTCATCTGACTCTGGCCGCGGAAGCCTACGTAATTATATAAAGCTGTCATAATTTAAACATTTGTCTAAAATCAATAGTGTTTATCTGTACAGGCTAATCCTCTAACGAACTACAGGAACTTTCATGGGGTTTGACAGGTAAATTGAGCGTAGCTTTGGGCAACAAATAGGCTTCATTTCATCAAAATCATATCAGAGGAAGAAAGACCCCGTGATTTGAAGTTTTATCCGCATGCTATGCTTACAAGACGACATAGTATAGTAGTAGTCACGATGCCGCTGTTGCGTTTTATCCCATGTTTATAAATACGGCGTAATAAAAATATGTTTGTAAAGCTGAGAGACCAAACTACAGTGGTCATCAGTCCCTCTATTTACGAACTATTTCAACTAACTTACGTTAAGGACACACACACACAATCATGTCCGATGTAGGACTCAAACCTCCGACAGGGAGCAAACGCGCATACCGCAGCAAGGCACCTTATAGCGCTCGGCCACTCTCGCGTGGCTACGGCGTAGTACAGCAAGGCACCAATAGAGGCGCTGTTAGTTTTTTAGTACACAAACAAAAAGAAAAGTAGATGACACTATTGCTTGTATAATTTACAGAAATCTTTCACTTAGCGTAAGGCAATGAAACAATTAAGCGCTCCAATTGAACAGCGAGTTAGTATTATTTTTTTTTTTATTTATCGTATGATATATGGCAGCAGCATATACACAAATATAATTAGACAAAAAACAAGAATATGTAAGTAAAATATTGTACAAGAGCACATTTTTAGTACATGTGAGTGAACAATGTAATATCCAGTATATGCCAAAGACGTAGAATTAGGGCATGCATTATGCGAGACAAGCTGTTGGCTAGACATCAATGTCAAAGTCCCTCATCACAGCGACTATATCTTCTTGTAGCGCACACTGTTACGATGTGGTCCAGCGTCTGCTCAGGTGCTCGACAATCACAACTTGGGCTGTCCACGAGTCCCCCACTTATAAAGCATGGCCTCGCATCTTGTGTGGCACCTTCGGAAGCTACTGAACTTAGTCCAGTCTTCTCTTGCGAAGTTGAACCCTTTCACTACTTTTGAGGTATCACTTATGAGGTGATGATCACTAACTGAATTCTCTCACTCCTTTTTCCAGTCCTGTTATATAGAGGTTATTCCACATTGGCGTTCGTGATTTCACGCGGTCATTTGTCATTTTTTTAATGATATCATACATAGGTAAACATTTTCCTTCCAATTGTTTGTACCGTTTTTGTTTTTTTTCATTCTGTAATAGACGTTTTTTGTCTTGTTATTTTAGGTGTAACTATGTTAACGATGACGGAGAGCCACGGAGTTGGTGTAGACTTTAATGTTCCAGTGATTACATGTATGGTTTCTCGGAGCTGCACGTCTACCTTTTTGGTATTGGTGGCTTCTCTGCCAGACCAGAACACAGTATTCTCCAGTGGTGTAGACTATAGATGTTGCTACTGTTCGTAGTGTGAATGCATTTGCAACCCAAGAACTGTCCGTCAATTTTCTAATGTTATTTCGTGTTTTTAATTTCTAGACAATAGTTTTAAGGTGTTCTTTATATGTTATGGATCTCTCGAGTGTAATGCCCAGATTCTTATGATGCAAGTTGAGTTGCTTAAATAATTCAGTTAGTAGTTTATTGGCGACATAATTATTGAGGTGAAAATCGAAAACATAACGAAATTCCTTCGCTTTTCTCGTAAGTTTCATTTACGTAAAAATTCTTTGCTAGGAAAATCGATTTAGTTTTATATTATTATTATTATTATTATTTTAATGCGTTCTTAATAGATTTTGAATTTGTTCTGTATAGGAATAGCCATTCCTAGAAGACTGTCAAGCATTTTGCAAGAATGGCTACAAGACTGTTGATTGTGCGGGCTCTTGGCTAGGATAACCGAGTATATTGGCAAAGCAATCGAACAAGGATTCCATTTTTACTGAGGTCTGGAACTCTTAAGAGCGATAATAGTCAAATAGTCAAAGGTCCTTCCTTAACATCCGTTGTGGAACCCGGGCATTTAGCTGGTAATATATATTTTAGGAGTAGGTAGTATAGATGAAATGCATTAAAAATAACGTACAATATGTGTCTAATTTTTATTGAGTACAGAGATGTAACCCAAATAGACTTGAAGCAAAGGCGAACGAGGACGTTTATCGCTGATTTTCAAAAATTGCACCACCAGCTTCAACGTTGTTGATAACAGCACGTGTGACTCTTCTGGGGTGGTTTTTGCGTGTTGTACTATTCATATTCCTATCAAGTCGGCTGTTGTGTGTACAGTTTCTTTGTAGACTTCTGCTTTTAACCCTCCCTCCAGGTAATGTCCGGAGACCTTTATGACCAAGAAACGTGTTCACATCTTCCGATCACCAGCAAAATATCGTACTGAATCACACACAAATTACAATTGTATCCAATATCTGACTGAAAAAACGTTACCATAAGTATATTGTTTATGATATCACAAACACTTTCGATTATTTATTGCCTTATTACCCAACAACCAAACATCCTACAGATATCATACATATGTCATTTTGAAAAGAATCCCTGAAAGTATTTTTTTTCTTTTTTTCATGTATACCACACAGCGTAGTTTGGTAATTTTCCGATAGTCAGCGCTAGTCGCAAACATGACGAGTTCAGGAGCCGAGCGTGCTTACTGTGTGTTCGACAAACGCAAGTGTGCTACAGCTGTTCCACGTATGTTTAGAATCGAGCATGGCAAGAAGCTACCAACAAAGAAGAACATTTACCGCTGGCACAGCAAATTCGTCACGACGGGTTGCTTGTGCCCGGCACGTCGAAAGCTGCACGAACCATTCTTCTTCGTCGAGAGCACTGTCACTGGATATTGCTACTTGGACATGTTGCAGCCTCTTGAGTGGGCATGAGTGTTGCTTGTCGACAGGGGCCGTTCCATGGCGGGCATTCCACCTGAACTCGCCAGGTTTGCGACTAGCGCTGCATATCGCCAAATTACCAAGCTACGCTGTGGCGGCATACATGAAAAAAACTTACAGGGTATCTCTTCAGAATGACATATGTATGATATCTGTACAATGCTTGTTTCTTGTGCAATAAATTAGTAAAAGTGTTCCCGGACATTATGTACACCCTGTGTATACGAGAGTTGGAACTTACATAGTAGCAACTATTTATTAGCAACCGATACAAAAGCGTTACATACTTTCCCTGTTACTATCACTCATAGTAGTCACCAGCATTGTGTAGAACCCGTTGTCAGGTATTTGGAGGGCTGTATACAATTAGCAGAGCCAGTTCCGTTGATGGTGCGAATGGATTTGTATACTGCCTGTCGAATCTCTGGAACAGTTATAAAGCGAATGCTACGAATTGGTTCCTTCTCCTTCGGAATCAAGTCAAAGTCACGAGGACTTAAGTCCGGGGACTATGGTGGATGGTACAGTAGTTCCTAGTCTCATCGACCGAACAGAGCGGATACAGCTTTCGCTGTATGCGTCCGCGCATTGTCGTACAGAACGATGCCTGGGTTGCACAGAAAGTGTTGCCGCTTCTTTTTTGCAAAGCTGGTCGCAGCTGATGCTTAAAAAACGACCAGTTATACTGTACACTGACGGTCTGCCGCGGAGGAACGTAATGCGTTAGAATAGCAACGTCACAGTCGTACACGAGAATCGCCATAATTTTCACCATACCGAGACTGTGGCGCACTTGAGACTTTTGCGGTGACTCAAAATGACGCCATTCGTTGGATTGGCACTTCAGTTTTGACTCGTACGATGTGGCCCATGTCTCATACAGCATTACGATACGGCGTAAGAAAGGCTCTACTTCGCGCTCCTACCGCTCCAAGTGCGTCTGAGCAGAGCCGTAACGCATTTCCGTCAAATTCGTGCGGAACCTATCGTGATGCAATTTTTCGCATGCCCAGGCGTTCCTTCTTATTCGGTAATCCTGTTTCGTAGGAGAGCACACGAAATCACCTGGCGTCGATCACTGTCCACTAACGCGGCAACAGTATGCACTACTTCTTCAGAGACACTAGGACGGCCTGCCCTATCATGTCTTCCATAGTTTTCCGACGTTCGTTTGAAGGCTTTTACCCTACGTGCCACTGCTCCTCGCACGCCTCTGAACACCTGTCGTGCTGTACGACCTCTGGCACGTTCAGTGTTGATCCAATACGGTTGCTGCTGTTTCGAAAACCTTGTGACACTGTTCAGCCGGCGGCACACGGAGCATGTATCTGAACGAGTGTGACCAACGTGGCGAATTTCTGACGTCACAACATACGAGGCTTTCCCAACGTGTCGGGCAGTATCAAGCATTGCAGATAATCTCAACGTGCGTCTGAAGGATCACCAATAAGGTGTGAGAACGCCACCGACGTCACACCAAGTGGTTATACGGGGAGGGCTTTTTCCGATAGAGAGATGAAGACGCCATATTGGCCGTCGGATTTCATGTATATAACTTAGGTCTTATAAATGTATGACATTTCAAAGCAAGTAAAGGTAACTGAGTAAATTGAGAATCCCTCGAAAGCCGGTTATTAGAGGTACTATTTGTTGGAATAAAACGTCTTATATATGGTTAAACAATTTCCGTATTGCAGTAATCTGCCGCTTCAAGGGAAGGCGGACTGAAGATCTATGAACACGAATTGTTCTTTATGGCATTTGCTGTAATTACATATCAGCAACCGACATATCTAACTAGTGTATACAACACCTCTAATACCTTCATTGATGCTATCCACACATGTTAGTGGCCGAAGCATGGGCAGGAAAGTTGTGGGCTATAATACACGAAGTGTCCTACGGAGCTGGTTCAAGGCTCCTTGGAATTAATTTTTTTCTCTTCTTGTATTCGGGTTTTTTGATAGACTCAAAGATTTTCCTATAAATTTCGTAGAAATATTCTGAATAATATTCGATGCTTTGTAACCATAAGTGCGCATCCTCTGAGGAGCGAGTTTGTTGGATTCATTTTATGAACAGGACACTTGGCAGCTTACAGTAAAAAACGTACTTTATTGTTTGACGTACTGCATTTTAAACGTTTTTAACATCCTTCTACCGAATAGTAACATTGACTGTGCAAAAATGAGCTTTAAGATTTACTAAAAAGCGAGACTGTTGCTATAATGTTTGCCTGATGTGAAGGCCTTTTCTAATGAAACATTCATTATTCGCTGCACTTATTGACATAACGTAGGATTTTTATAAGAGTCTTGCGTTCATAGATATTTTGTTGTTACTTATGTAGACCTATATCACGGTACGTAACGAACATATGCACAAGCACGGGAGATAATCAATTTAGTAACGCAGGAATTCCACTCCTTTTATTTCGTAAATAGTGTGATTCCAGAACCTGATGCTGCCGACAACTGTCGCTGGAGCGTGCTGCGGTCGCGTGTAGCTCGTTGAGGCACACGTCTCGTATGCACAAGTCGCGTCGTCTCCGAGCGTTCAGCCGCACATGGGACTCGGCACGTTAACACACGTTCAGACAAAGGCTCCGTGTGACGACGGCCTTATGTTAGACCGCTCGCTCACAAGTGACTGTGTTTCCCTCGATTGTGCGTACGCACGTGACGTGGGACGGGCGAATCAATTTGCTCGGAGTTCAGGTAGGTATGTCAATAACGTATGCTGTCAGCGCCAATAGCAGATTCTATTGCATAGTGTCTCCACAGCTGTGTTGCCACTATTATAAGTTCAAACCTTCTGTGAGGTGCCTGTTGTTTCGGACACGTGTATGTGCCGAACGCCAGGTGGCTTGAGGCTGTCCCCTGGCCTTCCAGTTGATAGTGCGCTGGCCGTCCTGCGGCCCCTGTAGCGGGGCAGGCTGCCGAGTGCTCAGCTGGGAGGCCCGCGATCGATGCCCTGGCAGGCCGCCCGCTGGAGGCTGCGCCTTCCAGGCCGCCCTGCACACAGCCCACGCGAATACTGGGCTGGCTGCCCGTATCTGCAACTCCAGCGACACACATTCCCTGACTAAATTATTTTGTCAAGTAGGTTCAACCACAGAAATCGTGTAAAAACACTAAAATATGACGCGTTTCAAGGGTCAATCCCTCATCAACGGATAATCTATACAAGAATCTTAAAACCTGAGACAGTAAAAATCTAAAACGTAATAAAAGAAAACGTGGTTACTTCCCTCGTAACCGTGTCTACGCAGAAAGGTCCTCTGCATACTGTACTTCGTCAAGATTCAAAACAGACCCCAGCACTGGCGGCGCATAGCACTAGTGAAGCGCACGGAGTCAACAACACGAGTGGGGCGCACATATACACATGGAAACAAAGACCTCTAAAAACCAAAGATCATCCACAAGCTAGTGGGTACATTCAGGTGTCACGAAATCGTTTGCACAGTAAGACAGAGGTTGAAATTTAAAATAAACGGCTTTTGTTCTAACAGGTCCACAAAGTTTTTAAAAAAGCTGTAAGTATTACCTTGAACTTGTTCATTTACTGAAACGTCGCTTTTAGTTTTATGTATTGTAATCTCCAGCTGTTCTAGCAGATCTTTCTTCCTTTATCCTGTTTACGCAAAATCTTAAGGTCATGTTCAATCCGCTTTAATGGGTGGCCAGTTTTGCGGATATGCGTAGCTACAGCGGACTTGTCAAAATTATTAAGTCGGAAGACGTCCATATGTTCCTTGTACCTAACTTTAAACGATCTACCGGTCTGGCCAATGTAGTTGGCATTGCAACTACTACACTGTATCTTATAAACCCCTGCTTTGTCATTTTTATCAGTCTCTTGGTTTATGTTATTCCGTAATTTATGATTTAACGTATTATTAGTTTTAAAAGCAGCTTCTACTTTAAAAGGTTTTAGTATGTTGTCCACTTTGTGAGATAGATTACCAAAATACTCTCTTGATTTTTTCCGTGCCATTTTTATTTGATTTCGCACGCTGTTTCTTTCGTATTAAGTTATTCACTACTTTTTCCTGGTAACCATTCACCTTAGCAAGCTGTCATATAATGTTAAATTCAGTGTTTTGTTCATTGGCACTTTGAAGGCTCTATCGACTAAACAGCGTAGGGCAGAAAGTTTTTGGCCATTAGGGTGACAAGAACTGTTATATATTAGAATGTCGGTTGTTGTAGATTTCCTATATACTTTAAATAAGTGTCTACCATCCTGCATCGTAATGTTAAGGTCAAGGAACTGAAGTGTGCCATCCTTCTGTTGTTCAACGGAAAATTCTATTTTCCCATGTAGGCTGTTAAATTTATTAACTATTTCAGTAATTTCAGTTTTTTCTCCACGGCAGTGATATCGGAAAGAGTGAAGAAAAAGTTTTGGGAGCAGAAGAGGAAATATAAGCAAAATCCATAACTGATGTATATGAATTGATTAAAGTGCTTCAGAGAGGGCGTAAAATATGTGAATAAATAAATGAGCTTTTCTAATCAATCTCCACGATTAAAATTCAAATGTATGTTAAGCGTTAACTGCGGGCTCATCACTGCCTAAGCTACTATAAACTACCTTATACTAAACACAGCACAAATGCTGCAAACCTTTTTAGTAGTAAATCTATGGTCAACTGTAGCCATCTTTCACACCTGCTCTTTTCCATTTGAACAACAACAGTAAATAGTAGAAAAAAGTCAGTACTGACTTGATTTTTTTTTACACTACTGCATTCTTTGGATCACATGTTGCAAAAATTTTACCGTAAGACTCCCGCTTCTGCTGAGGAAAAAAAAAGGCTTTTCAAAGCACTCATCACAACTAATATCAACAAAGCTTACATACATTCTACTCACCATACAAATTGTGCGTCAGTTAAAATGAGGAAGCGTTGATGCATAGCATTTGGAACTGCAGAGGGAAGCACAGCGTTTGAAACATATCGAGCGCTTTCTGGTTTTAGGTGTTTTCTCTGTAATGTGCTGCTTAAACAAAGAAAAAAAAAAGACCAAGGACACACAACAGAGAACCGAGAACACAACATATCTGAAGGCGCAGTCTGTGGAAAATTGTCTTACTCATCGTTTGATATTTTCGCGTTTCATGTGACACTAGTGTGCTCAGGTTTGTTATGTGTGCGGAAATAAGGACAAAATATTCTGGTTTCGGTGAAATGTAGCAGAATTTCTTTCATTGCTCCTTTAATCTCTTCAGATGAAAGCAATAGGAGTGCCTGTTTTTACCTTGTAGCCTGTCCACCTTACTTCAACATGAAGCATTGTCTTTTTTTTTACCCTAAGGCATGTGTGATACATTGAACAGAGTGTCAAGGATTTGTTCTGTTGTACAAATGGGTCACTTTGAAAGTGTAATGGGAGATGTTTTTACCTGTTTCGAATCCCGGTCAATCCTAGGGTTATCTGTCACTTTTTACCTCTGGAATGATGTTGACGGGAAAATCGCAGAGATGCAGATTAGTTCGGAGTACTCGTTAAACTGTCTGGGTAAGTCAATTCAAAGATCAGAGGAAGACAATGGGCTACCACCTCCATCAGGACCATGTTAGTAAAACACCCTGGTGTTCAAACCAGTCTTCGGATCATTATCTGTTTTACCTTATTTCTTCTATATTATTTTGGGAAGCTGTGATTCGTCTGTAATGGAGACCGTATGTAAAACACTTGTATGATCGCGGCTTCAGTAGTGCTAAAGTATTTGGGATCTCCAGCAGACCGGTTTAAAGGAGGACACAGGAACAATTCAGAGGTAGGCTGCTAGGTTTGTAGGTTTGACCAATGCGCGAGTATTGCCGAAATGCTTCTGGAACTCAAATGGCAGTCGCCGGAGTGAAGGTGATCTTCTTTCCAAAAAACACTGATGAAGAAATATAAAGGGCTGGAATTTGAAGAGGACTGAAGAAAGACTTTACTGCCGCCAACCTAAATTTCGTGTAAAGACCACAAACATCAGAGAGATTAGGGTTCATACATACAAATATTCGTTTTTCCTTCGTTCTATATGGGAGTGGAACAGGAAAGCGGGTAACCAGTAGTGTTAGTGAGTACCCTCTGCCACGCATCTTTGGATGGATTGCAGAGTATGTATGTAGATGTAGATTAGGTACGTCGTTTCCTTCTTCCGACCTTTGAACTGACTTACCCAGCCAATTGCGAGGTATGTCCACAAAGTAAGTTTCGTTTGGTTACATAAAACAAGCATGCACAGAGACAGAAAAATTATTTATTGTACAAAAATCTAGAAGTGTTATACATATTTTCCTAAATTTTGTAGTCACTTGTCATAACGTGGCACAAGTTTTTGTATGCCTACTTCATAGAAGCCAGTGTAGTGAACCATATGGTAACATGTTCTTTCAGTTCGTCATCACTGTTAAAGTGTTGACCACCAAGGACAGATTTTAGATGTAAGAAGAGATGAAAGTCGCTAGGAGCGAGGTCTGGCTGTACATAGGGTGTTCAAACACCTCCCAGTGAAATTCCCGGAAGAGTTGTTTGGTCACATTCCCCGTGTGAGGTCGGGCATTATCGTGTAAATCCTCGGCACTTGTTTTGTACTGCGCGGCGCAATTTCTTAATGGTCTCGCAGTAACCATGTGCATTGATTGTTTTGTCTCGTGGTAAGAAATCAATCAGCAAATTGTCTTTTCTGTCCAATAAAAAAAACTGTGCATATGACTTTTCGAGGTTACGATTTACTTAGGCTTAACCTCCGTTGGGGATGAAGGGCCCACATTCCAGTGATTGCCGTCTTGTTCAGGGGTGTCGTACGATACCCAAGTTTCATCCCCCGTGACTATCCGAGAAAGAAAACCATCGCCTACTTCATCGTAACGTGTCAGAAACAACTGTGTTGTTCAATAAGAATTTTATGAACCCAAAGTGTACAAAGTTTTCGAAATTTATGTTTTTCAGTAACTATGTCATGAATGCGTGAGATTTGCGAAACTTCCATAGCAAGGGCACTAAGTGTAAACCTGCCACTGTGCTTAATCTTCTATTTGATTGTGCAAACCATTTCATCAGTAACCACAGACGGGCGTCCACTTCGTTCTTCATCGTGCACTTGATCACGTCCTTGATTGAATCACCCATAGCATTTTGTCCGTAAAAATTCATAAAATGCATTTTTAAAACCATCAGCTGTTTATTAAAAACCTTATATATCAACCAGTTTCTTCATGGATAAAAGGTGTTAAAACTGAATGGTACAATGCATCAAATAAAATGCGTACATCTAGTTGAGACATCTAAATGTATTGTATTTGATGCATTTTACCATTCAGTTTTTAACACCTTTTTATCCATGAAGATGGTCTATTGACCGAAACTGGTTGATATATAAGGTTTTTAATAAACAGCTGATGGTTTTAAAAATGCATTTTATGAAATATATTACGGCTGTTGACACTCGCCTTACCAAAGCATTGTCCGTAAAACTTGCAGATTTGACGATGAATTTCCTTTGGTTTAACTTTCAGAAAACGAATCAGAGATCTGATTTTACACGCGGCGGTGTTTTCAATCACGGCTGACATTATAAAGAATACAAAGCAAACATCAGCAGCAGCTACCTGAAAATGGTGTACATGTCTTCTTGAGTCAGAGTAATTGAAGCACACGCTCGGATCTGCGATCGTGGCGCTGCCGCGGATAGAAATAGAAACGGAACTTACTTTGTGTTCAAATGTTCAAATGTTTGTACAGTCTATGGGACTTAACTACGGGGTCATCAGTCCCTAAACTTACAAACTACTTATGAACTACTTACGAACTAGGACGGCACAAATATCCATGCCCGAGGGGGGATTCGAACCCCCGACCGTAGTGGCCGTGCTGACCGTGACTGGAGCGCCTCAGTCACCTCGGCCACCGCGGCCGGCCTTACTTTGTGGACGACCCTCGTATATGAGGAACTTAGTGTAACGTGGATTCGAAATGCCGCACGAGAATGGCCGTCCGGTGTGACGCACCACGTCGCGAATTGTGTGACCGCGGGAGGAACCTGCTTCGAATCCCGACTGAAAACAAATTTTGAACGTTCTCCATATATATAATTCATTGGCCAGTGGCAATTACTTTGTATTTTGAGATGTACAAAACGGCTGTCTGTCGGCTTGTATGTGTGTAAAGCCACCACCACTTAGAGAGAAGGCCGCGGCGCTCTCGTGTGACGTCAGGCAGAGTAGGTTGCGCGCTCATAGCTGACTGGCTCGCTGCTTTGGCATAGTGGGTCGTGCCCAGTCAACTATGTGCGCGCGCAACCTACTCTGCCTGACGTCACACGAGAGCGCCGCGGCCTTCTCTCTAGGTGGTGGTAGTGGTGGTAAAGCCCCTAGGAGTGACAAAGTGCGCAGCGTGTCGGCGGGTGTCGGCACAGCCTGCAGCTGCGCCGTGTTTACACGGGGCGTGGCGTGCGCTGCCCGCCTCGGCTGTCATGTCGCCACGCCTGCTGCTGCAGCCGCTGCCGGCCTATTAACCGATCAACCAAACTCAGCGCCCTAGTGACGGCGCTAGCGGCTACGTGCCTTCACCAAGCCCCCACAATCGCGTAAGCGGCCGACTGCGAACAGCGGACTTATTGAAGAGCGCCTCGGCGGCCATTGTGGTGGCAAACTTCCGCGCGAACTTTAAATGTGCGTAAGATCCTTTCGATTAGAGAGAGTATTCATTTGATTTAAGTAGCGAAAACTATGTCTAATTGAAATATATAACTGCAAAACAGCTTCAGACTCATTGAATATACCTCAACTATCGGTTGTGTGTAAATTTATTACACACACAGTGTGGAAACTAGCCAACAGTGTTTCTTCTTCTTAACGAAACCGAACTATAACATGTAGTTTTTGTGAGTTCTGAGTGTAGCATATGAACGGAATTTATCGTCAGACACGATTTTTTGCTACTTTCTCAGTATATTCTACGATTCTGATACTTTTGTACAAACATTAATTTCGGAAGAGATTTACACTTTACGTCTCTGCTTTAATGCTGAATTCTCCAATATTTACATATTTCATAGCATCAAAAAATCAAACAGGGCTGACTGAAATAGCTAATGTTAAAAATCGATTGTGAAAGTGAAATATGCCATGAGATACATACCTTTATATTCTGCCTTACAAGTTGCTAATATTAATTTCACAAACAAAAATTCGAACTGCAGTGAGGCAACTAATTTCGTGACCCCAATAGTTATTTTACACATAAAATGAAACTGCCTAAAGTAGCTCCTTTTTAAGAGCTACCAGTATTACAAAAGCCTGTTATTTATTTCATTCAATCCTATATTGTCTTGACTAACAGTCTCTTAAACAAGACTAACTATCTCTGAACACAAGTAGTAGGGCTACTTGTATTCCTGAGAAATATAAATTGGAATACAGTATTCGATCGTTTTATTCCTTCCAATTGATTTATTTATTTTAACGCTGAGAAGCTCTTCGTCGTCGTGCTTCATGTACACTACGATAGTCAAATAGTACAATCAATTGTGTAGGCCTATATATCTCGCAGTAGCTATTTAATACACAACTTACCTGCTAATAACACTCGTATTTATCTGACGCTTGCCACTACCATGGCGGCCGGGCGAAGGTTCAAATTATCCCGCGACAGCAGCGCCGTCAGGGAGTCTAGTTATTTTTACAAGGTCTTTGGCCTTCACTGAAGACAACCCCTCTGCCGACGTACCGGGCACCACGTTCCCCATCAACGGCCGAATTATTCGAAGCCGCATCACCCTAAATCCTCTAAGTGAGTCAAAATGACCGCTTCGCAGAGCACTATAGCAAAAAAAAAAAAAAAAAAAAAAAAAAAAAAAAAAAAAAAAAAAAAAAAAAAAAAAAAAAAAAAAAATGCGTGAAATGGATTTTTTTATTGTATGAAATTTATTTTGTTTCGTGCGCATGACGTCACGCGTCGAAACAGATAGGTTGTATCGGGACCTTCATATTAACCCCCTCCCCCTTTTCATTCGTAAATTAAGAACGACATTAACCATAAGAGAATTCAGATTTATATTCGCGGAATGTATAACATGAAGTGCGGATGGTTAAACTTTAAAATGTGGACCCAGCCGGGACTCGAATCCGCGTCTCCTGCTTCCTAAACAGTTGCGCCGACCTTTACACCACTGGGGACACAGCGATCATCACACCTCCACGGAATTACTCAGTACGCCTCTCGTCAGATACAAATTCTCAACTTTAGCTCCGCGGCGGAGTGGCCAAGTGCTTTGAGGCCCTATGGTGCGATGAGCAGGGCGCTCCCCGTCGGGGGTTCGAATCCCCCTCGGGCATGGATGTCTGTGTCGACTTCAGTATAAGGTAGTTCATAAGTAGTTTAAGGATTGATGACCCAGCAGTTAATTCCCTTAAGCTTAACAAACATTTGAACTTTTTTTTTTTTTCAACTTTACCCCTGCCCACTAGAACTCAAAACTCGTAGTTATTATATACTAATTCCCGTAAGAGTAACATCCTAGAGATGCCTCCGCACTGAAGAAACGATCATTGCCCGTCATCGATATATATGTGTGTGTGTGTGTGTGTGTGTGTGTGTGTGTGTGTGTGTGTGTGTGTGTGTTTTGTCGTCCTGGTAAGCCTTTCTTTTGTCGTTCCTCGCTTTCAGGAAATGTTCTTATAGGAAGCGTGGTCAGCTACAACAGCTACATAGATTAATAACACAAGTTTTATTCACTGAAGAATACAGTTACTTAACTTTTGAACATATGTCTCTTCTCTCTTCTCGCGGCGTCGTCTTCTGTACGTGTGTCCAGTAGTGTAGAGGTCAGCGCAATTGCGTAGAAAGCAGGAGACGCCGGTTCGAGTCCTGGCTGGCTACACATTTCCAACTTCACCCATTAGCAGTTAATGTCATTCATTCCGTGAATATGACTAAATAACAGCTGGATCAAAAGTGACGTCTGCTCTTTCGGTCATGTTCGAAAGAACAGACGCCACATATATATAAGTTATATTCAGATTTATGTTAATTATCAAATACATGTTTCGGTATAACAGAGAATGTTACAATTCTTACGAATAATCGCGATTGTAAAGGATGTAGTTTGGCAGGAACCTAAGAGTACAGCTTAAATTGTTGCGACTGAGCAGGCATCGGCGGCACTGTGATAATTATGCTCACACGAAATAATTTAAGCCTTACTCTTAGGTTCCTGCCTAATCCACATCCTTTAAAATCATGACATATTCGTAAAAATCATAACATTAGCTTGTACGATACCTATCGTTTCGAGATGAACCGCTTCGATATATATAATTTGGACGCCGCCATCGTGATATGTAACACATCTTCAAAATTACCCATATTTCCAAATAGTTCCATTTTTTTATCTGCCATAATTCCGTAAATTAGTATAGCGCGAACGTAGACTTCGGTATACCCAGCATATCAAGTAACATTTAATGATGACAAGAGAAATATACTTATTGCATTTCCATTTCGATTACTAGACGATCGACAACGAAAGCTGAGCTTCATCTTATCGATACTTTCAAAACGTGTTTTAAAACATAAAATATTTCAATCTTTAACATGAAGAAAATTCAAATGTTTGTACAGTCTATGGGACTTAACCCAGGGGGTCATCAGTCCCTAAACTTACAAACTACTTAAGAACTACTTACAAACTAGGACGGCACAAATATCCATGCCCGAGGGGGGATTCGAACCCCCGACCGTAGTGGCCGAGCAGACCGTAACTGGAGCGCCTTAGTCCCTCAGCCACCGCGGCTGGCCTAACATGAAGACTAGAGAAATTTGTGTCAATTGAAATCCGCGGTACGACCAGTCGATAGTTTGTTTACAAGCAGAACATAGATTATAGATTACCATTTTGTGTTCAAAAAGTGAACTGTAGCTTCTCTCTGATACTTGGGCACAGGTTAACAGAGAGGTTGTTGCGCCGAAGGCGCGAATTTTTGGGGGGAGACCTGTGATCAATGGTACATTCTGTTGTGGTAATCTGTAATTTACGAGGATAATCACAAATTATTTATTATCTACACTACATAAGTATTATGATATTATCCTGTATGTTTATATTCGTTGATAGTGTTTGTTTTACGTTAGTACATCTACGTAGCGTAACTTGAGACTCAGATATGACGTCATTGGTGAAAGTTGGTTGTATCGCAGTCTTCAATTATACCGCAATAATAAATATTTGCGACTGATTGTTGGTCGTCATTCACATCTTTGATACGGGCTTTACACGCGCATCGACCGAGCGAGAATAGGCGCGTTGGTTAACCTACCGAGCAACTTTTCTTCTCGGAATTAGCTAACACATCCAATTTGTCAGTCTGTTTGTTAGTAAAAGATTTTTAGAAATGGAGGTCTTTGTTTGTGTGTGTGTGTGTGTGTGTGTGTGTGTGTGTGTGTGTGTTTGTGTGTGTGGAGGGGGGGGGGACGAGGGGAAGAGGTTCTTACATTCTAGCCAGTCAGCCAGTCCCACTTCATGGCTTGCAAAGTTATACAAGCGTCGTTCGACTGCTAAGTCTCCTTGCGAAAGTAGTCAAAGAGTAAACTGAGTATTGCAAGCATCGTATAGTTGATGAGCGATGCGTTGGGATTTGCAATATTTCTTACGTATAAGATGGTAATAATGACTATTATGCGTCAAGTGCTGACATCCAAAGATAGAAGAAATTACTATAATGTTCAATTCGGGTATACGATTTAAATCGTCAGCTCACGCAGACTGTAATTTGTTAATCAAGGGAAGTAACATTCGTCTGAAAATTATCGTTACGCTATTGTATATGTTACTGAAAAATGCGAATTATTTATTTTATGTTTTTCCAGCGATAGTGGCTGGCCACTACTTAATAACGCAGATAGTAACACACAAAAAGGCGAAAATATACGTGAGGTCTGGCTTTCGGAAAACAATTTTCCTATCTCCACCCTGATTCTTTTTCTTTCTTTTCCGAAAACTCGAATTCAAGTCTATTTTCGTCATTTTTTTTTCTATTGTAGCTGCGGTACTGTGCAGTGTACTGGCTGGCTAACCCTCTTTTCTCAAAATGGTGTTATATTTTGTTATTATTAAAGAAAGACCTGGGTAGTTCAGTCCATTTACATGAAAAACAGAATTTTTTGTTTATTATTATTATTTACACGAGACAGAGTGACCTAACAAATTTTCGTGCGGTCTTAATACATTTACCTGGATATGTATAACGTAAAAAATTAATCTAAATGTTGTCAATCTTGAACGTCTATGGGAGAATAAACGCTTGCATTCGAAGGGCAGACTCCAGATGTCGCGTGAACAGTCTCGTCCGTGGTGAATTTCTACTGCGCTGCTGGTGAACGTGGAAAACAAAGTCGAATTTGCTCCTCCCATGCTGACTCAGCTACACGTTGGATCCTTCTTGCGTCCTCAGACAGATGCGGTAGAACTGTAGTGAATCAGCTGTTTTCGACATCCAAACATATTACAGTACAGAACAGCGTTTACGAATGTTTGAATGCTGATAAATGTGACATTCACAATATTTCTTCGCTGGTAGTAGAACGTCGTTACAATTTCATATTTTATAAAGTCTCTCTGCCTGAATTCAGGGAGAGAGTTGGCGCATTGGTGTCGCAATTTGGAGGCGTGCGGTTTAAACCCTCCTTCAGAAGTACGGATTTAAAATATTCGTGATTTTCCTAAATCACTCCATGCAAATGCTGAAAAGGTTACTTTAAATAGGCACGTCCGAATTCCGGTAAAAGTCGGCATCACAGCCGCTTACATGCGTTTACCTGACAATGTTGGCAGCGGTCAGCGTGCGGCATGCCAGGACGAAGCAGCCGAGCCAGTTATTTGTGACAAATAATATGATCAAATATTACATTTGCAACACACAGCAACCACGCGGCACAAGATTAGTTACAGTTAAATCAACGAAGGTGAAGTCTTATACAGGTTTCTTTACAGAAAACATACACTGTTGTCGCAGTGGTGGCTTTTCTGATAGTGAAAATAATTAATGTCTCAGGATTATTGTATACTAGTATTGCCTGTGGTCGAAAATCGACCAATTGTGGTTACAATGGTCACTGGGGGTAAAATTTTACGTATTATGTCGGCGGCTCGTGTTATTATGTTGGCAACATCAACAATACGATAGAAAATCTTTGCCCATTTGTTCGAACCACATAGAATGACTCGATTAGTGTATCGTACAGACCATGAAGTAAACAAATAATGCTGTTCCTGCTTTATGGTTGACAGGTTCTTGTATGTACCCTCGTCCGCTCAGTAAAAATAATTGCCCTCGTAAAGCAAAGATTCCATGAGAAAACATCAGCGTTGTCAAGCGATTGGCTAAAATGAAGAGTCATATGATTCTCACTATTCAGCATGTTGCCAACATTATCATAGGAGGCCGCTGGGATATTTGGTAAAATTTAACCGGCACTGGGAGGTATTAAACGGTATCTTTTGCGTGTTAAGGAAAATGCCTGACACAATAACAACAAATAAAAACGGAAGTACATACTTCCCATGCCATTTTCGAATTATATAACTTTCATTAGCCTAATATTTGAAATGGAACTACAATTTTGCTGTTCTTATATTTATACAACGCCAAGAAATAATGTTCTTTCGATACTGCGATATTCAGAATTCCAGAGCTGACATGTCGACTTCGTAGTTCCACCCGTGCACCGCTACATGCCTCTCCCGGCGCATCATCATTTATATCGGCATTCTCGACTTCGTAGTCCCACCCGAGCACCGCTAGATGCCTCTCCCGGTCCTTCATCCTTTATATCGGCATTCATATGAAAACATCCATTTCCTTTAACCACTGCGTAAATGAAGCATTTGTACAGCACAAGAAAGTGAGTTGGGAGCACTCCATGTTTCGATATTCACTTATTATAATACGTTATTTTAATACTGCTGATGCGCTGCATTACAGCGTCTTTGGTCGAGGCGAATAGCCAATCAAAAAGCTGATTGTTGGAGAATGTAGAACTTGATCCAAGATTTCAGTTTTTTATTACAAAGTGGAAGTTACCGCTTCTAAAACGAAATGTTCATGAGGTAGTAAACCTAAGGGACCAAACTGTCTAGTTCATCGGTTGCTACAGTTACTGACTAACTTATGCTAAGGACATCAAGGACGCCCCCAGAGCACAGGGCTATTATTAGGACAGTTTCGCGTAAATATTCAAACTGAAACGTACGGTAGTATTAACCCAGATAGCGCGGAATTATTTTTGGTTTTATTATTATTATTTCAAAAGGTATAAATTACCTTCATATGACTTCACAAAAACGTTATAAGTGATTTTTTTTTTCACAAACACACCATTAGTTTTGGTATATTGCCTATCATTCTGGAAGGACGTCAAAGTGAATGTTTTAGAATTTTCATCTGATTTATCATTCTTATTAAAACACTATTTAAAATGAAATATAAAGAATGTTCAAGAAATATGATCCTAAATATGAGGAAATCTTCATTATCATCTGTATGGACGTCAACTTTGCAGCCATATCCTACCACTTTGCAATCATATCTGAAATGGAAGAAGGAGATTCAAATAAATGAAATACGACACTGTGCATCAAATTGTAACTACAAGTATGAAAAATTAAGACACCATTTCGTCCTTTTAGAAGGTCGTCAGCGCTATCTGGGTTAATTCTGTGGCTTCTCACAGACAAAACGTTTTCGTTCATTTTCTGCAAGAAGATATCGCGCAATTAACTTTCACACTCCTGAATGATAAAAAACTTCGTCTCACACAGACATCGAAAGACCCATAGAATGCCGACCGGACCGTGTTATCCTCCGCTTGGAAGGCGTGACGGATGTGGTACGAGAGGGGGGGGGGCGGCGTGGTTAGCATGCCACACTCATGGCTGTTGTGTCGGCTTCGTGACGGGAGCGCCAGTTCTGACGCAATTAACCCTCAATTTACCTCATAGGGGCTGACTATACTTCTCTTGCGCACACAGCACGGCAGACACGGACTGTTATCCCTCTAACAAGGGGAGCACTAAGTATGGTACCAACGGATTTTGATGGGTAGCAGGTATGTTGTGCGGTAACTCCTCCGGACCACCAAGCTAAAAGGATTTGTTCCAATGCGCCTTGGTTTCCACGAAAATCGCGATCAAAGTCCAGCGCGTAACATCTATACTTGTACTGAGTCATCAGAAGCCCGTGAGCCAACCTGGTGTAATTAGAAAGGTGTTCGACTGACACGCGTACGACCCGAGTTCAAAACTTGGTCGAGGTGTGTGTGTGTGTGTGTGTTTTTTTTTTTTTTTTTTTTTTTTTTTTTTAACACTTGGCCAGCGATTGACTGTGTATAATTATATACCTTATTTGACGCCTCCCAGCGGCTTATTATGCTGCGGCCAGGCGGGTAGTCATTCGTAGCGTATCGTTCACATGTAACTGTAATTAACCTGATACGACACACACTGCATTCGACGGTGTAACAACACTGGGGTCGGGGACTGTAAACGCAGTTAGCAAATGCTGCACAACTGTTACAGCTGATAAGTACAGACCGTTTACTGATCTTTCAGTCGAAGTAAAACTATGCTAAGAAATAACGAATAAAATCGTGCGCAATACATAAGATATTGAGCAATTAACATACAACATAATTGTGGCTATTGAAGCATATAATTATGAACAATTAATCGTCAGACTAGTGAAAAAAATTAATTCCAAGTAGGATTTGAACTTGTGTCGTATGGGCGACAGGCTAGCGTTTTGCTAAATACACCCCACTGGCTCACGTGCTAGTCGTGACTCAGTACAGGTATAGCTGTTACGCGTTGGACTTGCATCGCGATTTTCGTGGAAACCAAACCACATTGGAACAAATCATTTTTAGGTTGGTGGTCTGGAGGAGTTACCGCACAATATACCTTCGACTCATTCGTTGGTACCATACTTCCCTTTAAGTGATAGCTGAGCCCGACAGTGCTTCATTTCGGTCATCTCAAGGGAACCGATGTATCTACTGTGGCACGGCTGAGGCTTTTGTCCCCGAATGACATCCAGGACTTAAACTGATGGTTTCACGTAAATAATTTTTGGTTTTATAACTTCTCCACAGTGATTTGTGGATATGAGAACGGTCTGGTAGTACTTTGCTAGTTTTCTTACTGAAAACTCTTCAGAATATAAACCTAGAAATACCAACATCTTTATTCAGCGCAATATTAAGGAAATTCAATCTAATACCTCTTACGGTGGTTGAGATTTGATCCCATTCGCATCGCTGTTAACGACATTTCAAGTAATTGTAGAAGAGCTTGCTGTCTGCAGTAGACTTGCGCATAATAGTTCGCGATCGGGAGCCGCGAACTAGTTCGATCTTTTAGTTCGTCCGCTCCCAGTGACGGCTGAGCGGCGTGGTCTGCGCGTGCAGGTGGAAGTGGAAGTTCCCCCACCTAGCTGCTTCATGCGCTTGCTGCTTGAGACGCTAACGATATCACGCAAACCAGAAGAAACAGTTCGTGGATAATTTCTCGCGTTTAAGTTTAGATTTATCTCTAATCTTGGCATTATAGAATTCATTAGATATTGTAGAGTGGAGATCACATCAAAACAGAAATTTTGTAGCACTGAACTATGTAATCTAGCAGGCAGACGCTCACCTTGAAATGACTCATCTGCAGAAGGCAAACACGTAATTTTTAATTCTGCTACACGTCCTCTCGCCATTGCTCGTCGGTCTTCGAAAAGAATCCAATGAACTATGAATCAAGATACGTTTGGCATAATCGTCCGCTGCTCATAGTTCGTCCGTTGCACATAGTTCGTCCGCTGTTCCTAGTTCGTCCGCTCTTTTTGGCTTTTGCTACCGCTACTAAAAGAGCTCTTTTTTATGACAGCTTTTTTTATATAATGAATCAGTGCTGCCAAAGCGTATGTTATTACCCGTATTTTTGGGCAGTTTGACATCAAATACTTAGGCAAATAAACCGGTTATTTACACGAATGGGTGATACAATCGTATTCAACTACTTTGCATACAGACTACTCGTAGTACTTTATTTTTAAAATAGATTTCTTGTGGCAGTGAACTATGAAACTACAGCTGAGTTGCATCTCAGCTCGAAATGAAGGTAACTGGCAGCAGGGAATCACGCGATTCTACGCGCTCTCGCGTCCTCTCGCTGTTCCCCGTAAGTCTTCGGAAGGCGAGGGATCTGCAAACTAGTTCGCGTAGTTCGCCTGTGGGAGCGCTCTTCCGAACTAGTTCGTTCGTGAACTACGCAAGACTAGTCTGCAGTAGTGTACATCTATAACTGAACATTGTTCAGAATTTCCAATCATCATAGCCAACGCGGTCGGCGTGTGCTGTTAATTTTATGTTTGTGGCAGACACGTGTGGCAGCGTATGGAGACGAGCGGGCAAAGACGGAAGCCGACGGTGAATACGAGGTGTCAGGCCGTGTTAGAGGGGACTTCATTTACTTGCCGACATCGCGTAGCCGTGCCACGGGGCTAACAGGTGGTTTCAATTGATTCCCCGCCTGCGTGAAACTTCGCAAAGCTCACGACCTTGACACACAGCTCGCGCCGCGCTTGAGGCACTTATCCTGAGGGTTGCAATTACTCCGCCATTCTGGCGTGGCTCGTTGGCACGATTTGCAAAGAGCTTCAACAGGCATGCAACAACCCTCCCTGTAGGAGGGACGGAAACCGCACCGTTAATACCGATACTGGCATTTTAGTTCTGAATAACCAGTATTTTTCGATATTTCTTTGACACGAGTTATAATACTTTTATTTACTTATTTGTAATACCGATAAATCAATTTGCCACAGCAGAGGTGCTAAAATGTTTAATTTTTAAATAACTTTTTTAAACTGATTTCACCAATATTTTGTTGCGCAAAAATAACAAAAATCGTTTCAATGTGAGCGAAGCCACACAGTTAACACTAAAATATTTTTCAATTTGAATTTTAACATTTGCACACTGTTCTAACAAATAATATTCATGCATATTTGGTAGACACTGAAAACCCTCAAAAACTGTAAATTCCGCTTTGTAAATAAAGCTTTTGTTTACTGAAATACACAATACATAAAGTGCTTATTTCCTCCTGGGGCATGGGTGTGTGTGTTGTCCTTAGGTTAGTTTACCAAGGTTTAAGTAGTTTGTAAGCTACGGACTGATGACCACGCAGTTTGGTCCGATAGATTTACAAACATTTGAACATTTGCTTATTTTCAATTTCAGAAAAGCTACCATGGCGACGGTATTGTTATGTTAATTTATGAAATTATCGCTGGTTTTAAATATTTGGTGGTTATGTGAAACGTGCAAAGTAATGAGCCCCGTTTTAAATGTGTAGACAATTGCATCTAGCAGCTAACATAAGAATCTTCAAGGGATTGCTGCTACAGTAATTTATCTGTTGGCAGGTTGGTTGTCTCTACAAGGGAATGTGCGGTGTGTAATGTTTGCTCGTACCTGGTCCACAAGGCAGTTTCTAGTTCTCATCCTGAAACGCAGAATAGCCAAAAATGTTCAAATGTTTGTGAAGCTCTGATTGTGGATCCACAAAAATAACTTGTAAGGCCACGATGTAAAAAATAGATTTGCTACTGATACGCGTTCATCCTCAAATGTTTGTTTATATTCACTTTGTCCAGAACTTCCATCACAGCCCCATTTGAAAATTAATTGCATGTCGATAACATTCGCGTGACTCACATTACGGATGATATCCTATTGGCGTAATAAAATACGATCTGTTGTATGATCCAATAAAGCTTGTAGCTGGACTTCTGCCATGTTTTCTGTGATGGTGACAGAAGTATTAGGCAGATAACATTTTTTTGCTTTTGCAATTTCATGTAGGGAGGACAGAGCGTACAGTTGTTCTCCTTACTTATCGTTCGCAATCCAAGATACTGATTCTTTGTGAACTTGCATTCGACGTATAGTGCACGTGCACCTTCGGCTGAAAAAGTTTTCTCGCTTTCGACGATCGACTTTTGTGAACGCGTGTGATCTACCCCTGGGTGAACTGTATACATTGGGGACAGCCACATTAGATTTCTTTTCCTTATCAGAACTTATGTATTATAGAAGAATGTCATTTAATTGCAAAAGAGCCCTTCTTAAGTTTATCAGAAACACGCCACTGGAGGTAAGATTAAATGTAGTAAAATGTCAACGAGTAAACAAAACCAGAATGAGGAGTAGTTCCTCTATGAGCTCTGTGGTCTTGTATGTATGTGGTCATCTAACATATGGTAGGACAAGAGGCACTATGTTGGTGCCTGGGATGGTGCTAATATGTTTTGTTTCATCTCCGCCTTTATAACACGCTCTGGGACAGAAGACTGACATATTTCAAACAATTAAAAAATTTAACTTATTCTCAGTCGTCTATGAAGTATGTCTTTTAGGACGCTCCTTATCCACTGTAAGTACATCTTCAATTTTAAATTCTGTTATTACACAAACAGTTGTAGCTCAGTGTAATGCAATGATTAATCTGTATCCTTATTTAAATCTCTGTCCATGTTTTGAGTTTGAAATCTTTGTAATGAAAACATTGTCAGTATAAAATCAATGTTCAAATGTTTGTAAAGCTTGCGGGACTTAACTGCGGGGTCATCAATCCCTAAAATAACAAACTACTTATGAAGTACCTTAGCCGGCCGCGGTGACCGAGGGGACTGAGGCGCTCCAGTCACGGTCTGCACGGCTACTACGGTCGGAGGTTCGAACCCCCCTCGGGCATGGATATTTGTGCCGTCTTTAGGATTAGGTAGTTCATAAGTAGTTTGTAACTTTAGGGACTGATGACCCCGCAGTTGGGTCCCATAAGCTGTACAAACATTTGAACATTTTGATTTTTGAACTACCTTACACTAAAGACGACACAAACATCCATGCGCGAGGGGGGATTCGAACCCCCGACGGGGAACGGCCTCGGAGCATAGCGCCTTAGTGTGCTCGGCCACTCCGCTGCGGCGCATAATAGCACCATTTCTAGTATGGTGAAGTGTCTCGGTAGCAGTGAGTCATACAATTTGTTATTAAAGAAATTTGATTCATGTATTTGTATTTTTACTGATGTGTTATAAACTTGGGATAATTTTGTTGTTTTTTCAACGTGGAAAACTAATACTATTCAAAAGTGACGTTTCAGGAAACGAAAGTAACATAGCTAAAAGTGACACACAGTCATGAGCGTACTGTACTTAGGTTTCATGGTGAGGTGATGTTCGCAGTTGTCGTACTGCGTGGTGGGACAACGTTTACGTCGGAGGTTCGAGACCTCCCTCTGAATTGGATGTGTTTTATTCTTACAAGGAGACCACATGGGTATCAGATTTTTGAATTTATTTATATTTATGGTACGTGAAATTCAGAACTTAAATAACAAACAGCCAAATCCGTTAGACGCAGCTCTAAAAAATTATCGAGAAAATCGACTTTGAAGGTTTTCAAATACACGTAAATAGAAATAGCTAAAACAGTTAGTTGCACCATATGTACATTTAACTCGGGTCGTAGAGTTCTCGCTCCAAAAACGTGTAGTCGCTGGGTCGAATCCATCTGTAACGAATATTTATTTTTGGTGTTTTGGAAATTTGTTACACAAAATATTTGGCAATCTGTAAGTTCATGTGTCGTCAGTTTGTGTTTATGTGTATGTAGACGAGCTGAACAGTGTATGTAGACGAGCTGAACACCTTGTCGTAGCCTAAAACGGTGATTGACTAGGTTAGCTGCTTCGAAAGCCATTACTAGCTAAGGAGGTGACTTTCTAAAAACAGCGTCGCAGCTCTTCACGAAGTGAACAATCAAAGACTATGGGCGTCAACTAATGGCGAAGACAGTACTGTAAAATACGTAACTTATGTTTTCGATTGAATCTATAATATTAACAACCTATTATAAAGTATATAAAAAAACAAAAATACGTGACTTTTTCATAAATATTAGAATTGTGTAAGTATTCGACTACAAGAAAAAAATATTAAAACATCTGTCACTGTAGGATTCGAACCACCGACCCTATGTTTGTAAGGGCAAAAAGCTATCCCCTGTGGAACACCGACATATGCTGCAATAGTTTTTATTTTGGTACTTACGTGTACTTGCAAAATTTCAAATTCGATTTTCTCGAGATATCTTGAGAGTTACGTCGAATGGCTTTGGCTGATTCTTATTTGTGTCCTGAACGTCACGTACCAAGAATATCAAAAAAATCTAAAATCTGATTCCCATGTGGTCTCCTTCTCAGGGTAAGTTAGTTTAAGTAGTTTTTAAATCTAACAGTTTGACCGAATACGTTTACAAACATTTGAATATTGCTGCGACAAGTAGTGCGAGCCAATTGTTTACATGCGGCAAGTGAAACAGCCGTGTACCGACGAAAAATACTATGGAATATTTTTCACCACGCAGCAGTGTTCATTGCAAATGATCAGTGTTTTCAAGCAATTAGTATTTTCAATTAAATAATGCCGTGGATGCCTGGTATTAAACGGATCAATTTGTGTTGTAAAAAGTAGTGACACGTTCTTATCAAAACACGAATCTATGTTGCAAATGAATGTTTCAATTGACTAGGATCTTCAAATTGAATCACGGGAGCTCGGCAGGTGGATTGGCGAACATAAATTGATCAGGTTGGAATGTAAAAAGTAATGCCATATTCGTAACAAAACTCTGCTACTACCAAAGTATGGGGCCGAGGGGTCTGCGGCGCGTCAGTCACAGTCTGCAGGGCCACTACGGTCGGGGGTTCGAATCCCCCCTCGGTCATGGATACTTGTGCCGTCCTTAGTGTTAGCTAGTTCATAAGTAGTTTGTAAGTTTAGGGACTGATGGCCCCGTAGTTAAGTCCCATAAGCTATACAAACATTTGAACATTTGATTAATTAATTAAAGTATGGGACACACACAATTCAATAACGTCGCCATACAGTGATACCTCACAAACATGTGATGGAATCGTTGCCTTAGTGACGCGAAATTTGATAACACATCAAACCAAATTCTCTCTCAAATACAGCGGTGTTAATTGAGTCCATTGCTCCTGGCCTCTCACTGGTTACATCAAAGCGGCGCGCCCTTGGCAACGCGAAACGTAGCTCTTTGTCAACGTATGAGCGCTGCGGAAGAAGCGCCAACACTCGCTGTGAGTGGCCGGCCGCGCTCGCCGAGGGGACTGAGGCGCTTCAGTCACGCTCTGTACGGCCACTACGGTCGGGGGTTCGAATCCCCCTCGGGCATGGATATTTGTGCCGTCTTAGTTGTAGCTAGTTCATAAGTAGCTTGTAAGTTTAGGGACTGATGACCCCGTAGTTTAGTACCATAAGCTCTACAAAAACATTTTTTGAACTCGCTGTGACTGCGTGCTGTAATTTAACCGTCAACGCGTCGTCAGCATCTGCCGCCATCGCCGCCCTTGTCTCCTCCAACTTCCTCTATCAGGACCCGCTCACGGTCCAACGACTTTGCCGCCCTGTGCGAAAATTACAAGGGCAGCCCTCTCTTTCCCACTCCCCCGACACCGTATTTCTCCACATTGCCAAATTTTCTCACACTATATATGATGTCTTACTCTCACATATCACTCCCATACGTCTTTTTGTCGTAAATGTGACGTTTAAGAACAAAGTAGCCTCAGGATTAAGTTTTGCAGTGCGATACATTTTAAGCCACAATGTATACCAATCAATATTAATTTATCATCTTAATGTTTAAGCCCTTTTGATCCGCGTTTGTCTTATACTTAGTTTTTATTACTTTCAATTGAACAACAGAAATATTTTAATTTGTACTGGTCATTGTAAGTTCGTACTGTCAGTTATAAATTTATACAAGAATTTACACATTATCATTTATATGAATAGGGTGTTTCACTAAGTGTATTTGCCTCTTTAACTTATAAAATAGTAGGTGACGGGAAATTTTAATGCGGTAGGTCAACACAAGAAATTACACTTTCTGCGGAGCTATGAACATAGTTTATTGTATCATTATCCAAAGAGTTACACCACAAAGATATAATTTTTTAAATGGAACAATAGTTTTTTTTCTATCGTGTATTGGATTCGTTTAAAGCAGCTGCGTCCAAATCAATTCAAACTACATTCCTATCATTGTTAGTTTGGGAGCTACAACCCTTCAAAGTTCCGGGGGCGGAGGCTGCGATAGCGTAACTAACTGGCCTAGTGGCTATCCCCTGGGGCACGGCCCACTGTCTCATGACCACCAGCCAGTCAGCTACGCTGTCGTAGCCTCCGCCCTCTAAACTTTGAAGGGTTGTAGCTCCCAAACTAAGTGATAGAAATGTAGTTTAAATTGATTTGGACGTAGCTGGTTTCAACGAATCCAATGCACAATAGAAAAAACTATTGTACCATTTAAAAAATTATATCTTTGTGCTGTAACTCTTTGGAAAATGATACAATAAACTATGTTCATAGCTCCGCAGAAAGTGTAACATTTCTTGTGTTGACCTACCGCATTAAAATTTCCCGTCACCTATTATTTTATAAGTTACAGAGGCAAACACACTTAGTGAAACATATATATATAATGTGTGTGTGGGGGGGGGGGAGGTGGAGCTGTGGTAAGCTTGTGGGTATTTTTTAAAAATTTAATTTATGAAAAACGAGGTGTATATACTGTACATATATAAAATTCTTGTATACATTTCGAATTAACCATACGAATATATAACAACTTGTGCAAACTAAAATATTTCTGTTGATCAGTTTAAAGCAATAAAAAGACTCACTGAGGATCCTACAACTGTAGCGAAACATATAAAAGGTAAAGGAGTCCACAACCCGAAGATTGGTTTGAACACCACAGTGCTTTACTAGGTATGGTCCTGTTTGGAGGTGGTATGCCGTTGCCTTCCTCCGACCTTCGAACTGACTTACCCAGCCAGTTATAGGGGGACCTACAGTTTAACGTGGGTTGCGAACCACGGTGCTACTCGGTATTTTTCACATGAGCAATACTGCCAGAGGTGAAAGACGTGGACAGTGACAGATAAAACTCCTAGGACCTGGCGGGGATCGAACCCGCGGCGACCTTTGGAATTGTAGTCTGGCACTCTACCACTGTGCAACCGAGGCGCACATATATGGATATAAAAATACAAACCAGTGTTTTTCTCTAGGAAGATATTCATAGAGAAGAAACTAAAGATTAATTTATCTCACCGGTAGAGAATAAAACTAAAATCTGTTTTTCGCTAATTCGTTAAGTAGAAGGGGAACATCTTACCAAATAATTGTGTAAATTACTGGTTCCGTGGCAACACTTGATACAGAGAGATTTATCTTCACATGTGCTAGAGAAATACATATTTCCAATTTTTTGTGAAAGTCAGTGTTTATCTCGTAAATTAGGGCATATCGTCCCCGTACGGTACTGTATCTAATTCTACCGCAACGGAGTGGCCGAGCGCATTGAGGCGCTATGCTTCGATGCGCGAGGCCGTTCCCCGTCGGGGTTTCGAATCCCCCCTCGGACATGGATTGTGCTTTCTCTAGTACAAGTTAATTTATAATTAGTTTGTAAGTTTAGGGACTGATGACCCCGCAGTTAAGTCCCATAATCTTAACAAACATTACAACATTTTTGTATCTAATTTTCGGTGCCGATAAAAGCCTTGATTTTATGAATACCAACTTATTCTCACAGAGAATTTAATAGGAAGGGCAATGTCAGCTAAATTATTTACATATAATTAAAGAAATTTTCAAAGGTTAGAATGTGTATGTTAATGTGGATCAACGGTCTTTCATTTTAGTTGTTCTAATTTGGAGACCCGAACTATCGTTTTCGCTGCAGTTAAAGTTATATCTTCAGGTGCATTAATTGTGTTTAACATGGTTAACGGGCGTTATTGATCAGGTCCATGTGCTAGCTTCTTTTCCCCTGAGCTAGTCAGACGTAAAAATGGCTGGACCGTCCGGTTTCTGTCCTGTTAGGTAAATATTATTAAAAAGCCGGCCTCTGAGTTTGATATGTGTGACTTGGCTGGTTCGTCATTTATGTAAGGTACTTCCAGAAGAAAACATTCACTCTGCAACGGAGTATGCGACGATATGAAACTTTCTGGAAGATTAAAATGATGTACCGCAACCGGGACTTTTACCTTTCGCGGGCAAGTGCTCTACCGACTGAGCTATCTCGGCACGTTTCACGGGTCGTCCTCACAGGAGAACTTTTGTGAAGTTTGGAAAGTTGGAGGCGAGGTGCTGGCAAAAGTAAAGTTGTGAGAACGGACCGTGAAGCGTGCCGGGATAGCTCAGTCAGTAGAGCGCTTGTCCGCGAAAGACAATGGTCCCAGGCACACAATTTTTAACCGCCAGGAAGTTTCAAGGTACTTCCACTTTTTATGGTCTTGTTTAATTTAACCTTTTGGAACTGCATAAAAACTCTAAATTGTGCCTCTCCCAAAACTTTGTCGTCGTGGGCAACGGCACGGTTCGCGCCCTCCCCCTTCCCCCCCCCCCCCCTTTACTAGACCCGTCGCTACTCTAGAAAGAATTATTTGTATGACAGTCTCTGCTACTTTTCGTTCATTAAAGTTTTACAATCCCTGTTCGAAGTCTACGTTTAAAGTCGGAAACAACAGTAATAAAATGTCGCGAATCGATTCTTACAGACACCGTTTCTTTTTAGCGGTTTCATCGGCAGGTTAAAGAGGAGATGAAAAGAATCGCTGTAACCGAAAAATTGCTTGCTGCAGCGATGACAGCCGTCCCTAACCATCTCATACACGAATTATCAAAACAAAAAATGTTCAAATGTTTGTAAATCTTATGGGACTTAACTACGGGGTCATCAGTCCCTAAGCTTACAAACTGATTATGAACTACTTACGAACTAGGACGGCACAAATATCCATGCCCGAGGGGGGATTCGAACCCCCGACCGTAGTGGTCGTGCAGACCGTGACTGAAGCGCCTCAGTCCCCTCGGCCACCGCGGCCGGCATAATCAAAACGTCGATGAAGAAAATTTCTAATACATTATTTGATAACTTAAGATCTACCTTGTGCATAATTCATCATTATTTATTTAAAAAATTAGTTTCGTAGACCAATATGGAGGTGTCTTCAAATGAGGGTAGTGATTACGAAAACTGTTACTTTTTACATGGAACATCTGTGAATAATATCAAAGAATACATGAAGAGTGTTCACTATTTTGTATTTTTCGTACAATGAAAGTGTTGTAACGTGTTTTCCGTCGGCAGTCATTCTCTTGGTATTGCGATCACCTGAGTTGGCTGGCCGGTGTTTTACCCCATCGAAGTGTAATTGGTTGGTTATCGAACGACGGGCTTTCTTTTTTGTTTTTCTTGTTTTTCGATGTACAGACAACAATGTACTTTCACCTGAAGACCTGCCTCTCTCTCGTAGTCTCTACTTTCCGTTTCTTTGTTAGCCCAACGACTAACACTGCCATATAGGAGACATTGTAGCTTTCATTATTAGTCCTCATAGGAGGTACCTGTGCTTTTATGCTCACCTCACTAGGAGAGGACACCTACTCGTCATCGCCGAATCCGTCCAAATTTATTTAGGGCGTGGTGAGTCACGAAAGTGCCTCAATTGGGAACTCCAGATGACCAAGCGTTTAGGAAATTTAAAAAAAAATCACCATATGCATCTTATCCTCTGTTGCTGTGAGGGCGTGTTTAGGAAGCGGTGTTTGGCTCAGCGGTAAAAGATCGGTATAGTATACAGAAAGTCGCGACTTCAATTCCACCCGGCGGCCAATTTTTTTCTGCTCCTTGGCAAAGCGTACACCTATGATCTACATATTGTTCCCGTGCGGATCGTGAGGACAAGATTAGATTAATTACATCACGCACGGAGGCATTTGAACAATCATTATTCCCACGCTCCATACGTGAATGGAATGGGATAAAACCTAGTAACTTGTACAGTGGGACGTACCCTCTGCCATGCACTTCACAGTGGTTTGCAGAGTATTGACGTAGATGTAGACTGACGTCACAATTAACCGCAACATCTTGTAGGTTATTTTATTAATTTACATAAGCAAGAATAGAATGGGCATTGGATGAAATTCGGGACTACAAACATTTAAAATGGGACTGCAGTTAGCCGGCCGCGGTGGCCAAGCTGTTTGCGGCCCGCCAGTCACGTTCTGCACGGCCGCTACGGTCGGGGGTTCGAATCCCCCCTCGGGCATGGATATTTTTTCCGTCCTTTAGTACTACCTAGTTCATAAGTAGTTTGTAAGTTTAGGGACTGATGACCGCGTAGTTAAGTCCCATAAGCTCTACGAACATTTGAACATTTTTTGACTGTAGTTAACGCGTACTTGGAAACCTCGTGTATGTAAATCAATACTTTCATTCTTTTGTAATTGATTAATTACATGAAGCGGGGTTATATTCACTGAAGAAACAGGGGAAGCAATAGTTTCGACCGCATCTGGCGCACGGTATGAACGCCGCTCTTTTGCAGCGAGCCACACGTAATGCAGCATATCGCTGAATACTTGCAAGGACAGCTGCTGATGTATGATGGAATGTAGTTTGATGCAAGCTTCTCGGAAAGTGATTTCGTCTTCTCTCTCGATTAGGTAAGTGGTTGTTGTGATGTTGTGGACATATATAATGTTGCGGTTAATTGTGAAGTCAGTAGTGTACGTATTGCCAAGGAGCAAAATAATATGCCGCCAGGTGGAATTGAATCCACTAACCTTCCAATTAAATCCGATCTCTTACGGCTTGTTTTTAAATAATAATAATAAGAAGAAGAAGAAGAAGAAGAAGAAGAACTCTGAGGGGAAACACCACTTCCTAAACAGACTCTCTCAGGGGCAGTTGATAAGGTGCATATGGTGATATATCCGTAAGAAAATTCATTTTATTTCGTAAATGCTTACCGTCTGTAGTTGCCACTTGGTGCACGTTCGTATCTCACCACGCTCTAAATGTACCATAAATTTGGACGAATGTGTTACGACCCTTGGCTCTACTCTTAATTCGATCCCTGCAAAAGCTTACATTTCAGCAGGATATGCACGACCGCATGTTGCAGGTCCTGTATGGGCCTTTCTGGATATGGAAAATGTTCGACTGCTGTTTCAGCACATTCTCCAGATTTCTCACCAATTGAAAACGTCAATGGTGACCGAGCAAGTGGACCGTCACAATACGCGAGTCAATACTTTTGATTAACTGTGGTATCGTGTTGTATCTGCATGGGCATCTGTACCTGTAGGCTTCCTCTCCTTGTAGAAATGAGACAAAGTTTAAGTGCCCTCATTTGAGGGCGTGACGCATGAGAGGGCTAAGCGGCCCGTGCCCCCTGCAGTGCTGTACGCGCGTTCGTTTACGCTACGCACGGCAGTCGCGTGCCCGGCTCGTTACGGGCGCATTGATTGGGCGGTGGAGCCTTTCTGTGTGCCGGCGCTCCGGTAGCTCAAAGCGGCGCGTGGCCTGCGTGACGCGTGCACAGGCCAGCCACCCCACACCCCACCCAGACTGCCACCGCCTAAAAGCGACGCCGCCCACCGGCCACTCGGTGGACTGTCTGCTGCGGCCGCGTCTCCGGAGCCCGTAAAGGCCGGGGCTCGGTTGCCATGGACACGCCCTCGGCGGCGCCGTTTTCTACTCGTTGGAAAACCCACGCTGCCGCGCGACGTACTGCACGTTCACTGAAAATCACAGACAGCAATGAGCGTGCCATAAGCCGAGTCTACGACAAATCTTCATACTCTACTGGCTATTAAAATTGCTACACCAAAAGAAATGCAAATGATAAACGGGTATTCATTGGACACGTGATTACATTTTCACGCAATTTGGGTGCATAGATCCTGAGAAATCAGTATCCAGAAGAACCACCTCTAGCCGTAATAACGGCCTTGATATGCCTGGGCATTGAGTCGAACAGAGCTTGGATGGCGTGTACAGGTACAGATGCCCATGCAGCTTCAACACGATGCCACAGTTCATCAAGAGTAGTGGCTGGCGTATTGTGCAGAGCCAGTTGCTCGGCCACCATTGACCAAACGTTTTCAGTTGGTGAGAGATCTGGAGAATGTGCTGGCCAGGGCAGCAGTCTAACATTTTCCGTATCCAGAAAGGCCCGTACAGGACCTACAACATTCTGTCGTGCATTATCTTGCTGAAATGTAGGGTTTCGCAGGGATCGAATTAAGAGTAGAGCCACAAATTCAAATGTTCAAATGTTTGTTAAGCTTATGGGACTTAACTACGGGGTCATCAGTCCCTAAACTTACAAACTACTTATGAACTACTTACTAACTAGGACGGCACAAATATCCATGCCCGAGGGGGGATTCGAACCCCCGAGCGTAGTGGCCGTGCTGACCGTGACTGGAGCGCCTCAGTCACCTCGGCCACCGCGGCCGGCAGTAGAGCCACGGTTCATATCATATCTGAAAGGTAACGGCCACTGTTCAAAGTGCCGTCAATGCGAACAATACGGACCGAGAAGTGTAACCAATGGCACTCCATACAATCACGCCGGGTGATACGCCAGTATGGCGATAACGAATATACGCTTCCAATGTGCGTTCACCGCGATGTCGCTAAACACGGATGCGACCATCATGATGCTGTAAACAGAACCTCGATTCATCCGAAAACATGACGTTTTTCCATTCGTGCACCCAGGTTCGTCGTTGCGTACACCATCGCAGGCGCTCCTGTATGTGATGCAGGGTCAAGGGTAACCGCAGGCGTTGTCTCCGAGCTGATAGTCCATGCTGCTGCAAACTTCGTAGAACTGTTCGTGCAGATGGTTGTTGTTTTGCAAACGTCCCCATCTGTTGACTCAGGAAAAGAGATGTGGCTGCACGATCCGTTACAGCCATGCGGATAACATTCATGTCAACTCGACTGCTAGTGATTACGAGGCACTGCGTTCCGTATTGCCCTCCTGAATTTACCGATTCCATATTCTGCGGCATTGGTTCGCGACCAACGCGACCAGCAATGTCTCGATTCGATAACCCACAATCGCAAATATCATGGAAATGGATTAGCTCCTGCAAATGAAACTGTTCCACGATTTTAATAAAAATGAAAGAAATAGTAATTTCAATGAAATTGCTGTAAAAGCCAGTATATATGTTTTTTTTTAAAGCTATCACTGACGGCGCTATAAAGATTCACATTATTTGCAGTGGTGTTACACTGGTAAAGGTTTTATACGCGTAGACATAATTTCTCCGTACAAATTACGACATACCTTACATTAAAATACGTATTTTGCAAATGTCTTTCAAGCGCCGCTGAATTTAATTTGCCCACTTTCGTAATATTGAAGTATACATACTAAATCCGCCAAATACGGCTCATTTTCTTCCGATCGCTTGAATTTAAGGCTACGCAACGCGATGTTCATTTATTGAAGACGACGTGATTATGTCGTCAGTGAATCACAGCACACATGAAGAGTATCGTGGTCAGCCTATGTAGCCAAACCTTGCCGCCGCGGCAACATGCAAAACAGAATTTTTGACGTTGGAAATTAAATATACGGTAATATTTTTACACACGAAAGCACGCAAGGTTTAGAAGGTGTGAAAATTAACGTGTTGACATGAAGTTTCAATTATTTTATTTTCGAAATCACTTTATTATACTTCCATACAGATGATAAAATAAATAAAACATGCTATACCTGCTCTGTGGTTAGCCGGTTCTTGTATGTACCCTTGTTTGATCAGTAAAAGTAACTAGCCTCGTAAAACAAAGCTTTAGAATCACTTGATCTTGTCAAGCATAGAGTAGATATAGCATGTTCAAATGTTTGTAGGGCTTATGGGACTTAACTATGGGGTCATCAGTCCCTTAACTTACAAACTACTTATAAACTATCTAATACTAAGGACGGCACAAATATCCATGCCCGAGGGGGGATTCGAACCCCCAACCGTAGTGGCCGTGCAGACCGTGACTGGCGCGCCGCAGACCGCTCGGCCGCCGCGGCCGGCGGTATAGCATGTTTTATTTATTTTATGATATGTCCGAAACAATAATGAATAAATACTAAATCTTCATTTTACGTGGCCAATGTTACCATACAAGAATCTGTCGCCCATAGAGCAGGTATAGCATGTGTTATTTATTTTATCATCTGTATGAAAGTATAATCAAGTGATTTCGAAAATAAAATAATTGAAACATCATGTTAACACGTTAATTTTCTCATCTTGTAAACGTTACATGCTTTCGTGTATAAAGACATTACCGCATATTTAATTTCCAACGTCAAAAATTCTTATTTGCATGTTGCCGCGGCGGTAAGGTTTGGTTACCTTTGGCTGACGACATAATCACGTGGTCTGCATCAAATGAACTTCGCGCTGCGTAGCCTTAAATTCAGGCAATCGGAAGCAAATGTGCCGTATTTGGCGGATTTTGTATTTGTGCTTCAATATTACGAAACTGGGCAGATTAAATGCAACGGCGCTTGAAAGACATTTGCAAAACACGTATTTTAAGGTAAGGTATGTCGTAATTAAGTACGGATAAGTACCTTTACCAATGCAAATAATGTGAATACGCTTTTAGTGTTGGACTCTGACGAAGTGATGAGCTGAACGGTGTCGAAGAGCACGCTGATCGATGCGGAATCGGGGCGAGCGCTCCTGAGTGGAGTCCGTGTAGCGTTTCCGGACTGCCGGTGAAATGACGAGGCGCGGTGCGCGGTGTATCGGGTGTGCTGCGCCGGTGTTGTGTTCGGATCGGCGGCGTCGGGTTGCTTCGTTTACGTAATTGCTATCGTGAGAGCGGCCGCCTGTTTATTACCACTGCCGTATCTGCCGTTGCCTTCTGCGCGATACAAGTGCTCTAGCTCCGTGCACGTAAGAACGAAAAGATGTACAGCATTCTGTAAACATACGCTGTGTTACACTAGTATCAGAGTGTGACATAACAGTCGTGAAACTGCCCCTGATTTTCTGCAACTTTGTAACTACAGGTCCGCCAAGTAGATGGGTCGTAAAATTACACCGCGAAACGACTATGTGTATTTGCTGTGCTACAGCACATTCAAAATACCGTCGTATTTAGGAGCATTAGTGTCGCTAAAAATTGTAGTAGCTATCAAAAAATAATCCGGGAATCTCATTTCAAACCAAATTACATGTCTGTAGAGTCTATAGGACTTAACTACGGGCCGACCGCGGTGGCCGAGGGGACTGAGGCGCTTCAGTCACGGTCTGCACGGCCACTGCGGTCGGCGGTTCGAATCCCCCCCTCGGGCATGGATATTTGTGCCGTCCTTAGTTATAGTTAGTTCATAAGTAGTTTGTAAGTTTAGGGACTGATGACCCCGTAGTTAAGTCCCATAAGCTATACGAGCATTTGATTTGATTGATTTGATTTAACTACGGGGTCATCAGACCCTAAACGTACAAACTACTTATGAACTCGCCGGCCGCAGTGGCCGAGGGGACTGAGGCGCTTCAGTCGCGGTCTGCACGGCCACTACGGTCGGGGATTTGAATCCCCCCTAGGGCATGGATATTTGTGCCGTCCTTAGTCTTAGCTAGTTCATAAGTAGTTTATAAGCTTAGGGACTGATGACCCCGTAGTTAGGTCCCATAAGTTCTACAAACATTTGAACATTTTTGAACTTATGAACTAGCTTACACTAAAGACGCCACAAACATCCATGCATCCAAACATCACATTCGACCGCCGTGACTGGCACGCCGCACACCATTCGCCTACCGCGGCGGAATTTCATTTGCTGGGAAGTAAGAGAATAATGATACGAATAGCAAGTGTTCATTTACGGTGGTTAGTTACACTTTCAGGCATTGAAGAAAACCTTAATATTTCAAAAAATGTGTTCAAATGTTCGTATAGCTTATGGGACTTAACTAAGGAGTCATCAGCCCTTAAACTTACAAACTACTTATGAACTAGCTAATCCTAAGGACAGCACAAATATCCATGCCCGAGGGGGGATTCGAACCCCCGACCGTAGTGGCCGTGCAGACCGTGACTGGAACGCCTCAGTCCCCTCGGCCACCGCGGCCGGCCTTAACATTTCATTCCATTCGACACTTCGGCTGTTAATGAGAATCACAAATGCACTACTTCAAAATATTACTGTTGTATAAAAGTAATGCCTGAACGCTTCTCATTGCAGGTAATCAACTAATTCAGTAGTGTCTGCTCAATTTCACAAAAATTATGGGCCTCAATACCGACAAATTTTGCCGGTTACCTACTAGTTTAAAAAGTGACTAGGTGGGTACATAAATAACGTTCAAATGTTTATAAATTTATGGGACGTAACTGCTGGGTTATTACTCCCTAGCTTACAAACTACTTAAACTAAGTTAAACTAACCTAAGTACAACACACACATCCTTGCCCGAGGGAGGATTCGAATCTCCGACGCGGGAGGCTGCGCGATCCGCAACGTGGCGCTCCAGACCGCACGGCTACTCGCGCGCGGCACATAAATAATATATCAGTGTATAAACTGTTAGTATTATCTCGTCGTATTCTTGAAGATATTCAGTTTGATACCTGACAAGTAGCTAAAAAAAATGGGTATACGGAAGGCATAGAAGCAAGGACAAAGTGAAAAGAGTGTTTACAGTTGAAGAACATAGTCTCCAAGCAGTCTGGTTTTGAAAAATATTACAATGTCCGAAATCCGTTAAAAGAAAACCTATACAGCGTCAAAACACCCACAGAGCACGCGTATGCAATCGTAATCAGTTCCTTTTGTAGCTGAGCACATCAGGTTGCAATTCATTTCTGCTTTTAAATCCTGTTTGGACGATACGATTATGACTCAGCTATTGTCAGCCGAATGAATTACACTGCACTGACATGTTATTATAGACTGCCATTAACAGAAGCAGTGATATTACTTCAATGACATTTCATATTTATATTACAAAATTAACAATGTTCAGTGAGTAGGAAATACGACAGTAGTTGATGCGGCTCTCCATGCTACCTTGCCTGTGCAAGTCTCTTCATCTGAGAATAAGAACGGCAGCCTACATCCTTTTGAATCTGCTTACTGTATTCGCCCGTCGGTCTCCCTCTGCGATTTTTACTCCACACACTTCCTTCAAATACTAAGTTGACGATTCCTTGATGTCTCGTCATATGCCCCACCAACCTATTCCTTCTCTTAGTCAGAATATGCCAGACACCTCTTTTTCCCCCAATTCTATTGAGCACCTTTTCATTAGTTACGTAACAATCCATCAAATCTTCATCATTCGTCTATAGCATCACATTTCAAAAGCTTCTATCATCTTTTTGTCTCAACTCCTTATCGTCCATGTTTCACTCCCATACAATGCTACACCCCAGACAAATGCTTTCAGAAAGGACTTCCTAACGTTTAAAGTAATACTGGATGTCAACAAATTTCGCTTCTTCAGAAATGCTTTTGTTCCCATATCCATTCTGCATTTTATATCTTTTGCTACCCAAATAACAAAACTCATCTACTACATCGAGGATTCGAAACTCTGACGCGGGAGGCCGCGCGATCCGTAACGTGGCGCTCCAGACCGCTCGGCTACTCCCGCGCAGCAAAATGACGTTGATTGGCGTCGTTATGTAGCTCAGTTTTCTGTATGAGTAAGTACGTGGTCATGTGCCAAAAAATTCCTAAGTTCCTAATTTTTAATTTCCTCATTCTGAATAGATATTACCTTTTCATTTTACGGCAGAACGCAGAACAAAACTTTGTTTACGGCTAGATTGAGCCGAAGGATTCAGACAATAGACAATCCACGCTCTTGGCTCGGCGTTGTACAGTCACGTTACTGACGTAGTGTGGCTGCGCATCTTAGCGTCTGCTGAAATGGATAGGCATCGTGCAAATATGAAACAGTACGTTCAGATGGATGGATTCTAATAAATAACTTTGGTCAGTTCTGCCGAGAAGAAAATCTGAAAGGGATGCTAAAAACTATTAGAAAGAGCTATGGAGAGAGAAACAACAGTAGTAACCTCACATGCAGAGGCTCACCATCCTCTTTAGCTGGCCTTCGTGCGAGAGTTGTCGACGTGGAAAATTACACAATTTTGGGCAAGATTCTAAAGCTTCAAAACAGAACGCCTATTTTAGCAGCTGGCGTAGCGCAGCGGACATGTCGTCTGCCTAATGTGCACAGGTTCAGGTCATGATATCTGCTGCAATATTTATTTTTTTAATTTTCATATCGTCTCATTTTTGTTCCTACCATTCTTTGTTTATTTGAAATTCTTGTGAGTGTAATTTTAATTCCTTTCCTGTATGAAATTAGATTTGTTATTTTTATTTCATTATTATTAGAAATAAAACACATGTTCAAACCAATTAACTGAATAAAAACAGTAATCAGTATCATTTCGATAAAGATTTGGAAATGAAAAATATTAGCCGGCCGCGGTCGCCGAGGAGACTGAGGCGCTCCAGTCACGGTCTGCACGGCCACTGCGGTCGGGGGTTCGAATCCCCCCTCGGGCATGGATATTTGTGCCGTCCTACTTCGTAAGTAGTTTGTAAGTTAGGGACTAATGACCCCGTAGTTAAGTCCCATAGACTTTACAAACATTTGAACATTTGAGAAATATTAAAGCAGATAATGAGATTCGACCCTATGTGCCCTGGCACAAGAAGCAGACAAGGTATTCACTACACTATAGCAGTTTCCTGTATCAAACTTCTAGACCATTGTTTTCAGCCTTTTCGAATATGCAGCCCCCATTCCAAATAAAAATATTTTGGTACCAACCCCTGTAAAAATATATCTCAATTTTTTTTTAATTTTTAATTTTTTTTTTTTTTTTTTTTTTTTTTTTTTTTTTTTTTTTTTTGGATGGAACACATTATCCCACAGGCAAGACTAAGAAGCGAATTATGCTCATTAAGAAAGGTTCCACTGTATAGACAATTTGTAAAGAAATATATCTCTTTTTATAAATCATTCAGAGTAACTTATTGTATCATGTTCTTGTACCTATTAATTGGTTCCTAAAAGCAGTTTTCAAACTTTGCGTTTATTCTTCATTAACACACTATATTATAAAACAATCTATCTATTCCATTCATAATGAATGTTACACAAAGACCGGCCGCGGTGGCCGAGCGGTCTGTGGCGCGCCAGCCACGGTCTGCACTGCCGCTACGGTCGGGGTTCGAATTCCCCCTCGGGCATGGATATTTGTGCCGTCCTTAGTATAAGGTAGTAGATAAGTAGTTTGTAAGTTTATGGACTGATGATCCCGCAGTTAAGTCCCATAAGCTCTACATTTTGTTACAGAAGGAAATCTGAAATTTTAACTTTAAATAAATTTTACTTAGGCATACGTTTTTCTATTATTGAACCCCTGGTTATTTTACGGTGCAAGTACTTCCTCGGGTGACGGCGAAGCGGTCTAAGGCGCCTCGCTGCGGAGCGCGCGGTTGCTCGCCGTCGCAAGTTCGAGTCCTCCCTGGGGTGTAGGTGTTTGTGTGTGTTGTCAAAAATGTTCAAATGTTTGTTAAGCTTAAGGGACTTAACCGCGGGGTTATCAGTTCAAAAATGTTCAAATGTTTGTTAAGCGTATGGGACTTAACTACGGGGTGTCATCAGTTCCTAAACTGACAAACTACTTATGAAACTACCTTATGCTAAAGAGAACACAAACATCCATGCCCGAGGGAGGATTCGAACCCCCTACAGGGTGCGGCCTCGCGCAGCGTAGCATAGCGCCTCAATGCGCTTGGCCACTCTGCCGCGGCAGTGTGTTGTCCTTAGGTTAGTTTACCTTTGTTTAAGAAGTTTGTAAGCTACGGACTGATGAGCACGCAGTTTGGTCCGATAGAATTACAAACGTTTGAACATTTCTGTGACAGCGATCCGATGAGCAAGACATTGAGACCCGCAGGTTGAAAAACATTGCTCTAGACCAGTGTTTTCCGATCTGTGGGTCACGATCGCCGTCACACGAGGAAGTACTCCCACCATTGACAACCAGCCCAGTGCACCTCTGACTACAGAGACTTCCATAATACAAAAATATACGCCTAATAAAAGAGAAATCTACGTTTTGTTAAAGTTATATAAGTCTTTGTTTAACAATAATTCTGAAATGAATAGAACATAGATTTTCTTGCAATACAATGTGTTATAGATGAATAAGTGCAAAGTCTGAAAACTGTTCTCAGAAACCGTTCGTTGGATAAATGTACAAGATGCAATAATCTACTTCTTTAAAAAATTGTGTATACAGTGGGAGCTTTCTTAATCAGTATAATTCTGTTCTAAATATTGCTAAATTTCGAAACAATCGTTATGCAAAACATACATTTCTGTCGGAAACAATGTAAAAATGTCTTCTTTTCCGAAAAATACACATTAAATACAGCGTCTAATAATTTACAAGAAAGCTGTTTCAACAAAAAGAACATGACATTCGTCGCCTTTGAGATAACGAAAATAGTTTTGTTAGAGTTGGTGTAGAGGGCTGTTCAGAGGGATTGCCAGAATATTTTTAATTGGAAGATCCATTTTAACATTCACACACAAATGACAACTAAACCAAACCATTTATCTGTGACCCCCATAAACAGTGAACAAGTCGCACGTAACCAATCAGTAGAGAGCACTGCGTTTGCCTTGCTTCGCTCAGACTACAATATGTGTCAAATTACTGCTTAAAAGCTGTCGGGGATTTGATATGATGACGGTTTCCTTTTAGCTGATGTTTTTAGATGGCGTATTTTAAATGACTGTTTTAACGATATCCGTGTTCTGAACCTAATTTTCGTTTTCTTTTGTTCCAGGTGAGTACCCAGTCTTGAATGCCTCTGCACCCTACTCTTACCTGGTGAGTTGTATTCAGTTTCTCTTCTCGTTCCACGACGATTTCCGAAGCCCTATATCTCGAATCTCGAAACAGTGCAGAAAACTGTAGCAGGGTTTTGAGTATACAACAGCTTTGATGTTAAATGTGAGCCGCGCGGGAGTAGCCGAGCGGTCTGGAGCGCCACGTTGCGGATCGGGCGGCCTCCCGCGACGGAGGTTCGAATCCTCCCTCGGGCGTGGATGTTTGTGCTGTTAGTTAGTTAGTTCATAAGTAGTTTGTACGTTTAGGGACTTATGACCCCGCAGTTTAGTCCCATAAGTTTTATAAACATTTGAACTTACTTTTAATTGAATGTGAAATTTTAAAAGTGACATTCTTACGAAATACGAAACTTACATTCGGCTCTTAGAATATCCCATTTTGTGAGAAGAAAAATGGGAATGTAGGTAAGTGCCTGCAGTAAATATTCTGGAGGTGGAGCCTGTAAAATGCCAGGGTAGTTCAAAAATGTTCAAATGTTTGTAGAGCTTATGGGACTCAACTAGGGGTCATCAGTCTACTTATGAAGTAGCTAATACTAAAGACGGCACAAACATCATGTCCGAGGGGGGATTCGAACCCCTGACAGCAGCGGCCGTGCAGATCGTCACTGGCACGCCACAGACCTTATGGCCACTGCGGCCGGCGGTAAGTAGTTGTATGTTGTGGGTACTTCAGAATCGCAATCGCCGGTTTCTATGGGTTGTACGAGAGGTTACCATTGTGATAATGATGATGATGATGATGATGATTGGCGTTTTAGGGCGCTCAACAGCGAGGTTATCAGCGCCCGGTGATAATGAACTCATGTTCTGAAATTAATCTTTTACTCATATATAGGATGGAGAAAAATTAACGACAACATTATTGACACAGATGCTTACCGTTACACTCTTTCAATACAGTATAATCCTCTGCCCCCTCCCGTTATTTGTGACATTTTGCCGAATGTCTGTAAGGCGTCGTATACCACCTGCGCGTCTATTATTGATGACGTCTCGTATTGTCTAGATGGAGTAGATTTTCAACCTGTGGGTCGAGACTCCCTGGAGGCGTCGCAAAGTCTTGGTGTGGAAGGGGGGGGAGGGTGGCGGTCACAGGAGGATGCAGTTCCTGTAGCCTACGTTCAATAGCAAACCTACGTTTCGTCGTTTCGTGATGTTCAACTACTGTGGCAGGGTTTCGTAAAAGTCGCTAAATTAACAAGTCACCCGTAGGTGGAAAACTGCCTTTGTTGTGACACCTTTCGGGTAGCCCTCAATGATTAATCGAAACAGTGACAGATACAAGATGTACCTAAGTCACTTTCGATTTCTCATGTTGGGCCGACCGAAACGCGTAACAATGGAGCCAATTTTCCATTTCATGATGAATTGTTTATTAAGCGACTTAAAAGCGTTTATGCAGTACTGCTACAGTTATTTACAATGGTCGCAATCTTCTTGTACGATTTTGTGACATGCTCAAATATTGTCAGAAAGTATCAAAAACACAATATTATTTTTAGTCAATAGATAACAATACCTTTTTACTATTCGGACATAGTTTGCTGCTGGTAACGAGTTTTCAGTACAATATTATTTTTAATCAATTAATATCAGTACCATTTTATTACTGGATCATAGTATTTTACTGCTAATCCTAAGGACGGCACAAATATCCATGCCCGAGGGGGGATTCGAACCGCCGACCGTAGTGGCCGTGCATACCGTGACTGGAGCGCCTCAGTCCCCTCGGCCACCGCGGCCGGCTATTAACAAACATTTGAACACTTGTATTAACAGCAAATGGATTTTTATCAACTACACGCCCAACTCTAGTTACTGCAAAACATTGTAATTTAATTTCAGACGAGTTTCTATACAAGAATGTATTGATAACAAATATATTATCCGTTCACTTCAGTTATCCATAAAAAAAACACTGCAGGTTCTCATTTCATTGTTTTGTTACAGAAGAATATAAAAAAAGCAAATTTAAATCTATTTTGTTTACGTGATGCTGCATTGTTTGATCGTAAAAAACAGTTTTGAACTGTTATAGATCATTTATATTGTGTACGTGTACAACAATTAGTTAATAGAATGTATTCCTTCATGTTCTGCATGTATATACAGTAAAAGAACCATGTATCATTTCAATCGCTCGTAGCTATACTGCCCATGTGTCAATCTAAATAACCAATAGCAGAACACGTCAAGCGTTCGCAGCGGCCTCGCCTAAAACGGCTATTGTATAGCGAACGGGTAATAAGGATGATGCGACGAAGAGAAGAAATGGGAGGTGGACGTGGACAGAGGTAGTGTGAAGCAGCCGGTCAGAGTGCAGAAAACCAGTGCTTTCCCCCATGTGCCGTCATATGTCGTAAGTTCCAGAATCACTACCGTCTTTTCTTCTTATGTTTATGTAAAAATCGGACAAACATCAATAGTTTTACAATAAATAATAATTTCCTGAGAAAACGCAGAGTAGAGTGTTGATTTGATTGGTGTATTTCCTAGGTTTCCCAACGTAAGAATACTTTCATTTACTTTCCCGTTCATTTCAATCACTCTGAGACATAGCGCAGCATGGCCGAGAGTTAAACACATGAAGTTAACTACACACCTCAATTCTTGTATTTGTTTTAGTCTTGATATAAGAAGGAAAATTTTACACTAGTAAGCCGTTCAGTTCACTAGCAAGGAGTAAGTACGGGTTAAACATTCCTAGAAATATGCGTTTCTTTCGTGATTTGCCTGGTCTTCCGATCCTTAATGCAGTACATTAAAACTGATGACTCAGATCGATTAATTTATTTTTGTGAGTTTATTGTCGGATATCCGTACTGGTTATGTTCACGGTACGTCACCAGTAAAGTCTCCGAATAAAAGTTTTCCTTCTCGACACAACTAGTTACGATCTACGAAACGACTTTCCCGGAAACGGAGACCTTCCTTGTAAACTCGGTACATCGTTATAGCGCTGCCGTGCTTTCCAAGTTATAATTGCGTGCCCCAGATCCGTCCATTCCGCTACGTCTGAGGGCATTCACGCCGGAAGGCAAACCTGACAATAAGTAATGAACTATGCAAAGACTGTCAAAATTTACTTCCAAGCTGGGTCGTTGAGGCCTAGAGATGGTGTATCGTTAGGTGAAGTTCGACGTAGCGCGCTATTTGCCACGGATACCTTTTGTGGAATTACTGTAGACTGCCTGAGAACCTCAGCTACACAGAGACACGATCTCAAACAGTGTGAGTGGGGGGCAGGACTTCAGCTGAGCGAAAATATCACTATAGAGTAGATTAAAAAAATATTTGAATGTTTGTTTCAAGGAATTCACTGGCGGAGATGAAAATTTGGGCCACATCGGGACTCTAACTCTGATTTTTCGGTTTGGGCCAGCGGTTGCCTTCAACATTACGTCATCTCGACACGACTCCCGTCGTGACCAAATTAACGACTTATCACACATCACTACTGTAGTGCCCCCTGTCCATTATTTCAACTGCTACCACCTTTATCTGCATATCGGACATACAGTCGGAAATAAAAAAAATAGCAAACCCTTTTAGAATTTTTTAATTTATTCAAGATTTATTATTGAAACACTGTATATGGAGTGATTCTCCAGTTTCTCCCGGCGTATTAGTTGCTCGAACATTCCACGGGTGTACTGCCGCTTCATAGTGACCGACGGGCACAACAATTCGGCGATCAGACATGACATGTCGCCACCGTCAGGTGACCTCCGTGAACCTGGCACCCGACTTAAAGAAATTGTTTTTTACTTCATACTACCTTAAAGAGCTTCGTTTGTAGTGGATTGTAGTGCAAAATTTTTCGTTTGTAGTTTTTCGGAAAAAAAGTTATGGGTTAATCAAAAAATAGCCAGCACCCCACTTTTAAGAAATTAAATTCTAATGGATGATATGGGTAGGGAATCGTTTGTAGTGGTTTGTAGTGAACGAATTTTCATTTGTAGTAACTTGAATATCCCACAAAACGTGTTCAAAATGGAAGGCGCGAGGCCCATACTGCTGTCCACGGCACCCACTGGCAGCACCCCACTTTCAAGAAATTTATTTCTAATGGATGATATGTGTAGGAAATAGTGTGTAGAGGTTTGTAGTGAACGAATTTTCGTTTGTAGTAACTTGTATATCCCACAAAACGTGTTCAAAATGGAAGGCGCGGGCCCATACTGCTGTCCACGGCACCAACTGGCAGCACCCCACTTTCGAGAAATTTAATTCTCATGGATGATATGTGTAGGAAATAGTGTGTAGAGGTTTGTAGTGAACGAATTTTCGTTTGTAGTAACTTGTATATCCCACAAAACGTGTTCAAAATGGAGAGCGAGGCCCATACTGCTGTGCACGGCACCCACTGGCAAAACCCCACTTTCAAGAAATTTATTTCTAATGGATGATATGTGTAGGAAATAGTGTGTAGACGTTTGTAGTGAACGAATTTTCGTTTGTAGTAACTTGTATATCCCACAAAACGTGTTCAAAATGGAAGGCGCGAGGCCCATACTGCTGTCCACGGCACCCACTGGCAGCACCCCACTTTCAAGAAATTTATTTCTAATGGATGATATGTGTAGGAAATAGTGTGTAGAGGTTTGTAGTGAACGAATTTTCGTTTGTAGTAACTTGTATATCCCACAAAACGTGTTCAAAATGGAAGGCGCGAGGCCCATACTGCTGTGCACGGCACCCACTGGCAGCACCCCACTTTCAAGAAATTTATTTCTAATGGATGATATGTGTAGGAAATAGTGTGTAGAGGTTTGTAGTGAACGAATTTTCGTTTGTAGTAACTTGTATATCCCACAAAACGTGTTCAAAATGGAAGGCGCGGGCCCATACTGCTGTCCACGGCACCAACTGGCAGCACCCCACTTTCGAGAAATTTAATTCTCATGGATGATATGTGTAGGAAATAGTGTGTAGAGGTTTGTAGTGAACGAATTTTCGTTTGTAGTAACTTGTATATCCCACAAAACGTGTTCAAAATGGAGAGCGAGGCCCATACTGCTGTGCACGGCACCCACTGGCAAAACCCCACTTTCAAGAAATTTATTTCTAATGGATGATATGTGTAGGAAATAGTGTGTAGACGTTTGTAGTGAACGAATTTTCGTTTGTAGTAACTTGTATATCCCACAAAACGTGTTCAAAATGGAAGGCGCGAGGCCCATACTGCTGTCCACGGCACCCACTGGCAGCACCCCACTTTCAAGAAATTTATTTCTAATGGATGATATGTGTAGGAAATAGTGTGTAGAGGTTTGTAGTGAACGAATTTTCGTTTGTAGTAACTTGTATATCCCACAAAACGTGTTCAAAATGGAAGGCGCGAGGCCCATACTGCTGTGCACGGCACCCACTGGCAGCACCCCACTTTCAAGAAATTTAATTCTAAGGGATGATATGTGTAGGAAATAGTGTGTAGAGGTTTGTAGTGAACGAATTTTCGTTTGTAGTAACTTGTATATCCCACAAAACGTGTTCAAAATGGAAGGCGCGAGGCCCATACTGCTGTGCACGGCACCCACTGGCAGCACCCCACTTTCAAGAAATTTAATTCTAAGGGATGATATGTGTAGGAAATAGTGTGTAGAGGTTTGTAGTGAACGAATTTTCGTTTGTAGTAACTTGTATATCCCACAAAACGTGTTCAAAATGGAAGGCGCGAGGCCCATACTGCTGTCCACGGCACCCACTGGCAGCACCCCACTTTCAAGAAATTTATTTCTAAGTGATGATATGTGTATGAAATAGTGTGTAGAGGTTTGTAGTGAACGAATTTTCGTTTGTAGTAACTTGTATATCCCACAAAACGTGTTCAAAATGGAAGGCGCGAGGCCCATACTGCTGTCCACGGCACCCACTGGCAGCACCCCACTTTCAAGAAATTTAATTCTAAGTGATGATATGTGTATGAAATAGTGTGTAGAGGTTTGTAGTGAACGAATTTTCGTTTGTAGTAACTTGTATATCCCACAAAACGTGTTCAAAATGGAAGGCGCGAGGCCCATACTGCTGTCCACGGCACCCACTGGCAGCACCCCACTTTCAAGAAATTTAATTCTATGTGATGATATGTGTATGAAATAGTGTGTAGAGGTTTGTAGTGAACGAATTTTCGTTTGTAGTAACTTGTATATCCCACAAAACGTGTTCAAAATGGAAGGCGCGAGGCCCATACTGCTGTCCACGGCACCCACTGGCAGCACCCCACTTTCGAGAAATTTAATTCTAATGGATGAAATGTGTAGGAAATAGTGTGTAGAGGTATGTAGTGAACGAATTTTCGTTTGTAGTAACTTGAATATCCCACAAAACGTGTTCAAAATAGAAGGCGCGAGGCCCATACTGCTCTCCACGGCACCCACTGGCAGCACCCCACTTTCAAGAAATTTAATTCTAAGTGATGATATGTGTAGGAAATAGTGTGTAGAGGTTTGTAGTGAACGAATTTTCGTTTGTAGTAACTTGTATATCCCACAAAACGTGTTCAAAATGGAAGGCGCGAGGCCCATACTGCTGTCCACGGCACCCACTGGCAGCACCCCACTTTCAAGAAATTTACTTCTAATGGTTGATATGTGTAGGAAATAGTGTGTAGAGGTTTGTAGTGAACGAATTTTCGTTTGTAGTAACTTGTATATCCCACAAAACGTGTTCAAAATGGAAGGCGCGAGGCCCATACTGCTGTCCACGGCACCCACTGGCAGCACCCCACTTTCGAGAAATTTAATTCTAAGGGATGATATGTGTAGGAAATAGTGTGTAGAGGTATGTAGTGAACGAATTTTCGTTTGTAGTAACTTGAATATCCCACAAAACGTGTTCAAAATGGAAGGCGCGAGGCCCATACTGCTGTCCACGGCACCCACTGGCAGCACCCCACTTTCAAGAAATTTAATTCTAAGTGATGATATGTGTAGGAAATAGTGTGTAGAGGTTTGTAGTGAACGAATTTTCGTTTGTAGTAACTTGTATATCCCACAAAACGTGTTCAAAATGGAAGGCGCGAGGCCCATACTGCTGTCCACGGCACCCACTGGCAGCACCCCACTTTCGAGAAATTTAATTCTAAGGGATGATATGTGTAGGAAATAGTCTGTAGAGGTATGTAGTGAACGAATTTTCGTTTGTAGTAACTTGAATATCCCACAAAACGTGTTCAAAATGGAAGGCGCGAGGCTCATACTGCTGTCCACGGCACCCACTGGCAGCACCCCACTTTCGAGAAATTTAATTCTAAGGGATGATATGTGTAGGAAATAGTGTGTAGAGGTATGTAGTGAACGAATTTTCGTTTGTAGTAACTTGAATATCCCACAAAACGTGTTCAAAATGGAAGGCGCGAGGCCCATACTGCTGTCCACGGCACCCACTGGCAGCACCCCACTTTCAAGAAATTTATTTCTAATGGATGATATGTGTAGGAAATAGTGTGTAGAGGTTTGTAGTGAACGAATTATCGTTTGTAGTAACTTGTATATCCCACAAAACGTGTTCAAAATGGAAGGCGCGAGGCCCATACTGCTGTCCACGGCACCCACTGGCAGCACCCCACTTTCGAGAAATTTAATTCTAAGGGATGATATGTGTAGGAAATAGTGTGTAGAGGTTTGTAGTGAACGAATTTTCGTTTGTAGTAACTTGTATATCCCACAAAACGTGTTCAAAATGGAAGGCGCGAGGCCCATACTGCTGTCCACGGCACCCACTGGCAGCACCCCACTTTCAAGAAATTTATTTCTAATGGATGATATGTGTAGTAAATAGTGTGTAGAGGTTTGTAGTGAACGAATTTTCGTTTGTAGTAACTTGTATATCCCACAAAACGTGTTCAAAATGGAAGGCGCGAGGCCCATACTGCTGTCCACGGCACCCACTGGCAGCACCCCACTTTCAAGAAATTTAATTCTAAGTGATGATATGTGTAGGAAATAGTGTGTAGAGGTTTGTAGTGAACGAATTTTCGTTTGTAGTAACTTGTATATCCCACAAAACGTGTTCAAAATGGAAGGCGCGAGGCCCATACTGCTGTCCACGGCACCCACTGGCAGCACCCCACTTTCAAGAAATTTATTTCTAATGGATGATATGTGTAGGAAATAGTGTGTAGAGGTTTGTAGTGAACGAATTTTCGTTTGTAGTAACTTGTATATCCCACAAAACGTGTTCAAAATGGAAGGCGCGAGGCCCATACTGCTGTCCACGGCACCCACTGGCAGCACCCCACTGTCAAGAAATTTAATTCTAAGTGATGATATGTGTAGGAAATAGTGTGTAGAGGTTTGTAGTGAACGAAATTCGTTTGTAGTAACTTGTATATCCCACAAAACGTGTTCAAAATGGAAGGCGCGAGGCCCATACTGCTCTCCACGGCACCCACTGGCAGCACTCCACTTTCAAGAAATTTATTTCTAATGGATGATATGTGTAGGAAATAGTGTGTAGAGGTTTGTAGTGAACGAATTTTCGTTTGTAGTAACTTGTATATCCCACAAAACGTGTTCAAAATGGAAGGCGCGAGGCCCATACTGCTGTCCACGGCACCCACTGGCAGCACCCCACTTTCAAGAAATTTATTTCTAATGGATGATATGTGTAGGAAATAGTGTGTAGAGGTTTGTAGTGAACGAATTTTCGTTTGTAGTAACTTGAATATCCCACAAAACGTGTTCAAAATGGAAGGCGCGAGGCCCATACTGCTCTCCACGGCACCCACTGGCAGCACCCCACTTTCAAGAAATTTATTTCTAATGGATGATATGTGTAGGAAATAGTGTGTAGAGGTTTGTAGTGAACGAATTTTCGTTTGTAGTAACTTGTATATCCCACAAAACGTGTTCAAAATGGAAGGCGCGAGGCCCATACTGCTGTCCACGGCACCCACTGGCAGCACCCCACTTTCGAGAAATTTAATTCTAATGGATGATATGTGTAGGAAATAGTGTGTAGAGGTATGTAGTGAACGAATTTTCGTTTGTAGTAACTTGAATATCCCACAAAACGTGTTCAAAATGGAAGGCGCGAGGCCCATACTGCTGTCCACGGCACCCACTGGCAGCACCCCACTTTCAAGAAATTTATTTCAAATGGATGATATGTGTAGGAAATAGTGTGTAGAGGTTTGTAGTGAACGAATTTTCGTTTGTAGTAACTTGTATATCCCACAAAACGTGTTCAAAATGGAAGGCGCGAGGCCCATACTGCTGTCCACGGCACCCACTGGCAGCACCCCACTTTCAAGAAATTTAATTCTAATGGATGATATGTGTAGGAAATAGTGTGTAGAGGTTTGTAGTGAACGAATTTTCGTTTGTCGTAACTTGTATATCCCACAAAACGTGTTCAAAATGGAAGGCGCGAGGCCCATACTGCTGTCCACGGCACCCACTGGCAGCACCCCACTTTCAAGAAATTTAATTCTAAGTGATGATATGTGTAGGAAATAGTGTGTAGAGGTTTGTAGTGAACGAATTTTCGTTTGTAGTAACTTGTATATCCCACAAAACGTGTTCAAAATGGAAGGCGCGAGGCCCATACTGCTGTCCACGGCACCAATTGGCAGCACCCCACTTTCGAGAAATTTAATTCTAAGGGATGATATGTGTAGGAAATAGTCTGTAGAGGTATGTAGTGAACGAATTTTCGTTTGTAGTAACTTGAATATCCCACAAAACGTGTTCAAAATGGAAGGCGCGAGGCTCATACTGCTGTCCACGGCACCCACTGGCAGCACCCCACTTTCGAGAAATTTAATTCTAAGGGATGATATGTGTAGGAAATAGTGTGTAGAGGTATGTAGTGAACGAATTTTCGTTTGTAGTAACTTGAATATCCCACAAAACGTGTTCAAAATGGAAGGCGCGAGGCCCATACTGCTGTCCACGGCACCCACTGGCAGCACCCCACTTTCAAGAAATTTAATTCTAAGTGATGATATGTGTAGGAAATAGTGTGTAGAGGTTAGTAGTGAACGAATTTTCGTTTGTAGTAACTTGTATATCCCACAAAACGTGTTCAAAATGGAAGGCGCGAGGCCCATACTGCTGTCCACGGCACCCACTGGCAGCACCCCACTTTCGAGAAATTTAATTCTAAGGGATGATATGTGTAGGAAATAGTCTGTAGAGGTATGTAGTGAACGAATTTTCGTTTGTAGTAACTTGAATATCCCACAAAACGTGTTCAAAATGGAAGGCGCGAGGCTCATACTGCTGTCCACGGCACCCACTGGCAGCACCCCACTTTCGAGAAATTTAATTCTAAGGGATGATATGTGTAGGAAATAGTGTGTAGAGGTATGTAGTGATCGAATTTTCGTTTGTAGTAACTTGAATATCCCACAAAACGTGTTCAAAATGGAAGGCGCGAGGCCCATACTGCTCTCCACGGCACCCACTGGCAGCACCCCACTTTCAAGAAATTTAATTCTAAGTGATGATATGTGTAGGAAATAGTGTGTAGAGGTTTGTAGTGAACGAATTTTCGTTTGTAGTAACTTGTATATCCCACAAAACGTGTTCAAAATGGAAGGCGCGAGGCCCATACTGCTGTCCACGGCACCCACTGGCAGCACCCCACTTTCAAGAAATTTATTTCTAATGGATGATATGTGTAGGAAATAGTGTGTAGAGGTTTGTAGTGAACGAATTTTCGTTTGTAGTAACTTGTATATCCCACAAAACGTGTTCAAAATGGAAGGCGCGAGGCCCATACTGCTGTCCACGGCACCCACTGGCAGCACCCCACTTTCGAGAAATTTAATTCTAATGGATGATATGTGTAGGAAATAGTGTGTAGAGGTATGTAGTGAACGAATTTTCGTTTGTAGTAACTTGAATATCCCACAAAACGTGTTCAAAATGGAAGGCGCGAGGCCCATACTGCTCTCCACGGCACCCACTGGCAGCACCCCACTTTCAAGAAATTTAATTCTAAGTGATGATATGTGTAGGAAATAGTGTGTAGAGGTTTGTAGTGAACGAATTTTCGTTTGTAGTAACTTGAATATCCCACAAAACGTGTTCAAAATGGAAGGCGCGAGGCCCATACTGCTCTCCACGGCACCCACTGGCAGCACCCCACTTTCAAGAAATTTATTTCTAATGGATGATATGTGTAGGAAATAGTGTGTAGAGGTTTGTAGTGAACGAATTTTCGTTTGTAGTAACTTGTATATCCCACAAAACGTGTTCAAAATGGAAGGCGCGAGGCCCATACTGCTGTCCACGGCACCCACTGGCAGCACCCCACTTTCGAGAAATTTAATTCTAATGGATGATATGTGTAGGAAATAGTGTGTAGAGGTTTGTAGTGAACGAATTTTCGTATGTCGTAACTTGTATATCCCACAAAACGTGTTCAAAATGGAAGGCGCGAGGCCCATACTGCTGTCCACGGCACCCACTGGCAGCACCCCACTTTCAAGAAATTTAATTCTAAGTGATGATATGTGTAGGAAATAGTGTGTAGAGGTTTGTAGTGAACGAATTTTCGTTTGTAGTAACTTGTATATCCCACAAAACGTGTTCAAAATGGAAGGCGCGAGGCCCATACTGCTGTCCACGGCACCCACTGGCAGCACCCCACTTTCGAGAAATTTAATTCTAAGGGATGATATGTGTAGGAAATAGTGTGTAGAGGTATGTAGTGAACGAATTTTCGTTTGTAGTAACTTGAATATCCCACAAAACGTGTTCAAAATGGAAGGCGCGAGGCCCATACTGCTGTCCACGGCACCCACTGGCAGCACCCCACTTTCAAGAAATTTATTTCAAATGGATGATATGTGTAGGAAATAGTGTGTAGAGGTTTGTAGTGAACGAATTTTCGTTTGTAGTAACTTGTATATCCCACAAAACGTGTTCAAAATGGTAGGCGCGAGGCCCATACTGCTGTCCACGGCACCCACTGGCAGCACCCCACTTTCAAGAAATTTAATTCTAAGTGATGATATGTGTAGGAAATAGTGTGTAGAGGTTTGTAGTGAACGAATTTTCGTTTGTAGTAACTTGTATATCCCACAAAACGTGTTCAAAATGGAAGGCGCGAGGCCCATACTGCTGTCCACGGCACCAATTGGCAGCACCCCACTTTCGAGAAATTTAATTCTAATGGATGATATGTGTAGGAAATAGTGTGTAGAGGTATGTAGTGAACGAATTTTCGTTTGTAGTAACTTGAATATCCCACAAAACGTGTTCAAAATGGAAGGCGCGAGGCCCATACTGCTGTCCACGGCACCCACTGGCAGCACCCCACTTTCAAGAAATTTAATTCTAAGTGATGATATGTGTATGAAATAGTGTGTAGAGGTTTGTAGTGAACGAATTTTCGTTTGTAGTAACTTGTATATCCCACAAAACGTGTTCAAAATGGAAGGCGCGAGGCCCATACTGCTGTCCACGGCACCCACTGGCAGCACCCCACTTTCAAGAAATTTAATTCTAAGTGATGATATGTGTAGGAAATAGTGTGTAGAGGTTTGTAGTGAACGAATTTTCGTTTGTAGTAACTTGTATATCCCACAAAACGTGTTCAAAATGGAAGGCGCGAGGCCCATACTGCTGTCCACGGCACCCACTGGCAGCACCCCACTTTCGAGAAATTTAATTCTAAGGGATGATATGTGTAGGAAATAGTGTGTAGAGGTATGTAGTGAACGAATTTTCGTTTGTAGTAACTTGAATATCCCACAAAACGTGTTCAAAATGGAAGGCGCGAGGCCCATACTGCTCTCCACGGCACCCACTGGCAGCACCCCACTTTCAAGAAATTTATTTCTAATGGATGATATGTGTAGTAAATAGTGTGTAGAGGTTTGTAGTGAACGAATTTTCTTTTGTAGTAACTTGTATAACCCACATTACACGAACTTCATGATCAGCGTGCTGCTGGGTACCTACACTTGCGGAAGATTTTTTTTTTCTTTTTTTTTTTAATTAGCTTGAATATTTACGTTTCGATTGTGTTTGATTGAATGTATTTAATTTTGTTACATATAGTTTTACGAAATAACCTTACACTCAGAAATAGCCTGCTTCCCGTTTTGAAGAAATTAAGTGTAATGTTTGGGTTGTGTTGGTATCGTATGTAATTTTTGGAGTGAACGTATTTGTGTGTATAGGTCTTTTTGACTGTCCGGCTTTTATTCTTTTCTTCCTCGATAGAGAAGTCGCGCTGGACTCTTCTGCCAGTTATAGAGAGTGCATGCGAAAGCATGCAGTCTGTGTGGAGGATATAGGTAGACATCTGGGCGGATGCGGATATCTGCGGATATCTACAGTATTTTTTACTGTTTCGTTTCAAATTGTGAGCATCGCAGATATTCTCGTGTTATCTGGGGATAAAGAGCGAGGTTCTGCCCAGTACGTCTGTCGAAATGTTAATGGATATTCTCGGAATCCATGCAGGGCTCAGGTAGAGCAGAAGTCTGTTGTCCTCATCTCCTGGCCACAGCCACAGACAAATATGTTACTCTGTGCCACAGCGGTAGTAGCTGTACCCGAGGGACCTGCGCCTTATCCGTTTCCGTGACCGTGTCTTACCTGGGGTCTGCCAAGTGCTTTCTGGTTGGCAAACCGGCCCACTGCCTACTATAGATGCCATGCCAAATTTTCCGTGCCTTCTGTTAGTGCTTTGTAGTGACCGAGTGACAACGTATATTGCAAGGAATACCGTGACAGTTCTTTCTTAAAATTAACATAGCAATGGATATTATATCGAGTAAAGTGAAAAGAGGTGATTCGGCATTACTCAAGTAAAACAAATTGAAATCGTGAAGTTGGAAAAAGAAATTGGATACTTATTTGATGGCATGGGAAAGATCAACGACAAAGTAGCTTGTTTTGCGTGTAAAAAAGTATATTCTTACACTGGGCACAATAGTAGAACTTCAAATTACGTGTAACATTCGTGTTAGACAGGACAAAGAAGCGTAATTAGTTATTAAAATCCCATGACAGATGCAAAAGTTCCTGAAGTTCCGCCAAATATGAAGACAACCGCGACCGAAAAAGTTATGCATCTTGTCAACAAAGGCATTTTACCGTTCTAAGTTGCGTGTGGATCTGGGTTTCTCGTGAGGGGCAGTTTCCTATAGATGTGGTGGCATATTTGATGCACTATGTGTTTTATAGTCATTTAAATATGCCAATAACCGTCACGAAAGTGCAAGCAATATGTTGGCAAAGTTTCATCGCAACCGAATGAACTGTACAGCCGCGCATAAACATACAAACCTTAACGTTTCTGTGTTAGAGAAACGGTGACATAGGTAGTAAAGATTGACAATAGCATCTTATTGCAACTTTCATAATCAGATACGGTGTACGGTCAAAGAAACATATTTAGGAAGATACACAATGTTAGTTGTATAGGCTGGACGTAGTTGCAGCTGTTAGTCTCTTTTTGCTGACAGTTACCAGTTACAAGTAGACGGCAGTTTTAACACTTGAAATGACATGCTTTGCGTTGTGTCACATATCCTCTAGTGTGTTAATATGGGGAAAAACAAGTGCCCTTTTGTAAAACTCCGAAAGAACCGTTTCTTTCTTTTTAAATGTAAACACAGTAAATATTCAAATGTTTGTAAATCTATCGGACTCAATTGCTTGGTTACTACTTATATTAAGGTAAACTAACCTAAGAACAGCACACACATCCATGCCCGAGGGAGGATTCGAACCTCCGGCGCGGAAGGCCTCGCAATCCGCAACGTGACCCTCCAGACCATTCGGCTACTCCCGCGCGGCAAACACAGTAAAATCTCCTCTATGCCGATCAGTCTTAACCACTGAAATTTATGAAAATGCCTGACGTAGTGCTCCGGCCACACGGGCTCCGAAGCGCTACTGTGTGTGTCCGGAGCGCCAATGTTTTCCTGTTTGGAATTCAAATGTTCAAATGTTTGCTAAGCGTATTGGACTTAACTGTGGGGTCATCAGTCCCTAAACTTACAAACTACTTATCAACTAACTGATGCTAATGAGAGCAGAAGCATCCATGCCCAAGGGGGTATTCGAACCCCCGACGGGGAACGGCCTCGCACAGCGAGCGTAACCCCTCAATACGCTCGGCCGCTCCGCCGCGGCTCCTGTTTGGAATAGCCTGTTTTGGAGTAGGTATGGAACAGTTACCATGATTCGAGAAGTCAGAAATAGTTGTCACAGAAATGACACTCTAACAATAATTATATCATGGTTTTAAATACTGCCATCTGTTACTGTTACCCATTCAAAACTTTAATGTCTGCGGATGCGGATAAAGTGCCGCGGATGCGGATATGTGTCTTGCGGATGTGGTGCGGATAACACTTTTCTTATCCGCGCAGGCCTCTAGGTATAGGGTAGCTTGCCTCCTTCACTGGCTAGGGAATCTAGAAGTGGGCCGACACGTTCTTCGTATTAAAGATTTTGTTTATAATTAATTTTCTAAATAGATATAGATGTTTGATAGTTGTTTATATGGAAGTTTATAGTTCATGGAGAACGGGCTATAAATATTGGTAGCCACAGAATCATTTTGAGTAGTTTGGAAATATTTAGTTAAAATCTTATCTATTGGAGTGAACATTATACGATTCGGAATTTTGTTCATCTGTTGAATATCAGTATCTTGTGAACACACAGAATTGTTGATGAGAGTAATAGACTGTATTCTTTGTTCCTCCACGTTCAATTAATGTTCCTTAAATGACATCATGTTTCATCCTTAATGTATTTTCGTAAATTTAGTACTGGCCGATTCCAGCAATCGGACAATAATAAAACGTAATCTTGGTATGTTTTTATTCAGACCGTAAAAATTGAACACTTGCAGCTGTCTAATATTTTACGTGATTAAGCTGTCTTCTATTTTGCTGTTTATATAGGATTTTCACGGCTGCCCGTTATCGGAGCTTAGTCCTCCCTCGAACATGCGTGTTTGTTGTTGTTCTTAGCATAAGTTACTTTAAGTCAGTATAATGGTTTTTAAGTGTAGGGACTGATGACAAACATAGTTAAACATTTGAATTTCACGGATGCCCATAACCAAATACTGTCGCTGCTAGGCTTTGGCGCGATGTAAAGCATTATTACAACGTCAGTAATAATCTGTTTTCGTACTATCGCTGTACATAAGACTGTAAAGTATCCCCAAACAAAATTTCCAGATTCTGATGGTATCTCGAAAAGGCGAAAAGCGTTTAAAAATAATTCGTTGCAACCAAGAGCCGGCCGCGGTGGCCGAGGGAACTGAGGCGCTCCAGTCACGGTCTGCACGGCCACTACGGTCGGGGGTTCGAATCCCCCCTCGGGCATGGATATTTGTGCCGTCCTTAGTATTAGTTAGTTCATAAGTAGTTTGTAAGCTTTACAAACATTTGAACATTTGAATTTTGCAACCAAGACTGTGTTTTATTAGAAATCTCTATATATAAAAGGAAGTGTCCCGATTGTCTGACTGACTGACTCATCATCGCCCAGCCCAAACCACTGAAGATAGAAACTTGAAATTTGTGGAGGGTGTTGATCTTATTCTGTAGGCGTCATTTAAGAAGCGATTTTTTAATATTCCGTCCGTAAGGGGGTGAAATAGGGGATGAAAGGTTTTTGAAAATACATAACTATTTAGGCAATTTTGAAGATAGAACTACAAAATTTTGGATTTTAATTCAGGGTTCGAATTTAAAAGACACGTGTTTCGGCTTTTTTTTTTTTTTTGAAATTCGACAAATAAGGGGGTAAAGTAGGTGACGCAAAAAATTGATTTTCTGAAATATGTTGCTGTTAACTCAAATTTCAAGCTATCACTACGAAAGTTAGGATATGGACTCTTGATCAAGATTAAAAAGACACGAGTTTCGGTATTTTTGGAAATTCAAAAACTAAGGGGGTAAAAGAGGGGATCAAAAATTCTTTTCGAAAACGCTTTGTTGTCAAGACAATTTTGAAGCTATAGCTGCAAAAACTGGTATTTGTATTGTTCGTTATGATTTAAAAAATACGTGTTTAGGTATTTTTCAAAATTCAACCATCAAGGGGATTAAATTGGAGAGGGGGTGTTTTTCGAAAATCTGTTGCTATTTAGGCAATTTTGAAGTTAGAACTACAAATTTTCGGATTTGGATTCGGGGTTCAAATTTAAATGACACGTGTTACGGTATTGTTGAAAATTCGACCAATAAGGGGGTGAAATACGAGATGCAAAAATTGATTTTCAAAAATATGGTGCTGTTAACTCAAATTTCAAGCTATAACTACGAAACTTAAGATATGGATTCTTCATCAGGATTAAAAAGAAACAACTGGTGCAGACCAACCAGCCTACGCATGCGAAGCAGCGGGGGTTCCGCTAGTTAACATTTATTTTACTTCTTTACAGGGTGTTACTCTCAGAAAGACGTGTTACGCGACAGTGTTAAATATTACAATATGTAGTGCGATACGGTATTTACAATACCATTGTGCTCTTTATTTATAACATTTTAAGATAGGGCACCTCAATATTAGCAATATTTTCGGAATAAGTGGCTAAGCGAAATGCAAATTAAAGACTCCAGCTCGAGGTTCTGGAGAAAACAATTTTAAATAAATACTTTTCTTGCCTTGGTATCTTCGTTCACCAGTAGTACACCCGGCGACTGGGAAGTATTTTCGCTATGGCAAGCTTTCGGAAATCTGTATCGCTATGCCAGGACTTTCAGGTCTCTGGACGTAACTTCGGTTAAACGGCACAGTAAGGTAAAACAGTATATATGTACCATTTTCCAAAGCTTTCACTATCAAAAATACTCATTTCTGTGCATTACTGTACGCGATAGCTTTGTTAGTGACGTCACTACTGAGGAACTCAGACGAGCAGCTGCACAGTCAGCGTTGTACCCGCATCAACTAGGAAATTACTCTTTTTCATATTACTATTATTACAAAAACTGAATTAAAAATTTAGAGCTTTTTATTGTAAAACCGCGGGATTTCGAAAGCCATCTGGCGGGATTATTTAAAGACCTGTTTGCAACAAAGAATTTCTGGATCCCATTTCTTATTCTATTTTTAAAGTGCCAGGAACATGTCTTTCCTTCTTCAAGAAGTTCAGAAGTCTACTTTTATGAATAATTTCAAAGTATTCAAAAAGGAAATATCTGAAACGTTAAGAAACATATGTAATGCGTGAATGCGTGTCAAGGGTGGGCTTTCTTTTATGTACCGGTAACAGGCGAAAATAATTTGGTGACGGAAACATTGTCATTTTCTACTCGGCTACGTGCATACGTCCAGGGTGACCAAAGTAGCAATTTTGTCGCTAAATTTCGAAGCGAAACAGCCACAGCTGCAACTATTGCAATGTCCCAAAGTGTAGTTTCCATGACCTGGACGCGATTTCAGACAAGACCCACTAAAAAAAGGCAAGGCCAAGGTTGTCCACGGGTAACATCAGCTAGAGAGAACTATTATCTCCAGTTAACAAACAGCCCGTCGAGACAGGAGGCTGAATGCAACTCAGTTGCAACGCACCCTCCAAAAACGACAGGACGCTCAATATCAACACACAGTACGGAAATCGCCTTCGAGAATGTGGCTTCTACACACAGAGGCCTATGGTGCGTGTCCCATTCAAACCAGGAACCCGGCAGAAACTGGGCGGAGGAACATCGGAATTGGAACCGTAAAAATGGAGCAGTGTTCATTTCACATATGAGTCAAGATGTTTTCCGCCGGACAATCGTCGTTCCCTCATCTGAAGAGAACGTGGAACTTGCAACAATCTTGCTTATGTATACGAAACATCACCATATTATGGTGATGGACGAATGGTGTGGACAGGAGTCAGTATTGGCGGACATCGGACCTCTGTCATTCAGAATGGCGCTTTGACTGTTCAAACGCACAGAGGCAAGATCCATCGATCTATGTTCTGCCCTATACTGGTGCCATAGGATATGGGTTCCTTCTGGTGTGGTGGACGATAATGCTCATCTCCACAGAATTGTACTGGTGGACAACATCTTTGAAGCTGAGGTAATTGAACGAATGGAGGGCCGGCTTTTCACCTGACTTGAACAGGAATAGACATGTCTGGGATCACTTGGCAGATGGGTTGCAGTAAGACCAGCACCTCCCACAACGGCTGCAGACCTAGTTATTGCGTTCCTGGAAGAATGACCAAATATACCTCAAGTTCTCATTGTTGTTGCTGCTGTGGTCTTCAGTTCACGGGCAGGCCGCGGTGGCCGAGAGGACTGAGGCGCTTCAGTCACAGTCTGCACGGCCACTACGGTCGGAGGTTCGAATCCCCCCTCGGGCATGGATATTTGTGCCGTCCTTAGTTGTAGGTAGTTCATAAGTAGTTTGTAAGTTTAGGGACTGATGACCCCGTAGTTAAGTCCCTTAAGCTTAACAAACATTCGAACATTCAGTTCATGGATTGGCTTCATGCAGCTCTCCACGTTACACTGTCGAAAGCCCCTTCATCTGAGAATACGAACGGCAACCTACATCCTTTTCAGTCTGCTTACTGTATTCGTCCTTCGGTATCCCTCTATGATTTATACCCCATACGTCCTTCTAATGCTAATGTTTAAGATTTGTAGATGTCTCAGAATGTATCCCACCAACCGATCCCTTCTCTTAGGACATGCCAGAAACTTCTTTTCTTCCCAATGCTCTTATGCACCATATTAGTTACATGATGTACCCATCTAATTCTCATCATTCGTCTGTAGCACCACATTTCGAAAGGTTCTATCAACTTTTTGTCTGAGCTCCTTGTCCTCCAAGTATCACTCTCATACAATGCTATACTCCAGACAAATGCTTTTAGAAATTTAGTAACATTTATATTACTACTGGATGTCAAGAAACTCTTTTCTTCCCACAGCCATTTTGAATTTTATATTTCCCTTACTTTGGCCATCTGACATTATTTTGCTACCCAAATAAGAAAACTCATCTACTAATCTTATTGTCTCATTACCTAATGTAATTCTTTCAGCATCGTCTGTTTTTCTAACACTACAATTCCATTATCCGTGCTTTACTCTTCTTAATGTTCATCTTATACCCTCCTTTCAAAATAGTGTCCATTCCGTTCAACTGCTCTTTCACGTTCTTTCCTGTCTCTGACAGAATTAGTGTCATCGGCAAACGTAAAGTTTTTATGTCTTGTCCCTGAATTTTAATTTCTTCTCCAAATTTCACCTAGCATTCCTAAACAGCTTCCTCAATGTACATTGGGGAAGGGCTAAAAATCTGTCTTACTCCCTTCCCAAAAACTAGATTCCTTTCATGCACTTCAACTTTGATTGCAGTCTGGATTTCGTTCCCTGTATTTTACCCCTGTTACCTTAAGAATCTGAAAGAGTGTATTCCAGTTAATATCGTCAAAAGCATTCTACAGATTTACAAATGCTATAAACGTAGGTTTGCCTTCACTTAACCTACCTTCTAAGGTAAGTCATAATGTAAGTATTGCCTCCGGTGCTCCTACATTTCTCCTAAATCCAAACAGATCTTCTCCAAGGTCGGATTCAACCAATTTCCATTCGTCTGCAAATAATTCGTGTTAGTATTTTGCAGCAATGACTTGTTAACCTGATAGATCTGTAATTGGCTGAACTTGCTTTCTTTGGTATTGGAATTACGATATTCTTCTCGAAGGGTGAGGGCATTTCCACGGTCTCATACATCTTGATTACTAAGTGGAACAATTTCTGCGTTACTGGCTCTCCTAACGATATCAGCAATTGATAGGGATTATCAGAAGCCTTTTTTTTTAGATCCTTCAGTACTCTGTCAAATTCTTCTTTCAGCATCATAACTCTTATCTTCCTCTACTTTATCTTCCGTTTCTAGAATTCTACTTTCAAGTTTACTTCCTTTGTATAGGTCCTCTACATATTCCTGTCGCATTTCAGATTTCCCCTCTTTGTTTAGTACTGGATTTCTATCTGAGGTCTTGATATTCATGCAGCTCCTTTTCTTGTCTCGAAATGTCTCTTACCTTCCTCTAGGCAACATCTAACTTTCACCTACTTATACATTCTTCTACGAAGTTGTATTTGTCATCTAGCAACTCCAGCTTAGCCAATATGCAATCCTTGTCATTGTCATATCTCCACCGACTATACTCCTTTTTACGTGCAACAATTTGCTACATTTTTACATTTTCTCCTTTCACCAGTTGCGTTTAGAATCTCCTGCGATATACAGGGATTAAGGCCCTGTTCTACGGCCGATATAATTTTCTGAGGCTTTTACCTCTCAGAGCTACACATGCTTTTCTCTTGCTTAATACAGTTCTGTGGGTACGACAAGTCACTAAAATGAAAATTCGTTCGCTACAAACCTCTACGTACTTTTTCCAAACATATCATCCCTTAGAATTAAATATCTCGAAAGTGGAGTGCTGCCAGTGGGTGCCGTGCACAGCAGTATGGGCCTCGCGCCTTCCATATTGAACACGTTTTGTGGGATATACAAGTTACTACAAACGAAAATTCATTCACTACAAACCTCTACACAATATTTCCTACACATTTCATCCATTAGAAATAAATTTCTCGAAAGTGGGGTGCTGCTAGTGGGTGCAATGCACAGCAGTATGGGCCTTGCGCCTTCCATTTTGAACACGTTTTGTGGGATATACAAGTTACTACAAACGAAAATTCGTTCACTACAAACCTCTACACACTATTTCCTACACATATCATCCATTAGAAATAAGTTTCTTGAAAGTGCGGTGCTGCCAGTGGGTGCCGTGGACAGCAGTATGGGCCTCGCGCCTTCCATTTTGAACACGTTTTGTGGGATATACAAGTTACTACAAACGAAAATTCGTTCACTACAAACCTCTACACACTATTTCCTACACATATCATCCATTAGAAATAAATTTCTTGAAAGTGGGGTGCTGCCAGTGGGTGCCGTGGACAGCAGTATGGGCCTCGCGCCTTCCATTTTGAACACGTTTTGTGGGATATACAAGTTACTACAAACGAAAATTCGTTCACTACAAACCTCTACACACTATTTCCTACACATATCATCCATTAGAAATAAATTTCTTGAAAGTGGGGTGCTGCCAGTGGGTGCCGTGGACAGCAGTATGGGCCTCGCGCCTACCATTTTGAACACGTTTTGTGGGATATACAAGTTACTACAAACGAAAATTCGTTCACTACAAACCTCTACACACTATTTCATACACATATCATCCATTAGAAATAAATTTCTTGAAAGTGGGGTGCTGCCAGTGGGTGCCGTGGACAGCAGTATGGGCCTCGCGCCTACCATTTTGAACACGTTTTGTGGGATATTCAAGTTACTACAAACGAATATTCGTTCACTACAAACCTCTACACACTATTTCCTACACATATCATCCATTAGAATTAAATTTCTTGAAAGTGGGGTGCTGCCAGTGGGTGCCGTGGACAGCAGTATGGGCCTCGCGCCTTCCATTTTGAACACGTTTTGTGGGATATTCAAGTTACTACAAACGAATATTCGTTCACTACAAACCTCTACACACTATTTCCTACACATATCATCCATTAGAAATAAATTTCTTGAAAGTGGGGTGCTGCCAGTGGGTGCCGTGGACAGCAGTATGGGCCTCGCGCCTTCCATTTTGAACACGTTTTGTGGGATATACAAGTTACTACAAACGAAAATTCGTTCACTACAAACCTCTACACACTATTTCCTACACATATCATCCATTAGAATTAAATTTCTTGAAAGTGGGGTGCTGCCAGTGGGTGCCGTGGACAGCAGTATGGGCCTCGCGCCTTCCATTTTGAACACGTTTTGTGGGATATTCAAGTTACTACAAACGAAAATTCGTTCACTACAAACCTCTACACACTATTTCCTACACATATCATCCCTTAGAATTAAATTTCTCGAAAGTGGGGTGCTGCCAGTGGGTGCCGTGGAGAGCAGTATGGGCCTCGCGCCTTCCATTTTGAACACGTTTTGTGGGATATTCAAGTTACTACAAACGAATATTCGTTCACTACAAACCTCTACACACTATTTCCTACACATATCATCCATTAGAAATAAATTTCTTGAAAGTGGGGTGCTGCCAGTGGGTGCCGTGGACAGCAGTATGGGCCTTGCGCCTTCCATTTTGAACACGTTTTGTGGGATATACAAGTTACTACAAACGAAAATTCGTTCACTACAAATCTCTACACACTATTTCCTACACATATCATCCATTAGAATTAAATTTCTTGAAAGTGGGGTGCTGCCAGTGGGTGCCGTGCACAGCAGTATGGGCCTCGCGCCTTCCATTTTGAACACGTTTTGTGGGATATTCAAGTTACTACAAACGAAAATTCGTTCACTACAAACCTCTACACACTATTTCCTACACATATCATCACTTAGAATTAAATTTCTTGAAAGTGGGGTGCTGCCAGTGGGTGCCGTGGAGAGCAGTATGGGCCTCGCGCCTTCCATTTTGAACACGTTTTGTGGGATATACAAGTTACTACAAACGAAAATTCGTTCACTACAAACCTCTACACACTATTTCCTACACATATCATCCATTAGAAATAAATTTCTTGAAAGTGGGGTGCTGCCAGTGGGTGCCGTGGACAGCAGTATGGGCCTTGCGCCTTCCATTTTGAACACGTTTTGTGGGATATACAAGTTACTACAAACGAAAATTCGTTCACTACAAACCTCTACACACTATTTCCTACACATATCATCCATTAGAATTAAATTTCTTGAAAGTGGGGTGCTGCCAGTGGGTGCCGTGCACAGCAGTATGGGCCTCGCGCCTTCCATTTTGAACACGTTTTGTGGGATATACAAGTTACTACAAACGAAAATTCGTTCACTACAAACCTCTACACACTATTTCCTACACATATCATCCATTAGAATTAAATTTCTTGAAAGTGGGGTGCTGCCAGTGGGTGCCGTGGACAGCAGTATGAGCCTCGCGCCTTCCATTTTGAACACGTTTTGTGGGATATTCAAGTTACTACAAACGAAAATTCGTTCACTACAAACCTCTACACACTATTTCCTACACATATCATCACTTAGAATTAAATTTCTTGAAAGTGGGGTGCTGCCAGTGGGTGCCGTGGAGAGCAGTATGGGCCTCGCGCCTTCCATTTTGAACACGTTTTGTGGGATATACAAGTTACTACAAACGAAAATTCGTTCACTACAAACCTCTACACACTATTTACTACACATATCATCCATTAGAAATAAATTTCTTGAAAGTGGGGTGCTGCCAGTGGGTGCCGTGGAGAGCAGTATGGGCCTCGCGCCTTCCATTTTGAACACGTTTTGTGGGATATACAAGTTACTACAAACGAAAATTCGTTCACTACAAACCTCTACACACTATTTCCTACACATATCATCACTTAGAATTAAATTTCTTGAAAGTGGGGTGCTGCCAGTGGGTGCCGTGCACAGCAGTATGGGCCTCGCGCCTTCCATTTTGAACACGTTTTGTGGGATATTCAAGTTACTACAAACGAAAATTCGTTCACTACAAACCTCTACACACTATTTCCTACACATATCATCACTTAGAATTAAATTTCTTGAAAGTGGGGTGCTGCCAGTGGGTGCCGTGCACAGCAGTATGGGCCTCGCGCCTTCCATTTTGAACACGTTTTGTGGGATATACAAGTTACTACAAACGAAAATTCGTTCACTACAAACCTCTACACACTATTTCCTACACATATCATCACTTAGAATTAAATTTCTTGAAAGTGGGGTGCTGCCAGTGGGTGCCGTGGAGAGCAGTATGGGCCTCGCGCCTTCCATTTTGAACACGTTTTGTGGGATATACAAGTTACTACAAACGAAAATTCGTTCACTACAAACCTCTACACACTATTTCCTACACATATCATCACTTAGAATTAAATTTCTTGAAAGTGGGGTGCTGCCAGTGGGTGCCGTGGAGAGCAGTATGGGCCTCGCGCCTTCCATTTTGAACACGTTTTGTGGGATATACAAGTTACTACAAACGAAAATTCGTTCACTACAAACCTCTACACACTATTTCCTACACATATCATCCATTAGAAATAAATTTCTTGAAAGTGGGGTGCTGCCAGTGGGTGCCGTGGAGAGCAGTATGGGCCTCGCGCCTTCCATTTTGAACACGTTTTGTGGGATATACAAGTTACTACAAACGAAAATTCGTTCACTACAAACCTCTACACACTATTTCCTACACATATCATCACTTAGAATTAAATTTCTTGAAAGTGGGGTGCTGCCAGTGGGTGCCGTGCACAGCAGTATGGGCCTCGCGCCTTCCATTTTGAACACGTTTTGTGGGATATACAAGTTACTACAAACGAAAATTCGTTCACTACAAACCTCTACACACTATTTCCTACACATATCATCCATTAGAAATAAATTTCTTGAAAGTGGGGTGCTGCCAGTGGGTGCCGTGGAGAGCAGTATGGGCCTCGCGCCTTCCATTTTGAACACGTTTTGTGGGATATACAAGTTACTACAAACGAAAATTCGTTCACTACAAACCTCTACACACTATTTCCTACACATATCATCCATTAGAAATAAATTTCTTGAAAGTGGGGTGCTGCCAGTGGGTGCCGTGGACAGCAGTATGGGCCTCGCGCCTTCCATTTTGAACACGTTTTGTGGGATATACAAGTTACTACAAACGAAAATTCGTTCACTACAAACCTCTACACACTATTTCCTACACATATCATCCATTAGAAATAAATTTCTTGAAAGTGGGGTGCTGCCAGTGGGTGCCGTGGACAGCAGTATGGGCCTCGCGCCTTCCATTTTGAACACGTTTTGTGGGATATTCAAGTTACTACAAACGAAAATTCGTTCACTACAAACCTCTACACACTATTTCCTACACATATCATCCCTTAGAATTAAATTTCTCGAAAGTGGGGTGCTGCCAGTGGGTGCCGTGGACAGCAGTATGGGCCTCGCGCCTTCCATTTTGAACACGTTTTGTGGGATATACAAGTTACTACAAACGAAAATTCGTTCACTACAAACCTCTACACACTATTTCCTACACATATCATCCATTAGAATTAAATTTCTCGAAAGTGGGGTGCTGCTAGTGGGCTCAGTGCACAGCAGTATGGGCCTCGCGCCTTCCATTTTGAACACGTTTTGTGGGATATACAAGTTACTACAAACGAAAATTCGTTCAGTACAAACCTCTACACACTATTTCCTACACATATCATCCATTAGAATTAAATTTCTCGAAAGTGGGGTGCTGCTAGTGGGTGCCGTGGACAGCAGTATGGGCCTCGCGCCTTCCATTTTGAACACGTTTTGTGGGATATACAAGTTACTACTAACGAAAATTCGTTCACTACAAACCTCTACACAATATTTCCTATACATATCATCCATTAGAATTAAATTTCTCGAAAGTGGGGTGCTGCCAGTGGGTGCCGTGGACAGCAGTATGGGCCTCGCGCCTTCCATTTTGAACACGTTTTGTGGGATATACAAGTTACTACAAACGAAAATTCGTTCACTACAAACCTCTACACACTATTTCCTACACATATCATCCCTTAGAATTAAATTTCTTGAAAGTGGGGTGCTGCCAGTGGGTGCCGTGGACAGCAGTATGGGCCTCGCGCCTTCCATTTTGAACACGTTTTGTGGGATATTCAAGTTACTACAAACGAAAATTCGTTCACTACAAACCTCTACACACTATTTCCTACACATATCATCCCTTAGAATTAAATTTCTCGAAAGTGGGGTGCTGCCAGTGGGTGCCGTGGACAGCAGTATGGGCCTCGCGCCTTCCATTTTGAACACGTTTTGTGGGATATACAAGTTACTACAAACGAAAATTCGTTCACTACAAACCTCTACACACTATTTCCTACACATATCATCCCTTAGAATTAAATTTCTTGAAAGTGGGGTGCTGCCAGTGGGTGCCGTGCACAGCAGTATGGGCCTTGCGCCTTCCATTTTGAACACGTTTTGTGGGATATACAAGTTACTACAAACGAAAATTCGTTCACTACAAACCTCTACACACTATTTCCTACACATATCATCACTTAGAATTAAATTTCTTGAAAGTGGGGTGCTGCCAGTGGGTGCCGTGGACAGCAGTATGGGCCTCGCGCCTTCCATTTTGAACACGTTTTGTGGGATATTCAAGTTACTACAAACGAAAATTCGTTCACTACAAACCTCTACACACTATTTCCTACACATATCATCCCTTAGAATTAAATTTCTCGAAAGTGGGGTGCTGCCAGTGGGTGCCGTGGACAGCAGTATGGGCCTCGCGCCTTCCATTTTGAACACGCTTTGTGGGATATACAAGTTACTACAAACGAAAATTCGTTCACTACAAACCTCTACACACTATTTCCTACACATATCATCCATTAGAATTAAATTTCTCGAAAGTGGGGTGCTGCTAGTGGGCTCAGTGCACAGCAGTATGGGCCTCGCGCCTTCCATTTTGAACACGTTTTGTGGGATATACAAGTTACTACAAACGAAAATTCGTTCAGTACAAACCTCTACACACTATTTCCTACACATATCATCCATTAGAATTAAATTTCTCGAAAGTGGGGTGCTGCTAGTGGGTGCCGTGGACAGCAGTATGGGCCTTGCGCCTTCCATTTTGAACACGTTTTGTGGGATATACAAGTTACTACTAACGAAAATTCGTTCACTACAAACCTCTACACAATATTTCCTATACATATCATCCATTAGAATTAAATTTCTCGAAAGTGGGGTGCTGCCAGTGGGTGCCGTGGACAGCAGTATGGGCCTCGCGCCTTCCATTTTGAACACGTTTTGTGGGATATACAAGTTACTACAAACGAAAATTCGTTCACTACAAACCTCTACACAATATTTCCTACACATATCATCCATTAGAAATAAACTTCTTGAAAGTGGGGGATGCTGCCAGTGGGTGCCGTGGACAGCAGTATGGGCCTCGCGCCTTCCATTTTGAACACGTTTTGTGGGATATACAAGTTACTACAAACGAAAATTCGTTCACTACAAACCTCTACACAATATTTCCTACACATATCATCCATTAGAAATAAATTTCTTGAAAGTGGGGTGCTGCCAGTGGGTGCCGTGGACAGCAGTATGGGCCTCCCGCCTTCCATTTTGAACACGTTTTGTGGGGTATACAAGTTACTACAAACGAAAATTCGTTCACTACAAACCACTACAAACGATTCCCTACCCATATCATCCATTAGAATTTAATTTCTTAAAAGTGGGGTGCTGGCTATTTTTTGAGTAACCTATAACTTTTTTTCCGAAAAACTACAAACGAAAATTTTTGCACTACAATCCACTACAAACGAAGCTCTTTAAGATAGGATGAAGTAAAAAACAATTTTTTTAAGTCGGGTGCCAGGTTCACGGAGGTCGTCAGGTGCGCTGACGAACTGAGGCCCCGCTCTCGCTGCCATCTCTATTTACAGGGTGAATCACCTAACACTTGCACCGCAAATATTGCGGAAACAGAAAGTGCAATTGATGTGCAGTTTTCACAGAATGGACTGGTAGTCAGGGGCTCGTATTTTTAGCCAACAAACAGATTGTAATATCACTTATAAAGTGCATTTTTATGCAAACATACAATTTTTCAAATGGAACAATGGTTGTTTCACTCATGCACTGGAATTTTTGACATCAGCTGTGTACGAAGAATTATGAATGACATTTTTATCACGTTTAGTTTTGCAGCTACAACCGTTAAAAGTTTCGGGGGCGGAGGCTGTGATAGCGTAGCTGACTGGCCGAGTGGCTAGCCTCTAGGGCACGGCCCATTGTCTCATGACAACCAGCCAGTCGGCTACGCTGTCGTAGCCTTCGCCTCCGAAACTTTTAACGGTTGTAGATGCCAAACTAAACACGATAAAAATTTCATTCAAAATTCTTTGTACACAACTGGTGTAATAAATTCGAGTACATGATAGAAACTACCATTGTTCCATTTGAAAAATTGTATGTTTGCATAAAAATGCACCTACTAGGTGTTTTTATAATCTGTTTATTGGCTAACAATACGTTCCCCTGACTACCAATCCAGTCTGTGAAAACCGCACATCAATCGCACTTTCCATTTCCGCAATATTTGCGGTGCAAGTACTAGGTGATTCACGTTGTGTATGTTCCAATGAAGCACCATAGGGCTCTGCCCCGTCTGACTACTAGCATGGCTTCATCTGTAAAAGAAGTGACTTTGACGTATGACTGTGAGGTCCGTGTATTTACCGGCGTCTTTTCTGAGGCATTTGGATATGGTGAGTCTAATTGGTTGGTTTGTGGTGTGGAAGCCCTTCCATACAAAACTTCTGACTTCCGTTTGATTAGTGTATTTACAGATGGTACTCAAAATTGGGCCTTAATTTCTGTGTTTGGTGTAAATCGTTCGGCGCCGGTGATGGTGCGCAGTATTTTGTTTTCCAGTCCTTGTAGTTTTTGCAGATGTGTGTCTGCTGCCATGGGCCGGACTTCTGATCCGTATAGCATGGACGGGAGGATGGAGGAGTTGTTCAGCCGCATCTTTGTCGGAATTGTGAGACCATTCCCCTTGAGCAGAGGTTGCAGCTGTATGTAGGCCGTGTTGCCTTTATTTCTGGCTCTAGTCAGTTGTTTAGCGAACGTGAGTCCCCCTGTCTAGTTGCAAGCCTAGGTAAGTTGCAAATTTACTCCAGTTTAGGCCCCTCCCCTCTATTCTTATCTTCTTTTCAGGCAGTTTTATTTTACTGGTGAAGACCGCTACCGATTTTCGAGGGTTGTGAGGGTCACGCGTCGGCGGTCGCTGAGACGCTGGTGCCTGCCCCTGTGGTCGCGTCCACGTACTTGGCTCGTCATCTCTGGCCACCAGATCGTTTTCTTTGCTGAGTGACCTCTTATTAATTAGCGTCAGTACTCGTCCCCAAGCCTTGCTCAGATTGTAGCCACAGTCTCGGTTGATTAGCCCTTCCCTGGTGCGGATCTCGATGGCTCTCTGACAACGCTGGCCCAGTATCTTAAAGTCTGTGTCAAGATCCTGCACGAACATTCCACGGGTGTACTGCCGGTTCATAGTTTCCAAGGGGCACATATGGCATATACGGAATCCAGATTCATTAACAGATGTCATAGACTTAAGAATCTTCGTAAATTTTTTATGTTGATATTACTCTTCCTGAATATTGCAAAGATGGGCCACTTTAATAATAATTTGTTCATCATTTTGATTTCACATAGTACTTTATGCATTTCCTTTTATTACCAACGTCATTAACGTCTCCTTATAATGATTAAAAAAACAATTTTACACATTTTATGATGTAACTTTAACCTGTTTCAAAATTTTAAACATGGCTGAAGACAGCAACGGTGATTCAAAGCAGTAAAAATAACAGCCAACCAGTTCAAACTAAAGTTTAATAAACTTTAATATACGTAACTCCACATTCGCTGAACACCTTTTTATTGCTAATCATACGCCGGAAATGCTAGAAGACTCTTTGGTTTTACGTAGAGAAGACAAGGGCCGAAAGCTCGATCTTTGGGAGGAGTTGGAGATTTTTAAACATTTACAATCTAGAGATGGTAACATATTAAATGATCAGCTCCATCTCTCTGTGAGTTTCCTATTTTATAATTTGTTATTAACATGTATTGACTACTGACGCTGTATCATCGTCACTAAGCGCATGCGCCACGTGTCATGTTTACCTGGCGCCCACGTCTTGCTCAAATGGTCAGTCGGCGGTTAGCACGCCACACAATCTGTTACACAGCATTTGTTATGTTTACATGTTTGACGTGCTTTTGTCTAAAAGACTACAATATGCGTACAAATATTGACGCATGTAAATTTTCCACAGAAATAATGTAATGTTAGTACTCGTTTCCTGTAAACTAAAATTTGTTGTAATTTTATAGGTAAAGAATATATGGTTTTAATACTGTTGTACATAGCTTGATTGTTACTTTCTTATTGCCGGCCGCGGTGGCCGAGATGACTGAGGCGTTCCAGTCACGGTCAGCACGGCCACTACGGTCGGGGGTTCGAATCCCCCCTCGGGCATGGATATTTGTGCCGTCCTTGTTCGTAAGTAGTTCATAAGTAGTTTGTAAGTTTAGGGACTGATGACCCCGTAGTTAAGTCCCATAAGCTTTACAAACATTTACATTTACATTTTTACTTTCTTATTCAATGTAGGTCCACGTATCTTCTGAAGAAGATCGATTTATATCAATTGAAACCGCGGTAAAGTTTATTAAACTTTAATTTGCAACTGGTTGGCTGTTATTTTTACTGCTTTAATCTGTTTGCATAGTGACCTTGTAACATGTCTATTGTTTGACAATAATTATTTTTAATGGCATGTTTATTATTTGACAGTACTTTATTATATATCTATTTTATTATACGTTTATTCTTTAACAGTATTGTACCTTGGTTAGGGGCCTGAAGATGGTGCGCATATAGCGCCGAAACCGGATGCGTAATTAATTAAAAAATCTAAACACAGCTGCCGGTACTTTCTTTCAAACTACACAGGCCATTAATTGTGGAGAGAATTAAACACAGCTAAGAAGTCCAACAGATGTCCTACCTGTTATCGCACAGTGTACCATAAAATTAGGTTCGTCACACTTTTCTGTTTGAATCATTTTTCTGTTTCATGGCAAATGATATTTTATTACTCACGAATATGTCACGAATTTTGTTTCCAAGACCCTCTTCAGAATAGCCGAGCCGAGCGCATCAAGACACCTTGCTGCGATGCGCGCGACAGTTTCCCGTCGGAGATTCGAGTTCTCCCTCGGGCATGGGTGCATTTGTCGTCATTAGTTTGAGTTAATTTAAGTAGTTTGTAAGTGTGAAGACTGATAACGTAAGCCGTTGAGTCCCAAAAGTTTACTAACATTTGAATGGAACATGTCATCCTTATCATTCTCGTCCAATTCTACTGACATTCTGCTCAGCATACTCCACCAATTCACTTATTTTATGTACCATTTCCAAGTAACATATTCAGATCACCGGCCCTTCTGTGTATGAAATGTTTCACAACTCACTTTTATACAGTTTCCTGCGTCCTGTGATAGACGTAAATCTGAAAAGAATGCTTCAGAACTGTTTTGTTTCTGCCTGCCACTACTGCTACTGTTGCAATCTAGCTCGTGAGGTATTCACAGAACTCATGCTTGAACAAGTTTTGCTCTGAATCCACTCCCGTTTCATCCAGTCAATCACTTTCATTAGCCCCAGAAAAAAGTCATTCCTATCAATATACAGAGAAAACAGCTGGGCCAATAGTAAAATTCAGAAGTTTTTGTTTCTGGACTCGCTATATCAACGTAATATTAGTACGTTTTTTTAATTGCGTTCTTTTCAACTACAAGCTTAAATTTTTAGGCAACCGTAGCTTCAGAATCAAGTCACCAAAATGACTGTCTCCTCATCTGATCTCTCACTCCAGTCTTTCGTGTGACATTCTTGTAGAAGAACGAGTTGGTAGTTTTGTAGGAAAAGATGCTATTAGGTGGTAGCTGGACACATCATTAAGGCCGACCGCAATGGCAGAGCGGCCTGCGGCGTCCCAGTCACGTTCTGCACGGCCACTAAGGTCGGGGGTTCGAATCCTTCCTCGAGCATGGATATTTGTGCCATCTTTAGTATAAGGTAGTTCATAAGTAGTTTGTAAGTTTAGGGACTGATGACCCCGTAGTTAAGTCCCACAAGCTCTACAAACATTTGAACATTTTTTCATCAAAGCATTTTGGCATCTTAGTCTTGTAACAGATAATTATAATTTACATACATTAAATTCCTGAGTCACCGCTATACAGATAACGCATTAGCATTATTATATAAAACAGCCAAATCGCTGATTCTGGCTAACCGATTTCGGCGGTTCATGCTGTCATCATCGGATCTAATATGCGCCACATGACATGTCATTTTTTTCGCCAAGAGTTACTTGACAAAGTTATTGCTGTCGAAAACTGCCTTTTTATTCAGTTTCCTGTGTGGCGTGGCTTATGTGATGGACTGATCCGATGATGGCAGCATAATCTACTGAAACCGATTATCCAAATAAAAAAATAATTTGCGTTCTTGGCTGTTATTTTATATAACAGTTCTATTGATCAGAGTCCCTCTATCCTGCCCCAGAATAAAAATAATAAACTTCTGTAACACATCATCATTCAAGAATTCAGTTCGTGCTACGGACGAAGACTCTTTACGTTAGAAATTATTAAGATTTCTCGAAATACTTTTACCATTGCATTTTTCTTCCTTTTTATGCCATCGTGTCGCGTCTTTTGAAGCATCGCCCGTTCTTCTGCGTCGCATTCGGTATTTGCAGGGTTTGTATATCATTCTAAATATTCCAGAGAGGCAACTGAAAGGAATTCGCGCAGGAGGGGTGTGTACTAAATAGCGCAGGAACCTTTGCAGAAGTGTCGGCCATTCATTCACGTAGAATGATTGAGAGCGCACGCAGGGACTTTACTGGAGACCAAGTGGCCTGGAAAGGAGCCCAGGAGCCTCAGACTATCAGCGCCTGCTGGCGGCGTGCCATTCCGATCGACCAACGTTTCGCAACGCTTTCAGAGTGCAGCGACGATATCAGATTTGTGCATAAGTAGTGTAAGGGACGCTGGGCGTCCGTTTGGTGCAGAGTCAACTTTTTCAATTTGCCTTCGGTCTGAGAAAGAGTTGAAAACTGACAGGCGCACTCACTGAAGACGAGCGTAGGCACGACAGTTGAAACAAATAGTGTCTGATGAGGTACACCTCTGCTCAAAAGTGGCCTGCCGCGTTCTATACTGACAAGCAGAGCACGCCTAGTCGTAATCGCCGAATTCGTCGAAATTTACGTAGGGCGTGTTGAGATACAACAGTACCTCAAGTGCGAACTACAGATGGCCAAGTGCTTAGGAAACAACCATATCCCCATTATCAGTCGACCCTGTGACAGGGTCTTCAGTAAGCGGTGTTTGGCTCAGCGGTAAGAGACTGGATTCGTTTTGAAAGGGTCATGCGTTCGACTCCGCCCGGCAGTAAATATCTTTGTGCTCCATATCAATGCATACGCTACTGATGTCATGATTAACCTCAACATCATATAGGTTATTTTATTAATTTCTCTAAGGACGAAAAGTATAGACTTAGGATGAAATATGCGACTGTGTTATTTGTGCCGACTGCGCCATCAAGCTCAAACTCACTGTACCTTACGGACCGTCCATAACTGGAAATATCCGAGAATATGCGCTTGCTTTAAATAATAATGTCACATGCTGATGTGGTGCACGTATAAGTACCAAATATCCTACATGATGTTGAGGTTAATTGTGACGTCAATAGTGTTCGTATTGCCAAGGAGCAAAAGATATTTTCCGCCTGGCGTAGTCCACATCTACATACTCTGCAAATCACATTTATGTGCCTGGCAGAGAGTTCATCGAACCACCTTTATACTATTTTATCTCCCATTTCATTCTCGAATAGCGCGTGGGAAGAATGAACACCTGTATCTCTCCGTTCTGGCTCTTATTTCTCGTATTTTACTCTGATGATCATTTCTACCTATGGAAGTGGGAGTCAACAATATATTTTCGCCGCATTTGGGGGAGAATGTTGGCGATTGGAGTTTCGTAAGTAGCCCACGCCGCAGCGATAAGCGCTTTTGTTGTAATGATTCCCATCCCAGATCCTGTATCATTTCCGTAACGCTGTCTGCCCTGTATAGTGACGAACTGCCCTTCTTTGGACTCTTTCGATGTCCTCCATCAAACCCACCTGATAAGGACCCAACACTGGGCAGCAATACTCCATAAAAGGACGCACAAGCGTAGTGTATACAGTTTCTTTAGTAGTTCTGTTGCATCTTTCAAGGGTTCTGCCAATAAAACGCAGTTTCTGGTTCGCCTTTCCCACGATATTATCTACGTGTTCTTTCGAATTTAAGTCAGAAGTAATTGTAGTTCCTAGGTATTTTGGGGATTTTACGGTCTTCACATTTGATTGATTTATCATGTAAACAAAGTTTAACGGATTTCTTTTCGTAGTCATGTGGACGACTTCACACTTCTCATTATTTAAAGTCAACTGCCAATTTTTACACCATACTGATATCTTATTCAAATCGTTCTGCAGTTGGTTTTGATCTTCAGATGATTTTACTAGAAGGTAAATGACGGCTTCATCTGCAAACAACCTAAGAGAGCTACTTAGGTTTTCCCCTAAATCGTTTATGTAAATAACGAACAGAAGAGGACCAATAATACTACCCTGTGGAACGCCCGATATCATCTATGTTTTAGTCGATGCCTTACCATCGATTACTACGAACTGTGTCCTCTCTGAGAGGAAATCCCCTGTCCAGTCGCAAATTTGGGGCGATATATCGTAACCATGCAAATTTGATTAAAAGCCGATTGTGAGGTACGGTGTCAAAAGCCTTCTGGAAATTAAGGAATACGGAATCAATTTGCGAACCCTTGTCAATAGCACACATCACTTCGTGTGAGTATAGAGCTAGCTTTGTTTCGTATGTACGATATTTTCTAAATCCTTGTTGACCTTGGGCCAATAGATCATTCTGTTCGAGATAATTCATAATATTTGAATACAGTATATGTTCCAAAACCCTGCTGCAAACTGAAGTCAATGAAATAGGCCTGCAGTTAAAATGGGTTACTCCTACTGCCTTTCTTGAATATAGGTGTGACCTGTGCAACTTTCCAATCTTTTGGTACAGATACTTCTTTGAGAGAATCCGTGGCTCTTTCAATACGAATCCCATCTATTACTACGTCCTAAACACACTGCCACAGGGACAATTGATAACGTGCATATGGTGATAGACCCGTATCAAATTCCTTCTATTTCCTAAACGCCTGGCATCTGGAGTTCCCACTTGGGGCACTTTCCTGTTTCACCACGCCCTTCATATATTTGGATGAATGCGGCGGTGACGAGCAGGTGTTCTCATCTTGTGAGGTAATGATGATAATGTCGCGTGGCTCTGTTGCGTGGTGCACGTGTTTCTGTCGGACGCCTTTTCGGTACTTGCGTGTCCCTAACATACCCCAGACATGCAACCGGGGAAACGGGGCCTACAATTTAACGTGGAATCCGAACCACGTGTCGATTCTGGTGACTCCTCACAGCGTTGAGAGGTTAAGCCTGCTTTAAAACCGAGACTAAAAAATCCCGACCTGGTCACGAACCCGCGACACCTCTCTCCGCTCGAGCCAGCAGACCCGACTAATGATTTCTAGGAGTAGCTCCCCTCTTAATATTGACTGAACGAGGCGGAAGGCACCTGAAGGAATACGAGTATTGAGGCCAGTGGGAATCCATGTCAGGCTATTTTTGTAGCCCAAGGGTTTATTCGAACTTCAGAACACTCGAGAACAACTTTCTCCCGATGATTTGGTGCATTGTCATTCATACAAATTTCATCGTTTTTTGGGTACATGAAGTAATCCATGGCCCAAACGATACGGTCACGAGCCCAGAAAAGACACAGCAGGCGATGTCTTGCTGTTTTCAAGCCACTGGAATTGGTCTTCTTCTGTCACAGTCTATCCGCCGCAATGTCCTAATGGATGCGTTCGTCGTGTGTCGTATATTGATTTGTGCGGTTATTCCCGCAACATGTTTGTCTGTCAATATCGAAAACACTACGCAAACAAAGTTGTTGTCGATCATTAAGCGCAAGCGCAGACCGTCAACTACTGCATTGTCCGTGGTGACAGGGAATGCCTGAATTACGGTATTCTCGGCACTCTCTTCACGCAAAACTCCGAGCGTTACCTCCGTCTCTAATGACCAAGCTGCCGACGGGACGTTAAACCCTACGCTTCCTTCCATCTTACTTAAAGTAACTTACTCAAAGAACAACAAATACACTCATGGTAGAGGGAGGACTCGAACCTCAGACGGCGAGCAGTGGCACACTCCGCAGCTAAGGGACGTCTACCGCGGCGCTGATGACATAAATAACAGGTAAGAAGATCTAGAGAAACTACATGAAATCCCGGCTAAGACTACAAATCTCACACGAAAAAACGCAGTACATGGACACAAAATGCAGAGATGGACACCCACTGGTAACATGGTACGGAAATGTATCACAAATAGAAAGTTTCAAATACTTGGGGGAGATAATACAGAAAACGACTTGACGCAACATGCAATGAACAAAAAAATCAGAAAATTACAAAAAGCGTACACACTCACATGGAATCACTACAACAAAAGATGTATTTCTACCAATGCCAGATTAAGACACTATAACACAGTAGTCTTACAACACTAATCAAGGGAAGGACGAACATCAAAGAGCCGATTCAATGATATGGGATATGGATAAAGATACCTACAAAAGAACTGTACAAACAGACAGATACTATTACAAACAACATCAGATAAACAAGGGTGAAGTTCTACGGACACAAACACAGGATAAACGATAACAGGCTGACGAAGAACACAGGTAGTACAGCGAAAACCAACTGGGTAAAGGAGATCACAGCAGACCTTCAGAAACTAAACATCTCTACAGAAGACATGACAGACAGGTTAAAAAAAAAAGTTCAAATGTTTGTAGAGTCTATGGGACTTAACTACGGGTTCATCAGTCCCTAAACTTATAAACTACTTATGAACTAGCTACTACTAAGGACAGCACAAATAGCCATGCCCGAAGGGGGGATTCGGACCCCCGACCGCAGTGGCCGTGCAGAACCGGCCTTGTCAGACAGGAAAAAATACAGAGAAAAAGTCAGAAAACAGAAACTTGAACAAACACCCAAGGAGAAGAAAACAGGAAAGAAGTGGAGAGAAGAGAGACAGAAGAAACACAGTGAATATATGAGAGGGTTTTGGGAAGAGAAAAGGACAAGGCAGAAAAAAAAGCCATGAAAATTGTTTGAGTTTAATCGCTCTCCTTAAAGGGGAATGAACAATGAACGAAAATAATAATATTGGTACTCGGAGGCCGCCGTTTGTAAAATTACGTTGTGCTGAGCGGGTGTTATTAACGTCTTCAGAAATGGAAACGATAAAAATCAATTAATGTTACTGTTATATGAATGCCATATAAAAATGTTCAGACTGCCGTGTGTCATTAATGCGAGATATGTAAATACGTTTGCCGCGGTGGAGTAGCCGAGCGGTCTAAAGCGCCTCGCTGCGGAGCGCGCAGTTGCTCGCCGTCGGAGGTTCGAGTCCTCCCTGGGGCATAGGTGTGTGTGTGTGTGTGTGTGTGTGTGTGTGTGTGTGTGTGTGTTTGTCCTTAGGTTAGTTTACATTAGGTTAAGTAGTTTGTAAGCTACGGACTGATGACCACGCAGTTTGGTCCGATAGATTTACAAACATTTGAATTTGATTTTTTATGTAAGTACGTCCCAGGTTTTCGTAAGTCATATGTCATTTTTCGCAACAGTGCTTCAGTTCATTTCAACAAAATAAACAATGATAGTGATTATGGAGCCAGAGTGAGTGGCTAAGTCTGAGCTGGATGACAGCCTGTTATTTTTACCGGGGAACACTGTCCAAACAGCACTGCTGTTCATATATTATTTGGCATGTACCCACTTCCTGCGCGATGATTCAGTGCTGAAAAAGCTACAGTAATCAGTCATATTACCGAAAAAAGTGTTAGCCAAAGTTCTGTACTGCCTCTGTGTACTCAGTACACATCTGTGTAGGAAACTTGTTGTAACCTCCACTGGTATCCGTTTCTTCGTAACTGAAATATGAAAGAACTTGCGCTGGATTTCAAACGTCTATAGCATAAATTAAAAATGTTTTATACTTACATTTCAGAAGATCGTGCTATAAAACAGGTTGTTTATTGTACGACACGTACCTCGGTGGTCGTTAACGATGTTGAAACTGTAAACAACGTAGCATTAGACGGATTGCACTCATACAGCCGGTGGGATGTCGTGACCAGCAAGCGGAAAAAGTTAGTTTTTGTTTTCGCCGCAGCAGCTTTATACACTTGAGTAATCGTTTACTCCATTGACGTCTGACAGCTCTTCATCTGTAACCGTTCTGGATCCTACTTGGTTTCCCTACCTTTATCGGTCTTAAACATCTCAGTGCTGGAAGTCGAGCAAGTACTATACTTTGCTCTGTAGAAAATAGCTTAAATATATTAACCGCTACGACAAGGAGTCGTTGGGTTATATCACGCTAAATATCATGGTAGCGTTCAGGATCTGGACAAAGGCTTTTCTCCATCCTGGCGCTCCTGGAAACTCATGTAAAGTGCTTCAAAGCCTATTCTCTTATGTAAGATATAAAATTTGAAACGCATAAAGCATTGAAATGCAAACGTTCCTTTACAATACTGCGACGGGACGTTAAACCCTAAGCATCCATCCATCCACAATACTGCATCTTTTCATGTTATGATTTTAGAGTGAGACAATTGATTTTCTCTAGTTGCTTGTCTGATATCTGAAGGTTCATAGGAGGTAAACAGACTGTGTGCTGTTTATAATTAGTCTCTACTAATGATAGAAGCTACCCTCTTTGCACTAATCGTCTTCCAAATTGAACTAGTTTTCTGAAAGAAAGTGCCTACAAAATTAAGGCAGTTATGTGGAAAAGTAGTTTAAGAGTTGTAGAATTTCGTGCAATAAAAATTTCTTCTATCTGTGTACAATTTCATTTTATTACCAAACGGAACTTACTTTCTGGACGCGCCTCTTATATGCCCTTCGGCTTTTAAGCAGGAAAACAGCAAACTAGAACAGCCTCCGTTCCCGGACATCTCTAACCTGACGATATAATCTTATCTCTTGAAAACATTCCTCAAAGAGAACAACCAGCAGCATAAGTCGTATTGTCACCGACAGTGACAAATTCGTATTCTTACCAACACGTACAGTCACCTATCAGTTCAGACAACGCTTTAGGCGGCAAGCGCTGGTGTACGTGTGTCTAAGCTAATCCCTGACCTCCATAAAATACTATCAGCGAAAGTTCCCCTTTACGACTTAATATCCGACCAGGTATGAGAAGGTTGCTGATAACACTGGCCCCTAGGCGCCGCCTCCGCGTCCGTCGTCGTCCTTCTCCAGTACTGACCTGAGCTCCTGCGTCTGCTTCCATCTGTGAGTTCTTGTTCACGACAACTGGCGTTACGAAATTTTTCTTACGGAGGTATTACTCTTCACAAAGTAGGCTTTTCCCTTACAAGAAAAAGTGCCGATATCTCTCTGGGAGCAGCGTCGGAGTATCCGAGCGCATGGAGGCGTTATGCACCGATGCGCGAGACCGTTCCTCGTTGGAGGTTCGAATCCTCCCTCGGGCATGGATGTTTGTGTTGAATGGTGAGGATTTTCCGCCGTAGGCAAGACACCTGATTTTCCCAAACATGTTTCAGCACATTCTGTGCTATCATCAGTGGGATGGAATTTTTTTCTGAAAAGTTATAGTTACTGTACAATAGTCTTTTCAGGTATTCTAAAATGTTTTTGTAGGTTCATTCGTTTTTAATTTTACTTAGATTATCTGACGATATAACTATTTCAGTTTAGTGAAATTAGGCCTAGATATACATCACATTTTCTTACATACCTTTTACATTAGGCTACATAAAACTCGTTAAGTAGCCTACTTATTTGTTGTTTTGATACAATCTTGTCATCTGCGAACATAACAAACAGTTTAAATTTTTCTTACTTTTTAATTTTCGGCTCGAGAAAAACGCGTCATTTCTGTTTAGTAATTACGATTCTTTTCTTTCTCTTTAGAATCTGGTTGTTGCTGTTAATTTTGTAATTTGGATGTCACTCGTTTTACACGTGTTTTTTTTTTTTTTTTTTTTTTTTTTTTTCGTGCTATGCATTACGCCTGTGGTAATATTCGGCGTATGAATACAGCTGTGACTAGCACGCCTCAGTCCCCTCAGCCACCGCGGCCGGCCTGAATGTTTGTAATGAAAACAATTTATTTTTGTCACAGTTGCACTATTTAGAAGTTTGTAACTAGTTTCGGACTTGTTCCTCCATTTTCAAACCACATGTCTTATTCCAATCGTAACAATGCACTGCTTGAAGGAAATGACTGATAAAATCTGTACGTTGTCCACTGTTAAAACATGAGTACATTGAAATTTTTTTTAACCTATTTTAAATTTCTATGTAATCATGTTTTATTGTTTGTAATGTACAAATGTTTGGAAATTTATCGGACCAAACTGCGTGGTCATCAGTCCGTAGCTTACAAACTACTTAAACCTAGGTAAACTAACCTAAGGACAACACACACACACACACACCCATGCCCCAGGGAGGAGTCGAACCTCCGCGCGAGGTGCTTTAGACCACTCGGCTACTCCACCGCGGCAATCATGTTTTAACAGTGGACAGCGTACAGATTTTATCAGTTATTTGCTTGATGCTGCGTACTAACAAATCCGAAACTAGCTACCAACTTCTAAATAGTGCAACTGTGACGAAAAAAAGAAAAATAAACGGTTTTCATTACACCGGAGCACGGCGCCCCAGTACACACGGGTAATCCGCCGCAGCTCTCTTTCTAGTCCCAAGCAAAAATAATTTCTGATCCTGCCCCATCTTCACGATGAATTTTTATATTTGTGGATGTTTGTGTTGTCTTTAGTATAAGTTAGTTTATAAGTAAACTTCAGGGACTGATGACCCCGCAGTTAAGTCCCGTGAGCTTTACAAACATTTGAACATTTTTGAAGTGCACGGCAGAGACAGTTGTCTCGCGATACGATGACGACTGTGGAAAGGTCCTTTACGTTGTAGAATTATATTTGCTGAAAGCCATTTAGAAACTGATTTGCAGAATAGCAATAACTCGCATTATATTCCTTATGTGAACATTTTTAACTCTAATTGAAAGAATAAATCAGCGTTCAGCGGGAACTGCTGCTGGATTAAATCGCCTGCACCTGCTGGCGCGCCTGGTCGGCAGTAGCTCAGTGTCGGGGAGGGAGAGAGGAATGATCCCTTTAGCGGCGGCCGCGTCAACACGGCCCGGCTTGGCTGGCAGCAGCGTCGTGTTTACAAACTCCGTCATTAGGCCCAGACTATCGATTGGGCTGGCGTCTCTCGGGACGCGCGCATTACCAGCGCTCAGCCACGTCGCCAGCACCTCGCCACACCGTCAGCACCCGACACACACAGTCCGCTCTACACTCGTTCTAGCAAACGTTTGTAAATCTATCGGACTCAACTGCGAGGTTATTAGTCCGTAGCTTACAAAATACTTAAACTAGGGTAAACTAACCTAAGGACAACACAAACACCCATGCCCGGGGTATGGAGGGGAGGGGGGGTGGAAGGGGTGGACGACTCGAACCCCCAACGGCGAACGGCTGCGCGCACCGCAGCACGGCGCCACAGTACGCACGTCTTATCTGCTCTCTTTCTAGTCCCAAGCAAAAACAGTTTATACAGACTCTACACTTGAAACATTCCCACAACTTTGACGTACGTCCATTCGTCTCCGTTGTCGCTGCAGAATTATACAAATATATTGCACCGCATTTGCGTAGTCCGTTGAGGCCAAAAAAAAGGAAAAAAAAATAAATAAATACGTTTCGTCCCTGTGCACGTCTATTCACCTCTGTCTACATTTCTTTCGCATTCAAAGCCACGTAATGTCCGTTGCATACAAAGTAAAGATGTAAAAAAAAAATGGAGAAGGTATTAGGAACCGCCACTGTGCATGCTCGTTCTCCTTACCTCAGTCTCTACAGCTTGCCCATAATTCAACTTGCAAATGCTATACGAAAAGAATCACAGGGCAGAACGACTGCATATTTTAACATACTTGACGAAGGGCAGAACGACTGCATATTTTAACATACTTGACGAAGGGCAAAACGCAATAGCATATACAAAAGAAAATAGTTAACTTTATCAAAACATGGCGCTGTAAGCGGTTGAATGAAAGAAGATGCCAACAAATGACGTGCACCACATGCAAAACTAGTAATGCTGTTATTGTGCGAAGCTCATCCACCGCAGCAAGGTCGTACCACATCGGACGGGAAAGTAGTTTTTAACCCTTTCAGGCCTGATTTTTTTCTCTGTCAAGGAAACTACTTTTAATGCTGTAATTTAAATTTTCTATACTACAACACTGCGTATACAGAAAAACAAGGCTTTTTTTACGGACTAAATTAATTAATTTTGTAGTACCAACTGTTGTACTAATAAACTAATCGTTCAATAACTATATCGCAATATGACAACTACTACTTTGAGTTATAGAGTGGAATACAAGTATCCCACAATTTGCGTCATCTTTGAAGTTCGCAAACTGCTGCGCAGTGCAACGCCCGCTTCTTAATATTTTTATCGTGATCTTCCGCAGGTGGCAGTAATTGTGCATGATGAAATGATTGAACACTCAGGTGTCGTATACGTGTTCTTTCCACTGAGAAAAAATGCTTCTGAACCATCTTAGACACCATAGAAGTTATGTACACATTTGTAGCCAGTGGGTCCGAAACGGTCAAACACAGCACAAAATGTATCTAATGTAAAACGTATTATCACGGGACTTGCGCAAGTCATGTTCAATATGCTATCCAGCATTTACTGCTACAAGATGAAACCGATAAACAGCATGTTCCACGATGTGTCAGGGGTCACAGTGCGAATATGATGCGTAATACGTGCCTTCACTTCAGTCAAATCACCTGTTTGGCCACTGAACACAACACTTTTGCAATAACACCAAAGCCAGAAGTAACACGGATTGATGTCCGGCGACCAGGGGATCAACTAATGTCACCAAAATGGGTAATGACGCGACTACGAAAAACAGTCCGAATAGCTTCCACTGACATTCTTGATGTGAGAGATGTGGCCTCGTCCTGCTGAAACCAAACTCGTTTGATAGTCATACTTTGAGATAGGAAGTATTCTGTGGTCATCTGTCAATAACAAAGTCACAGTGTTATCGTCTCGGAAAAAGAATATAGACCAAAAACATCTGCACCAGTTACAGCAGGCCATACAGTCACCTTGGGACTGTCCTGTAGTCTCTCTTCTTCTAGTTTTGGATTTTCACTTTCCCATTAACGACAGTTCCGTTGATTTACCAGGCGGTTGAAATGAGATTGAGCTTCATCACACATAAACAAAATAGTGTTGTCATTTTGATCAGTTATGATCTCGAGTAAAATTTAGCCTCTGTACATAATCTGCAGGGTTCAATTTTTGCACCCTGTCCGTTTTTTAGGGATGTAATCTTAGATCAATATACAAAAAATGTCTTGCTGAACGATTACTGAGGTGCTGTTCAGCAGAATGTCTTAGAGCAGATCGACCAGGACTACGGAGTATGGGTTGCCGAACTGTGTCAAGATTTGCTGGAGTCTGTTCTGAGCGAGGATCCCCTGGCGATTTTCTATTCATCACTGTTCCTCCTAAAAGAACTGATTTCCCCTCATCGTAAAATGGGGTTACAAGTGGGAACACTATCATTTCTCGCGAGATTGAATTGACGAAGAAACTCGCACTGAATTGCAACGACTCATTATTGTCGTAAGAAAACATAGCGATATTGCACAGACTAAAGCTTCATGAACGCGACTAAAAACAAGAGGCAGGAGCTACTTAACGCATTAGACGCCGCCCGCTACTAATTGAGACTGAATAATGTCTGTTCTAAAAACTTCCGTCGTTTCTACCCCACCCTGTACAGTTGAGATAGATGTAACAGGCAGAGCTTGCCGATTAATACAGTATTCGATACCTACTACCCGGAAACCATTTGTGCAGTATACGAGACCAATTATAGCTGTTGCGTAGTCTCTAAATATTTTCCTGAATTAATAAACGGATATTTTCAATTACGTCATAAAAAGATAAGTAATCTGGTAATTCAAGAACCGGTACATAAATTTACATACGTAAACAAATTGGAATTTCTAACATTTTGTTACTATGCAACAGTCCCGCTGTAGAATGAATTGCCGTGTATTCCTAAAGTATATGCCTTTTATCCTAATCGTTGTAATAACAAATTGACTTAACGAACTTCAATTTCGTTAGTGACCGTCCAGAAAACACATTTTTGTTCCATATTTAAGTTGTAGGAACGTCCAATATATCTACTGTAATTTGTAATCCCAATATTAGGACACTAATAATGCAGGTACAATCAAACAAGAACAAACTAAAAATAAATTAATGAAAGCCGTTATTTTAACAAAGCAAAACTTCATATATTTCAAGACATTTTTCTGTTCAGCCTATAACTTATGTATCTGTAACGATTTGTAAATAATTTAATGTAGTTTTGCAATCATTGCCTTTTAAATGTGGGATAGTAGATCCGTCTTGATGCAAAACATTTTTTACTTACATACACATTCTAGTTTCAGCTGAATTAGCGCCTTCGTCAGTGGGTTTTGTATTTATTCTAAAATAATGCAGAAATAAACTGCGAAAAACATAAGGTATAACTTTTTCCCGCTATATCATTGTGTAAATGTTCATTTTCGTACCTTTATACCATGAAGCTGTTGCAATGAATGTTTACACAATAATAAAGCCGAAAAATGAATATACCTTATGTTTTTCACAATTGTGTAACTATGTTATTTCTGAATTCTTTTAGAATAAATACAAAACCCGCTGATGATGGCGGGATTTCCGCTGAAACTAGTATGGGTAGGTAAATAAGGCGGATCCACAATGCCACATTAGTTTCCGCAAGTTTGTCACGTAATTACAACCGCATTATTTTACGTGTAGTCCGCCTCCGTAGCTCAGCGGTAGCGTCGCTGACTACCATTCAGGAGGCCTGGGTTCGATTCCCGGCAGGGGACTGGCTGTTGTGTGTTGTCCTCATCATCATCATCATATCATCATCACTGGCACGTAACTCGCCCACGCGGCGTCAAATAGAAAAACTTACACTACGTCGGCCTAACAAACCCACAAGGGTTATCCCGGCCATGAACGCCATACGCTCATTTTTCATTTTACGTGTAATTTCAATTAAGACATAACGAAAAGTTATCTGAAGCCGAGGCCAACGAGAAAGACAGGCCCCAGAGCAGACGTTATACCATGTAAGCCAGGTAGTTCCGGCGCGACCGCTAGCTCAGTGGCTGCCCGCTATGAGGCAGTGGGCAGTGCTCCAGCGGCCGGCCAATCCGCTAGCGATCGCGCCGGCTCGGAACTACCTGGCTTACATGGTATAACGTCTGCTCTGGGGCCTGTCTTGCTCGTTGGCCTCGATCTCAAGCACAGTGACGTCACAGGGATTATCATCTTTAAATGTTATAAATTACGAGCTTAAACCCGCGGCTCCTCTCGCGTGTTGCTTGATTATGATAGATAAGCTATCTTTCAGTAGTGTGCTATGAAACTGGTTTTGAAGGAACTGAAAAATACTCCTATCAGATTGCAGAAGTCTATGTACTTGCCATTTATCAGGAAAGTAAGTAGTGTAGATCAAATGACGCGTTAAAGTGCACTCGTTTCGAAGAATCCAATCAGTAAATTCAACAATAATGATCGTAATAATATCACAGATCGATCACTTGATGTAATGTGCGAAACGTCAAATCGATTTTTTAAAGAGATGTATTAAGAGATATTTCTTTTTTACTGCTTTATTTATTTATTCTTGTATTTCCTTATTCGTATGCTTATCCTTACAGAGAAAGAGCTGAAGACATTGTAGGACAAATAAACCGAAGATATGGTCTGCGGCATCACGTTTCGCTGTATGTAACGTCCTTGCTATAGAGTCGCAAACGTCATCGCTGGCCTTCAGTCCGAATTTTTTCCCTTATAGCTATCGGCATGGAACTACTATGGTGTGCAATGGAAGACTCGGACAACAATTTCACACAGACCATTCATGTGCGTTCTTTAGTTTTCGCTGCAGAGCGAAATATTAAAACACACACACATAAACACACACACACACACACACACACACACACACACACACACACACACACACGTAGAATTTTATAGACACCGGTAACTTTCTATCCCAATATACTCCACCCTTTCATCATTATCAACCTTCAAGCAACAATGCAACCTATAAAAACATTTTCAAAGAGTAAATATAATTTTCAAAGAGTAATTTTTGTTCCGCATTTCGCGTTAAAGTCTTCAAATTACTAAATATCTATCAGATTTCTATAAAACCGTGCCTAAAACCTTCCTTGGGTATAAATTAGTAACTGTACAAATATTTAAGTCTCTGCGTCTTGTCGTTTGGACGTGATAAGCGTACACCGAACAGACGTTCACATTAATATATACAGATAAATAGCTATCCAATCGCCATAAAACCGTGCCTAAAGCCTTCCCTGGGTAAACATTAGTAACTGTACAAATTTTTAGCTCTTTATGTCATGTGGTTCAGACGTGATAAACGTACACCGAACAGACATTCACATTTATAGATATAGATCATTTAAGTAATTTTAATGTTTCCATTGCAGTTCAGTAAAACCAATTGTATTTAATAGAAGATCATTATCAGCATTGTAATTTAGAGTGTATATATAGAACCGTCAATTAGCAGAAAATCAGTCAGTGTATAACCTTTGATGTGTAAGGAGTCCGTGCTGTCATTGTCTTCGAACAATGGAAGTAAGCACGGTTATTATAAAGTTTATGGCACTAATAGTGACAGCAGAGCACCCGTCCAAAACATGACTATACAATAAATCATAAAATTATAGGTCTGTTACCAGCACATAGGATTAGAGTTAAAATGGCCAGACATGAAGAGGTAATGATCCAGTGCGGAATATGTAGTGATAACGAGCAGTGTAACCAGCCGCGGCCGCAAGGCGGTGTTTGCCGTCTGTTCCCCACGACGGTCTCGGCATTCCTGAAGCTTGTAGTGAGGCATGCGCGCGAGAAGAGTCGGCCATGCCCCGCCACGCCCCCGCGCCGTGAGCCGGCTGCCCTTTGCGCCTGAGATGCACGAGGGCACACGTCGCGACCCCGCTCTTTCCCCCTCTCCTCCTCTGCCCTGCTTTCGACACTTCCACTTCGCTTTACATGTAAAGTCACCGACAGCGATAACTCCAATTAAAAGTCAGACACGTCAACAACTGAGCCGGCCGCGGTGGCCGAGGGGACTGCGGCGCTTCAGTCACGGTCTGCACGGCCACTACGGTCGGCGGTTCGAATCCCCCCTCGGGCATGGATATTTGTGCCATCTTTAGTATAAGCTAGTTCATAAGTAGTTTGAAGTTAGTTCATAAGTAGTATGTTTAGATGGGAAACCAGTTCTCAGCAAAGAAGGGAAAGCTGAAAGGTGGAAAGAGTACATAGAGCAGCTCTACAAAGGAAATGAACTGAGAGACGATGTTGTAGGAAGGGAAGAGGAAGTAGATCAAGATGAAATAGGAGATACTATACTGAGAGATGAATTTGATAGAGCCCTGAAAGATCTAGGTCGGAACAAGGCCCCAGGAGTAGATGACATACCCTCAGAGCTGCTAAAGTCTCTGGGAGAGCCAGCCATGACAAAACTATTTGAACTGGTGTGTAGGATGTATGAGACAGGCGAAATGCCCTCAGACTTTAAGAAAAATGTAATAATCCCCATTCCAAAGAAATCAGGCGCAGACAGGTGTCAAAATTACAGAACCATCAATTTGATAAGTCATGGTTGCAAAATTTTAACACGAATTATCTACAGGAGAATGGAAAAGCTGGTAGAAGCTGACCTCGGGGAAGATAAGTTTGGGTTCAGGAGGAACGTAGGAACCCGGGAGGCAATACTTACCTTACGTCTTATCTTAGAAGACAGATTAAGGAAAGGCAAACCTACATTTTTAGCTTTTGTAGATTTGGAGAAAGCATTTGACAATGTTGACTGGAATACACACTTTCAAATTCTGAAGTCAGCAGGGGTAAAATACAGGGAAAAGAGAGTTATTTACAACTTGTACAAAAGCCAGACCGCAGTTATTAGACTCGAAGGGTATGAAAGGGAAGCATCAGTTGGGAAGGGAGTAAGACAGGGTTGTAGCCTCTCTCAGATGTTATTCAATTTGTACATCGAGCTGGCGGTGAAGGAAAACAAGGAAAATTTTGGAATAGGGATTAAAGTTCAGGGGGAAGAAATTAAAACATTGCGTTTTGCTGATGACGTAATTCTGCCAGAGACAGCGAACGACCTGGAAGAGCAGTTGAATGGAATGGACAGTGTGTTGAAGAGAGCGTATAAAATGAACATTAACAAGAGCAAAACAAAACTAATGGAATACGGTCTTAGAAAATCAGGCGATGCTGAAGGAATTAGATTAGGTGACGAAACAATGAAGGTGGTAGATGAGTTTTGTTACTTGGGTAGTAAAATAACATGCGATGGTCGCAGTACAGAGGATATAAAATTCAGAATGGCAATGACAAGAAAAGCATTTTTGAAAAAAAGAAATTTGCTAACATCGAATATTAATTTAAGGGTAAGGAAGTATTTTCTGAAGGCATTTGTGTGGAGTGTTGCCTTGTTCGGGACTGAAGCATGGACGACAAGCAGTGCGGACAGGAAGAGAATAGAGGCTTTTGAAATGTGGTGCTACAGAAGAATGCTGAAGATTAGGTGGGTAGATCACATAACTAATGAAGAGGTACTGAACAGAATTGGCGAGAAAAGGAATTTTTGGCATACCCTGACTAAAAGAAGGGATCGCTCGGTAGGACACATTCTTAGACATCGAGGAATCGTAAATTTAGCATTGGAGGGAAGTGTGTGGGGTAAAAATCGCAGAGGGAGGCCAAGAGACGCGTATAGAAAGCAGATTCAAGTGGATGTGGGTTGCCATTCTTATGAGGAGATGAAAAGGCTTACTCAGGATAGAGTTGGGTGGAGAGCTGCATCAAAACAGTCTCCGGACTGAAGACCATAACAACAACAAAGTAGTTTGTAAGTTTAGGGACTGATGACCCCGTAGTTAAGTCCCATAAGCTCTACAAACATTTGAACATTTGAATTTTGACAGCGACTGACATGCCACAGCCTTTCGTCTCAGTGTATGAGTAGCTGTTTTCGGATAGCCATACAACCAGGTTCGGTCCCATTTCCGTAAATTACTTCAGGTGCATGTCGAAGATCGATCTCCTTTAGTTCCGTACGTTGGTATAAGCGTCGATATATCATTAAACTTTGAAACTTCTTAGTTATTCGAAACAGTAAAGCCAACTACAAAAGACCCAAACAAGGAGACTACATATGAAACTTTCGCTCTCCTGTGTGCGCTGATATGAAACTTCCTTGCACGCGAAAGCCAAAGATCCCAGGTTCGAGTCCCGGTTCCGGCGCACAATTGTAATCTGCCAGGAAGTTTCATATCAGCGTACACTCCGCTGCAGAGTGAAAGTTTCATTCTGGAAACATCCCTTAGGCTGTAGCTAAGCTATGTCTCCATAATATCCTTTCTTCCAGGAGTGCTAGTCTTGCATGGTTCGCAGGAGAGCTTCTGTGAAGTTTGGAAAGTAGGAGACGAGGTACTGGCGGAAGTAAAGATGTAAGGCGGCATCGTGAGTCGTGTCGGGGTAGCACAGACGGTAGTGCGCTGCCCGCGAAAGGCAAAGGTCTCAGGTTCAAGGAGACTACATGGCTATTGGATTTCTGTAAATTTTTATGTTTATTGTACGTGAGGTTCAGACCTCAAATAGTAATCAGCTAAAATCATTCAACACAATTAACAGAAATTCGCGAGAAAATCGAAGGTTGAAGTTTTCTGAGTACATTTAAGTACCTGATATGGTGTTAATTACCGTAGCTGTCGACATAGCTCGTTTGGTAGCGTTGTAGATTGTCGATCAAGCTCAAATAGGATCGGTGGTTCGAATACCACCGTATTCTTATTCCTTTTTTGTGTTCGAGTGTTTCAACCATTTAAATAAAAAATCATCACGTGTATGGTAATTAACACATGTCTGATATGTGCGCGCATTTTTGATTATTCTTAAATCTGTATGTAGTTGCGCTGAACACGTTGTAATATAACGGTGGTTGACTAGGTACAATACGCTGAAACATCCAATACTAGCTATGTACACGGCTTTCCTAATACAGCAATGCAACTCTCCACAAAGTGAACAAGAAAAGGAAACCATCGCCAACATAGTGAAGCCAACAACAGGTACTGTAAAATGTAATTTTATTTCTAATAAAAACCATCATTATTAACAACCTTTTATAACAAATATAAAAAACATTAGAACAAGCAAAAGTACGTGCTTTTTGCATGAAAATTGCGATATATTTGATGAATTTTAAAATTAAATGGCTGAAGTAATGGAACACAACGAGCTGAGAAACCAGTCGATGTTTAGGTCAGAATGTATTGTATGAAAGATGGCGTGAGTACCAATCCTAGACATGCCTAGACATCCTAGACATTTCTTTACCTATGAATTCATTTAATAAGGTAGTTAACAGTGGGAAACACTCTGGGGAAATGCAAGTTCAGTAACATTCTCTTAAGATAATAACAACTGAAGCCATAAATGCAGCAAGTAACTATATTTCTTAAAGTATTTATATTACATTGCATACTAATCAAATGTGTAAGACATAATACTCGTGCACCCGCGTATTATGCCGGACACTGAAATAAACGAATTATTACATGCACGATAAAATTCGCAAGTCATATAGTATATAGCTTTTCGTAGGGCATTTATTGCTCCATATATCGAGAAATTTTGCTGTTCATACTTACCCACTGCCACGCACCGAAACCCAACTCCCTTATAAGCATCAAGAGAAAAAAACTATATATGACCCAAACTATGAGTGAATGGCAGTGGACGAGGGAATTTGGAGAAACCAACAGATTAATTTCTCACTGAGAATGGGTGGAGTTCATATATCGGACTAACTGTTAGAGGTCTTCGCTGATTTCCCTGAATTACCTCTGGAGAATTATACAGAAACATTTTAAAAATTCGTCAGTTCAAAATAGGGCGCTTTTTAAATGCCTCAGAACGGGACGTTTGGCACTGCAAAGAAAAGACAACCACGTAGGATCCGCTAAGGAGCATGTTTTGATTCAACTACCTGTTCACATATACACGCCGATACTTTAAAGGACACTTTTCATTAACAAAAGTAAATAGTAAAATTTTCTCCATTCAACATCTTCAGATATATTATTTGTGTCCAGTCAGAAACGTCTTTTAAAACTGGTCCCGATTTTCCTCTTAAGAGTATCAGAGAAATACCCAAGATAAAATCAATACAAGCATACGTTTAATTTGCCTAACGATGGAGTTCTGTATTGCAAGTCACCAATGTGATGTATGTTTAGATGAAAGTTGTTTCTCTCATACTACAGTTTTTTTTTTTCAGAAAATTAAAGGTTCAGCCGTAGAGTAGAAGTGATAAATATTTCGTATAGAATGCGTAATATGTTTGAATCTGCTCGTTTGTTATTACTGGAATTATAGAAAATTAAACCTTTGAGAGAAAACTTCAGTGTTATGCAAACAAAAAGCATCCATAGAGCATAAAAATCAGATTTTTCCTTTCGTTTTTAATAATAAATGGTTATACGTAGCTCAGTCTTATTGAGTTTCCTCTAAAGTAATTATGAACTAAACACTAAATTCAAAAGATAAGATGAAATTGCAGCTCGCACGAGAGTAACCGCGTGGTATACGAACTAGGCTATCACTACCGTCGGAGTTTAGAGTCCTTCCTCGGGTATTTGTGTGTGTGTGTGTGTGTGTGTGTGTGTGTGTGTGTGTGTTGTTGTTGTTGTTGTTTTGTCCCTTAATGTAAGTTACAAAAAATGTTCAAATGTCTGTAAATCTATCGGACCAAACTGCGTGGTCATCAGTCCGTAGCTTACAAACTACTTAAACTAAGGTGAACTAACCTAACGACAACACACACACCCATGCCCCAGGGAGGACTCGAACCTCCACGGCGAGCAACCGCGCGCTCCGCAGCGAGACGCTTTAGACCGCTCGGCTACTCCACCGCGGCAATGTAAGTTACTTTACGTAGTTTGTAAGACTAGGGACCGATGACCATAGCAGTTTGGTTCAATAGGTTTACAAACATTTGATTTTGCAATTGCTGAAAATAGGCACGGTCATCTTCAATATAGCAAGAGTTTAGAACTACCACAGCTTGGGAATGGATAACTTGTTGTACGTTAGGATTGTGAGATCTCCACAACTGTCTATGGTATTGGCCCACTTTAGGTTACGGTAGTAACACTAAAAGTGGGCCTTTGCGATCGTCTTTTGACAGCTCGAAATTTCAATGAAAATAACTCCTTAACCTTTCATCTGACACAAAAATTGAATAACCGAATTTGTAGAGGAGGAAATTCTCTAAAACTTTGCTCGTTTATGTTTTTTCATATCTCGTATCATTTATGAGATAATTGCAAAAATAACGGTGATTTTGGGACGTATGTCTGTCCGTCTGTCTGTCCTTAACGTGTTCCCCGTTTTTAAGACGAACCGTTCAACCGATCAACACCAAATTTTACAGACATAATTGTAGGCCGACAGAGACCAGAACCTCTCTTTTCCAAATGTTTCGAAAAAAAAAAAATACGGTAATAATGCCCAAAAAATCCGTTTCTAATATAATTGTAATTGCAAACGAACCGTTCATATGACACGAAAATTGAATAACCTAATTGGTAGAGGGTAAAATTCTCTACAGCTTTGTTCCCTTATGTTTTTTTTTTTTTTTCATATCTCGCATCGTTTGAGAGATATTTGCAAAAATAACAGAGTTTTGACACCCTCCACTGAATTAACGAAAACCAGCCGTTCGCAGATGTCACGTCACATTCCTCGCCCAGAACTCTGACATAAAATCTCTTGCGTTGCGTATTTGATGATTTTCTTATTTTAACTTACACGTTGTCGTTTCAAAGCAATGGCCCACTGAAGAATTAACAAAAACACGTCGTTCTTCGTACGATAAATGATAATCTAGTGTCTACAAATGCCGTATTAGCATCAATTAACAACGGCCATCAATAGTATGGAGTTAAAGAATGCACCTTCTAAATGTTAGCTGAAGCGTAGTGGGCATTGCGTTGGACTCTGACGCTGAAGGTCAGTGGTTCGAAGCCCGTAACTACCTTTTTTTCCCTAAAAGACTTTCAGACACTCTTATTAATTAATTTTTTTATTGTTTACATTATTATTTTGGTCCAAAATCTTTGCAAAAACTTATAAAACTACAAATCTAAAGTGGGCCGTAAAACACGTCAGTGCGATTTTTATTTTATTCGAACACCATGAAGGAAGTATACGCTCCAATGAAAATTAGGGCTTGTTAGCTCTAGTTGTACTTACTTCCATTCTTGATCAAATAGCTACAAGAATTTACATGAACATCCAGAATGATGCGAGCAATAATATTATTGCCTGACACCACATTGGTTATGAGTCTGAATAATACACAGGAATGTATCCATTGTGATGGACTGCAAAGCGTTAAGGTAAATGTAGTCTACTACCCAAGGAAACGATCTCTCTTACTCTCTAGGATTGATACATAGTGTATTCGCAGGCAAAATAATAGGTAATAAGAACAGAAATTGAGACCAATATTATTTTACGACTGATGACTGAAGATTGTAGATTCCTGTCAATTTTCAAGAAAACACATTTTCGGGAACATTAAGATATGATTAGATGACGTTCCGTAGCACTTAAGTGAAACGCAATGAGGTCAGTTTCAATTAGCTAAATGAATAGCCATCTTTCTAATGACGAAAATTATCTGAACAGCACTTTATGTTGCGAAGACAAAATGACCGTTGCTGATATAAGTTACCGAAATAATAAATGTATGGCTAGACTATAAATCTAAACTTTCAAATTTAATCCGGCAGTATTTACAATATAAGATAAAAGTTATTCCTAGTAGATAAACTATAATGGCGGCCTAGTTAGCAAGGGGGGTTTCCGGGGTTGTTACTAACAATTTTTTTCTGCTACCAGTCAAGACCTTATTTTCATTTAAATTTTTCTATCGTGTGTCTTGGAAAATGTTTTCAACTGCGTTTTCTATTTGCGGCGTGTGAGGTGGTGTATTCTGCCATCTTTGGTTTCCTTACGGTGCAATTGTGCATAAACTCATATTCCACCGTACAATTCAAGCACAATTATTTTTCTGTTCATAGTACACAATCAAACAGGCAAATGTTAAATTTATTTATGTACGCTTCCTGTTTTGACAATTTTGTGTGATGTTTTAATGTCTGGATTTGTATAAGGAAACCTAAAGTCAACAGAATAACAGGAAGAGGAAACAAAGTAAATAAAAAGAAAATCGTGCCAACAGCAGAAAGTTATTTACTAATCGGATCAATTTTAGACCCAAGTTTACTAAATATCTAATGGTCATACCTTTTCATTCTTACTGGAGAAGCTGAATAAATGTTTTGCCATAGCTGTGACTGAGAAGTGAGTTTTTAGAATGAAACTTTCACTCTGCAGCGGAGTGTGCGCTGATATGAAACTTCCTGGCCGATTAAAATTGTGTGCCGGAACCTGGACTCGAACCTGGGACCTTAGTCTTTCGCGAGCAAGCGCACTACCGACTGTGCTATCCCGACACGACTCACGATGCCGCCTCACAACTTTACTTCCACCAGTACCTCGCTTCCTACTTTCCAACCTTCACAGAAGTTCTCCTGCGAAACTTGCAAGACTAGCACTCCTGCAAGAAAGGATATGGTGGAGACATGGCTTAGCCACAGTCTAAGGGATGTTTCCAGAATGAAACTTTCACTCTGCAGCGGAGTGTGCGCTGATATGAAACTTCCTGGCAGATTAAAATTGTGTGCCGGAACCGGGACTCGAACCTGGGACCTATGCCTTTTGCGGGCAAGCGCACTACCGACTGTGCTACCCCGACACGACTCACTTACTTCTAAAGTAAAGTTGTGAGGAGGCATCGTGAGTCGTGTCGGGATAGCACAGTCGGCAGTGTGCTTGCCCGCGAAAGGCAAAGGTCCCAGGTTCGAGTCCCGGTTCCGGCAAACAATTTTAATCTGCCAGGAAGTTTCAAGTGAGTTTTTGTTCTCGTATCGTCAAAAAAAAAGTTGAAATGTTTGTAATTCTATGGGAACAAACTACTTTGATCATAAGTCACTAGACTTACGAACTATTTAAATTAAGTTAAACTAACCTCCGACGCGGGAGGCCTCGCGATCCGTAACGTGGTGCTCCAGACCGCTCGGCTACTCCCGCGCGGCTTCGTATCGTCTTTTCTAAATAATCGTTATCGTTCTCCTTCAGTTTAGTACGTTATTTATATCACGATATCAAATCATATTTTGATATTAATCATGTAAAAAAGTGTACGGCGGATATTTTAAGATGTGAGCATATCTTATAGTTTTTGTAAGAATCAATCTTAATCCTTTTTAATGGTATGGAACAAATTTTCATTAAGTTTACTCAAGCACGATAACTAAACTACATCTAGGAGTGACATAATCTGCAAAACAGTATGTGAACACCCTTCATGGCGCATCAGATCTTTTAAGAGAAAGACAATCCGTAGTAATTGTCTAATGTAACTCGTTTGTCAAGGAGTTTAAATGTTATGGGATCTAGATGCTGTCTATTTTCTATTCAGACAATCGTTTCATTCAGTGTCATATCATCTTATATAAATATTCTGAAGCATCCATAAAAATGTTCTATTTATAACGCCACTGTCAAGTCACAAATTAAGCCTGGTGATGCGTAGCATTATCTTCCTTGTTGCTTTGTAAAAAAAAAAAAAAAAAAAAAAAAAAAAAAAATCTTAAACGGAGTAGGAAAAAAGTGTTACTCTCGCTGTTCACTGAAGAAGCTCCTACAAACCTCTCACGCATGCACTGTTTGACGGAAAACTGGATATCCTTCAAAGTAATTCAACTTGACTAGTTTTTATTGCGCCGAGATCTTCCAGTCGTGTTTTTCTTGCTCCCACTCGAGCTAAAATGTTGGACGATGCGATCAATACATCAGATCACGACGCTCAAAAAACGCACGAAGAAAAAGGCTATCATAATTGGGCGGTGCATTAACATATCTGGCAGACGCCAAGGAAAGTTTTATGTAAATGAGCGTGGAACCCAAAACGCCGGTTATTTGTATTCGAGTCAGCCGGGAACATTACCCAGAGGAATACAAAAGACCTCGGCGACCGTCCACACAGAGAGCGATAGCAGTTCGCTTCTGCTGCCCTTTAGTACCCAACACTTGCGACGGCAGCCGATCACCGCAAATCGCTGAACGTTCAACACATCACTTCGTGCACCATTTGCGAACACACAAAGGAATTTACTACGTTCACTGCCACTGCGCGATAGTCTTGTGTAGTTCGCGAACTAGTTCGGAAGAGCGACCCCACAGGCGAACTACGCGAACTAGTTCACAGATCCCTCGCCTATTAGCTCGTCCGCTCCTTTTCCGAAGACTGACGGGTAACAGCGAGAGAACGTGAGAGCGCGCAGAATCGCGTAGTTCCCTTCTGCCAGTTGGGTCATTTCGAGCTGAGAGGCAGCTCAGCTGTAGTTTCAGTAGCGGTACAGTAGAACCTCTCAAACTCGATTCCCGAAAACACGACGTTCCGTAAAACTCGACAGGGCTGCTGAATTAATAATTTTTTTTACACCGCCCATAACGTAATGCTTTCCATCAGTTCATAGGCCGCCCGAGAGCGCTAGAGACTCAGACTAGGTTACTGGGTTTTCCAAGTTCGTTCAACGCACCCTTTACCTGCCCAGCTGGGGCGGGCAATTGTGTGCACACTTTCGGGGATTTCTGTGGCCACTTTCCTTATCGCGAGGCCGAGCGTTGACCTGGGATTCCCGGGCAGGTCATGAACTACCCTCGCTACATTCTCGTCACTGGGCGTCACATGCAGTACTTAGAGCAGCAAAATGCGACTGGAATGGAGATTCTGTTCCTCAGGCGACTCCGTGATCAAGCTGCAGGACGCCTTGTGAAGACAGAAAAGCAGTCTTCAATCACAGGGTTTTTCAAACGACTTCAGTAAGTTTTCCTTTACACTTTTCCTCTAGTGTCCAGAAAACTTCTCATAACTAAACGTGGTGGACTTGCTATAAGCAGCATAAACAACTTCAGTAATAATTGTAATGAACACTGTATTTTCAGATTCTACTATGCATTTTGCCTCAATTTTTTATTTTTTTTTTATTTTTTGATTATAAGTTATTAAAGTTGATATAAATATACAATTGTATATAATAAATCAATAAATGTACAGTTTTAATACTCTAAATAAGCGTTTTTATTCAACTCCTAGTTATTTTATTTAAGTTCCCTAAAACTCGACAACCTCAAAACTCGACAACCTTTAAGTCCACATCGTGCCGAGTTTTAGAGGTTCTACTGTAGCAAAAGCCAAATCGAGCGAACGGACTAAAAAGAGCGACCTACTTCGCGACCGAGCTGCGAACTAAAAGGAGAGCTAAAATATGCGCGATAGGTCGCGAACTGAAATATGCTTGATAGGTCGCGAACTATCGTTAGCGGCTCAAGCAGGCATGAAGCAGCTAGGTGGGGGAACTTCTACCTCTACCTGTATGCGCAGACCACGCCGCTCAGCCGTCACTGGGAGCAGACGAACTAAAAGAACGAACTTGTTCGTGGCAGAGCCGCGAACTAAAGTGAGCGCTCTCGATTGCCAACTATTATGCGCAAGTTGAAATGTGAGCGCGCGCGCGAGGATGGCCATTGAACACTTTTAAAAGCCGATTCACAACAGGCTCGAAATATTACGGCAAACAGTTGCATGCTTCCAATAACGGGTGGTAACGGTCAGGTAAACTGCGTTCAGTAACGTATGGATAAGTTGAGAATTTGCATCTGGGGAGGGGGAGTAGTCTTCGCAATTGTGGTGGTAACTGGGCTGCCAATTATATATATAAACCTGTAGGAAAGAAATCAGAAACCAAAAAGTTGACTCTAAGTCACAACACAAAAACAACAGACGAACAAAAGAAGCCACAAAGTGAAAGAATAAAAGGTTTTGGGGAAGAAAAAAAGACTAAAAAAGACGGGAATAAAAGATACATTTTTGTGTTTTAGCGCTCTCCTTAAGGGAGTGTGTGTGTGTGTGTGTGTGTGTGTGTGTGTGTGTGTCTGAACTTTAATATCATGATGTGTTTTCTTCATCCATCTTTCTTCTAAATTCTTTTCAAATTCTCGCTATTTCCTCTCTTGCGCCCTTCTCACCAATTATTTCCAGTACTTTTTTCGTCTGAATGTAGGCTTTTGTGTGTCTCGGTAGCACAGTGGTAGAGTGGCGGACTATAAATCCAGAGGTTGCGGGTTCGGTATCATATCAGCGCACACTCCGCTGCAGAGTGAAAATTTAATTCTGGAATCTTCTTTTTATCCGTCTCTCTCTTTTCTTTCACCTCTGGCTAGTGGCACCGTGGTTCGGAATCAACGTTATACTGCAGGTCCCACTATCAGTTTGGCAGTCGGAGGAAGGCAACGACATACCACCTCAAAACGGAACTATGCCTAGTAAAGAACTGTGGTGTTCAAACCATTCTTCGGATTAAAATTTCATAGCAGATTAAAATTGTATGCTGGAACCGTTGGAGCTATCCCGGTACGCTTCACGGTCCAGCCTCACAACTTCACTTCTGCCAGTATCTCACCTTCTACTTTCTAAACTTCGCAGAAGTTCTCAGCCAAAGGTCCCAGCTTCGAATGCTGGTTCTGGCACACGATTTTCATCTGCCGGGAAGTTTTATATCAGCGCACACTGCGATGCAGAGTGAAAATTTCATTCTGGAATCTTCCAATTATTGACTGCTTTACCTTACCTTAAGTACTTCTATTTATGACGCAATAAGAACCATGTATGGAGATAACAAGGTCGTAGTATAGATCGGAAATTATACCACTAAACCATTTTTAACAACAAACAGTTAAAGCAAGGATCCTGTCTTTCACCCAGAAGCTCAAAGGATATGCAGCAATCCGACATGTTGTTGGCTTGAAGAACCACCATGAGTGCATGAAACAGCATGGCAATGCATCGATGCTGCATATATTTTAAGGTGGACGTTGCCTAACGGCTGATTCATTTTTATTTTTAGGTCTTGAGAATGGTATAACGTTGGTCCCGAAATATGTCGTTCTGACAATTTTATATAACTGGTGCGAGAACTGGCTATATACTTAGCACAGTTGTGTGATGCCGTAAGAACAGAATATCTCTTTATTTTCATATGACCCTGAACTACTGTAGTTCATGCATCGTAGAGTGCTTTCGGCAAACTACTGTCTGGTAGTTTCTTGGTTTTGCGTTGACAGAAAGATTTTATTTTAGTGATTCCAGGTGTACATTCATGCTTTTTCGTAATTCAAATGTTCAAATATCTGTAAATCTATCGGACCAAACTGCGTGGTCATCAGTCCGTAGCTTACAAACTACTTAAACCTAGATAAACTAACCTACGGACAAACACACACACCCATGCCCCTGGGAGGACTCGAACCTCGACGGCGAGCAACCGCCTGCTCCGCAGCGAGGTGCTTTAGACCGCTCGGCTACTCCACCGCGGCTTTTTCGTAATTCAGATATTTTTTTCTTGGTTAGCTATTGTATTCAGTCCTCATGGTTGGATGATCTCTACTAGATAATTGAAATTCGTATATACTTTAAAGCAAACTAATTTCTGTTCAACCAACGTATTCCCCGGTACCATGAAACATTTACGTAGATAAGGATTCTACATAGGGAAAATAATAACTAGTAATATGGTGCTAATAATTTTGTGGTATGTTATTAAAGAACTTAATCCTGCTTTAACAACTAAGTCTTGATATTTCACTGGTGTAAAAATGTGCAGCTCCATAGTTTCGCTGGGCTGCTGTTTCCCATCATTTGTAGAACAAGTCGACGATGGATCAGCCGTCATCCTCAGGAGCTGTTCTGTCACTTGCTGCCTGGAATCCGGATACATTCATCTACTGCTGCTCTCACATCGTTGTTTCTATTCATAACTGCGATGGATGCTCTTTCATTTTCCATGGCTGGCATTGATGTACCGTGAAACAGATATTCTCTCTCTCCCCGTTTTCCAATTCTGAGAGATGGCTGCCCGGTGAGATTTTAATAAATTCAATGCCGGATGCCAAGCGTTTTTGGAATTCAAACATTCACCCGTGTGTTACGTTCTTTGACAGCTTCGTTTCAAGAAACACTTTAATTATTCTGTCCCAGATACTTTACTTCTCGATACTGGTCTCATTTCATTTCTTTGTTCGAGGAATTTCTCGGCGACAGGTGATCATCACATTATTTGCATGACTGTTGTAATCGGGTGTTTCGTTGATATTCCTTGCAGTTGCCATATCGCGCACTACGTAAGACGTGGCATGTTTGCATTGAATACTGTACACACTCGCGCGTTTGGAGACTTAGATCGTCTTTAATATCACAAAGAATACTCTTGTTAAAATATTCGTAAGAATCAGGTTCACCAAGATCACTTCTAAAGCATTGATTAATGGTTTAGGCAGGTCTGTGTTCTGAACATCAGATGAGCGGTAAGCGGAGCGCCATCGGGGGTTCGATCCCCGGTCGGGGGTTCGATCCCCCATCGGGCATGGATGTTTGTGTCGTCTTTAGCATAAGGTAGTTCATAAGTAGTTTTTAAGTTTAGGGACTGATGACCCCGCAGTTAAGTCCCTTAAGCTTAACAAACATTTGAACATTTTAGATGTTGTAAGTTATTACCAGAAGTTCTTAATGGTCGACAACACAGACCTGTTGATACGGATAAAGAAATTTAGTATGTAACTTGGTAAACCGATTTTTTTGAATACTGTAAAATTTCAGATTTCGCACAACAACCACATTCCAAGAATATAAAGATTATTTTTGTCTTAGTTGAAGGTATTTCTAGACCTTTGTCTGTATCCTTAATGTAAGGAAACAAGATTTATTTTGCAATATATTTTTATAAATTTGCAATGAACCGCAAAATACATTAATTAAAAAATCATGTCTCTGCTGGAAGTATCTCCTGCAGTGGTCATGGGAACTGATGAGCCTGACATGTATTTTACTGTGTCCCCTAACGATAGAGGACTAAGAAATCATGAATTAATTGATCAGAATAATACAAACTTGGGTACCATTTCAACTTCCCCTCTCCAATTTGAATCTGACGGACAGAAGCACTGGCGGACTAAGCGATGTGGCTGGAGGGGGGGCGGGGGGGAGGCGGAGGGGACGGACCGCCCCGGGCCTTTCGTCTAGGGGGGGGGGGGGGTGTCTCCAAATAGCTCGAAAGCAGGTTTTTTTTTTTTTTTTTTTTTTTTTTTTTTTTTTTTTTTTTTTTTTTGCGGGGTTAGAGGGTGAAGCGCCCTTGGCCTCTCGTTCTGTCGCCTCCAAATCTCTATTTTTCTCTTCCTATGGGGCCTCCAAATCTCATCTTACTTTTTTTATAGCAATAACATGTATTTGCAAGTGGACAGGGAGTCACATTTTGTTCTCTGCCAGCCGGGCCTCCGACAGCTTAGTCCGCCACTGGACAGAACTGCAACATACTTCAGCAGGCGAACGCCACTGTCAACCGTCATCAAGAAGAAAAAATCAAATGTTCAACTGCGGGGTCATCAGTTCCTAAATTTACAAACTACTTGTAAACTAACGTGTACTAAAGACAACAGAGACATCCATGCTAGAGAGGGGGATTCGAACCACCGACAGGGAACGGTCTCGCGCATCGGAGCATTGCGCCTCAATGTGCTCGGCCACTCCGCCGCGGCTATCAAGAAGAGCTATATATGATGAATATGCTTACATACTTTGTATGGCCACTAGCAGTGCTTCACTTAAAAAGTTCAATGTTTGTTAAGACGAACTGCTACCGGTCTTAAGTCCCTAAACTTACAAACTATACTTATACTAAGGATAACACACACACACACACACACACACACACACACACACACACACACACACACACACACACACACACACACACGCGCGCGCTCGCGCGCGCGCGCGTACCTCCAGCGGGATCAGCCGCCCAGTCCACCAGATCATGCGGCTATTCCGGCACGGCGTGAGTTGGACTATAGGGACCACCTCAAGTGTGCTTGTTAGATCATATCTCAAAATCTGTGGTTTCGTTTCTTTTTTCTTTTAATTAATTTTTTTTTTTAATTTTAAGTCAAAGTTACCGGTACGTGCCGAAACAAATCAAGCACTGGTCACTAGTAATCGAGCAGTCAGCAGCAGCGCGAGTTAGTGCTGCGTTTCGTAAGCTCGAGGTCTGTGGATCGAATCGCTCTGTGGCTATTCTCGATCCTAAATAAATCGAACAACATATTAAGTACGACGGTGCAAAATTATTAATCATTTTTTATTTTCATATAACTTCCTGAAAAGGAAATAATGGTAACTATATTGGTAATATTAACATGATACACGAGAATTTCATTCCTGGGCCTGTCAAAATGTTCAAATGTTTGTATAGTTTATGGGACTCAACTACGGGGTCATCACACCCTAAACTTACAAACTACTTATCAACTAGCGTATCCTAAGGACGGCACAAATATCCATGCCCGAGGGGGGATTCGAACCCCCCACCGTAGTGGCCGTGCAGACCGTGACTGGAGCGCCTCAGTCACCTCGGCCACCGCGGCCGGCCTGGGCCTGTCATTCAGGGTCATACTCACTTTTCATAACTTTAGTGCGAGGGAAAAAAATACAGTGTGCAATGTGAATGTGAAAGACGCATTTCACTACGGCAGTAATCAGTGGCGCAGCCACGATTTTAAAAATAAAACCCATTGAATTTATTAGTCTATGTGTTATTTTTACACTTCTTACAATGTAAGCAATTATATTTCACAAGAAGTAAAATGAGTAGGCTCGCATTAATTTGAAATTGAAAGAGGAACAACGTGGTGGAAATAGAGTGTATATAATAAGCTCGTACAATAATTAAGCAGGTTCTATATTACTACCCAAATAGAAAGGTCTTTACTGTTTAATTAACATGTGACTATGTGTAAAAATTGAACTAAAATATAACACTGTTGTTGTTCATAAGATTCCATTCGGTGGCGCCGCTGACCTGCGCGTCGCCGCATATGAACAGTCGGCTCGTAACTTCAGCAAAGCAGTAACAACAGCGGCAGCATCGAAGCTGGTCGCGGCGGCATTAAAACTGCTCACAATAACAGCAGCACACGATCTCAGTGGCGCATCACGTTGTCGACCCATTGTCACGTTTACTTGTGCTTGGCAAATTATAGTTATATTGTGATTTATGACATGTGTACTAATTCAAATTCCCGGTGCCGACCTGTTTAGAAAAAATATTTAAAAAATGAAAACAATAAATAATAAAAAAATCTTTGGGGGGGTGGGGGGGGGGAACTTCAGCCCCATTAACCCCCACCCCCTGTGGCTCCGCCCCTGGCAGTAATTATTTATCGGAAATTTGGGCTACTGATGATGGCAAGTGAATCCCGTTTGAGTTGACAACTAGTACAACAGTATTTTACTTAATGTTTCTCATGAGAAATCGAGATAGGTGACTTTCTTGTAAGAATGAAGATGACTTATGACAATCAGTTACGAGTTCCAATGAAATAGGGATAAAAATGAAGTATATTTCTTTGGATTTTTAAGTAAGTACCGTTTTGAAATTTAAAAAAAGACTCGCAGACATATCTCAATAATTTCATGTGCACTGAGTACCTACATCTGTTGTCTACGCACTGACCCCATTACAGTCTGATTCTTCCTTGTTTACGTTGTGTACTGAGTGTTTAAGGTGACTCAGATAATCGTGAGTCCCGCCGACTGTCAATTACAAGATTTCTTAGTGCTAAAGGCCTAAAAGCGATCGAAATTCATCGTGAGATCTGACCAGTTTACGGAGAAAACATTATGAGTGATGGAATGGTAAGAAAGTGGGTGAAGTATTTAAAGATGACCGCAGAAATGTGCATGATGAACAACGGAGTGGGCGTCCTTCGGTCGTTAATGAAAGTTTGGTGCAGTAAGTGGACAATAAGGTGAAAGGAAACAGACGCTTTACGATTTTCTGCTTGCGGGATTACTTTCCTAATGTTTCTTGTAGTGATTGTTTTGTATGGCATTGTGACCGATCAAGACGAAGTCAAAACAGTTGTGATGCAGTGGTTAACAAGTCAGGCCGCAGACTTCTATGAGGAGGGCATTCAAAAACTTGTATAACGTTATGATAATTGCCTCAATATTGACGGAAATTATGTAGAAAAGTAGATTAAGGTATAGGCTTTCATGTAAAAATGAAATTATTGAAATATCTTAGCACATCCTTTTTTTAAATTTCAAAACGGTACTTACTTTAAAAAATACGCCTAATACTAAAAGCAGACCTGCAAAAAATGAGACCTCGTAAAAAAGTAGGCATGGCAACACTATCGACTGAAAGCTGAAACGGCACATTGTTTCGTTAAATTATCATTGTTGGTGCAGCCGTGTTGACGTTACAATGCATGACTGAAGACACACTGTTACGGCCGCAAGTGGTCGGTTTGCGCTTTACGTGCTGGTGTGCGGCTGTTCTTCCGAGTGGCACTTGATAGCGAAGTGCTTGCCTGGGGTGGAGTTATGTGCAGGTGCTAAAGCGCGGCGAGTGGAAACGCGTGTAGCGGCCGCCACCCACGGCGCCTCCTGAAAGGTCAGCGGTTATGCAGAGGTCAGCCGCGTACTCCACAGCCCAGGCCGATGCCGACACGCCTCACTACGTTACGGCTTTACGCACGGTCAAGGCCGCCAGCGTCCGATGGCCCAGCTTTTGGTCACTGCGAGAGATAAAACCGTAACGAGTGCCACGCAGGATGGACCACGTGACGAGTTACAGGTGCTCAGGACGCCGTTTAGCGTCTAGCTATTGGGAAAGAGCAGTTTCAATTTTTTTTTCTTTTGACATAGGTCGTCAAGATCAGTGAGCGGAAATGTGTAACCTAGAGATAAGGATTACTGTAACCACATTTTTCCAAAGTGTGGCTCGTGACCTGGCGATATACCGCATAATGTATACTGCAAAGTTGGCTTTCAGGAAAAAAACTTCATTGACTTACCAGGAGCCTACGACACCGTCTCGAGACAAGGCCTTCTGTACAAACTGATGAAGATAATCCCTTGCCAAAAAGTCAACAAAGCATGATTGGTAAAAGTGGATTTCAAATCGTCATGGGAAACAAAACCAGCAGCCAAAAATTACTCTAAAACAGCTTACATTAAGGCTTGGAGTTCGCCCCATTGCAGCCTGTACATTGATGATATGTCCGAAACAACTTGCACGAACTTTGGATATGGTAGAATGATTGTGCAATAGCAAAAAAACCTATCCTGATAGTGGGGTGGCTCATTCTAAAGGGCCACAGGGGTCCGGCCCTACCAGAAAATTTGTGATATACTTGATATACATCAAACAGTTGGAGTGTGACATGATCCCATCGACATCCTAACTCAAATTACGATGACGCGATCAAAGGGTTTCGCTTGCCTCTCGCCGCAGCATAGCTGAGTGACCGCTAGCATGTGCCCATGGACATGTATCCTCCCCCCCCCCCTCTTCTTCGTTACGCAGCCATGCCGACAACTGACGGCTAGAGGCGGCTGGCCCGTACTCCCCCTGCACCCCGACCTCCTAAGACTGCAGTCGCAGTGACGTCACAGAGTTGTTTCCTTTTCCCCCACCTCGCCCCTCGCCATAGTGCTGCTTGGGGCCAACACCACCTAGACACAAGGCCTGTGCGCTGGCTGCCAAGAGTAGTCATAACACAAGCCAACTATTTCTCTTACGTAGCGTTGTGCTGAGTTTGGCGATATGTACATGTTGCACATTGTGTTTCAGAATGTTCTTAATCTTATTTACGTGATTCACAGACAAATTTGTTTTTGTATATTTATGAACAGTAATTTTTGAAAGCATTTTTTAACAGCGGTCTTAAATTTTTTTAATAATTAGAATAAGACAGTTGACGCCTTCTTCGACCACCGCCACCGTCCACCAACAAGGTGCCAAAGGCCTGAAGATGGTTCTGTAGAACCGAAACCAGTGGCTAGTAATAAACGCAACAACTGCTATCTAGACTGTCTTATTTTAATTATTGAATATTTATTAAGATTACCTGACATATTCAGGTCTGGGGGCGATCTAATCGTTTTATAGTTTTCAAAATGACAAGCCAAGATCGCACCCTAGCAATTTATTAAATGACGACCGGTTTCACCATCTGTGTCACCATCAACTGGTCACATATATGTTATAATTTGGTCATCTTGTTAAAAAATTTGGTAAAAAATAGCAAGTGCAACATTGCACTTAGTCACTATTTTAAAAAAATGGATAAGTTTTTAATTTGCACTTGTTATTTTATACCAATTTTTTTAACAAGATGACCAGATTATAACATATGTGACCAGGTGATGGTGACATAGTGCACCGAAACCGGTCGTCATTTAATAAATTGTTAATGTGCGAACACCACAGTGCTTTACTAGGCATGGTCCTGTTTGGAGGTGGTATGCCGTTGCCTTCCTCCGACCTTCGAACTGACTTACCCAGCCAGTTATAGGGGGACCTACAGTTTAACGTGGGTTCCGAACCACGGTGCTACTCGGTATTTTTCACATGAGCAAGACTGCCAGAAGTGGAAAGTGACAGATAAAAATCCTAGGACCTGGCGGGGATCGAACCCGCGACCTTTGGATTTGTAGTCTGGCATTCTACCACCGTGCAACCTTACTTTTTTAGTGTGCGATCTTGGCTTATCATTTTGAAAATTATGAACTATTGGTAAGATATCTTACCGATATTGGAATCGGACGATTCATATTAGGCATTTTGCCTCATACCAGTAAAAATATGCACGGATATTCACATAGATAACACGAAAAACATTCTGAAAAACAGTGTGCAACATGTACGTATTCCCAACTCAGCACAACGCTACATACGACAACTAGTTTTCTTGTGTTATGACTTCTCTTGGCAGGCAGCGCACAGGTCTTGTATCTAGGTGTCGTTGTTGGGGCCCGGCATCTGCAGCCCGGCGCCCCCGCGGCCCTCTCCCCTGCACCCTGGTGGAGGGGGCTGCACATGTCGCACTCCCACTCCCCACTCCTCGCGCAGAGTTTGGGGCCTGCGACCCTGGGCCCAGGCCCAGGCGCGCACTGGCGAATTTCCGTGGCGCGATTTATTTGTCGCAAGAATGGAACGCGGTGTCTGGAATATGAGCGCGCGCACGTGCGACAAAAAAGTAGCGGCGATTTAAAAAAAACGCAACCGGCCCTATTTGACGCGCGACGCGATTAGGTTCGTTCCAGCAGCTGCCAGACGGCTACTTTCAAGCGCTAAGAAACAGGTGTTACTGCGCATGCGCAGCTACTATGACGTAAAAACCCTTGTTTGATACTTGCACTGCTGGAACGGTTTTTGCATTGTTTCTGGTTGCAGGCGAAGGTGAGTTTAAAGGAATAATTAAAATACTTTCCATCCTAATAACGAAGAAGTGTAAACGAGAAATATCTGATCTCAAGTGGGATTGCAGTGACTTCTAAATAATCGAAAAACACGCTACGGCCAAAAGTATTGTAGAAAAATAATTTAGTCTTACATGTTTCCTGTCCACAGCACCAATGTAATTTGGAAAGTCAGTTCTGTCTAAAAACTGTTTAACAATAATCTTCCAATAATCTTCTGTTTTTTCTGCCATATGAAGAGGTTGTAGCGATTTCCACAACTGCTCGCATGTATCCTTCGAAATTCTTCTGATTGTAGTGGCTCCCAGTAGATATTCGTAGTGTAACGAGCGAACTCTTTGTGTAATTTGTAAAACTGGCCTTTCACTAGCATTTGACTTACTATCGGATGATCCAGTAACGACATTTGCGCGTTTTTTTTTTTTTTTTTTTTTTTTTTTCGCTCTTCTTCGTAGTAAAAGAGCCACCAAACAAACTGTTACGATGAAATCCATGCTGGTATTGCGAGTAGCTGCGATTTTCCTGTCGCTGTGTGCGCACCACAATCTACTGCCGCGACAGCGATTTATTTTTCGCCCCCACTGAAAAAGCGCCTGTGCGCGCCTAGCCTTAGCACCTACGTCAAGTGCCTCACTGCATTCGTCCCCCCCCCCCCCCCTTACTGCCACTCATCAACAGGAAACGTGTGAAGCAACAAACAAGGCCAACTATCAATAGTGTTCCGTATACTCGAGCTGCGTGGTTGCAACTTGAGTGTTGGTAAACCGAGTATAAAATGAATAAAGTAGGCTCTTTTCTTAACACGCCCTTTCATTTGATATGGAAGAGAAGCTACAAATCAAGCTGTTAGGTAATAACCAAAAGATTTCTTGGTGTCTCAACTTGACGGAAAGAAGAAAACATGTTGCAATACATGGTTCTGCAAAAATCTTGCCTAACTGTGAGTGAAGAGAAACAAAAATTGTTTTGTTTCTACTGCGTGTTATCAATAAAATTCTTCCAGGTATGAGAGGGGGACGGCCGCGGTGGAGTAGCCGAGCGGTCTAAGCAACTCGCTGCGGAGCGCGCGGTTGCTCGCCGTGGAGGTTCGAGTCCTCCCTGGGGCATGGGTGTGTGTGTTTGTCCGTAGGTTAGTTTACGTAGGTTTAAGTAGTTTGTAAGCTACGGACTGATGACCACGCAGTTTGGTCCGATAGATTTACAGACATTTGAAGGGGGACGTTGGTTTTCCTTTATTGATGCTTACATTATTGCACGCCATTGGTGGAAAGGGGCGTTGATGATTGGGGTTTCAATGGGTTCTTCAAAATGTTCAAATTTTTGTAGAGCTTATGGGACTTAACTACGGGGTCATCAGTCCCTTACAAATTACTTATGAAGTAGCTAATACTAAGGACGGCACAAATATCCATGCCCGAGGGGGGATTCGAACCCCCGACCGTAGTGGCCGTGCAGACTATGACTGGAGCGCCGCAGACCGCTCGGCCACTGCGGCCGGCTTCGTCGCTTGTTTTTCATATGATTGGAGGTTGCATTCGTCCCCTTCCTCTCCCTCAACCGCTGATATATAAACCACAAGCGATCGTACATCCAGCAGTCAGACACAGAGCCTGACGAAGACCGCCTGCAACAGTGGCCGAAACGTCGGTAGAGTTTATGAAATGATGACGCGGTCTCATACCCGGAAGAATTTTATTGATAGTGACAACAGCCGCGGAAGCCTACATTTGCATATACTGCTTTTTGTTTGGTCGTGAAGGATTGTGGACAACAGTCGGCTGCAAGGATCTTTAAAGCATTTAAGTGAACAAATTAAGAAACACGAGGAAAGGGCATTTAGAAAATGCTTGTAAATATAAAATGTTTACCACAATTAACATTTCAGCTCAGATTGATAAAATGTCAATTCAGAAACATAATGAATAATTAGTTACGCAGAACAGACGCATATTAAAAAGAATAGTAGAGTTCTCAATGTCTTGTGGAACTGATGAGTTACCACTAAGAGCTCACAATGAAAAACAAGAGTCAGCAAAAACGTGGCAATTTCTTGGACTTCTTACCTCTTTTGCGAAATCAAGGTATTTGGGAGTACTTGATCTTAGAAACTGTGAGCGGGTTCCCTTCCCTTGCTGCCTTACTCAGGACCATCTATTCCGTCTTATCTTCACTGACTTGGAGGCCTGCCCTACTGGCGATCTTGCAGTACGAGCTTGCCATTCTTCTGAGCTATTCTCAGTGCGTATGCTGGGTTTGTAAACTTGAGCTATCACTACTATCTCACCAACTAAGGTTGTAACGAGAAAGAAATGCTAAGAAAAACTCGATATCTTGCGCTGTGTTTGAGACATTGATAGTGATCGTGCCAAATATTTCAAGAAATTAGCAGAAAACGAAGCAACGGTTACCTGCAAATGTTAAAGCGTTGAGGGGGACGTCCAATGACACTACATTCACCCTCCACCCCCCAAACCCTACCTAAACCCGTGATGGGTGGTGTTGTGAGGCAACTTTGGAATCTTTTATAGGAAAGTCTACTTTTGATTGAAGATTTGGATTTTTCGTGAAAAAATATGTCGTTTCACGATAAACGGCGCTGTTATCGTCAAAAATGAAAGTGTAGCAAAGAAGTACTAAATTTAAACGTTGCTCATAATGCGGCAGTTTCTCACGTATCTCGTAGTTAACGACGACATATCTCCTAAACTGTGTGTCTTGTAGTGATGTAATTATCTCTGTAAACTTCGCGAAAGTTCAACCAGTATGTTGCCGAAGTTTCATCGTAGTCGGATGAACGATACAACAGCGCATAAAATACGAACAAACATTCATTTTTATGTATTTAGACACAACCACCTGCAGTGCACACTGTGAAATGAATGACACCAATACAGCTGTCGTGAAACGTAACAAACACACTAACACTCTCATTGTTGCTTTAAACTGATGCGGAGTTCGACAAGAGCGAGTCGTGTCCGTTCGGCACATTTCGGAAGCGCTCGTGTTCTGTTGTCGCGCTGTTGGCCGCACTACCCCACCCCACCCCTCCCTTCACCACACCTTAGCGAAGGCTGCGGCAGTGAGCGTCCAAAGCTCTGTTCTCCCACTGTTGTAATGACGCAAACGAGAGATATTCCACACTATGCGCTAATTCTTCATGACGGAAACTGGCTTCTATTGCCATTTTTCTTAATATTAGCTCTTAATTTCTGGTTTGCTTTAGACATGGGCTTCGGCGATAGCTTTGAGCCCACAATATACGCCACTGTTTGTTCTCTACTACCACTGATGAGAATCATATCATCTTCATAGGCCAGTCGAGTCAGTGACATCTTGACTAGAACTAATTCAATGGTGTCAGTTTTCATAAACTCCCGGTCTATTTTTTCTTAACACAAGATTGGACAATATAGGAAAGAGGGCGTGTCCTTGTCTGAGGCCATTTTTGACCTCCAATTGTTCTTATAGACTGGAATTTGCCCTCACTGTACAGAATGCACACATTGCCACCGAGCGGATTATTTTAGATGGAAAGTGAAGTCCTCCTAGTACCCGCGTGTACGCAGTCATACGATTTTGAAGTCAATAAAGAACATACGCATATGCGTACTATACTCCAAGCATTTCTCAGTTGTTTGTGGTATGTTAAATACACTACTGGCCATTAAAATTGCTACACCAAGATTATAAATGGGTATTCATTGGGTATCTTTCATGGTTGGACACTACATTGATATGTTCAAAAAAAATCTTACATTCAGCTAATTTGACATATGATTATGCATAGTTGATATTACGATGACTGGTGCATTGAGGATGATCACTATGTGATCGAAATCGATCTTAAACATTAATAAAAAATTAATAATGCTGCATACTATAGTTATTGTATTCATTGGGCAAATATTACTAGAACTGACATGGGATTACATTTTCACGCAATTTGGGTACATAGAAGTCAGTACCCAGAACAACCACTTCTGGCCGTAATAACGGCCTTGATACGCCTGAGCATAGAGTCAAACAATGATTGGACGGCGTGCCCATACAGCTTCAACACGATACTACAGTTCGTCAAAAGTAGTGACTGGAGTATTGTGACGAACCAGTTGCTCGGCCACCGTTGACCAGTAGTTTTCAATTGGTAAGAGATCTGGAGATTGTGCTGACCAGGGCAGCAGTCGAACATTTTCTGTATCCAAATAGGCCCGTAAAGGACATGCTATATGTAGTCGTGCATTATTCTGCTGAAATGTAGGGTTTCGCAGGGTAGAATGAAGGGTAGAGCCACGGGTCGTAACACATCTGAAATGTAACGCCACTGTTCAGCCAGCCGCGGTGGCCGAGCGCTCTGCGGCGCGCCAGTCACGGTCCGCACGGCCACTACGGTCGGGGATTCGAATCCCCCCTCGGGCATGGATATTTGTGGCGTCCTTAGTAGCTTGTAAGTTTAGGGACTGATTACCCCGTAGTTAAGTCCCATAAGCTATACAAACATTTGAGCCACTGTTCTAAGTGTCGTCGATGCGAACAAGAGGTGACCGAGACGTGTAACCAATAGCACCCCATACCATCACGCCGGGTGATACGCCAGTATGGCGATGAGCAATACACGCTTCCAATGTGCGTTCACCGCGATGTCCTCCAACACGGATACGACAATCATAATGCTGTAAACAGAACCTGCATTAATCCGAAAAAAAAATGTGTGTATTTTGAGTTTCCTCTTGAATGTCGAGTGGTTTAGTATAAGACGTAGATCACATGGCAGTGTGTTCCATAATCGTATGACTGAGATGGAGAACGACACGGAGAAAGATTGTGTGAAGGTACAGCCAAGATGCTAGACGTATCCGATCTGGTATTGCGGTTTCGTGTTTAAAACATTACTATGGATTATTCGCTCAATATGTTATGTGAGTAGATTGTTATCAAAGGCGGACATCTGTTGTTTGCAAATAACTGAGATAAACTCCATTTTTATTACGAAACGTGGAGTTAATACGTATTCATGCTAGTTTGGTCATCATTAAGTTGCAAATGATCACTAAACTAGCATGCACACGTATTAACTCCAAGTTTCGTAATAAAATGGCGTTTATCTCAGTTATTTGCAAACGACAGATGTCCGCCTTTGATAACAAGCTACTCATTTCATGTGCAACGATTATTTTATTTTGTTATTTCAAAACACACTTTTAAAGTCTGAAACATATTTATAAATTAGTAATTACATTGTGTACTTTTACGGAACGGTGAGTACTCGCGAAATCGCTTCACTAAAAGGCTCGATACCAATACATTCATTACGGTTGCATCAGTGCAGTGTAGTTTTCGTTCCCATGATTAAATATGCCTGGTTTGCGTCGCATTTAACTGAAGACTGAACAACGTTTTCCAATGAAAACGGCAAGCTTTTCCGGTTTCGCTGATGAATACTTCATGCGCTTGTAAAGCTGTAGCTGTCGTATATTGCGCGTGGTGCTATGTTATATGCTGTCGGTGTTTCTATGACACTTATCACCCAGAATTTTGTACACCTGTTACAGCTAGTGACGATGGAGGCAGTGAATAAATAACATTCCGCAAGACGTAATGAGTGACCATTGTGTTACCTTATCATTTACTCCAGTTTTAAGAATTGCTAGGAAAGTGTCATTTTGTACAATCATCGGACAAGTCCGAGCGATGTCCGAGCGATGTCCGAGCGAACGAGCAGGACTATTATTCGGGTCTTCTGCAGTGCTGCCAATTTAGCAATTTTATGGCAAAATTTAGAATGTTTCCAGGTGATTCAGCATGAAGAATTTGAATTTAGTATGTAGCATATTTTGAGTATTTTTTTTTCTGGTATGGTAGGATATTTTTTGTTCAAAAGCAAATCTGCGTAATCAGCAAAGTTTTAGTTTCCACCATGCCACCTCACTGATCGATATGCGATCTTAGTGTCATAATGTGATACTTCTTGACCATCCTATGTCATTCTTTGTCTTTGGATAGTGCCGAAACTTTACATAAAAGTAAACACCAACGTAGAAAATTATTCACCAGCTGTAACTTCGCTTCCGTCAAGAAGAGGCTGCAGGGAGCTGACGGAATAGGTTGGAAGAAGAGGGGGGGAGGGGGGAAGGGAGAGAGGAACGTTGGTGGATTGCAAGCAGCAGGATCCTGCGTTCACAATTAACATGAGCTCCTGATAATCCGCTTCCCTACCTGAAATGGAGTAGAAGCTAGCCATTGTGATGGGCCAGCTACCGTACCATTACCAATTTTCCAAAAATATCGCGATGCACATGGCGCAAAAAGACAGTTACTGGTAGCACGGATCAGCAACATAGCAGACGATGTAGTCAACACAGGATAACAGTAAGGTGCACGGTAGGTAGTGAACATATCGAAATCACTTCGACACGAAGTGGCCTATAGTTGCTGCTGTCTGCTATGGTATTTTTAATTACTATTTACTTGTTAGAAAATAATTAATGGATGATGAACTCTAATCAGCAATATAGCCGCACCATCAAAACTGATGGACGGATAACTAGTTTAGTTCATTTATATTTTTATTATAATAATTATCATCACGAATGATATTAATAATTATTCCTTTTACGGTGGCTACATTTTGTTACTTAAGCTAGTTGTTTAGGCATTTTTTGCAGCATTTTCTGTGAACTTTAGCATATTTTGGGCATTTTCTAAAAGATTTTTTAGAGTTGGCAGCACTGGTCTTCTGCGTGCCAGCCAAGCTCCTTTACGACTGTAACTCGCTGGCTTGCTCGGCGACGTTGACAGTGACAGCTGTAAGGTTACGCTAGGGAATTTGATGTCGATTTTCGTTGACACCAAGGCCCATTGGAACAAAATCGTTTTAGCTGGTTGGTATGGAGAAATTCCCTCACAATATACCTCTGACTCAACACAATGACTTTGAACTATACTTGGCATTTCCTTTGTTAGTTACGAATAGTTTAGGAATGCTCGATGGGAAAGTAGTAGAGTGCCAGACTATGAATCCCAATCATCATATTTTTGACGACGTTAGAGCGTTCAATGAATGAAATAAATCGCAATTTGCTATCAGTTATGGCTTCAATGTACTAGTTTATATGGAATACCAAAGTGCGGCGAATGAAAATTTGGGGGTTGGAACACTTGCGCGGAGTGACACTTGCGCGGAACCCGGGGCCCTTGGGGCGGCTAAAGGCTTTCCCTGGGTACAGGCACACCAAGAAGTCCAGCACTGATGTTGTCAAGTTTCCACACTGTCAACATAACACGAAAATCAGTGAAATTGCACAACCCTTTGCAAGCTGAAGAGCAATATAGTAACTTGTTCTAACTACCTATTAATCCGTTGAGTGTTCCTCCTGTAAACAAAAAGGTATTTTAATAGTGATAATGTTTGGAGAGTTAGTCTCTGCTACTACAAGACTATTCCACAGTCATACCTCCTAAAAGCATATTATTCAGAACACTAAGCATATCAAGACACCTGCGCAAGCAATAAATATATATTAGGCATCCTGCACAGATACGTTGATGTAATGTAGTTAACCCCACTATCACGCAACTTCCATCTCTTTAAAAATAGCTACTATGCTTTTTAATAGGAGATGCAACCTTAAACCTTCAATTAAGAAACGTTAATAATAAGTCAATGAGTATTTTACATACTTGAAGCGTTTATTCGTAGACCCCAAAACGATTTGGCTGTATTCGAATTACAAATACATCTAAGAAATATATGAAATACGGAATGTGTAAGGGAATGTCACACACCGAAAAATGCTAAAGATAAATTCTATTTTCCATCACCGTCATATAGAACCATTTTTACTCCGGACATGGCATAAACCAACAGGGAGAAACAAGTTGCAAGATTTCCAGGAAAAATGAAGCGAAATTGGCAGCCAATAGTTGGTTATAAATTACATTGCCTGTTAACTGTATAAATATAAATTACGGAACACGCGGAACTACTGTTCAGTACAGTCAAAAAGGTCTAAGGTAATAAGCAGTGGTTTACAATCAGATATCCGTATCACTCTCCTCCTCAAGAAGTCTGTGTGAAGATTTATATTCAGAACATTCAAGAAAAAGGTGTTGAAACTACAAGAAGCAGCTCAGGAAGGGAATACGTTATGGTGCCCGTAAATTTGAATGGCTGTATCTCTTGTAGTAACATTCATTTTTTGATAAAATGTTAAAATCCAATATACCAGAATTTTGTTTTTCTAAACTCAGTGCCAATTTTTTTTTTGTCGACATTTTTGCAGGAAGTGGTCTTGACGTGATTTCATATTTCTATGCATTAATATTATCAAACATGTAATTTGTGTCACAAATTGCGCGGCCGGTCCGGTCGGAGGTTCGAGTCCTCCCTCGGAAATAGGTATGTTTGTTTGTACTTTGCCTAAGTTATTTTATGTAAGATTAAGTAGTGTGTAAGTCTAACGACCAATGATCTAAGTAGTTTGGCCGCATAAGACTATACATATACACGTAATTTATTTATTTCATCACCACATTTAAGTGCTAATAATTAAAGAAACTTAAATGTAGAAATTTTAAATAAACACTGAAAACAAATGATTGGTATTTCTCATAAAATGAATGCACAGAACCGGTGAATTATGTCTTGTGAATGTACCTACAAAATCTGCCATATGAAAATTGTAGTGTGAGTCCCAAATTTGTTTTTTATGTAATAACCTTAAAAACATATTAAAAATTCAGAACTCGAAAACCAGTGAAGTTATGGACTTGAAGCGTTTTGTGTTGCTACATTTTTACATAGCAGACACGATTTTAAAATTTGGTTGCTATCGCCAAAGTAGACGAAACGTTAAATTTTTTGGTGTAATCTTCGCCGTGTAGACTGTATGTTGTAGAAGTCTACGTCGAACCTAATTAGAATCATACCTCTGAGGAGAGAACGTTGTTTGCACTTCTCCTGCGTTTCCAGTCGGCTGTGCTGTGCTATGTAACGACATCGTACCGTTCTACTTTACCGAGAGCTATATATGTATTGGTGTGATGTCTGTTCTTTCGAAATAAGACATCACACCAATATATGTATTATTTAGACGCAAAGATTCTGGGTTCTGTTTTCATCGCTAACGCGATTAACAACGGTAGACCTCGTGTGTAAACAAAATGTTCAAATGTTTGTATAGTCTATGGGACTTAACTACGGGGTCATCAGTCCCTAAACTTACAAACTACTTATGAACTACTTACGAACTAGGACGGCACAAATATCCATGCCCGAGGGGGGATTCGAGCCCCCGACCGTAATGGCCGTGCAGACCGTGACTGGACCGCCTTAGTCTCCTCGGCCACCGCGGCCGGCGTATGTAAACACTTAAAGGTTATGAGTGCCACTGGAAAAATGCGTAACACCTGTTGTTTGAGACTTGAAGATGACCTGAAATAGCCGAAATCGATATCTCATAATAAACATAAGGTGTAGCTGTCTATATTTCATAATGCTATTCCTAACATATTTAAAAGCTGCTCAAAACCACCTACAAAAAACCTTTATAATGAGATTGTATATAATTCCACGATCAAATTGTGTTTTAGTTATTTGTAGTAATACACCCAAAGATCTGCCCTTGCTTTTAGTGCCTTGATCAGCTGTTTATTTTTAGAGGTATTACTAGGGACAGGAAAAATTCGCATTTGCGATAAATGCGAATATAGATGCGAATTATAACTCAAAATGCAGTAAATCCGAAATTGTAGTTAGCAACGGTTGCGCCCGATTTCATCACATTCCTCTTTACATGGGTGCTGTATTGTAAATCGAGTTCACTCCCTGCAGCGTCCGGGTCTCCGCGCAAGTGTCTACACATTCCCTTTCCGCGCAAGTGTCACTCCCCGCAAGTGTCACAAACTCGAAAATTTGTGCCCGGCGGGGATTCGAACCCTGTACTAGGTTGAGATGGAATACCAAAGTGCGGCGAATGAAAATTTGTGCCCGGCCGGGATTCGAACCCGGGATCTCCTGCTTACTTGGAAAACGTGTTGACCACTCCGCCACCGACGACACAGTGACCAGCAGACTGCAGAGGACTCTTCCCTGCACGTCTCCCGCCACACACAAATCTCCATTCGCCACGCTGTGGTAATAGGAAAGAGACAGCGTGGCGAATGGAGATTTGGATGTGGCGGGAGATGTGCAGGGTAGCGTCCTCTGCAGTCGGGCTGGTCACTGTGTCCTCGGCGGCGGAGTGGTCAACACGTTTGCCAAGTAAGCAGGAGATCCCGGGTTCGAATCCCGGCCGGGCACAAATTTTCATTCGCCGCACTTTGGTATTCCATCTAAACCTAGTACATTGAAGCTATAACTGATCGCAAATTGCTATTTATTTGATATGAATCCCAAGGTCGCGTGTCGGATACGATACCCTTTCTTTCCTACGCTTTTTTTTCATGTATCATCTTTAATTAGCTCCATCTCTCGTAGTGTTGTTCATATGAAAAAACGTCGAGTTGCAGCGTTGACCGTATTCCACGATAAGCTTTAGGTTCCCCTATTACCGGCTTGATATGTCCGATCAAAGATCGGAGAGAGGCAATGGCAGGTAAAGCACTGCGCTGTGCAAACCAATTCTCGGATTGTTGACTGACTTACCCTTCTTTGCGAATGGAAAGAACACCTGTGCACGTGTGTAAGAGATGAGATACGTTAGTTTGATGCTGATAAGTTTGTTGGAAGAGATTATGGAGTTGTAGTAAGGTGGTATGCACGCACGATGCCCCAGGATGAGGGTAGCGCGTCGGCGTCAGTGTGTAGCGTTTAGTAAGGAGTGTGTACGTTAACTGCCTAATAGGCGAGCGGCGGGTTACAGGTAGCGAGCAGGTAGTTAGCCGGGGCAGTGGTGTGGGTCGCGGCTGGAATGCGGCGTGGCCAGGTGTAGGGGCGGCAGAGCGCAGGGCTGCAGGCCCCATTCAACAGCACGCGACTAGTTGCAAACACGCTAAAACAAGTCCGATTAAAACTACGAGAGTAAATCAATCATTATCCGCAAAGTAGTTATAAAATTTTATTGTAATAAAATACGAAACTTACAAGAACATCATTTTTCGACATGTCTCCTTGCTTTTCAATGCACTTCGTCCATCGCTCTTCAAGCTTCCTTATGCCCTCATAAAAGGTTTTCGGTTGAGCTGCGAGCCACGAATGCACCGCTTCCTTCACTGCTTCGTCCGAGTCAAATCGACGGCCCCTTAATGCCTGTTTGAGTGGACCAAACAAGTGATAGTCAGAAGGGGCAAGATCGGGACTATATGAAGGATGCCCCAGTACTTCGAATTTGAGTTTCTGGAGCGTTTCAGCAGTGTGGACAGCAGTATGCGGACGGGCATTGTCCTGCAACAACACAACACCTTCTGACAGCAATCCTCGGCGTTTGCTTTGAATTGCAGGCATTAGCCTGTCAGTAAGCATCTCACCGTTAATTGTTGTGCCCCTTTCACCATAATTTTCCGGTACAGGACCTCGTGCATCCCAAAAAAAACCGTAAGCATCAGTTTTCCTGCGGACGGTTGGGTCTTGAACTTTTTCTTGCACGGCGAATTTGGATGTTTCCATTCCATACTCTGCCGTTCACTCTCTGGCTCGTAGTGACGGATCCATGTTTCGTCACCAGTAATGATTCTGTCTAAGAAGTTGTCCCCTTCATTACCATAGCGATCCAACTGTTTTTTGCAGATGTCGAGGCGCATTTTCTTATGCAACTGTGTGAGTTGTTTTGGGACCCATCTTGCACAAACTTTACGAAACCCAAGTCTGTCGTGAATAATTTCGTAGGCAGAACCATTACTACGAGTAATTTGAAAACGATGAGCCACTTCAGAAATAGTTAATCGTCTGTCTAAGAGAATCATTTCACGTGATCGCTGAATGGTTTCTTCATTTGTGGAGGTAAACGGTCGTCCGGCTCCTTCATCGTGCTTTACACTCGTGCGACCAATTCGGAATTTTTCAATCCACTCGTACACACTTCGTTGTGGCAAAACACTGCTCCTGTACTGTACTGGAAGTCTTCTATGAATTTCGGCCCCTGATACACCTTCCGCCCACAAAAAACGTATCACTGATCGTTGCTCTTCTTTGGTGCAAATGGTAGCGGAGCAGCCATGATTAACAGCACGGCAGCGACAATGAAACTAACGTAGCAGCTAGAAAATTGCAAAGATATAACAACAAATAAACAAAGCATGCGTCACCAACGCAAACAAAAATATAAATAAATTGCGGATAATAATTGACTTACCCTCGTACTTGCTATTTGATACTTCACGGATGGCAGCTGCTCAAGAAGCGAACGTTACGTACCCGAAGACTGGAAAGTTGCACGGTTAACTTCAATATTCAAGAAACACAATAGAACTAATCCGCAAAATTACAGGCCTATAACATTAACGTCGGTTTGCAGCAGGATTTTAGAACATATAATTTCGCACCGAACAAAGTGGCGCAGTGATTAGACACTCACATTCGGGAGGACGGTTGTTCGGATCTACGTCCGGCCCTCCAGATTTAGGTTTTTAGTGACTTGCCTAAATCACTCCGGAAAATGCTGGAATGGTTCTTTTCAAAAGGCACAGTCGATTTCCTTCCCCATCCTTAATCAAAACTCCGAGCGTTAACTCCGTCTCTAACGACCAAGCTGTCGACGGGACGTTAAACCCTAAGCTTCCTTTCGTCCATATACTTTCCTCAAATATTATGAACTACCTGGAAGAGAACGAATTATTGACCCATAGTCAACTCGGATTCATGAAGTATCGTTCTTGTCGAACACAGCCAGCTCTTTATTCACATGATGTGATGAGTGCCATCGACAAGGGATATCAAATAGATTCCGCATTTCTAGAATTTCGGAAGGCTTTTAATACTGTACCTAACAAGCAGTTTCTAATCAAATTGCGTGTTTATGGAATATCCCCACAGTTGTGCGACTGGACGCAGTACGTTGTAATTTACGGTAAGTCATTGACTAGAACGGAAGTGACATCTGACGTTCCCCAGGGAAGTATTATAGGGCCCCTACTGTTCCTTACCGTTATAAACGATTTATGAGATAATCTGTATAGCTCTCTTACAAGGGAAGTACTTGTACTCGAACAAACATATCTGCATGAACGTTTGGTTACAGGGCCATTACGTACCACTCGGTGTGCTAGTGGGTGTCGTTTTTCTGCAAAACTCTGCAATCGAGCTCTAGATTGTACTGACGATGTACTACCTCTTGCAATGAATAGTTCGACATTACCATCCCTATCATAATCACTGTGTGTTAGTGTTACAACAGTATCTTTTTCCTAACTTACGGTCATATTTATGCACTGTCATAGATCACAGAAAACATGCAAATGATTCATTTTCTACACCAATATAATCTTCACGAAGGAAGAAGAAGGAAGGGGGCTTAGGGTTTAACGTCCCATCGACAGCTTGGTCATTAGAGACGGAGCTAACGCCCGGAAATTTGAGAAAGGATGAGGAAGGAAATCGGCCGTGCCCTTTGAAAGGAACCATCCCGGCATTCGCCTGGAGTGATTTAGGGAAATCACGGGAAACCTAAATCTGGATGGCCGGAGGTGGATTTGAACCACCATCCTCCCGAATGCGAGTCCATTGCGTTACCACTGTGCCACCTCGCTCGGTCATTTTCACGAAGAAGGGTCTTCGTAACTTCATCCCAAGCAATCGCGATACACTAGCATCACCAATCGCCGACCCATCTGAGGCTTCACTGCACAAATAACGTCACAAAACGCGTCTGCGCCGTCTATACTGATCCCAACTGTTGTACCGGCAGCTCAATGTGCAATGCGGCATGGCACGACTGCAGAGTTTTGCAGATGCGGGAGTATCACTAGTGTAATATGGGATCTTTACATTGACTCTCACACGATTTTGGCGTATTTGTGTTTGTTCGAGCCCAAGTACTTTCCTTGTTAGACTGTTCGCGGATGATGGTGTCATCGGTTAGTAAATTCACCAGAAGATCGAAAGCAACTCGAAATGATTGAGATTTCTTCATGGTGCAAAATATGGCAATAGACCCTTAATAATGAGAAGTTGAAAGTCATCCATATGACCACTAAACGATACCCGATAAACTCTATTTACATCATAAATCAATTAAAACTACACGCCGTAAATTGAACTAAATGCGTAGGAGTACAAACAGCTTCTTGGAAAGAACAGACAGAAAATATTGTAGGGAAAGCGAACCAAAGACTACGTTTCGTTGAGAACACTTACAAGATGCAACAGTCCTACTAAAGAAACTGCCTACACCAAACTTGTGGGTTCTATTTTGGAATATTGCAGTGCACCGCGTTTTCGACGATATCGTATCTACTGTGATTCGAAAAACACGAAATATAATTTTGGAAAATTGCGTTTTTAAGAAAAATATTGTTATGTAGGCAAACTCCAAAAGAAAAAAAATAGAGTGTAAATACAAAATTTCATAGAAATCATTAGAGCCGTTTCCGAGACAGCTAATATGCTCGTTTAAACATATAAGATTAAGTAACAGGCACGGCTGTTGATTGGTTCGTAACACGGCAGTTCGTGTAACCATTGGCCAGTGTGAGGATATTTTCAGGTAGTTCTACAGCTGCATACATACTCCGCAATCCCCCATAAGGTGCGTGGAGTTGGGTACACTGTACCACTACTAGGAATTGCACCAGGAAGCAATGATAGCGACGTCTGCCCTCGTAGCATAGCGCACAACGTGGTGGGTTGCCACTAGAGGTCTGCATTATGTCCGATTTTACCGGAGAGTCCCGCTCGCCCCTCTGGCTCTCGGGAGTAAGCGGCCGAGCGCCAGCGCTCGGCCGAGCGCGCCGAACGCTCGGTCGGTCACCAGTAACCGGGGCACTCAGCGCCAGCGAGCTGCGCTTCGTCAGACTGGTTACATTAATACTTCTTCCATAGATCATGAGTACGACACTTCGTAATGATGTGGAACTTGTCAGTGTAATAAAAGATGTCTGTAAAAGATATTACATTATACAAAATGTTATATGACACAAATATATTTTGTATTCTTTTTATTTTTATTGTTATTTTTTTATTTTTTATTTTTAGTTTTACTAATTTATATCGAAAAATTCATCCATTGAGTAGAATGAGTTGTCATTCAGTTATTCTTTTAATAAATTTTTAAATGCTAGTTATCTATGTCAGGTTTTGATGCTGTTTGGTAGGTGACCGAAGATTTTTGTGGCAGCATAATTCAGCCCTTTCTGTACCAAAGTGAGATTTAACCCTGCATAGTAATATCATCCTTTCTCTTGGTGTTATACCTATGCACACTGCTATTACTTTTGAACTGGGTTTGCCGCGGCGGATTAGCCATGCGGGATGCGCACGGCCGTTCGCCATCTGGGGTTCGGGGTCCCCTCTCAGGCAACAAACATGTGAACATGTGTGTGAACTAGGTTGGATAATTAGAACAAATTTCATAAGTGAATATATATACTCTGAAGTAACTGTGAGGATGCCTAAATTCTTAAATAGATGTCTCCAGAACGATCTTGGGCGCGCTCCTGTAATTATTCTGATTACACGATTTTGTGCAATGAATACTTTTTTACTCAATAGTGAATTACCTCAGAATATGATGCTATACGAAAGCAGTAAATGAAAATAGGCGTAGTAAACTGTTTTACTGAGATTCATATCGCCAAAATTTGGTAAAACCCTAACAGCATACGTAGCTGAACCCAAACGTTTTAGCAGACAATCAATGTGTTGCTTCAAGTTTAATCTCTCATTAATTCACACATCTAAAAATTTTGAAAAACTCTGGATTCCCTTCAAAACGAACGAATAATTTCGAAGAACCTTAGCTACAGACTTCTGTTCAAAGTCTATATGTATTACTGGAGTTGTGCCATTTACTGCACGGAACTGTATATGCTGTGTTTTATCAAAAGTTAATGAGAGTCCGTTTGCTTAGAACCACTTGTGAAAGGCGTTATTTACGATTACATCAGTTAGTTCTCGTTTTATGGATGTGATTACTATACTTGTATCATCAGCAAAAAGAACTAATCTACATCAATGTAGAATGGCAAGTCATTAATGTATTTCAGAGATGAGAGACCACCGCTTCATATTAACAACTTACTTATTTCTTTTACAAATGTCTTTCGTTGTTTACTATCAGTTCTATAACCCACATACTACAACTGTATATGTCACATTTGATGTTTGATAGTTGTAAGTTTAGGAACTGATGATCCCGCAGTCACGTTCCATGAACTTTACAAACATTAAACATTTTTAAATATACTTTCTATGAGTTTTACCATTTTTATTTTAAGTCGTATGTATTCCAGAAAGTTCCCCATTACTGTATGTGACGTGGGGAATTTTCTGGAATACATAAGACTTAAAATAAAAGTGGTAAAACTCATAGAAAGTATAAAATTCAAGAAGACCTGTCTCAAGAAGAAAATTTTTAAATATTTTGCAAACTACTGGCGTTTCGACCATTGAGGTTATCATGTCTTCCAGTAACTGCAACGTTAAAAACTGTAATTTCTGTATGTAGCATTTTGTTTGTTTTTGTAGAAAAGCGGTAGTACAGTAGTCTAATCTTGCGTTATGTGCAGCGTATCTCCTTGTAGTTATCAGACCACAGATCAGCGTTTAAAGAGCACATTTTGTTCTTTAAAGCACATATTAGCTTGGACACCATTGTCAACCGTATTTTGTCGGCCTTTTCTCTAATATGCCGCGATACAGTGGTGGGGTGCGGAAGAACATCTTCTATATTGACTTTGGCGCGAACATTGATGAGCTCCTGCGAGTAATTCTTGAAGCCAATCTTACTAAAAGTATTTAATGATAGCAAACCTAATCCACCCATATCGACCAACCTATCAACAAGAACTTTCTTTATGCTACTTGGTACTGCAAGTGGTCGGTGCAATTATGCTCCGCATTTACTTTTGCAGTGCTGAATCATACCTGTTGTGCGTAAGTATATTATCACATGTGGTACATTGCACGAAACCAGCAGAAACCTGTGTGACAGGATCCACTACAAGTGCAAAAGATTTCCAAGCTTCACTTTTCGGCTCCTTTTCGACGTGTCTTTCTTCTTCAGAACTGACGAGCCGCTCCTAATTCTCTCCACAATACTTCTTTTTGTTTCATGAATGGAGCCTTTACGACCTGTAGTTCGTTGATCCACAACGCTGTCTGCGCTGCTCAAAGCCAGGTCGGTTTGTAATACGATTCCACAGTGTTGAGCGCGCATCGGTCGTCCTGTCACCGGCCGAGACTACGAGCGCGCTCGAGCGCCCGGCAGCGCTCGAGCGCCCGGCAGTGCTCGACACTTCCGCCGGTAACCGAGAGGCGGAGGCCGACCGGCCGCATGGGGCATTAGACGGCCGCAGCCGTGCCGCAGCGTGGGCCTACCCCAGCCGTCGAGCAGCGGCACGGAACGGGAAACGCTCGAGCGGTTATTTTCATCGAAATGCAGAGCTGTAGTTGCCACACTGGGGCCTCGGGTTCGATTCCCGATCCGATCGGAGTGGGTGTTGTGTCGCTGCATCATCACTTCATCACCATTGAAGTGGCCGAAGTGGGGTCAGATAAAGGCTTGCACCAGGCAGGTCGAATATGACAACGATTGTGGTCTAACAGCCATGAATGACACACGGAATCACCATCATAGCGACAAATTTGTTTTTATCGCTGTATATGAAAATCTTCTGTCTTACTGTGCTCATAGAAGTAACCATTAATTGCCGCGAACAACGCGATCTCTTTGTTCACGATTTGAGTGCTACTCGAGATGGTTGACCGCCGTTTTCTCAGATACGTAAGTAAGTCATGTGTGGTTAGGTTACAACATGGGATTAAAAAAACGTCTACTGCTGCAGTCAGTCACTGATCACTTAAAATGAGCTGTCGACAGAGATTTTCGCCTTGCCGACATTAATTCTTGATGGTCTTGTCCAATATTGCACCACTTTATGAAGTATATTGACAGAATTTGTGTGTCGCTATTACCGAATGTTACCAACACCTCCAAGAGACAAAGCCTCATAACAGTCAGTGTCACGTCACACCGATAGGCCGCGATTGCTAGCTGACTAGCTGGTCGCTGCGAGACAGTGGACTGTGCCTCAGCGGCCAGCCAGTTAGCTAGCCATAGCGGCCTATCGCTGTGGCATAAACTGTTGTGAGGCTTTGTCTCTTGGAGGTGTTGTTGTTACCCAGCTGTCTATTGGGCAACAATGTACTGCCATGTGACAAACTTCAACTAGCAAGAAATTTTAATCGAACTGTAGCTACCAAATGTCGGTTCTTTTATGCAAATGTGGCTATCAGATTCAGAGTCATTAACGTTTTCGTTAAGTGTGGCAACTAGTTCCACGCCCATTTTTGTCCTGTATTGTTGTGCACTAACGTCGGTGCAGCAAACATTTATGTTCCACAGATAATCTTATTTCTGAAGCAAAACAGCAATTCTGCTTTTAAATGGAAGAAGTGTATTCGCAATTGGGAATATGAATCGTACGTTCTACTAGCTGAAAACCCGTGTCACTGGGGACTAATTCATTCCTTCCCTTTCCTCTCGCTGCTGACCTTCTCTATCCTCTGCCTTCCCATCATCTCATCTCTCTTCTCGTAGCTACGAATATCTTCGCCAGTGCTAGTCTTTATCTTGCCCTTCCTTTGTCCGCCATCTCGTATTTTGCATCTAAAGTTGCGAAATATAGCTTCACTTCGTTACTTCAAGGTCCCAAATTTTTATAATTTTCCTGCTAATTTCATTTCTGTTACTCCGCAATATTTATCCTGACTTTGTTTTACTCTCAATCCACATTCTGTACTTATTACACTGTTCATTCCATCCAACAGCTACTGTTAACTGTTAACTGTTCACTTACTTAGAGGAAAGCAATATTAACAGCGAATTTTATCACTGATACATTTTCTTGCTAATCTTCACCTCCCATTCATGACAGTTATTGGTCCTTACATGTACAGATTGAACTACAAGGGAAAAATGCTACATTCCTGGCTGATACCACCCCCCCCCCCCCCTGTTTGCCGATGACATAGTAATTTTATCGGAGACTGCGAAGGGTCTCGAAGAGCAATTGAATGGAATGGACAGTGTCTTGAAAGGAAGATATAAGATAAACATTAACAAGAGTAAAATAAGGATAATGGAATGTAGCGTCAGAAAATCATGCGATGCTGAAGGAATTAATTAGGTAATGAGACAATAAAAGCAGTAGATGACTTTTGTTTTTTGGGTAGCAAGATAACTTCTGATGGCCGAAGTAAAGAAGATACAAAATGCTGAATGGCTTTAGAAGAAAAGCGTTTCTAAAGAAGCGAAACTTGTTAACATCCATAATTAATTAAATGTTAGGAAGTCCTTTCTGGATTCATTTGTCTGGAGTGTAGCATTGTATGGAAGTGAAACGTGGACGATAAGTAGTTCAGACAAAAAGATTATAGAAGCTTTTTAAATGTGATGCTAGAGACTAATGATTAGATGGGTAGATCACGTGACTAATGAGGAGCTGCTTAACCGAATTGATGAGGGAGAAAAGGGATAGATTGGTAGGACACAATCTGAGACATCAAGCAATCGTCAACTTAGCATTAGAAGGAAGTGTGTGGGGTAAAAATCGTAGACGGAGACCGAGGGACGAATACAGTAAGCAGATTCAAAAGGATGTAGGTTGGCAAACGTATTCTCAGATGAAGAGACTTGCACAAGACAGGGTAGCGTGGAGAGCTGCATCAAACCAGTCTGCGGACTGAAGACCACAACTACAACAATTTCATTTCATTACTCCGCAATATTTATCCTGTCTTTGTTTTACTCTCAATTCATATTCTGTACCTATTTCACTGTTCATTCCATCTAACAGCTACTCTAACTCCTCTTCACTTACTTAGACTTTAATCACCGATAAAGATTCTTACTAATCTTCACCTTCCTTTCATTACAGTCATTGAGATTGAAGTGCAGGGGAGAAATGCTACATTCCTCGCTGATTATTTCCCCCCCCCCCCCCCCAGCCGTATGTAAAACCTCTTGGTTCTTGAACTTACTGCTTATTATTCAACTCTGTATATATAGTTTACCACCATTGTTTCTAAAACTTTCTAACATCGTGCACCATCAAACAGTGTCGAACTGTTAATCTAAGTAAAACCAAAATGGTGCTTAACTTTGTAGGTGTTAAATACGGTTTATTAATGTAGCAGTAGGCCTATTTCGGCACCGTGCATATACCTGCAGTATAAATGCTCTTTAGATGGAATGCTTATCAGGTATTAATTTATTACTGTTATTCTGTCAGTTATCCTCCAGCTGGAGGTTATGTCGAACGAACAGAATAGCAGTAATAAATTAATACTTGATAAGCAAAAAATAATATATATTAAGTCTTACTTTTCTTATCAGTCGCAACGTCAGAACTGGCTCTAGGGTGACTAACCTTCCGTAATCCACACTGATTTCTATCTGATAGTTCCATCATTTTCGTTTGCAATCTTCTGTCTATTAGTCTTAGCAGCAACTTGGATAATTTAAGCAGTTCAACTGATTCTGCGAAGTTTCTCTCTTAGGAACTGCATAGATGATGATCTTCTGAAAGTCTCTAGTGCCAAGATATAGTATCAGAAAACTGTAGCATACTTGCTACATTATAAGTCAGCGATTACCGTCGAAATCCACCAGAACTCAGACAAACCGTATCTTGCGGTTTGGCCGCTAGAACTTACTCTAGGAATGAGCAGCTTGCAAGTAGCTACCAGAAGTTCGAGGAGAAGTTGCTGGAGCGAAGAACTTGGGGGCCAAATCGAGACCTGGAAGGGAGGAGGTGGGAGGGAGATGTGTGGCACACAGCAGCGACTCCAGAGAGAAGCCAAGTGCACACTCTGGATACACAGTGTCTTTCATAGCGTCATGTCAGGCTAGTGAACCTTAAAACACAGAGCACATTTTCACCAACATCACAGGTAAGCGCAACGTCTCAAATTTTTTCAACTTGGAAACAGGTGTCGTCGTCATTAATATGCAGGCTAATAGATTAGTTTAACGCGATTTTTCTTACACGTTGCAGATGAATTTCTGGATGAATTTATCGACTCAGACTCAGACAGTAAGACCTATCAGCGAAATTTCAGTTCTTGACAAACCACAAAGGCCTCCAAAGCTTAATTCGCGAAACGTTAAATAGCATTGTTGACGAGTCTTTCTAACGTACAAGAAATTTTATATTGTTCGAAGAACCTCTTAAACGAAGTTATATACCACTGTAGCCTATTCGTGAATTTAATTTTACAAATTTGTAGTCGGTATCTTCGAGTCAGCAGTATTTAGAAGCCTAAAAAGTATTCACATATTCTTCATTGAGAAATATTCTAGAAAAATATGTTTTACATTTGTCTGTCTCCAACACTGAACATTTGTAGAAGAAACGAAACAAACAAATCGTTTCCTTTCTTTATACCCTTTCTCTATACACATTTCGTCTTAGGTCCTGATGACGGTGGTGATAATCAGGCGGCGTTTATGGCCGGTAGACGCCAACTGGGGTACTGCCTGGTGCAAGTCTTTTTAGCTGACGGCACTTCCCCGACTTGAGTGTCAATGATGGTGAAGATGACACAACACCCAGTTCCCAAGCGGAGAAAATTTCCGACACGACTTGGAATCGATCCCTGTCCCCCTGCGTGGCAACACACTACACTATCCACTAGACTTAAGAGACGGACAAGGTCCCGATATCTATCTCGTAACAAACTCTTGGAAATTGTTCCCTATTTTTAAATACTATCACTCTATTATTTAGTGATTGATTTATAGTGCATTTCCATCATTCTGTGCCCGAAATGAAGCCAATAATTATTATTGATGTAAATGTATTTTGGTCGCATAATGAAACGGCTACACGCTTGAACCTTTCGTAAAGTGTGTTGTTATATTAACGACAACAACTTTAATTACATTGTCTATGTAATGGTCAGCAGTCCCTCGCCACAAAGCCTGAGGCAGCCCATTGTCGCAGGGCGCCGCAGGATACCTGCAAAGCGTTGGCCACGCGGCCCCACTGCTCATGCCGTAACAGCAAGCTCTCCTCCGAGCACTCGTGTTCGCGAGTAAACAGTCGGCGCACCAAGTGTGTGCCTGAACGAGTGCAGTCAACGTCCCCAGTCCACCGTGCTGCTGGAAGTTCGAAGAAATGTCCAAATGTTTGTAAATCTATCGGACTAAACTGCGTGGTCATCAGTCCGTAGCTTACAAACTACTTAAACCTAGGTAAACTAGCCTACGGACATACACACACACCCATGCCCCAGGGAGGACTCGAACCTCCACGGCGAGCAACCGCGCGCTCCGCAGAGAGGAGTTTTAGACCGCTCGGCTACTCCACCGCGGCGAAGTTCGGAGACGGCGCGACTTGTGCATACATGTTCCAACGTGATACACGCGATCGCAGTGCGCTCCAGCGACAGTTGTGGGCTGCATTAAGTTTTGGAATCACACTGTTACCAAATGAAAGGAGTGGAATTCCTGCTTTAACGCTGTTAAAACTCATTCTTCCGCACTTGTACATATGTTAGTAATTTTGTTCTTTTTGTGAATAGGCCTACTTAAGTAACAACTTTAACGTCTATGAGTGCCGGACGCGGAGCCCGAGGGAACTGAGGCGCTCCAGTGACGGTCTGCACGGCCACTACGGTCGGGGGTTCGAATCCCCCCTCGGGCATAGATATTTGTGCCGTCCTTAGTCTTAGATAGTTCATAAGTAGTTTGTAACTTTAGGGACTGATGACCCCGTAGTTAAGTTCCATAAGCTTAACAAACATTTGAAACATTTTTGTCTATGAGCGTCAGGCCATTACGAACGTTGAATTTTCAGATAACAAAGGCAGTGACATAAATGTTTCTTGACCAAACGATGCGATTGGCGCCTTCAGATAAGACAAACACCATTTCAGTAGTCTTTCCTTTAGACCAACTTAAAGGTCATTCTACCTCGATCACTATTACTATTCAATAATAGAAGCTCTAGAACATGTAAAATACAAGAGGAGAAAGAATAAAGCGCTTATTTTACCCCAAGTAAGGTGCGAACTGTCCTGGTCATAAAACCAATTGAACAGACTCACACCTCAGAGGATGTGCAATTTTCTTTATATAGTGTCGAATGCCGGCCGCGGTGGCCGCGGGGACTGAGGCGCTCCAGTCACGGTCTGCACGGCCACTACGGTCGGGGGTTCGAATCCCACCTCGGGCATGGATATTTGTGCCGCCCTTAGTCTTAGCTAGTTCGTAAGTAGTTTGTAAGCTTAGGGACTGATGACCCCGTAGTTAAGTCCTACAAGATCTACAAAAAAAAAAAAAAAAAAAAAGAGTCGAATATTGTACTGTATACCTGAATAAAAATAATAAGTCTTTGGGCATATTATAAAACTCGAATATCAGAAAAAATAATTGCATTAACCCGTCGGCACACAGAGCGTGTATCTGAAAGAGTGTGGCCAACTAGCGATCTTCTAACGTTACAACGCGCGAACCCGAGGCCAACGGAAGAGCCAGGCCCCGGCGCGCACGTCACGTCACGTAAGCAAGGTAGTCCTGAGCCGGCGCGATCGCTAGCTGACTGGCTGGCCGCTGGGGCACTGCCCACTGCCTCACAGTGGCCAGCCATTCAACTAGCGATCGCGCCGGCTCAGGACTACCTTGCTTACTTCCATCTTTATTACAATCATTGGCCGATAAGAATCCTAGAACTGAATGGGAGTCGCACCCAGAACCTTAGACAAACATTCCGTCGCTTAGTCACTTTCTTATAATCAGAGGTTCTGCAGAAGATTTTTAAATTTTATACAATACTAAGTTTCTTTCAACTCAAAAGAAGTTAATATTTAATAAAATTAAAAAGTCTTGTGCAGAACCGATAGAAACTAGAAATTTGTGGAGGGTGTTGATCTTACTCTGTAGGCGTCATTTAAGAAGCGATTTTTCGATATTTCGTCCGTAAAGGGATGAAATAGGGGATGAAACTTTTTTGAAAATACGTAGCTATTTACGCAATTTTTAAGCTAGAACTACAAAATTTCGGATTTTAATTCAGGGTTCGAATTTAAAAGACACGTGTTTCGGCATTTTTTTTAAATTCGACAAATAAGGGGGTAAAATAGGTAACGCAAAAAATTGATTTTCAAAAATATGTTGCTGTTAACTCAAATTTTAAGCTACAACTACGAAACTTCAGATATGGAATCTTGGTCAGGATTAAAAATCCATGAGTTTTAGTGTTTTTGGAAATTCAACAAGTAAGAGGGTTAAATAGAAGATCAAAAATTCTTTTTGAAAACACGTTGCTATTGATACAATTTTCAAGCTAGAGATGCAAAAATTGATATTTGTATAGTTGGTTAGACGTTAAAAATGCGTGTTTCGGTATTTTTGGAAATTCAACTATCAAATTGGAGAGGGGGGTGTTTTTCGAAAATATGTTACTATTTAGGCAATTTTGAAGCTAGAACTACAAATTTTCGGATTTGGATACGGGGTTAGAATTTAAAAGACACGTGTTTCGGCATTTTTTGAAATTCATCAATGAGGGGTAAAATAGAGGACGCAAAAAATTGATTTTCAAAAATATGTTGCTGTTAACTCAAATTTCAAGCTATAATTACGAAACTTAGGATATAGACTCTTGATCAGGATTAAAAAGACACGAGTTTCGGTATTTTTGGAAATTCAAACAGTAAGGGGGTAAAAGAGGGAATCAAAAATTCTTTTCGAAAACACTTTCTTGTCAAGACAATTTTGAAGCTATAGCTGCAAAAATTGGTATTTGTATTGTTCGTTATGATTTAAAAAATTCGTGTTTCGGTATTTTTGTAAATTCAACCATCAAGGGGGTTAAATTAGAGAGGGGATGTTTTTCGAAAATTTGTTGCTATTTAGGCAATTTTGAAGTTAAAACTATAAATTTTCGGATTTGGATTCGGGGTTTGAATTTAAAAGACACGTATTTCGGTATTTTTGGAATTTACACTAATAAAGGGGTGCCAGACTACAAATCCAAAGGTCGCGGGTTCGATCCCCGCCAGATCCTAGGATTTTTAACTGTCACTTACCACTTCTTTCACCTCTGGCATTATTGCTCATGTGAAAAATACCGAGTAGCACCGTGGTTCGGAACCCACGTTAAACTGTAGGTCCCCCTATAACTGGCTGGGTAAGTCAGTTCGAAGGTCGGAGGAAGGCAACGGCATACCACCCTCCAAACAGGACCCCATGCCTAGTAAAGCACTGTGGTGTTCAAACCAATCTTCGGTTTGTTGACTGCTTTACCTTTAAAGGGGTGAAATACGGGATGCAAAAATTGATTTTCAAAGATATGTTGCTGTTAACTCCAATTTCGGGCTATAACTACGAAACTTAAGATATGGATTCTTCGTCAAGATTAAAAAGGAACAACTGGTGCAGACCAACCAGCTTACGCATGCGAAGCAGCGGGGGTTCAGCTAGTATTTAATAAAATTAAAAAGTCTTGTGCAGAACCTGTGATTTTTAAGAAAGTGACTAAGGCCGGTATTACACTATCAAATTATTGGACAAAGAATTGGACGAAAAACTTGGATGAAATATTGGTCATATTTTTTGACAAAGAAATTGGATGAAACGCAACAGGGGGTATTACACTATCATCCAATATTTTGTCAAATTTGCTTCAAAATGGCGGTGTAATGGTCAGCTATTGTTTATACTACAGTTGCATTGTGTCTGCATTTAGAAGAGAAGGAGGGAAAAAAGAAAAGGAAACGGACTTGGATGAAACTGTGGGTGTCAGAGCGAGATAAATAAAATTTGTTACGGGACCGGGAGGATTTTTCTTTTTTTTTCCGTCGGTAGAACAGCCAGGCCCTTCACTGCTAATTATTTTGTCGCTCTTCATCCTTCGCAGTTTGCAATAGAGTAACAAAAAGGCTGACTCAAACAGTGTATACGAATAAGATTGTTAAGTTGATAAAGCAAGTTTCATTAAATAAAGTTTTAAATGGAAAATGTGAGCACTGACAAAGAGGATAATCAAAATTGTTTATGACGTTATTAAAATGTAAGGGGGGAAACATCGCTGATAAAGTAAATAGGCTCTATTTATTTCCTTACAAAAATTGGCTGACGTATTTATATGTTCATAGATTCGCTTGCAAACAGATGTCGATGTTCTGAAAGTTGTTTCATTTCCCAGAACTTAGCACACCACATTACCAAAATCATACATTCTAAAATCTGCTTCGGCTGTATTAAGATTTAGGGGTATTACTTAAATTCCGATAGTATATAATGACTTTTTTACATCACGGATTGTAACTCAACCTCACTTTTGCCGCAGAGTATTGGGCTACGCGAATTGACGTGACGGACAGTGTGAATTGCCCTTGTCACCTGTTATACAACGCCCCATCTGATTTTTAAAATTTTGTTGTTGCTAGAAAACACTACACAAATATTTCACTACTAGCCATGTTGACGAATACGAACGTTATGTCCAAGTAATGTCAGATATTTAACCTCCAAATAAAACAGCTGTAGTGGCAAGGAAGCTGTATACTACTAGCGCTCCAAGCGGTCACATTTCTCACTGCAGGAAACAGAAGACGAGCGATTTCTTTGATCAAATCTAGGCCGAGGCCGAGATTGGATGAAATATTGGACGATGTTCGCATTACACTACGTCCAATTTTTCTCTGTCCAATTTTTTGACGAATAATTTGATAGTGTAATACCGACCTAAGGGACGGATTGTTAGTGTATGGGTGTGGGTGTGAGTCCTGGGTGAGAGGGTGGTGTGGCTACCTGTGGTGGGCTTGGCTCCCCTCTCCCCTTTAAGTGTGCAGCTGGCGGCGCTCGATATGCAGGCTCGGCACAAAAGGCGCGTTGTGCTGTGCCGTGCTCTGCTGCTGCTGCTGCTCTGGTCCGCCACCGCCTGCTGGCCGCCTTCCTTCCTTCCGGTCGCCGCCGCCGCCGCCGTCTTTTGTGCCGCCCGCCACCCTCATCACGCTAAGTACTCCACACCTACACACAATTATTCACAGACTTCGCTAATTTCGCGGCACAGTTGGGGCAGGCGTGTCGTTTGTGCGCCCCACATCCCCAGTGCCAGCTTCAGTTGTAAGGGAGGCCTAACACTTGATACGACAGGTGACGCGATTGTCAATCCGCGACTCCAGTTGAATACGTTCCTAACAGTGGCGTATATTCTGGGCTAGTAAAGCTATCACCGGAGCCCGTATCTAAAGCAAACCAGAAATTGTTGTTGTTGTTGTTGTTGTTGTGGTCTTCAGTCCGGAGACTGGTTTGATGCAGCTCTCCACAATACCCTATCCTGAGCAAGCCTCTTCAACTCCACATAAGAACGGCAACCTACAACTGTCTGAATCTGCTTACTGTATCCATGCCTTAGTGTCCCCTTGCGATTTTTACACCACACACTTCCCTCCAACGCTAAATTCACAATTCCTTGATGTCTAAGAATGTATCCTACCAATCGATCCCTTCTTTTAGTCAAGGTATGCCAGAAATTCCTTTTCTCCCCAATTCTGTTTAGTACCTCCTCATTAGTTACGCGATCCACCCACCTATCTTCAGCATTCTTCTGTAACACCACATTTCAAAAGCCCTTAATCCTCTTCCTGTCCGAACTGTTTATCGTCCATGTTCCAGGCCCATACAATGCAACACTCCATACAAATGCCTTCAGAAAGGACGTCCTTAGCCTCAAATCAACATTCGATGTTAACAAATTTCTCTTTTTCAAGAACGCTGTTCTACCCGTTTCCATTCTGCATTTTATGTGTGCTGCGACCATCATTTGTTATTTTACTGCCCAAGTAACATAATTCATCTACCTCCTTTATCGTTTCGTCACCTAATCTAATTACTTCAGCATCACCAGAAATTGAGAACCAATATTAACAAAGATGGCAATAAGCCGGCCACGGTGGCCGAGGTGACTGAGGCGCTCCAGTCACGGTCAGCACGGCCACTACGGTCGGGGGTTCGAATCCCCCCTCGGGCATGGATATTTGTGCCGTCCTAGTTTGTAAGTAGTTCATAAGTAGTTTGTAAGTTTAGGGACTGATGACCCCGTAGTTAAGTCCCATAAGCTTAACAAGCATTTGAACATTTTTGATGGCAATAAAAGCCAGTTTCCGTCATGAAGAATTAGCGCTTAGAGTGGAATATGTCTCGTTCGCTTCATTCCAACAGTGGGAGAACAGAGCTTGGGACGCTCACTGCCGCAGCCTTCGCTAAGGTGAGGGGAAGGGCGGAGTGGGGTGGGGTAGTGCGGCCAACAGCGCGCCACAATTTTTTTTTTTTTTTTTTTTTTTTTTTGACAATTGAGACTTACATTAGCATTATGGGAGACAGATACTAGCATTAGTGAATATTTTTAAGCATAGAGAATATTGAGGCGATTACAGAAGAATAAAATGTTGTAGCACAAGATGGATAGAGGCAGTATGTTAAGATTCTTACTGGTAATACAACAGAGCATGCGAGTAGAAAAGGCTTCGGAATACCTCGCCGCAACACAAGCACGAGTGCTTCCGAAATGTGCCGAATGGACACGACTCACTCCTGGCAAACTCCACATCAGTTTAAAGCAACAAACAGCGCGTTAAGACTTGCACCAGGCCAATGAGCCACACGAAATTATTAAGTGTGTTTGTTACGTTTCACAACAGCTTTTGTTGTTGTTGTTGTGGTCTTCAGTCCGCAGACTGGTTTGATGCAGCTTTCCACGCTACCCTGCCCTGTGCAAGTCTCTTACAACAGCTGTATATTGGTGTTATTTATTTCATAGTGCACAATGTACTTTGACAGTTCTTCGTGCCATTTCTTCAAAATGGATATACAAGGTGTTATTTAAACAGTTACTGAACGGACCATTCTCCTAGCTGAAATATGAAGACAAGTTGGTCATTTTAAAACAGTGAACGCTTCCCCTCTGATTGGCTTTTCCCCATTCCCCACTCTGGAGCCTCGACAACCCCCGTCCTTCCTCTCTCCTGTACCTCCTTAACCTTCCCCGCGCTTCCCTCCCCTTCCATCCCCCTGCGGGGGCCTCAGTGAAGAATTTTAAAAAACAGTGTCATCTAGTGTTCAGAGACCCCGTGTGAGTTTCTACAGTGCGCCGAACAACAACCTCTCTTCTTTACTAGTGTCGTCGAGTTACCTCTTCGTGTGTCCAGTGACTGTTCTCAATGTGATTTTACCGCCGCCATGGCACAGACTGTTTTTAACCGTTTGTGTTTGCTTCCGTCGCCTTGTTCATATGCTTTATGTCTGTCCTGTTATCTCCAGTGCCCTGTTTTTAATTCATCAATGTTCTCTTCGTGCCATGTATTTCATTCCTCATTGTTTTTAACCTCGTGCCATGTTTTTTAAGTTTTAATTGTAATGTGCATGTACGCTCGGCTGAAGAGCAGCGCCTGATGCTGCTGACAGCCTGCCGACCCCGACAATAAAGAAAAAACAAAAAGCCTACTCCAGCTCTTCCGTACTTGCAGTGTGAGCAGAAGGAGAAAAACAAGAACCCTTACAAAACGTTATGCAATAAAAAGTAGGAGTTAATATAAAAGATTTCAAATTGCCTCCCACCACCCATCACGGGCTTCGGTAAGTGGAAGGGGTGGGAGGCGGGGGTAGTGTCATTTGCCGATAACCGTTTCTTCGTTTGCCACTAATTTCTTGACATATTTGGCACGGTCACTATCAATATCTCGCTAACAGTGCAAGATGTAGCCCAAGTTACAAACCCAGCTAATACTGTCTAAATCGATGTGGAACCTCCATTTGGTTTAGGGGACTCAAGATGGCTTCAGTGTGAGGCCAAAACGATTGCGAAATATTGAATATCCTAGCAAGTTAAAACTGGTTTAGAACTGGATTAGAACCCGGGAACTTTGCCTGGCGAGGCACTGGCGGAAGCACGACGACGAGCCGTGAGGCGCGCCACGCCGCCTCAGTCGGTAGAGCGCGTGTCCGAGGAAGGCAATGGTTCTGAGTTCTAATCCCGGACTGGCACACATTTTCAATCTGGCACGAAGATTCATATCAGCGCACACTCCACTACAGAGTAGAAATGATATTCTGGTTGCAATTTTTCTTTCATTTACCGCTTTTGGTTTCATTTAACATATCTCGACCAATCACCGTCCACGCTCCACATTAATGATGGATCCAATAAAACTTCATAAACTTCTTGTGCAAATCATTCGTATGAGGAAACGCCGTCAGGATTGGTTGTCGATTCCCGACATTTGAGAATTTGGATTTAGGTGGTGGTGCAAGAATTCGGCTTCAGACGGCCAATCATGATGTGAATAGTTGAATGAGGGAGTCATAGCCCAGAAAAGACGTCCAGCCACCCTCGGTGACAGTAACTGGAGAATGAGATGTCGTTAATAGTGACACAAGGGCAGCACTATAACAAATCACTGCTCGGTTCAACATACGACCTGCTAGACACGTCTCCCAGTGGACAATCCGTAGGCCGTAAGTTCCATGCGGCACTGAAATCAGCGCCGCACACGTCCACCACTGGTCATCAATCACCAGCGATGGGCATTCGAATAATGAAACTGACAGCTGGACGAATCGCGATTTCAGCTGCACCACGCCAATGGAAGGCACTGTGGGTTGCACAGCACACTTGATAGCTCCCACCTGCCAAGAAGGTGTGGTTGAAGGAGATGGTTTCTCATATAAGTTCCGGCTTGCAGTTTCTGGTATGGAATGGTCCCTCTAGTTATACTAGAAGAAACAATGACTGATCTGCAGTATGTTGGGCTATCGGACAATTTGCACAGGTCACGCCGCTGGGGATGATGGTGACAGAAAATAACTAACAATTGTTTAGCATTAAAAAAAAAAAAAAAAAAAAAAAAAAAAAAAAAAAAAAAAAAAAAAAAGATACTTCTGTATGGCACAAATTTCGAGGGAATGAGTTCTTTTTTCCACCACCTGAGTATCTTCACCATCTGGCTGTATCTTCACCGTCTGCCTGTATGATGTAAGCGACATACTCGCTTGATGCAGGCTGCACAGTAAATTTTTATGTTTCTTACGATAGCGACAGTAACAATGTTACTACCTCGCGTCATATTCCAGAACAGGTCCTTGCTGTTCATGCACCATCGTTTGCAATATAGTCCTAAACTCCTTGTAGACTTGCGCATAATAGTTCGCGATCGGGAGCGCTCACACTAGTTCGTTCTTTAGCTGCTTCATGGGCTTGCTGCTTGAGCCGCTAACGATATCACGCAAACCAAAAGAAACAGTTTGTTGATAATTTCTCGCGTTTAAGTTTAGAGTTATCTCTGTATCTTCGAATAATGAAATTTGTTACTCAGATATTGCAGAGTGCAGAATACTTCAAAGCGGAAATGGCTCTCATCAGCAGAAGGCAAACACGTGATTTTTAAATCTGTTCTCGACCTATCGCGCATATTTTAATTCTCGACCTATCGCGCATATTTTAGTTTGCGACCGGTAGCTCTCCTTTTAGTTCGCAGCTCGGCTGCGAAGTAGGTCGCTCTTTTTAGTTCGTCCGCTCGTTTTGGCTTTCGCTACCGCTACTGAAACTACATCTGAGCTGCATCTCAACTCGAAATGACGGCAACTGGCAGTAGGGAATCACGCGATTCTGCGCGCTCTCGCGTCCTCTCGCTGTTACCCGTCGGTCTTCGGGAAAGGAGCGGACGATCTAAGAGGCGAGGGATCTGCGAACTAGTTCGCCTGTGGGAACGCTCTTCCGAATTAGTTCGTTCGCGAACTACACAAGACTAATTCCTTGGTCAATTTTGTCATCAGCTCGTTAGAGGGGCCAGGGACATATCAGTTCTTGCAAAAAATGTTTGTAATCCTATGGGACCAAACTACGTTGGTCGTCAGTCCCTAGTCTTACAAACTACTTAACTAAGTTAAACAAACCTAACGACAAGACACACATCCATGCCCGAGGGATGATTCGAACCTCCGAAGCGGGAGGCCGCGCGATCCGTAACGTGACGCTCCAGACCACTCTCAGTTCTTGCAATTTTGACATTGTTATTCCATACGTGGAGCCTTATTGAAATGTTGATAATTCCTAGCGGCCGTTCACAACAATGATTATGCATTTTCTACGTAGACAGAATTTCTACATTCACTAAGCGTGCGTAAAATGGGCGTAGTGCACTTCACTTTCGGCTCCGTTGTGGACATTTCAACGATTACCCACGTCCGTTCTTGCTGGATTTCACTTCCGTACTGCATGTTTGAAGAACTTTACGTGACGGAGACAGCAGAGCGGACGGTTATGGAACTATAATTTGTAAAGCACCACTGTACGTACATATAGCGTGTCAGTGTTCTAGAACTAACCTCACTCCCACCAGCCTACTGTGGTTTCTACCATTAAAGCAGAAACAAAGACTTCCTTCGTGCCTCTTGGAATGCACTCTCGTTTCCTTCCTCAGATACGGTCAACTTAAGAGAGTTTTCTCTTGAGGGAAGGGAAAAGAAACCAGAGTTACACAAGCGCAGCGTTGAAGTACGTGAGCTCTGCCTGTAGACGCATTACAGACTGGAAACCTAAAGCCGAGTCTTTAGATATGGCCTGCATCGAAAGTGCAGCACCGCAAAAGGCAAAACGATTAAGAAACGGTGGTATTCAGACAAACACATGTCCAAGCAACAGATCAATATCGATATTTACAATCAATCAAGACTTTGAACTCCACCACATTCATCGGCCGAATGGCCAGTGCCGCAGTGGAGTGGCCGAGCGCTCTAATGAGCTTTACTGCGGAGGAGGCTCTTCCTCGGACATGGGAGTATGTGCTGTCCTTAGATTAGTTTGATTTACTGACCAGTCAGCGTATATGCGCTTCCTCGAAGTAATACCAACGTACTGCTCACACGATCCTTGGGAGAATAACAGAAGTGATAACATCTCGGACAAGGCTCATGCTCATTCATTCCTGTGACATTATGGAACAAACCTTGCGATAATTTCAATGATTAAGGACTGCCTGCTGGAACTTGGAAGACACACGACGTATTTTCCCTTACAAGTTTCTTACCCTGTCTTAACTACGATCCTTTAAACACAAAAGTTTCTGTACCATTGCGCCTCTTCTGAGTAGAAGAGCCGGGCAATTTTCTGTTTACATTTATCTCAGTCTTCAACCAATTTGTATTTAATCTCTGGGAAACTTCAAATAAAACTGAATACGCAATCAAGGTCATCAGTAAGTAATTAAAATGGTAAGATCTTAAATATATATTTCTTTGAATAGGTTGAAATTAATCAGCCGATCAGTTACATTTACTGGTTTCTGAGGAAATCTTGACTTAGGTTTCGATACCATTATTACTTTCTAAAATGAGTAATATTGTCCCGAAACTTACGTAAAGGGTTCCTCATATACCTGCGCATGCAACTAGTTGGCAGAGTAATTTCACCACAGAAAATTATGAAGCGAAGGTAACAGCAGTAAAATATTTATACTCTACGTTCTTCTTTTTCTTTTTTCAAACAGTCAGAAATATACAAGGATTGGAACTTAAATAGTGGGAACTGTTTATTCACAGCCGATGCAAAAGCGTTACATGTTTGCACCTGTTAGTCCTTCAAAGTAGTTAGCAGCGTTGTGTAGAACCCGTTGCCTGCGATGTGGAAGATGTAAGAATACCGTTAGCAGAGTCTGTTCTGTTGATGATGCGAATGGAGCGGTCTACTGCCTGTCGAATCTCTGGAACAGTTCTGAAGCAAATAAAACTAAGTGGTTCGTTCATCTTCAGAATCAAATAAAAGTCACAAGAAGTTTAGTCAAGGGAGTATGGTGGATGGTACAGTACTTCTCCAGCCCCATCGACCGAACAGAACAGCCACAGCTTGCGCTGTATGCGCCCGCGCATTGTCGTGCAAAATGATGGGTGGGTTGCGCAGAAAGTGTTGCCACTTCTTTTGCAAAGCTGGTCGCAGGTGATATTCTAAAAACGAACAGTAATACTGTGCACCAATGGTCTGCCGTGGAGGAACGTAAAGCGTTACGATAGCACCATCACAGTCGTATACGAGAATCACCATAGCTTTCACCATACAGGGACTCTGACACACTTTCGACTTTCGCGGCGACTCATAATGACGCCATTCGTTGTGTTGGCGTTTCGGTTTCGGCTCGTACGATGTGGCCCGTGTCTCAGTGTTACGATACGGCGCAAGAAATCCTGTTCTTCGCACTCATAGCTCTTCAAGTGCGCCTGAGCAACGTCGTGACGCTTCCATTTATGCATTTCCGTCACTTCATACGGAACACATCGTGATGCAATTTTGCGCATGCCCAGGCGTCCTTCAAGATGCGAAGCACAGTCATATGCGCAAATCCGGTTTCGTGGGCGAGCTCTTGAAACGTCTGGTGTCGATCACTGTCCACTAACGCAGCAACAGTATGCACTTCTTCCTCAGAGGACACTAGGACGACCTGTCGTCGTTGAAGACTTTTATCAAACGTGCCACTGTTCTGTACGGCAATTCCGATTCCTCCAGGGGGGGGGGGGGGCGACGAAGGGTCTTTTCTCTTTTAGAATACGAAGCCAGCGTGCTATCACTACACTGAGTCTTCAAAACTGTGAGACTTGTTTGACTGGGCGTGGGGTAAAAAGGGGTGACTAGAGTCTTTCTGCTGATCCAGAGGCTAGCTGACGATGAGAATTCTTTCACCGCACCTCTCCCCCTCACCCAACATGCCGTCCTGGATCCGCCCGCCGCGGTGGAGTAGCCGAGCGGTCTAAAGCACCTCGCTGCGGAGCGCGCGGTTGCTCGCCGTGCAGGTTCGAATCCTTCCTGGGGCATGGGTGTGTGTGTTGTCCTTAGGTTAGTTTACCTAGGTTTAAGTAGTTTGTAAGCTACGGACTGATGACGACGCAGTTTGGTCCGATAGATTTACAAACATTTGGATCCGCCCCTGTTCCCCGTACGCGTCTTGAAGACCTTGATGACATTGTCGTGCTGGCACATTCAATCTTGATCCAACTTCGCTGTTCTTGTTTCAAAAACATAGTGACACCGTTACGTTAGACCGCTCGCTCACAATTGACTGTGTTTTCCTCGATTGTGCGCACGCCGATAACGGGACGGGCGAGTCCATTTGTTCGGAGGTAAGGTGGGTACGTCAACAACGTGTGCTATCAACGACAATAGAAGATTCCATTATATAGTGTCTCCAAAGTAGTGTTGCCACTATTTAAGTTCCAATTCTCGTTTATTTAAAAAAGTGACGAGAGAGCACAGTAGTGTGTTCCACAGGTATGGCTGTCATTTGAACCATGTCGGTCCGCGGGTTCAACAAGTTTAACACCGATATCACGTCGCAACACCACTTACAGTTAAAATGCGATGCGACTCTCGTTGTCACTATAAACAGAAGGTAATGGGTCAGTGTGACTTGAGCAGACGTGTGGGATGCCTCGCAGACGTGTGCGCGAACCCAACCACCAAACCAGTGACTTCGATAAAGGATGTTTTGTGTCCCAGCCTCGTCGCCACTTTTGTGTCCCAGCCTCGTCGCCGCTTTTGTGTCTCGTTTCCGTCGTAGGTGTCGGTGGCCGAGTGGAATGAGACCGACACAGGAATAAAGATAGCACGCTGGTGCAGGTACGGAGGGGAGCAGCCAGAAACTAGAAACACTAGAGTAAATTAGAACGCGATATATATTGCACAGAATTTATACAATACTTAACTTTTACATAGTACTGCAGAATGTTGATACATAGTTGAGCTAGAGTCCTGCCTAGTGCCTAACTGATAGCCAAGTCTTCACTGGTGCCTATCTGATTCCGAAGTCTTTACTGGTTCCTATCTCAGTCCGAAGTGAACGATGTCGTTCAGTGGTGGCCACGAGCGGAGTTGCAGCAGAGGGCGCTCGTGGCTGTCGTCGTAAGAACGCCGCGCCGTGCTTGCATGGCGGCGCTCGGCGAAAGTAGGTGGCGCGCACTTTGGACTTGTGCGACACCACAGGATGCATTATTGGCTTGAGAGAACGTGATGCATGCATCCACCCGGGAATTAACTGCTGGTATGAGACGGTGCGTTTCAGCAGTGGAACGAGCGAGTGCTGAATGGTTCACGCAAGGCCGTAGAGCTGCGGCAGAATAGCCGTGCGCACTAAGGCACCCTGCTTCGGTGCGCGCAGCTGTTTGCCGTCGGGGGTTCGAGTCCTTCCTAGGGCATGGGTGTTTGTGTCCTTAGTATAAGTTACTTTAAGTTAGTGTAAGTAGTTTGTAAGCCTAGGGAGTAGGGAGATGCTAAGAAATTTTTTAAAAAAGGCAGTAAACACGACGAGATGGGTGAGGTAGCATTACCACTTGAGATCACTTGAGATCACCACTTGAGAAGGTCCACTCCTCACTCTAATTATGTCGAAGTGAAATGGATTCGAACATGACCGAATCGTTGCTTTTATGTTCTATGCCGAATACATGGCCATGGAGAAACGTCGTGCACTGAGTCACAGCGCAGTGAGACATTGTCTCGAATGATCGTAGCAGATACCGGTCAAAGCAGATAAGACGATGACAGCTATAGAAAGGAATGTCACAGCCGCGATCTTGCTAACACCAAAACAACACGAAGGAAGCCTTAATTCCAGAACCACATATCAGCCATGTCTATGCTCGTAACAGTAAATCGTGCCGCCGAATCCTAAACTTTTTTTTTTTTTTTTTTTTTTTTTTTTTTTTTTTTTTTTTTTTTTTTTTTTGTTACTCAAATTGTCGCTGCTTTGCGTAATTGTGCACATTTCAAGTGAAATTTGTCGCTTTTTCGAGCAATGTGTGATTTTAAAGAACTGACAACTGATAATGGAATAGCCTTGTGCAGTGAGTCTGCGCTGAAGTTCTGTATCTGAGAACGTTATTTCCTAGCGAATTATTTAAACATCCCAGAAAGAACATTAACTGCTGCGTAGATGAGCTTGGTAGCCCGAATGATAGCGACGGACAGTATAAAGAAACAAGTAAGCATTTCAGAATATACAGATGGTCCAAGGAGATAAAAGATTTAGTTGCAGTGTAATCGTGTGACGTTGGGTTTTCTCTGAGTTTATGAGGCTAAACGTGAGAAATTCCGCACTCCCTCGTCGTCGGCGGTCGTTGCTGAAAGTGTTTCTCGTTCAGCGGTAAGCTGTTCGCCTGCGTCTGTGCACGTCAGCTTTACGCGAAGCGCTGGCCGCAGGGAGACCCATTTCCCACTGACGCTAAGGCCGGTATTAAACTGCCAAATTTATTAGGCAAAACTGGTCCGTACAATATACTGGACGTAGTGTGTGATTGTACTTGACAGATGTCGCCTGTAAATCCATTGTCTTTGATATAATCTCCCGTCTCGCTTTAGATTTGATCGAATAAAGCGTTAGTCTTCAGTTTCGCGCTATGGTGAACGTAACCGCTCGGAACGCTATCTGCACACTAGATCTGACGTCTCTGTAGCTGTAAACATGCATCGTTCCAGCGACCACAAAATTCATATAAAAATGCGAAGCAAATTAGCCAATTTGCGACATTATGAAAAGATGGAAGGAATACATCGTGAGTTAGTCAGGTGAGGTTTTCTATAGGTCTAAACAAGCAGGCACAGAGCAGGACGACACATTATACAATGAAATAGCCTTTGAAGTTTTTTATTCTTCTTAGTCAGTTTTTGTGATTCAGATACCGCAAGTTACAAATTTCTTAATCTAATGTTTCTGTCGGTTTTGTAGTTGATGGAACACAAAACTTTTTTTTAAAACATAAATAAATTTATTGTAAATTTAGCAAAAAAAGTTGAAAAGTATGTAAATCTATGGGACTTAACTACTGCGATTATCAGTCCCTAGGCTTCCAAACTACTTAAACTGATTTATGCTAAGGAGAACACACACAGACATACCCTCTCGCCCGAGGGAGGATTCAAAACTCCGACGGGGAGCAACCGCGCGGTCCGTCAGAAAGTCGCCTTAGTGTGCATGGCCATTCCAAAGCGTCTGAAAATTCAGCAAACCAATAGGGGTGTGTTTGTTTCATATGAGATAAACAAATGAACTGGGCCAACCTTAGTTTAAGCTGTAATTTAGTTTACATATCCCTCATAATAACATTTGCCTAAACCTATAAGTTATTTCAATAAGGGCAATGGCAGATGAAGTTAACGCAACTGAAACTGTCGATTGGGACTGATGACCTAGCTGTTTAGTCCCCTCAAAAAACCAACAACAACAACAACAACAACAACAAACTGTCGATTGTAGTAGGGTCATGGTGACACGATTCGAAAGGTAATGGCGTCTTAACGCCAAAGCTATCGAAACACGCGGCTGTGGGCCTCAATACTTTTCTTTTCCTTTTTGAATTCAGTTATATAAAACATTCTGGGATGTAGACGAGCCGAAAACGCTTGCCGCAGTGGCTGAGCGGTCTGCGGTGCGCCGGTCACAGTCTGCACGGTCGCTACGGTCGGGGGTTCGAATCCCCCCTCTGGCATGGATGTTTGTGTCGTCTTTAGTATAAGGTAGTTCATAAGAAGTTTGTAAGTTTAGGAACTGATGACCGCGCAGTTAAGTCCCTTAAGCTTAACAAACATTTGAACATTCTAGCCGAGAAACTTGTCGTCAGGCGAAACGATGGTTGAGTAGGTTAGCTACTTGGAAAGCCATTAGTAGCTATGGAGATGATTTTCCAAAAAGTGTCTTAGCTCTTCACGAACTGAACAATCAAAGACTACCGTCGTCAACTAATGGTAAAGTCAGTAGTGTTAAAAATGTAACATGTTTTTTGGTTGAAACTATCACATTATCAACAACCTTCTATAAAATTTAGAAAATTACGAATAAACAGAAATAGGTGCAATTCTCGTAAAAATTACTATTAGATACTAAAATTGTGTAGTTATTAGAACGCAACGGAAAAAATAAAAAATTCTGTTACGACACAATTCGAAACACCGATCCAGGAGTTGTAAGGCTGCTAAAGTTTTAATTATTGGTATTTATGTGTACCTTTCAAGACTTCAAACTAGATTTTCTCGAGAATTTTTTAGAGTTGCGTCGAATGGTTTTGGCTAAATGTTATTTGAGTTCTGAACTTTAAAAAAAAATTTAAAAAATTATAAAATCTGATATCTATGTGGTATTCTTGTTAGATACTGTCTTATAATATACACATCACGTTATATAAGGACCTTACAAATGTACGTAAAGCATTAAGTTGAATGTTCAAATGTTTGTAAATCTACCGGACCAAACTACGTGGTCATCAGTCCGAAAGCATTAAGTATGACTTTCGATGAGAGTTACTTTCCCAACAGTGGTATACCTTCAATGAGAAAATCATGGCATTTTAAAAGTAGATTTCAGTTGATAATCTACGTTAATATTTTGTTAATAAAAATTTTCTGTTGAAGAATCTTTTTATGTTAGTCCTAGGCTAATTTTGTCTGTATATTACTTGGTTTAATAACTACCCTACCTGGACGTTAATAAAATAAATTATATTATGCAGTTACTTTGGTTGTAAAAAATTTCATACTTGGTGCATGCGGTGATACGGAGGGGGAGGGGGCGTGCTGCGCGGGAGTAGCCGAGCGGTCTGGAGCGCCACGTTACGGATCGAGCGGCCTCCCGCGTCGGAGTTTTGAATCCTCCCTGGGGCATGGAGATGTGTGTTGTCCTTAGGTTAGTTTAATCAGTTTGTAAGTCTAGGGACTGATGCCGGCCGCGGTGGCCGAGGTGACTGAGGCGCTCCAGTCACGATCAGCACGGCCGCTACGGTCGGGGGTTCGAATCCCCCTCGGGCATGGATATTTGTGCCGTCCTAGTTCGTAAGTAGTTGATAAGTAATTTGTAAGTTTAGGGACTGATGACCCCGTAGTTAAGTCCCATAAGCTTTACAAACATTTGAATTTTTTTTTAGGGACTGATAACCAAAGTAGTTTGGTCCCATAGAATTACATACATTTGAACATAATGTTTTTTGAGGGGGCGACTTTGCCCCAGACATAGGAGAGCTTACACTCGTCCCTGGGTAGCCACAGTAGTGGGTTAAGCAACTGCTGTTACTAAACTATTATTGTTTCACGCAGTGAGCAATCGACACCTGTTCCGCGTAGCGATGAAAGGACGTGGATCGCTGTGTTTACCCTGTGGCGAGAGGGCTGCGGATAGTGATTACAGGAATCGCTTGCGCAACGTAAACAGCGGCGCGCGGTGCTGAGAAAGCGGGCCAAAGCCGGTTGTCGCTCCGTGCGTTCGACCGTCCTTGGCTGGCTTTCAGTTTCACTGTGGACTGGAGTGCGTGGCGAGGTAGTAGCCCACTGCAGCGCCGCGAGATAACCGCTATCACTGCACTTCCCAGGAACAACAGCGAAAGCGAGCTGTCTGCCGGCCGTACCGCTGACGCTTCGGGAACGCGTATCGGAATGCTAGCGAGGGCTCGATAACTCATTCTGACTCACCATACCGTCGTAACACGTTCGTCCAGCATTTGTCAGGCATGTAAAATCCAGTGTGCTAGTCGTCATGAACAAAAATTTTCCACGCATTATTTTATTAACCTTCCGACAGGCGCGCGTATGTGTCAGATACGAGGCGATAATTTTCGTACCCTTTTCTCGGAAAGTGGTAGAGTCGGAAATCCCCCTCTTTGTGTTAGCCTTCTCATTTACGACATAAGTTTGATGTTTGTGTCTTTTTCAGGTTTATTATCAAGAGGTATCTGCACAATAACCGTGAACTCCTTGGCTGACTAGAAAGCGCGCCTATCGGAAGGTTAATCTAGCGTAGTGTTTTTCAACCTGTCGGTCGCGAACCCCATGGTTGGGGGGGGGGGGGTCGCAAAGTGTTGCTCAGGAGGTCGCCGTACAGAGGAAGTAGTTGCACCATTAAACACCAAGGCCAGTGCATGCCTGAGGGCTTAGGGCTTACTGCGGCGCGCCAGTCACAGTCTGCACGGCCACTACGGTCGGAGGTTCGAATTCCCCCTCGGGCTTGGATATTTGTACCGTCCTTGGCATAAGCTAGTTCATAAGTAATTTGTAGGTTTAGGGATTGATGATCACGTAATTAAGTCCCGTAAGCTCTACAAACATTTGCACATTTGCTAAGGGGTTATGTAATACAAAAACATATGCCTAAGTAAAGTGAAATGTATTTTTATTAAAATTACGCGATTTCTTATTGATCATCAATTCTCAGTTGAATAGGACAAAGATTGTTTTATAATAAATAAACGAAAGGCCTGTGAACTGTTTACAGGTGCCAGGCGTTACCTAAATTTAGAAGATGCAAAAAGTAATTTTGAGTTAATGTTTGTTAAGCTTATGGGACTTATCTGCGGGGTCATTAGTCCCTAAACTTACAAACTACTTATGAACTACCTTACGCTAAAGATAGCACAAAAATCCTTGCCCGAGGGGGGGATTCGATCCCCCGACGGGGAATGGCCTCGCGAATCGTAGCATAGCGCCTCAATGCGCTCGGCCACTCCGCCGGGGTGAAATTTTGTGAAATTTGATTGTTTACAAAGTGAGTATACATTGGGACCTTGCTCAACGAGGTTAAAATGCAACGCCAAACCTTATTATGCAATATATACTTTTCTGTCCGAATTGATTGCAAAAATAGGATTTTTTTTTTACACGAAAGTCGTATCAACACATGAAATTTTTTCTCATTGTACGGCCCGCAGCATGAAATATGTTGTAATAAGACATTTTGATAAACGAGAATTACCCAATATTCTGCAATTATTTTTACTGTTTCACAACGGCCGTTTCCGGTTTTGCCATTGTCAAGTGCTGCCTACAAAGAACCTGTGTTAGATATTTTTTATACACGTTTTACGAGTGGATGTCTTTGATGCAAAATACTTATATCATGTACATTGATATTTCATACAGCATCTGTCTGTTAGGAAAACGTTTATTTCATTTGATATTTCCGTTTCCCTATTTCAGTAAGGTGTAATATTTATTTCAGATGGTATAGAAAGTTTATTTAGAAAATTGTATCGAAATATTACGATTACAAGAAAGGATAATATAAAGTTGCACTATTTTAGATCCATGGATAACAAAATTCTGAAGATATTCACACCTAACATCTGAGATACTTCGTAGCATAGCGCCTCAATGCGCTCAGCCACTCCGCCGCGGCCATCTATACCATCTGAAATAAATATTACATCTTACTGAAATACGAAAACAGAAATATCAAATAAAATAAACGTTTCGGTAACAAACATATGTTACATGAAATATTTATCGACTTGATTTAAGAATTGTTGCCTCAAAGACATCCATTTCAAACTCACAAAACGCGTATAGAAAATAACTAACATACGTTTTTTGCAGGTATCACTTGACAGTGGCATAAGCCGAAAGACTAAGGTCCCAGGTTCTAATCCCCCACCGGAAAACAGTTTTAATATGCCAGAAAGTTTCAACTATTATTGTAGCCTAAGTCTTTTCTAGACATTTTCTGTATACTGAGGCCTCTGACTAGCGTTCTCACAGACTTGCGTGTTGCCCGTCGTGGCTTGTCAAATTCCGAACTCTAGCCGTTCCCACGGCGTGAAAAGACTCGGCACTTTATAAATCTCGAGTACCCACGAGCGACCAACAAATGTCGATGTACAGGTGTGGGCCACAAACAGAAGACTTCCTGTAACTCTCCCTCAAAGTTTCCTTCTTTTTTAGCTTTCTTAAAAAACACTCAAAATTGACGCTGCCATCGAATTGCTTCCAAGTATAATAGGCCTTGTTTCTATCTTTGTGGTTGGCGTGCTGAGGATTCCACATACAAGGTTCACCTTCCAATAAAACCTAAAAAGTCAATTCCTATTAAAAGTATCTTTCATAACCTAAAGTCTGGTTATGGAACCATAGTATTAAAACATAGTTAATTTAATGCACAGAAAATATTATGTTTTAGATACAAAACAACATGATCAATATTCAACAACTTTGTAGTTCTGAAATTAATAACTATTTAGAATTCACTCAAGTGCTGCTTAGAGTCTGTTACTCATTTCCACTTAAAATAGTATAGACATCATATAGTATAGGTAATTAATATTTGAAACATCGAAAATATTCATGGATAATTTCGTAAACTACTCTTAAGAAATTCTCGCTTTATAAACCACTATAGGTTAATTCCACTCCCATGAACCACAGACATTGCCGAGGTGGGGTGGCTTGCGTGCCTCAGCGATACAGATAGCCGTACCGTAGATGCAACCACAGCGGAGGGGTATCTGTGGAGAGGCCAGACAAACGTGTGGTTTTGTTTTATCACGTTACGGAGGGGAAAGCGTCACGGAAATGTTGCACGAATTGGGGTGGAAATCATTAAAAGAAAGACGTTATTCATTGCGGCGTGATCTGTTTGCGAAGTTTCAATCACCGACTTTTACTTCTGAATGTGAAAATATTTTGCTAGCACCCACCTACTTAGGGAGACATGACCATCCCAATAAAATAAGAGAAATCAGACCGAAAACGGAACGATTTAGGTGTTCTTTCTTCTCGCGCGCTATTAGAGAATGGAACGGTAGAGAAAAGTTATTAAGGTGGTTAATGAACCCTCTGCCAGGCACTTAAATGTGATTTGCAGAGTATCGATGTAGATGTAGATGTAGATGTAGAAGAGGGGCAGTAGCCTTTCCAGTAGTTACAGGGGCAACAGTCTGGATGATTGACTGAGCTGGCCTTGTAACATCAGCTAATGTGGCTTTGCCACACAGCTATTGCGAACGGCTGAAAGCAAGGGGAAACTACAGCCGTCACCTTTCCCCAGGACATGCAGCTCTACTGTATGAACATATGATGATGGCATCCTCTCGGGTAAAATATTCCGGAGGTAAAATAGTCCCCCATTCGGATCTCCGGACGGGGACTACTCAGGAGGATGCGATCATCAGGAAAGACAATACTGGCATTCTACGGGTCGGAGCGTGGAATGTTAGATCCCTTAATCGAGTAGGAAAATTAGAAAATTTAAAAAGGGAAATGGATAGTGGGGATTAGTGAAGTTCGGTGGCAGGATGAACAGGATTTCTGGTCAGGTGAGTACAGGATTATAAATACAAAATCAATTGGGGGTATCACAGGAGTAGGATTGATAATGAATAAGAAAATAGGAATGCGGGTAAACTACTATGACCAACACAGTGATCGCATTATCATTGTCAAGATAGATACGAAGCCAACACCGACAACAGTAGTACAGGTTTATATGCCAACTAGCTCTGCCGATGATGAGGAAATCGAAGAAATATATGAGGAGCTAAAAGAAATTATTCAAACAATTAAGGGAGAGGAAAACTTAATTGTTATGGGAGACTGGAAGGGAAGGGAAGGGAAGGGAAGATAGCAGGTGAATATGGTCTGGGCAAAAGGAATGAAAGAGGAATCCGCCTGGTAGAATTTTGCACAGAACATAATTTAGTTATAACAAACTCCTGGTTCAAGAATCATAAAAGATGGTTGTATACATGGAAGAGACCAGGAGACACCGGGAGATACCAGATATATTTTATAATGGTAAGACATAGATTTCGGAACCAGGTTCTACAGGGTAAGACGTACCCAGGGGCAGATATAGACTCTGACCATAACTTGTTGGTTATGAACTGTAGGCTGAAACTAAAGAAACTACAAAAAGCTAGGAAAATAAGGAGATGGGATCTGGATAAATTGAACGAACCTGAGGTTCTTAAGAATTTCAGAGGGAGCTTTAGGCAACAATTGACAGAAACAGGGGAAAATAAAACAGTAGAGGAGGAATGGGTAAAATTGAGAGATGAAATAGTGAAGGTAGCAGAGGACAAAATAGGTAGGAAGGAAGACCTACAAAAAATCCTTGGATATCACAGGAGATACAAAATTTTATCGATGAAAGGAGAAAATATAAAAATGCAGTAAATGAAACAGGCAAAATGGAGTACAGACGACTAAGAAATGGCCGGCCGCGGTGGCCGAGGTGACTGAGGCGCTCCAGTCACGGTCAGGACGGCCACTACGGTCGGGGGTTCGAATCCCCCCTCGGGCATGGATATTTGTGCCGTCCTAGTTCGTAAGTAGTTCATAAGTAGTTTGTAAGTTTAGGGACTGATGACCCCGTAGTTAAGTCCCATAAGCTTTATAAACATTTGAACATTTTGACTAAGAAATGAGATTGACAGGAAGTGCAAAATGGCTAAGCAAGAGTGGCTAGAAGGCAAATGCAAGGATGTAGAAGAATGTATAAATAGGGGAAAAATAAAGGAACATTTGGAGATAAGAAAAACAGCTCTATGAATATCAAGGACACTGATGGAAAACCAGTTCTCAGCAAAGAAGGGAAAGCTAAAAGGTGGCAAGAGTATATAGAGGGGCTCTACAAAGGCAATATTGTAGGAAGGGAAGAGGATGTAGATGAAGATGAAATAGGAGATACTGTACTGAGAGAAGAATTTGACAGAGCGCTGAAAGAACTAAGTCGAAACAAGGCCCCTGGAGTAGATGATATTCCCTCAAAGCTACTGAAGTCTCTGGGAGAACCAGCCATGACAAAATTGTTTCACCTGGTGTGTAAGATGTATGAGACAGGTGAAATACCCTCAGACTTTAAGAAAAATGTTATAATCCCCATCCCTAAGAAAGCAAGTGCAGACAGGTGTGAAAACTACAGAACCATCAGTTTAATAAGTCATGGTTGCAAAATATTAACGCGAATTATATACAGAAGGATGGAAAAGCTGGTAGAAGCCGACCTCGGAGAAGATCAGTTTGGGTTCAGGAGAAATGTAGGAACACGGGAGGCAACACTCACTTTACGGTTTATCCTAGAAGATAGATTAAGAAAAGGCAAACCTACAATTCTAGCTTTTGTAGATTTGGAGAAGGCTTTTGACAATGTTGATTGGAATAAACTCTTTCAAGTTGTGAAGCAAGCAGGAGTAAAATATAGGGAACGTAAGGTTATTTACAACTTGTACAAAAACCAGACAGCGGTTGTCAGAGTTGAAGGGCATGAAACGGATGCAGTGGTTGGGAAGGGAGTAAGACAGGGTTGTAGCCTTTCTCCGATGTTGTTCAATTTGTACATTGAGCAAGCTATAAAGGGAAACAAGGAGAAATTTGGTGAAGGAATTAAAGTTCAGGGGGAAGAATTAAAAACATTGCGTTTTGCCGACGACATAGTAATTCTGTCAGATACAGCAAAGGACCTGGAAGAGCAATTGAACGGAATGGACAGTGTGCTGAAAGCTGCATATAAGATGAACATTAACAAGAGCAAAACTATGGTAATGGAGTGCAGTGTAAGAAAATCAGGTGATGCTGAAGGAATTAGATTGGGAAACGAAGCAATAAAGGAGGTAGATGAGTTTTCTTATTTGGGCAGTAAAATAACAAATGATGGTCGGAGTACAGAGGATATAAAATGCAGAATGGCACTGGGTAGAAAAGCGTTCTTGAAAAAGAGAAATTTGTTAACATCGAATATTGATTTAAACCTAAGGAAATCCTTTCTGAAGGCATTTGTATATAGTGTTGCCTTGTATGGGAGTGAAACATGGAGATAAACAGTGCGGACAGGAAGAGGATTGAGGTTTTTGAAATGTGGTGCCACAGAAGAATGCTGAAGATTAGATGGGTGGATCGCGTAACTAATGAGGGGGTACTCAACAGAATTGGGGAGAAAAGGAATTTCTGGCATACCTTGACTAAAAGAAGGGATCGATTGGTAGGACACATTCTTAGACATCAAGGAATTGTGAATTTAGCGTTGGAGGGACGTGTATGGGGAAAAAATCGCAGGGGAAGACCCAGAGATGGATACAGTAAGCAGATTCAGATAGATGTAGGTTTCCGTTCTTATGTGGAGATGAAGAGGCTTGTTCAGGATAGGGTATTGTGGAGAGCTGCATCAAACCAGTCTCCGGACTGAAGACCACAACAACAACAACATAAGTTAATTCACTCAAAATATATAAGACGCTTGCATCATATTTTCTGTATACTCCGTTATGTAAGTTTTGATACTAAGGTTCCTTACCTAGACCTTACGTTGTAACACAGGTTCCTCATGACGAACCATTTTCACAGTGAAAATTTAGGTATTCGGTTACAAAGCATTTGCCTTTATATCTGTTATAAGTTTGTGGCAACTTTTTAGCTCTTCCCCTCTTTTTCTTATAATCTAAATAGCTGACCTACATATTATGAAAAATTGTCGTATTCATTATGTTGCCTGTAATTGTATCCATCAGTTGCCTGTTTTGGATAGTAACCATCTAACCTTAACATTGGACAACAATGTTTTTAGATGGTCATCTTTCATAATTTTAATTGCATGACATGTATTGTGTGACACCTACTTTACTTTCTTAAATGTTACCGGTCAATTGACAATACATTGAAATACATGTTGATTGTCTATTTCTATATTGCAAATGTTAATGTCGCATGTGGGCAAGATCATTGTTCTTGACATCAGGGAAGTGTCATGCCCAAATGTCATGTCTATAGCGCTATCTGGTACCAATTTGTGAGTAGGTCAGCTGATTTAGCTAGTTTTGTTTTAGCTTAATGACCACATGCTTTTGATGTTTTTTTTATATGATAAGCCAACATTAATCTTGGCGAAATAAGTTTTCATTTGTGAGGATTTGAGGAATGAAATGAAAAGAGGGTTTGGAAAGTGGTTATATTTATATGTGTTTCTCTGAATTGTTTTATTATAGCATTTTGAGTCTAATTTTGGATGTTTGCTTGCAGATCCGAAGATGACAGTTAAACTGCCCAAACCGGCAATCTGAATAAAAAATTAAAAGCGATGTTGCCTGTTGTCGTTAATAAATTGATTGATTGAAAGGAACCCCCCTCCCCTCCCCAACAAATTTGACAAACTTTTATAAACACTTTAGTCCAATGGTTCCTGTGGAACGGCGACCAGTTGCAGACGTTGTAGTAACTGTATGTAGTCCTCGTATTTCACTGTAGCGGTCATATCAGTGGGTATTGGAAGTACTACGATGCATTCATTAGTGGTTTAGGAAACTGACAATTTTAACACTATCTCGCTGGTCGAAGCTAGTCTGGCTATTACTTATATGGACAGATCTGACCCAACAGCAGTGCAGAGATTTAACGTCGCTCCACCAGTTCTGTACTTCATCTAACGTTAATTGCCGTCACTTATAGTTCAGTTTGCGCCTTTCTGTCCTTCTTCTGTTTGATGCACCAAAGATAACTTTCTAAATAGTATTAAACAATTTTACTGTTGGATTATATTTTGTGTCCCAACTTCGTCGCCGCTTTTGTGTCCCAGCCTCGTCGTAGGTGTCGGTGGCCGAGTGGAATGAGACCGACACGATGGTGCAGGTACGGAGGGGAGCAGCCAGAAACTATAAACACTCTAGTAAATTAGAAAGAGATATATTGCACAGAATGTAACAATACTTAACTTTTACATAGTACTGCAGAATGTTGATACATAGTTGTTAGAGGCCTGCCTAGTGCCTGTACAATAGCAAAGTCTTCACTGGTGCCTATCTGATTACGAAGGTCCTAACTCGTTGCTATCTCAGTCCGAAGTGGCCGATGTCCTTCAGTGGTGGCCACGAGCGGCGTTGTCGCAGAGGGCGCTCGTGGCTGTCGTCGTGAGAACGCCGCGCCGTGCGTGCATGGCGGCGCGCGGCGAAAGTAAGTGGCGCGCACTTTGTACTTGTGCGACACCACATTATACATTTGCTCGGACTTGGAAGACATATTTAATCAGACGCCTGCGTTAACCTATAATGGTCATAATAACATCTTTGAGTGAGATAAGCGATGGCAGAATTAGTTCATCAGCACGATTCTTTCAATCACAGTTTGAAGCGGTAGTTAGAATGATAATTTCCGTCAAGAAATTCCAACACTGCCCGCGCCAGTTGTATAAACATTTGTTTGGAAACGAAATGTGTTTCGTGCGCTGTAAAATGATTATCGCTGACGCGTTTCGCCAATTGGTATAAAGTGTCCTCTGTGCATACTCTGAAAAGTTCATGGGCTTCATATTATGCCTAAATTCCAATTCCTGTATGTGAACTTGTTTAAATTTATGACTATATATGTGGGGTTCCAAAGACGTATTCCTTATAAACGCACATTTCAGAGTTTTGTTACTATTTTCACATCGTTGGCAATTAAAAATTATTTTCGCTTACAACTGATGTTTTCATCCGCTGTGTTTTACCCTTGCACTGCTTAAAGAGTGCACGTAACAGCGATTAAATATCAAAGTGTCCCTTAATGAACAAACATTGAATTTAATGCTGTCCTGAAATTTAACACATTCTCCGGTAAGAGGAGAAATTACTGCATGATATAATTGTGTCATTTTCGAAAAACTCACAAATAAGATGCCACAACTTTTAACAAGAAACAAAACAAGGAACCAAGAGTCCATAAATTGTCGCGAAAATTTGTGATGATGGTTCTAGAACCTCAGTGAGATATTTGTGGACAAGAATTGTGAGGAGGAAATATACTGAAATGTTAGCCACTAATCACTCTGTTTTAGAGAACAGCACATTAAGGAAGGAGTCGTACATCGGGCCATTCTATCGCTTTCATCTGGACGACAGGCCACATAGGCATCCCAGGTACTGAACGTGTTGATCAGCTGGCCAAACAGGCCACCACTTCACGGGCTCTGAATATTGGCCTACCAGAAAGAGACCTCCGATCCCAGTTACGTAGCAGGGTCCTTGGGGTTTGGAACTGTGAGTGGGCGAGCTTGACCGAACCAAACAAGCTCCGCACTGTAAAGCCCTCCACCGCTGCATGGAAGTCTCACAGTGAGTCGGTGGTCCTTTGCCGGCTGCGTATCGGCCATACCTGGCTGAGGCATGGACACCTTCTGTGTCGTGAGGACCCTCCTCAGTGTCGCTGTGGTGCGACTTTGACAGTCGCCCGCATCTTAGTGGAATGCCCCAATTTAGCCGCAGAGCGGTGGAAATTTAATATCCCTGACGCCTTGACTCTTGTTTTAGTTGACAATGCCTCCATGGTTGATAGTGTTTTAAATTTTATTCGTGAGTGTGGACTGTACCAATCCATTTGAAGTCTCTTGTGTGTCTGTTATTTATCTGTTCTCCGCTTGCCTAAGTCTATTAGGTAGGTGTTTTAATGTGTACAGAGTGGCTGGATGTGATACTTATATTTATGTACTCACCCAGCAAAAACTCTCTTGTCCTGACCCAGTACTTTTATCCCTTCTTTATATTTATGTCAACCCTTCGTTTTTTACATGTCCCTTTTAAACTTTGACGTGTTAAAGCATATACATCGTAACGCTTACCACAATGTTTTAGTTCTAAGACTGGAACAAGGGACTGATAACCGATGATGTTTAGTCCCTTTCAAAAAGTACAAACCAACCAACCAACTATTTTGCGGAATAATGACACGTAAAAAGATGTAATTAATAAAACTATTCACTGAATTAATATAAACGTAAAAGCGCTGCTGTTATCAAAACCTAACATCCAAAAATCGGATTATTTCCTTAAACATTGTTCTTAAGGGAAGCAGGTTTGTATGGTTTCTATAGTTACCAATTTTTCTTGTATGGATTCCCGATTACATTAAGAATGCATACAACGAAATAGATAGCTTTCATTTTTTCAGACTGGTAGGGGCCAAATAAGCTGTTTATACATACACTCAGCACACAGTCGACAGCGAGATGCTCGCGCGAGTGTGTGTGTGTGTGTGTGTGTGTGTGTGTGTGTGTGTGTGTGTGCGCCATATACCATCCATCCGATATCGATGAATCTACAGTGAACTTTAAGAACAAAATTGAATACAAACAGTACACAATATTTGATAATCAGTTTGTGTGGTTCAGTTGATACAATTCAAGTTGCAACGTTAATTATTTCGTGAAAAGATCTTCCGTTCTGTTTTGCATACCACAAACATGATGTTATTGCGGTCCATTCATGGTGCAATAAATGTCACTCGTACCGTCGGCTTCCATTAAGTAAGATAAATTATAGTTCATTTAAACAGTTGGATTTATGTTGAATAATAAAATCAAGATACACGATGTGACAGCAATCATGGGGAAATAAATTTCGTTAATCAAACAGTGCATAAGCACGACATTACAACCTCTATTTTTTTTCTGGCATCACGCTTGGCCAAAATAGAGAATATTTCGAGATATCATTGATAGAGTACGGAAATGCCTGAAATATGTTGCATAAGTTAATTGTCAGCTCAATGTGTGGAAGCTTTTATTCCTTCCTGAAAACTGCTGTATGTCCTTTCATACGAACTAATAAACTAAAATGCTGTGCCGATATAAATTCTTTGTTTTGAATGGATACTAAATGAAATTTGACACACATTTGGTGTACGTAGAGGTATGTTCTATAAAATCCAAGTGCCCTTAAAGGACGTCCTAGATATACAACACAAGAAAATGTTGTGATAATGCGTGCTATTTGTTTTTAAAGGTCAGGTGCGTAACAAGTATATATGGTACTTTTACCTAAAAAAAATCCTGTGATAAAGCTCTGTGAAAGATCACGAGCAGATGTATCTGATGGTACCAGAAATAAAGTGCAAAAACTACATTCTCAGCGAAGAATCCAACTGATAATGTATGTGGATTTGTTACACGTAAATTCATGCAAAAAATCTAGCATTTTGCAAATATTACTTATCAGACTGTAGTCCTGTAATTTTCACATTTTTCTGCACTTGCTTTCCTCGGAATTGGAATCACTATATTCTTATTGACGCGTGAGGGGATTTCACTGGTCTCATAGATCTTCCATAGCAGATATATCCATGTCAAAATGATCTTAACCAACGTGATCGCGTATGAATGGGCAGTATCAAGTATCAATTGAAATCACTATATTCTTCATGCAGTCTGAGCTTATTTCCCCTGTCTCATACATCTTACATACGAGACATATCCATGTCAAAATGATCTCAATCATACGGGTTCGCGTATGAATGGGCAGTATCGAGTATCAATTGGAATCACTATATTCTTCATGAAGTCTGAGGGTATTGTAATATTTCTGGCTTAAAGCTATCATATTAACATCGAAGTATTGCTTCAGTGCAGCCGGTTAGGACCAGTAGGCGACAGATGGTAAAAGCTGGCGAGAACCACGACAGGTGGTACAACAGGTCGGGTTCTCATGGGAAAGAGCACTGGCAAATCTCCCCGATTGCTAGGGAAGTCCCCGAGCGGCAGGCACTGGACGCCGATTGGCTGTAGCACTGGCGGTCACGCGCCAAAACGCGATCATACTTTTATTAATATTTAATAAACTAATAATATATTCCATGTCAAACTCAGTTCATAAAACCCCTCAAAGCTAAGCTATGCCCTGCGTAGGTGAAACATATTAACAATTATTAAAAACATAAACAAAACAGTTAATATAAGACGGACGATGCACGGCGGCCATGTTTACGCTCCAAATTGCGGAACGAAGGTAGTCTTGCGTCGAGCCGCCACAGTTCAGTTCAGAACAGGCGCTCGGTAGAGGAACATGTGAGTTCAGTACGCACACTCGGTGGAGTTACATGCATACACGTAGGCGGTCATAATGCATTATTAAACATCTTAGATCAAGGGAAATGACTTTATATTTAATTTCATTTAAGACAATGTGTGTCAAGTTGGTGTCATTATCCAGTTTGCTGGTTTTCTGCTTACTTTAAATAAACTGGATGGCATCCCACAAGAAAGTGTTACTTCGTAATTAGATCAGTTCCTGACATTAGTACAATAACTTCAGCCTCATTCAAGAACTCCGACCTGCGTGTTATCATCTGCGTGGGGACATCTATAGACGACGTCAGGTTGGTGAACTTTTAGAGTTTCTACTCTTCACACAGTGCAGTGGGAAATAACTACAACCCTCGCGTACACTCCCATTGCGATACAAACGCAAACTGTTGTGCGTCATCCATGGCGACATGGAGGAGGAAAGGAAATGATACAGGACCGGTTAACATACCCCATGTAGACATTTTTTCCCGTTGTAGTATTTCCCCATACATTTTACATACCAGACATATCCATGTGAAAACGATCGCGTATGAATGGGGCAGTATCAAGATTCCTTAAAGTACTGCAGACAGTGCACACTTGGACAATTAAGGACGTGGCCGATACGGTCGGCTAAGCCAAATCCGAGGCGAATCGGCGTGCACCGTCGCTATGCGACGAGTCGGTGACGGAGAAAGCTGCCGGGTCAGTTTTTGCTTGTCGGAGGCGACCAGCGACCAGACGGGTGAGCACTTTTCCTCGGCTCTGCGTGTCGTCGCCACCTGCGGCTGGCGCGGCCTTGCGTAATGACCCGCGCAGCCAGCCAGCAGCCAGGCATGCGGGACGGGACAAGTGCGTCGCTTATCTGGGACGCCGGCACAGGCGGCAGTGCTCTTTAAAGCCCCGCGACTGCGGGGAAAGCCGCCCACTCCAAGGTGAGCGCTGCCGCCTTCTAGCAGGCTGCTTGCTAGTGTAGCCGACACAACCGCGAATGGTCAGTGTCACGTATCACTACACAATAGAACCCCTCATATCCGACTTCGGGATATCCGACCATGCGCCCGACTGTCTTCTGACGGCGACGAGTCAAACTGACTCAACGGTGCTGTGCAGTGTTTCTCTGTTAAACTGCCAGTTGTGTTTTGATTGTCGACGTGAACGTTGCTCTACTTTATTGTTTTTTTGTTTTCGTGATTATGTAATTGTTTGCCTTTTTGATTAAACAGTACAGTACTGTATTTTAAATGTTTTCATTAATTAATATAAAAATTAAACTTTTCCATTTTATAAAAAATCTGTTACTTTTTATTAGAATATGTACTGTAAAATAATTTTTTATTGAATACAGTAATTACGATTAAGCAGCACTGTGTGTATTGAGTGTGTATTTTGTACAACACTTATAATTTAGTGCGGTATACGGATGTTTTGACCCGAAAAAACGTTTTTTATTGCTCCTCTGTATATCCGACCTTTTGGCCGTTCCGACCACGGCCCGGTCCCGTGTAGGTCGGATATCGGGGGTTCCACTGTATTAGACCAAGCGCCAAAATGTCATAAGCGAGATAATGACCTCCATAGTTACGGTTCTCCTAAAAATGTATTTATTGTTGAAGTTTCTCAGTTTTTTGGGTAATTTGGAAGGTCCGTTGTATATCGCTTCGGACGGTCTGCTCTATCGATATGTATCGAAGACGCGAGTATCGCAGTGTCGTATTCGAACACACGAACGTCGCTGTGTCGTAAGAAACAAATGTTGGCGGACAGATGAAAACAGATATTCATTTCGAAGTATATAAAAAAAATTAAATAATTAGTGCTGTTGGGTACATTGATTTCATTTGATTGAATGTTTTGGCTTCCCTGAAAAAAAGTCTTGGCCCAACCCGCCACTGCCCGCACCGAAACTAAGTTTATTGTGCGGTATCGCTCCCTGTATATCTAGTAAAGCCAACCAATGCCCTTGAACAGTGCAAGGAGTCCCTTTACCAGATCTTTATTAGACACAATTTCTTTGGGTCTAGTTGTCCCAAATGTTCTGTGCCTTTTACTCTCCATTGCAATGCATTCGAAGATTAGATGTGATGCAGTTTCATCACC